>CM060937.1:604710176-605997319 GCA_030765085.1 Allium cepa
GTTTTAAAGACCAACTTATTTTGTTACTCACACCAGTCCCATGACTGACCTGGAGTTTATTGTTCCTTTCCTGAACTCTGGGTTCCCATAATTTTTCTACACGGGTAGTCTAGAGTTGGGTTTTTCAGATAGTCGGGTTTAGTAGATTATCTAGAGTTAGTCTAGTCTTTGGATCAGGACTGCACTTGCTTATCTAGGTGAAACGTGATGTTGGTTCGAGCTAGCTTTGGATTGGAGCATTGGATTTGGAGATGCATTCGTTTGAAGATATTCTTTCCGCTGTGTCTTGTATCTCTGATAGTATTGACATTTATTGTATCATTTAGTTATGTCATATTATACCAGATGTTGTATCTGTTATCGTATCAATGTTATATATATTGATATTCATTTTCTTCCGCTATGTTGTACCTAATGGTTTATAAGCTCCGGCGAACAAGATTCGACATTTTGATCTGCGGCATTGGAATACGAGTGTCGTATTCGGTGCCGATTTTCGAAGGTCGAGTCAGGGCCGTTATATTTGGTATCAGGACTGGGGGTTAAAACTTTAGCTCAGGAGTATAACGCATTAGGTAGCTCATTAGAGATTGGGTGATCCCTAGAATGAGTATATCCCTAAGATATCCGTTCGAATGCCTCAGTAAATTCTCTTACTATTCACTGATAGTATGAGTGTAAGAAGAGAACGAGATAGGGGACAGGGGAATACCACTATAAATGGTCAATACCCCGTAACAGTGGAAATAATTTTCTCTATCAATCTCCTTTGATTCGATTCCAATTTCTTTGAATTTTCTTCGTGGCAGCTCCAAAAAGAAGTTTCGGTGTGACGGTGGCCTTACGAAACATTGTAGAAAATCCTTACTTCGTATCTTCATCGGTTTCTTATCAGTTTTCTCAATTTAAACTAAAATGAATTTGGAGTTTGGAAAAATTTAAATAAATTGGAAATTTTAAATTGAGTTAAATTGATTAATAGAATATAAGGCTAAATCTGAATTGAATTGATAACACGATATCGGTTAAAACCAAATTTGAAATTTATTGTAATTTCTTGTGTAAATCGAAGTCTGAAGAGGGACAGGTTGGTATATACTTTAAGGTGTTCCGACCTAAGTTGGAATCCATATCTTATATTTGAGAAATTGTAGAAGATTGAATCTATCTATCTCTTCTATGGGGTCCGATATATTCTACAAATGGTTAGTTATCCCTTCGAACTAACTAGTGCCCCTGCATATTCGTAGATTTGATGACCCGAGTATCTTGTGAAAAAAAAATTGTATGAGTTTGTTCTCATATTATCGATATTCTGATTTGGTAAGCCAAATGCAGAATAAATATTCAGTTTGATCTGAAAAGATATTTCTTTATCTTTGTATATCTATCTTCGTTGTTTCTCTGCCTGTAAATTTCGCGGATGAAATTTCTTAAGGGGGAATCTGTAGCGATCCTGGATTTTTACTAAGTTTAAATTACTAATTAATTTAATTTTTGAATAAAAATGGTGAAATTAATTGGTAATTAATATAAGATTCTAGTTAAATTATAAATTAATTGAGAATTAATTTGGACATTTGAAAATAAATATGTGTATAAAATAGATTGAAATAGAATTTGAAATGGTATTTATAAATAATGTAAGGATATTTGAACTTAAAATTATGAAATGGATTTTAAAAGTTGTGTAAATAATGAATGAATGAAAATAAGTATGTAAGTTAAAATAAATATTTAAATTAGAAATAGAAATAGATATATACAAGATAGATTTAAACATAAAGTGATTTCATTAGAGTTCAACAACATCATAACATACAACTGAACAGTCATATAGACTTGTCCTCAAAACTGAATACACAACGGAATAATAATCAAGTACGGAAGTACGTATCGCGATCCAGCTCGTCTCCTGAGCTCCACCGCATCATATCCTGTATTCTACAATACTCGGTCCGACCCGAGCATTATAGTTAAATAACACCCGAGTCGGTCTGGAAAACCAGCGTGAGAAAACCACACTCAAATTGATTATTAAAGTTTCAAAATTCTTTTGAAAACAAAAGCATCTCATAAGACCACGCCACAAATAAACATGTCGGGTATTTACCTTACGATAGCTAAAACATTTCTTATCAAAATCCTCTGATATTATAATAGTGTCTATATACAAATACTTATTCAAATAGCTGAAATTGTTACATTAATTAAATTCCAGCTACTAACCACAGTCGTGAAACAAAACCGTAAAAGGCACGTCGGGAGAACGGATTTCCAACTAATGACTAGGCACTGGGGTACTACCTGTCACAGTACGTGGCCTAAATCACCGTACCGACGATTACTCCCAATCCCCTGTAACACAAGACCGGGACTACCCTTTACTGGATAATCTCGAGTAAGATCCCCCGCGGTTGGGATCAGCAACCGCCCACTAAGCCGAATTTAAAGGGACATCTAGACAGGGATAACCTCACCCTAATGAGTGCTACCCACTTAGCCTTGCTGCATAACCCCTGATTTTCGGTGTTCCCAGTTGATGAGGCTCGAGGCTCGAGGCTCGAGGCTAAGCGTTACCTTTTTAGAACATATCACTTAGAATGCTCATCGCCCACCTGACGATGTTCTGAAAGCATTCATCCATACAAGTCCGTCCCGGGTTCGAACGGAACCAAAGGCACTACTCCTACTACATCCATTTTGGAATCATCCTCGGGATTAGTAGCGACTAGCTCTTGCACTTCGTTGCTCCACCTTCGAATCCAAACTCTTGTTTACTACATGAAAACATTCAAACCGGATCGAAGTGGCTTTTAGGAAATAAATCCCGATCCCGGTCTCTTCGAAACGATCAGCGCACTGGCCAATATTGATAGTCGGTTATTTAACTATCAATTAACATTCAAAACAACCATCAAACAATAAATAATTTCACCAAATTATTTATTAATCTCAAAATAACTTCACAAGATATATTTCCATTTTCAACCCTTTTTTTAAAAACAGTTTTCAAACCATACTCTTCTTATGGGATAAATTCCCAACTATATATTTCCACGTAAAACACCAAGTACAAAGCTTTAGATTTTTAAATAATAAAAAAAACACTTTATTATAAAATATAATTTAACATTTAAATTGAAAAGTACTTCAATACTTTATTAAAAATATATACTTTATGAATATGAAAATGAGGTTACTTTATAAAATATAAAACTATATTTTGTCTTTTTAAAACAAAATATCAAGTCACCTTAAAATAATTACTACGATAATAGATTTGAAAAATACTAACTTTAGAATTAAAACATTTAGAAATAATAATTTTTCTAAAACATGTTTTTTAACAATATTAAAACTTTTAACTTATATTTAAAAATTTACTTTGAAAACGTACTTGGCTATCTAGAGAAATATGCTTCTCTTTCACATCTTTTAAAAATAAATCACTATTGATTTTTAAACAAATTTACCCTTTCCCATAATAAATTCCCACCGTGAATTTATTCTTCCAAATATCCACTGATATATTGCTTTGCTTTAATAAACCAAGTTTATAGGTTTCATTGACTGAACTTCCTTTTGAAATTCCGATTTCCAATTTACTCCATTTGAAATAAATTTTTTTGCTTACACAATTTATTTCAAAATCCATTAACTTTAGATTTTATTCCCTAATTATGATTTAAAATCTTTTTAACTGAAAATACCAATTTTAGATTTCCCAAATTTCTTTTTCATCCTTTCAAATAAATTTAAACCTTGAATTTAAACTAAATTCCTTTATTCCTTTAAATAACATCCTTAAGTTTTAAGATTCATTATTACTCTGTTTATTCAAAATCCCCTTTTCCATACTCGGAACTTAGTTATTAGAATTTTAAAATCGCTTTCATTCTTAAATTTATTCAAATTCTCTATAATTATTTTACATAAAAATTCACTCTTTTGTTTTCTTTTCAGAAATCCAATTCTATATATTTTGATAACTTAGTGTGCCGAAATATATTCAAGAAAACCATAGCATTTAATATTCCAAATATAATTCATCATAGAATATCAAATATTCATAACACAGAATATTAAACAATTTAAATAATTTTGAGGAATCCAGTTGGATCCCTCCAACCTATTTCCCTGCATCCACAGATGTTAGCAGCCCATAAAATACCAATTCCACTTCGAGGTGGAGTATCGCGATATATGGGATTAATATAATATCACCCGCTATTATGCGGCACATAGGGTCTCATCCGCTATATAATGCGGGAAATCAATCACTCCAACATATACTATATATATACTACTATATATAATATAGCACATCAAATCAATTCAATCATTCAACATATTATTTAAATTTAACCATTTAAATTTAAATTAAAACCAAGATGAGTGAGATTAACTCACATTTGACTCCTGTTTTGCAACCCACTACCAATCCGGCTTGCTTCTTTTTAGATTCTGACCTTGTATAAATATTTATACGGTTTATTAATGTCTGAATAAATTGAACAATTAATCCCCATAGATTTAATTAACTAATTATTTAATTTAAACTAAACCCTTTTAAATAAATTAATTAGTTAACCATTCAATTTTAACTAAATAATTATTATTATTTTAAATGGAAACCACAATTATTCTTAAAATAAATAAATAAATAAACTATAGATTTAAAAAATCTAACTTTTACAAATTCCTCAAACATTTAAAATCCCTATATTTTTTCCAAATCTTATAAAAAAAATAATTTCTAAAAGTCAATAGATTAACACAGGTTTTTAGACTTGAGTACTATAAATTTTAAAAATGCTCAAAATAAATTTTCCATTGCATAACAATTTTATAAATTTGTATGTATATATATCCCTATAAATATATTTACTGTTATCTATGTATATATAGTTAAATTAACCAGTAAGTTAAATTCTGTGTAACTTTATATCAGATCAATTTTAAAAAAACATAACAGCTAAATAATTTTTTGATTATATATATTTTAGTAAATTTAAATAAAAACAACCTATACCCTACCGTGACTATTTTATTTTCTTCTTTGCTTCGGTGAATATGTATAAATAAAATAAAATATGCAAACATCTACGTTACAACCTTTAAGAGAATCCAGACCCTTGCCTGAGTTGGCCTGACATCAGAACGAGATCGCGACCAATCGTGACAACCACTTGGCCTTGTTTGCTAAAGCACAATGTCGCACAGCCCAATGCTCCACCGAGCTCCTCCAAACTCTGCCTAGAGATGCGCCCACCCTTGACAATACCAAGACCCACCACCATCCCTCGACTGGAAGGCCACAAATTCCCAAAATCCTAACCCTAGTCGAACAGCTGTGTGAACCACAGTCGAGCTTCAAAAACATATAGCCGAGATGAGTTCGAATCCAAAGGTGGATACGATATTTAATTTTCGAAGCTTCACTCGATCCCTTTACTTGACTGAGCTTCGGCCATTCCTATTTTATTTTAACGGAATCGTTAAATTTTGAATTCATTAGAACTGGAGAGGGGAAAATTTTCGGCCATTATTTGAGATTGTTTTCATTTCTTTTTTTCTGCTCGATTGAAGGAGGCAGGACAAGATTTAGCGACTGAAAAGCTGAGGATAGCGTATACCGGGAGGGAGGCAAGATGAGATGGTTGCGTGTTTGAACAGGGAAACAGTGTTTTGAAAAAGTGCTGATGGTGAAATAATTTCGGCTGAAGGAAATTTGACTGGTCAGAATATATTATATTTGAATTTAAATTTAAGTCTTCTTGATTTACGTAGCCTAAAATCACGAACTCCTATCGAGGCGTGCCGCTAGGCGTTAATAATGTTATACCCCTATTCCCAACGCAATGGAAAAGGTTTCGAGTTCTAATTCGCTCGTGTGGAGAAAATAGCTTTTTGAACCCAGTTATTAAAATTTTCGATATGGATTTCAACGCATTTATCTACCGTATGGCCAAACGATCACTCCAAACACTACAAAAATTAAAATCCGATAGTAATACAATATTACGGATCCAATGGAACTAGTTTCGTCGATTTCCGAGACTGTGCCTCGAAATGCTATTTTTAAATTCAATTTAAACAATAAAATTTCAAAACTTAACAAAGCGCTTCCAAATTCAATTTTAGAAGCTTTTATTATCTTCAGAACCATCAATATAAATTTCACAAGCCTTCAAATTATTTTTAACAAGCTTAAAACTCCAGATTCAACATTTTATCCAACTTCAAATTATTTAATTCAATAATTTAATTATCAAATAAATAGTGATATTTGAATTCAAGTTAAATATTAACTTTTAAATATTTAAAATCAATTAAATATTCCAATTTCAAACATCCAAAAATTCCAGGTCGTCACATTCCTCTCCCCTTAAAAGAATTTTGTCCCTGAAATTACTAGTTAAGAAGAAAGATCCACAATCCGTTAACTATTTTCCCTAAAACCATTCAGCTTCAAACACTTCCGAAAACAATCCTTTTATTAAAGACACATTATCACTTTTACTAACTTCCCAAACTCTTCCTTAGTTTTTAAGCAATACTATTTGCTCAATCATTCAAATTTCAGTTTAAACCTAATTTTGAATTATCAAAATTTTCTCAAAAATTTTCTAACTCCCTAAATTTTCGAATTTTTTTGCTAGCGTCTCCTTTGTGAGGCTAGCTCGGTACAACTACAAAATGCCTCTATGGGCTCCCAAATTCCAAAGAAAACAAAAGGCCAAGTGACTAGATCAAAAACCCGATCAAATTTCATACAGAATTTTAAACACATAACTTTTTCCCGAGCAATTCAAATTTATCTTCTGAAATAAAAAAAACCAATTTTCCTCTTCCTTTATAATACCCGTATATCCTACATAGCAATAATATCCAATCACAACATTCAAAATCATTTTATTGACTCCCTTACAAAATTTCAATATTTATTCATCCATGCCCGTACGATGTACATATATCATCCGTACGCAATATCAAACTCGATCACTCGCTCGATCATTCAATTTCACTTCCAAACTAGTATCGTCCACCCGACTTCCTAATGCAGACTCAGATCTGGTTTCTTGGTCAGAAACCGTCATTCTTCTTGCATAGTCATAACTATGATAGAGAATTTCCAGAATCAACCAAAATCCATATCTAGGGTTCGCCGTCGAAAATCGGGTGAAAAGTCCTAACTCGGATTGATATAACTATCTCGAAATTCTGTGCTCGAATCTGTATCAAATTACTATGTGAATAAAAATAATATATATACATCTTACGTATTTATATCCATTCTCTTTTATTTACATTCATTTTGATTTATATTCACTTATCAACGCTTATCATTTCACATATTTATTAAATCTTCACTCAAATGCTTATTCAATATATTTTCCTAACACCCATATTACTTAAGAATTCTACCATTTCTTCTTAAGTTTAATATAAGTATTTTATACGCTTCTTATATTTATTTTCACTTCACTACTTTAGTTAATATCTACTTCTATTCAAATTGGTTCTTCCGTTTCCATATGAATTCAATTTATCTTAAACTCTGAATACTGAATTTTATCTTCCATTTATAACTGATTCATATCATTATTTTAAATTAGTTTCATCCAATAATTCATTTCGATTTCCAATTTGAAATCGTTTTGTCGCGAACAAAAATTTTCCCAAAAATTTGGCTAACTCCCAAAATTTTCAAAATTTTTTGGCAGGGTCTCCTTTGTACGGAGGAGCTTTTGCAATTTGACAAGAGATATAAATATATATACATCGACCCACCCGTTAGGAAAAACAAAAAAAAACAAACAATAGTTCGTATTTTCTAACTTTTATTGCGTAGGCATACCTCTATTTAGCATTTTTAAGCAAGCGGCTTATTATTTAGCAATTAGCGCGACCGAAATCCTACCAAACGGCCTTCAGGTACCTGTACTTACTCAATTTAAACATATAAGCATTATATATAAGAAGTTTACAACATTTCACTTATATTTAAATAGCTAAAACATGGATTCTATAACAATGCATGTTATATACTTTCATAAGCACATATGTAAGGTTTCGACACTTGTTTCAATTGCTTTCAATCAACTCTCAACCCATACTATTCAATTTAAGTGATTTAGAACTCATTTGCTTGCATACGATTCATTTTTAAACCAAACAAACTTATATTCATTTCAGTTGATTCAAAAATAATTTTTATTTACTTCTGTTAATTCATAGAATTTTATTTAATCTCATTTTCGTCAATCGACAATTATTTCTATGCAAATTCGGCAATATTTATGTGAATAAACAATTACTTAAGCTTATAATCATTTTAAATTGATTCGAATACAATTTATATTAAATTTTATTCCATTCTAACTTATTTACAAACCATTAACTTGCATTTCATTCATTCCCGCGTTGTTTCATTTAAACCCATTCCATTAAGCTTGACAACATTTCATGCTAATATTAATAACCATTTCCTAAATTATTTTAACCCAAACTTTTATTTAATGGGCTTTCACCCTTACTCGAAGCCAAGCTTCTATTATTTTTAAACTTAAGTCAATTTACTTTCTTCAAACTTTTTCAACTTCATAACTTAAGTTCACTTCTATTTAATATGTTTCTCATCAAATTCAATTACCCCATTCTCAGTTTTTTAAAATAATATCCAAGCACATATTTAACTCATTTATACTCGAATTGGATATTATTTGCAACTCAAATCATTTCTATTATAATCCAATTCCATTTCATTTGACAACTTCGATTCATAATTAATCCACTTACAATATGCGATGAATATTATTTATATTCAAGTTCTATTTCTATCATTTAATTCACAAACCAATTTTATTAACTCACATTTCAACTTTAATTCGAATCCAATCACAATATTATTAAACTTAGCTTGAGTTCATTTAATTCGACTTACTCTTCTAACTCATTAACTTTTTACAAGTTAATTCCATTCTAGGAAATTTTCAAACTTTACAAATTTTCAAATCTTTTTATAATCCATAAACATTTTTAAAATAAATTTCAGAGTCTCTTTTAATCTATTACTCAATATTTCAAAATCATTTTTTTGAAATCAATTATATCTAAACCAAATATTCATTTGCATTACAAACCAAAACAGTTTCACCAAACCAAAACTTCAACATTTCAAAAACCATTTTTGAAATCCATAATTCAATTGCATATCCAATTATTCCTTGAATTTTTAAAACCAACCCAATTCTGCAAACAATTCCAATTTAAAACAATTTGGTAGCAATTTCTCTTTTGGAAACTCAAAAATGAACATCGATGATGCTGCAGTCATCACCGAAGTTACTTTCTAGCGACCAAAAAGAGTTTAGTGCTTTTTTCCTTCCAAAACATTTCAAATATATTTAAATTCTAAATCTCACCAGATTTCATAGCCAATTCAAAAAAATTTCTGAATAATATCCTTATTAATCATTTCCAAACTCAAAAGGAATTAAATTTCCATATTCCCAAACTTCAAAACATTCCAATCTATATTCAAAGATTACTCTGGAATTTTATCTCATCTTTAATTATAGATCACATTTATAATTCACATTTATAAATATCATTTTATGAATGAATTTATTTTCTTGACCTTTGGTTATATTTCCAATTTCTAGTTAAATTTCCACACAACAATGATAATAATTTAATATTAGCATTCCTAACATCCAAGCAACCATATATTAGCTAAAATAGTTTACAAAAACTTTTTATTTTATATACAAAATAATTTGGGTAAAATTATTTAATTTACAATATTTTAAAATAATACCGTGTAGGTTTATCTTGTTTAAGAGTCTCTACTATCGATGACATGACGTCCCACACATCAACCAGAATCCACAAGCACTTAACCGATAAGTCAACACAATAAAAAAAATTATATTCACTAACAAATACGCGTTCATATCTATTATTACACTTAAACTCATTCTAGAGTACTACAGACTCTATTTTATGAGTAATTCCCCCCAGAGCCAAGGTTATCACCAACCTTAGCTCTGATAGTAACAACCCGCAAACCCGTACCCCTTAAGTCAACAATATTTTTCAACAAATTAACTCAAGGTGAATGGAAATACGAATCGTTAGGGTAAAAGAAGAAGTGGATAGAAGAAGAGAAAACAAAACAACACCAGAATCTTAGCATCGCAGCGGAATAAAATATAATAGATAATAACAGATCTTTCACAAAAGAGAACTATGTCTGTTTTATACATACGTCATCAGAATACGTCATCAGAGTTCAACAACATCAATAACATACAACTGGACAGTCATATAAAATTGTTCTCAAAACTGAATACACAGCGAAATAATAATCAAGTATGGAAGTACGTATCGCCATCCAGCTCGTCTCCTGAGCTCCACAGCATCATATCATGTATTCTACAATACTCGGTCTGACCCAAGCATTATAGTTAAATAACACCCGAGTCAGTCTGGAAAACCAGCATGAGAAAACCACACTCAAATTGATTATTAAAGTTTCAAAATTCTTTTGAAAATAAAAGCATCTCATAAGAGCACGCCACAAATAAACATGTCGGGTTTTTACCTTACGATAGCTAAAACATTTCTTATCAAAATCCTTTGATGTTATAATATTGTCTATATACAAATACTTATTCAAATAGCCGAAATTATGACATTAATTAAATTCCAGCTACTAGCCACAGTCATGAAACAAAACCATAAAAGCCACGCAGGGAGAATGGATTTCCAACTAATGACTAGGAAATGGGGTACCACCTGTCACAGTACGTGGCCTAGATCACCGTACCGAGGATTACTCCCAATCCCCTGTAACACAAGACCGGGACTACCCCTTACTTGTAGCAACCCATATTTTGATAACTAACAATATTAAATTAATAAGGTTTTGGGCTTTAATATTGTCAGAAATTAAAATTTATGATTTATTAAATTGAATCTTATTAGATTAGAAATTTTGACTTTAAGATAAATCTTAAAACAAATAATTTAATGAGATAAAACATATAATTGGCTAATATTGATTGAATGTAATTGACTACTATAATATGTTAACGTAATTTCAATCAACTTAAATAATAAAGGTTAATAAGGAATATAATAAACGATGTATAAATTGATGTAATCTTATGTTATTAATTGCAATTGGTTTTAATATGGAGTATGAAATCGATTATTTTGTATGTAAATTTATTAACCTTTGTTTGTAAACAATAACTTAATAGATATGGATTATTAACGTATAACCATTGTTTTATTTATTTTCTTATTATTAAATCCGTTAGAAATTTATTTGGTAATTAATGCAATTGAAATACTACAATTGATATAAGAAGAAACGTTAACTGTTGAGTGGTGAGTGTAAAACTTATGTTAATCAACTGAATAAGGGAATAGTTGATTTGATAATAAGAATGTAAATCAAAATAAAGGGATTTGTTTGAAATTTAAATATATAATGCACAGGTTTTATTACATTTGTAATTAAATGTTGGAATTAAATTTGTATATAGATATTGGGTTTAACGTAGAAAATTGGATTTCAAAGGAAACAATTGGATTAATTATCTTCCCTGTAATAGGGTATTTTGAGATTTAATCATTGTAAGTAATAGTTATTATATCTTGCCACTAATAAGAGATAGAAGTAAATGATAATTAATTAATGATATGTGCAACATAAATTTTGCGTTAAAAATATATTGAGAATTTCATTGAGAAATATTACGTTCCAATTGTAAGCACTTAAATTTGGTACAAATATAATGATTATATGAAATTAATTGATAAAGAAATGATGTGGTTGTACGAAGTATTATTTCTGTGACTCTTTAATGGGATAATCTTTAAATATAAGTTGGTTTTAAAGGGGGAGGTGTTAATTGTAAATGAATGTGTAATAAAAAGAAATATGTTTCGATAAAAAGAAAAGAAAAGAATGGTTTCTTGATAAGAATATTCTTATCAAATAAAGTGAATATTTCATCTATGAATGTTAATTTAATTTCATTAAAACAAAGAATTGAATTTTGTTGTATGTTTCTAGTTGGAATATTTGATTTATCTAAATATTCCTTAATTTTAATTTATATAAAAAATAATATATACCATAATAAAATGGTAAGAAAACAACTTGAAGGTTTGGTTAAGTTTTTGATTTGGAATACTTAACATATTAACATAGGAGATTTATTCAAATTTGACTTTGGGGTCTCAGTTCATCTTTTAATGTGTGGGGTGGCGGTCCTCATTATGTTAATTGTAGTGTTTAATTTTATTTACTATTTAGTAAATAAAAATACATATATGTGTGTAAATTTGAGCATATTAGGGTTAATAAAATATGTTAAAATGAATTGTTTTTTTAGTATATTTGATTTGTGATTTCTATGTACGGACTACATTCTCAAATCTAAATCTGTCGCTTTCATTTATTTTATTTTATTACTAATTTCTTTCATTAAATACATGCCTCTTTTGGTCTTCCAGTAAGTTTTATTTATTTACACGCGAGCCTTGCCTTGAAATATTTTATTTATGAATGTAGATTTAAGTTCGTTAGAGTAAAGAATAGAATGATTTGTTAAAAAAGGAAATATACATTTATTTGAACGCTGTTTTAGCATACATATTGATTCCAAGAATAGGAATATAATTTAAGTAAGTTATTTATTACGGTGGTGTAAACAACAAGTTTATAAACATGTTAAAATGACTTAAGGAAACAATTATCCTATTTCTCGTCCATTTTGGTTTATCTATTTTGAAATTTAACTTTGTTATTAATTGCAATTAATGTAATGGAAAGATTTCGATTAAAAGGAAAGAAAACTTTGATTGCAATTAATAGATTTAATAAAAGAAACGTACATTTTGTGTTAAACATAAATGGTGCTTTAATGGAAATAAAAGAATTGAACGTTCTCTTTTTTAAGGTAGGTATAATTTTATTAATTGTGCATAGATAAATATTTGTATGTGTACAAATTGAGTATTATTTGAGTGAATGAAATTAATTTGGTTACGTTTCGAAAGAAATTGAATTTCAAAATGTGTATGTGGTCCCTTCATTTCTTTTTATTTATTGCATGTACGTTTTAAAATAGTTACCTCATTATCAAAACTTGATCCGTTCATTTCTCCTTCGGTTTAATACCTAAGCCTAAGCTTTTAGGCTATATTTAATTCTTTCCATCTCATTTTTGGTTATAAATTTTTTTATTTTCCTTTGGTTTGCAAATTTTCTCATTCCTACATATATTTCCTTATGCATCATCAATGCCTAAAGCATTTAAAATTAAACGTGCATTTTGTCTCTCCACCTTTATTTCCTTATTATTAAATAATCTATAATTTTATTTCTTCATTTGCATTTTATTTCTTCTATCACCTCATATTCATTTAGTTCACATCTTTCAATACTACGTTTTAGGGCTGTTCATATTTTACTTTATTTCAATTCCTAGTTTGTTTATATATATACCTTATTAGCTTTTCATTTGTTTCCATCTTCATTCCTTTAGTCATATTTCATTTTCTAGTCTCATCTTCTATAGCTTCATTTTTCAAATAAAACTTCCATCTCATTTCTCTCTCTCTTCACCTTCCTCCTTCCGTTTTCATTTTTTCTTCTTTAAATCTCCTTTTTTTTACTTCATTCTTTGTTTTTTGTTTCTTCTTCTTCTTCAAATCTTCTTCTTTTTGAAAGCTTCCTTTTCTTTTTCAATTCTTCATCTTCTTTAAATTTTCTTCTTCTTTTTCAGACATTCTTCTTTTTTCCAAATCTTTTTCTTTAAATCCAGATCTATAAGAACATCACTATCTCTTCCAAAACATTCTAAAAAAAAGATTAAGATAGAAGGAAACAGCTTAAAAGGAGGAAGAGTAGCGGATCCAAATCCGACTAGAAAAGGGAAATCCAGAAGGTGAGTGTTTAAACTCACTCACGAAATACTAAAATTTTATTGCAAGTTAAACCGGGTCATATAGTGATAAATTTTTGATTGTTGGTTTGGAATATTTATTAATATTTAATTTGAATAGATAAATTCCAATATGTGATGACTAATAATTACTGTGACATATTATTGAATTGGTTGATTTGTTGAATTGATTGATTTGAATGTTGATTGTATGTTGTGATGGATGCTATTGTGATTGAATGTATATCTGTTCATTTATTTGATATATCTTTGTTATCACCCTATAGTTTATTGTAATTATTTAAATTTCATATTGATTATTTGCACATTGAATAAGGATGTAAAACCCATGAATTTCAAGTATTTACATCAGAGAAAAAATAATATGTTTAGATTTACTATTTGAACCATAAAAATGATTTTGGGAAGTAAACCGTCGTTACCTTACTTGAAAGTTTTCAAAATTAAATTTTGAAACATTGGGAAGTTTCCAAAAAAAGTGAATATTGAAACTTTGGAACATTTTTATAAATCAAATCTCTAAAACTATGAAATTTAATTGGGAATTATTCTATAAATTTGTAATTTACTAGAATGGATCTATTGTGAAATCCATTTTATTTTGAATGTGGAAGCAATAACATTTCCAGAAATTTGATCTTTCAAAAATGTAGTTATCTGCATTCCTTATTTCATATACTTTTGATTTAATTTGCATAAGAATTTTAGTTCTGACTCGAGTGTATTATTTTCCTTTATGCTTGGGTCAGCCTGAGTTTTTCAGCATTGAAGACTATTTCTGATGGACGAAGACGAAGATTCAGTATATTATTGCTATTTATTATTCCACTACATTTTGTGTTCCGCTGCATTGTCTGGCTATTTATGATATATGTATAACTCTGATTTGAATTTGTAAAAGTGTAATGACATGTTATTTGTAAAACAGCTTCATGAACTGTTTATTTGATTATTATATTTTGTCATTACGCTGCGAGATTCTATATTCTGTTTTTCTTTCCTTTTTCTGTTTTTTCTTATTTACCCCATTAACAATCCTCCCTTTTGAATGGTTTGATTCTAACATGTGTGTCTGCCATTGCACTTGGAGGGTACAACATGATAGAGGGTTCTCGCTTCCTAGTTTGGTAGCGAACGGTTGACTCTTACTCCTACATGTCCCGCGGGGGTTGGTGATGTAGTCGAGGGGTTGGCCTAAAGGAAGAACACAGGTACCAATGTATGCTACGGTGGGCGTTAACCCACTGGCGCGGCCTGTTACAGTTGGTATCAGAGCTTTGGTTTAGATATACCTTAGCCTGTTGGGGTTAACTCATTAGAGATATGGTAGTAATACCCTAGAATAAGTTGTCTAAGTTTATATACGAGAGCGCGTATTTGTTAGTGTTATAAAAAAAATTTATATAAATTTTGAAATGAAATTATTTTTCCTAATATTATATGATATATATATAAAGGAATAAATTTTTAAGACTAATATATTTATTTGTAATGTGTTTGATTTATGAAATGGTAATATTTAATTATTATCATTTGTGTTGACATATTGTATTTAATCCAATTATAAACATTGGTTAATTATTGTTGATTGAATTAATGGACTAAACACTAGTTTAATAATGGTGTATTAAAGAGAATAAAATGAATAATTAGGATATTTGTTTATGAAATTGAAATGTTGATGTGAATTTTGTTGTTTGTTGACATGTAGTTTCGTCTATTGGAAAAAAATGGAATATTTGGATATTTTGGATAATTGAAACCTTTTTGTATTAATATAAGAGTGAAATTTGATAATTAGGATGAATTATATAGTTGAATTGATAACCTTAATTTGAAAGAAAGCAAAATAAGGTTTAATTTGTTATATCTATGTTTAGTAAATGAATAGAATTGGGGTATACATTCTTAGCATGTAATGTAATAATATACAAGTGTGAACTTTAAGCCTTGGGATGTTTAAATTGAAATTGTGATTAAGGAAATGTTGTATATGAGATTAAATTGGAAAAATATGTTTATAAACTTAATTAACATTTATGAAACATGCCATAAATAAATTTAAAGGTAAAGATGAAATTAATGGAATAAGCAATATGAATTAAAAGTGAAATGATTACAAATAAAGCCATGACTTGTAAATTGTTATGAAATAAATAGATGTTGCAATAAATTGTTATAAATAAAGTTGTGATAACTTTAAACTCGAACAATATCTTATAAAAAGGAATTAAGTTTTATAAATTGGTCGTAAAGAAATTCCTTATGGAATGATTTACAAATAAATTAGTTTTAAATGAGAAATATTACATGTGAAATGAATGTAATTTAAATTAAAGAGAAATATAAGCAATATTACGAGAATGGATATATTAATGTTTATATTAAATGGAGAAATTCTGTGAAACAAATATTAAAGTATGAAGTAATATTTTTGTTAATCGATGAGATTAAAAATGATTTATAACTGAAGGGTTAAATTTGAAATTCGAGAATTGAATTCCGGTATATTGTAATTAGTTTAAGATTTTGGAAATATATATAATAATAATACAATTTTGTAGTATTTTCCAAATAAGAAATGTTTCAAATGAGTTCAAATGAATTCCAATGATTTCAAAGAAATCTCAATGAAGTTTTCAAGAAAACAGAAGTCCAGAACTCACATATGTCGCTGGAAAATAATTTCGGTGATGAGTGCACGCATCATCGACATTGATTTTCGAGTCTCAAGTGGGGGAGAGGCTACTTTAGTAGCTTTGCTATGCAAGTGATTTTGTGAAACCAATTTTGATTTCCAATTCCGAAGTATGATTTGATATTCGAAAGATACATACATACATACATACATATATATATATATATATATATATTTGAAATGATTTGAAATGAACCGATGTTCAATCCTTGAATTTCGAATTTTTTTAGTATAACTCTATTATAAAAAAATTGATTTACTGATTTGTCGCTGATTCCCAACTCTTGGATTTGAAATTTGATTTCACCGACTATTTTGAAGGTTCGAGCACTTCCAAATCAAGGTTTAAAATTTTAAAACTAAGAAATTTTGAAGGGTATAAATATTTGATCAAGAATATAAGTTTAGTTTTGTATGTTTAAAGTATGAAGGGTATGACTTAAGTAAATTTGAAACTTTTGTTAAATAAATAATTTGCGAAAAGGATATTTGGATTTTTCATATAGAAATAAAAAGTTTAAAGGTTTTAGAGGGATAGTTATAAAGTTGGAAACTGGGATTATTTTCTAAACCTATTATTTTGGGAGCTTTGAAATTGAGATATTTAATTTGGAAGAAAATTAGTGAAATCATATATGATTTTGAAACTGAATTGATACAGAAATAATTTGAAATTGAGAACCTTATATTATTAAGTACTTGATTTGGAATGGTCGAACTTATATAAAATGGATTTGTATAAGTATGAAGTTGATTTCAAATCTATTGATTTGAAAGGTACTCAATTTGGAAAGAGAATTTTATATAATCAAAGCATACATAAGTGTGATTTGATATACTATTGATTTGGAAAGTATTCGATTTGAAAATGGAATCCTATATATAATGGACTTTATATAAGTATGTGTTCCCACCGTGGCGTAACCCATGGTTTTTTTCTCTCGCGACTGCATAACGCAACTGCCTGGCTGAGTTTGGCCTACGGGCACGGATTGTTTTTTGGGGGATCCAGGCATAACCATTGTGTATCCTGCAATCTGTGTAGGTCGCATTAGTAGCGAAACTGCCTGGCTGAGACAGCCTAGGGGTACGGATTGTTTCTTGGGGGACCCAGGCGTAACCATTGTGTATCCTGCACCCTACTAGTCATCATGGCGTAACTCGCAGGGCTGAGAAAGCTTACGGATACGGATTGTTTCCTGGGGGATCCAGGCGTAACCATTGTGTATCTACGAACCATGGTTGGCCAAAGGTTTTGGTTTGGTTGTTTTGTTTGGATTGTACTTTCCATATCTGTTTTTAAATGGTTTTCAAGTATTTTCACTGGTTGTTGAAACAGGTCTACTAAGTACTTGAAGAATTCTAGCTTTGCGCCTGATCAACGCATGGCCAGAGTCTGCAAGAACGAGGATAAACCCATTAAGACATCGAGTTATAAAAGTATTTTGATAAAGTATTATATAAAAGACATTTTGGTCATTTTTTTGTCAATTCTAAATACTTTAAAATGTTTAAAATATTGTTTAATAACTTACAACATGGTTTAATAGTAAATTATCAGTGTTGTAAATATTTAGAAGTTAATAATTAAATAAAATATATTTAAAGTAAATGATTATTGATTTATCAATAATATTTGGAAAGTATCTTGAGATAAAATTAATAAATTTATAAAAATGGATTTAATGTTTTTAATAGCTTCTTTGCAAATATAAGTAATGATGTAAATAATTATTTTCAAATAGTTTACATATATTTATAAAGATGTTATTTAAAATATTTAAATGGTATTTATAAACAGGAAATTATTGTCAAGGACAAAATTTCACAGCTTTTTAGCCTCAAGGACATATCTTCAATATTTTATCATGAAGGACAACTTTCTGTAGGTATCAGTTTTTAGTTATTGATGGCAGTTTTTAGGTATCAGTTTGTAGTTATTGGTAGCAGTTTTTAGATATCAGTTTTAGCTCGGTAGCAGTTTTGTTGTCCTTATGAATAATTTTGTAAAATGTTTGTCCTTACGAATAATTTTTAGAAAATGTTTGTCCCTGTGGTAAAAATATTGAGGTCGTGTCCTTGAGGCAAAAAATATACAAATCTTTGTCCTTTAAACTAATCCCCCCATTTATAAATGAAGCAAGAAACTTTACAAATGAATTTTTGAAAAGTATTAAAGATGATTGATTTGCAAATAAAGCTTTCAAATGAATATTTCAAGTAAAATTTATATAAGTTTCTTTGAATGTATAATTTAAAGATATCATATAAATGGAAAGAAGAAGAAAATTTGATTTGCGAAGTTTACTTATAGCAATATACTTGACAAATAAATTCGATTCCCTATGTTGGAAGTATAGTTTGAAATATTTACTTAATTTCAAAGTATTAATAGTAAAGTTTATAGGTTTATTTACTATTTGAATTTTGTATTAGAATATTCATTTTGAAATAAGTGTTTAAATTAAATATGAAGGTATGAAATTTTATACTTTGATTTAGAAATTTAATGTAAGATTTGAGTATACTATTAGTTTCAGTTAAATAATATCGAGTTTATACTTATTTTAAAAAATAACGAGTCTAATAAATTTTTTGGATTTAAGAAACCTTATTTTAAAGCTTATTATAATGTTTTGATATAAATTTCTAGCATTGTTTTAGACTTTTGAAAAATCTTTGCATAATGTTGTGAGGATGTTTTAAATATATCTTATATTTTTACTAAGTGAATGAGGTTAAATGTTTTAACTGAATTTTCAGATATGTTGAAATATTTCTTTTCCCTTCAAGGGCAAATACCAAAAAATTTAAATTTTTATTCAATAATCGAATGGAGTTATTTTCAGATTTATATTAAATTTAAATATGTAAGTTAAATTATTTATAAATTGATCATTTTGAATAAAATATTTCAAATTCCTCGATTCCTTCTTGTTCCATTTCGAGGACGAAAAAGTTGTGAGTGGGGGAGACTGTAACAACCCATATTTTGATAATTAAAAATATTAAATTTAATAAGATTTTGGGCTTTAATATTGTCAGAAATTAAAATTTATGATTTATTAAATTGAATCTTATTAGATTAGAAATTTTGACTTTAAGATAAATCTTAAAACAAATAATTTAATGAGATAAAACATATAATTGGCTAATATTGATTGAATGTAATTGACTACTATACTATGTTAACATAATTTCAATCAACTTAAATAATAAAGGTTAATAAGGAATATAATAAACGATGTATAAATTGATGTAATCTTATGTTATTAATTGCAATTGGTTTTAATATGGAGTATGAAATCAATTATTTTGTATGTAAATTTATTAACCTTTGTTTGTAAACAATAACTTAATAGATATGGATTATTAACGTATAACCATTGTTTTATTTATTTTCTTATTACTAAATCCATTAGAAATTTATTTGGTAATTAATGGAGAATTAATGTAATTGAAATATTACAATATAAGAAGAAACGTTAACGGTTGAGTGGTGAGTGTAAAACTTATGTTAATCAATTGCATAAGGGAATAGTTGATTTGATAATAAGAATGTAAATCAAAATAAAAGGATTTGTTTGAAATTTAAATATATAATGCACAGGTTTTATTACATTTGTAATTAAATGTTGGAATTAAATTTGTATATAGATATTGGGTTTAGCATAGAAAATTGGATTTCAAAGGAAACAATGGATTAATTATCTTCCCTGTATTATGGTATGTTTTGAGATTTAATCATTGTAAGTAATAGTAATTATATCTTGCCATTAATAAGAGATAGAAGTAAATGGTAATTAATTAATGATATGTGCAACATATGTTTTGTGTTAAAAATATATTGAGAATTTCATTGAGAAATATTAAGTTCAAATTGTAAGCACTTAAATTTGGTACAAATATAATGGTTGTATGAAATTAATTGATAAAGAAATGATGTGGTTGTACGAAGTATTATTTCTATGACTCTTTAATGGGATAATTTTTAAATATAAGTTGGTTTTAAAGGGGGAGGTGTTAATTGTAAATGAATGTGTAATAAAAAGAAATATTTTTTGATAAAAAGAAAAGAAAAGAATGGTTTCTTGATAAGAATATTCTTATCAAATAAAGTGAATATTTCATCTATGAATGTTAATTTAATTTCATTAAAACAAAGAATTGAATTTTGTTGTATGTTTCTAGTTGGAATATTTGATTTATCTAAATATTCCTTAATTTGAATTTAAATAAAAAATAATATATACAATAATAAAATGGTAAGAAAACAACTTGAAGGTTTGGTTAAGTTTTTGATTTGGAATAGTTAGCATATTAACATAGGAGATTTATTCAAATTTGACTTTGGGGTCTCAGTTCATCTTTTAATGTGTGGGGTGGCAGTCCTCATTATGTTAATTGTAGTGTTTAATTTTATTTATTATTTACTAAATAAAAATTCATATATGTGTGTAAATTTGAGCGTATTAGGGTTAATAAAATATGTTAAAATGAATTGTTTTTTTTAGTATATTTGATTTGTGATTTCTATGTACGGACTACATTCTCAAATTTAAATATGTCGCTTTCATTTATTTTACTTTATTACTACTTTCTTTCATTAAATACATGCCTCTTTTGGTCTTCCAGTTAGTTTTGTTTATTTACACGCGAGCCTTGCCTTGAAATATTTTATTTATAAATGTAGATTTAAGTTCATTAGAGTAAAGAATAGAATGACTTGTTAAAAAAAAGGAAATATACATTTATTTGAACGCTGTTTTAGCATACATATTGATTTCAAGAATAGGAATATAATTTAAGTAAGTTATTTATTACGGTGGTGTAAAACAACAAATTTATAAACATGTTAAAATGACTTAAGGAAACAATTATTCTATTTCTCGTCCATTTTGTTTTATCTATTTTGAAATTTAACTTTGTTATTAATTGCAATTAATGTAATGGAAAGATTTCGATTAAAAGGAAAGAAAACTTTGATTGTAATTAATAGATTTAATAAAAGAAATGTGCATTTTGTGTTAAACAGAAATGGTGCTTTAATGGAAATAAAAGAATTGAACATTCTCATTTTTAAGGTAGGTATAATTTTATTAATTGTGAGTAGATAAAAATTTGTATGTGTACAAATTGAGTATTATTTGAGTGAATGAAATTAATTTGGTTACGTCCCAAAAGTAATTGAATTTCAAAATGTGTATGTGGTCCCTTCATTTCTTTTTATTTATTGCATGTACGTTTTAAAATAATTACCTCATTATTAATACTTGGTCCATTCATTTCTCTTTCGGTTTAATACCTAAGCCTAAGATTTTAGGCTATATTTAATTCTTTCCTTCTCATTTTTGGTTATAAATTTTTTTATTTTCCTTTGGTTGTCAAGTTTTCTCATTCCTACATACATTTCCTTATGCATTATCAATGCCTAAAGCATTTAAAACTATACGTGTAGTCGGTCAGGCTAAATTACTACGAGGGTCTGCATTTTGTCTCTCCACCTTTATTTCCTTATTATTAAATAATCTATAATTTTATTTCTTCATTTGCATTTTATATCTTCTATCACCTCATATTCATTTAGTTCACATCTTTCAAAACTACGTTTTAGGGCTGTTCATATTTTACTTTATTTCAATTCCTAGTTTGTTTATATATATATACCTTATTAGCTTTTCATTTGTTTCCATCTTCATTCCTTTAGTCATATTTCATTTTCTAATCTCATCTTCTATAGCTTCATTTTTCAAATAAAACTTCCATCTCATTTCTCTCTCTCTTCACCTTCCTCCTTCCGTTTTCATTTTTTCTTCTTTAAAACTTCTTTTTTTTACTTCATTCTTTGTCTTTTTGTTTCTTCTTCTTCTTCTTCAAATCTTCTTCTTTTTGAAAGCTTCCTTTTCTTTTTCAATTCTTCATCTTCTTTAAATTTTCTTCTTCTTTTTCAAACATTCTTCTTTTTTCCAAATCTTTTTCTTTAAATCCAGATCTATAAGAACATCACTATCTCTTCCAAAACATTCTAAAAAAAAGATTAATATAGAAGGAAACAGCTTAAAAGGAGGAAGTAGTAGCGGATCCAAATCCGACTAGAAAAGGGAAATCCAGAAGGTGAGTTTTAAACTCACTCACGAAATACTAAAATTTTATTGCAAGTTAAACCAGGTCATATAGTGATAAATTTTTGATTGTTGGTTTGGAATATTTATTAATATTTAATTTGAATAGCTGAGTTCCAATATGTGATGACTAATAATTACTGTGACATATTATTGAATTGGTTGATTTGTTGAATTGATTGATTTGAATGTTGATTGTATGTTGTGATGGATGTTATTGTGATTGAATGTATATTTGTTCATTTGTTTGATATATCTTTGTTATCACCCTATAGTTTATTGTAATTATTTAAATTTCATATTGATTATTTGCACACTGAATAAGGATGTAAAACCCATGAATTTCAAGTATTTACATCAGAGAAAAAATAGTATGTTTAGATTTACTATTTGAACCATAAAAATGATTTTGGGAAGTAAACCGTTGTTACCTTACTTGAAAGTTTTCAAAATTAAATTTTGAAACATTGGGAAGTTTCCAAAAAAAGTGAATATTGAAACTTTGGAACATTTTTATAAATCAAATCTCTAAAACTATGAAATTTAACTGGGAATTATTCTGTAAATTTGTAATTTACTAGAATGGATCTATTGTGAAATCCATTTTATTTTGAATGTGGAAGCAATAACATTTCCAGAAATTTGAACCTTCAAAAATGTAGTTATCTGCATTCCTTATTTCATATACTTTTGATTTAATTTGCATAAGAATTTTAGTTCTGACTCGAGTGTATTATTTTCCTTTATGCTCGGGTCAACATGAGTTTTTCAGCATTGAAGACTATTTCTGGTCGATGAAGACGAAGATTCAGTATATTAATTTATTATTCCACTACATTCTGTGTTCCGCTGCATTATTTGGCTATTTATGATATATGTATAACTATGATTTGAATTTGTAAAAGTGTAATGACATGTTATTTGTAAAACAGCTTCATGAACTGTTTATTTGATTATTATATTTTGTCGTTACGCTGCGAGATTTTGTATTTTTTGGTTTTCTTTCCTTTTTCTTTTTTTTCTTATTTACCCCATTGACAATCCTCCCTTTTGAATGGTTTGATTCTGACATGTGTGTTTATTGTCGATTTGAACTATCCAAAAAGGTGGCCTGTTACATTACTGGATAATCTCGAGTAAGATCACCCCGCGGGTGGGATCAGCAACCGCCCACTAAGCCGAATTAGAAGGGACATCTAGATAAGGATGACCTCACCCTAATGGGTGCTACCCACTTAGCCTTGCTGCATAACCCCTGATTTTCGGTCATTCCCGGTTGATGAGGCTCGAGGCTAAGCATTACCTTTTTAGAACATATCACTTAGAATGCTCATCGCCCACCTGACGATGTTCAGAAAGCATTCATCCATACAAGTCCGTCCCGGGTTTGAACGGAACCGAAGGCACTACTCCTACTACATCCATTTTGGAATCGTCCTCAGGATTAGTAGTGACTAGCCCTTGCACTTCGTTGCTCCACCTTCGAATCCAAACTCTTGTTTTCTACACGAAAACATTCAAACCGGATCGAAGTGGTTTTTCGGAAATAAATCCTGATCCCGGTCTCTTTGAAACGATCAGCGCACTGGCTAATATTGATAGTCGGTTATTTAACTATCAATTAACATTCACAAACAACCATCAAACAATAAATAATTTCACCAAATTATTTATTAATCTCAAAATATCTTCACAAGATATATTTCCATTTTCAACCCTTTTTTTAAAACAGTTTTCAAACCATACTCTTCTCATGGGATAAATTCCCAACTATATATTTCCACTGAAAACACCAAGTACAAAGCTTTAGATTTTTAAAATAATAAAAAAAAACACTTTATTATAAAATATACTTTAACATTTAAATTGAAAACTACTTCAATACTTTATTAAAAATATATACTTTATGAATATTAAAATGAGGTTACTTTATAAAATATAAAACTAGATTTTCTCCTTTTAAAACAAAATACCAAGTCACCTTAAATTAATTACTACGATAATAGATTTGAAAAATACTTACTTAGAATTTAAACATTTAGAAATAATAAATTTTCTAAAACATGTTTTTTTAACAACATTAAAACTTTTAACTTATATTTAAAAATTTGATTTGAAAACGTACTTTGCTATCTAGGAAATACGCTTCTCTTTCACATCTTTTAAAAATAAATCACTATTTATTTTTAAACAAATTTACCCTTTCCCTTAATAAATTCCCAGCGTGGATTAATTCTTCCAAATATCCACTAATATATTGCGCTTTTATAAACGAAGTTTATAAGTTTCATAGACTGAACTTCCTTTTAAAATTCTGATTCCCAATTTACTCCATTTGAAATAAATTTCTTTACTTATACAATTTATTTCAAAATCGATTAACTTTAGATTTTATTCCCTAATTATGATTTAAAATCTTTTTACTGAAAACCAATTTCAGATTTCCCATATTTCTTTTTTATCCTTTCAAATAAATTTAAACCTTGAATTTAAAGTAAATTCTTTTATTCCTTTAAATAACATCACTTAAGTTTTAAAATTCATTATTACTCTGTTGATTCAAAATCCCATTTTCCATACTCGGAACTTAATTATTAGAATTTTAAAATCACTTTCATTCTTTTTCAATTCATTCTTAAATTTATTCAAATTCTCTATAATTATTTTACATAAAAATTCACTCTTCTATTTTCTTTTCAAAAATCCAATTCTGTATATTTTGATAACTCAGTGTACCGAAATATATTCATGCAAACCATAGCATTCAATATTCCAAATATAATTCATCACAGAATATCAAATATTCATAACACAGAATATTAAAATTCTAAATAATTTTGAGGAATCCAGTTGGATCCCTCCACCCTATTTCCGTGCATCCACAGATGTTAGCAGCACATAAAATACCAATTCTACTTCGAGGTGGAATATCGCGGTATATGGGATTAATATAATATCATCCGCTATTATGCGGCGCATATGGTCTCATCCGCTATATAATGCGGGAAATCAATCACTCCAATATATACTATATATACTACTATATATAATATAGCACATCAAATCAATTCAATTATTCAACCAATTATTTAAATTTAACCATTTAAATTTAAATTAAAACCTAGATGAGTGAGATTAACTCACCTTTGACTCCTGTTTTGCAATCCACTACCAATCCGGCTTGCTTCTTTTTAGATTCTGACCTTGTATAAATATTTATACGGTTTATTAATGTCTAAATAAATTGAACAATTAATCCCCATAGATTTAATTAACTAATTATTTAATTTAAAACTAAACCCCTTTAAATAAATTAATTAGTTAACCATTCAATTTTAACTAAATAATAATTATTATTTTAAATGGAAACCACAATTATTCTTAAAATAAATAAATAAATAAACTATAGATTTAAAAAATCTAACTTTTAAAAATTCCTCAATCATTTAAAATCCTTATATTTTTTCCAAATCTTATAAAAATATAATTTCTAAAAGTCAATAGATTAACTTAGGTTTTTAGACTTGAGTACTATAAATTTTAAAAATGCTCAAAATAAATTTTCCATTGCATAACAATTTTGTTAATTTGTATGTATATATATATCCCTATAAATATATTTACTGTTATCTATTATATATTTTTAAATTAACCGGTAAGTTAAATTCTGTGTAACTTTATATCAGATTAATTTTAAAAAAAACATAACAGCTAAATAATTTTTTGATTATATATATTTTAGTAAATTTAAATAAAACAACCTATACCTTACCGTGACTATTTTATTTTCTTCTCTGCTTCGGTAAATATGTATAAATAAAATAAAATCTGCAAACATCTACCTTACAGCCTTTAAGAGAATCCAAACCCTTGCCTGAGTCGGCCTGACACCAGAACGAGATTGCGACCAATCGTGACAACCATTGGCCTTATTTGCTAAAGCACAGCGTCGTACAGCCCAATGCTCCACCGAGATCCTCCAAACTCTGCCTAGAGATGCACCCACCCTTGGCAATACCAAGACCTACCACCCTCGACTTGAAGGCCAAAAAGTCATGAAATCCTAACCCTAGTCGAAAAGCTGCGTGAACCACAGCCGAGCTTGAAAAACATATAGCCGAGATGAGTTCGAATCAAGAAGGTGGATACGAGATTTAATTTTCGAAGCTTCGCTCTGTCCCTTTACTCGACTGAACTTCGGCCATTCCTATTTTATTTGGACGAAATTGTTAAATTTCGAATTCATTAGAACTGGAGAGGGGAAAAATCATCGGCCATTATTTGAGATTGTTTTCATTTCTTTTTTTTGCTCGACTGAAGGAGGCAGGACAAGATTTAGCGACTGAAAAGCTTGGGGTAGTGTATACCAGGAGGGATACAAGATGAGACGGTTGTGTGTGTAACAGGGAAATAGTGTTTTGAAAAAGTGTTGATGGTGAAAGAATTTTGGCTGAAGGAAATTTGGCCGGTCAGAATATATTATATTTGAATTTAAATTTAAATCGTCTCGATTTACGTAGCCCAAAATCATGAACTCCTATCGAGGCGTGCTGCTAGGTGTTTATAACGTTATAGCCCTATTCCGAACACAATGGAAAAGGTTTCGAGTCCTAATTCGATTGTATGGAGAAAATAGCTTTTTGAACCCAGTTATTAAAATTTTCGATATAGATTTCAACACATTTATCTACCGTACGGCCAAACGATCACTCCAAATACTACGAAAATTAAAATCGGATAATAATACAATATTACAGATTCAATGGAACTTGTTTCATCGATATCCGAGACTGTGCCTCGAAAGGCTATTTTTAAATTCAATTTAAATGATAAAATTTCAAAACTTAACAAAGCACTTCCAAATTCAATTTTAAAAGCTTTTATTATCTTCAGAACTATCAATATAAATTTCACAAGCCTTCAAATTATTTTTAACAGGCTTAAAACTCTAGATTCAACATTTTATCCAACTTCAAATTATTTAATTCAATAATTTAATTATCAAATAAATAGTGATATTTGAATTTAAGTTAAAAATTAACTTTTAAATATTAAAGTAAATTAAATATTCCGATTTCAAACATCTAAAAATTCCGGGTCATTACAGAATATATCGACACACTCCAATCCCTTTCTTTGTGAAAACACTTTAGCAACAAGTCTAGTCTTGTATCTCTCATCATCCTTCACCTTGAACACCCACTTGCAAACTACGGCTCATCTTCCTTGAGGAGGTGGTACCAAATCCCAAGTCTTGTTCTTCTTCAATGACTCTAACTCCTCTTCCATAGTGCACATCCACTTCGAACTGTCACATGACTTCAAAGCTTCATCAAGGTCAAGCAGCTTCCCATGAGCCACATGTAGGGCATAATCAAACTGATCACCAAGGCCAAGGTTTGCAAATTTCCAATCACCATACCTTTCAGGTGGCCTGATAGTCCTACGACCGACCCGAGTAGGTACTGTTTCGCCTAAACTCCTTTTAGCTCCACCTTGAACTGAACTTTCTCTAGATTCATGCACATCACCAGCACTACTAGAAGGTACCTGTGGACTATCCTATGAAATTTCATCAACTGTGTTTTCCTCAACAGCATCAACGATAACTATACTATTTGGCTGGAATATGAGAACTTCTCCATCTCCTTAGGCCCATCAGAATCTTTTGATGTGGTATGTGGCTTCTCCTTTAAATTGAACATAGTAGACTCATCAAAGGTAACATGTCTGGAATGAACAATCTTTCGATCAATAGGGTTCAAAATTCGATACCCTTTGATACCACCGGTGTATCCCATTAGTATGCCCTTGTATGCTCTAGCCTCTAACTTGTCATCACTTACATGGTGAACGTACATAGGACAACCAAAAATTCAGAAGTAACCAAGATACACTGCTTTACCTCTCCACTTCTCCTCTGGAAGTCTTCCAATCTATGGCTGAGCACAGGTTCGATTTATGATGTGCGCCGCAGTTGATATGCCTTAGCCCAAAAGCTTCTAGAGAAGCCTGCTGTCAATCTCAAGCAACGAGCCTTCTCCAGCAGAGTCATGTTCATCCTTTGTACAACTCCATTGGATTGCGAATGACGGGGTGTAGTGAAATGTCTTTGAATACCATGCTATCTTCAAAAGTCATTGAGCTCCCTAGAGACAAACTCACCACCACAATTAGATCTCAGCACTTTCAACCTAGAATCAAATTGGTTCTCAACAAGCATTTTCCGGTTGTTGAACTTCTCAAAACTCTCTGATTTGGCCCTCATTCCATACACCCTACTTTCTGAGAAAAGTCAGCAATGAAAGAGATAAAATACTTTGCTCCTCCAAGAGAAGGAGTAGCAATCGGTCCTCAGACATCTATATGCACATACCCAAGTACTCACCTCGATCTACGGAGTCCAACTCCAAAAGATACTTTAGTTTGCTTGCCTAACACACATTCTTGGAAAAAGTCCATCTTTCGAAGCTTTCTCCTTTGATCATCTTCCATCTCCGAAATAACTCTATGCTTTTCTATGAAATATGGTCCAACTTGGATTGCTAAAGCCTTGTGGCATCCAAAGCACGAGGACTATCTACTCCAACACATGACTCTCCAAGAACTGTGGTTGCTTTCAACAAATACAGATTTCAGAACACATCCCCTTTCATAAGAACTAGTTCACCTCTCGAAACCTTCAGACCATCCTTCTCAATAATTACCTTGCATCCCAAAGATGCCAATTGTCCTAAAGAAATTAAGGACTTACAAAGACCTAGAACATAACGGACACCTGTCAAAGTGCATATCACTTCATCAAACATCCTGATCCTTACCTTACCTTCACCAATTGCTCTACAGCTAGCATCATTACCCATAAGAATAGAGCTTCCCTCTCATCCAACGAAAGAACTAAAGTGGTCCTTATTAGGCGTTATATGGAAAGACGCCCCCAAGTCAAGTACCCAATGGTCTGAGACACCCGATACTGCTGCAAATAACACATCGTCAGATATAGATTTCTCCATCGCAAGTGATGAAGATCCTTCTTCTTCAAATCTGAACAATTATTTTTCCAACGACCAGGTTTCTTGCAGATAAAGCACTTCCCATCCTTAGAATTTCCTCTCATGCCATTACAGGGCTTTCTGGACTTGGAATGCCCTATAAAGTGCCAATTCTTTTTATCATCTCTATCTCTTTCAACAAATAGGCCATGATTACTACTTTCACCTCTACTTCCTTCACTTATCTCCTTCATCTGATCTCTCAAGCCCTTAGATAGAAAGCCTGACTTTGTATCTTCCACCGTTCAATGTGTCTTTATCAAAGATAAGGCTGTTAGCGAAACCTATGTAATGCACTAGAAGAGAACACAAAAGAATCATTTCCATTTGCTCCTCATCCATCTTCAAGCCAACAGTCTTCATCTTCATCACGAGATCATCAAAGAAATTAAGTTGTTCCTTCACTGAAGTACCCTCACTCATTCGTATGGTGAAAAATGTCTTCAGCAATATCAGACAGTTAGTTAGAGATTTCTTCAAGTAGAGATTTTCTAACCTGGTCCAAATGCCCCTAGCAGTGGTCTCGCTGCTAATATTTAGATAACGTTCTCTCCCACAACTAGTTGTAAAGTAGTAAACGTCCATTTCTCCATCTCCTTCCTTTCCGCGACTGAGATTCAACCGTCAACTCCTCAGGGGCAAACGCTATTGTATGGAGTTCAATCCTCATTAGAATAGCCTTCATCCTCTATTGCCACTTCTTGAAGTCTTCATCCCCATTCCATTTCTCAATTGTCAACTATGATCATGACGCGATATACATTCCTTTAGTATAGGGTCTTGTAACAACTGGAGTCGCTTTATCTCCTGCCATAGCATCTAACACTCCTCAATTAACTTTGCAGCTCTGATACCAGACTGTTGGGAAAAATCCTTTCAAATGATCGGTCTAAGGGAATAAAAAACCCAACGCAGCAGAAATACAACGAATTAGATCGTGATTATAGTGAGACGAAACAAACAGAGATAAGTCACGGATCAATGCAATGCAGAAAAATAAATAACACCAGTATTTATAGTGGTTCCACTACCGCGAGGCATCATACGTCCACTAGGGAAGAGGAGATTTTATTAATCACTGAAAGGTTAGAGTTATAAGATTGATTCACATTTGGAGGCTATACATAAGAAGAATTAACAATACAGACAAAATTCTAAAGAGTTTCAGCTTTTTGGATGGTTTCCATTGTTGTCCAAAAGCTTCACTATTTATAGAGTGAAGATATGAAGAGGGGTAGCTGTTATATAGCAGCTTTGATGTATGGTTCGGCAAATCTGGTCCGGCATGATTTGATCCGGCAATCAGTGCTCTAAATATGGACCGGCTAAGTTCACAGCACATCTCGTTCGCCATTAGTTCCTCGAACCTAAATTATGGGCCGGCACCAACTTGGTTCGATAGCAACAATTCTGGTCCGGTACGAGCACACTTCATTTGGACTGGCATAGGTTGGTCTAGCATAGTACAGTTCGACATAGCTCATTTGGTTCGACATTACTGCTTCAGTTTGGATTGGCATGCTTCACCAAATCATCGAACATTCCACCGAGCGAAATACCACCAAACGGGACAACTTTCTTCTTCCCCAAAAAAGATTATTTGCTCCAACTTCACCAAACGAGATTACTTGTTTGGCCTTCATAGCCTCAACACCGAGCCACAAATCACCGGACGAGATTTCTCATCTGGCCTCCTCATCATCGAATGAACTTCTTCTCTTCACCGAAGTCACTCACCTCCATCGGACCAAACTTCTAGTTCAGCCTTTCTTATTCATTGAACAACCTTCTATTCTTTCATGTCATGAATTTGACATAAGGTTAGGGCTTTGGTGCTTCATCTTCCTTCATGCTCTACGAGTGTCTCCAATGGCCTTATCTTCTCCAGATTTGAAATCAAGTATCAAAACTAATAGATAAAGGTTTGATAATTTCGTATTTTGGTGATTATTTATCATTTTTTGTTTTTTCATGTATTCCAATTTTATACTCACTTTAAAGCTTTAGTAAATGATGTATAACACGATAGTGTTGTTTAAATGCTAATTACACCATTAAACTATATTATTTTCTAAGTGAATTTTGATCTCATCGTATACTTTATTCCCTTTTGCGTTGGCATATAATGTTTGGACCATTTTCTCTTACATTTATGCTAAATATATCAATTGGTAGACTATCATTAATGGATATGATCAACGAGTGCCTTGGTTGAGTCTATTGTTAGAGGGAACCATAGCTTTCTGAGTTTAAGGATGTCTTAAGTGTGATAGTAAAGAGGATCATAGGAGCTAACTAAAATAGAAGGTCTATGATGATACTGCTCTTTTCAAAGGATACAACTACAGAAAATAGAAGATTTTAGGCTCTCATTCGGACCTTCCAACGGTGTTGGAAAGTTCATTAGCAGTAAAGGTACACTAATTTCACTTTTAGTAGTTTCACATGTTCCCACGCTTATATACTGGAAGTTTAAATTTGATAATTTAACAAGTAATATGTATTTTAGAAACAAGTTAACAAAATCACTTTTTAGATGCACAGGGTATAATTTTATTTAATAAGATATTCTAACATACAATTCAAACTAATTTGGGAGTGAACTGATGGGAAGATGATATACAACGTGATAAATAAACAAGTATTAACGGAGAAAACAAATTAATAGCCTTTCAACACTTCCAACTCATTCTTAATTGAACACAAATCAATTAACATGGTTTTATCATGAGAAAAGGGGACAATATCCTGAAAGTTATTTTGTAAAGAAAATAAAATATGGTTTTTTAGGAGCTTATAATGATTGAAGGGACGTTATAAGTTTAGTATGTTGTTAACGCTTAAATTTGAACGCTAACACCCCGGTGTATGAGTTGTAGTTGTGAAAGCACCACCCGACGACTCGGGAACAGATTACAAGCAGATAATAGCAGAAAAGCGGTAAACAACAACAATTTTATAGTGGTTCGGCTTTAGGGTATAGCCTACGTCCACTTTAAGTATTTTTATTAATAATCTCGTTACAAGCTGATACAATTCTTCCCAAATACAATACACTTTGAATTACAAGAGACTTAGAACAAGTAGCTTAAACTTCGATGAAGATGAGAGTTTTCGAATCCATGTTGGATGTATGTGATCTCTTCTTGAAGTTGTTTGTAGCGTTCTTAATGTCTTGAGAGCTTCAAGTGTTGGATTGGATTGGTTTGGAATGCAGCAGAGTAACGGCGTTTGAAGGAAATGAGCCAAAAGTCCCCCTCTAGTTGGAGCTAGGGTCGTATTTATAGGCAATTCTAGGCAGGAAACATTACCAAGTCCTAAGTCGTAACCGACCTAAGTTGGGTCGTGGACGACTTAAACTAAGTCGTGGGTCAGTTGTCACTTAAATGCTGGGTCGAGACTTCTTAAAGGCATCCCTGCTGAACCCTAGATATATCACAAGTCCTAAGTCGTAAATGAGTCAACCAGTCCTCTCATAAGCGATGCGGCATTGAACCTTAACTTCGTAGTCTTAAGTCGTGTACGACTTACCATATGTCGTAGGTCGTGACCGACCTAAACTGATTCTCGGCTTGTGGCTTAACTGGAGTTAACGAGTCATGATGCGGTATTGAATTTGCCTCTGTAGCTTTAGGTCGTGAACGACCTAGCAAAGGTCGTAAGTCCGTCACGACTTAGGTGTAGTCGTCTTAACTCCTCGTCCCTTGAGTCGTTAAGTCATAGTCCCTTTAGGTTGTTGGGCCGTAATGTTCTTAGGTTGTGAAGGCCTTAAGTCGTAGACCTTATCTCGTAGACTCTTTAACCCGTAGAGGCCTTAAGTCGTAGACCTTATCTCGTAGACTCTTTAACCCGTAGAGGCCTTAAGTCGTAGACCTTATCTCGTAGGCTCTTTAACCCGTAGAGGCCTTAAGTCGTAGGCCTTATCTCGTAGACTCTTTAACCCGTAGAGGCCTTAAGTCGTAGACCTTATCTCGTAGACTCCTTAACTCGTAGAGGAAACTGGGTTAACACTTGCCCCTCGAAGCACATGCCTTAAGTCGTAAGTCGTGTGCTTCGACTCATCATAACCCTGGTGTGCCGATTCGAGTTCTACTTCCCTGAGGTATAAAATGCTTGGGTCGTTCCTCCTATTTCCTTCTTCTCATTGCTTACCCCTGAGCTATTTCTGCCATTAACACGTCCTCGAGCTTTTGGAAACAAATTCAACCAGTTCATCCTACCGTTGATTCAGTCCCTATAATCCTCATCATCGCATCGCGTAAGTAAATCCGCAGTTCATTTGATTCCGCGATAGCCATTAACTTGCAAATCTGGACCCCTCATTGACAACTTTAATCCAGTTCCTTATACCACGCTTCATCACGATTGTTGCCACGATCGATTGCTGGTGAGCTCGAGGAAGTTTGGTTAGGTTTTGGATAATTCGCGAGGAGAAGATAATGGGTTTCAATCTATTTATATTTTATTTTTATTAGGCTGCTAGGGGTTTGGAGAAGACGAGATAATAGTTAGTGGGTTCATCGGTTTAGGGGGTTTATGGGTTTAGGAGTGGAGATAGGGTTATTCGTCTAGTTGAGGCATGAGTTTTAGGTCGTAACTGAGTTAAGACTTAGAAGAATTCGTATCTTTCTGACTTGAAGTCTTGTCTCTCTTTTATGACTCACGATTCAAAGGATTACCGACTCAAGGCATCAACGACTCAAAAGTGAAGCGACCTATCCTGTCTCTCCTCATAATCCTTTAGGTCGTGGACGAGTCAACCAGAGAACCAACGACTTAACTTAACCCGAAGGAAAAATTCTTAACTCGTAGACGAGTTAGCACTTAAGTTGTTGTCGAGTTATCACTTGAGTCGTTTACGACTTAGCTCTTGAGTCGTCTACGACTCAGCACTTGCATTTTTAAACTCTGCTTAGACCTTGAACTGTTGCATGGATTTTGAACTGTTGAACTTTGCTGCATTCTTTTACAGATTACTTTAACTTGTGGGTTAACAATCTGTTTAATATGATATTTACAGAAAATTGGGACGAATATACTGCCATCGACCGCCCACATCAAATGACAGATTAGTTAATAACAGATAATTAACTTAAATAAATTGTGTGAACGAAGTGCTATCGATTTCAAGTAGAATATTAAAGCAACACTGAAATAGTCAATTGAAACTGACCAGCCTGCACTAATATTATGCTTGAACTTTAGATTAACAAGTTCTGAAATTACCGTAGTCGATCAATCGTCGACCAGTTTAACTCCAGTTATATTTACTTGTTATTTTTATCAGTTTTGCACGACACTTCACACTTTTAGGAAACGTGCACCTTCATATTTGAATATCCAGTTGCTTGTGTAGAATGACTTCTCAGGAAGAAGATGCAATAGTTCAAACAGGAGAGGCAACTGTTCTTCCAGCTCCACTAGTTAATCCTCCCGAAAGAGTTCCTACTACACTATCATATAAAGTTTTTCGCCAGCTGTGTGCTCAGTTTGGCATTGCTGAATCAGATGCCATTCTTCCTGAGAGAAGTAACACTGCTGACATAGCACCTTCTGGCTTTGTGACAGTTAACCGACAAATGTGCCTTAGTGGGGGCGTTCCTCCTTTTAATGACCTTTTCCAACAACTTCTTCATCAATTGGCCATTGCTCCATCCCAACTACACCCCAATGGCTACGCCATTCTAATGGGGTTGTGTGTGCTATTTAGGAGAACACTTGATCGAGTTCCGAGCTTTGATGAAATTTGTTACTTATGCTCCTTTACCCGGACCAAAGATCATCCTTCTATTACTGTTGTGAGAAGCGCCCGAAACCGCAAATTAATTGTTGGCCTTCCTGACACTGCTCACGGGTTTCTAACCCAGTTCTTCTTCGTTCATTGCCCCCCGGGGTTTTATGATCTGTGGAGGGAAGGAAGTAAGATCACCCATCCTTGCTTCGTTTGTTATCTGGCCTTTGTGAGACTGACCTGCTAAGTGTTAATTCTGCTTCTTTTTATTTTCAGCGCTGCCTCCTCCCTCTAGGAATCCCAGTCACAAGTCGACTTTTGAGAGGCTTAAGGCCGTGCCGGTTGAGGAGAGAGATATTCAATTTCTGTTGAAAGATGAGTTTCTGCATCAGTACGGACTTTTGCATACTTCTCGTTCTACGCGTCCTCATGAAATTCCAGACTCCCCAGCTAGAGTGTTGGATGCCTCAGTTTCTACTAGCACATCCATATCTAAAGGACCTGCTCCTGAGGCTTCGCTAGTGAAGTGTTCCACTTCTGTTGATGCTGCGGGGCCATCTGACAAACTTGCCCCGGTTATCGAGGAAGAAGAGCCTCAGGGATCTTCCCATCATTCACAAGAATCTGGTGAAAAAGCTGAGAAATCCAGTCCCGTTAAGCAGAGCAGGGACGATACTTTCGAAGGACTGAGCGACCTTTTTGCTACTTCACAAGAGATCTTTAAAGAAGATCCTATCACTGCCGGGATTTCTTCTTCAGTAGTTGAAGCTACTTCTACTTTGCAACAGTCGCCGTCGACTCAAGAGTTGACGCTATTTATTACACCCACAACTACTCCCCAATTAAAGAGTGGTTCGTAGATTGATGCGCGTAGCTTGCACATCACACACACTTAGAATTCCTGGCACTTTTATGCTCTCTCTTTTTTTTAACGTTTGAAGGATTCTCAATTTTTATTTCTTCTTTTTCAATTTTAGGTTTACCAATGAGGCGAGGCAGCTCGTACTATGATGACTTTCAGCGATATGGGAAACGCAGCCAGTATGGCTATCAATCCTATCCTCCTATTCATAGAGAGATTGATGAAGAAAGGGCAGCCCGGAAGGCTCGGGAAAGACGTGATTATGAAGAACGCTTTGGAAGACCAGATAGTCGACATGATTCCTCCCACAGAGAGAGTGACTTTCTTAAACGCAAATCTCATGATGATAGAGGGAAGAGTCACACAACTGATGACTCGAGCAAACGAGCCAAAGTTATTGAGGAGCCAATGCCTGTGCCTTCAGAGAAGATTACTGCTCCTACTTCTTCTCAATCTCCTGCCCCTTCCCCTACTGATATCCAAGCAATCATTAATAGGCCATCTTACCAAGTTGGACCAGGTCCAGCCACTCTTCAACGCCGATTTCCTAATTGGTGTTTAAAAGGAGTTCGCTTTGACCTCGATCTGGTTCCCATAGATAAAAGTGCTATGCTACGGAACCTTGATGCAGTCAGAACCAATATTGAGAGGATGTCATCTTGGCAGAAACTCGTTGATGAGCTCCAAAGGGTGAATAGGGCCAATCTCGAAGCTATGCTTACCATGGAGAACGACAAAACTGAATGGCAAAAGATCCTTAAACAGCATGATGCAGAAATGAGGAGTATCGCCGATTATAATGAGAAACTTGAGGCAGAAGTTGGGAAACTTAAAGAGGAGCTTGCTACTTCTTCCACTTATTATTCTCAAAGGGAGAGTGTGCTTCTTCAACAGGTGCGGGATGCTCATGCCGCGCAAAGGGATGCTGAGGCCAAGGCTGATGAGTTGGAGCAGATTATAGAGGGCAACCGTACTGACATTACTCAGTTATGAGGACAAACTGGCCTTCAGGCTGCAGAGATTGAAAAATTGAAAGCCCAGTTATCCAAAGTCGAGAGAGAGCGGGATGAGGCTGTTGCGGGTAGAATTACAGCTGAAGAGGCCCATGAAGCTACCAAAGCTGATATTGGCTCGACACTATTTGATTTCTACTTGCAATGTATATTAGGGCGTGGCAGTCTTGCATTCCTGGGCCCCAAGTATGAGATTACCCTGGCCGAAGTGTGGGAGGCCGCACTAGATATGTTTAAAGGGGCCGGATACACTGAAGAGGAGTTGGAGGTGCACTACTTAGACTTTGAGGCTCGTGCAGCCCTTGCCAGAGGGAAGGAGCAACTCGCCAGATCGCGGGTTGAAATAGTGGGGGAAGAGCATCAAGAAAAAGAAACAAATTTGACTGTTCCTGTCCCTCCTTCAACTTCGGTCGATGCTGGCATTATTGGCTCTAGCTCTTATGTACCGATCCCTGCTCAAACTGATACCGGGGCCAAAATTACTCAAGTTACAGATGAATCGCAAGAGAGTGCTGAAGCCCCGGACTATGAAATTGATGTAATAAAGACAACTTCTGCAGGTAATTCCATTGTAAATTTCGCTCAAGTGGATTGCTCATTTATTTCACATGGGTTTAATGAGCTCCTTGACTATTTTCTCAACCTTGATGAGCCTTCATCTCCTCTCTTTACTGACTTTAACCTCTTTTCTTCTACAGAGAAAGTATCAAGCACCGCTCAGATTTCTCCTCCTCCGGTTATCCCTCCTCCGTCTCTCCAGGTGGCTCCTCCTTCTGCTTCTCAGCCCGGGTCGCAAGAGGAACAAATAGAAGCCCTCCATGGTTTAGACGATCCCATCGCTTCGCAAGAGCATAGAGACGAGGGACTTGAGGGAGGTGAGATATCTCCGGAGCGGACCCCTTCTGATGACATAACTTTGTCTAAACTTGCCACTCCGGGAAGCGAGTCTTCCTCAAAGAGGAGGAAAAAGCACGGAACGTCAAAGAGGAGGGGGAAGATAATCACTATTACTGAAGGGGAGCCAGAAGTTGGACCAGCTGCACCTACCCCTCCTTCTTCCCTTGTGCCAACTGACCGGCCTGAAAAGCTAATCATTCGGCCGGGAAAAGGGTCCAAAGGTAGTAAGAAGAAGTGAACATTTTAGCTTTTTGCCTTTTGTATGTACTGGTCGAGAATTGTGCGGGTACCGGCCCCCGCTTTTCTTTATTTTGAAACCTGTACCTGCATTTCAATTGAATAAAATGATCCTTTGTTTGTACAGACTTCTGTTTGAATGCATTTATTATTCATTTTTGCACAAGTTTATTTATATGATATTGCAGCGGGCTTATGGTATGTTGTTTGAGTATTACTTTACTGATGCAGCTATACTATTATACCATGTTGCCCCCATACCTTAAGCTTGCTGCAATATTTTATACTTCGAGGGGACTTGCACTCTTATTTGCTAAAGAATAATTATTTTATTCTTTTTAAAGAAAATTTTTGTAGAGTACAACTCCCTTCGTATAAGTTTCTACGCTTTGTCGTTCGAAGAAATCACTTTTTTCTTTTACTTATGTGCATATTTTACCAAGTGAATTCTTCTATGTGGTAAAGCGGACCTCTGAAGGGCACTTTAACTTTTTTTTTATATACAAAGTTGTACCTCTGAGGAGGGATTTTTCACGTTTCAACACTTGGAAGTTTTATTTCAATCTCGGTGAAACGTATACCTCCAAAGAGTTGTGCCTTTGAAGAAAGCCTTTTCACGTTTCAACACTTGGAAGTTTCATTTCAATCGTGGTGAAACGTGGGCTTCCGAAGAGGTCTTTCTTCTTGATTGTGCCCTTGAAGAGATCTTTCCTTTGAACTGTGTCCCCGGGAGGGGGTTGTACCTCTAAGGAGGAATTTTTCACGTTTCAACACTTGGAAGTTTTATTTCAATCTCGGTGAAACGTGTACCTCCAAAGAGTTGTGCCTTCGAAGAAAGCCTTTTCACGTTTCAACACTTGGAAGTTTTATTTCAATCTCGGTGAAACGTGGGCTTTCAGGAAGGTCTTTATTTTGTCTCTGCATTTCAACTTTGGTGAAGTGAAATTCCGAAGAGCGGTTGTTACACTTCAACTCCTGGCGAAATGTGCCTCCGAAGAGGGCTTTTATTTTGTTTACATTTCAACTCTGGTGAAGTGAAATCTCGAAGAGCGGTTATAACACTTCATCTCCTGGTGAAATGGGCCTCCGAAGTGGGCTTTTATTTTGTTTACACTTCAACTCTGGTGAAGTGAAATTCCGAAGAGCGGTTGTTACACTTCAACTCCTGGTGAAATGTGCCTCAAAGAGGGTTTTCATCGCCTGGAAGTTACTCTCTCATGGTTGGAGGGTCATGACTCCTCCAATATTTTTTGTTGAGTAGAGAACTTTCTTTTTTGTGGCGTATGACCCATTAGAGGTCTTTATCCTCCGAAGAGTTGTGCCTCCGAAGAGGATTTGTGCTGCCGATGATGGCTTTGGTTGTTCCTTTGTCCACTTGCTTATGCTTTTTCAGTGATCCTCTTTTTTTTTTTTTTTTTTTACAAGTGACTCGTTTAATCCAAGAAAATGTACTTCATTGCCAGGCAAGTTCGTGAGAACGAGCATCAGCTTCTTAATTGGATGTTTGTTTGTTCAAACGATCTCAATTTATTAGCAAAGGCCCGTTTCTATCGAAATCATAGGCTGTTCAATTGAAGTACTTCCTATCTAGGATTTGAATTTGGAGCTTTTGTGACTTGAAATTTGGCGAGAATCACTGGGTCTTATTATGTGCAAGTTTCACTTCCATTGTCTGCAAAAATTTAAATCGACATTTCAGCAATACATTCTATGTACTTTTTATATCGCAAATAAAGCAAACATGTAATAATAATAAGGAACACAAGATTTATAGTGGTTCGGCCAGGAAATTGGGCCTACATCCACTTTATATTCTTTCATTATTTACTTGCATCAGTTTTACAATTGCTTTTAATTACAAGAATCATACATTCATAATTCTTTTTACAATATTTCAACAAAATTTTCAAGTAAAGTATGGACGCAAATGGTTGCTGTTCCATGCCCTTGGAATTTGATCTCCATCAACAGTAGTGAGTTTGAATGTGCCGTCAAGAAGCTTCTGACCTATTATATACGGTCCTTCCCAATTTGGCCCAAACACACCTGTCGCTGTCATAATTCTCTTCAGGACTAGGTCTCCAATCTCAAAGCTGCGTTGGCGAACTTTGGAATTAAAATGTCTGGCTATTCTTTGCTGATGAGCTGCAATTCTGAGATTAGCCTCATCTCTTTTTTCATCAAGGAAGTCTAGCGCCTCAAGCTGTAGCCTTTCATTTTCTGCTTGGTTGAAATGGATCCTTCTGTGTGAAGGAACCTCTGTTTCTACCGGGATCATTGCTTCCGACCCGTATGCTAATGAGAAAGGAGTGTGCCCAGTCGCAGTTTTGTGAGTGGTTCTGTATGCCCATAGTGCAAGTGGTAGCTTATCGACCCAACCACCTTTTGCTCTTTCAAGTTGCTTTTTGATGGTTGATTTGATGATCTTGTTTACTGCTTCCACTTGCCCGTTTGCCTGCGGATGAGCAACTGCTGAAAAGCTTTTCTGGATTTTGAATCGCCTGCAAAAATCTTGGAATTCCTCGCTTTCAAACTGAGTACCATTGTCTGTGATTATTTTCTGAGGCACACCATACCTGCAAATGATATTCTTGGTCACGAAACTTATCATCTTCTTAGAGGTGATAGTAGCCAATGGTTCAGCTTCAGCCCATTTAGTAAAATAATCAACTGCAACAATAGCATATCTAATCCCTGATTTGGTAGTCGGTAGCGGCCCAATGAGATCCATTCCCCAAATTGCAAATGGCCATGGACTGACCATTTGTGTGAGTTCAGTTGAAGGTGCTCTAGGAATTTTGGCAAATCTTTGGCATTTGTCACACTTTCGGGAATAGCTTGCAGCATCATGATTAATTTCTGGCCAAAAATATCCGTATCGGAGAATTTTCTTTGCTAATGTTTGACCACCTGAATGATCACCACATTCTCCTCCATGTACCTCAGCTAGGATTGTTTTGGACTCTTCCCTGGATACACATCGAAGCAATGGCATTGAGAATCCCCGTCTGTATAATCGGCCATCCTGAATTACATAGCGAGAGGCTTTCCTTAGTAGCTTTCGTCTCTCTATCGAATTTTCTGGCAGAGAACCTCTGAGTAGGTAGTCCAGTATTGGAGTCATCCATGACTCTTGTTCTTGAGATACATTCATAATCCAGTCAATATCCATCTCGTCTATACTTGGTGCTGAAAGGACTTCTACGGGGACCAATCCCAATAGTTGAGCTTCACCAGAACTTGAATACTTTGCGAGGGAATCTGCCTTCATATTCTCTTCCCGAGGAATGTGGCTTATTGAATAGTGATCGAGCTCACACAGAAGTTCCCAAGCCTTTGACAAGTAAGCGGGCAGGTTTCCCCCTTTCGTTTGAAATTCCTTCTTGACTTGGCATACAATAAGCTGAGAATCGCTAAAGATCTGTAATGCTCGTATGTTTAGTTCTTTAGCGATTTTCAGTCCTGCGATAAGAGCTTCATATTCGGCTTCATTGTTTGTTGAAGGAAATTCCAATCTTAGTGCATAGCATAATGACCGACCTTCAGGAGTCTCAAGTACAACCCCGGCTCCAGAACAGTAATCATTTCTTGCACCATCGACATATAACTTCCACTGGATAGGGGAATTGTCGAACGTTTCTTCCTCACTGTTACCCTTATCTGTAAATTCTGCAATGAAATCCGCTAAAGCTTGTCCATTGATCGCTTTCCGGGGATGATAAGTGATGTCATACTGACTGAGTTCAATATTCCACTTTAGAAGACGACCCGAAGTTTCAGGGCGAAACAGGACTTGCTTTAAAGGTTGATCAGTGAGGACTCTGATAGGATGAGCTTGAAAATATTGCCTCAATTTCCTAGACGCAATTAGTAAGCAATAGGCGAGTTTTTCCAACTTAGAGTAATTCATCTCTGCCCCAGTGAGTCTTTTGCTGATATAGTAAACTGGATGTTGAATCCTTTTGTCTTCCCGTATCAGCGCTGCACTTAAAGCGTGTGATGATACTGCCAAGTATATAAGAAGATCTTCGCCATCGCCAGGCCTAGAAAGTATTGGAGGCGTCTCCATATGGCGAATCAATTCATCAAAGGCTTTTTGGCATTCGGGAGTCCAATTGAAGTTTTTCTTTCCTTTCTTTAGGGCGTCAAAGAATGGAATGCATTTATCTGTGGCTTTGGAAATGAACCGACTCAAGGCGGCAACTTTTCCATTGAGACTTTGCAATTCCTTCTTTGTTCTAGGAGCTTTGACTTCTTTCAAGGCAGTAATTTGAGCTGGACTAGCCTCAATGCCCCTAGCACTGACGATAAACCCTAAGAATTTTCCGGACTCGACCCCAAACGTGCATTTCAGAGGGTTAAGCTTCATTCTGTATTTCCGGAGGACTGCGAACATTTCTGCCAAGTGTTCAATGTGATCCGCTGCTTTCTTAGACTTTACTAACATGTCATCGACGTAGACTTCCATAGTTTTGCCCAATTGCGGTTTGAACATAGCATTAACAAGTCTTTGGTAGGTTGCCCCTGCATTCTTCAAACCGAAGGGCATAACTCTGTAGCAATAAAGACCAACATCGGTGATAAAGCTCGTGTCCTCCTGATCCGGTTCATGCATCATGATCTGGTTATATCCGGAGTAGGCATCCATGAAAGATAACAATTCATGTCCCGCTGTTCCATCTACCAGTTGATCGATCCTGGGTAAAGGAAAGCAATCTTTGGGGCAGGCCTTGTTCAGATCTGAAAAATCGATGCACACTCTCCATTTTCCATTAGCTTTCTTAACCAACACAGGATTTGAAACCCAGTTCGGATATGTAGATTCTTTGATGAAGTTATTTTCCATGAGTCGATCAATTTCCTCTTTTAATGCTGCTGACCTTTCTGGACCTTGGGTTCTTCTTTTCTGTTTTACTGGTGTATACTTTGGGTCAATATTCAGAGCGTGTACTGCAACTTCTGGAGATATTCCACACATATCAGCATGAGTCCAAGCGAAGACATCCAGATTTGCTTTCAGGAATGATATCAAGATATTCTGAATTGACACATTAAGTTGTGAACCCACATTCAACACCTTCTTTGGGTCCTTCGGGTCAACAGGTACCGGTACCGTCGTTTCAACCGGCACTACTCTATTCTCCCCTGCACTGGCTTTTCTGGGATCCATCCCTTTCCGTGCCCCGCTATGCTCGCCAGTGCAGGGTCCGCCCCGTAATTGCTACAAGGCTGGCTCTTTGATGCGGACCGGGGTGGCCGCATCCTTTCCCATTTCCCTTTTTCTTGACTCTCGCAACTCTGTCAAATAGCACTCTCGCGCAGCATTTTGATCCCCTTTTATAACTCCTACTCCATTGTCCGTAGGGAATTTAATAGTGAAGCACCACGGGGCTAGGATAGCTTTGAACGCTGCGAGCGTTGGACGGCCAAGGAAAGCATTATAAGCAGAAAATTCATCGACAATCACAAATGTTTGCTTGCGGACTACTTTCCTTTCTCCTTCCCCAAGTTCTACTAGCAGATCGATGGTTCCTATTGGTTGCTTTGGCTCCCCGGTGAAGCCAGCGATCTTCTGCGATGAGGCTTGTACATCGACCATAGGGATTTTCATTTGGTCGAATGTCTTCTTGAAGAGGATATTACATGATGCTCCGCAGTCAATGAGAACTCTTCTGACAATGGCCGGTCCGATACCAGCTGAGATGACCAAGGGATCTAGGGTAGGAGCTTCGATACCTGAGGAATCTCTGGCTCTGAAAATAATATCATCACTGAAAGTTTTCTGTTGTTTCAGGGGCGTAGTGTCTTCTAAAACAAAGACGTCTTCTTCGGCTGGAACATATTTCAAAGCCCTGGCATATCTCTCCATCTCTCCCCAGCTCTTGCCAGCTGGGTGAGGCCCTCCTGTAATGACATTGATAATGGGCCTTCCAGATTCATGCCCCGTAGCTTTCTCACCTATCCTAGGCTGATGAACAGGAGTCTGGTGCCCCTGACTTGACGATGCAGGATTGTTGCTATTCTTTTTCACGAATTGCTGCAGCTTGTTTTCTCTTAGCAATTCTTCAATCAGATTTTTCAACTGGCGGCATTCATCGGTCTCATGACCGGGTTGATTATGGAAGCGGCAGAACTTCCCACTTTGTATAGCCTTTTTTCCGGTCCTCAAAGGGATAGGTTTAGGGAGGTCAACAGAATCTTTAATGGCAAGGTAGATATGCTCCGGCGTGTCTGATAAAGGAGTATGCTCTGATGGCTTGAAGGATCGGGGCTTCTTCGGATTACTCTGTTTCTTCCCATTGTTATTTTCCCTTTTTTGCCCTACAGATTCATTCTTGCGTGGAGCAACAGTGTTATCTTCAGCTTTTTCCGACACTGCCTTCACCGGTACAGGACAGCTTTCCAGGCGTATGAATTCATCTGCCTTTTTGTAGAACTTTTCGAGGGAGGTTGGCTCCTTCATGTTTAGCCATTTCCCAAATTCGCTCGACTTATCAATAGCCCTCATCAGATAAGTCAATATCATTCGTGGTTCAGCATTGTCCACCTCTGCCAGCGCTATATTAAAGCGGTTCAAGAAAGATCTGATAGATTCACCAGGATTCTGTTCTATACTTGACAACGACATGATGTCCTTGGCCTTTGAAGCATATAGTCTAAACTGTTCCTTGAACTTTCGGGTCAAGTCTGAAAACTGATCAATAGATCGGACTGGCAACTTGGTGAACCACAGTAGAGCCACACCTTCAAGGTATACAGGGAAATATCGGCACTTTATCTCGTCTGAGGCTCTGGCACCTGTCATGTGCCAATCATATTTATACAAGAATTCATTCGGATCACTTGTCCCTTTGTAAGCTGGGATAGTTGGAGGGACAAACTTCCTTGGAAATTCCGCCTTTAAGATTTTCTCAGTAAATGGAGTTTTACTTGGGGCGAAACCCCATTCTTTCTCATCTTCAACCCTTTGCATACTTTCTCTCATGATTTGCCGGACCATTCCAGAAAGATACTCCTCATCATGTCGAGTTCCAGATCCACCAACCTCAGGAAGCGTTTGCTCAAAGGGACTGGCAGCCCTTTCTGGAGCATTCCTTTCATTAGCATCACGAACGTTGCCAGTATAATTCCTTCCATTACCAGCCGGTTGATTGTTTGCCCCGAGCAAATCATTCAACTTATTCAGAATTAGAGCATTTTGGGCACTCTGAGCCTCTAATTGTGCATTCTGGGCGTTTATCTGCTGGTTCAGCCCTAATATTACAGCATCCAACTCCGCTTTCGTAACCCCAACAGACGGAGTGGGTTGATTAGGTACAGGAGAAGCGGAGGTTCCCTCTTGGATATTCCCAGATCTGACAGATCTACTCTTCCTTCCAGGAGCCATTATCTCGGATAGACTTCTGGTTTTCAGGGAAATTCTCTCTACAAACCTCTGTGAAGCAATGATGATAACTTGTCTGAGTTCAATTCTCAGTGAAAGCACCAAAAATGTTAACGCTTAAATTTGAACGCTAACACCCCAGTGTATGAGTTGTAGTTGTGAAAGCACCACCCGACGACTCGGGAACAGATTACAAGCAGATAATAGCAGAAAAGCGGTAAACAACAACAATTTTATAGTGGTTCGGCTTTAGGGTATAGCCTACGTCCACTTTAAGTATTTTTATTAATAATCTCGTTACAAGCTGATACAATTCTTCCCAAATACAATACACTTTGAATTACAAGAGACTTAGAACAAGTAGCTTAAACTTCGATGAAGATGAGAGTTTTCGAATCCATGTTGGATGTATGTGATCTCTTCTTGAAGTTGTTTGTAGCGTTTTTAATGTCTTGAGAGCTTCAAGTGTTGGATTGGATTGGTTTGGAATGCAGCAGAGTAACGACGTTTGAAGGAAATGAGCCAAAAGTCCCCCTCTAGTTGGAGCTAGGGTCGTATTTATAGGCAATTCTAGGCAGGAAACATTACCAAGTCTTAAGTCGTAACCGACCTAAGTTGGGTCGTGGACGACTTAAACTAAGTCGTGGGTCAGTTGTCACTTAAATGCTGGGTCGAGACTTCTTAAAGGCATCCCTGCTGAACCCTAGATATATCACAAGTCCTAAGTCGCAAATGAGTCAACCAGTCCTCTCATAAGCGATGCGGCATTGAACCTTAACTTCGTAGTCTTAAGTCGTGTACGACTTACCATATGTCGTAGGTCGTGACCGACCTAAACTGATTCTCGGCTTGTGGCTTAACTGGAGTTAACGAGTCATGATGCGGTATTGAATTTGCCTCTGTAGCCTTAGGTCGTGAACGACCTAGCAAAGGTCGTAAGTCCGTCACGACTTAGGTGTAGTCGTCTTAACTCCTCGTCCCTTGAGTCGTTAAGTCATAGTCCCTTTAGGTTGTTGGGCCGTAATGTTCTTAGGTTGTGAAGGCCTTAAGTCGTAGACCTTATCTCGTAGACTTTTTAACCCGTAGAGGCCTTAAGTCGTAGACCTTATCTCGTAGACTCTTTAACCCGTAGATGCCTTAAGTCGTAGACCTTATCTCGTAGGCTCTTTAACCCGTAGAGGCCTTAAGTCGTAGGCCTTATCTCGTAGACTCTTTAACCCGTAGAGGCTTTAAGTCGTAGACCTTATCTCGTAGACTTCTTAACTCGTAGAGGAAACTGGGTTAACATATGTTTTAGTGTTAAGATATAATAATACACAAATAAACTTGAAAAAAAAAGAACAGCCAGGAGCTTATAATGATTGAAGGGAATTTATAAGATTAGTATGTTTTAGTGTTAAGATACAGTAATACATAAATAATCTTGGGAATAGCGTTGTTAAATTTATGTAAAATATAAGACTAGTTTCATATTTCAATATATCATCCTCTGATATAGTTGGTGCAATAATGAAAGAAGGACGTGTTAATTTTTCTGGAAATTCAAAAGAATACAATGGATTTGATCCCTGTTTTATGTCAAAACTTGCACAAATTTTGGTTCTAAAACCTATTTTCATTTTTATACATTTACTAGATTCGATAAGTTTTAAAAAATTGGTTACAAATTAGAGAGGGATTTGGACACATCAAATCCCATAATGGAAACTTTGATCCATGCTTTGCCTGCTCTAGGTCACAAGGATAGCTTATATTACTAAACTAAATATTTAATTTGATAAGTGAGCTTTCAACTAATTTATATTTGACTAGGGATATGCATTTGTGGATATAAATTAGGATCGGCCTTTTGGAGTTGATTGGAGGAAGAAGTTGAATGAGGAGAAATTTCATACAGGTATAGTTACTTTAGCTAAAGATGGCCATTTTAAATATTTTTTGTTGTATTTTCTTAAAAATGGCTCAATATTCTTGCAGCTAAGAGGATTATTTGTGTCTTGAAGTACTTTTGAGTGAATTTTACCAACTGAAATAAGGCGGGAGTCGCATACAAATTTATATGCTCATATGAAAGCATTTTACGTTATTTTCTCCAATAACAATTAAATGATATTTGGCTAAAAGTATATATTATTTGTTTTGACTCACTAAATAATTCTCAATTCCTAACTAGATAAGAAGTATAATGTCAATAACTTATAATGTAATGTTAATAATGATTTTGTCATTCTTTATAATCCTTTATCATATTATTAATTTGACTATCTTACTAAATTTGAAAACCAAATGTATTGCGCTATTTTTACATAAAAATAGTTAATCTACATTGTAGATTCAATCACTTTGGGTACTGGATATCCAAAATGCTACTTACAACATATTCAAGTAAGTTTTTATGGCAGAAAGCATGCTTATATTCGCGTATAATGGAAATATCATTATTTGTGAACCATTGCTGTAAAAGTCTGAAGGAAGTGTGTAATCGATGCTTTTCTAACTCCTATCATACGGTGCATAACTTTCTGGCGTAAGGAAATAATTAATGGTGGCTTAAGGAAATAATTAATAGTTTAGTGCTTGGATACATCCGAGTTAGAGATATTTAGTCATGTTTACTCAATGTGTTCTTGAGAACCGCTGCATTATTATTTATGTAACATCATATTTAAGATTTTGCGGATAATGTTTTTTCATATTTCTTTTAATGTTATACATTAGTAACATTCAAGAACAAATAGTTGACATTTGGTTTTTTAGTGAGTTTTTGAAAGTAAAGTATTTAATTTTACTGCTATATATGTAGTTTAGGACGTCAAAAAAATTTGTGATATAAGTTTTGTTAATTTTTTGCATATTTATATTGGTGTGCTATAAAGTTATGGAACATTATTTGTATATATAATCTCTCTCTGTATATTATGGTTCAGATATTTTTGAAAGTTGAATTTTTATCCAAGATATAGGTATATAGTACAATCATATTTTCATTTTTAAATGAACCCGTGTGCGTAGCACGTGTATATACTTGTATACATATAAATACAACAAAGATGTGTACCTATGCAGTTAAAATGTTTGGCGGTTCTATAGCGGTGGAAGCACAAAAAGTTATAGGGAGAATAAAACAGGGTTATAGCAAAAAATAGTGTAGGTGCAAAAAGCTTCATTAGATATAAAACCAAATATTTATAGTTAATTTATTCCTAACCTCAGATTATTTGTGTTGGAAAAATGAATGTTGTTTAATCTTACATAAAAAACCAAATAATATCTAGATTTAAGCAAAATAAATTTGTTTCTATCTTATATTAAGCACTTATACCTTAAAATCAGGTCTTACCCTAACTTTATTGATTTGTTTTAATTTTTAAAAGAAAACTAGCCAAATCAATTTTGTATATTGATGTCGCTAAAGTGTGTGCTAAAAAACATTGATTTTGCTATGCTATATTGAAATATCGCATTGGCCAGAGAGAGCTATGCGCTATAACAGGGATTTTGTGGGACTTTAGCTATACAGATGTGTGCAACAAATTTTCTATTACAGTTATTGTACAATATGATAATATATATATATATATATATATATATGTGTGTGTGTGTGTGTGTGTGTGTGTGTGTGTGTGTGTGTGTGTGTGTGTGTGTGTGTGTGTGTGTGTCAATACACCTTAAAATCATTAAGAGACACACATTCGACAAAATCCTTTGAATATTGCAAAAAAGCGACAACTAGTAATTCGTTCTCCATTTTTCGCCTCTCCCAAAAAATTGAACATGCAAATAAAGTGCACTAAATACCACTTTTAACGATATTGTGGGAAGCACCACAGTGCATTCATATTTAAATATTCATTTAGTAAAAGTAAGCTTGGATACTTTTCGACTAATCTAATGAATCTATATTAAGCCTTTTCAATATTACTGAGAATAAAAGACATTAAAGTAAATAAATTGACATTACCGCACCTAAAAATTATATTTTCCTCTCTAACCTATTAGCTTTACTAAATATAACAATTAATATAAGAGTTTTTTATTTGAGAAAACATCGCACAAATAATTTGATCTTTGAACCCTTTTTCACATATGTTACGCAGTTTTGAGCTATAATATGTATCAAACCTACTTCTTCCTAAATTAGTATCATCACCGCTCACAGCCATGGAACCCAAGTATGAAACACTAGGATGACATGTAGGTACGGTTTGCCTTATTAATCCAGGAAGCTAAGAGAACCACTTGTTTAGATCAACCCCAACAAGCCCTAGTACTCTTTGAAAAAAGGCATCCATTGCCTATCCTGCATTAAGAAAAAGTTACCCAAATGTCTAAAAATCAAATTAATTTACAGTTACTAATAAATTTTCGATTTCTTTTCATTTTTTCTTAACTATACTAATGAGGAATCTTAACAATTAGATGAAGATTTGATACGAAAAAAAACAGGTATTTATGATTTAGCTTCTTTATTGTATGAACTAAAAACGATTTGATTATAATGAAACTAATTAAGGACAGTTATATGCTAATTTTTAATAGTGTTCCTAAATCATATATAGTCACTTTATTTAGGGCCATTAATAAGCAGTCATAAAATTATAGCGTGTAAAATAAAGTTTTTTTTTTTGAAATGGTACTTTATATACAACAAATCAATGGGACAACATATCCCATGTCAATAAACGTTCGAAAGCAAGTTTCGAACTTGTGACCTCTTGCACCAAAGCCGATTCAATTAACCAATTGGACAATGATGCATGTAAAATATAGTTCGTTATCTAGATTATAATCCCTCAAGAGAATGTTATCAAAATGCGTGTAGCTAAATTTAATTTTTATATTACGTAAATAAAGTTTCAATTTCTATTTGTGATTTTTTACTTAACTATACTAATGAAGAATAATAGCAATTAGAAGTAAACACTCGTTATGAAAGCTAATAATCCTTAAAGATTCTTCTCTTTTGCAATTTGATTATAATGAAACTAATTAATGACAACCGTATGTTAAACTACAAACACACATAGAGCCGTTCAATTAAAGACGAATAATAAAGTATACAATGTAGATGCATAACTGAATCAATTTTCTTATCTAGTTGGCTAACTTTTAATTTGAATCTTATGTTAACACAATGATTAGCCTCTTCTAGGGGATACAACTGAAAACTGTATCATTAATACAAATCATAATATATGATTATTTAAATATTTTACAGTACGTGCCTTCTGTATAAAATGTTTAGTTCCAACTAAACATTTGCATATTTAAGGGGTATATGTTGGAAAATTTTCAACATGTGGGCCACATATGTAAAATAAAATGTGTTGTGCTATTTTGATGTAAATTCTAATTAAAGTGATCAAATTATGAATTAAAGTGAAAATGCTTAAGGATATAATTGTCATGGTATTAATATGTAGATACCGGGGCAATTCTAATTTGTCGAAGGGTCAAATTAGAAAATGCCAATATTATAAATAAAGGGGTTATGGTCCCCAAATTATATAAGCTCTAGTTATTCTTCTAATCTCTTCTATGAAAATAATTCAGATATAGAGTTTATGTTAATTTGGATTTGATCTTCCAAATTGATATAAACCCTATATCTGAAATAAAATGTGTTGTGCTATTTTGGTGTAATGTCGAATTAAAGTGATCAAATTATAAACTGAAGTTAAAAGGCTTAAAAGTTTAATTGTCATGGTATTAATATCTAGATACTAAAGCAATTCTAATTTGTTAAAGGTACAAATTAGAAAATGCCAATATTATAAATAAGAGGTTATGGTCCTTAAATTATACAAGTTCTGGTTATTCTCTTATGGAAATAAATCAAATCTAGGGTTTGTGTCAATTTGGAAGATCAAACCAATTCTTCTTCTCTTTCAATTTATAATGTTAAAAACATATTAAATCAAATCCAAAATCATCAATGGATGAACCTTAACATATGGATCAAAAAGATCTAAGACTCAAGTAAGAAATTACAGGACTTTAAAAAAACAGGAAACGAGTTAAAGGTCCCTATTTTTGATGTTGTTATAAAAACAGTCCATGTACATATAATTATGTAAATTTAGTCCCTATTTTTTGAAAAATAGAAAATGCAAGGTACTTTGCAATTTTCTGACAAAAAATGCAAGATAACTTGCAACTTTTATCAGAAAAGCGCTAGGTAGTTTGCGTTTTTTTATTTTCAAATTTTTTCAAAAGTTTTGAAATTTTCAAAAAAAATTAATTTTTTAAAAAGCGCAAGTTAACTTGCATTTTTATTAGAAAAACGCAAGATAGTTTGCGCTTTCTAATTTACAAAAAACAGGGACTTAATTTACATACTTATTATCATAAAGACTTTTCTTACAACAACATCGAAATTAGGGACCTTCGGTGCAAATCCCTTTTAAAAAAAGTTCAATTCAAAACTTACTCATAAAAAAATGCATAATGTTGTTTTCTAATGAAATCAAAGATGGTTGGCTCTGACATCCCTTGTTAGGATGTCAATGAAAATAGACATATACATAATACATTTCATGTAATTTCCATGCTACACATCCATGATTGATCTATGTCGTTTGATTGTGTTGGTATATGTGACCATTGATGGGTTTAAGTTACACTAAAAATAATGAAAACCTCTTTGATCCATTGCTGGTATAGTTAGTGGACAAGATTGTTTCGTAAAAACCTTATGTAATAAATAGTAAATTTTGGAGCTTATAAAGTTAAACACATTTATAAGGTTATTACATGTATGACCCGTGGGAGATTGTTGGAAAATTTTAACATATGGACCGCATATGTAAAATAAAACGTTTTGTGTTATTTTGATGTAAAACCTAATTAAAGTGATCAAATTATAAATTAAAGTTAAATGGCTTAAAGATATAATTGTCATCGTATTAATGTGTAGATACCAGGACAATTCTAATTTGTTGAAGGGCCAAATTAGAAAATGCCTATATTATAAAGAAGAAGTTATGGTCCGCAAATTACACAAACTCTATTTATTCTCCTAGTATCTTCTACGAAAATAATTCAGATCTAGGGTTTGTGTCAATTTGGAAGATCAAACCAATTCTTCTTCCTTTTCAATCAACAACTATGAATTCAGGTACGGATTCTGCTAATTTATCAATCTTCCTCTGATTACTTCTCAATTAAATCGATATGGATCACATATTCAATCTAGGGTTTCATGATTAAACTATCCTAAAGTATATTTAAATCTAATAAGTGGTATCGAAGCCACCCATTATTGATTTATTTGATAAACTTTTGGAAATAAAGGATAAAGATTTGATTTCTCGTGATCAATTTTCAATAAATTTGAAGTTCCATTCTCACCGTATTTGTTTTAATGATTATGTGCATAAATTTGGTGATCTAAATTGAAACAAACTCTTTCTGCAATTTACGATTGTACGGTACGAACGTCATATCATTTTTTGTATTAATATTAAATTGATGCACATTTACTTCATGTTCATGGTTTATTATTTCCATGGTTGGATTCAAAATATTTACATATTGTACTTGCATATTAAGGAAGGTCCGCTTCAAATAGACTTTTGGATTTTGAATAGAAAATATAATGGGCATTTACTGGCATTTCATTTTCTTAACTAAGATATGACAACACTTCACTAACCGTGTGAACAATGCTATTACACATTACGACTATTTCAATTATTATTTTTTGGTTCTAGTTTCATGTTTCTATCCTCATATCCAATTATTTTATTGGTTAACTAAAAAAAGTTTGTTTTTGTTTGAAAGAAGAAATTTCACACTAATTATTATCAATAAAAAAATGTTCTTACACTACAAGAAAAAAGGCAGAATACCGACAGCCAAGACCGACGGCTTTCGACGGCCATTTTCCGACGGCTTTCGACGGGCCGTCGGCGGTCGTCGGAAGCCGTCGGAAATTTGCGATTATACCTGCCAGCCGAGCCCTTTCTTCCTCCTCCATTCCATACGAAAATAAATCAAAAAACCCCCCAAATTCAACCCCCAAGCTTCCAATCCCTAATTTCTAGCTTCCGGATCTTCCAAGGCTCTCTAATCAAGCTTCATTACTCTTAATCTCAGGTATAATCTCTTATTTTTATGAAAAATTCAGTTTTTACCCTAATTATAGATTTGCATAAATTGATAAATTAGGGCGAATTAATGATTGCAATTGTTTCCACTAGCGTAATAACGGTTTATAGCATCACATGGTATACCGATTTCATCTTTTATCGTGAAATTGTGATAAACACGTATAATTTGTGCTTGTTCATGTATATGTATTTTGTTGTGTATGCCTTGATTCGACGATTGTATACGTTATTTGGAATAAGATAAAATGATTGAATGAACTAGGAGTATTATATTGTGCACGTATTTACTTATGACACAAAAAAAATGCATTACTCTAAATTATAATTGTGTGTATTGAAAAATGACAAAATGTTAAACTAGCCCTAAGTTGATGCGTAATACGTCGAATAAATGTGTGAAATTAATATATAAATGTGAACAGTGAGTAAAACTGTATTTTTGAGTAAAATGCGCGCATGTTAACCGACAAATGTCCCTTAGAGAGTTTTTGGCCCCGTCTGACGAGTGTTGTACATGATCGTTGTATAAATAGTCGTTTTTTTCGAAAAACGACCATTTATATTCATCTGGTACAATGTTTGTCGGATTTGTCCCTGTATTGGACAAGTTATGAACACAGTAAGAATTTACATTTTGTATACTACTTCGTCTCAAACGGTTCATAAAATTTCGCCCTAACTTTTCTTTTTTGTTTCCTGCGTACACGCATTTGTGTACAATGCAGGGAACAAAAGGGAAATGCTGCCGAAATTTTATTGAATCGTTTGAGACGAAGTAATATACGAAATGTAAATGCTTACTGTGTTTGTAATGGGAAGTAGGATGTCTGACCAATGAAAAAAAATTATATATATTTTTAATCGTTACGTACGTTAAAAAATGAAATGTGCCCTATTTGAAAATATTTTTAAATTTGTGAAGTTGTTCTTTAAATTCAAAATATTATACGAACATGAAAATAATCTTTTTCGAATATGTATTCTTCAAAATAAATATTAAATTTTGAACTTCTCATTTTGTCAAATAGGAAAAATGATTGATTATTTTGTTGATCGAAGGAGATGGATGTACCAAAGAAAAGGACTGAGGGGCTCAATAAAAGAAGATTTTTATAATGGTATAAACGTGTTTGTTGAATTCGCCTTAAGTAATAACGGAAACGATCCAGAATTCGTTGTCCGTGTAGTGGGTGTAGACATTTGAAGTTTTTGTTACCAGATATTGTGAAAGTTCATTTGTGCCAACACGGTTTCACACCCGAATATTATGTTTGGGATCGGCATGGAGAAGTTGTAGCAAATACTTCTGTAGAGTCTGAAAGTGTCGTTAACGAAATAGTTTCAACGACCCGTATAGAAAATATGGTCGAAGATGCAGCACGATCAATGTTTCCTATGGTTGAAGTTGACGACGATGATGTAAATGTTGAAGAACCAAATATTGAAGCTAAGAAAATTTATGATTTACTAGATGCAGCTATGAAACCTATTTGGGATGGTTGTAAAAGCGGCACGCAGCTGTCAGTAATCGCAGAATACATTGCGATGAAGTCAAAATACAACATCACTGAAGCTGGGTTTACGGCTGTTGTACAAGCTGCAAAAAGGCATATGCCGCCCGATAATCTAATGTGTGAAAATCACTACGAAGTTAAAAAACTTATGTCGGCTTTTGGTTTACCGTATCAGAAAATAGATACATGTTTAAAAGGATGCATGTTGTTTTGGAAAGAAGACGTAAACCTTAGAAATTGTAAAGTTTGTAACCAGAGAGATACAAACCAAGAAAAAAGAAGGGTAAGGAAGTTCTGTACAAGCGTATGCACTACTTACCCATAACTCCAAGACTTCAAAGATTATATGCATCTTCTGTAACTGCGTCTAATATGAGGTGGCATAGCGTGAGAACGGAGGAAGAGGGTACGTTGACACATCCGGCCGATGGAGAAGCATGGAAGCATTTCGATAAAACGTATCCAAATTTTGCAGCGGAGAGTCGAAATGTTAGATTAGGATTATGTACGGACGGTTTTTCTCCATTTTCTCAATTTGGTTCTAAATATTCATCCTGGCCCATTATCGTCACACCGTATAATTTACCTCCATGGATGTGCATGAAAACGTAATATATGTTTCTTACTGTTGTCGTTCCTGGCCCCGACGATCCGACACAAGGAATCGATGTATATTTACAACCGTTGATTGAGGAGTTAAAAATACTGTGGAACGAAGGAGTAGAAACATACGATGTGTCAAAGAAGAAAAATTTTCGTATGTTTGCTTCTTTGTTGTGGACTATAAGTGATTTTCCTGCCTATGCAATGCTTTCGGGATGGAGTACTGCCGGTCGTCTAGCATGTCCATATTGCATGGATGAAACACGAGCGTTTTCTTTACCTCATGGTAAGAAAATTTCATGGTTTGACTGTCATCGATATTTTCTCCATGTAAATCATCCCTTCAGAGGAGACAAGAAAAACTTTTTAGCTAATAGAGTAGAAAACAGACAACCACCGACGATATGGTCAAGCGAAGACATATATGAACTTGTTAAGGACTATCCAAAGATATATGAAACGGGGGAGCAAACAGAAACTGAAGGCAAATCAGTTGTTCATAACTGGTGCAAACAAACTATTTTTTGGGAGTTGCCGTATTGGAAACATCTTCTGCTTCGCCATAACATAGATGTGATGTACAATGAGAAAAATGTATTTGATAATGTGTTTAACACAATTTTGAATGTGAAAGGGAAGACGAAGGATGATTTGAAATCAAGACGTGATATAGAAGAATTATGCAAACGTCCCGAGCTTCATATGAAACCAAATGACAGTAAAAAACCAAAAGCTTGTTACGAATTAGATAATAATCAAGTTAAAGCTGTGTTAAAATGGGTGGAAGGGTTAAGATTTCCTGATGGGATATCATCAAATCTTCGTAGATGTGTTGACTTTAAAAATGGTAGATTGAGCGGAATGAAAAGTCACGACTGTCACATAATGATGGAAAATTTATTTCTCGTTATGTTTAAAGAACTACTGCCGTTAAAAGTTTGGAAGGTAGTAACGGAGCTTAGTATGTTTTACAAAGAGCTTTGTTCGACTACTTTAAAAGTGCAACGTTTACGTAAACTTGAAGTGGACATTCCTATATTGCTTTGCAAATTAGAGAAAATATTTCCGCCAGGTTTTTTTAATGTGATGGAACATTTACCTGTTCATCTTCCATCTGAAGCACGACTTCGAGGTCCCGTCCAATACGGATGGATGTATCCATTTGAGAGGTATGTAATATGTTATAACGTAATTTAATTGCATTTGAAAGATGAAGTTAATATAAATTAATGTTGCATAGATATTTGAATCATCTGAAGAAAAAAGTGAGACAAAAAGCACGAGTTGAAGGTTCGATATGTAAATCTTACATCGAAGAAGAAGCTTCGTTCTTTTTCTCTCACTATTTCAGTGATCATGTGAATATTTCATTTCAAAGTGTTCCTCGTAATGATGAAGGCGACGAACAAGAGTCCTCTCAAGCAATGTTATCTATTTTTAGACAACATGGTCGGCCTTCTGGAAAATGTGTGGAAATATGGCTAGACGATAGAGATCTTCGTGTAGCACACACTTATATTCTTCTAAATTGTGCCGAGGTTGCACCGTTTGTTAGGTATTCTGAAATAATAATTTTTGTTTTATTCTTTTCTGTAATGCATGCGCGTGTATAACCTAATGTAATAATTTGTTTATATAAACAGTGTTTATGAACGGGAACATCCGAATGGAGATCTCAGTAAAGAATTTTCCCGTTGGTTTTCAAATTACGTTTATGAGCCGAAAAATTGTGTTGTTGACGAAGGGTTGAAACATCTTGCAATGGGACCAAAAAGAGTGGTCAAGACATATCCAATATATTTCGTCAATGGATACAAATTTAACACCAAAGAATACGGTGCAGAAAAATTAACAAATAATACTGGTATATTTGTTAAAGGTAGTGACGATCCAGAAAACCATTTAAATGATTTTTATGGCGTTCTAACACAAATTTTGCAACTGACATATTTCTCAAGACCCGCGGAGGAGGTGTTTCTATTTAGATGCAATTGGTTTAGCAATGTTCCAGGTTCTGGAATTAATGTGCATAAGGATTGTAATCTTATCGAAATAAAGCATACATCGCACTAGCACAAGTATGATCCTTTTGTACTAGCAAAACAAGCATTGCAAGTTTATTACGCTCCTTATCCGTCTCTAAAAAGAGATAAAGCAGATTGGTCTGCAGTTTTTAAAACAAAGGCCAGATTCACATTCGATGGGAAGAATATTCCGGACGAACAAGCTTATCAGGCAGATCTTGAGAAAAATAACGAAATAATAATTACAGACGATCATACAGATTTTGGTCCTTTGATCGATGAATCAAATGTTTTGGTAGAAGCGTTTGACAGTGCAGAGGAAAATATCGTCGAAAACGAGACCGAATCTGAATCAGAAGACGATGATGACTGATATAAATTTGAATCTGTTTTTTTGCAATTGATGTAACTATGTTGAATTCTTGATGTATTATGAAATTGATGTAACTATGAAACTAAATCCGTTTACTATTGTTTTATGTTATTTCAATTTGTCATTTATTTAGCAATTTTTATTAAAAATGCAATGAACTCTGCTTATCGTAGGAAGAGTACACCCATTATGAATCAGGTATAACAAACTTACATTTCTATTTACATTTCAGTCATTATAATTAAGCAATTTATACCGTTGATGTCATGTTCATATGAAATATATTTCATTATCATGTTTTTATTCTCTTATATAATGATGTGTAAACGTCACAGGTTTATCATTATGTCACATAGAGGGAGGAGCTCTTCCCGTTCTTCAGGAGGCGATGGCAGTGGCCCATCGTAAGCGCCACACCGTCCAGTTGTTACGTTAGTCCCCAAAGCAGATGGATAAAAATTAAATCTTATTCATCATCTTATTTTTTCTATACTATACGTACGTACTTATCTGTATCGTACTTAAAAACAGGGGGTTCGAGCTACTACCCACTAAGGTAGTGTTGGACGTCTCCAGAGCAGCATATCGTAGTAAGATGAGTGCGTGCTGGCCGAAGTGGGATACCATCCCTCCGCACATCATAGAGTGCATATGGCAGGATGTCCTAGTATGTGTAATTTTTATGTTTTCCATTTTTAATTCGTTTTTGTCGTTTTTCTACCGTTTATCGTTTAAAGTGTAATCTTTTTTTAACACAGGCTGAGATAAACATCTAGACAGATGATATGCAGCTGGCACGAGCATACTGGATGAGGAAGATGCGAAAGAACTACAGAGACACGATATCTGAGGTTAAGAAATCCGGGAAGAGACCACGGTGGATGGGGGAGAGCGTGTGGCAAGCTTGGTTGAGCTACTGGGAGACGGACGAGGCGAAGGCAAGTATACTAATTTTTTTGAATTATTAATTTAACGTGATTGGAAAATAATGTATCAAATTTTGAATGTACAGGCAGAGTCAGATAGAAACTCTGCAAATAGAAATAAGAATCCCGTTACTCATCGCGGAGGATCGAAGTCGTTTCAGCAGTATCGGCAGGAGTTGGTAAATTTAATTACTGAATAATAAATGTAAATAGTTTATGCTATATGATTTTAAATGTATAATAATTGTATGTAACAATCAACTTCAGGAAGCCGAGGCACATGGTCCTGTCAGCTATATGGACGTGTTCACCCATACGCATGCTGTCGAGCATGTTAATCCAGACGGGACTGTTTCGTACACATGGCAGGACGATAAATCCAGTAAAAGCCATGTAAGCATATTTCATTTTATTCAGTATTAGTAATTGTTTTAGTTGTCAAATTATTATGAAATAAGATATGATATTATTAATTTGTCAATGCAGGAGATGTTTATGGAGCAGCGACAGAAACTCCTTTCTGATACGGGTCGAGAGCAGCTGACGACCGATGAAGAGGACGTTATTTTTGAGTCCGTTATGAGTCCACCAGAGCATGGTCGACGATACGGATTTGGCAATTTAGCGGTAAATAATTTAATTTTTCTTAAAATACTTAAAATATGATATTCTTACCTTTTCAAAACAATAAACTTTGATTTTATTTATTTTTCAATTATTGCAGTCCAGTAGTCAGAGTAGGAGACGGCGGAGTAGACCTCAGAGCGAGCTAGCAAGTATAGAAGAATTGCAGACTAGAGTTCAGCAGTTGGAGGAGCAGAACCGCCAATAGGCCATGCAGACGGCACAGTTATTTGAGTACATGCAGCAGTTTGGTGGCCGCTTCCCTTCATCGGCTGGCTCTGGATCTGGGGCAGATTGATTCATTGCTTTCTGATTCGTTCGTGCAGGTATGTTTAGTTTTAGTTTACAATGATTTGGTAGATGGAACAATTAATTGTTGATATGTATAATTATGTATAATACACTTGGTTCTGTAGCTGTATCAGGATATGCATGATTAGAACAGTTATTGTTAGTATTATTGTTAATGTTGGAATGTTATGTATATTTTGTATTTTATTTTTATTCCAATTTTGTTTATTTCTGTGTCTATTGAATATTTTGGAGTATTGGTTTGCATGTTTGGTTGGATTATTGTTTATTGGATTGTGCAGTATTGATATTGTAGTGTTTGGAAGAGAAATGTGGTTGGAAGGCTCTATTTGCAGCAGATTTTATAAAAAAAAAACAGCAGATTTCCGACGGCTTCCGACGGCTCCCGACGGCTTATAGGTCGAAATTTTCATCGGTTACCGACGGCTCCCGGCGGCCTGATTTCCGGCGGTTTCCGACTGGCGACGGAAGCCGTCGGAAACCGCCGGAAGCCGTCGGTAATCTATACGGCAGCACCCGTCGGTAGCCGTCGGAAACACTGCTCACCGACGCCGTCATTTCCGACGGCTTTTTCCGACGGCCGCCGACGGCTTCCGACGGCCGCCGACGGTTTTCAGCCGTCGAAAATCCCCCTTCCCCTTGTAGTGTTAACCGGGGTGGTTGTTTTCATGTGTGTGGGTACAAAGAAGGATTTGAGGAATATAGAGAGATGGAACATCCGAGGTGAACTATCGGTTAAAATACGGGAATAAAGATGCTTAAGTCATTAAAACTGTTGTTCCGTAAAATAGAAATAAATAAATAAAAAAATATAGTGGCCAACAATGTTGCAGTTGGCATGTGGTATCAATAAAATATCCACAATAATAATCATATGATTGTTTACTTTAGAGCAAATATTCATGCATAGAGAATTTGTATATTCTACACATAGAAAGTTTATGTATTTACTTTTTATCAGAACCTGCAAGCCCATTTGTTATGGATTGTGCCATGTGACAGAGCCATGAATATTTGACACATGTAAACAAAAAATTAGAATTGCTCCGGTATCTACACGTTAATACTATGACAATTATATCTTTGAGCCTCTTTAATTCATAATTTGATCACATTAATTAGGCTTTACACCAAAATAACGCAATATATTTTATTTTACATTTGTGGCCCACATATTGAAACTTTCCTACAATCTCCCCTTGGGTCATATATATAATAACCTTAAAGTGTTCAACTTTATGAGCTCCAAAATTTTATATTTATATCACATAAGGTTTTTCCAAAACAATCTTGTTCATGAACTGTGATGGCGAAGGATCAAAGCGGCTTTCATTACTTTTAGTGTAACTAAACCCATCAATGGTCACATGTTCCAACACAATCAAATGACACAGATTAATCATGGATGCGTAGCATAGAAATTACATGAAATGTGTTATGTACATGTCTATTTCCAGTCGGTCCTACTTTAGTGAGATCAAAAGTTCAATATAGACCTAAATAGAGTGCAAAAAGAAAATTTTTATTACTTTATTCTGATCAAAGAAAACAAAATACTGAATATATCCATAACTGAAGTATAGGGCAATGACATATGCTCAAAACAAACTCCTCCATAGCAAAAAATATCCTTTCATATAAGTTACACCAATTGAGCCGCATGCTTATGAAAGACCTTGGGTGATAATCTTTTTGTAAGCAGATCCGCTATAATGGAGCTTATCACAATATGCTATATGAATTGCAATCTATTTTGCACTCTCCCATTATTAGAAAATAATATGTTGTTTATTGTCACAATATTACTTTAATGGTCTTTCAATTTCTTTATTCAATAGTCCATAACTTTTTGACAAAATTTTACAATTATTTTCCTATGTTGGATGCCCCATAACAGGAAATAATAAAGACAGCTATAAGGGTCTGTATGACAACTTTCCTTATATAGTTTCATCCAAAAAATAAACAATAATAATATTATTCTGAAGTGAATCTTTTGCATTCTTGGCATCCAAAATATTCGGATTGTAATGATTTATGATCTTCAACCAATCCGATCTTTTATCTTAAACATATAATCCTTTTATTCTCAAAATATATCTCATAATCATTTTGGTTACTAACCATTGATCCACTTTCAATGTCACTAAGATATCTGCCGAATAATACATTCGATATCCACATGTGTATATGCCTTAGCATGCATCAGACTCCATATTGCAAATGCATGAGAAAGATCAGATCCGACTCTTATCTTTTAAATCTATATTTTTCTCTTAATCTGTTCATGAAAGCAGCCATTATGGATTCAGATCTAATATAAAATCCAGGGCATTCATCAATATGGAAAACCGAACCAAATTTACTTTTCCAATCAGTAACTTTGAATTCAGATATGGCTTTCGGTAATCATTTACTTTTCCCTGATTTCTTCTCAATCAAATCAATATGCATCACATATTCAGATCTATGGTTTCATGATTAATCAATCCTAAAGTATGTTGGAATCCTAACAGTACATTTATAGAAATTTTAACATAATCCAACTTCTATTTTTCTTTTCAAAAATAAACAAGAAATTCAACATAATTGTTTGTATAATCAAATACAAGTATAATTCAATAAAGAGGTTGGGAGTTTTTTGTTGCTACTCTAGTGTGTGCGTGTATACATATATGTATGTATGCATGCATGCATGCATATAAAGTTGAAGTGAGAATAAAAGAATACATGAAAAGAAATATATAAATATCTTCGCTTTATGTAGAAGCAAAGATAAAACTTTACCAAGAAGTACAACCATCCACTAATTCTTTATGTTAGGTATAATTTGTTAGGAACTCCTATCTACAAGTTTTGATGATGACAAACCATATAATAATAATTGTGTGTGTGTGTGTGTGTGTGTATATATATATATCGTATCCTATTTTTGCAGATACTCAAGAATACAAATCGAAGCATGGAGCATGGATCACAGCAGTAGAGAGATAAATATTGTATACAAATCTTAGAAATATTATGTAAAATATTCCTGGATTTTGTATATGACAAAATATACATACATTTACACAGGAAAACAAATTTTCCACTATTTGAGACGTCTAGTATTATGCCCTAGACGTCTGGTCGTAACCTCTGGAATTTTTCCAGATAAACATGACCAGAAGTCTGGTCAACACAATCCAGACGTCTGGATTTGGCTCCGGGAATTTTAAAAAATACACAAATGTCAAAAGGTTGCCTTTGCATCTCTTCTTCAATTGCGTTCTATACCAAACAGAAGCATCTCCAAAATTAAGAGAAATGGTAGCAACACTTCAAATCAACCTTTTTCACAACTACAAACACATCATAGATTTTACGATTACAATAAAAAGTTTTCAGATTTCTATTCTCTATATCTACTTTGCACTCAAATTCAAGTCACTCATATTTGCTATCAATATTTCAACCGAAGGTCATTAACTTTGGTTCAGTTTTCTTCCCTATTTCCAAAACACACCCATATTCGTATACATATCCAAAGGATATTATAGGAAGACTTGTACGTATTGTCAATATCAGTGTTAATCAGAGCACATTCTTGACGAAAGATTTCTATTGTAACAAGCATATTCCTCTGGGCAAAGCAAGGGATATTGATTAGTGAAATTCCGAAGAGGAGCATCGGGACTGGACGTAGGACGGGAGGTCTGAACCACTATAAAATTCCTGGTGTGATCTTTTTATTTTACTATTATTTCATTATCTTAATTTATCGTATATACAATAATTACTTATCATATACATAGTATACGATCCATATAGTCTTTCAATTGGTATCAGAGCAAGGTTAGTTCAAATCACAGTAACATGTATTTGAAACCTATTAATATAGAAAGTATCTTTCAAGAAGGTCAGTCAACTACACGTCCTCCTTTCACCGGATCTAATTATGCATATTGGTCAACACGAATGAGAATTTTTATGGAAGCAAATGGTTTAGAAATATGGTCAGCAACTCAAATTTAAGTATATAGCACCTGAAACACATACTAGCACATGGATAGATGCATAAAAAACCGCTGCTACTAATAATGCTAAAGCTATGAATGTACTTTTTTGCTCTCTTGGTAAAAATGAATTTTCACATGTTATGTTATGTACGCTTCTTTTGATATATGGCATACTGTACATGTTACACATGAAGGTATGACTAAGGTCAAACAAACAAAAATATCAATTTTACAAAATCAATTCTCATCTTTCAAAATTAAACAAAATGAGTCAATTGCTGACATGTACTCCAGATTTCAAACTATACAACACGACCTTATGGCACTAGAAGTCAAGTTTACTGATTTTGATTTAGTATCTCGAATTCTCAACTCTTTAACAATTGAGTGGGAAAGAAAAGTACTAGCTATCGAAGAAGCTATTAACCTTTCTGAACTCACGGTTGAAGAGTTGATTGGAAATTTAATGTCGTATGATGCTAATTTGCAGGCCAGAAAGGAACAAAACCATGAAAAGATCATAGCATTTCAAGCAAGCAATGAAGATTCTGAATTGAATGAAGATGAAACTGTTTTCATCGCCAAGAACTACAATAATTTAAGAAATTCAAGAAAATGAAGAGATTCCAAAATGGGGGAAAATCAAATTCATTAAATCAAACTTCAATTAAGTGCTTTGAATGTGATCAGTTCGGACATATGAAGAAGGATTGCCCGAAACTCAACAACGAGAAAAAGAAAAATAAGTTTGGAAAATTTAATAAAAAGAGAAACACATTCTGAGTCACATGGGATGACTTTGGTTCTTCCTCTTCGTCCGATAATGACAGTGAAGGTGATACAGAGCAAGCAAATCCATGTTTCATAGCATACACTGATGAGGTATGTCTCGATCTTACTTATGATGAAATTTTAGAAGTAAGTATGGAACTTGATAACAAATATAGAGAAACTAAGAAATAAAATAAGGAATACGTTGCTAAGATAAATCGATTGGAACTTGAAATAGGGTTACTAAAAGATGAAAAATCTATTTTAAAAGAAGAATAGAAAATGCTCAAGAAAAATGTAAGAATCTTTCTATTGAAAATGATGCTTTATCTTGTGAATTAGGAGAAGTCAAACTAGAAAATAATAAAATTAGTAATGAGCACATTATCTTAAAAGATAATCTAGAAACTTTAAAATTCAAAATTACTGATCTTAAAAACAAGTTATATAAAATTACTAATAATGTTACAAAATTTATCAAAGGAAAACAAGACTTGGAGAATTTATTTCGAATTTCCAAGCCATTCAAAAATCGAAATGGAATAGGGTTTGAGAATAAAGCAAAAATTACAAAGTATAGTAAGGTTTATACTAAGGTGAATTAACCTTTTTCCAAAAATAAAAAATTGATCTCGAATTAAAAAATGATTAAAATATGGGTTCCTAAAACAAATAACAACCTAATGGAACAGAAATATATAGATAAATATATGAAAGAAGTGATTCACAATAATAATTAATTTCAAAAGGAACCGGACCATCATGGGTATGGTTACCCTCATTTACTAACACTTAGGACCTGAAAATAAAAAGGGTACCAATTTAAACTTTTTTATTTTTTGCAGGTATCCAAATACAAAAATAAAGAGAAATGGATATTAGATAGTGGATGCTCCAAGCAGATGACGGGAAATGCTGACATGCTGTCAAATGTAAATTACATTGATGGTGGAACTGTAGTCGTCAATATCGATATCTCTAACTCTTCTATTATTTATAATGCTTTATTAGTAGAAAACCTAAAACAAAATCTTCTTAGTATAAGTCAGTTGTGTGATAAGGGATTCGAAATAAAATTTAAAAAGGATAAATGTGAAATTCTTGATCAAAACAAAAATTTACTCTTCGAAGGAATTAGAAATCGCAATATATATATCTTAAATATGGACATTAAAAATAATTTAGATTTTTGTCTAGCCGCAAATCATGATGATTCTTGGATTTGAAACAAACGTTTTTGTCATATAAATTTTAAATATATTAACAAACTAGCAAAACATGATCTAGTTAGAGGTCTTCCTAAAATTAGTTATAAAATTAAATATTTATGTGATGCTTGTCAAATGGGAAAGTTAAAGAAAAGTTCTTTCAAATCTAAAAATAAAATATCTACTAAGCAACCATTAGAATTACTTCATTTAGATTTATTTGGACCAACTCAAGTACGATCAATAAATCGTAACAATATGTGTTCGTAATTGTAGATGATTTTTCAAGATATAATTGGACATTATTTTTTAAAACATAAAATGACACTTTTGGAATGTTTAAAATCTTTGCAAAACGGATTACTAACTTAATGGATTTAAAAATTAAAAATATACGCAGTGATCATGGAGGGGAATTCAAAAATGAATTTTTTTACTAATTTTTGTAACAAAAAAAGAATTAGTCATAATTTTTCGGTTCTATGGAAACTACAACAAAATGGTGTAATTGAAAGGAAAAACAGAACTTTACAGGAATGTGCATGAATACTACTAAATAGTACTAACCTACCCAAACATTGTTGGGCTAAATCTATTGCCCCTGCCTGTTATGTATTAAATCATGTCACACTTCGACCTATGACCAAAAATACATGTTATGAAATATTTTATGGAAAGAAACCAAAAGTTTCGTATTTTAGAACTTTTGGGCCAAAATGTTTTATTTTAAATACTAAAGATAATCTTGGAAAATTTGACACTAAAGCCGACAAAGGAATTTTCATTGGTTATTCAGAATGTAGTAAAGCTTATCGAATTTATGATAAACGAACTATTAAAAAATTTCCAACAAACTATTAAAGAAGAAGAAGATGAAATATTAACTAAAAATCAAACTGAAAATACAAATAATATGAATAATTCGTCCTCCGATAATAATGAAAATGTTTTAAGATCACCCATACAAATATTAAAAAATCATCTTTTGGATAATATAATTGGATACTTAAATTCTCGAGTCACTAGAAGTAATTTAAATCAAATGGGTCACTTTGCTTTTATCTTAAATATAGTATCTAAAAATTATAAAAAAGCGTCTAAAGATGTTTCTTGGATCTTAGCAATGCAAGAAGAATTAAATCAATTTGAATGTAATAATGTATGGGAACTCGTTCCTAGACCCCCAGATCAATCTGTAATAGGAACAAAATTGGTTTTCAAAAACAAAGCAGATGAAAATGGAAATATTATTCGTAACAAAGAAAGATTAGTGGCTCAAGGTTACAACCAAGAGGAGGGAATTGATTACGAAGAAACGTTTGCTCCCGTAGCCCGTCTTGAAGCAATTCGTACTCTACTTGCTTTTGCGTGTCATCACAACTTTAAATTATTTCAAAGGATGTTAAGAGTGCCTTCTTAAATGGTTTTGTCAAAGAAAAAGTTTTTGTAGAACAACCACTATTATTTATTCATGAAAAATATCCAGATCATGTTTATAAACTCAAAAAGGCTTTATACGGCTTAATACAAGCACCATGTGCTTGGTACGATCGACTAAAAACTCATCTACACAATTTTGGATTTCGAGTAGGAAAAATAGAGCACTATTTATAAAGCATAAAAATAATGATATATTAGTTTTATAAATATATGTTGACGACATCATATTTGGATCAACTAGTGGAAGTTTATGTAATGAATTTTCTGAAATAATGAAAAACGAGTTTGAAATGTCACACATGGGCTAATTAATTTTTTTCCTTGGATTACAAATAAAACAATTGGACAATGGTATTTTTATAAATCAAGAAAAGTATGGTAAAGATTTACTTAAACGTATTGGAATGGAGAACAACACTAGTAAACCAACTCATATGAGCACAACTTTGTATTTAGACAAAGACGAAAAGGGAATAAACTATGATAAAAAATCTTATCTTAGTATGATCGGCTCTTTATTATACTTAACAGCTAGTCAACCCGATATAAAGATGAGTGTCTGTCTGTGCGCTTGCTTTCAAGCTCAACCTAAGGAATCACATCATCGAGCAGTCAAACGAATTTTACCTTACTTAACTAACACCAAAGATTACGACATATTTTATCCTAAAGGTATGGCTTTCCAACTCGTATCATATACGATACAGACTTCGAAGGATGTAAAATAGACAGAAAAGCACAAGTGGTGCCTGCCATTTTATCAGTTAACCTTTAGTTTCGTGGTTTAGCAAAAAGCAAAATTGTGTTTCACAAAATCGAGAAAACAACGGATAAGTTTGTATCCACTTATGGGAAAGTAATGAGGAAAGTTCTTGGTCGATCATCATCCCGGTCCTCATCCTCATCACCATCAGCTCCTTCGCCTGCTCCATATATCTCTTCCATTCCAGGATCTTCAACAAAATCACGAGGAAAAGAAGCCATGGAAGATGAACCATTAAAGGAAACAGATGAAGAGGAAAGTAAGGACTTTAATGTGCAAGATCCTTCCCTCCATTAGCAGGGGTGCTTGGCTATTCAAGGGTTGTCTATTCAAGAGGACGTAGAATATAATGATCAACGCAATTGGCCCAAGAACACTTCTGATTCTTCAGCTTTTTAGGATTACTATAATGATACATACGGAAGTTTTTTCGACTCGACTCACTATTACCAGTAGTTTCTAGTTGTTTCTTCCACTATATTTTTATTTTATATATTTCTCTTTCTATGTACTACTGTTTCAGTTATCATGTACTACAAGTTCTATGTTTTAGCTAAAATTTTCTATTTTCTTTATTCTTTTTTGATAATACCAAAAGGTGGAGAAATATGCATACACACAAGGGGAGGATAACATATGATATACATATATACAGGGGAAGTAAAATATATTTTATGATACATTATTTGTCGTCATCAAAACGGCGATGAATGTTAGGAACTCCTATCTACAAGTTTTGATGATGACAAACCATATAAATAATTGTATGTATATATCTCGTATCTTATTTTTGTAGATACTCAAGAATACAAATCGAAGCATGGAGCATGGATCACAACAGTAGAGAGGTAAATGTTGTATACAATCTTATAAATATTATGTAAAATCTCCCTGGATTTTATATATGATAAAATATACATACATTTACATAGAAAAACAAAATTTCCACATTTCTAGACGTCTGGTACTATGCCTCAGACATCTGGTTGCAACCTATGGAATTATTCCAAATAACACATGACCAGACGTCTGATCGTCACAATTCAGACATCTGGATTTGGCTCCGGGAATTTAAAAAAAATACACAACTGTCAACTCTGAAAGGTTGTCTTTGCATCTCTTCTTCAATTCAGTTCTACCCCAAACAGAAGCATCTCCAGAAATAATGTGAAATGGTAGCAACACTTCAAATCAACCTTTTCACAACTATAAATACATCACAGATTTTACAATTGCAATAACAAGTTTTCTAATTTCTATTCTCTATTTCTACTTTGCACTCAAATTCAAGTCACTCATATTTGCTATCAATATTTCAACCGACGGTCATTAACTTTGGTTCAATTTTCTTTCATATTTCCAAAACACACACATATTCATATACATATCCAAAGGATATTATAGGAAGACTTGTACGTATTGTCAATATCAGTGTTAATCAAAGCACATTCTTGACGAAAGATTTTTATGGTAACAATTCAATTCTTCCGGGCGAAGCAAGGGTTATTGATTAGTCAAATTTCGAAGGGGAGCTTGGGGACTGGACGTAGGATAGGAGGTCTGAACCAGTATAAAATTCCTGGTGTGGCCTTTTTATTTTACTATTATTTCATTATCTTAATTTACCGTGTATACAATAATTACTTGTCATATGCATAGTATACGATCCATATAGTCTTTCATAACTATAATTTTTGATGAGTAAATGAAGTATATCTGTAGGATCATTTTCACACTAGAGGGGGGGATGACTAGAGGTGATACTAAAAATAATAAAAAATTAATATGGAAATAAAAACAATAACAGAAAGTAACGCAGTAGAGATCGCACACAGATTTATCCAACTTCGCAATAACATGCCTAAGTGCTGCCCCCAAGGTTTCTTCTAGAAATTAAGTAGTCAGATGCTTACAAACATACGTAAACTTGCGACGCCTGCTAACTTGACTAACCTAACTCTAAGCTCAAAACTCTGCCACAACTCAGCTGCTGAGTTACGAATTCTCAAACTACGGCCGTAGTTTGTATCTAGTTACACAACTGGAAATTCACAATGTTTAGAAGGAAATTACTAATAAAAAATAAAACTAAACACAAAACCCTAAATCTTAAATTTGAAGCCCAATATAAATTTGTAAAAGAAACAATAGTTCAGCCCCAAACGAAATATTATATCAGCCTAATAAAACAAGGTAAACTATGCTCCCTTTTGTTTGCTCTTCCTTGTTCCTTTTAGTCCAAGCGGTCCGTTCCTTTTTCTCTTCATTCTTCAAAAATAGGGTTTTTGGAAATTGAAGTCGTCGATTCCAATTGGTCGATTGAAGAGTTGTTTTCGCGTTGACTGCTTTGTCGATCGATCACCTTCTTTGAATTCACTCGGCTGCTTTAATTTGTCGAGTTCGAATGAATAATACTAGTATGTGATTTCCTTTATTTACTCTCGTTGATATGCTTGAACTCGATTGCTTTTGCCAATGATGCATTGTGTATATTTATAGGGATGAAAACCCAATAATTTCGTTCTTATAATTTGGTTTGAATTTTTTGTGATTTTATCACTTGCGCTGATTTATTGTGCTCGGCGCTTTAATGAAAGGTGGTGATGATTTTGATTTGTTCATTATTAAATTTATTTGAATTGCTTTGCATTCTTTTCTCCTATGACTTGTTCATCGTTTGCTGACTTGTTTAGCGCTTGAATTTGAGATATTCTCGACCTAATCGGTTTTGACGTGTTACCCTCTGTTCCAGTTTTTACTGAAGTGGACTTGTTCATCGTTTCCTTATGATTTCTGATTTTGTTCAAAACTTGACTCACGACTTCATAGTTTTTATTGTATATTTGTGTGCCACTCCATGTATATACATACATACATGTATGTATGTATGTGTGTGATTTGTGTGCCTATGCACTTGGTTTGCTTTATCATATTTGCTTTATTATGATTTGGTCTGGGTTAATAGATTTTGTGCCTTTGCATTCTCTAAAGTATACATGTGAGTTCTGTTACTTTGTTATCATAGACAAGTTGACTAAGGCTGAACTTGTATTTGAATTGGTCTATGTTGAATCCCTTATTGTCACAACTGCTAGTGTATATTTAGTGTCTTTTTTGTTGATTGTTTTACCACTATATATACATACATGTATACATGTGTGAACATGCACGTATATATGTATGTTGTGTTACTTCATTCAACGTGTATCTGCACTTGATCACCGTCATTGTTGTTTATATGTATGTTGGTCTGCTTTGAATTAAATATCTAGTGGCTTCATGTCTAGTTGCAATTATTCACCCATGCTGAACTTCTTGCTCTCTTGTGCATGTTCATGTGTCTTAGTTAGCTTTGGTTTCATATACATGTCTGAAACTTTACATTGCTTCGAGTCATTCTCGTTTGAGTTGTTTGTTGTGTCTGCTGCTCCATTACTCGAGTGCTTGCTTCCATGTGTGATTCTGTGAACTGGACTGTTCTAGTTGTAGTCTTCATGTGTATGTCAATGTCTGGCTTCACTTCAGTTTTGAACCGATATATGTGTGTGTATATTTCCATATATGCATACATGTGTGGTTCAATTTGTTTTGTTATTTGCATTGCTTGTTGCTCTTACTTGACCTATGAGCATTTCTAAACTGTTATATAAGTGTGTTCATGCCTGAGTATATCTGCATTTTATTAATATGATGCATGGTGGTCTGGTTTCACCTGAATCTGTCTGGAACTTGTTGAGCATGTCTGAAGCTCTTTGTTTCCTCTGTTTCATGTGCACTTGTTATTCTCTTAAGTCCGGTCATTTTGGTGGCGGTCGGAGTCTGGTTACTTTGAATTGTTGTATTGAATGTTTTCATTTTGTTGACTGTTCCATATTTGTCCCACTGACTTTGCTTGTTCCTGACCATATGCATATGTATACATTTGTCACTTTGCTTGCTGCTTTATTGATCTGGTTTGATTTCATGTTGCATTGAGTCTTGTTCCAGATGCTTTGTACATGTTGTAACTGAACTTATACCTGACCATTCTGTGATGTTTTGTTTTTGTATTGCATCTGAATTGAATCCAGCCTAGGCTCGGGTTTGACCTTGTACTCACATATCCCTGTAATTTTGTCAAGCAAGTGCATATCGGTGTGCACGACCTTGTGGCATGTATAGTGATACACTGTGCATGTCACAAGTCGATCGTGTATGATTAATTAAAAGAAAAATGATGATGAACAACCCAAAAACCGAGGTAGATAATATTTTCAAAACACGCACTTTATTGAGCACTACAAAATATATTTCTGTTTCAATTTTACCGCGTTAGTGATTTATGTAGTGAGGTGAATTGTATAATGACAATTGTGCTGTAACTGAAGTTGTATTGTAATCAAAAATGTGTAAATGTAGTGAGTGCTCAAATTTGTACTATTTGAATCTGTAATAAAATATTTTGTTTGAATATGGATTTGAAGTTATTTATTTTATTCAACAAATATTTATTATGTGAAAAATAAAATAGTGCAACAACAAATAGATTTAAATGAACACACATATATATATATGTATGTATGTATGTATGTATGTATGTATGTATATATATATATATGTTTGTTATCATCAAACAAAAATCATATATTAGCATATTCTACAATCTCCCCCTTTTGATGATAACAAACATATATTAATTTTGACTTTATTAAATGTATTTGGTTTTGATGAATTCTATTATCTCCCCCTATTTGAATGCTCCCCCTACAACAAATCTCCCCATTCACATATGCATGTAGAAATTTAAAACAAATGCAATGAGCCTAGATGAGAATATGTGATGTAAATAAAAAGTATGACTTATTTTCCGAAATCTTGACTTCTCTCTCCCCCTTTTGTTATCAGTAAAAGAGTAATAACTTTAGAAAATAGTGATAAAGTGATTGACAACATTAATACTTAATCGAGTATAAATATTAAATTTTAATAAAAACTCAAACAAAAATCATAAATACTCCGTTATACGTGTATTCCACTTTAGAGTGATAGAGATGATGCCGGCATAGAAAAACAACAAGTCCTGTCCATTTGTGGTATATTTATGATAGAATTTTAAATACTTACTAACCGTGCATAACCGTTAGGACTTTTAAATGAGATTAGTAGCATTCCTGATTTTTATTAAAAAATGAATTTCAAGCATCTTCTAACCAGCATAACCATGAGGACTTTTAAATTAGGTTAAAATCAACTCGCCTATTTCAACCAATTTTGATATGTGTTCCATACATGCATAACCATTAGGATTATTAAATGAGCATGAAAACACATAATCAAAGATTCCAAGTAGTTCACCCATGCATAACGGTGAGGACTTTTCAATGAGAGTGAGTACTTTTGGATGATTTTATTGCTAACTAATTAAAAAATGAATAATTTCACGTTTAAATACCACATTTTGACATACTATATTGGATTTTGATAAATGATAGTCATAGAGAAATATAGATGGTCATGGAATTTTTACCAACCAAATTTATTGCAAATTTTGCTTAAATTTTTGACGAAATTTACTAAATGTACTGTCTTAAGTCATAATGTATGATCAAGATCAACACTCATCATTTTTTCAGTCACTATTTTATCTTTTCGATAATTGATAGGGAGTCAGATAAGCTAACATATGCATTTAAGATCAAATCCAAAAATATGAAATCAAGTTTCCAAAATGCCTAAACTGAGATGAAGTCGACAAAAAACTATTTTCTGGAAGGGGTTTTGTAAAAGTGTCTGTCAATTGAAAATCAGTTAAAATGAGATTTATGCAGATATTTTCTTTAGAAATATGATGCAACTAACGGATGCCCAACATAAAATACGTTTCCATTTGTTCTTTTTTTATCAACTAGAGTACCAGCACAGTCTGCATCTGAATACCCTTTTAACTCAAAGTTATCATTAGATGGACACCATAGACCAAACCATGGGGTGTGCAATAAATACCTTATAATTATTTTACGGCTTTTAAATGAGATTCTATTGGATATGATTGAAACCGTTCACATAAACAAACAGAGAATATAATGTTTGGTCTATAAGCAGTAAGATAAAGAAGTATACCTACGTGTATCTAGAATAATCATCAGCCAATACAAGACAATATCTTTTACTACCTAAGCTTGCAATATCGTTAGGTCAACAATTTTGCACAAATCAGAATCAAAAATAACATTCATTCCCCTATTATATAACTAGCTGATTGAAATCAGATTACAGTGCAGATTTTCAACATATAAAACATCGCATAAGGTAAATGTATCATTACCTACTTTAACTTTACCGATAATTTTACAACTGTCGTTCTTTCTTATTGTGATTCTGCCATCTTTGTACTTCTCTAGGCTAAGGAACTTTGATTTGTCACTTGCCGTGTGCCTGGAACAGCCAAAATTCAGGTATCGCTATTGTCGTTCCTTAGCTTGCCAACACACTTACATGAGGAAAGATTTTTGTGACCTATTTGTTTTTATAGGTCTATGATTGTTAATGACAGAAAATTTTGAAAAACACGTAGAACCAAGACATTCTATGTTTGTTCCGTTTGGCACCAGATTTGTTTGGCTTCGAGGGATTTTACATTCATGCCTTTAGGAACCCAAATTCGTAGGGTTTTCATATGTATTGGGTCTATACCAACAATTATTGTGATTGTGTCCAACTTTTCCACAAATCATGCACTTGGACTTTACATGATTAGTTTCACCTCTAACTCTTTCAGATTGAGTATACCCAAGTCCTTGTCTAACAGTATTAACAATTTGTTTTCCTAATAGCATATTTAGTGATTTTTCTCCTTTGGAGAATTTTACTAAAGTTGTAGACAATTGTTGGACTTATGATTTGAGAGATTTATTTTCATTTAATAACAAGTGCACTTTTTTAATTGAATTTTCTCTCCTAATATTTTCACTTTCTTTAAAAATCAGAATTTCATTTTCAAGCGATTTAATTTTAATTTTTGATTTTTTTATTTCCTCTTCAAATGATGAACACTATCACACTTAGGGCTCTTATATTGATAGTTTTTTACCAACTGATCAAGCTTCTTATTTAGATCTATCAAACTATCTCTTTAGGATTCAATCTTAGCGTACTTCTCCCTACGTCGTTCAAAACAACCATTTACATCGTGAAAATATATAAGTAGTTTGCGAGTGAGTAAATTTTGATACCTCGCTTGGCTCATCATCATCGCTGTCGCTTGTTTCTCCTGAATATCATTGATTTGCCTTTTCGCTTTCACCACTAAAGCTTTCATTACTTTCATTCTGAGTTGCTGCCAAACTCCTTTTCAATTTCTTTCCTTTGCCGAGTCGATTTTGAGGACAATTTGGCCTGATATGACCAGGTTTATTGCAGTTGTGACAAATGATCTCCTGGTTTTTTGAGTTGTCTAGAGCTTCGACGATTCTGCTCTTTAGTTATTGATTTGGGGTTGAATTTCTGTATTTGCGTTTCCACCTTTTGAATCACTTTATTATCAGTGCCATTTCGGCTACTTCTTCTTCATCATCATCATCTTCATTTTCCGTTGTTCCTTTAAGAGCTATTGATTTCTTTCGCGTATCTCCTCTTTCACGTTCTTCCTTGAATTCAATTTTTGGCTCATAAGTGGTGAGATTTCCGACGAGTTCTTCAACTTTAACCTGTTTTAGATCCTTTGATTCTTGAGTGGCAGTCACTTTCGTTTCAAAATTTCATGGAAGAATTCTGAAGATTTTTTGGACTATTTCCAATTCTATGTATGGTCTTCTTAGAGATTTTGACTTGTATACAAGATTAGAAAGTTGTCCATACATTTCTTTGATACTTTCATCCTTTGCCAATTTGAAATTCTCGTACTCGATATTATGCATAGCAAGGCGATATTCTTCAATTTTGGAGGTTCCTTCATGAGTCACTTCAAGCGTATGCCAAATTTCCTACGTAGTTAGACAATATGAGACAATTTAATTCAATTTGATCTAATGAACAAATAATAGAATTCATAGCTTTAGCATTAGCATTTTGCAGTTTATTATCAAGATTTGTCCATTGATCCATAGGTTTTTCAACTTCTTGATTATCTACCATAATTGTTGGTGTCTTATATCCCGTTTTAACAATATTCCATGCATCTATGGTTTTCAAAAAATATTTCATTCTATTTTTCCAATAAGCATATTCACCATTGAACATGGATGGTCTAACTATGGACCGACCCTCAGCAAAAGCATTATTGAATGAAGCCATTTTAAAAAAAATCAAATTTTTAAAACAAAAATTGGTTTTTGTTCCTAGTTCTGATACCACTTATAGGATCGTTTTCACCCTAGGAAGGGGGTGACTAGGGTGATACTAAAAATAATAATAAAAATAATGCGAAAATAAAACAATAACAGAAAGTGATGCAATAGAGATCACACACAGGCTTATCCAGCTTCGACAATAACCTGCATACGTGATGCCGCCAAGTTTTCTACTAGAAATTAAGTAGTCAGACGCTTAAAAACACATGTAAACTTGAGACACCCGCTAACTTGACTAACCTAACTATAAACTCAAAAGCCTGCCATAACTCTGCCACTGAGTTATGATTCTCAAACTACGCCTTGTTATTTGTATCTAGTTACACAACTAGAAATTCACAATGTTTTAAAAGGAAATTACAAATAAAAAATAAAACTAAACACAAAAAACTAATTCTTAAATTTGAAGCCCAATATAAAATAGCAAAAGAAATAATAGTGTGGCGCCAAACAAAATATTATATCTACCCAATAAAACAAGGTAAACTATGCTCCCTTTTGTTTACCCCGCCTTGTTCCTCTTAGTCCAAGCTATCCATTCCTTTTTCTCTTCATTCATCAAAAATAGCATTAACCCTCAAATTCCTCTGACTCAAAAACTGCGCGACTCAATAAGAACGACTCAAGGTGGGCGACGACTCAATGGGTCAAGGAGGGTACACGACTTAGGGTCTCCACGACCTAACGAGCTAAGGTCCAGACGACTTAAGGAAGTCTACGGCTTAAGAGATGGCACGACTCAACAAGTCAAGAGGACTGACGACTTAAGGGACTGACGACTTACCAACTTAAGGAAGCTACGACCTAACGGCCTAAAGAAAAAGACCAACTCAATACCATAAAGAAGTTGCTGACTCAGAGTACTTTACGACCTAAGGCATCCACGACTTAAGGTTTCTACGACTCAAGGGAGATAGCAACTCAACGGACCAAGAAGTCTACGACTTAAAGCCTCTGCGACTTAAGATATGTCATGTCTCAGGGGATGTGCACGAGTTAAAGAGCCTGCGAGTTAAAAGCTTACGAGTTAAGGAACTAACGACCCAACGGAATTAAGACCTAAGCGACTTAGGTAATGTCACGACTTAAAGACGTTACGACCTAAGACTTAGAGGACAAGTTCAATACCATGCCGCAGTAAGATGACTCGTCGACGACTTACGACCTAGTTTAAGTCGTACACGACCTAAAACCGCAGAGCCAAGATTTTAGTACTGCCTCACTTTAAACCATGACCTCTTAACTCGCGAACGAGTTAGGACTTCAAATGAACAAAGAAAAGCTCAGAACCACACCACTTACTCCACTGCCTGCTGACTCTTGAATCTTGAGTCGAATGCGACTCACGACTCTCCATGAGTCGTGCACGACTCATGACTTGAGTGAAAAACTGCCGCCCAGAATCACATCTATAAATATGCGACCATCTCCAACATTCAGGGGACTTTTGGCTGATTCTTTTCAAACACCGATACTCTGCTACATTCCAAACTAACTCAACACTCAAAGCTTTCAAGACACGTAGAACGCTATCAACAACTTCAAGAGGAAATCTCATGCATCCGACATGGATTTGAGGACTTTCACTTACATTGAAGTTTAAGCTACTCGTTCAAAGTGTTTAGTAGTTCAAAGTGTATTGTACTTGGGAAGAATTATATCAAATTGTAACGGAACCATCAATAAAGATATTCAGAGTGGACGTAGGCAAACTATTGAGCCGAACCACTATAAAATCGTTGTCATTTACTGCTTTTTCTGCGATTTTCTGATCATACTCTGTTCCCGAATCATCGGGTGGTGCTTTCACAACTACACTTTACGCACTGGGGTGTTAGCGTTTAAATTTTAGCGTTAACATTTTTAGTGCTTTCACTGAGAATCGAACTCAGGCGAATTATCATCATTGCTCCACGAAAGTTTGTTGAAGTAATCTCTCTGAAGACTAGAAGTTTATCTGAAATCATGGCTCCAGGGAGAAGGAGTAGTTCTGTTAGATCTGGAAATGTTCAAGAGGGAACCTCCGCTTCCCCAGTACCTAATCAAGCCACTCCACCTGTTGGGGTTACAAAAGCGGAGTTGGATGCTGTAATCTTAGGTCTGAACCAGCAGATAAATGCCCAAAGTGCACAATTGGAGGCTCAGAATGCCCAAAATGCCCTAATTTTGAATAAGTTGAACGATTTGCTTGGGGTAAACCGTCAACCAACGGGTAACGAAAGGAACTTTGCTGGCAACATTCATGAAGCTGAAGAAAGAAACATTCCTGAGAGGGCCGCCAGCCCCTTTGAGCGGACATTTCCTGAAGTTGGTGGATCTAAAGCTCGAAATGATGAGGGGTATCTTTCCGAAATGGTTCAACAAATCATGAAAGAAAGCACGCAGAGGAATGAAGACGAGAAGGAATGGGGTTTGGCTCCAAGTAAAACCCCGTTTACCGAAAGGATCTTAAAGGCTGAATTCCCAAGGAAGTTCGTCCCTCCAACTATCCCAGCTTACAAGGGAACAAGTGATCCGAACGAATTGTTGTATAAGTATGATTGGCACATGACAGGTGCCAGAGCTTCTGATGAAATAAAGTGTCGATATTTTCCTGTATATTTGGAAGGTGTAGCTCTGCTTTGGTTCACCAAGTTACCAATTCGGTCTATAGATCAGTTTTCTGACCTAACCCGGAAATTCAAGGAGTAGTTCAGACTATATGCTTCAAAAGCCAAAGATATCATGTCGTTGTCAAGTTTAGAACAGAATCCAGGGGAAACTATCAGATCTTTCTTGAATCGCTTTAAAATAGCGCTGGCCGAGGTAGACAATGCAGAACCACGGATGATTTTGACCTATCTGATGAGGGCCATCGACAAGACGAGCGAATTTGGAAAATGGCTTAACATGAAGGAACCAAATTCCCTTGAAAAATTCTACAAGAAAGCAGATGAGTTCATACGCCTGGAAAGCCGTCCTGTACCAGTAAAGGCAGTACTGGAAAAAGATGAAGATAACATTGCTGCTCCACGCAAGAATGAATCTGTAGGACAGAAAAGGGAAAATAACGATGGGAAGAAACAGAAAAATCTGAAGAAGCCTCGTTCCTTCAAGTCATCAGAATATACTCCTTTATCAGATACGCCAGAGCGCATTTACCTTGCCACTAAAGATTCTGTCGATTATCCTAAACCTCCCGTTTTGAGAACCGGGAAAAAAGCTGTACAAAGCGGGAAGTTTTGCCGCTTCCATAATCAACCCGGTCATGATACCGATGAATGCCGCCAATTGAAAAATTTGATTGAAGAATTGATAAGGGAAAACAAGCTGCAGCAATTTGTGGAAAAGAATAGCAGCAATCCCGCTTCGTCTAGTCAGGGGCAACGAGCTCCTGCTCATCAACCCAGGACAAGTGAGAAGACTGCAGGGCATGAATCCGGAAGGCCTGTTATCAATGTCATTACGGGAGGACCTCACCCAGCAGGCAGGAGCTGGGGTGAGATGGAAAGGTATACCCGAGCTTTGAAGTATGTACCGACCGAGGAAGATGTATTTGTTTTGGAAGGTGCTATGCCCCTGAAGCAACAAAGAACTTTCAATGATGATATTGTGTTCAGAGCCAGGGATTCCACTGGTATTGAAGCTCCTACCTTGGATCCCTTAGTCATCTCGGCTGGTATCGGGCCAGCTATTGTCAGAAGAGTTCTCATTGATTGTGGCGCATCCTGCAATATCCTCTTCAAGAAAACATTCGACCAAATGAAGATCCCTATGGCTGATGTGCAAGCCTCATCGCAGAAAATCGCTGGCTTCACTGGGGAGCCAAAACAGCCGATAGGAACCGTTGATTTGCTTGTAGAACTTGGAGAGGGAGAAAGAAAAGTGGTCCGCAAGCAAACTTTTGTGATTGTCGACGAATTTTCTGCTTATAATGCTTTCCTTGGCCGTCCAACTCTCGCAGCATTCAAAGCTGTTCTGGCCCCATGGTGCCTCACCATTAAATTTCCCACAGACAATGGAGTGGGAGTTATAAAAGGGATCAAAATGCTGGGCGGGAGTGTTATCTGACAGAGCTACGAGAAACAAGGAAAAGAGAAATGGGAAAGGATGCGGCAACCCCAGTCCGCATCAAAGAACCAGCCTTGTAGCAATTACAGGGCGGACCCTGCACTGGCGAGCACAGCGGAGCACGGAAAGAGATGGATCCTAGAAAAGCCAGTGCAGGGGAGAATAGAGTGGTACCAGTGGAAACGACAATACCAGTACCTGTTGACCCAAAGGACCCAAACAAGGTGTTGAATGTGGGTTCACAACTTAATGTGTCAATTCAGAATATCTTAATATCTTTTTTAAAGGCAAATTTGGATGTTTTTGCTTGGACTCATCCCGATATGTGCGGAATATCCCCAGAAGTTGCAGTACACGCTCTGAATATTGATCCAAAATTTACACCTGTGAAACAAAAAAGGAGGACTCAAGGTCCAGAAAGGTCAGCAGCATTAAAAGAAGAAGTTGATCGGCTCATGGAGAATAACTTTATCAAAGAATCTACCTATCCGAATTGGGTTTCAAATCCAGTGCTGGTCAAGAAAGCCAACGGAAAATGGAGAGTGTGCATCGATTTTTCAGATCTAAACAAGGCCTGCCCCAAAGACTGCATCCCGTTACCCAGGATCGATCAATTGGTAGACGGAACAGCGGGACATGAATTGTTATCTTTTATGGATGCCTACTCCGGATATAACCAGATCATGATGCATGAGCCAGATCAGGAGGATACGAGCTTTATCACCGATGTTGGTCTTTACTGCTATAGGGTTATGCCCTTCGGGCTGAAGAATGCGGGGGCAACCTACCAAAGACTTGTTAATGCTATGTTCAAACCGCAATTGGGCAAGACTATGGAAGTCTACGTCGATGACATGTTAGTAAAGTCTAAGAAAGCAGTGGATCACATAGAACACTTAGCAGACATGTTCGCAGTCCTTCAAAAATATGGAATGAAGCTTAACCCTTTAAAATGTTCATTTGGAGTGGAATCCGGAAAGTTCTTAGGTTTCATCGTGAGCGCTAGGGGCATTGAGGCTAGTCCAGCTCAAATTACCGCCTTAAAGGAAGTCAAAGCTCCTAGAACGAAGAAGGAATTGCAGAGTCTCAATGGAAAAGTCGCCGCCTTGAGTCGGTTCATTTCCAAAGCCACTGATAAATGCATCCCATTCTTTGACGCCCTAAAGAAAGGAAAGAAAAACTTTGATTGGACTCCCGAATGCCAAAAAGCCTTTGATGAATTGATTCGCCACATGGAAACGCCTCCAATACTTTCTATGCCTGGCGATGGTGAGGATCTTCTTATATACTTGGCAGTATCATCTCATGCTTTAAGTGCAGCGCTGATACGAGAAGACAAGAGGATTCAACATCCAGTTTACTATATCAGCAAAAGACTCACTGGGGCAGAGATGAATTACTCCGAGTTGGAAAAACTCGCCTATTGCCTACTGATTGCATCAAGAAAGTTGAGGCAATATTTCCAAGCTCATCCTATCAGAGTCCTCACCGATCAACCTTTAAAGCAAGTCCTGTTTCGCCCTGAGACTTCGGGTCGTCTTCTAAAGTGGAATATTGAACTCAGTCACTATGACATCACTTATCATCCCCGAAAAGCAATCAACGGACAAGCTTTAGCGGATTTCATCGCAGAATTCACAGATAAGGGTAACAGTGAGGAGGAAACGATCGATGATTCCCCAATCCAATGGAAGTTATATGTTGATGGCGCGAGAAATGACTACTGTTCTGGAGCTGGAGTTGTACTTGAGACCCCTGAAGGTCGATCATTATGCTATGCACTAAGATTGGAATTTCCTTCAACAAACAATGAAGCAGAATACGAAGCTCTTATCGCTGGCTTAAGAATTGCTAAAGAACTAAACATCCGAGCATTACAGATCTTCAGTGATTTTCAGCTTATTGTATGCCAAGTCAAGAAGGAATTCCAAGCGAAAGGGGGAAATCTGCCTGCCTACTTGTTAAAGGTTTGGGAACTCCTGGATGATTTCGACCATTACATGATAAGTCATATTCCTCGAGAAGAAAATAAGAAACAGATTCTCTCGCAAAGTACTCTAGCACAGGCGAAGCTCAATTTCTAGGGTTGACTCCAGTGGAGGTCCTGTCGGCTCCAAGCATTGATGAGATGGATATTGATTGGATCTTGAGCGTCTCTCAAGAGCAAGACTCATGGATGACTCCAATAACAGAATATCTGCTCAATGGCTCTTTACCAGAAATTCAAAAGAACGAAAGAAGCTACTGAGGAAAGCCTCTCGCTATATAGTCCAGGATGGCCAATTATACAGACAGGGATTCTCAATGCCGTTACTTCGATGTGTATCCAGGGAAGAGTCCAAAACAATCCTAGCTGAGGTACATGGGGGAGAATGTGGTGATCATTTAGGTGGTCAAACTTTAGCAAAGAAGATTCTCCAATACGGATATTTTTGGCCAGAAATTAATCGAGATGCAACAGACTATTCCTGAAAATGTGACAGATGCCAAAGATTCACAAAAATTCCTAGAGCACCTTCCACTGAACTCACACAGATGGTCAGTCCATGGCCGTTTGCAATATGGGGGATAGACCTTGTAGGACCGTTACCAACTGCCAAATCTGGAATTAAATATGCCATTGTGGTTGTAGATTATTTTACTAAATGGGCAGAAGCTGAACCACTGGCTACTATCACCTCTAAAAAGATGATAAGTTTTGTGACTAAAAATATCATTTGCAGGTATGGTGTGCCTCAAAAGATAATTACAGACAATGGTACTCAGTTCGAAAGTGAAGAATTCCAAGATTTTTGCAAACGATTCAAAATCCGAAAAAGCTTCTCAGCAGTAGCTCATCCGCAGGCAAACGGGCAGGTGGAAGCAGTAAACAAAATTATCATGTCAACCATCAAGAAGAAACTTGAAAGAGCAAAAGGTGGTTGGGTCGATAAGCTACCACTAGCACTATGGGCGTACAGAACTACCCATAAGACTGCGACTGGGCATACTCCGTTTTCATTGGTATACGGATCAGAGGCAATGATTCCGGTAGAAACAGAGGTCCCTTCACATAGAAGAATCCATTTCAATCAAGCGGAGAATGAAAAACTACAGCTTGAGGCACCGGATCTCCTTGATGAAAAAAGAGAAGAGGCTGAGCTCAGAATCGCATCTCATCAGCAAAGGATAGCCAGACATTTCAATTTCAAAGTTCGCCAACGCAGCTTTGAGATTGGAGATCTAGTCCTAAAGAGAATTATGACAGCGACAGGTGTGTTTGGGCCAAATTGGGAAGGACCATATGTCATAGGTCAGAAGCTTCTTGACGGCACATTCAAACTCACTACTGTCGAAGGAGATCAAATTCCAAGAGCCTGGAACAGCAATCACTTGCGCCCATACTTTACTTGATAACTTTGTTGAAATATTGTAAAAAGAATTATGAATGTATGATTCCTGTAATTGAAAGAGACTGTAAAACCGATGCAAGTGAATAATGAAAGATTATAAAGTGGATGTAGGCCTAAATTCTTGGCCGAACCACTATAAATCTTGTGTTCCTTATTATTACATGTTTGCTTTATTTTCGATATGAAAAGTACATTAAATGTATTACTGAAATGTCGATTTAAATTTTTGCAGGCAACGAAAATAAAACTTGCACATTACAAGACCAAGTGATTCTTGTTATCATTCAACAAACAAATTCCAAGTCACAAAATTCTCAAATTTAAATCCTAGATAAGAAGTGCTTCAATTGAATGGTCAATGATTTCGCCGAAAATGGGCTCTAGCTAATAAATTGAGAAGTTTGAACAAACAAACATCCAATTAAGAAGCTTATGTCCGTTCTCGCGAACTGGCCTAGCAATGAAGTACACTTCTTTGGATTAAACAAACTACTTGTAAGAGAAGGGAGTGCGAGCTTGAAAAGAAAAAATAGAGGATCGCTAAAAAGGCATAAGCAAGTGGACAAGGAACAACTAAAGCCCTCTTCAGAGGCACAAGTCCTCTTCAAAGGCACAACTCTTCGGAGGATAAAGACCTCTAACGAGGCATATGTCGCAAAAAAGAAAGTTCTCTACTCAACCAAAAAAGATTGGAGGAGTCATGACCCTCCAACCATGAGAGAGTAACTTCCAGGCAATCCTCGGAGGCACATTTCACCAGGAGTTGAAGTGTGACAGCCGCTCTTCGGATTTTCACTTCACCAGAGTTGAAATGTAAAACAAAATAAAAGCCCTCTTCGGAGGCACATTTCACCAGGAGTTGAAGTGTGACAGCCGCTTTTCGGATTTTCACTTCACCGGAGTTGAAATGTAAAACAAAATAAAAGCCCTCTTCGGAGGCCCATTTCACCAGGAGTTGAAGTGCGACAACCACTCTTCGGAGTTTCACTTCACCAGAGTCGAAATGTAAAAAAAAAATAAAAGCCCTCTTCGGAGGCCTATTTCTCCAGGAGTTGAAGTGCAATAGCCGCTCTTCGGAGTTTCACTTCACCAGAGATGAAATGCAAAAAAAGAAAAGAAAAAGAGAGAGCCTCTCCCAAGGGGCAGAAACAGAAAGACCTCTTCCCAGAGGCACAATAAGACAGAAAGACCTCTTCCCAGAGGCAGAAATGAAAAGACCTCCTCCCGGAGGCACAATCAAGCAGAAAGACCTCTTCGGAGGCACACGTTTCACCAAGATTGAAATAAAACTTCCAGGTGTTGAAACGTGAAAAAGTCTTCCTCAGAGGTGCAACTTTTCAAAGGAACAAAAATCAAGAAGCCCTTTACTGTGGCAAGTTAAAAAAAAAAATCCTCATTAAAAGCACACTTTAACTTTCAAAGGAAGAGTGAATTACTTGTTCTAGAAAATTCTCTTCCTCAAAAAGAAGTTGAAGTACCTTACAAATACCCGCTTTACCACATAGAAGATTTCATTCAATAAAATGTGTATATGCACAAAATAAAAAGTGATATCTTCGAAGGTTGAAGCGTAGAAACTTATTTGTGCTCTATTTTTTAATGAAATCATATTCCTCCAAATGTGGAATAATTATTCTCTAAAAAATAAAAGCACAAGTTCCTCATAAAATAAAATATTACAATGGGCTTAATGTATAGGGGCAGCATGGCATAACTACATCGGTAAAATTGCGCTCGAACAATATATACCACAAGTTCACTGCAATATCGTACAAAGAAACTTGTACAAAAATGAATAGTAAATGCATTCTCAGATACAGACAGAAGTTTGTACAAAGAAAAAGAATCATTTTATTCAACACTATTTTATATACAGGTACAGCTTCCAAAGTAAAAAAACAAAAGAAAAGCGGGGGGCCGGTACCCGCACAATTTTCGGTCATTACATGCAAAAAAGGCAAAAAAGCGATATGGAAGCCACAAAACCAGAGCCATCATTTCTTCTTCCGCCCACCTTTTGAGCCCGCACCTGGCCGAATGACCAACTTTTTAGGTCGGATTGTAAGGGTAGGGGATGAAGGAGAAAGGGGCTCGATCGGACTTTCTTCCGTCTCTTCTTCGCCAGTTAAAGATCCCTTCTTATTCTTCTTCTTGGAAACTCCCTGCTTTCCTCTCTTCTTGGAGGAAGGCCCACTCCCTGGAGAAAGAAGTTTGGATAACGGTTCAGCGTCGGAGCCAGTTGGTTCTGGAGTCCTCTCGCTTCCTTCAGTTTCTTCTCCTTTCGGATCTTGAGAAGCAACGGGATCATCTAAGCCGTGAAGGGCTTCTATTTGCTCCTCTTGTGAGCCGGGTTGCGAGGCAGAAGGAGGAGTGACCTTAGGAGGCGGGGAAGGAATAATTGGAGGAGGAGAAGCCTGAACAATGCCCGACGTTTTCTCTGCAGAAGGAAAAAAGTTCAAGTCAGCAAAAAGCGGAGATAAAGGTTCGCTGAGATTCAAGAAGTAGTCAAAAAGCTCATCAAGTTCATAAGAAACAGATGAGCAGTCTACTTGGGCAAGATTGTCAGTAGGGTTACCTGCAGAAGTCGGTTCCCTGACGTCAACTTCGTAAGCCTGTGTCTCGGCACTCTCGCTGCCCTCATCTCCACCTTGTATGCTTGTAATATCAGTGGTAACTTTAGTAGGAGATGGGGAATGAGAACTAGAACCGATAATGTCAATTTCGGCTGAAGGAGAAGGTTGAATTGGAGTAGTTGAGGTGATTTTTCCTGAATATTCTCCTGTCGCTGTTTCGGCCCTTAATTTTGCAAGCTGTTCTCTCCCCCTAGCGAGAGCGGCACGAGCATCATCATCAAGATAGTGCTCCTCAAGAGCTGACTCAGCATAGCCAGCGCCGCTGCCACCGAGCATATCGAGTGCGGCCTCCCAAACTTCAGCCAGTGTAATTTCATACTTGGGGCCTAGAAAAGCGAGGCTACCGCGCCCCAAAATGCTGTGCAGATAGAAATCAAATAATGTTGAGCTGAAGTTGGCCCTCGTTGCCTCGTGAGATTCTTCAGCTGCAATTTTGCCGGCAACGGCCTCATCACGCTCCATTTCAGCTTTAGAAAGTTGAAGCTTAAGCATTTGAATCTCCGCCTCTTGGGAGCTGTTTTTCTTCCGAAGCTCTTCAATGTCAGCGACATAGCCCTCACTAATTCTTTTCTGCACTTCAAGCCTGTCTTCGGCATCCCTTTGGCTGGCATGAGCATCTCTCACTTGTTTTAGGAGCACTTCTTCTTTTTGAGAATAAGAAGTAGAGGAAACAGCAAGCTCTTGTTTCAATTCTTCAACTTTTGCTTCAAGCTCTTCATTATAAGAAGCAATGCTCCTCATCTCAGTGTCATGTTGCTCAAGAACTTTTTGCCACTCGGCTTTATCGTTTTCCGTAGTGAGCATGGCCTCTATGTTCGCACGATTAACCCTTTGGAGCTCGTCAACAAGTTTTTGCCAGTTCGACATCCTCTCAATATCAAGCTTGACAACATCAAGGTTTCGTAACATAGAAGACTTGTCAATGGGGACCAAGTCAAGGTCAAACCTTACTCCCTTCAGACACCACTGTGGAAACCGACTCTGCAAAGTGGCTGGACCCGGTCCGACTTGGAATTTGGGCCTACTAATTACTGTTTGGATGTCTGCCTTCCCGAGAGCAGGAGAGCCGGAAGGAATGTCGAGCGAGGCACGAGCAGTAACCTTTTCAGGGGTTGTAAAGGTGTGCTTCTCACCATGTCGGGCTCGCTTGCTCGAATCTTCAACCATATGACTTTTTCCTCTGTCATCATGGGATTTTCTTTTATGAGAATCGTCGCCTCTCTGCGAAGAGTCGTGGCGCTCCTCCCTCTCTCTTCTCTCGTAACGCTCCTCTTGAGTCTTCTTCTCTTGAGCCTTTCGAGCGGCTCTTTCTTCATCAGATTCTCTGTAAGAGGGAAGGTAACGCCTGTAGTCATATTGGCTACGCCTCCCGTAGCGCTGGAAATCATCATAGTAGGATCCGCTGCGCCCCATCGGAGGATCTGAAATAAAAAAGGGCTAAATCTTAGAATTCTTCAAAGTACAAAAAACCAGAAGCATAAAAGTGCCAAAAAAGAAATTCTAAGTGTGTATGGCGTGCAAACTACGCGCATCAAACTACGAACCACTCTTTAATTGAGGAGTGGTTGTGGGTGTAATAGTTAGCGTCAACTCTTGAGTCGACGGAGTCTGCTGCAGGACAGAAGTCGCTTCAACTACTGAAGAAGAAACCCCGATAGTAATAGGATCATCTTAAAGATCTCTTGCGAAGTGGCGAAGAAGTCGCTCAGCCCTTCGAAAGTATCGTCCCTGCTCTGCTTGGCAAGGCTAGTTTTTTCAGCTTCTTCGCCAGATTTCTGTGACAGTCGGGGAGATCCCTGGGGCTCTTCTTCCTCAATAATCGGGGCAAGCTCGACAGATGGCCCCGCAACATCAACCGAAGTGGAGCACTTCACTAGCGAAGCCTCGGGAGCAGGTCCTTTTGGTATGGATGTGTCTGTAGAAACCAGAGCATCTGATGCTTTAGGTGGGGAGTCTGGAACCTTGCAGGGGTGTGTGGAGCGAGAAGGATAAAGAAGTCCGAACTAGTGAAGGAATTCGTCGTTCAGCAAAAATTTCACGTCCCGTTCTTCAACCGGTACTGCTACAAGCCTCTCCAGGGTTGGCTTGTGACTAGGATCTCTACAAGGAGGGGGAAGTACTGAAATAAAAGAAAAGAAATGATGAAGAAGTTGACACTTGGCAATTCGAACTTCAAAAGACTCAGAATATAAAGGAGGTAAAGGTAGATGATCTTACTTCCTTCTCTCCACACAGCATAAAACCCCGGGGGGCAACGGACATAGAAAAATTGAGTCAAAAACCCTTGAGCACTGTCAGGAAGACCGATGATCAATTTACGATTTCGAGCACTTCTCACGACAGTAATAGAGGGGTGATCTTTTGTCCTGGTGAAAGAGCATAGGAAGCAAATCTCGTCAAAGCTTGGGAATCGATCAAGCGTCCTCCTAAACAGTACACACAACCCCATTAAAATGGCATAACCATTGGGGTGTAATTGGGACGGGGCGATGGCCAATTGACGAAGAAGTTGTTGGAAAAAGTCATTGAAAGGAGGAACGCCCCCACTCAGGCACATTTGTCGATTGACCGTTACAAAGCCGGGGGGTGCTATGTCAGTAGTGTTACTTCTCTCGGGAAGAATGGCATCTGACTCAGCAATGCCAAACTGAGCGCACAATTGGCGGAAATCTCTGTACGATAAAGTAGAAGAGACTCTTTCGGGAGGATTGACCAAAGGAGCCGGAATTACAGTTGCCTCTCTAGTCTGAACCATTGTATCTTCTTCCTGAGAAGTCATTCTACACAAGCAACTGGATATTCAAATGTGAAGGTGCACGTTTCCTAAAAAGTGTGAAGTGTCGTGCAAAACTAATAAAAATAGCAAGTAAATATAACTGGAATTAAACTAGTCGATGATTGGTCGATTACAAAATTTCAGAACTTGTTAATATAAAGTTCAAGCATAATATTAGTGCAGGCTGGTCAGTTTCAATTGACTATTTTAGTGCTGCTGTAATATTTTACTTGAAATTGATGAAAGCACTTCATTCACACAATTTATTTGAGTTAATTATCTGTTATTAACTAATCTGTCATTTGACGTGGGCAGTAGATGGCAGTATATTTGTCCCATCTTTCTGTAAATATTGTGTTTAACAGGTTGATAGCGTCAAAGTTTGAATAATCTATGAAGAAACACAACAAAGTTCAAGCAGTATATTCTGGCAATTCAAATTGGAAATATAATTAAGTTCTACCAACATCTCTAAGTTTTCAAATTTTGTTCAAATCATTGAGTCACAGTCCGAAGAATTCTCCAAGTCATAAGTCGTCCACGACCTAAAAGTTAAGTCGTCCACGAATTAAGAGAAAGTCTTAGCTCGGCTGCAACTCAAGGCTAAGTCGTGCACAACCTAGAAGCCAAGTCGTAAAGTCTCAAGTCAAGACAAAACAAATGGAGTGCAAATGAAGCTAAGTCCTGAGTCGTCCAGAAGCAAGCACAACCTAAGGGGTTAAGTCAATTAAGGTCGTGGGGGATCTTAAGTCAGTCACTTCGAAAACTATGCAAATTGGCAAAGTCGCAAAAAAACTTCACGATATCTCTTCTCAACTCATTGATCCTTCTCCAACCCAATAACCCGTTATCTTCCTAACTCCTAACCCGTTAACCCATGTAGGACTATATCGCCTCCTCTAAATTTATGAATCAACTGAATCGAAATATGGTGACCCATCGCCTTCTCCTTGCAAGTCATTTAAAAAACTCAATCAAACTGCTTCAAGCTTGTCAGCAATCGATCATAACGCGATTCAAGAAGAAGCCTGATGTGAGGATTCAGATTGAGGTTGGAAAATGGGAAATCCATGTTCGAAAGATAACAGTAATTGTGAAATTGGGCGAGCAATGAGTTTACTTACGCAGTGTAATGATGAAGGTGGCTGGAACTTAATTGGTGATAAGGTGAACTGATCGAATTCGTCTCTGAAAAGCTTCGAAGATCGTTAATGGCGGAAGTAAGCACGGAAACAAGTAGGAGAAGAAGGAGCGACCTAAACCTTTTATATCTCAAGGCAGAGGAATTTGAAATGGCACACGAGTTAAGATAAGTCGAAGCACACGACTTACGACTTAGGCATGTACTTCGAGGGGCAAATGTTAACCCTCAAATTCCTCCGACTCAAAAAATGCGCGACTCAATAAGAAAACGACTCAAGGTGGGCGACGACTCAATGGGTCAAGGAGGGTACACGACTTAGGGTCACCACGACCTAACGAGCTAAGGTCCAGACGACTTAAGGAAGTCTACGGCTTAAGAGATGGCACGACTCAACATGTCAAGAGGATGGACGACTTAAGGGACTGACGACTTACCAACTTAAGGAAGCTACGACCTAACGGCCTAAAGAAAAAGACCAACTCAATACCATAAAGAAGTTGTCGACTCAGAGTACTTTACGACCTAAGGCATCCACGACTTAAGGTTTCTACGACTCAAGGGAGACAGCAACTCAACGGACCAAGAAGTCTACGACTTAAAGCCTCTACGACTTAAGATATGTCATGTCTCAGGGGAAGTGCACGAGTTAAAGAGCCTGCGAGTTAAAAGCTTACGAGTTAAGGAACTAACGACCCAACGGAATTAAGACCTAAGCGAATTAGGTAATGTCACGACTTAAAGACGTTACGACCTAAGACTTAGAGGACAAGTTCAATACCATGCCGCAGTAAGATGACTCGTCGACGACTTACGACCTAGTTTAAGTCGTACACGACCTAAAACCGCAGAGCCAAGATTTTAGTACTGCCTCACTTTAAACCATGACCTCTTAACTCGCGAACGAGTTAGGACTTCAAATGAGCAAAGAAAAGCTCAGAACCACACCACTTACTCCACTGCCTGCTGACTCTTGAATCTTGAGTCGAATGCAACTCACGACTCTCCATGAGTCGTGCACGACTCATGACTTGAGTGAAAACTGCCGCCCAGAATCACATCTATAAATATGCGACCATCTCCAACATTCAGGGGACTTTTGGCTGATTCTTTTCAAACACCGATACTCTGCTACATTCCAAACTAACTCAACACTCAAAGCTTTCAAGACACGTAGAACGCTATCAACATCTTCAAGAGAAAGTCTCATGCATCCGACATGGATTTGAGGACTTTCACTTACATTGAAGTTTAAGCTACTCGTTCAAAGTGTTTAGTAGTTCAAAGTGTATTGTACTTGGGAAGAATTATATCAAATTGTAACGGAACCATCAATAAAGATATTCAGAGTGGACGTAGGCAAACTATTGAGCCGAACCACTATAAAATCGTTGTCATTTACTGCTTTTTCTGTGATTTTCTGATCATACTCTGTTCACGAATCATCGGGTGGTGCTTTCACAACTACACTTTACGCACTGGGGTGTTAGCGTTTAAATTTTAGCGTTAACAAATAGGGTTTATGGAAATTGAAGCTGTCGATTCCAATTGATCGACTGAAGAGTTATTTTCACGTTGATTACCTTGTCGATCGATCGCCTTGCCGATCGATCGCCTTGCTTTGAATTCATTCGGCTGCTTCAATTTGTCAAATTCGAATGAATAATACTGGTATGCGATTTCCTTTATTTACTCTCGTTGATATGCTTGAACTCGATTTCTTCTACCAATGATGAATTGGGTGTATTTATAGGGATGAAACCCTATAATTTCATTCTTATAATTTGGCATGAATTTTTCATGATTTTATCACTTGCGTTGATTTACACTGCCGGCCCTTTGATGAACGGTGGTGATGATTCTGACTTGTTCATTATTAAATTTATTTGAATTGTTTTGCATTCTTTTCTCCTATGACTCGTTCATCGTTTGCTGACTTGTTTGGTACTTGAATTTGAGATATTCTCGACTTGATCGGTTTTGACGTGTTACCCTCTATTCCAATTTTTGCTGACTTTGACTTGTTCATCGTTTCCTTAGACTTCTGATTTTGTTCAAAACTTGACTCACGACTTCAAAGTTTTTATAGTATATTTGTGTGCCACTCCATGTATATACATACATACATATATGTATGTATATATGTGTGATTTGTGTGCCCATGCGCTTGGTTGGCTTTGTCATATTTGCAGTATTGTGAATTTGTCTGGGTTGATAGATTTGGTGCCTTTGTATTCTCTGAAATATATATGTGAGGTATGTTAACTTTGTTATCATGGACAAGTTGACTAAGGCCGAGCTTGTATTTAAACCGGTCTATGTTGCATCCCTTGTTGTCACAATTGCTAGTGTATATTTAGAGTCTTTTCTGTTGATTGTTTTATCACTATATATATGCATGTATACATGTGTGAACATGCAAGTATATATGTATGCCATGTTACTTCATTCAACGTGTATCTGCACTTGATTACTATCACTGTTGTGTATATGTATGTTGGTTTGCTTCGAATATCTAGTGGCTTCATGTCCAGCAACAATTATTCACCCATGTTGAACTACTTGCTTTCTTGTGCGTGTTCATGTGTCTTGGTTAGCTTTGGTTTCATATACGTGTCTGAAGCTTTGCATTGGTTCGAATCATTTCTTGTTTGAGTTGTTTGTTGTGTCCACTGCTCTGTTACTCGAGTGCTTGCTTCCATGTGTGATTCTGTGAAATGGACTATTCTGGTTGTAGTCTTCATATGTATGTCAATGTCTGGGTTCACTTCAGTTCTGAAATGATATATGTATATGTATATATTTGCATATATGCATACATGTGTGGTTCAATTTGTTGTTATTTGCATTGCTTGTTGCTCTTACTTGACTTGTGAGCATGTCTGAACTGTTATATGAGTGTGTTCATGCCTGAGTATATTTGCATTTTATTAATCTGATGCATGGTGGTCTGAATTCACTTGAATCTGTCTGGAACTCGTTGAGCATGTCTGAAGCTCTTTGTTTCCTCTATTTCATATGCTCTTGTTATTTTCTTAAGTTCGGTCATTTTGGTGGTGGTTTGAGTCTGGATGCTTTGACATTGATGTGTTGAATGTTTTCATTTTGTTGACTTTCCATATTTGTCCCACTGACATTGCTTGTACCTGACTATATGCATTTGCATACATTTGTCACTTTGCTTGCTGCTTCAATTATCTGGTTCGATTTCATGTCGCATTGAGTCTTGTTCCAGCTGCTTTGTACATGTTGTAACTAAACTTGTGCTTGACCATTCTATGATGTTTTGTTTTTGTATTGCATCTAAGTTTAATCCAGCCTAGGCTTGGGTTTGACCTTGTGCTCACCTATCCCTGCAATTTTGTCAAGCAAGTGTATATCGGTGTGCATGACCTTGTGGCATGTACAGTGATATACTGTGCATGTCACAAGTTGATCGTGTACGGTGAATTAAAAGAAAAATGATGACGTATAGTCCAAATAACCGTGGTAAATAATATTTTCAAAACACGCACTTTATTGAGCACTGCAAAATATTTTTCTATTTCACTTTTACTGCATTAATATTTATTTTTCAGATAGTTCAGATGCTGGATACAGGCTGGAACAGAGTTGAAGGTCAAATACGAGTGATGAGTGAATTATATAGCGAGGCGAATTGTATAGTGACAATTGTACTATAACTGAAGTTATATTCTAATCGAAAATGTGTAAATGTAGTGAGAGCTCAAATTTGTACTATTTGAATCTATAATAAAATATTTGTTTGAATATGAATTCAGAGTTATTTATTTTATTCAACAAATATTTATTATGTGAAAAATAAAATAGTACAACAACAAATACATTTAAACGAATATATATATATATATATATATATATTATCATCAAACAAAAATCATACGCTAGCATATTCTACAATATCATATAAAAGGGTTCATTCAACACAACTGAAAGTATATTTGCATATCAATAAGAAAATGAAAAATGAGAAAATAAACATTCACATTATCTGAGGTGTATATGGACCACCGTGGTAAATTTCTTTATTTTGGTGGTTTAAACAAGCAACTATTAGTGTTTACCGCTTTGCTGCGATGATTAGTTTTATGATAGGTCAAAGGATCCATAACCTTCGCTGATTACATGTAAAAGCTTGTTGTACATAAAAAGCAAGACAAAGGATGTGTTGAATTGATAAAATATACTATTTTATCACGTTATTCAAAAATATTTTTATTCCAAAAGAAATGTATTCCCATCTACTTTGAACTAGATATCCATTGAGTTCCTTAATATATCACTGATGTAATTGTCGATCTCGTATAAGGTTCTAACTTCTATGGAACTATCTAGTTATTTTATCCAAAAATAAAATTCAAAATGAAAACCAGTAACACTTAATAGCTTACTTCATTTTGAATGTCATGTTGATGCGTAAGCTTTTAGGTCTCAGCATGGTTAGTAGTTTATGTAGCGCAAAGTAAGATATGTATTTAAAAAATATATGAATAAATGGGTATAACCCTAAGCAACTTAAACAAAAATTATCCTACTAGTATTAAAAGACTATTAACTATCATCCATGGAATATATATAAATAACTAATTCTTATGGTTGGTGGTTAGTTACATAATCTATATGCATATAACTAAATCGTACCTATACTTTCCCAATGGTTTTATTTCCATCACTTCTGAGCACAGCCGGTATGGACATTATCTTCCATTTAAGCAAATTCTTTGTGAATGGCTAACTATCATCAGTATCGTTCCCATCCAGCTTGCCTCCCTTTTTTATTCCCTTATATTGCTACTTTATTCTTTATGCTGAGAAGTGTATGCCTCCTTCATGTGAAGAACTCCAATTTTTATTTGATTTCAATGAGAGCCCCTTTGGAGTGATTCTAGGTTCTATTACGCCCATGCAAAAAATTTAGTTCTAATATTTATTCCCCGTAAGACCTAGAAATGGGCATATCGACACTTTTTCGTTTCGAACCATGATAATTTCTCTTCTTGCTTCCAACCAAACCCAAATCACCCTATTTTTTTGATCAAGCCACTAGTTCAAATGAATCTCGTAGGAAACGCGTCCTAGGTTTAGGCGAAGATGAGAGGAAAATGAAATTATTTTTTATCGAGCCATTGCTGCAAAAGTATAATTTCCTACGCACTAACCACAACTAGAGATGGCAATGGGGCGGACTAGGGCGGGTTTTTTATGCCTCAGACCCGTCTCGGGTCTTTTAAGCCCTGTCCTAGAACCATCTCGTAGACCTAGTGTAGGTCTGGATTTTCGCACCATACTTAGAATCCATACGGGTCAAGATAGACCCATGCCACCTCAAGACTCAATGATGCTTTACATATTCATTCAAAATTATGTATTAATGTACATATATTTATTTATTTATTTGTAAGAGGGATTTTTATATAAATATCAATGTGTTTACAATGATAAGTGAGGTAATAAAAATGAGATGTATGATAACGGTTCAAGAAAAACATGCATATGTTATTGTATAATTATTAGTGATGCAATTTAATACAAAAAAAATCATATAACTTATTGAATGGAACATTAGAATATTCATGTTATAACCGTTTATGTATAAAAGGATCAATATATTATCATTATAGTAATAAAGCGATTTTATGAGATCATAGTAGTGTGGGTCGGGTTGGGGTGGATCAACGAACCCCGACTCGATCCTAGACCCGTAGCTCTTAAGAATGGGTCATGGGTTTACCTGCCCCGATGACAAAATGGGGTGAGTCCTATTGTGTCAAAAAAGGGGTGGGTCTACCAGGTCTTGACCCATCCCATTGCCATCCCTAATCATAACTTTTATCGTTCCATTTTTAAGTTTCCCTCTATAAAGATGCACTTAGGGGTATAAAAATGGATAAAGAAATTATATTTCTTGCTCATATCCTTGTTAGATATCTTCCATATTTCTTATGTATAGGTGAAATGGTTGGTGATCTTGCTAACGCATTAGCCACTGAAATCAGCGTTAGGAAAGAAGAAGGAAAAGAGGAAGGCTGATGGAGGTGAGATTTCTGGCTGACCTCTCAAGAAGCCTACCATGCTTCCTCTTCATTTTTCCACGTGGGCACTGCTCGTCATGCTCTCCAATCGTTCTATGGCCCAATCATCCATTACCTGCCTTTGCTCAAGGGCAATATTATTGATTTTACTAAAGGGTAGGATGTATCACTTTGGATAGCTTATCCTACATTGCCTCCACCCTACATTCTTATCCCATAGCTCTTCCATTTTCCGCACTCCCCTTCTCTGAGCTTTCTATACCGAGCTTGGAAGGGCTCTGGCCTTTATATGTATTTTCTTCTTCTTTTTTAGTCAATGGTGACCCACCTTACCAATTTTCATCTTATTATTTTTATAATTTTTTTACAAGCGAGTGACTTGGCGGTCGAGGCTAAGAAGAGGGAAGAAGATAGCCAAGTCTTATCCACTGCTCGCACTGCTAAGCTGGAGGCAAACCTTGTTGCAGCAACTTACGAGAAATACGAACTTAAGGAAGAACTTAAGGCTCAGCATGAAAGAACAAAAAAGGCAATGGAAGAGGCCTTAGTATTGAAGGGTTGTGTGTTGTGGGAGAAAGAAAAGGCACTGGAACAATACATGGACTGGCTTTCGTAGATCATCTACTGGGTGCTTTACAAGTTATATGCCCCGATTGAGCGATAATTTTTTGATAATCACCTGGAGGATAGTTCCACTAAGGTAGACCATGGTTTCCTAGCAAACCCTGAAAAAATAAAAGATGCTCTCACTTATTACTAGTTGGGTGGGCTAAGGAGCTAGCTGTGAGAAAGCTTCCCTACTACTTCTTTGCAACATGATGGTGAGGATGTGGGGTCTATGGAGCTGAGGTCACCACAACTTCTCAAGTTTATGTAATTATTTGAACCCTTGTAAATGACCTTATTGTTCCTTATATAATGAGAATACTTTTGTTTTAAGATTTTGTTGAATTCAATCTTTTTAGTTCGCTTGTTGCTTCGTTACTACACAACGAATGACAATGTTATTTTTGTTCCTTTTCCCTTTATATTCTTCTAAGGAAGTGATATTTATTAAAGGAGAGCATGGAAAAACCCCAAACCCAGACCGTAGGTTGTCTTGGTCTTAATGCAATAATGATTCATAAGCGTGTAAAAGAGTTAGATGAGTTGCTCATGCAACTTAGAGAAGAAACCCAGGATTTGCTTTCCAAAATTGACCAATTCATTAAAGAAAAATATATCCTTGGTCATTTTGTACTGCACTGGTGGCAGTATACTTTAGAAAGCGGAACTTTCCTACATGATAGTCCTCTCTTGAAGTGGTTTAGGCTTAGGCTTAGAAGTCTAAACAGAGTGTGAGCGCCGTGTATTATTATTATTTGTACGTGAACCTATCAGATTCTTCATATAAAAATATACTTTATATGATATGTTTCTTTTTTTAACCTTTTACTTTGTTTATCTTGGTTTCTTTTGAGTCAAACTTCAATTGCTACCAACTAGGTTGGTCCTCGTGGGCTTCCTTCTGAGTCTGCCAGAGCCTTTTACAATGAACCTCCTATCCCTATCATTTATGGCTTAGGTGATACCAATTCTCCTGGGTTTGAAGTTGCGGCCATGGCTTCTGCTAAGGCTTTGGAGGAATCGAATATCCATTTAACACTCACTAACAAAGGGCTTCGCAGAGTTTTGAGGAATGCCCTTTTCGAGCTTAAGGAAGCTAAGGATGCCCTTGAGTGCCAGTACTAATATAATGTCAAAATTTTCCACTGAACTTAAGGTCACAAATTCAGAGGTGGCTGAAATAAAGTAGTCGTTGAAGGAAGGTGAGGCTTCTATGGGATCATTTATAAAGCGTAGATTAAAGATTTGAAGAAAAATATTGAAAATATGTCTCTTCGGGCTGCCTAATGATATGAAGAGAAAGAGTGCATCAACGATGGAGAGGAGGCAATAGGGCCCAGCCTGGGTTTAGTCCCTGCTTCTCCTATAGGTTTGGATGCTTAATTGGCAGACGGGTGGAGGAGAAATTAGAATTACACTTCCAATGTAGGCTTAAGGAGATAGAGGCTTATTATAAGCAATAATAAGAGCGACAAGGGTTGAAGGTGCTTCCTCGTAAAAGAAAGGGGTGGAATGCTAGTGCTCTTAAATATTTTGGTGGCTTTTTCAGGATTCAAAAAAGACAAGGGAAAAATTGATAAAGACCCTAGAAGAGACAAAGGAGAAAGCTGTGCGTAAGACTTACGAGCTTTAATATTTATTGCAAAAAGCTCCATCTTCCCCTAGCGTTGTAGCAGCACCTATTAATGTGCTTGGGGAGGATTGGATTGCTGACCTCACTAAGAAACTTAGAAGGGAGAAGGTCAAATCCAATGGGGCAGATTGCTTTGCAATGAGCCATAGAATTTTTTTCCTATATCTACCCTGCACTTGACCTAAACTTTCTTTATAACAAAGAAAGTTTTGAGGTAATTACGGAGGATCCAATGGACACTTGGATATGAGCCAATTATGATCCAAAGAAGACCTTTCGCATTAGAACATGCTCACCTCTAGCTAGCATGCCTTAGAGTAGGTGTTTTACTATTAAGGCTGTTTTTAGGATCCTATAACTTAGAATACCTTAGTAAAAGTATTTTGTAAGAAATGTTCCTTTTGGTTGTGCAAAAGCTCATAAAGGTACTATGTAAACTGAATTCCTTTGTAAAAGAATGTTTGTTCCTTATGATTTTTTACTAGATTGTACTTTATTTTAATTTTATTTGCTTGGACTTGCTTGCTTTTCTAACTAACACTACTAATCGAAGTTCGGAGATAGCCGACTTGGAAGAGAAATTTAAGTCCGCTCTAATTCGAATTACTAAATTGAGGGTTTACTGAAGGATGCCGAAGGCATATATAAGGCTTTCTATGAAGATAAGGTCAAGGTATTAAATGAAAAGTTGAAGAGTTGTCTCTCCAGATCACTAAGCAAACTAGTAAAGAGGAAGATCCTATTGTGTCCCTAGCCCTCGATGTTGTATTAAGGCCTAGTGCTGTCCCTTTGCCTCCGCTAGGGGCTAATTGCAACATCGTTTTTCGATGGAAGGAAGATTTGAAGAATTATTATGAGGCCAAATTCTATAAGTTAAAGGATTTCTACATAAAGGACTCACCTTCGACTTCTAAAGCAAAGAGCATTTCTAGTCAGTATCTTTTATCAGGTGACTGCACCATTGCAAAAGAATCATAATCGACAATTCTTGTAAGGGCGGGTTAGAACCGTATCATAGTTTGTTTTATTATAAGCGGTATTTTCGAATCCAATTTTTCTAATGTAATTTTGCATGAGAATTATTTTATTTCTTACTTGTGATGTGTGTGCAAGTGTAAGGAACCAAGCAATGTGAGTATGCTTTAGCAAATATTACTAGAGCTTAGTTTTTAATATTATCCTCGCAAGCTTTATGTATTTTCTAGAATCGTACCCAAGTTGTAGGTTGTATTGCATTCTATGCATTATCTTTTCTTGCTATTCTTAACTAATCCTGCAACAACCTTGCATTCTACGCCGTAAAATAAAATTTAATTTAATTAAAACAAAAACATTCAAATTCGATATTTGACAATTATTATTTTTGAAAGTAAATATTTATTTAATTACAGGCTATTTAATATAAGATTTTATTTTGATAAATCATATTACATTAATAAATTCTTCTTGGGTAATATTTTGAAATTAAGTAAAAAAAATCATGAATACAAAATATTTTTATGTAGTAAATAATTTTTATATGATAAAAATCGTTGAAAATAAATTTACTTTACGTCAATACAATAAATAACTAAATAAAACTAAATAAGTATTGAATTTAATAAAATCGTCTGGTTACCGAAATATTTTTTTATTAAAGTGTAAATCAATTTACATTGGATTGAAATTTATTTATAAATAAATAAAGAAGCACATAGAAGAAAAGAAGACAAGCAAAGGAAAAATAATAATTCAAACAATCCCACGACTATTTAATTTCACTCATTTCTTTCTTTTTCTAGAGCCTCTTCCTTTTTCTTTCGATGTAAGCCCGAACCCCCTATCTTTCAATGCCAGCCCTATAATCCCAAATCAAAATAACGATAAGGAAAAAATTCGCGCAAGCATCGTTGTCTGAAGCGACATCACAGATGGATGGAGACCGCGGCGAGGTTGGTGGCGAGTGGCGACATAGAGGAGGTCGGGTGTCCTCGCTTGTTGTATGTAACACTAGTTGAGGACGTTGTGATGGCACTTGGCGATATATGGTGGCACAACTATGGACCACATAATGATTTATTGGTGGCTGATGAATGAAGCATGTGCACGTGCAGGTGGAGCAATAGGAGACGATAATGAAGCTTGGCAGTGCAATTGGTGGTGCAGTGGTGGCTAGAGCGTGGTCGTGTGAGTGACATTCAAGCAAGTGATGGAAGCTCCTCAGCAATTCATTCTACCTTACATCTTTAGCGAGTTACTTAAATTCGCATATTTATGTTCTACATATATAATTTCGCCTTCATTACTCATTGGATTATTGATTAGAAACAATTGGTTGTGAATTAATGATTTGGTTGAGAGGTGATTGTTGTGTGATAAATCAACTTATTGAGTTAATTGGAAATGTCAATTTGCAAATCAGAATTATGTTCAATTGCGGATTTAACCTTTTGTATTTGTATGTTGGTTTGTGTGTTGTCCAAAAGACCAAAACTCGATGGAACTCGACTCAGGTTGACAGATAAGCATATATATTGAAATATATACACACTCACATGATTGGTTGAAATTTTTGTGGATATTTTACTAATAATTTGTGAATTTAGATGTTTTATTTATTTGCTTGTCTTAAAAGATTTTTTTGAAAAGCTATGAAAAAATATTTAAGAGCTTTAAAATTATATTAAAAGTATTTAATAAACGATTTACTAAAATTTTACCCAATTTAATTATCTACATATTTAAAAAATATATTTTTACTATATATACAAATATAATTATCTTTCGATTACAGAACCCTTTAAATATTACTATTATAATTATATTTATTATATTTTATTTCTAAGAATAATCTTAAATCATTATCTAAAACCTTATATATTAATTAGAAAATATGAAATGATTTATAAAATACATTTAAATGACTTTAAGGAGTATTATCAGTAATTTTGAACATAAATAAGAGATTTTAGATAATATTCTATAGTTTGGAATGAATGAAAAATTATTTTGCGGATTATAAATTTATTTGAAAATAGTTTGTAATTATGAAAAATTATGAAATGGCTTATAAATGTTAGTAAGTGATTTTAATATAGTTAACAATGAATTAGAATGCAAAGATGAGGTTTTAAAAGATATTATATATTCTAGAATAAAAAATGTTTTTTTGAAGTTTATATATTTATTCAAAGTTAGTAATTAATTATAGAAAATTGTAGAAAGATTTGCACAAAGGATATTTGATTTGTAAATGTTTTTGAAAATTTTAAAATATATAAGTAAAGGTTTGGGAGTGAACTTTTACATTTAAATCTTTATTTTGGATCATATAAGTAAAGGGAATGAATTATTTAATATATGATATATATTTTAAAGGTTCTTATTGTTTTTAGAATATAAAATAGATTTAAGAAGTCTTATTACAGTTTTATAAATATAATCACCTTTCTAATTCATACTTGGGTTTTAAATAACTACTTCAAAAATGATATAAATTTTAGAAAATAAAAAAATCATTTTTGGTTAATATTTCATGTATTACAAAGTAATATATATATATATATATAATAAAATTAAATAAGAATATTATATATATATATATATGACTAATTATATTTTATTCTTCTTTTCTTATTTTTCATCCTTTCTATACTGATTTCGATGTTATGGTCACAATTGATGTAGATTTGACTGGTTATTTTAATATGATACGGCGATGACATTCTTTCGTATGATTTTGTGATATTTCCATTTTGCGTGAGAAGGAATCTAAATAAATGGAGTTATAATACCATTTCGGATAGAGCATTCAGTAATATTTCTTAGATTGTTTGTTGAACTCTTTATATAAAGTATTATGGAGATTGAGTGTAACTTTTAAGCAATAAATAAACGTTTGAGTATCGCACAGTGGTATGGGACGTAGTTGTGATATTTAGTTGGTTATTCATTGTAAGTAGTGACACTTATGTGATTGGAATATTTATATGAGTGTTAGGTGATATACATGTTGATAAGTATGGCTTTGTGCCTATATTCAGCGAGTAAGGTCACATGCCTAACCACGATTCAGACGTTGTCTTTATATTTATTGCTATTATGTATTAGTATCATGATGTACTCCTTTTATAAGTGTTGGAGAGGACTAGATGGCTATAATCTACCCTAGCGGCCTTATCGTGGGGTCGTGCCCCAAATATGCGACACCTTATATTTATATAACTTCGAGCTATCGCTTCATGCTTTGACCCTATATTACCTAGGCCAGCAGTCGGTTACCTACATGGGCTAGAGTCGGGTAATGATTTTTCAGTCCTTGCGTTGACGAGCACAACAGTGGATACATGTCATGATACTATGAAGGTAACTAAAGACCATAGAGACTTTGTGACTCTAGAGCTTGCTTTGTGTTATCAGTCTCCCTTTTGGTACTAACAGAGTGATAGATTAGCATATACATTGATACACCTTGTTTAATTATAGATATGGGTTAGGCGACCTACATATTGATGTGTGTGTATATGGCTCTACTTGGGACTTCATGTCTAGCGTATAGTCATCCACCATCACAATATATTCTGATTTATTCATATATGAGTAGTGAGATTATATCTGGATATGTGTCCAGAGAATAGTGGATTCTTATATCATTATTTATACTAATTGGCAGCCTATCTTATAAATATGTATGTATGTATTAATGAGGATATCCTACTTACTGAGATTGAGAGATATTTGGGCATTATAGTGTACTAACTCGATTACACTTGAAGATATCTCATTTATTAAGGATCTCTGGACTTTGATAATGTTTTCTGGATATGGACTATTCACCCATTTGATATTGTTTCATTTGGATAATATACGATGAGATTTATATGGGTGATGGCAATTTATATTTAGATTTGCGATTTTTGTCATTTTGCTATACTATTGTTTTGTATGTCATCTCTGTTGTACTATGCATATCCTATATATATACATCTCTCTGTGTGTGTGTGTGTCGATCTTTATATTTAGACATAGTCTAACCCTTGTGTTATTTACGTAATACTTGGGTCAGCCCGAGATATTTCGGGTACATGGACTATAAGACCAGTATGTGTTTTGTCGGCATAGTGGAAACTAGAGATTTCTTATCATTATATGTATCATATTATTTATGTTATCTCATGGTTTGCATGTTATTGTATTGTATACAGTGATCATACATTGTATTATATTGAGACGGTGTACATTTGAGATGTTTTATATTCTTCTCGTCTCATATATTATATATTATATATCATCGCTATGATTGACGCTATGATCTTTGATATGTACTATATATTGTGTACTATTCTATCTTGGAGACCCATATATTTATTGCTTTGAGGCAATAATGAGTATATAAGTGATTTATTTATACGATTTTTGAAATATGTACCAACGTCAGCCCAAGGGAATATTCACATGTGCATCTCATATAGTCTCATTCTCTGTATTATTTGACAGTATCACTTAGTGATACTCTTGGATGGTATGGGTATAGAGGTTTGGTGTTTCAAATTCTTTGCACAGTTCACGCTTTCTGAACTTCGTCTTTGACGTTCCTGCCTTGTCATGTGCTTAGCATTGTCTGCCCCGCTGTAAGGGCGGACTGTTTTTTATTCGTGCGTTTAACACAGCTTGCCTCGTTATTTGGTGGCAGACTATATTTTTTATTGTGAAGTCGTGTATTTTAAAACCTTTTAATTCATATGCATTGTTTTTTGTGCTGGTTCAGGCCGTTTAATATCCTTACGCCCAGTGTAACTGTTTGGCTGAGAAGCTGGGTTGTGTATAATACAACTTAATGTTATTAGCTATATTTCTATACTGGTTCCAGCCATCTATTATCCCTACATCCAGTTCATTGAATTACTATTTTTCATAATAATTGCAATGTTTGTTATAGAAGTAATACAGATTATACAAAACAAGGCCTGAGGTGCTTTGAATTGCACATCTTCAGAACTAGGTTTCCATTAGGGTTTGATAGTTGGTATGACCCATTTGTTAAGACTTCTGCTATAACCAGAGGACCCTCCTAATTTGAGCATAGACCCATCTACTTGGTTTTTGGTATTGGCTAATACTCTTCACATTACTAGGTCTCCCTTGTAGAAGTTTCTCTCCTTGAGCGTAGCATTGTATTTTTTTTTTTGCTATCCTTTGTCGGTATGTGGTGGATAGATTGCCGCCTCGTCTATTTTTGTCTTGAACAAGATTGTGACTAGATTCCTTTAGTTCCTTGTTCTTCTCTACCACATATGATATCTTCCTATAATGGGACCTTTGTCTCAATGGGGATCATGGCTTCATACTCGTAGATTAAGGAGAATGACGCATGGCCGGTTGGGGATCTAGATGATGTTCTATAATCGTATAGTGCTAAAGGAAACTCATCTGCCCATTTTCCTTTTTCCTTTTGCAGTATCTTCTTTAGCATCTACTTGTTGGTTTTATTTACTGCTTCAGCCTTCCCATTTGCTTGCAGATGTGTGAATGAGGGGAAACTTTTTATTATTCTATTCCTTTCACAAAGCTCTATGAACCCATTGCTTTCAAGTTGGGTCCCATTATATAAGATTATTTTGTGGGGGAACCCGAGTCTAGTAACTATGCTCTATACCATAAAAGTGACTATTTTCTTTGTAGTGATTATAGCTAGAAGTTCTACTTCTACCCACTTGGTGAAGTAGTATACTTCCACTACAACTACTTAGCCTCTCATTTTGACATGGGAAGTGAACCTTGTTAGTACCTTAGGTATTAGTTTCGATGGTAACAACTATAGTACATTATATAAAATATAGATACTAATGTTTTATTAAGATATATGTATATAGTATATAGTGCAAGATATTAGATATGGATTGATTAAGAAGGCTGTGCAGTATCAAGATACTGATATAAAGAGTAGATCAAAGATGCTGATATAAAGTTTCATGATTTTAAGAATGAAGGCTCATGAGTATTGAAGAGTTTAAAGTTTCAAGATATTTCAAATAAATTATAGAATAATAGAATTTATGTTAAAACCTTGATAGTACTTTCCTGATCATTCTTACCTTCACTAATTTTGTTTTAAATTATTTTTCAAATATTTTATTTTTACAATAATCTTTTCAAAATATCTCCAAAATGATTTTCAAATCTCTTGTACTTATAAAGATAAAATTTTAGTGTTTTTAAGTTTACATACATATATATATATATATTGAATTATTGTTTATACTTTAATAATTTATAACTATATTGATTTTATATATACTATTTATATTATATTAAATATTCTTATTAAATCTTTCAAAATTATTTTATAAAGTTTTATTAACTTTTAATGTGATTAAAATATGTATAAAATATGTTTAAATGTTTGTACAAAGATTCAAAATATTTTGCAAAACTCAATATTTTCAAAACAATTTTATTAATTAATTTTTCAAAAATACAAAGGGATATGTCGACATATCCTCTGCAAGTATGTCGACGTACTAGCCGTGTTTTTAAAAATTCAAATTTGAATGGAAGTGTCATTTCATCGTATCTCTTCACGAATGGACAAGACCGTTGTTTTCCTATATATACCCGTCTTCCAAATGAATTCTCATTAACTACTTTCTTATTTTTCTCTCCTCTTTTCACTTTCTTGATTATTAAAGTAGTTTCCATAGAAACTCTATTGAAAGTTTAACCAGAATCAAATTCAGTCATTACTAGTTTGATTCTCTTTCATATTCTCTCTGATTTCTCTCATCTCTCTCAAGATCAAGTGCTATTCAAGAGTTATAGGATCAATTGTAATCAAGATCAATGATCTAAGACTGGAAACTCTATCAAATCATACTCTTACTCTGTGGTGTGCTTGATACCGTTGAAGTCCAAATAGGAGTGATTATAGCCTGATTAGATCTATTGGGTGTGCTTAGTAGCCTGTAAATCTAATGGCTGTGCTTGTATCCCGAAAATCAAGTGGCACACCCAGATGCCGGGATTCTGAAGGGTGTGTCTCGTAGCCTTGAAATCAAGACTGTATTTGCATTCACTAGTTTAATAGAAATCAACATAAGAAATCATGCAGGACTACAGGTAGGGTAACTCCGAACCAGTATAAAATCCTAGTGTATTCTTTCTTTCTTACTACATTTACTTTTATCTATACTTTGACTATATGATTGTTGATTCCATTATTCCAAGTAAAATCTTAAAGAATTTGAATAATATTCATATAATCCATCAAACACTACTCACCCCCCTCTAGTGTTAATTTAGCCTTAAGATTCTAATTCCACCGACTCACATTTGGTATTAGACCATTGGTTTTCAAACTATTCATCATCTGATTTTTGAAAAAGTTTAAATGGCTACCAATACAGGTAATAGTACTGTTAGTAACACTATTAATAAACTTGTTAGTAACTCATTTGTTGAAGGACAATCCACTGCTAGACCTTCACTTTTAAGGACATTAATTACACATATTGGTCATGTAGAATGTAAATTTATTTACAGTCAGTTGGTTTATACACTTGGAATATCACAAAAGCCGAGTATGCTAAACCCGAGACAAATTTTTGCACACTGGACTGCTGACCAAATAGCAGTTGCACAAAGTAACTCTAAGGCTATGAATATATTATTTTGTTCATCAGATATAAATGAATTTAATAAAGTATCTATATGTAAGTTTGCATATGAAATTTGAAGAAATTTGCAAGTTACACATAAAGGGATAAGTAATGCCAATCAGACAAAACATTATATGTTAACAAACTAGTTCCACTTATTCAAAATGAGTCTGAATGAGCCTATATCTGTATGTATAGTAGATTCCAAGATATAGTACACTCACTTATTGCACTGGGTAATTTTTTTTCTAAGAGGATCAAGTTAGAAAAATCCTCAATTCACTTACTCCTGAATGGGATCGAAAGATTCTTGCAATCGAAGAGGCTAATGACATTAGCACACTAAAATTGAAAAGTTAATTGGCAATTTAATGTCTTTTTAAGCACGAATGCAGGGAATGGGAGAAAGAAAAGTAATAGAAAAGAAATCTATAGCTTTTAATGCAATGATGGATAATCTGGATTCAAGCAATGATGAAGATGAAGAAATTGCTTTCATGACAAGGAATTTCGAAAAATTTCTAAAATATCGGAAGATGAATAATTTCAAAAGAAAAGACAATAGGAATCAAAAAAGTGAAAGTGGGAACATAAATGGCATTAGATGTTATAACTGTGACGACCTTAGTCTTTTAAAACAAGAAAACTACATCAAACACTGGTTCATCCAGAAAACAGAAAAGAGCCTATACTGCAGCATTATACGACTCAGATACATCGTCAAATAATAATGAATTAGATATAAAAATTGTTAACATGTGCTTCATAGTAATATATAATTCAGAACAAAATGGTGAAATGGATCAGAAAAAGATACACATTTAATAAATCAAAAGCTTTTTTATTTCTTGAATGAATATTTTTTTCTTTTAGTTGCTAACTGGTTGTTAGGAATACCCTATAGATTAATAATAGTAGTATTGGTTGAATATTGTGTGATTATATTATATATTATATATTTTATAATAATATAAATATTTAAAATAATTTTTCTGAAAATGGAATAACTATAAATAGATCTATATAATAAAATAGGAAATAGTTAAACAAAAATCATTTTTGAAAACTTCGACGTATATGCTGACATACCCCATGAGCATATGTCAAAATATGTAAACAAAATTTCAATTTCAAAGTTTGAATTTCCCTCCATCTTTTCACCAACACGTATGTTCTAAAAAGTTGCCTTTTTACTAGAGAACATATCCTTTGATTCTCTATTTACTTACTCTATCTCCATCCTCACTTTCATTTTCAAATTCAGAAATCATAAACTCTCTTATCTCTTCAAACTATTCGTCAATGGCATCTTTAAGCAATACTAAGGCAACCATGAGGCTTTCTAAGAGTAAAGGAATATCTTTTCAATGATCAAGAAGCCATTCAAGCCCATATAGAGTATTAGTCTTTTAAAAAAGTCTTTCCCAGAAGATTTGCTATTTTTGACGATTTTCCTACTTTTCATCTTTTTAATTTTTGTTTGTTAAATGAAATTCTTGGTTTAATCAGTGCTGCTCAAAATGATTTTTTTGTTATCCAAAGTTAGAAAAGATGTTTTATGCAAATTTAAAAGGAAAGTTTTATGATGGTAGAGACGGAGAAGTTTGAAGCAGTGTTAAAGGAATACAAATTGTTTTAAATTTTAAACTTTTGGGTCACATTTTTGGATGCAAATCTAGTGGGATGGACCTTTCATCTTTTCAAATTGATTCTCAAAATTGTGAAGTAATTTATGATATTTTCGAAAGTGATGATTTTGAATTCGAAAATAAAAACTAGCGTCCAAAAGCAAGAATTTTAAGCCGTCTTTGGCAACAAAGTATCACCATAGAACGGGTAATTATAATAACCCGACTCAAATTGTTTTCAATGCTCTTTTCGTAATTTATGGTCGATATAACATAAATTGGTCTCAATTCATTTTGGATGAACTTTTTTCTAATAATCTTTCTAAAGGTGAAAACATTCTTTCATGATGGGTATCGTACTCGTGTTTTCTATTTTTTGGTGTTGACCTTAATGGAGAGTAAACAATTCCTCGAAAAAAATCAGACAAGGCCAACATTTCACTTATGCATATTTCGCCCTTTCTCGAGCCTTGTGAAACGCTTGCGGAAAAGGAATAAGGTTGGCTTGAGAAGTAGAGCATGAAATAGAGAAGAGAGGAAGAGGAATATGAAGGAGATGAAATGAAAGAGAAGGATACTTCTTTGGAAAGTATCAATATGATACCAAATCCATCCAACAAAGATCTTCTCCAAAATCAAGAGAAGACCATCCATAACCAAAGGAAGCTTAAGAAACCATTTTCAAAGAAATTTACTTCAATTTCCAACAAAATGGATAAACTCTTTGGAAAGATCATTCGCAAGCTTGGTGGTTCTTCATCATCTTCGTCCGTATCTTTCTAGTTGTTTAAACTACCTTGTGTTTGGATTTTCTAGTTTTAGTTTATACTGAATCTTATATATCTTTTTCTTTTCTTTGTATTCTATGTAATCTCTATCTAGGTATTAATGAAAATTTATTTCCTTGCTTTTATACATTGTTTATCATCTCTGAAAAATATATAAGTATAATAGTGTAAGCTAAATACGTTAAAATATCAAAAAAAGTTGTTTTGAAATTTTTTGCTATTTATGTCGACATACCCTAGGTATGCATGTCGAAATACAACGGTAACTTTTCAAAAAATTTAATTTTGAAAATTGAATAGACAACAAATGTCTATTTATTTCCAACGAATTTCCACCCCTTTAAATATCTGTGGAGACCATAGAATCATTATTTTCTACTATCTTTCTTCTTCCTTTGCATTTCTGAACTCTAAAACCAAAATAATGGCTTCTCCTATCCAAAAAATAATCAAAAACCTCAAATAAACTCTTTAATCATTCATGAACTAATTACTTTCATCTTATGAAATAAGAGGCTGTTAGAATTAAGTCAAATGCAGATGATCAAGGAGTAAGAAAGGCATTTCGATGTGGGTCGGTGGATGATTTCTACCTTGCATAAAGAAGAACCAACTACCAATTCGGTGTACTATCAAAAAAGATGATGAAGATTGAGTTGTTATCAAAGCGGATCCAATCTTTGGCGTTGATGGATGGGTTGAAGTTCCTTGAAATATCTAGTTTAAATAGGTTTGATTGTATATAAATAATAATACATAGTTTGGTTTGGAGTTGATTGGTTTTGATTTGGGTGGATTTGTTTAAGTGCTGTGTGACATAAACTTTGTTTGATTAAATGAACATTTTGATTGATTATTTCATTTTACATATCACTTATTATTTGTATATAATCTTTCTCACAATCATCATATATAATTCTTATACAGACTGATTAGTACTTTATTTAGGAAAGTGAGAGTTAGGATTATGATAAAAGTTGGTGTTAGAGTTATAGTTTTAGTTAATTATTTCTGTTAATGGCAAAATGGGGGAAATATATAAAATCAAAGCATAGATTAAGGGGTTATTTGTAACTCAGGGGGAGTTATAATATTTTTTATATACAGAACTGTCATCATCAAAAAGGGAGTGATTGTTAGTACCTTAGGATTGGCTTTATTGATAACAACTATAGGGCATTATATAAAATATTGATACTAATGTTTTATCAAGATATATATATATATATATATATATATAGTATATAGTGCAGGATATTAGATAGGAATTGATTAAGAAGACAATACAGTATCAAGATGCTAACATCAGGAGTAGATTGAAATGCCGATATAAAGTTTCAAGAGTTCAAGAATGAAGACTCATGAGTATCGAATAGTTCAATATTTCAAGATATTCCAAATATGTTGTATAGTCATAGAATCATAAAATTTATGTTAAACCTTGATAGCACTTTCCCGATCTCTCTTACCTTCCCTAGTTTTGTTTTAACTTTGTTTTTCAAATATTCTATTTTTAAAATAATCTTTTCAAAATATTTCCAAATTGATTTTAAATCTTTTACACTTATAAAGATACTATTCTAGTGTTTTTAAGTTTATATATATATTGAATTAAATTTTATACTTTAATTATTTATAACTATATTGATTTAATATATATTATTTACATTATATTAAATATTCTTATTAAATCTTTCAAAATTGTTTTATTAAGTTTTGTTAGATTTTGATATGATTAAAATATGTATAAACTATGTTTAAATGTTTATACAAAGTTTCAAAATATTTTACAAAACTCAATATTTTCAAGACAATTTTTATTAAGTAATTTTTCAAAATAAAGGATATGTCGACATATCCTCTGCAAGTATGTCAACATACTAGCCATATTTTTCAAAATTCAAATTTGAATGGAAGTGTCTTTTCATCATATCTCTTCACGAATGGACATGACCGTTGTTTCCCTATATATACTAGTCTTCCAAACAAATTTTCATTAACTACTTTCTTATTTTTCTCTCCTCTTTTCACTCTCTTGATTACTAAAGCAGTTATTATCGAAACTCTGTCAAAAGTTCAACCAGAATCAAATTTAGTCATTACTAGTTTGATTCTTTTTCATATACTCTATGATTTCTCTCATCTCTCTCACGATAAGTACTGTTCAAGAGTTATAGGATCAACTGTAATCAAGATCAATGATCTGAGACTGGAAATCTATTAAATCATACTCTTACTCTGTGGTGTGCTTGATATCGCTGAAATCCAAATAGGAGTGGTTATAGCCTGATTAGATCAATTGGGTGTGCTTAGTTTCCCGTAAATCTAGTGGCTGTGCTTGTAGCCCAGAAATCAAGTGGCTCTACCTAGAGAACGGGATTCTGAAGGGCGTGTCTCGTAGCCTTGAAATTGAGATTGTATTTTCATTCACTAGTTTAAAAGAAATCCATACAAGAAATTGTGCAGGACTGGATGTAGGGTAAGTACGAACTAGTATAAAATCCTGGTGTGTTCTTTCTTTTTACTGCATTTACTTTTATCTGTACTTTGATTCTATGATTGTTAATTCCATTATTCCAAGTAAAATCTTAAAGAATTTGAATAATATTCATATAATCCATCAAACACTACTTACCCCCTCTAGTGTTAATTTAGCCATAAGATCTCAATTCCACTGACTCACATTTGGTACCAAGCCATTGGTTTTCAAAGTATTCATCATCTGATTCTTGAAATTTTTTAAATGGCTACCAAAACTGGTAATAGTATTGTTAGTAACACTATTAATACACTTGTTAGTGACTCATTCATCGAAGGACAATCCACTGCTTGACCTCCACTTTTTAGTGACAATAATTACATAAATTGATCATGTAGAATGTAAATTTATTTACAGTCAATTGGTTTAGACACTTGGAATATCACAAAAACTGAGTACTTAAACTCGATATAAATTTTTGCACAGTGGACTGCTGACCAAAAAGCAGTTGCATAAAGTAACTTTAAGGCTATGAATATATTATTTTGTTCACTAGATATAAATGAATGTAATAGAGTATCTATATGTAAGTCTACATATGAACTTTGGAGAACTTTGCATATTACACATGAAGGGATAAGTAAGGTCAATTAGAGTGGATCATAAATATAGTGGGTATGCTTGTAGCTCGAAATTTAAGTGGCTCTACCCAGAGGTCGGGATTCTGAAGGGCGTGTCTCATAGCCTTGAAATCGATATTGTATTTGCATTTACTAGTTGAAAAGAAATACATACAAGGAATTGTGCATCACCAGGTGTAGGGTAACTCCGAACCAGTATAAAATCCTATTGTGTTCTTTCCTTTTTACTTTTATTGCATTTCCTTTTATTTGTACTTTGATTCTGCAATTGTTTCTGTGGTTGTTAATTCCACCGTTCCAAGTAAAATCTTAAAGAATTTGAATAATGTTATTATAATCCATTAGACACTATTCACCCTTCTCCAGTGTTAATTTAGCCTTAAGATCCATATTCTGTCGACTCACAGACTAATCAAACCTATGCTTTATATATCGAACAACCATGGCTGGCTAATGGGATGAGTTCATGGGAAGGTTTCCTTAGGGTGCTTGTAAATATTTTACTTCTTCACATCTTCTTGTGTATTCCTTTGCATCCTAAAGTACAGTGGGCTACTAATAACTATGCCTTAGTACCTTCATTGCTCATTTGGTCCCTCCAGAATGATCCCCGCACAACCCTTGATGTACTTCACTCATGACCCATATTCCATCTCCTTTGGAAATGCATCTAAGATAAAAGGGAGAGTACTCTCTCTTATGTAATATGCCATTAAAGAAGAGTAATACAAAACCTGATGTCTTATTTTTCAGGCTTTATTTCTATTTGGGGGGTAAGATTTCATTTATTAAGAATTGGTTGATATGAATCATCGACGAGTTTTCTCCTGTCTTTTGAGGTGTAGGCATAGTTAGAGACTACTCTCGATTTTCCTGTATTTCTTGGTTCTGAGCTTCTCTGATCATGGCTTGTTGGGCTATAATTAGGACCAGTATTTGATTAGCTTTGGTGATGCTTGGTTCAGCTTGACGCCCTATTGGAATAGATTTCATTTCATTTGCTACTTTTGTGCTACCGAGTTAGGCTAATGAATTAGCAAAAGAGTTGTTCTCATATAGAAATTTCTATATACCAAATTGTTCAAACTGCTCTAATATTTTGAAAGTTCCATGTATTTAATTAGGGTTGGCTCTTTCACTTGGTAATTACTGTACCATTGGTTCACAACTAATTGGGAATCACCGTGAACTTTGACAAGGGTTACCTTCATAAGTTGAGCCTTCTTTAAGCCTAAGAAGAGCCTCATATTCCACCACATTATTGGTAGCTTTGAATCCAAGCTACATTACTTCATATAATTCTACTAATATGGAGTAATCAACCCCTATCCAATCCATGTCCCTTATTCATTTGACGCTTCATCCACAAAAAATTACTATAACTACGAAGTGGTTGCTTCTTACTCAGGTTAGGGCTTAATAGGTATTGTGCATTCCATGATGAAATCTGCTAGTGCTTGATCTTTGATTGCTTTTCTCGAACAGTAAGAGATATCATACTGATTAAGCTCCATCACCCATCTTAGCAAGCAACATGTTGTCTTTGGTTTTTGCATTATTTTCCTTAGTGGCTTTTCTATGATGACTTTTATGGGATGTGCTTGAAAGTAGAGTAGCGGTTTCCTTGCCATAAGAAGTAGGTTGTAAGCTAGCTTTTCAATGATTGAATAGTAGAGTTCTGCCCTTAATAGATGTTTTCTTGTGAGATTGGTAGGCCTCTGGATCCCTTCATCCTCTCAAACCACTACAACACTAATTGTTTTATCAGTTACATCTAAATACACATACAAGGCCCCGCTTGTCACTAGTTTTGATAGGATTGGAGTGTTGACCAAATGGTCTTTCAGATTTCGGAATGTGATTTTTCATTCCTCGGTCCACTTGAAACTTCACCCTTTTTTACTTGGTCGAAGAACAATATGCACTTGTCAATTGCCATGAACATGAACCTGCTTAGAGCTGCCACCTTACCATTTAAGCTCTATCTTTTGTTTTCTCTAGGACCTCCATATTCTTCATGGCTTCAATCTGCTCTGGTTTTTCTTCAATGCTGCAAGCGCTCACTATGTACCCTAAGAACTTCCCTCAATGAATTAGAAAAGTACATTTCAGAGGGTTTAACTTCATATGATGCTGCCTCAAGATCGTACACGTTTCTTCTGGGTCCTGTACATGACTCGATGTTGCTTTTGACTTGACTAACATGTCATCCACATATACTTCGTCATTTTAGCCAATCTAATCTGAAAACATCATCTTAACTAATGCCTCGTAGGTTACTCGTGCATTTTTGGTTCTGAACTCCTACATTTTTGAGCCTGAACGACATCATTTTTGGTTCTGAATTTTGTCCGTGTCCAGATTAAGCTGTAATTGATAGGACACGACCAGCAAAGCCAAGAGAATCAACATTCCAAGTTTCAAGTCAATCCGAGTTCGTACACTCATGTTATCATCAGTGCAAGTTGGAGGAAGTAACCCTAAGTTCGAATCCATCACTATAACACATGTTCGAATCCATCAAGTTTCCCCTGCTCCAAACCCATAGGCAGTGGTTCTGTTCGAATCCATCAATGCAGCCTCTGTTTGAATCCATCGGTTCAACTCCATCAGGTTGCTTCGCCTCCATTTGCGTTCGCATCGATCAGAAACGAGTTGGTCTCACGCCTGCCCTGTTCGAACCCAACATAACGAAATCCTTGGAATCCACGATTTCACCCTGCTTCGTATCCATCCAGTGTCCTTGCTTCGAATCCATGGAAGAGGGTGTGTTCGAATCCATCCACTAATGCACATCACGATCGATTCGAACGTGCCTCCGTTCGAATCCCTTTGTGAACGAAACCTTCGAATCCACTAGGTCAAGGCGGCAAAAACACGGAGTCGACCCAGTCAACTCGGATTAAATAGAGGATCGACGCGAAGAATGCGCACCATGTCATCACGAAAGGGCATGAGGCCATCGAGTCGAACCCATCGATTCGAAGGGGATCGAGTCGAAGCAAGCAACCTGCTCGAGAATAGCAATTCGAATCGACCATATCTTGCAATCTACAAGTCCAAATGCAACGAAATTTTTACACGAACTAACCTACACAGTGAAGAATGTCCACACCAAATTTCGTCTCGATTGGGTGATTTCTTGATCGATTCGAAAGGAGTTCGAATCGATCCCAAGGTGGGCCCAAATTTCCTGAGGCCGGGCATGTGGGCCCCCTCACGTGCCAGAAGTGGTCTACCGGATTTTTAGGAAAAATATCAGCCTCCTACACCTATAAATAGATCCCCAAGTCATTCAGAAAGGGGGATCGGGATTCTGAAGCGCCAAGACTCTACTGGATTCAATTCCATTCCTTATCATCGCTGTTGCATTCAAGTTTCAGAGCTATAATCCATTGTAACTTGCTGTAACCAACTGTAATCATCAAGAGAACATCAATAAAAAGAAAAACCTTTGAAGTGGACGTAGGCCGGAGACAGCCGAACCACTATAAAGCGTGTGTCCTTGTTCATTATTTTTGAATTGTTGCTTGTTGCTTGCTTAAATCTCTGGTTTGTGTTTGAATATTGTTGATTCATATTCATACACTGGTGCTTTCACAACACTTGGGGTTTGTGACCAATTTTGGCGCAAACAATATATATATTGATATAATTAATTTATACGATTAACTGAATTATATATTCTTAAAATAATAATATGTAAAAACAAAAATTAATTTTTTACCGTCGAAAACATTATGCCTATTAAACTTTATATGTAAAATTATGTAACCATATTTTGTTTAAAGCATGATGTAGTATTTAAATTATAAACCGTATATATACATATATTAAATTATTTAAAAAAGTATTGTTTTTTATTTTGAGCTATGCTGCATATATGTGTATGCATGACTAAATTTTTTTTAAATATAAAAGCATATGTATACATACAACCGATCAAATTATAACACTATATTTATATATTAGAATAGTTACCTAGCCAACGATATAATATATGATATAAACATTATACACACACACACACACACACACACACACACACACAGATATATATATATATATATATATATATATTCATAAATATGCTAGGAACATACCTTATATCCAATGCCTATTGGTATAACTTGAAACAATGAGATCTGCTCCTAGAACTGGTTTCCAGTCCTTTAGAGTGTTAACCTCTGAATCGATGACTATTAACAATCAAATAGAACTGCTTTTACTTTGATTTGAACATGAAAGGGTGGAGGATGGGGGAGATATGGTTTAATTAGAAATAGACATGTATGGAGGCTCCAAAAAATATGTAATGTAAGTGGATTACGATGCTTATATAGAGGACGAATGAAGACAGAAGTTAGGATCAAGATCCATGTTTCTCTATTACTCTTTCAATCCTTTTATCCACTCAACCTAGCATTTCTACCCATCCTATGGCCACCCCTACGCTCTATAATAGTCGATTAATTCAACCCTTTATATAGGCTTTAAACCCATTTAAAGCCCAAACAAAATATTTTTCATTTAAATCCGATTTGAAAGCATATTGATATTTTATATCGATTAATATATTTATAACTATTATAAATATATTTAATAATATTTGATCATCAATTCAAAATAAAGTTTTGTAACTAATATTTCATAAACATTAATTAATTTAATTAATTTATAATAATTAAAAATTAATAAATCATTTGGTCAGAAGAGTATTCATCGTTTCGGTTGTGTGACCTGTTAGGTGTAAATCTAGTTCATGACTAACATCGAATTGTTTGAATATTAACATTCACACATTACTTAGAACGTGATGTGACGCTTTGGCCAAATTTATCGTTTACTTTCTTTTAGTAAATTCCAATTTTATTTGTTAAGCATTTCCCAGTTTTGATTATTATTTACACCAATTACTTCATTAAAACTACATCACTTTGGACTTATGGAAGTTGGTAATGGATAAAAGTTCAATATAATCCACATTCAACACAATAGTATAAACACGAAGTCCTTAGTTCCATAATAACAATTATTATTAACTAAACTACTTTGGATAAAGATTTTGACTTTGAGTTGCCCATGATACTAACCCATATAATTGAAGAGACAAAACCTCTATTGAATAGCGTTCACTTCCAATACTTCGACCAAACCCAACTATGCCACATATTGATGTCATGCAATGATTTGATTATAATCAAAGCGGAGCTTCCATATTGAGGATTAACAGTATTCTCAAGTCGAGAAAATTATGTAAATTAGTCACATTGGTATTTTCTGCTTGACCTTAGTTTTATTAACCAATTGAAAACTATCGAGTAAGTCAATGGTTATCCAAAAACTATCAGTATGTAACCCCTTGGTGCCTCCAACAGGTATAAGCAATACATTGCACAACATTTGGAGAGCTTATGTAATCTAGTCTCAATGGATGCATCAACATCTAGTTTCGATGTATCTTGACTAGGAACATTTAGAATGATGTGCTTAGTATATTATGATACAATATTCATGATTCGAACTATTTGAAATTACTATCACAAACACATCATTCATGGATTTTCTGTTAAATATATTTTAGTTAAATATTTAATTACTCATAACACATTATAACAAATATATAACAGAAATAAAAACTCATTCATTACAAACGAGAATTGATTACGTAGTTAATTTATTTACAATAAATTATAGAATTGCCCCAAGGGATACCCCTAACTCTATCAATCTTCTACTTGCACTTGAGGCTAATTATGAAATCTCAATCCAATCCCTTCAATCAACTTCTCGAGAGTCGACTGAATTAGACCCTTAGTGCATGGAACTGTTATGTTGTCCTTGGTATCTACCCTTTGTATCACGACCTCTTTGTTCCCAATAAATTCTCTAATGAGGCGGAACTTTCGAAGAATATGTCATTACTAATTGTGTACTCTGGGTTCCTTTGCGATCTAAATTTCTGCATTGTTGTCATAGAACAATGCATAAGATTCGTCTTATCGAGAATCAATTCGAGCTCACTCAAATGCATCCAAACTGCTTCTTTAGATGCTTCATTAACGATGACGTGCTTGGGCTCCAACGTCAAATTGGCTATTGTTTTTTATTTGGAACATTTCATACTTACAGCTCCACTGTAAGGTGTAAAAACATAACCGTACACTGGCTTACTATCATCTATATCACTTTGAAAGCTAAAGTCTGTATAGCCCTTCATAAAGGGGTCTCCATTCTCATATATAAGGAATGTCCTTAGTACTTCTTAAATACTTTAGCATACATTTTATGGTTGTACAATGTATTTCTGCAGGATTAGACCGGTATTGGCTTATGCATTCTAATGCATATGCCACATCCAGTTTATTACATAGAATAGCGTACATTGTTGATCCTATGGATGAAGCATAAGCGGTCATCTTTTTATGCTCATTGTCCTCGTCGGTATAAATAGCGTCCTTCTTAGAAAGGATGATTCCAGACTGCATTGGAACATTTCCATGTTTAGATTCTTCATACTAAACCTTTTCGGCATGGTACCTATGTACAAAGTCCCAACAATCTCTAGATTTATATATATCGATCTTTGTTTTGAGCAGCAAGTTGCTTCTCCCAAATACTACATGAGGAAGTTCTTAGAAAGCCAAGCTTTTACTGATTGCAATAACAAAGTGTCATTGCCAATTAATAATATATCATCCATATATAGTTCTAAGATAACGGTAGTGTTTCTCTATTCTTTTCTGTATATGCACGCTTTCTCTTTTTCTGGGATAATAACCAAACTGTTTGATTACTTTATCAAAACACTTATTCCAATTCGTTGAAGCATGTTTAAGTCCATAAATGAACTTTAACAACTTATGGGCCTTTCCCTCACTTTAACTGACCAAAAACCCTTGGGCTGTGACATGCAGATGGTTTCTTCTTCTAAATCATCATTTAGAAATGTCATCTTTACATCCATTTTCCTTATTTTATAGTGATAGAATGCATCAATAATTGGCACAATCCAAATGGACATAAGCATAGCTACGGATGAAAAAGTCTCGTCATAATCAACACCTTGAATTTTACGAAATCCTTTCACAACTAGCCTAGTGTTATAAGTCGCTACTCCTCCAGCGGCATTTTGATTTTTCTTAAAAATCCATTTGCATATGATGGGTTTTATCCCTTTAAGTACGTCCAAAAAAGTCAATACTTCGTTTTTATATATGGAATCCATCTCGGATTTCATTGCTCCAAGCTAAAGTGCAGAATCTTTACCTAGCAGTGCTTGTTGGAAGGATAGAGGAGTGCCATCATCTAAGTCACAGTCCTTATTCTTGCCATCCATGAGAAAATAGTAGTATCTCTTTGGTGCATGATATTTCCTACTAGACCTTCTAATGGGTTGTGTGTTTTCATATACGGGTGAACTCAGTTCTTCCACTCGTTCGTCCTAAGTGTTAACCTCTTAGATCTTATCAAACTCTATAACCTAATGGTTAATTTCCTTTGATAGAAATTCTTTAAGACATCATGTCAAGAAACAATAACCTTTTGTTCCTCGGTATTGTAGAATATATATCCCATTGAATTTTGGGATATTCTATAAATTTACATAGTACTGATCTTTCCTCCAGTTTATTTGGAACAACATTCTTCACATATGTCGGACAACCCCACAACTTCAAGTACATGAGTTGGGGTTTCTTACTGCCACATCTCATATGGCATTTTGAGGCACAAATTTAGTGTGCGACAAGTTCAACATATGCGCTACGATTTCTAGCGCATATCCCTAATAGGACAGAGGTAGCTCAGCCTTACCCATCATGGAACAAACTATATATCTAATAAGGTTTGGTTCCTTTGCTCCGAGACACCACTGTGTTATGGAGTATAGGACGGAGTAACCTGAGAGCTAATCCTATTATCTTTTAAGTACTATTGATCTCTTGTCCACTTTACTCACCTCCTCGATCTGATCGAATAATCTTAATTATACAAACCATTGATTTTCTACTACATTATTATATTCCATAAATTTCTCATAGACATTGGATTTGTTCTTTATAAGATACACATATCCTAGTCTTGAGAAATCATGAGCGAATGTAACAATGTAAGGGCTATTATCTTTTATGATTATGGACATCAAGCCACATACATCATTATGTATTAACCCTAGGAGTTCATCAACTCTTTCATTGCTCCTAATAAAGGGGTGCTTGGTCAGTTTAGCATTGAGACATGACTCACACGTGTCAAATGAACTAGAATCAAGTGAAGGAGAAAACATTCAATTTTCAGTTTTTGTTGTCATTTTTCATTAATATGACCTACCCTACAATATCAAAGATAACTATCGTTTATATTGTTAGAAGAATTATTCACATGACACACATAATTAGTATTGATCACGTAAATGCCATTTTTCAAGAACACCATCGTAGAATTTATTTCTATTCAGACTATTCTTCATTATTTGCACAATAAAATATATATCCACTCTCAGACAATCTAGAAACAGAAATAATCCTACAGACAAAATCTTTGACAAAATAGCATTTATTAATATCAAAACTATTAGGCAATCACAAATGATAATCTCCTACCGTCGTTGCATCTACAATAGATCTATCAACAATTTGGAGTCATATCTCTCCATTTGCCATGCAATACTAGTTCTTAAGCCCCTGTAATGCATATATGAGTTCTAGATCTAGTATCTAAAACCTTAGGCATTTCATTGATTATAAAACAATTTTAAATCATAAATGTATCTACTTGAGCCACGGAACCATTTTTCTTTCTTTCTCTAAAAATCTTTAAGTAATAAGGAAGTTCCTTTTCCAATGACCTTTTTATGGTAGTGGTGACCTTCACTCTCGTCATCGGTCTTCTTACTTTCCTTGTTTTTCTTACATTCACTTTTCCGCTTCTTCAAACTCTTCGAGGATAATGCACTTCCCAGAACAACATGTACCGCTCATTGATCTTTGATGTAGACTGGGCCAACTGTAACACCCCTTGTTTTAAATAATATTATTCAGGAGATTTAATTAGATAAATTAAATAGAATAATGTAAAATTAGAGAGATGAGGGGATTGAGATTTGAAAATTTATTAGAGGCCGTGCTAAACTAAATAAACATTTAAAATAACGAGTCTATGGAAATGGTTTTATAAGTTAACTGATAAGATAATAAGGCATGATATTATAGGGAATAGCCATCCACCATAACCCCTAAACCCTTATTCCTATTTTATTTCACAAGTTCATAATTCTAAAACATAAACCAAAGAGCTCAAGCCATCACAATCTAGGGGAAAAGGAGATTAAAAGTTAACAAAAGCTTAGGATTCAAGCAAAGGAGGATTAAGCAAGATCAAATCTCAAGTTCCTTACCCAAAGCAGGGGAATAATAATCAAAACCATCTCATTTTCGTTTTTAAAGAGTGTTGGGTGTGTTTCGACCGGGCCAACACCACCGAACCAACCCCTTTCTAAAGCACTGCCGAACCAACTCTTTTCCTAAGCACTGTCGAACCAACTCCCTTCCCAGTGTACTACCGGTCCAACTCACTTCCTATGCCTAGCCGAACCAGAACTCAACCCATCTACCACTGGACCATAGCGTTATCGAACCAACACATCTCCAAGGTACTACCGGACCAACCACTGCCGAACCAACTCCCTTCCCATGCCTGCCGAACCAAAGTGATACCGGACCAATTCCACTCCAACCATCTCCGGACCAAGGCCTTGCCGAACCAACATTGCCAATCCAGACTGCTTCAGCCCAGGCCCACCAGCAGCTATATACATCCAGGACCCCTACCCTCATCCTCACTCTATAAATAGAGGGGCAGGGGTACAACAACGGCAGACAAGTTTGAGCAAGCACGGATAGAACTTTCAAACAAATTTCATATACTTGCAATCAAAGCTTTGTACTTGTAATCTGAATAGTAAAGGAGAATAACATATAAATGTGGTCTAGGCACATTCTGGCCGAACCACTATAAATCCGTGTGTCTTTTATAATTTAGTCCCTGCTTTTTATATATTTGCATGAATCACCAAAATCACTAAGAACAACATAAAATCGGCTAAATCATACGACTTGGAGGTGTTTGCCCATTTTTTGTGCAAACATTTTTGGTGCTTTCACTGAGAGAGGAGATCGAAGCTTCAGCCTCTCCCACTTAACCTTCTTCCTATCAGCATCGCTCATTGCTAGGAAAACATGCCTCCTAGACAGAAGAAGGATGCTAACAAAGGAAAGAACATCGCAACTAGCAGTATTCCAGATCCAGTGATCACTGATCAAGAGAATCGTCCCGTTCCAACAGCGGTACAAAATGGAAGTCAGGTAAATCCGAAAGCCCCTGCCATGGAACAACCAGCAGCAATTACTAGGGCAGATCTAGACAGGGTTGTGGCTGAAGTGACTGATCGCTTTACATCCCAACAAGAAGCCTTGGTGAACCAACTCATGTCACGCTTAAGGGATGCAGAAGAATCCAACCGCAACATTGAATCATGGGATGAGTCCCAGTCTGGAGGACCTGGGAGGCGACAAAGCTCTTTCTTCTTCGAAGAGGCAAACAACAGAAACAACAATGGTAGGAGCCGAGCCTGGACTCGGCCCGAATTCCGATCCGAGGAGACGCTTGGAACCGAACCGAACCGAACAGGGGAGGTACCAGGCGAAGGTCGGATGTAGCCGAGCCTGTCATGCTACCTAGCCATGGGAACACCAATGAACGAGGCCGAGCTAGAGTCCAGCCCGAAGTTGGACCCGAGGAAATGCTTGGAACAGAACCCAGCAGGTGAAGATCCAGGCAAGTGCCAACTGTAGCTGACCCTAACATGCTCCCAGAAGACCAGAGGCAGCCACTGGAAAATATTAGGAGTGATAGACGATACCATCCCTATAGGTCATCTGGATGGAATCAATCCTGCAGAGAAGAACCAAACTCATTTCTATCTGCTCCAAATTCTGATGAAAGGATGGCGCGATGGTTCAGAGAGTGCGTCCGACGGGATCAAAGAGATCGAGGGATAGGCGCTAGGGTAACCAGCCCCTTCACCCGCAATATCGAAATTGCCATCACCCCCCGAGAATGGAAAATGCCAACAATGGAGCCTTACAAGGGATCCTCTGACCCCGTCGTACACTTACAGAGATACACACAACATATGCTCATGAGCCGAGCGACAGAAGGAGTATTGTGTAAATGCTTTCCACTATTCTTGGTAGATCTAGCTACCTCCTGGTTCTGCCATCTACCCCAAGGGTCCATCAGCTCATGGGAAATGTTGAAAGAAAAGTTCATCAGCCAATTCCGCATTCATGTGGAACAAGCCAATGACGCTTATTCCTTATCCAATATCAAACAAAAGCCTGGAGAGACAGTGCAACAATATCTAACCCGATTCAATGCCGCAGCGGCCGCAGTCCAAGATGCCGATGAGAAACTTATCCTGATGGCCCTCTGCAGTGGTGTGCATACAGATACTAAATTTGCTAGGAGATTAACGAAATAAAAGCCAGCTACCTTACCCGATTTCTTCCATGAAGCTGGAAAATATATGAGACTTGAAGACGCTATCATCGAAAGGCAGACAGGGCAACAAACTACAGCTCATGGAAACACACCCGTAGTAGCAAAGGATGTTCGAAGAAATGACTTCAGAGATAGTGCTGGGGCAAGAAGGGAGAAAAGCGTCTATACCGGCCAGAACCGAGATTTGACACTTACACTCCTTTGAATGAAACAATCGAAAACATCTTCCTGGCCACCCATGACGAAGTTAAATACAGACGCCCCCGCACAAGAAGGAATCAGATAACGCAATTAAATCTGGAAAGTTCTGCTGTTTCCACGAATCTCATGGGCATGATACCAATGAATGCCATCATCTCCGGGACTTAATTGAAGAACACATCAGAAGGAGGAGACTGGAACGCTATGTAAAAAGCCAGAACAGGACTCCAGCTCCTGCCAATGAAAGCCCAAGGCTATCACCCCCGGAAGTAGGCAGAGGAAATCGCAACACCAGCGGCTCTAGTCAAGAGAAGATAGTGGTCCATACCATATCAGGAGGACCACACATCGCCGATAGAAGTTGGACAGAGATGGAAAAATATGGAAAGTCACTTAGAAACAATGAAGACTGCGTTAATTCTGTTATAGAAGAACGCCACCCAAAGCGGAAAGGGAACAATGACATCACATTCGGTAGGCATGACCTAGAAGGAAGGCAGTACCCTCACATGGATCCTATGGTCATCTCTGCCTGGTTCGGTCCAGCCAAAGTTTCCGAATTCTAGTAGACACTGGAAGCTCAGTAAATATCCTATTTAAGCATGCTTTCAACAAAATGAAGCTGTCGATGAAGGATGTGTCTCCTTACAACAAACCGCTACTTGGTTTCACTAGAGACGCGAAGATGCCCCTCGGGCAGCTGGACCTCTTTGTTGAAATAGGAAGTGATCCCCGCTCCGTTGTGCGGAAACAAACATTTGTGCTAATAGAAAACCACTCGGCCTGCAACGCTTTTTGGGAAGACCAGCCTTGTCCGACTTCCAAATTGTCCTGGCCCCGTGGTGCCTGAAGATGAAATTCCCAACAGATGATGGAATAGGAGAAGTAGTGGGAGATCAAGACGCTGCTCAAGACTGCTATGTAACTGAACTTCGCAATAACCACAGAATGGATAAAGGGAAGAATGCAGAGACTACTCTCTGTATGAAAAGCTTGGAAGCATAGCAACTAAAGAGAGCCCTACCTCTTCGATATACCAGTGATCCTTTCAATGAATTAGACCCCAGGGACAAAGAGGAGGAGGCCACCGCCGAGCCTGCAGAGGCTATGGAGTTTGTATCTGTAGACAAACATGACGCAAGTAGACTATTGAAAATCGGATCTCGACTAAAAGCATAATTGAAGGATCAACTCATTGATTTTCTCCGCCACAACTTGGATGTATTTGCATGGACGCACGCTGATATGACTGGAATCTCCCCAGACGTAGCGTGCCACGTACTGAACATCGATCCTACCAAAGTGCCTGTAAAGCAGAAAAAGAGAAGCATGGGGGCAGAACGATCAGCATCCCTCGATGAAGAAGTAAAGAACCTGCTTGCCAATAACTTCATACGAGAAGCCATCTACCCAGAGTGGATCGCTAACCCGGTACTAGTAAAGAAGGCTAATGGGAAGTGGCGAACGTGCATTGACTTCTCTAACTTAAATGATGCTTGCCCAAAGGATTGCTTCCCACTCCCCCGAATCGATCAACTGGTGGACAGCACAGCCGGGCACGAACTCTTTGATATGCACGTAATTGCGCATATATTTACATCCATATTTTATCTCTTTTTATTTAAATAATCATCATATTTGGGCATTTTAACATGTTTAAAACCAAAATTCAATTATTTCCAACCATCATATTTTCATCTTCATTCAGAGGCAAAACGGTCATTTTGTGCATGTGCCAATATAAGAATTTTTACTTGGACATTTTCTTTAATTTTTATAGGAATTTGGATGCATATGGAAGAGGCTTATATGAAGATATATGCATGCGCAAATGAATACAAAGGAAAGAAGAGGGAAATAATTCAAGCCATGAACATGGAGGACCCCACCCATTACCTAAAAGTACAATTTGGAGCTAATGGACAACTAAGTGGAGGTTAAAGCTTCATGCAAAACAAATGATGGATTAATTAGTGGTTAATGGTTACTTGTTGGCCACACTTCCTAAAGGGCATTTTAGGTATCCCCCTAAAAGTAGAATTAGGGTTTTATGCATGTATATATAGCCCTCTTATGTATATGAAACTATCATCTACTCTTTCATTTTACTTAGGAAATTAAGAAATCAAAGTGTAAGCTCAATGTTCTATGAAATAAAAATGGCTTCCAAGCCTCTTTCTTCTCTCTTTTCTACATGCTTTTATTTGTTTTATTGTTAATGTTTATTTCTATGCTCTCTTTTCCTTTATGTTCATAGCTTAGATTTACATTTATGCAAGTAGTAAGTAGCTAATCTCTTTTGTTTTCTTTGCTTATTTTCTATTCTCTTTTCTTTTTAATGTTGAAATTTGTTTGTGTTGCTTCAATGCCACAAATGAGTAGCTAAACCCCTTCAATTTAGGGGTGATGAAGCTCTCTAACTTTATGTAATTTCAACATTTTTATGATGTATGATCTCTTTGTTTATGCTTCATGAATGTGAATTTTGATGTAAGTTTATACAAGTGGGTTTGCTAGCTTATATTGCTTATGCAAATGAGCTATTCTTACTCAACATAAACACAATTTACATCAACATTTGCTAATTAATTTTTGATTATGAAATGAAAGTAAAAATGAAATTTGATGATCTATGTTACTAGTTACAATAGTAAATAGATCATACTTAAAATAGTTTTTTCTTTGGCTTCTTTTTCATGAGAATTGTAAGTGGTATAATTGTTGTATTATAGTTTGATGGTTTGAGTTATGTTAACTAATAATATAAACAAACCATACTTATGATAAATACAATAATTATTTCACTTAATACCAAAGTTAGAGATCATAAATTATGTGTTCGTTGATTTGCAAAAATTTGAGAGTGGATTTGCCTCTAAATTGTTCTTTAGTCTAATAATTTTTGAATCACATTTTCTAGTGTTAGCCTCATAATTTCTAGTTAACAAATCCTCTTCGACTTTGGTATAATTTGATTGAATAGAACTTTAAAATCATCAATTCCCTACGGATCGACCCATATTCGCCGCGTGCTACATTCGTACACCGTGCGCTTGCGGTAATTTTTAAATTTAAATTCGTCGAAGGTTTTCTAAACCAATAGAATTTCGTCGACGAACACTCTTTTCTTTTATGGACGCATACTCAGGATATAACCAAATTCCTATGCACGCTCCCGATCAAGACCATACTAGTTTTATCACTGACCGAGGATTGTACTGCTACAGAGTAATGCCTTTTAGACTTAAAAACGCCGGAGCTACTTATCAGCGCCTCGTCAACAAGATGTTCGCAGACCTAATAAGACGAACTATGGAAGTTTATGTGGACGACATGCTAGTAAAATCAAGGAAAGCCAACGACCATGTAAGCCACCTAAGCAAGATGTTTCAAGTACTTCGCCAATATGGAATGTGAATCTTCTAAAGTGCTCCTTCGGAGTATCATCGGGAAAGTTCTTAGGATTCATCGTCCATGCCAGAGGAATTTAAGCGAACCCCAAACAAGTCCGGGCTCTAAAAGAAATCAGGATACCTTCCACTCGAAGAGAAATGCAAAGCCTAAATGGGAAAGTGGCTGCCCTAAGCAGATTCATCTCTAATGCAACTGACAAGTGCATCCCCTTCTTCGAAGCTCTAAAGAAGGACAAAGGAAAGTTTGAGTGGACTGACAAATGCTTAAAAGCCTTCCTTAACCTAATCGAACACCTCCAGAGACCACCAGTACTCTCAACTCCAAATGAAGGCGAAGAGCTATACCTATACCTTGTTGTGTCATCTCATGCTCTAAGCGCCGCTTTGGTAAGAGAAGACAACCGCGCACAGCGGCCAATATACTTTGTAAGCAAGAGGTTTACGGGGGCAGAAGCCAGATATCCTAAACTTGAGAAGCTAGCATACTGTTTACTAATCACATCATGGAAACTGCGACACTACTTCCAATCTCATTCCATCAGAGTTCTAACCGATCAACCGCTGAGGCAGGTACTCCATCGTCCCGGCACTTCCGGGCGACTACTTAAATGGTGCATCGAGCCGAGTCAATTTGATATCACCTACCATCCTCGCACCGCCATCAAGGGATAGGCCGTGGCCGATTTCATTGCCGAATTCACTACCAACGAAGGAAAGGAGCAATCTGAAATAGCGGAAAACATCAAGTGGAATTTCTTTGTTGATGGAGCATCAAACGAACAAGGTTCGGGGGCAGGTGTTGTAATAATCACTCCCAGGGAAAGGAAGCTACACTATGCTCTAAGGTTGGAATTCACTGCCACCAACAACGATGCAAAATACGAAGCAGTGATAGCCGAATTAGAACTTGCCCTAGAGATTGGAGTCGGTTCTTTATGTCTCCATAATGATTCTCAACTTATTGTAAATCAAATGCTGGGAGAATTCCAGACTCGAGGAGAACGACTCACAGCATATCTGAAGAAGACCAAGCTGCTGCTCGATCAATTGGATCACTATTTAATCAAACACATTCCTCGAGAAGAGAATCAGGAGGCCGACGAACTGACAAAGCAAGCTAGCATGAAGGACGACACCACTTCTAGAACAGTAACCATCTCAAAGAAACTAGCCCCGAGTTTCGAGCAAGTGAATCTGATAGCTGCAATCGAAGAGGAAACTTGGATGACTCCCATCCGAAAATACTTACAAAGTGGCACACTGCCCGACGGGCGTAACGAAGTTAAAAAATCTTGAGGAAAGCTTCCCGCTACACAATACAAGAAGGCATCCTCTATCGGCGTGGCTTCTCTAACCCCTTATTAAGGTGAGTCGCTGGAAGGGAAGCCAAGGAAATCTTATCCAACATCCATCAAGGAAGTTGCGGAGATCACACTGGAGGGCAGACTCTGGCAAATAAGATACTCCGATATGGATATTTCTGGCCCACCTTAAACAAAGACGCCTTGGACTTCGTCAAAAAAATGCGACAGATGTCAGAAATTTGCTAAGATCCCTCGACTACCAACAAATGAAATTACTCAGATGACCAGCCCTTGGCCCTTTGCAGTATAGGGAATTGACTTGATTGGCGAACTGCCAATGGGCCAAGGTGGAGCCAAATATGCCATAGTGGCAGTCGACTATTTCACCAAATGGGTGGAAGCGAAACCTCTAAATAAATTATCTTCAGCAAAAATTATTAACTTCTTGATCAAAAATGTTCTATGCAAGTACGGGGTTCCACTCAAAATCATATCGGACAATGGACTTCAGTTTGATAGCAAGGAGTTCGCCGACTGGTGCCAAGAGCACGGAATTTCCAAAAGCTTCTCGTCCGTGGCTTATCCCCAGGCAAATGGACAAGTCGAAGCTGTCAACAAAATTCTCAAAACTCTAATCAAGAAGAAGCTTGAAAAGTCAAAAGGCGCTTGGGTGGATGAAATTCCTACGGCACTTTGGGCCTACCGCACGTCTTTCAGAACATCAACAGGGAATACTCCTTTCTCTTTGGCATACGGATCGGAGGTCATGCACCCAGTTGAAACTGTAATGCCTTCCCACCGTAGGATCCACTACAACCCAGAAGAAAACGAAGAACTCCTCCATACGTCTTTGGACCTAATCGAAGAAAAAAGAAATGACGCAGCACTCAAAGCGGTAGCTCACAAGCAAAAGGTGGCAGCACAATACAACTCCAAAGTCAAGCATCGTAGCTTACGAAAAGGAGATCTTGTCCTCAAATGAATCTTCTCGCGCCCCGGTGCACTAGGTCCAATCTGGGACGGACCATATGTAATTCATAAAGATCTCCACAGAAGCTTATATTTTATCAACAGTAGACGGAGAGGTGTTCCATAGGGCATGGAACATCCAACACCTTCGTCGATACTTTTCTTAACTTGTACTGCCCATATGAAGTGAATTAACAAAGAGAATCATTGGACGTAGGCATTTTCGTGCCGAACCACTTTTATCTCTTTTTTAACTTGTTCCTTTATATCTTGGCTGCTTGTTAACTTTATCCTTTTCTGTTGAACAAAATCCTGTGTAATGGCATTTCCATTCAAGACGCATCACGACGCGACCTCCCCTGGACAAGACCTAACAGGCACTATACGAATCTATGCCCTCGCCAATGAGACACTTTTTCTCCAACATCCCTCTACTGCGGGTTAACTCATTGCTCGCAACGGCCCTCATAGCCAACTGCAGTGAGCCGATTATAAGCCACCGAGGAGGCCGAAAATAGCCTAGGCAGCTCATTACGGCGTTCGGCTCGCCGGCAATTGTGAACCTACTTTAAGCCCCAACATAAGGTGTGGCCAGCCAGGGGTAGTTCACGGTTGACGATCGGCACCCACGCTAGCCGGCCACGGTAAATTGAATAATACCCACGATTACGGGCCATAATGGTCCGGGTAGTTACCGTGCGCGATCTCGGCTCCGATGTGTCTTAAGTACGGCTGTGGTAAAAAAGAAAACTCCCCGCAGAGGCGTAAGATGGGTGACAAATGTCTTCAAGACCCACAGCTAGGGAAAGACTACAAAACCCGTTTGCCACGAACTTGAGTGCATCGAATGCCTTCCGTGATTGGAAGTTCTACTATTTCTTATATTTCTGTTTTGTTTGAAAACTTTTCCTCCTATCCTCTATAACAATCCCTAAAGTACAGGACACAAAATAGGACACGCTCTCCAATGGAAATAGGAACTCACAACTGAATGACATGACACTCAGCTGCATTCCATACTCAGCTACACAAGACATTCAAAGCTACCATTTACAACTAAGACATGAGGGGCGGTACCTTTTCCTCTTTTATATAAATACGTAGCTATAATTTATTCGCACATCACACAAACATTGCAAGATATGAACTTATATTTTAAGCAAGAACTTAGCATCAAACACGATTGAATCACAGACATGTGCATAGCTGTATTTCTTATGCAACACATCAAAATAACAAAAACATTCAAATATAGCAAAATCAGTCTAAGTTAAAAGTTACATGCTAAAAATCAAGTTGTTCGTTACATAATTACAGCCTGAAAATTACATTAATGTTTTAAGACTAACATAGACAGTAATGTTAAGTAAACCGAAAAATGTCCAGATCAAACCAAGGGGCCGGCTGCATCGGGGCTTCGCCTCTATCCTCCTGGCCCTCCGAGGTCTACTTAACCGCAGGACCAAAACTCCCAACTTGTTGACCAGAGGTAGTTGGCGCTTCAGAGGTCCCGCCTGTCCAATTCAGGAGAAGAATCCATTAAATAAACAATAAGTAACCAAGCTATGAAAATGCTAAAAGGGAAGACTTAACAGCATCTGTTCCTTGATCATCATCCCCCAACTGCGCACCTACCTCCTCAACAGCGAGCAGCCGCATGCCCTCCTTCACCGCCACTTTTTCCTCCTTGGTGAATTGGTCCGTAACCACATCCATTCGGAAGGCCATGCCACCCTCCTTATCCGCATCAGCCTTGGCCTCCTCCAGAGCCCTGAGATAAATCCTGGCCATGACTCGGAAATAATCATCCATTCAGGATAAGTTGCCCTGTTTCCAAGTACAGAAGTACATATCCTGGAGCATCCCATCCATCATCCCCTCGTCCTCCTCGAGCTCCCTCATTCGAACCTCAGAAGGCAACAGATTTGCAATGGCAACATCCCTCTCCGATCGGTATCGTGAGCGGTCAGCCTGAAGAGATTTCCTCATTGCCTCCATCTCCTCCTTTAGCTTGGTTTGACCAAGCTCTGCGGCTTCAAGCTTCCCGGATAACTCCTCTACCCGCTCGAGATCCGCTTTTCGGACCTCATCCACCGTTGCAATGGCCATATCGATCCGTTCCTTGTAGGCAGCCTCCATTCTCCGTAAATCTGCTCTGCTAGCCTCCTCCATGGTTTTCTTTATTCGCCTAGAGGCGGCCTCGTGCTGAGAAATCTGGATGGCCTGATCGGCGAGTTGCTTGGCCTGATCGGAAACCATTAACCGCAATCGAATGTTAGCACTCCCGATTTCCTCTCCGGCCTTGACCAGTCGGGCATGATTCCCCATCAGCTTCCTGGTCTTCTCAGCAACCCGGTCGATGTTTTCCTTAGCTTCATCCCCCATAGTTACAATCCGAGTAGTAAGCAAATCAAGGTCCAGGGACTTAGCCTCATCAAGCACCCGTACCATAGGATTGCGAGGGAGAAGGTGCTCACTAGTAGCCTCGTCAAAGGAAATGTCATGAGAACCTGGATCCAGATCCGGATGACCCGCAAATGGATTACGAGCCAAGCCAGGATGATCTATTGGGGGTAACAGTAGGGTTTTCAGACGGATGCGGGGAAGTTATAAACTCAATATTCTCCTCCGTGGTATCCCGAAGAGGTTGAGTTGGGGGCTGAGGACCAGGTGAGGATTCGAACAAGGAACGACTCCTCTTCCTCTTTTGGATGTCCTCTTCGATGACCCCAAGAAGAGGACGGTAGCCGACTACGTCTCCGGGGCGGTCAGTCGAAGGCTTCGGCTTAGTAGAAGCTTTGAGAAGTTTGTATTGTTCAAGCCGGTGCCGAACATCTGATGTCTTGGCCGCTTCGCCCGCTCCTGGAATAAAAACCAAGTGTTACAAGCATACATTGAGCTATAATTCAGGAAACGTATCAAGTTAAGAAGAGTAAAACGATGCTTTTTGTTATACAAACCCTAGGGAGGAGTAGGATACTACAATGAGTCCTGGATCTCATTCCAGGATGGGAGATGGCCATAAAGTATTCCTAAATCCTTATCATAAATGGAGTCGTCAAGAGTCAAAAATTCACCTTGAATCGCAGGGGTTGCCTTAGCTAAAATGCTTTTGGAAGATGAATCGGCACCAGTCCCAGCCTTGTCAGCTTTCTTTGGCTTCTCCACCAAGGCCGATCCTTTCTCCAACCCCTCAAAAGCCTGGCGGAAAGCATCATCTGTCCACTCTTGAATCTCCCCTGCTTGTCCAAAGGGCAAAGCCCCAGCGCCATCACCGCTCTGTCCTTCGCCACCATCATCACCATCACCTTCTCCATCACCTCCGCTCTCCTCCTCACCTCTTTCCTCCTCCCCCTCTTCCTCCTCCGGGATGTCCGGACATGTGCTGGGGGAGGGTCCATCGGACTTCTTAAGCTTCTTCCCCCCGGCAATTGGAGGTTTTGAGAAGGGTTTCCTTTTGCTGCTCTTCGCTGCATCCCCTCCTTTAGCCTTGGCAGCCCACTCCTCAGCTGTGTCTCTCTGCTTGGCCACAGACTGATGTGTTAGAATCAAATTGTGCCCTAGAAGAGTAGCATTCCCGATCAAGTAAGAAGCTGACCTCTCCCTTCCTGAAATGGCTTCTATTTCCGCAGCCATCTGAACCAGGCGATCGTTCTCCACAACCGCAAAGCCACCTGTCGCTAGAAAGAAATAAAAACACATAAGAAGAAGCATTGCAGTCAGAACGGAAATTATAAATAAGCTTCAACTTACAGCCAGAGGTGAAGCGACGAATAGAAACAGAGTCATCCTTGACGAAAAGCCATTCCTTCTTGAACATGCTGAACTTCGAATATAAGTCCAGGACCGACTTGAAGGACACCCGTACTTTCTGTAGAAGATGATAAATAGACTCACCAAGATAGCGTAAGAGTTGGGCTGAAGCTGGAAAGGGGCCACCTTCAAATAGGTGATGAAGCTGACTATCCAAGCATTGATCGGGGGAATGGCCCCACACATACAATGGTACCTGTTATAAGAAAAATATCCTTCAGGAGGGTCATACGGCATAACTCCATTCCCCGGCAGCACCATGTGTGCTCTGTAAACCCCGAAAGAACGAGACATAACATCAAGCTGCTCCTCTTTAAGGGAGCTAGGAAAGAAGTCAGGTGGCGAGTTCAGGAGCTCCTGAGGGCCGCACCCATCTACTAGTGATCTTGGGGGAGGTCCATGACGTCCTGATCCTGACTGAGCTGGGGGCATTGTGGAGGACTCTTCTCTGTCCTTGGATTTCTTCTTATCTGATCGAGTTTCCACTTTACGAGACATTTATCTGCAAACACAAAAAGTGCGTCGTTGGAATGAGGGAAGTAACAAATATTTGCCAGTCCCTCCCACTACTCCTTTGTCTATTAAACCTACAAGGTCGAAGCTTCTTGCAACCCAAAAATTCCCTACTATGCTCGACCCTCCTCCGGGCTTAGACGAGAATGTTGTGGGAAATTGGTGTCGGAAAGTTAAATTCAAAATAGTAAAGTATTTTGATGAACAACAGAAAATTAAATAGTCTCAAATTAATAATGATTATGCTGCCAAGAATCAAAAGCTCGAGCGTGATATTTATCACCTTCAAAAGTGCAATACGGAGTTAGAAAGCGATAACAAGACCCTTAGGGCGGAAAATAAAGCTTTCAATCATGCTCTAAAAACTAACATTGATGCAATTGATGATGAAAAAAAAGTTAGGAAGAAAGAGAAGAAACTCAAAGAAGTCCTCTGTGCTGTGATTCGCCATGTAGTAGATCCTTCAGTCGCCAAGACACTTGACAAAGCTGCACATGACTTGTGATCTATTTGTATGCTTGATATGAATAAACTTTTTTTGTATAAAGATGTGATTATCTTCATTATCCCACGACTTATGTAAATTATATAAATTTGGAAAATATCAACTGATTTGTGATTCCTTTCTGTAATGTCAATTTTGAGGCTCTTTTTGATAGCTCATTCATTATTTCTATATTTGCTGAATCTTTCATTTCTCCTTGTTGTGTTGACTTTCCTATAAAGTATGAAGCAAAAAACATTTCTAATTGTTAGCTTAAAATTGAAAAACCAGTTTATGTATATTATTTTCTTAAATTAACAAATCATCTTGTTAATTGCATGAAAAATAATATAGATCAAACGTTTAAATCCCACCTCCAACCATGTTAAGAAATGCCCAAGAATTTAACCTCAATTATTTGGCTAGAATATCCAAAATTTGTTGATAGAAAATCTTGCCTTATCATAAGGGCATAAATGTTGGAAACCTTTAAGGTATATTTAATAAAGAACTAAATTCAGAAATCGCCATCTGAATTTCGGAAGTAGAAATCCTTCGACCCATCCCTTGACATTAATGGGATTTGGTAAATTAGAAATATAAAACATAGATTTAGAAACTTTTTTCAGTGATTTTCATGGCAATATTTTTTGACCTAGATTCGGGCATTTGTGATAGAAAAATAGGATTCCGTTATTGAAATTTCAATCCTAAATAAGTAATTGTCTCGATACCCAGATTCAGGTATATTAAGATAATCAGTGATTGATAGGGTCTCGAAACCCAGATCCAGGTATTAATAAATGAAGCCCTGAAATAAACATCCTGCAACCCAGATTTGGTTATTAATAAATGACATTTAGAAATGAAAGACCCAAAACCTAGATTCAGATATTAATAAGTGAAATTCCATTATGAGAGACCGGAGCCCCAGATTTGGATATTAATAGATGATGTTTATCAATTAAAATCGCGAAACCCAGATTTGGGTATTTATAAGTGGAGCTCTGTTCTACTCCTTTGACATGTGAACCTTTTAGGTCTTTTACAGAAGTAATTTATCTAGTTTCCTCTTGAGCTTGGACATCTTAGTCCATGATCTGATGAGACTCTTCTCGGACTTAGACATCTTAGTCTATTACTGAATATGCCTCCTCTTGGGCTTGGACGTCTAGTCCATTATAGAATGTGCCTCTTCTTGTGATTGGACTTCTTAGTCCATTGATTAGCAGACCCTTCTAGGGCCTGGACGTCTTAGTCTATTGTTGTCCGGTGCTCTTGGTTAGCATATCTTAAAGGCTAGAACTAATGACTTACCCGACCTTCCTCCAGGAGATGCTCTGCCTTGGCCCTTTCGTGGAGTGAACATGGGCATATTCGGTGCTCTAACCAGGCCATCTTATTGCAAGGATAAAGGCTTACTCCGTCCTGCCTGTAGGAGGTGCCTTACCCTGGCCCTTTTACGGCGCGGATAAGGGCTTGTTCGGTGCTTTACCCTGGTCATCTTATGGCATGAGTAAAGGTTTACTCCATTCTCCCTCCAGGAGGTGCCATGACCTAACTAGAAGCATGACCAAGGCTTATACGGTGCTTTAACTTGGCCATCTTATGGTGCGGCTAAAGGCTTACCCGCCCTCCCTTCAAGAGTGCTCTGCCCTGGCCAACTCATCGCGGATAGAGGCTTTTCTACCATCTTAGGTAGACTACCATTTTAGGCAGTATCCAAATATAAGGAGCATTTCACTCCCAACCATATAGATTTCTCTTAGAAAAGTATCTCTTTATTGAATTTCTCTCAAAATCTCTTTACAAGTTCACACATCTTTCCTTGTCGGAAGGAATTATAATCATCCCCTCCAGGGCTCTGCAATGATTGGTATCATGGCCATTCATCATTTGGTAGCAACAGTAGGATCCTCCCAAATTCCTTTCATGTTTCGGTTTCATTTTCTGTAATGGCAGTAGTAGAGCTCATCCTTTGTAAGCGAGTAGATGTTCTCAATTGATTTAATTAAGTTGCACTACTTTGGAAGTCTAGACTTGAAGCTTGATCCTTGCAGATGAATTTTTGAACTTTTGTTTCTTGGCCTTGTGTTTTCATGCTCTTCAATTGCTTTTCTTTTTGGCACCCTTTGTACATCTTATGTAGGAAGTGTTCTCTTTATAACTAGTTATTGCCATTTATTTGTAGAGGCGTTGTAATCAGCCGTTATCTCTTTCTCAAAGATTGCACCTTTTGAATAGTGTTGGATTGTTCTTCTCATTTGATTGAAGATATTATCACTTCCATTTGTTCTTTTTACCAATGCGAAAATAAGGGTGGGGCCAATATGAAAAGGGTTTATGCCGCATTTATCAGGATTGTATGATTCCGGTTTTTTCTTGTTTATAACTCTAAGAGCTTCTATCTTTCCTCTTCGTCTTGGTCGGAATCATTGATGTCCATTCGGGATAATCTTTCCAAATGGGGTTCAGATGTCCCTTGATTAGATCTTTTTATCCTTATGGCCATGATCAAGCCAAAGTAGATGAACTTAAAATAGGGTTGAGTGGGGTTAGAGATTAGCAGTGCTGGGGGTTTATCTAAGTCGAAGGTTCAAGCCCTTCCAGCGACAAAAATGTTAACAAGATTTCTTATCGACACCCTAAAATTATGCTAAGGAATGTGAATTATCCTTTAGTCAAGTAGAACAGAAGAGAAGGAGTGAATCCTTTTTGAATTTCCTCTTGAATAGACTTTAGCAAGTAGGAACTATCTAAACATACCTTTCGACTGTGTCAAAAGGGCTAGGTTCCTTGCTTTGTGACCTTTTCACTTTTTTTGATAAGATTAACCTTCCCTTTGAAGGATTTTTCTTTCGAAGTGGTAAAAGTATCTTAGTAAGTTTTCCTTTAAAGGTTTCGACCATGTCGAAAGCTTTATGGGTTGTATAGCTGGGACTTATTTCAAGAATCTGATATTGAGGTTCCAACCCTATCGGAAGTGTAGTAACCTTGATGATAAGACTTGAATCAAGAAAGTTGGTCTGGACTCCAACCTTGTTGAGAACATTGGAATTTGGGATAGTTTAAGCTTTGGATTGGTATCCTATATGAGGGTTTCGATCTGGTCAAAAGTTGTGGACATAACCTCCTTGGGTTTGAAGTATTAATTTCAGGTTTCAATGTTTAAAAGATGGGCTTCGACCTTGTTGAAGGCTTTAACTCAAGGGAGAAGATTGACCTAAATTGGTTATAGAAGTTACTAGAATTTATAGGGGTTTCGACTATGTCGATAGTAGCCTTTCGATGAACGTAAAACCTGAAATATAAAGGTGAATCCAAAAAAATATTTAATGTAACAGTAAAGTAGATCAAAGTATTCGAAACTTGCCTTTATTTATCTAAAAAGACTTTATTTCTTCCATCTCCCAAATTAATTTACAAATTATGGTTACAAGACTTTATTTAAGAGTATACAGGTTGAGAATTAGAGGAATCGGATCCCAAAAACATGAGCCCTTGGGTCTTATTCTAGATGCGGCTTGGCACCTTTCGACCTTGATGCTTTCAACTGGGTCAGAAGGTGGCTGCTGAGAGACTTGAGCATGTTGTCGCCTTTGTCGAAAGGTGTGGTGGCACACCTCTTCTTCGAGTTGTCTTAGGAGTGCTTCCAACTCTGTCGCTAGCCTTTGTTCATTGGTTTTGATAATTTTGGTTATGCCCATGCTCTTGTTTCTGATCTGATGTAGAACCCTTCCTGGACTACACCGGTTTTGACCGATTCGAAAGGCTTACTATAGCTTTCAAAGGGGTTGATCCATATAATACTTACTTTCTAGCAGTTTGAATGAAGGCGAAACCATTGGTTTTGAATGGTTTGGCGTATGCTCAAAGAGCTATTCTTCATTGTCTTCTAAAGGTGTGGCTTCACCTTAATCGAAAGGTCTTTAACTAATCGAAGGGCGGTTAATGAGGGCGGAAGGGTGCTTTTGACTCCTTTATCTTCTTCAAAAGGTAAGAACCTCTGGATATTGATTGGAGAAACCTTGCGACACCTTCGAAAGGCCTTGAAGCTTCCAGTTTTGATGGCAGCATCCCTTCGACTCCTTTGAAAGATTTGGCTGTACCTCTTCCCACTTGTTCTTTGCTTTAAGAGGTTTTGACTTGGTCGAAAGGTGATTTTTGGAGCAACAGTAATTATAATATATTAATCGATATACGATATCGATATGCATTTAAATTGGATTTAAATGCAAAATATTTTGTTTGGGCTTTAAATGGGTTTAAAGCCCATATGGAGGCTGAAAGGTTCAGCTATCATAGAGCATAAAGGTGGCGATATTATGGGCTAAAATTGCTAGGATTGAGTGGATAAGAGGATAGAAAGAGTAAGTGAGAAACATGGATCTTGATCCTAACTTCTCTTTTCATTCCTCCTCTATATAGGCATCTCATTCCACTCACATTACATACTTTTTGGAGCCTCCATACACATTTATTTTTGGCCAAACCGAATCTTTCCCATCCTCCATCATTTTAAGTTCAAATAAAAGTAAAAACGGTTTTATTCGATAGCCGGTGGTCATTGGTTCAGAGACTAGCACTCTAATGAATTGAAAATTCATTCAAGGAATAGATCTCATCGTTTCAGGGTGTACTTACAGGCATTAGCTATAAGGTATATTCGTGACATACCGATGAATATATATATGTATGTATAATGTTTATGTCATATATTATATTGTTAGTCAAGTAATGTTTCAAATATATAAATATATCGTCATAATTTTTATTGGTTGTATGTATACATATGCTTTTATATTTAAAGACCAAATTTAGTCATGTATACACATATAGGCAGCACGACTCCAAAAAATATAATAATTTAATACACGATATATATATATAGTTTATAATTAAACACTACATCATACTTTATAAAAAATACGGTTATATAATTGCATATATAATGTCTAATATGTATATTGTTTTGAGCAATAATAAAAATATTTTTTATTTAAATAATATTTTAATCAACTAATCATATGAATTAATTATATCAATATATATATATATTATAAATTATGTTTTACATTTTATAAAATTATGTCTACATATAACATACTCTTGGGTGAAAAAACGTTTTTTTATAATTCAAAATATTTAAATATAAATCAAGGATTCAAAAATAGATTTTAAAATTGTTTTAAATTGTAAAATTATATAATAAGTATTCAGAATACAAAATGTCATTTAGAATTTTACTATAAATTTAAAATCTAGAATTAAGTTTCATATTTTTATTTTTATTTTTATCACTATTTTAAATATCCATACGAAAATCTGAGCCGTACACTTGACTAGGTAAATACATACTTATTATATATGTATTTTGTGTATTTTTTATGTATAAATCTATATTTATTATTGAATTATTTTGCATATATATATATATAAGTATTTATTATATACACATGTCTTTTAATAATATATATATGTTTTATTAATATATAAATTTTATAGGTGTTTTTTTTTGAAAATTGGTTAATGGTGTTATATTGGGCTATATGGCCCAAAATCAATTACAATCCGCAAATATACAACGTTATATATGAGACAGCTCAGTTCGACAGCTAACATAAGTTAACACATAATTTTCCTAATTTAATTTAGGGTTCATCAGCTTCGATCTATGGCGGCTCCTCGTTGTTTGCTCAATTTCCTGGCTTTGCAACCTTCCACTTCAAGTTCTCCAGTAGTTGTATTTCTTTTGCCTCTGAGTTTTTAATTCTCCTGATTCTTCCTATAGTAATCTTAACTTCTCTTGCAATACTTTCCGATAGCTCTAACTCTGTCTTTTCTTTGTTTCTGGTGAAAGCCCGTACATTTCGTTCTCTTTAGAGATGCCAAATAGTTGTCGTCGGTGCAATTTTCCCAACTTCCTTCATAAGGTTCATGAGGTCTATCCGGTTACTCAAGTATTTAATTTCATCTTCTAAACTCGTCACTGCTTCCGTTTGCATGTTTTTAAGCTTTTGAATAGCCTAGACCTGTTTATTATAATTACACTCGAAAAATAAGTGTCTATGTGTTTTAATCTCCTGTCTACATAAATTGCATGTGTCTTCGTCTATTATACCCAACTTTAGAGTCTGTCTTTTGTAGTTAATCTACCTTTGATTGCTTTGTAAGTAGTGTGAGCCATTTTGGGGGCAATTAGATTTGCTCCATATCACCTTATTCCATTGAATAGTTGGGTAGTGCTGTTGATTGTCTTCCCAGACTTCCTTCATTTTGAACTGCCCATTGTTGTTGTTTTTCCAGGCCCATACATCTTTTTCTCTATTTATGAAAAATGGAATTTCCTCGATTTCCTGCTTCAGGCTTCTGGTTATTAACTGTTTTTCTAGGTCCCATCTTTGGTTGTGAATTATGTTGGCAACTTGTATTTTTGGGGTATTATTTGATGAAAAACTTTCACATCCCATTCTATCCAAAAGGCTTTTGTTTTGAGTCTAGGGGTCCTTCCACAGATCTGTTTCTTGACCATTTGCTATTTTTCTTTCAACTAACTCTTTTAGTTTCTCCCTTTGCTTGAGAATATTTTCCCAAATGACTAAAGCATTATTATCTGATTTTATTGTCTAGAAATTTTCTTCTAAGTATCTAGCTCTCATCCATTTGGCCCACAAATTGTCCGAGTTAAGGATTTTCCAAGCTAGTTTGAGTCCATAGATCTTTTTAAGCTCAAATAGATTTTTAAGTCCCACTCCTCCTTCACTTTTAGGTGTACATAATTCATTATAGCTCACTTTATGGATGCCTGCTTTCCATATGAAATTGGCACAGACTGAATTAATTTTACAATTGAACGGTCTGGTATTTGGAAAGTCTACAACCAGAACCTGACCTTTAACGTGATAATAGTATGGGCTAATTCCACTCTCCCTGCAAATGATAATAATTTTAACCTCCATCCTTGTAGCTTTTCTCTAATACTATCTATGAGCTTACCACATTCAGCATCTGTAACATTATTATTTGACAAAGGCAACCCTAAATATTTCATTGGCAATTCTCCTTCTCCCACAGCAAGTCGTGCTAGTATTTCTGTTTTACTTTTGCAATACTTGTTCATGTAGCACTTAGTTTTAAATTCATTGACTTTAAGTCCTGCTAGAGATTCCAGTTGTTTAAATATTTCCTTTATTGTGCTCAAGCCCATAGCATTTGATTTAAACACTACTAGTAAATCGTGTGCACAAATCAAGTGATTGACTTTCAGATGTAACTTATTTATGGGTTCGATTAGAAACTGATACCTAGCTAATTTCAGTTGAAGAGAAAACCATTCCATAGCAACAACAAAAAGATATGGGATAGAGGATCTCTTTGTCTAATCCCTCTATTAGTTTTAATATATCCTTTAGGAACCCTATTTATTATCACTAAGAATGTAGGTGTGCATATACAATGAGTTATGAGTTTTAGGAGCTTAGCTGGAACACCCATTTCATGTAACATGTGTAGAATGAATTGTTTGTTCACTTTATCATATGCCTTATGGAGATCAATTTTCAAACACACTCTATTTGCCCTTTTATTTAAATTCCCTCATGGTTCATGAGCCATTAGTGAATTCTCATATATGAATCTACCTTAATAAAAGCACTTTGACTTTGTAATATGATCTATGGTAATACTTTGTTGAGCCTCATGCAAATTGTCTTGCTAAGTATTTTATAGGTAATATTACAACATGCAACAGGTCTATACTTTTCAATTCTTTCTGGCTTTCTTACTTTGGGAATCAATGTGATAAAGGTATGATTAATTTATTAAATAAATTCACCTGTGTTTAAAGCCTACTGATAACCTTTAAACATGCTTTCTTTTAGGTATTTCCAGTGCATTTTGAAGAAAAGTGCACTCATACCATCGGGGTAAGGACTGGACTCATCATGGATAGAGAAAACAACACTTTTCAACTCCCTTTTCGAAATGTCAGCTGCCAGCATAAAAGCACCTTCTCTGGAGATCTGTATTCTACAGTTAATATGAGGTATTTTCTGTATAGAATCTCCATTATAAGTTTCTATAAAGTATTCTATAGCTTTAGTCTTCAATACTTTCATGTTTTCAGTGATCTCCTCCTGCTCATTTAAACAATTCAATAAGTTGTTTTGATTTTTCATTTGAGATATTTTGGTATAATTTTTTTTACTATTATCCCCTTCAGTCAGCCATTTTTCTTTTACTTTCTGCTTTATCTCTATGGCTGTTTTCCCAGTAGTTGCTTTTGATTGGAAAAGTATTTTGCATTCAGCGCTTCATTTTGAGGCTCATCTTCTAATTGATATCGTATTATTTTTCAGCTTTTCCTGCAAATTCTTTATAACATCATGCGATTTGGGCCTTATTATATTCCATTCCATTCCTTCAATATTTTTTCCATTTGTTTCACTATCATTATATATTGATACATATGATTCCCATCAGCAATTTGGATTTTATTAAAATAAACTACTTCTTTGTATCCCTCAATTAGATGCTAGTGGTTTTCATATTCGAAAGGTTTTCCTTTCTGTGACTGTTTTTCATCATTAAATTGAATATAAAGAGACCAATGATCACTAGTATAGCTTGGAAACACTATAACTTATATATTTGGCATCTTGTTCAATAATTCTGCATTGCCAAAAGCTCTATCTAGTCTAGACTGTATTCATTTGACTCACCACTTTCCCATGTGAATTTTAGGCCTGTATGGAGCACTTTTATAAGTCCAGCTGCCAATACATAGTTATTAAATTCAGTTACCCTGCAAACCTTAAGGGTAAGACCTCCTTGCTTTTCATTCATTTTCAACACTGCATTGAAATCATTGGACACTAGCCATGGTTTTTTTAATGATTTTTGAGTTGTCAATTAGTTTTTTCCATAAGCTTTTTCTATTTGAGGCCAAATTGCTTGCATATACCACACTTGTAATGATCTCCATTCCTCCTACATTTTTCATATTTATGGTAGCTTACTGTTTGTCTATATTCATCAAGTTTCATGTTCAACTATTTGAGTCCATAAAATCATGATTTTTCTTTTAATAGTATTAGTGCTATTATGTATGACATTCCAATCAACACCCATTTGATTTTTGAATGCTTCCAGGATATCTTCTATGAATTTATTTTCTAACATAGCTAATATTATAGGTTTATATTTATTGTGAAGATTATAAAGGTCCAATTTTCTAATATCACCATTTAGAATTCTTACATTCCAGCACAGAATAGTCATTCTGATTTAGTAGCTCTGCTCCTTATAATCGGAGCTAATACTACCATAGCTTTTTAATCAGCTACTTTTTTACCTTTCACAGAAAACATTTTCTCATATTCGTCATTAATTTCTATATACTTCTACAAGTTTTCCTCCGTCTCTTCTTCTTCTGATGATTCCAGTTGTATGTCTAATTTTTGTATATCCTTTATTATTTCAAGATCATCCTCATTATCACTTGTTTCCTCCATACTCTGGTTCTATGGTTGCTACCTATGATCCTACAGACCTGAATGATCCACTTGTACCTTTGGAGATTGATGAATTTCTTCTATCAAATCCTATAGAGTCCTTAACAACACTGGCTTCAGGATGTACATATACTGGGTCTGTATCCTTTGTTACAGCATTTTGTGTGTAACTTTTTGTAGCTGTAGCATCTTTTTGGGGTGTTTTCCCAGTGTAACTTCAGGATGTACATATACTGGCTTCAACTTCTGTATTATCTATATGCATAGTATCTGTAGCACTTTTGGTTTTTTGTACCCAAACTTGTTAAGGTTTGCTTAACTCACTACATTATTGTGTGATTGCATGGCTAAAGCATTTGCATTCAGCACATCTCAAAGGTATGAATTCCTATTCTACTTCTTACGAATAAACTATACCTCTCTTATCTATTGCTTTAACATTTTGTGGTAATTCAGTATCTGCCTTAATTTCCACCAAGACCCTTGCTTCGATTCTTTTAACCTTCCTGGTATACTCATCTATATTAATAGGTTTTCTTATTATACTTGCCAACTTTCCTATGCATATCATGTTCCACGATGCTAGATTAAGATTGTTGAATTTAATCCAAATTGGACACGTATTTAGCATTGCCATTTCAAAGTTAAAATCTGTTTCCCATTTTTTAATGATGATCAATTTACTATCCATGAACCATGGTCCTTCTTTCAATATTCGCTAATAATCCTCTTCCTTTTCAAATTTAATGAGATAAAAACCATTTTCTCTTAGAAAAATATCCCATGATCCTATAAGCCTCCTTACCCTTCTAACGTATGTATTAAAGTGTACGAAGTATGGTTTTTTACCTGCCATGTATGCATATATAGAATTCTTCCAAATCTGATTTGATTCCTCATAATCCTGTTCATCGATCAGTTGGTATGGCTCAGTTCCATCTCCGATCAGCTCAAAATAATCAGTTTTCCCTTGTATCTCGATATTATTATCAACCGCCTTCACCCATGATTTAGGGTTTTTGACTTGTCGATGGAATTCCTGAGTAGATTATTTTAGAACCTTAGCAAAAGTCTTTTTCCCCTTACGTTTATAATATATATATATATATATATATATATATATATATATATATAATGTTGTTGGCTTTATAAAAAAATTATATATTATATATTTTTTAAATGATCTATACTTATAAATATATACAATGTTAATATCTCATATTTTTGTTTATAAATAAATATTAATTGATTTAACTAAAAATATAGTTTTTATATATATATATTTATGGCATTCATATATTAAATAAAAGTACATAGATATACATTTGGACAATATAATTGTATATTTGATAAGCTAATGTGCTCGTTATAGTGTAAATCCCAATACCTATACATGGAATGTTATAACTTGCATGGATTGACATGTTACACATGAATATACAAATGTACATGTATATGACACATAAACACACATATACATATATACAATATAACATAAATTGAATAATACAAAATAATTTTACAATTAAATAAAATAAATATTTTATTAAATAGAATTTTAGGATTGTCCTAAATAAATTTAGACTTCTTAGCTCCCGATAAAGATCCAAAATGGTTTAAAAAATTAAATTCACCCATTAGTTCCGTTGTGGTCTGGTCAAATTCCAACAACGGTATTAAGCCCAATTGCCTACATGGTCTAAATTGTTCAGGGTTAACTATAAAGATCACAGTCCACATAATGGGGTGTCTAGAAAGTTAGTGTTGGGATTGGGTTTGGGTAGTTAAGTACTCCATCTTACCTAGCTAACAGCCTGATCCGAATAGATATATGAGCCCAAAGGTTATTCATAGTAGAAAAACCCAATTTGAATTGGGCCTTGGACTAATCTTCAAAATTGTTTGAAAATTAAAAGTATAAGATTTTAAATGTTAACTCCTCATCATTAGCGACCTAAAACCTAAAGACATGGAGCGACCTAACTACAGGAATGGCATGGCAACTTAACTCATCAAGCGACCTAAAAGTATCTGCGACCTAAGGGAAGCACCGACTTACAGAGCTCTGCGACCTAAGGGAAGCACCGACCTATAGAATTCTGCGACCTATAGCACTCAAACGACCTAACTGTGTGCTCAGACCTAAGGAAAGCCGCGACCTAGCGGAACCCGGCGACCTAAGAGTAGCTGCGACCTAAAGTGTTGCGACCTAAGATTGTCTCGACCTAAAGGCACCAGCGACCCAATAAGGCCGCGACTTAAAAGTGAGTGCGACCTGAAGATGGACTCGACCTATGGAACTCCGCGACCTAACTATCCACCGACCTAAGAAGCTCCGCGACCTAAGGAAGGTCGCGACCTAAGGGACTCAGCGACTTAAGATTAACTATGGCTGCAGGAAAGTACTCACGACCTGGGTTAGGTCGCTAACGACCTAAATACCAGAATACAGAAGACTATGCAATGCCACAAGGGGATAGGTCGCTCACGACCTAGGACTTGTGCAAATCAGCATGCGTGAGGAAGGAGGGGCCAATACTCTTCAGGTCGACTACAACCTTACTTAGGTCGGTCACGACCTACGACCTTACTTAGGTCGGTCACGACCTACGACCTTATTCTGAAAAATGCCTATAAATATGATCCTAACTCCAACTAGAGAGGGACTTTTGCTCATTCTCCTCAAGCACCGTTACTCTGCTGCATTCCAAACCAATCCAACACTTAAAGCTCTCAAGGCACGAAGAACGCTACAAACAACTTCGAGAAAAGATCACACACATCCAACATGGATTTGAAGACTCCAATCTCCATTGAAGTTTAGGCTACTTGTTCTAAGTGACTTGTAATCCAAAGTGTATCGTACTTGGAAAGAATTGTATCAGCTTGTAACGAGATCATCAATAAAAGTACTTAAAGTGGACGTAGGCTATACCCTTAAGCCGAACCACTATAAAATTGTTGTTGTTTACTGCTTTTCCGCTATTATCTGCTTGTAATCTGTTCCCGAGTTATCGGGTGGTGCTTTCACAACTATAACTCATACACCAGGGTGTTAGCGTTCAAATTTTAGCGTTAACATTTTTGGTGCTTTCACTGAGAATTGAACTCAGGGGAGTTATCATCATTGCTTCACAGAGGTTTGTAGAGAGAATTTCCTTGAAAACCAGAAGTCTATCCGAGATTATGGCTCCTGGAAGGAAAAGTAGATCTGTTAGATCTGGGAATATTCAAGAGGGAACCTCCGCTTCCCCTATATCGAATCAAGTCACTCCAGCTGTCGGAGTTACAAAAGCAGAGCTGGATGCCGCAATCTTAGGGCTGAACCAACAGATCAATGCCCAAAATGCACAATTCGAGGCTCAGAATGCCCAGAATGCCCTAATTCTGAATAGGTTGAACGATTTGCTTGGGGCAAATCGTCGACCGGCAGATAATGAAAGGAATTTTGCTGGCAACATTCGTGATGCTGAAGAAAGAAATGCTCCTGAAAGGGCTGCTAGCCCCTTTGAACAAACACTCCCAGAGGTTGGTGGATCTAGAACTCGACATGATGAGGAGTATCTTTCTGGAATGGTCCGTCAAATTATGAAAGAAAGTATGCAGAGGGTTGAAGACGAGAAAGAATGGGGTTTCGCCCCAAGTAAAACTCCTTTTACTGAGAAAATCTTAAAGGCTGAATTCCCAAGGAAGTTTGTCCCACCAACCATTCCAGCTTACAGAGGGACGAGTGATCCGAACGAATTCTTATACAAGTATGATCACATGACAGGTGCCAGAGCCTCTGATGAAATAAAGTGCCGATATTTTCCTGTGTATCTCGAAGGTGTAGCTCTACTTTGGTTCACCAAACTTCCAATCCGATCTATCGATCAGTTTTCTGACTTAACCCGGAAGTTTAAGGAGCAGTTCAGATTATACGCCTCAAAAGCCAAGGATATCATGTCACTGTCAAGTTTGGAGCAGAATCCAGGGGAGACTATCAGATCTTTCTTAAACCGCTTTAATATAGCGCTAGCTGAGGTGGACAATGCAGAACCGCGAATGATATTGACTTATCTGATGAAGGGTATTGACAAGTCGAGCGAATTTGGGAAATGGCTAAACATGAAGGAACCAAATTCCCTTGAAAAATTCTATAAAAAAGCAGATGAATTCATACGCTTAGAAAGCCGTCCCGTACCGGTAAAGGCAGTGTTGGAAAAAGCTGAAGATAACACTGTCGCTCCACGCAAGAATGAATCTGTAGGGCAAAAAAGGGAAAATAACAATGGGAAGAAGCAGAGTAATCTGAAGAAGCCTCGATCCTTCAAGCCATCAGAGTATACTCCTTTATCAGATACGCCGGAGCGTATCTACCTTGCCATTAAAGATTCTGTTGACTTTCCTAAACCTCCTCCTCTAAGGACCGGGAAAAAAGCTATACAGAGTGGGAAGTTCTGCCGCTTCCATAATCAACCCGGTCACGAAACCGACGAATGTCGCCAGTTGAAAAATCTGATTGAAGAGTTGCTAAGGGAAAACAAACTGCAGCAATTTGTGAAAAAGAATAGCAACAATCCTGCTTCATCTAGTCAGGGGCAACAGGCTCCTACTCAACAGCCTAGGACGATTGAGAAGGCTGCAGGGCATGAATCTGGAAGGCCCATTATTAATGTCATTACAGGAGGACCTCACCCAGCAGGCAGAAGCTGGGGCGAGATGGAAAGGTATACCCGAGCTTTAAAGTATGTACCGACTGAGGAAGATGTATTTGTTTTGGAAGGTGCTACGCCCTTGAAGCAACAAAGAACTTTCGATGATGATATTGTGTTCAGAGCTAGGGATTCCGCAGGTATTGAAGCTCCTACTTTGGATCCTCTAGTCATCTCGGCTGGTATCGGACCAGCTATTGTCAGAAGAGTTCTCATTGATTGTGGCGCATCCTGCAATATTCTCTTTAAGAAAACATTCGACCAGATGAAGATCCCTATAGCTGATGTGCAAGCCTCATCGCAGAAAATTGCTGGTTTCACTGGGGAGCCAAAGCAGCCGGTAGGGACCATTGATTTGTTTGTGGAACTTGGAGAAGGAGAGAGAAAAGTGGTCCGCAAGCAAACTTTTGTGATTGTCGAAGAATTTTCTGCTTACAATGCTTTCCTTGGTCGTCCAACTCTGGCAGCGTTCAAAGCTGTTCTTGCCCCGTGGTGCCTCACTATTAAATTCCCTACAGACAATGGAGTAGGAGTTATAAAAGGTGATCAAAATGCTGGGCGAGAGTGCTATCTAACAGAGCTACAAGAAACCAGAAAAAGAGAGATGGGAAAGAATGCGGCAGCCCCAGTCCGCATCAAAGAACCAGTCTTGTAGCAATTACAGGGCGGACCCTGCACTGGCGAGCACAGCGGAGCAAGGAAAGAGATGGACCCTAGAAAAGTCAGTGCGGGGGAAAATAGAGTGGTACCGGTGGAAACGACAATACCAATACCTGTTGACCCAAAGGACCCAAACAAAGTGTTGAATGTGGGTTTACAACTTAATGCGTCAATTCAAAATATCTTAATATCTTTTTTAAAGGCAAATCTGGATGTTTTTGCTTGGACTCATGCCGATATGTGCGGAATATCCCCAGAAGTTGCAGTGCATGCTCTAAATATTGATCCAAAATTTACGCCTGTGAAGCAGAAAAGGAGAACTCAAGGTCCAGAAAGGTCAGCGGCATTAAAAGAAGAAGTTGATCGGCTCATGGAGAATAATTTTATCAAAGAATCTACTTATCCGAATTGGGTTTCAAATCCAGTGCTGGTTAAGAAAGCCAACGGAAAATGGAGAGTATGCATCGATTTTTCAGATCTAAACAAGGCCTGCCCCAAAGACTGCTTCCCATTACCCAGAATCGACCAACTGGTAGATGGAACAGCGGGACACGAATTGTTATCTTTTATGGATGCTTACTCCGGATATAACCAGATCATGATGCATGAGCCACATCAGGAGGACACGAGCTTTATCACCGACACTGGTCTTTACTGCTACAGAGTTATGCCCTTCGGGTTGAAGAATGCAGGGGCAACATACCAAAGGCTCGTTAATGCTATGTTCAAACCGCAACTGGGCAAGACTATGGAAGTCTACGTCGATGACATGTTAGTAAAGTCTAAGAAAGCAGTGGATCACATAGAACACTTAGCAGACATGTTCGCAGTCCTCCGAAAATACGGAATGAAGCTCAATCCTTTAAAATGTTCATTTGGAGTGGAATCTGGCAAGTTTTTAGGTTTCATCGTGAGCGCTAGGGGCGTTGAGGCCAGTCCAGCTCAAATTACTGCATTGAAAGAAGTCAAAGCTCCTAGAACAAAGAAGGAATTGCAAAGTCTCAATGGAAAAGTCGCCGCCTTGAGTCGGTTCATTTCCAAAGCCACAGATAAATGTATCCCATTCTTTGACGCCCTAAAGAAAGGAAAGAAAAACTTCGATTGGACTCCCGAATGCCAAAAAGCCTTTGATGAATTGATTCGCCATATGGAGACGCCTCCAATACTTTCTAGGCCTGGCGATGGCGAGGATCTTCTTATATACTTGGCAGTATCATCTCATGCTTTAAGTGCAGTGCTGATACGGGAAGACAAAAGGATTCAACATCCAGTTTACTATATCAGCAAAAGACTCACTGGGGCAGAGATGAATTACTCTAAGTTGGAAAAACTCGCCTATTGCTTACTAATTGCATCTAGGAAGTTGAGGCAATATTTTCAAGCTCATCCTATCAGAGTCCTCACTGATCAACCTTTAAAGCTAGTCCTGTTTCGCCCTGAAACTTCGGGTCGTCTTCTAAAGTGGAATATTGAACTCAGTCAGTATGACATCACTTATCATCCCCGGAAAGCAATCAATGGACAAGCTTTAGCGGATTTCATTGCAGAATTCACAGATAAGGGTAACAGTGAGGAAGAAACGGTCGACAATTCCCCGATCCAGTGGAAGTTATATGTCGATGGTGCGAGAAACCACTGCTGTTCTGGAGCCGGAGTTGTACTTGTGACCCATGAAGGTCGATCATTATGCTATGCACTGAGATTGGAATTTCCTTCAACAAACAATGAAGCAGAATACGAAGCCCTTATCGCTGGCTTAAGGATTGCTAAAGAATTAAACATCCGAGCGTTACAGATATTCAGTGATTCTCAGCTTATTGTATGCCAAGTCAAAAAAGAATTCCAAGCAAAAGGGGGGAATCTGCCCGCATACTTGTCAAAGGCTTGGGAACTCCTGGGTGATTTCGATCATTACATGATAAGTCACATTCCTCGAGAGGAAAACACGAAAGCAGATTCTCTTGCAAAGTATTCTAGCACAGGTGAAGCTCAATTTCTGGGGCTAACTCCAGTGGAGGTCCTGTCGACTCCTAGCATTGATGAGATGGACATTGATTGGATCATGAGCATGTCTCAAAAGCAAGAATCATGGATGGCTCGGATAACAGAATACCTGCTCAATGGATCCATACCAGGGAACTCAAAAGAATGACAAAAGCTACTGAGAAAAGCCTCTCGATACATAATCCAGGATGGCCGATTATACAGACGGGGATTCTCAATGCCATTACTTCGATGTGTATCCAGGGAAGAGGCTAAAGCAATCCTAGCAGAGGTAGACGGAGGAGAATGTGGTGATCATTCAGGTGGCCAAACATTAGCAAAGAAAATTCTCCGATACGGATATTTTTGGCCAGAAATTAATCGAGATGCAGCAGAGTATTCCCGAAAATGTGACAGATGTCAAAGATTCGCCAAAATTCCTAGAGCTCCTTCCACTGAACTCACACAGATGGTCAGTCCATGGCCGTTTGCAATATGGGGAATAGACCTTGTAGGACCGTTGCCAACTGCCAAATCTGGAATTAAATACGCCATTGTTGCTGTAGATTATTTTACTAAGTGGGCAGAAGCTGAACCACTGGCTACTATCACCTCAAAGAAGATGATAAGTTTTGTGACTAAAAACATCATTTGCAGATACGGTGTGCCTCAAAAAATAATTACAGACAATGGAACTCAGTTTGAAAGTGAAGAATTCCAAGATTTTTGCAAGCGATTCAAAATCCGGAAAAGCTTCTCAGCAGTGGCTCATCCGCAGGCAAACGGGCAAGTGGAAGCCGTGAACAAAATTATTAAGTCAACCATCAAGAAGCAACTTGAAAGAGCAAAAGGTGGTTGGGTCGATAAGCTACCACTGGCACTATGGGCATACAGAACCACTCACAAAACTGCGACTGGGCACACCCCGTTTTCATTGTCATACGGGTCAGAGGCAATGATTCCGGTAGAAATAGAGGTCCCTTCACACAGAAGAATCCATTTCAATCAAGCAGAAAACGAAAAACTACAGCTTGAAGCGCTAGATCTCCTTGATGAAAAAAGAGATGAGGCTAATCTCAGAATTGCAGCTCATCAGCAAAGAATAGCCAGACATTTCAATTCCAAAGTTCGCCAACGCAACTTTGAGATTGGAGACTTAGTCCTGAAGAGAATTATGACAGCGACAGGTGTGTTTGGGCCAAATTGGGAAGGACCATATGTCATAGGTCAGAAGCTTCTTGACGGCACATTCAAACTCACCACTGTTGAAGGAGATCAAATTCCAAGGGCATGGAACAGCAACCATTTGCGTCCATACTATACTTGAAAATTTTGTTGAAATATTATAAAAAGAATCATGAATGTATGATTCTTGTAATTGAAGGCAATTGTAAAACTGATGCAAATAAATAATGAAAGAATATAAAGTGGATGTAGGCCCAATTTCCTGGCCGAACCACTATAAATCTTGTGTTCCTTATTGTTATTACATGTTTGCTTTATTTTCGATATAAAAAGTACATAGAATGTATTGCTGAAATGTCGATTTAAATTTTTGCAGACAATGGAAGTGAAACTTGCACATAAAAAGACCAAGTGATTCTCGCCAAATTTCAAGTCACAAAAGCCCCGAATTCAAATCCTAGATAGGAAGTACTTCAATTGAACGGCCTATGATTTCGACAGAAACGGGTCTTTGCTAATAAATTGAGATCGTTTGAACAAACAAACATCCAATTAAGAAGCTAGTGCTCGTTCTCACGAAATTGCCTTACAATGAAGCACACTTCCTTGGATTAAACAAGTTACTTGTGAGAAAAGGGAATGAAGGCTAAAAAAAAAAAAGAAGAGAAAAAAGCAGAGAATCATTGAAAAGGCATAAGCAAGTGGACAGAGGAACAACCAAAGCCATCATCGGCAGCATAAGTCCTCTCCGGAGGCACAACTCTTCGGAGGATAAAGACCTCTAATGGGTCATACGCCACAAAAAAGAAAGTTCTCTACTCAACAAAAAAGATTGGAGGAGTCATGACCCTCCAACCATGAGAGAGTAACTTCCAGGCGATGAAAACCCTCTCTGAGGCACATTTCACCAGGAGTTGAAGTGTTACGACCGCGCTTCGGAATTCACTTCACCAGAGTTGAAATGCAAACAAAATAAAGACCTCTTCGGAGGCACATTTCACCAGGAGTTGAAGTGTTACGACCGCTCTTCGGAATTTCACTTCACCAGAGTTGAAATGCAAACAAAATAAAGGCCTCTTCGGAGGCACATTTCACCAGGAGTTGAAGTGTTACGACCGCTCTTCGGAATTCCACTTCACCAGAGTTGAAATGCAAACAAAATAAAGACCTCTTCGGAGGCACATTTCACCAGGAGTTGAAGTGTAACAACCGCTCTTCGGAATTTCACTTCACCAAAGTTGAAATGCAAGAAAGACCTTCCTGGAAGCCCACGTTTCGCCGAGATTGAAATAAAACTTCCAAGTGTTGAAACGTGAAAAGGCTTTCTTCGAAGGCACAACTCTTTGGAGGTACACGTTTCACCAAGATTGAAATAAAACTTCCAAGTGTTGAAATGTGAAAAATCCCTCCTCAGAGGTACTCCCCCTCCCTCCGGAAGCATAATCAAGAAGAATGACCTCTTCGGAAGCCCACGTTTCACCGAGATTGAAATAAAACTTCCAAGTGTTGAAACGTGAAAAGGCTTTCTGCAAAGGCACAACTCTTTGGAGGTACACGTTTCACCAAGATTGAAATAAAACTTCCAAGCGTTGAAACGTGAAAAAATCCCTCCTCAGAGGTACAAATTTCTTTTTAAAAGAAAAATCCTCATCAAGAGCATACTTTAACTTTCGAAGGAAGAATGATTTACCTATTCTAAAAAAAAGGGGGAAAAGAAGGTTAAAGTACATTCAGAGGTTCGCATTACCACATAGAAGAATTCACTTGGCAAAATGTGTACATACGCAAAAGGAAAAAGTGACTTCTTCAAAGGACAAAGCGTAAAAACTTATATGAAAGGAGTTGTACTCTATGAAAAATCTTTTCACGAATGAAATAGTCATTCTACAGAAATAAGAGTGCAAGTCCCCTCGAAGTATAGAAAATTGCAGTAAGCTTATGATATGGGGGCAGCATGGTATAGTTGTATACGATATGGTATAGCTACATCGGTAAAGTACGCTCAAACAACATACCATAAGCTCACTGCAATGTCATATAAATAAACTTGTGCAAAAATGAATAATAAATGCATTCTCAAATTCAAACAGGAGTTTATACAATGAAAGAGGAATCATTTTATTTAACATTATTTTATATACAGGTGCAAGTTTCAACAAAAGAAAAGCGGGGGGGCCGATACCCGCACAATTCTCGACCAATACATGCAGAAGACGAGAAGCTAAAAGCTGAAGTCTTCATTTCTTCTTGCCACCCTTGGACCCTTTGCCTGGCCGAATGATTAGTTTTTCAGGTCTATCTATAGGCATAAGGGAAGAAGGAGAGGGAGGTGCAACCGGTGCGACTTCCGGTTCCTCTTCAGTAATGATGATTTTCTTCCCCCTCCTCTTCGATGTTCTGTGCTTCTTTCTTCTCTTCGAAGAAGACTCACTCCCTGGAGTAACAAGAGCGGACAAAACTACGTCATCAGAGGGAGTCCGCTCCGGAGAGATCTCGCCTCCTTCAAGTCCCTCGTCCTTCTGCTCTTGCGAAGCGATAGGGTCATCCAAGCCATGAAGAGCCTCAATCTGTTCCTCTTGTGACCCGGGTTGTGAAGCAGAAGGAGGAGTCACCTGAAGAGACGGAGGAGGGATAACCGGAGGAAGTGAAGTCTGCACAGCACTTGGCGTCTCAACTGCAGAAGAAGAGAAATTAAAAATATTAGTATCTCCCCGAAAGAAGGGAGATATGGGTTCGTCGAGATTCAAGAAGTAATCGAGAAGCTCATCAAACTTTTGAGGAGTAAGCAAGCGATCCACCTGAATCGGACCAATATCAAAATTACCTGAAGATGTTTGCTTCGTAAGTTCAATCTCATAATTCTGAGCCCCGATATCCTCCAAAGCCTCATCATCAGTAGGGGTGATTACCCCGGTTCTTATAGGAGGCGGGGAATGAGCACTAGAGCCTGTAATGTCCACTTCGGGAGAAACTAAAGGACGTTCAGAAGTGGTAGGCGGTATTTCTTTCTCAGAACGTTCCACTTCCGCTATTCCGGCCCGTACCTTGGCGAGTTGCTCTTTTCCCTTGGCAAGAGCGGCGCGGGCATCATCATCGAGATAATGCTCTTCAAGAGCTGTCTCAGCGTAGCCAGCACCTTTGCCACCTAGCATATCAAGTGCTGCCTCCCAAACTTCAGCTAATGTAATTTCGTATTTAGGGCCTAGAAAGGCAAGGCTGCCACGCCCCAAAATGCTATGCAGATAGAAATCAAATAATGTGGAGCTAATATCAGCTTTGGTTGCTTGATGGGCCTCTTCAGCCGCGAGTTTACCAGCAACAGCCTCATCACGCTCCGTTTCGGCTATAGCAAGTCGAGCTTTTAGCATCTCTATCTCCAAGCTTTGAGAGCCGGTCTGTTCACGCAGCTGTAAAGTTTCAGCACGATATTCTTCTATGACCTTCTCTTGGTGTGTAAGCTTATCTTCGACTGCCCTTTGACTGGCATGCGCATCTCGTACTTGTTGCTGAAGCATGCTCTCCTTTTGAGAATGGAAAGTAGATGAAGTAGCTAATTCTTCCTTAAGCTTTTCTACTTCCGCTTCCAGCTTTTCATTATAGGAAGCAATACTTCTCATTTCGGCGTCATGCTGTTCGAGAGTCTTCTGCCACTCAGCCTTATCGTTCTCCATTGTGAGCATGGCCTCGAGATTGGCTCGGTTAACCTTCTGAAGCTCGTCGACAAGTTTTTGCCAGTTCGACATTCTTTCAATATCGGTCCTGACAGTATCCAGATTTCGCAGCATAGCCGGTTTGTCGAGAGGAACCAAGTCGAGATCAAATCGAACCCCTCTCAAGCACCACTGAGGAAATCGACTTTGAAGAGTGGGAGGACCTTGCCCGACTTGGTATGCGGGCCGGTTGATGATTGCTTGAATGTCGGAGCGAACGGGAGCAGGAGATTGAGCAGGAACATGTTCAGAAGCTGTCGGCATTGTTTCTTCAGTAAGTCTAGCCCGCTTGCTAGAAGAATCGTTTGTGTGACCTTTACCTCTCTCATCGTGAGCTTTTCTCTTTTGAGTATCATCACCTCTGTGGGGAGGGTCATGTCTTTCTTGTTCCCTTCGGTGACGTTCTTCATATGCTCGTCTCTCGTCGGCTTTCCTGATGGCCCTCTCTTCATCCGATTCTCTGTAAGAAGGGAGGTAACGCCTGTAATCATACTGGCTACGCCTCCCGTAGCGCTGGAAATCATCATAGTACGAGCCGCTGCGCCCCATAGGAGAATCTGGAATAAAAATAATAAGCGTTAGAAATCTTTAAAGTACAAGAAGATAAGTGCGTAGAGGTGATGAGAAATCCGAAGTGTCGTGTAACGTGTAAACTACACGCATCGAGTTACAAACCACTCTGTGGAATAGAGGTAGTGATAACTTGGGTAGGAGGAGTTGACATTTGTTGTAAAGAAGATGTCGCCTCGATTACAGAAGAGATAGTTTCGGAGACATCATCTTTGAAAAGTTCTTGAGAAGTCACAATTAAATCACTCAACCCCCCGAAAACATCATCACCATCATGTTTTTTGGGGCTTGCTTTCTTGACTCCTTCGTTAGTAGATTTTTCGGAAGATCGTGGAGGTTCTTCCTCCTTGATAACTGGGGCAAGTACAGACTCGTCGGATGGCCCTGCAACATCTTTTGGAATTGAACACTTTACTAGTGAAGTTTCTGTAAAGGTTCCTCCCTGCAAGTGCTCTTTAGTGGAGACTGGGGCATCAGGAGTGTTCGTCGGAGAATCAGGGACCTCCGTTGGAACTTCATGAATTTGAGTGGAACGAGAAGGATGTAGAAGCTCAAACTGATGAAGAAGTTCTTCTGTCAATAGAAATTTTGCGCTTCTTTCTTCAGCAGCCACAATGCTTAGCCTTTCAAAAACTGACTTATGACTGGAATCTCTAGAAGGAGGAGGAAGTGCTATAAAAATAAGGAATGGAATCAGCATCTAGCAATACGAACCAGGTAAAACTTAGAATAAAATTAAAGAAAGAAGAGAAAAAAGATCTCACTTCCTACTCTCCAGTCCGCGTAAAATTCTGCGGGGAAACGAATATAGAAGTATTGATTCAAAAAACCATGTGCGCTCTCCGGCAAATCCAAAATTAGTTTACGGTTTCTCACACCTCTTACAAGTACAATCGAAGGGTGGTCCTTGTTCTTCGCAAAAGTGCACAGGTAACAGATTTCCTCAAAACTCGGAAAACGGTCAAGAGTTCTCCTAAACAGAACGCACAATCCCATCAAAATGGCATAGCCATTGGGATGCAGTTGGAAAGGAGAGATCGTCAGTCGAAGAAGGATTTGTTGAAGAAATTCATTAAAGGGAGGAATTGCTCCACTTAAGCACATTTGGCGATTAATGGCAACAAAACCGAAAGGTGGTTTATCAGCAAAATCATTTGGTCCAGGGAGTAAAACTTCTGCCTCGGCAATGCCAAATTGAATGCATAATTGATTAAGCACCCGCTGTTTCAGAAGGGTAGGAGTTCTTTCCGGAGGGTTCTCTAGTGGAATAGCAACCGGGAAAGCCCCTTCGGCGTGTTCTATCATCTCTTCTTGTTGAAACGTCATTCTACATGAGTAACTGGATGTTCAGGTGTGAAGGTGCACGTTTCCTAAAAGTGTGAAGTGTTGTGCGAAACTAATAAAAATAACAAGCGAAATAACTGAAATTAAACTAATTGACAACTGGTCGATTGTGAGATTTCAGGACTTGTTAATTTAAAACTCAAGCGCAGTGTTAATTCAAACAAAATTTTAGCTTTGCTTTAACACTTCATTTGAGTCGGTTGATTCACAGCATTTCACTCACACAGTTCATTTAAGTTAATTATTCTTTATCGACTAATCTGTCATTCGATGTGGGCGGTCAATGACAGTATATTCGTCCCATTTTTCTGCAAATATTATGTTTAAACAGGTTGTTAGCATTAGAGATAATCTGCAAAGAAATACGACAAAATTCAAGTCCATATAGTTCAAAGTTCAAACAGTTCAATCAAAGTTGTCTCAGGATTTCACAAATCCTAGGTCGTCCAGCGACCTAGCATAGGTCGGAGCCTTCTTAGGTCGCGCTGTGCAAAGTAAAGGATAAGGCTTTACAAATTCGTCCTAGTGTTAGCTCGGCCGCGACCTAAAGCCTATGTCACAAGGAAGTTAGGTTGTGCAGTTCTTAGCTCGAGTAACTCTTAACTCATGCAAAGTCTTAGGTCACATGAATATTAGGTCGTTCAGCGACCTAGTATAGGTCGAAACTATTCCTTAGGTCGCAAGGATCATTAGATCGCGAATTATTTTAAGTCGTTCAAATCCGCTAGGTCACTAACTTCCTCTCCACGCAATGCTTCACCAGACCCAATAACCCGCCATCAACTACCCGAAGAGATTCATCATCCTCTCCATGAAATTTACCATCTCTTCATACCACCAAATCATTCCAAAAACTAACCAAAAAATCCTCAATCCATCATAAATTCAACGCATCGCCATGACTTCCTAAATCAACCAAATAACGACCGAAAAATCGATCGCAACAATCACTCGAGATAAAGCGAGATACATGGAGTTGAGCTAAGGTCAGAAAGTGAGAATTCATGATTCAACGGCGATTATGATGGGATGAAGACCAGGTTTACTTACGACACGTAATGATGAAAGTGAATCGGTGACTGGATGGGTCGAATTCGCCTTTGGAAGCTCAGAGAATTGTTAATGGCAGTAGGAGGTTAGAGCAATGGAATGAGGAAGAAGTAGCGACCTAACAGTTTTATATGAGGCAAATATGGGAAAACAAATAGACACGCGTATTGGCACAAGTGTTAGGTCGCTCACGACCTAGCTAAGTCAGGTCGAAGCACGCGACCTACGACCTAGGCACGTACTTCGAGGGGCAAATGTTAACTCCTCATCATTAGCAACCTAAAACCTAAAGACATGGAGCGACCTAACTACAGGAATGGCATGGCAACTTAACTCATCAAGCGACCTAAAAGTATCTGCGACCTAAGGGAAGCACCGACTTACAGAGCTCTGCGACCTAAGGGAAGCATCGACCTATAGAATTCTGCGACCTATAGCACTCAAACGACTTAACTGTGTGCTCAGACCTAAGGAAAGCCGCGACCTAGCGGAACCCAGCGACCTAAGAGTAGCTGCGACCTAAAGTGTTGCGACCTAAGATTGTCTCGACCTAAAGGCAGCAGCGACCCAATAAGGCCGCGACTTAAAAGTGAGTGCGACCTGAAGATGGACTCGACCTATGGAACTCCGCGACCTAACTATCCACCGACCTAAGAAGCTCCACGACCTAAGGAAGGTCGCGACCTAAGGGACTCAGCGACTTAAGATTAACTATGGCTGCAGGAAAGTACTCACGACCTAGGTTAGGTCGCTAACGACCTAAATACCAGAATACAGAAGACTATGCAATGCCACAAGGGGATAGGTCGCTCACGACCTAGGATTGTGCAAATCAGCATGCGTGAGGAAGGAGGGGCCAATACTCTTTAGGTCGACTACAACCTTACTTAGGTCGGTCACGACCTACGACCTTACTTAGGTCGGTCACGACCTACGACCTTATTCTGAAAAATGCCTATAAATATGATCCTAACTCCAACTAGAGAGGGACTTTTTCTCATTCTCCTCATGCACCGTTACTCTGCTGCATTCCAAACCAATCCAACACTTAAAGCTCTCAAGGCACGAAGAACGCTACAAACAACTTCGAGAAAAGATCACACACATCCAACATGGATTTGAAGACTCTAATCTCCATTGAAGTTTAGGCTACTTGTTCTAAGTGACTTGTAATCCAAAGTGTATCGTACTTGGAAAGAATTGTATCAGCTTGTAACGAGATCATCAATAAAAGTACTTAAAGTGGACGTAGGCTATACCCTTAAGCCGAACCACTATAAAATTGTTGTTGTTTACTGCTTTACCGCTATTATCTGCTTGTAATCTGTTCCCGAGTTATCGGTTGGTGCTTTCACAACTATAACTCATACACCGGGGTGTTAGCGTTCAAATTTTAGCGTTAACATTAAATTTAGTAGTTAAATTTAAAATAAAATATATAAATATTATAAATGATATAATATAATATTATTTTTCAAAATGATTGAAAATTAATATTAATTTCAAAAATTTAAAAATTTATTACTAAGATTAGTAAAATAAATTAATTAAACAAGTTAATAAATTAGTAAATGCATACATGTGTTATATATTATTATATATGTTATGTTATTTTAAAATGTTTAAAATAAAATAAGTAAACATGCATATATAAGAGGTGAATTTTGAAATTGATATAATTTAATTAAAATTGTTTTAATTAAATAAATTAATTAAATGGTATTATAGAGCCGACTCCTCAATTGGTATGCCAACCGTTGGTATATAGGCACCTTGCTTAGCTTGCTCACCCGTTGACCCTCTTATTCTGGTGTAGGATTCTACAGGCCTAAGGCTTTCTTTCCCCATTCTCTTACTTGGTTCAAAATGGATGAAACTACTTTGATTATGATGTGTTTAGCATAACTAAATGTTAGCACCAAAATTGGTCACAAACACCTAGAAGTAGCGAAAGCACCAGTGTATGTACACAAATCCTCAATATCCATAAATAGATCTCAGATCTAGATTAAGTAGAGAATAAAATGAAGAAGCTAACAAAATTAAAGTAGAAGAAAGCAGAAAAGAACACATGGTTTATATTCGTTCGGCAATCTCCAGCCTACATCCACTTTGAAGAGTTGCTATTTTATGATTATAACTCGCAGGTTACAAGAGGTTTACAACAATTCAACTAAGTTACAATAATAATTCTGGCAGAGTATTGGTGTTGAAGAGCCAAAGATCCTTTTTTGAAGCTCTTGGACTGCTATTTATAGGTGTAGGCTGTAAATATCTCGCTCAGATCCCAGTAGACTCCTTCTCTCACGTGGGTGAGCCCACGTGATCGAGCCCTGGTCGTTTCGACTCGATCCATGATCGATACGAACGAGATTCATATCGATCCAAATCTTTCCCAATTGAGCCGAGATCGATCATGAACATTCCTGAGGTTGTACGCAAGCTCCTGTGAAAATTTGATAGCATTTAGACTTGTAAATCTTAAGTTATGATCGATGCAAATTTGGGTTTGAAAGGAATTGTCGAAATCGTATCGATGCCGTTCACATCGATCTCGTTCGTATCGATCAGATGATGGTGACGTGGAATGATAAGCTAGGGTAGATCCATCTTTTATGCCGCGTTGACCGCTTCTTCCTTTATATCCATCGGGTGCTATGCTCTTCGTATCAATCCTGCATCCTTGCTTGTGTACCGATCAATTATCGAGCCTTTCCATTCGTATCGATGCATGGTTATCCTCTTCGTATCGATCATTCTACCGATCGATATGAATTACACAGGATGAGATCGACATGAAGTAGTAATTTTAAGTAGCTCCAGTCTACTTCGCATCGATGCCTGGGGTGTAGCTTCATATCGGTCCGTGGTTCATTGCTTTGTATCAATCAAATAACGGATCTATACAAAACATGTTGGATTATTGATCGATACGAAGGGGTGATCATGAGATGGATCGGTACGAAGCGCATGGATACAAAAGGAATGGATTCGAAGTAGATGGATACGAACACATATAAACACGATATTGATTCATGATCCTAACTCGAAGCAACTGCCCCCTTGACCCAAAGCAGACCTTCCAATTACTCAAAGCAAATGTTGTGGTGACTCGAAGTAGCTTGTAAACATGCTACTCTATCCAAGACCCAAAGAAGACCTTCCAGTGACTTGAAGCAAATGTTGTGGATACCTGAAGTAAAGCTTGGGACGACTCGAAGCAAACCCTAAACAACTTGAAACAACTCGATTTTGATCGATCAATATGTTGAGCACACGAGCTCCGATTGACTTGAAATTTGAAATGTTGGCTTCCGTAGCTTCTTTTGTCATGTTGTATCAATTGCAGCCCAGTCCGGACTTAGGAAAATTTACTAGCATCTATAGCAGGTCTGTGTGTAACCGATCTTTGGGGACGGTCTGTCTTTGCTTTCCAATTAGTTTTCTGGTGCCATGGCCTTGCTAAAAGGTAGGGTAACACTTCTCCCCCAAAAATGTAACGACCCGCCGCCCTGACCGCCTCTAGTCGGTAATTTAACCAGCTAGAAACGTTCAAAATGACGGATTGTTATTTAGTTTATAACATTTAAACAGAATCAGCTACAGAATCACAGAATAGTAATCATATTTTATAAACAAACTTTTCTTTTATATACAAATATCAGAGTTTACAATACATTACATTTTATACAGCGGAAACAATTTATAAATTCAAGTACAAGAGAAAAAAAAATTTAGCTAAAACTTTAGTGGTGCTGAAATCCCCCTCTCTCTAACTTCGCTGCGAGCAAATCTCTAAGCTGCAAAAATACTCGGTCTGACCCGAGCGTTATTGCAAAACACAAAAACACTCGAGTCAGGATTAATCTTTATTCAAGTAAATAAATTTGAAATGAACTGAAATAAATGGTTACAGAGATGGTGAAACAAATGAATAGGTCTAATCTATTATGGACTTTACATTAACAATTTCAATTTTTTAAATTCTGTCAAACGTGTGTGGCTGTAGTACACACGTATGTTTACACACATGTGCACTGCCTTGCCGACACGTATGCAAGTGCAATCACAAAGACCACAAAGATACAATAACAAGCCAGAACAGAAACAACACAGCAGGTCAAAGGCAGAGAGCACAAGTACAGGCCGCAATGCACAACAATTTCGGCAGCCCCAAATACAACTACAAGCACAAGGCATATCAACAACCATAGAATCAACATGTATGCACAACAACCCAGCTACACAAGTAGTGCAGACCACAAGGCTGAGGTAATAGAACTCAAATACAAACCCAAGTGCTCAGTGCAGACTACACAATCAGTGCCACAACTCAATGCCAACAATATGGACTGGACAGTGCCAATTTGAACAAGTATACATGTATCAGAGGGAACTGGGAACTGTGTGCACAGGGAAAACACTACACAGTTCAAATGGAATGCAAACATGTATCAGAGGATTGGTACAGTAATAGGCAGTGACCAACACAAGTGACGGTGTCAATTTGAACGAGTATACATGTATCTGAGGGAACTGGCTACAAAATTTTAAGTAAGACCAACAACAAGTTGGACTGCAACAGTCAATATGCAGACCATACCAGCAAAGAACCATAAATACAAGTAGAGAGCAAGCTACAAAATACATATGCAACATCACTACAGACTGCAACATGCACAGAGAAGTGAATGGACATGCAAACTGCCACAAACCAAAGTGCATGAACACAGGGAAGACTTAAATGAAGACTGAATACATCAGGCATGCAAAATGGAATGGATATGAAGACTGAACATATCAAAGTTTTGGAAATACAAGGTGTTCAAAATGAACACAGTAAGCTTCAGTTACAAAACTTAAGTGAAACAAGTAATACAACAGTAGCAAGTACAACATGACAGTATAAAAGTATCACAAGTTCAAGTGCAGATGGAACAAACAAGTTTCATTTGAAACCTAAGTTTTAAACAGAGGCTAGATTAAGTGGTTTTGAGTTTAAATCAAAACTTTAGAGAAACTGAAGTTATAGACATAGAGTATTCTGGAAATAACAACACAAAAGAACCTGGAAAAGCATACAGTGATTTCCAAAACAAAGAAAAAAAAATATACAAATCAAACAGAGCTTCAGTTTTCAACTCAGTTCAAAGCAAAATGTTAATCTGGAAATCAATTCAAGTAGTAATGCACTCTCAGGAAAACAGTTTTCAAAAGAAGAAAATGGAGTGCAAGGCAAAAATGAATTTTGTTTCAAACAGCAGTTCATCCTGGAGACAAAATTCAGTAAGAATTCTTTTCAAATCATTAGTTATAAACAGAAGATTTAATCAGAGGATTTCCTACATTTGTTTTGCTTGAATAAGATTTTTTTTAAACTTAAATTAATGTTTAAACAAGCATATCATGTTCAAACCTTAAATCCTAACAAGGAACTGATCAGAAGATTTGAATTCTTCTTCTATTCTTACTCTCTGTAGTTTAAAACAGAGAAGAGCAATCCAAGTAAATACAGGCACAAGTCATTTAATTCATACACACAGATCATATACTTATATATACTCATGCAAGCATCAATTATATCAGAAATTTGTCAAGCAAAATATAACTAACCACTTAAGTTATAATTAAAATGTTCATTCACCTAGCAGTTTAAAACAGAGAAGCTACTTGATGCTTACTAACATTTTAATAAATTGTTTTACACCATCACAACCTACTTCCATTTGAGCATCCCATGCTAAAGATAATCAGATAAATGGATTTACTTTTTCCCCTTTTTAACATATTATTCATATGTGCACATTTTCAAACAGAGAGACATTTTGATATTTCATTCACATACAAACAAATTTTAAACAAGTATACTTAGTTCAATCACATGCAAAAATGGGAAGGCAGACAGGAACAACATGGATGAAGTACTAACAGTACATACAAAATGGAGATGAAGACTTGAACACCCAGGAAAACAATGACCAGACCAAAGTGCAACAGCATGGATACAACTTGACATGGAAACTGAAACATATCAGATAATGCAAATTGAAACAGAAGTTTCGAGTCAAATATGAAGACCACAAGTGAAGTGAATCAACTGCAATGCAACACATACCAGGATGCAAACAATAATGACATGAAGAGTAGAACAATCAGGAGAGCAGAGACCAGACCCAAGTGCAACAGACATGCAAAGTGGAATGGATGCAACTTGACATGCAAACAGCCACAAACCCAAATACATGAACACAGGGAAGACTAAAATGAAGACTGGACAATATCAAATTGTGGGAATGCAAAATGTTCAAAAGAACATTGTAAGCTATATGATGAACTAGTGCAGATCCATGGGCTATCCGTAAAGCTCAACAAGACTAAGAAATAACTCAGTAAACATGCAAGTTTAAATTCAAAATGCAATTGTTTGCAAACAGTTTCAAACAAGATATTTTAGTAGCATCTGTACTTATCAATTTAAATACAAGATAAACATAGCATCTATTCTTATCAATTTTTAAAACAAACACAAATAGCACATGTTCCTATCAATTTTAAAACAAACACAAATAGTCAGGTAGCATTTGTTCTAATCAATTTAAAAATTAAGACTGGGCAGCATCTGTTCTTACAAATTTAAATTTTAAAAGAAATCAAAAAAACATTTGCTCCTAACAGTTCAAAAACTAAATCAAATGGGTAGAATCTGTTCTCATAGTTTAAAATAATTACTAGCATCTGTTTCTACCAATTTAAAATCCAAGTAAATCGAGCAATTAACAGCAACTAGCACAAAAATTCAACATGCAGTCACAAATCTGAGCATATCAGTTTTTAAAATCAACTTAGCCGAGCCAAAGATAATCAAATCGCCCCAAAAACATAGCATGCAACCAAGGAATTCACTTCAAACAAATTCAAAAACTTGCATGAAGATTATCGTGAGCTTAGAAAACTCACCTTTACTCGAATCGAAATGGAGCAACGCAAACGAAGAAGAGAACGAGAAGCAAGGATCTCGAGCATAACAGAGCTTCAATTAAGCTCCAAATTTCCCAAAGCAGAACGAGTCGAGAAGAACGAAGCCGCCATATTTTTTTTTCTCGTGCCCTTTTTTTTTTTTTTTTTTTTTTTTTTTTTAGGGTTAAAAAAAAATGGGAACGGGTAAAGTGAAATGGAAGGGGATCGGGTTAAAGATAAAGGCAGTAGTATTCAAACGTGGGCCGGTATAAATTTCAAAGCCCAAACCATAAACAAGTTTTCTTTTTTTTTTTTTTTTTTCTATTTATCTAAATCCAATTTGTTTTGTCTAATTATTTTCATTACTTTGTTTTGTAAATTTTTGTTTAAGTTATGTTGTTAAATTTTTTTACTAAGTGTATTTGTTTATTTTATTTTGTATTGATTTTTTTTTTTATTTAAGCTAAAGAAAAGAATGTTATTAAAATTTTAACCATCAATTTATTAATTTACATAAATAAAAATTCTTGTATCCAAATTATTTTCTTAAGTCATTAGTTTGAATTTCAATTACAAATTAAATATTCAATTTCAACTCCAAAGTCAAGTTTAAATTTTTCTTCAGCTTTGTATAGATTAAATTTTAAATATTTAATCACCAATTTCATTGTTATATCGGAAATTCAGTTTAAATTATCATTCAAATATTCAAAATTAATTAAATATTCACAATTTAAATTGTTCAAAATTTAGGATCGTTACAATCTCCCCTCCTTAAAAGAATTTCGTCCCGAAATTACAAGTAAGGAAAAATGATTGTTAAAATTTCACTAATATTTATATTTTACTCAATTTTATCAAGTTCAACACTTATTAAAGATGAATGAATATAGAATTCATTCTATTTGTTTTATCTCGCTAGCTTTGCTAATTAACTCTTTTGTCTATTGTTTTCTACAATCAAGACACAAAAATCTTTACTAAAATTTTCAACTTACAACCCAAAATTTTAAATTTGAAACACTTTATATTAGAGATTTACATATTATAACTTTTCCAAAGCTGTGGACTTTCAAAACCCTTCAAAAATCCTCTTCCTTAATTCATTAGGTTGGAATTATGCGAATTCTAATTCTAGATAATTGATTTTCTATTAAAGTTCGAAAATACTTGCTAACTCGAAATTTAACAAGTCTACTGTCGTTCTTAAAGACATTAGGCATACGCTGGCCAGGCGCAAGTCTAACAATATCCAAGTACTAAATATACTTGCTTCAATTCCCAGTGAAAATACTTTTAAAAATTCTTTTAAAAATGGATATGGAAAGCACATTCCCCCATGGATCACAGTTTACTCGGCGGTTCCGCTACTATCCCAGTAGAGTCGCTTGTAACTGTGGATATCTCATCCCTTGAATTACGCCATGGTTGTTGCCAAAGATCGCGGTTCACACGGCGGTTACGCTACTATCCCAGTAGAATCGCTCGTGACCGTAGGCATCTCGCCCCTCGAATTACGCTTTGGTTTGTAGATTGCAGTTTACACGGCGGTTACGCCACTATCCCAGTGGAATCGCTTGTAACTGTAGGCATCACGCCCCTCAAATTACGCTACCACCCGAGTGTAACTAGATCGCGGTATACTCGGCGGTTACGCCACTATCCCAGTGGAATCGCTTGTAACCATAGGCATCTCGCCCCTCGAATTACGCTAGCACACTATACCAGTCCAAAAGGACATTCCAACTAATGGAAATATAAAAGGTCATCCAACTAATGGAAATATAAATGGTCATCCAACTAATGGAAATATAAATGGTCATCCAACTAATGGAAATACTACGTAGCTACGATTTTTAAATGGATACTCATCTCGAGTTCCATCACCATCACACAGTCACACAGTATAAATGGAAGGTACCTTTCCATATCCTCAATTTTGGAAAACATAATATTATACATACATATATAATATTTCACTTCACACTTAGTACAACCCATGTACTTAAATAAGTTTTCCACAACAATTACTTTTCCAAACTAATTGGTTTTCGAATTTATCGTATTCACACATATACGTTATGAAAACCACAACATTTCATACCCATAACAAATAGAGGATTCACAATTTTCCATTTCACTAACCATTTAAAATTTTCCTCTAAGTCGATTTGGAATTTTAAGGTTATATCAAACCTAATACACATTCACAATCCAATTTATTATCGACTTCACACACTCGATTTGGATTTCACGCTACATCGTCAATTCTCAACACATAATTGATGTCTATCGATATATAACCTCTGAGCTCGTACGTCTCAGAGAAGGGTGTTAAGCTAAGAGAATAAATTCCCCGCCACCAACAGATATATATTTAATAGAAATCAACTGATATGTCGTCAATTCACGACGTTAGACATACAATCCAAATCATCCATTTAAAATTCAAAGTTCAACTTACTTTGTTTTGGGTGACAAAGTTAAACTCAATTTAGCTCAAATTTCAATCATTTGAAAATTTTCAAATTGAACTAATTGTTCAAATTTCCCAAAAATAATATCTTTACAAGATATATAATTTCACACTTAACCATTTGAAAACAAATTTCAAACCATTTCTTCACCTTTTAATCTTTGAAAACAAATTTCAAAGCGATTTCCTTAAACGGAAACATTTCCAAATTATCTATGAATATACGATTTTCAAATCGATTTCACCTATTCATTTTCAATTTATCTTTAAAAGATAAAATTTCAAACCATTCATTTCATATAGGAAAACATACCCATACTTATTCAATAATAAGTAATTTACAAATCCACTTATTTTCAACACTTTGAAAATATTCAATATACTTCAAACCAAAATCAAGTATATATTCATTCTTAAAAGAAACCATTCTTTTAAACACATTTTATTTGAGTCAAAACGAATGTTGCGTAAAACATCGTTACGACGACTCAAAACCACTAGTATAAGGATTCAAATTTAAAAATAGATATGTAAATCCCAATACTAAACAAAATCATTTCCCTTTTGAAATTATTTACTATAACAACAAATGTTATAATCTACCATTTCCATTTTTCCACTCGAAAACGTCTATTTCAACAACAAGTGTTGAAATCTATGCTTTCGATTCTTAACACATTTCAAAATGAATTATCTTCATTTACATAATGTTTCTTCCCAAAAACATTCCCATTTAAGTTTTCAACTTCAACTTAATTCATGGTTTGAATTCCACATACACTTCAAAAATATTGGTTTTAAACCGATTTCAAATTCCCAATACTAAGTTTTCCACTCAACTTAATTCCATGCCCGTTCAAATTCAAATGCATCATTGAATCTATTAAACCTATTATGTATTTACATGTTGACAAACATCAGATTTGAAATCTAAATCTCATTTGATCTTTGCATTTTCTTTCTATTTCAAAAATAATCAACTAATTCTTTAGTAAACCACTCATCGACTTGATTCCATTAGATTTATATCTCCATATTAACTATTTTAGACATTAGTTTAAACTTGGAATATAAGCTTTCACATCAAAACTGGTTTTATTCATACAGTTAAGTTGACAAATAGATTTCCTTCCCAAAATGCTACTTTACTAGAATACTTCTTTTCCATACAAAACCATCCATAGCTTAATACTTTTATACTACATACATAGAAGATTTTGGATTACAAAAGATAGTATTACAAAATACATTGATTCCTTCAAATACATTAATTGGTTTAAGATTCAGAATTATTAAGGCTATCGATTTCCGGTCTGGTAGTCCGCATCCATGCTAAACTTCCCTCTTCGGTTTGCACTATTTCGGGTTGAATTGAAGGAGTATTAACACATTCAAAGTCAACATGTCCCCAATTCTTACAGTTTCCGCAAAGATATGAGATGTCCCCATCCTTATCTATCATCCTTACACTTTTTGCTGTAGCTGATCGGGCTATAGCTTGCTTTCCATGCTGCCTTTCAGTACAGCATCTAGCTATATGTCCAGTCTGGTGACAATGATAGCAGATTGTCGATCTATCGACTGGTAAACCGAGTGCACTCTTCTTCTTTTTCACTTCAGGGCAATGACTAAGAAAATGCCCTTCCCCCTTACACTTAAAACACACAATCTCAGGACGAGCGAACCGGTCATCCACATTCCTTTTCTTTCGCTTCTCTCTGCACGTAACGGCATAATGTCCATTCTTATGACATCGATAACAGATAACATCATCATAGGGACCAGGTCCTTGCCTTTCATTGATTTTCCTTTCGATTTCCGCATGTGATACTTCTGCTTCTCTACGGGCAATTGCTCTTTGTTCACGGCGTGCTGCCTTTTGCGCTTCGGTTTTCGCCATTATAATCAACAAGATGTTTTCGAAGTTTCCTATCAATATTTGCAATCCTTATTAGCGGAGGTTGGATTATTCAATCATTCTCCCTAAAACATATCTGTTTTATTCAATAATATATTCATTGACTAAAATCGTGAATATGCTTTGTCAACCAATTTTATCATTTCTACAACTTATTATTTATTTTTAAAGGATTACCCACTGTCCAAAATCGTGGATATATCTCCCTTAATAAGTTACAACAATTTACTTATCAAAATAAGTCATTTGCGGATTTTATAAACATCTTTAGAAATTACATTTCTATTTATAAAACTTCGTTTTATAATCTCCTTTCTTAATTTGATTCAATTCAATTTATATAACTTAGTTATATACACCAAAATCCATATTATAAGTTAAATACTTATAATCCATTTATTTACTAAATCGTTCTTCACCACATTTGAAATCAATTTTCAAAAGAATTCAAAATTAAATTTCCAAGTTATAGTTCAATAATCCACTTGATTATAATCAAATTGACATATCATTTTATTTTCCAATTACTACTTTGGAGATATTCAAAATATTTGATTTAAACCAATTTAAACCAATTCATTAATCCACTTGACTTACATTTCATTTTCCATAACTCTCAAAGATTCGATAATGAGTTTCCGAACGATCGAAACTCAAGTCTAACGAGACCTCACCGAATATAAACTATCGCAAACCTAAATTTAGAGAGGGGAATCTCTGAAAATAATTCTGATTTTCAAAATACCTCTTATTTAAAGAAAACAATTTTAACTTCTTTAGATTTGAAAACACTTTCTTTAAAGTAATTCTAGTAACTATTCATATTAAACGCCATAAACTAAGCTTTGTGTAAACCAAAGCTCTGATACCACTTTGTAACGACCCGCCGCCCTGACCGCCTCTAGTCGGTAATTTAACCAGCTAGAAACGTTCAAAATGACGGATTGTTATTTAGTTTATAACATTTAAACAGAATCAGCTACAGAATCACAGAATAGTAATCATATTTTATAAACAAACTTTTCTTTTATATACAAATATCAGAGTTTACAATACATTACATTTTATACAGCGGAAACAATTTATAAATTCAAGTACAAGAGAAAAAAAAATTTAGCTAAAACTTTAGTGGTGCTGAAATCCCCCTCTCTCTAACTTCGCTGCGAGCAAATCTCTAAGCTGCAAAAATACTCGGTCTGACCCGAGCGTTATTGCAAAACACAAAAACACTCGAGTCAGGATTAATCTTTATTCAAGTAAATAAATTTGAAATGAACTGAAATAAATGGTTACAGAGATGGTGAAACAAATGAATCGGTCTAATCTATTATGGACTTTACATTAACAATTTCAATTTTTTAAATTCTGTCAAACGTGTGTGGCTGTAGTACACACGTATGTTTACACACATGTGCACTGCCTTGCCGACACGTATGCAAGTGCAATCACAAAGACCACAAAGATACAATAACAAGCCAGAACAGAAACAACACAGCAGGTCAAAGGCAGAGAGCACAAGTACAGGCCGCAATGCACAACAATTTCGGCAGCCCCAAATACAACTACAAGCACAAGGCATATCAACAACCATAGAATCAACATGTATGCACAACAACCCAGCTACACAAGTAGTGCAGACCACAAGGCTGAGGTAATAGAACTCAAATACAAACCCAAGTGCTCAGTGCAGACTACACAATCAGTGCCACAACTCAATGCCAACAATATGGACTGGACAGTGCCAATTTGAACAAGTATACATGTATCAGAGGGAACTGGGAACTGTGTGCACAGGGAAAACACTACACAGTTCAAATGGAATGCAAACATGTATCAGAGGATTGGTACAGTAATAGGCAGTGACCAACACAAGTGACGGTGTCAATTTGAACGAGTATACATGTATCTGAAGGAACTGGCTACAAAATTTTAAGTAAGACCAACAACAAGTTGGACTGCAACAGTCAATATGCAGACCATACCAGCAAAGAACCATAAATACAAGTAGAGAGCAAGCTACAAAATACATATGCAACATCACTACAGACTGCAACATGCACAGAGAAGTGAATGGACATGCAAACTGCCACAAACCAAAGTGCATGAACACAGGGAAGACTTAAATGAAGACTGAATACATCAGGCATGCAAAATGGAATGGATATGAAGACTGAACATATCAAAGTTTTGGAAATACAAGGTGTTCAAAATGAACACAGTAAGCTTCAGTTACAAAACTTAAGTGAAACAAGTAATACAACAGTAGCAAGTACAACATGACAGTATAAAAGTATCACAAGTTCAAGTGCAGATGGAACAAACAAGTTTCATTTGAAACCTAAGTTTTAAACAGAGGCTAGATTAAGTGGTTTTGAGTTTAAATCAAAACTTTAGAGAAACTGAAGTTATAGACATAGAGTATTCTGGAAATAACAACACAAAAGAACCTGGAAAAGCATACAGTGATTTCCAAAACAAAGAAAAAAAAATATACAAATCAAACAGAGCTTCAGTTTTCAACTCAGTTCAAAGCAAAATGTTAATCTGGAAATCAATTCAAGTAGTAATGCACTCTCAGGAAAACAGTTTTCAAAAGAAGAAAATGGAGTGCAAGGCAAAAATGAATTTTGTTTCAAACAGCAGTTCATCCTGGAGACAAAATTCAGTAAGAATTCTTTTCAAATCATTAGTTATAAACAGAAGATTTAATCAGAGGATTTCCTACATTTGTTTTGCTTGAATAAGATTTTTTTTAAACTTAAATTAATGTTTAAACAAGCATATCATGTTCAAACCTTAAATCCTAACAAGGAACTGATCAGAAGATTTGAATTCTTCTTCTATTCTTACTCTCTGTAGTTTAAAACAGAGAAGAGCAATCCAAGTAAATACAGGCACAAGTCATTTAATTCATACACACAGATCATATACTTATATATACTCATGCAAGCATCAATTATATCAGAAATTTGTCAAGCAAAATATAACTAACCACTTAAGTTATAATTAAAATGTTCATTCACCTAGCAGTTTAAAACAGAGAAGCTACTTGATGCTTACTAACATTTTAATAAATTGTTTTACACCATCACAACCTACTTCCATTTGAGCATCCCATGCTAAAGATAATCAGATAAATGGATTTACTTTTTCCCCTTTTTAACATATTATTCATATGTGCACATTTTCAAACAGAGAGACATTTTGATATTTCATTCACATACAAACAAATTTTAAACAAGTATACTTAGTTCAATCACATGCAAAAATGGGAAGGCAGACAGGAACAACATGGATGAAGTACTAACAGTACATACAAAATGGAGATGAAGACTTGAACACCCAGGAAAACAATGACCAGACCAAAGTGCAACAGCATGGATACAACTTGACATGGAAACTGAAACATATCAGATAATGCAAATTGAAACAGAAGTTTCGAGTCAAATATGAAGACCACAAGTGAAGTGAATCAACTGCAATGCAACACATACCAGGATGCAAACAATAATGACATGAAGAGTAGAACAATCAGGAGAGCAGAGACCAGACCCAAGTGCAACAGACATGCAAAGTGGAATGGATGCAACTTGACATGCAAACAGCCACAAACCCAAATACATGAACACAGGGAAGACTAAAATGAAGACTGGACAATATCAAATTGTGGGAATGCAAAATGTTCAAAAGAACATTGTAAGCTATATGATGAACTAGTGCAGATCCATGGGCTATCCGTAAAGCTCAACAAGACTAAGAAATAACTCAGTAAACATGCAAGTTTAAATTCAAAATGCAATTGTTTGCAAACAGTTTCAAACAAGATATTTTAGTAGCATCTGTACTTATCAATTTAAATACAAGATAAACATAGCATCTATTCTTATCAATTTTTAAAACAAACACAAATAGCACATGTTCCTATCAATTTTAAAACAAACACAAATAGTCAGGTAGCATTTGTTCTAATCAATTTAAAAATTAAGACTGGGCAGCATCTGTTCTTACAAATTTAAATTTTAAAAGAAATCAAAAAAACATTTGCTCCTAACAGTTCAAAAACTAAATCAAATGGGTAGAATCTGTTCTCATAGTTTAAAATAATTACTAGCATCTGTTTCTACCAATTTAAAATCCAAGTAAATCGAGCAATTAACAGCAACTAGCACAAAAATTCAACATGCAGTCACAAATCTGAGCATATCAGTTTTTAAAATCAACTTAGCCGAGCCAAAGATAATCAAATCGCCCCAAAAACATAGCATGCAACCAAGGAATTCACTTCAAACAAATTCAAAAACTTGCATGAAGATTATCGTGAGCTTAGAAAACTCACCTTTACTCGAATCGAAATGGAGCAACGCAAACGAAGAAGAGAACGAGAAGCAAGGATCTCGAGCATAACAGAGCTTCAATTAAGCTCCAAATTTCCCAAAGCAGAACGAGTCGAGAAGAACGAAGCCGCCATATTTTTTTTTCTCGTGCCCTTTTTTTTTTTTTTTTTTTTTTTTTTTAGGGTTAAAAAAAAATGGGAACGGGTAAAGTGAAATGGAAGGGGATCGGGTTAAAGATAAAGGCAGTAGTATTCAAACGTGGGCCGGTATAAATTTCAAAGCCCAAACCATAAACAAGTTTTTTTTTTTTTTTTTTTTTTTTTTCTATTTATCTAAATCCAATTTGTTTTGTCTAATTATTTTCATTACTTTGTTTTGTAAATTTTTGTTTAAGTTATGTTGTTAAATTTTTTTACTAAGTGTATTTGTTTATTTTATTTTGTATTGATTTTTTTTTTTATTTAAGCTAAAGAAAAGAATGTTATTAAAATTTTAACCATCAATTTATTAATTTACATAAATAAAAATTCTTGTATCCAAATTATTTTCTTAAGTCATTAGTTTGAATTTCAATTACAAATTAAATATTCAATTTCAACTCCAAAGTCAAGTTTAAATTTTTCTTCAGCTTTGTATAGATTAAATTTTAAATATTTAATCACCAATTTCATTGTTATATCGGAAATTCAGTTTAAATTATCATTCAAATATTCAAAATTAATTAAATATTCACAATTTAAATTGTTCAAAATTTAGGATCGTTACAAAAAACATGCATTGCTATAGGAAGGTGTGTTTTGTAATGTCATGAGCTAGACGTTCATATCCTGTTAATGACTTGTAAAGAGATTGATAATCTTACCAAACCACAAATGGCAATTGTTCGAGATCGCATGCCGTTTGGGAGTGGTACGTGACCGTTCGAGGTCGGGTTTCGTTCGTGGCGAATGATGACCGTTCGTGCTCAGGTGCCGTTCGAGGTGAATTGTGACCATTCGAGGTCGGGTGCCATTCGAGGCGAATGATGAACGTTCGCGGTCGAGTGTTGTTCGAGGCGAATTGTGACCGTTCGAGGTCGAGTGCCGTTCAAGGTGAGTTATGTGTGCCCTCAGGGGAGGCATAGTATCATTAATGTCAGATTTCACGTTCGAGTGAGTTTCTGAATTTTTTGTTATGGCGGTTTATTGCCATCTCAAAGAATGCCTAGGGACCGTTCGTGATCTCATACATGTGTAAGTGACTTAACCATTATGGAATTATAAATATCAGATTTACATTCAAAATGAGTCTTACAACCAAAATGTTCAACCAAATCAAATCTAGATGCAAAGAATAGAAAACAAAAGCAAAGCAGAGACGTCAAAGTATGGACACCTACACTCATACAGTTGATAGTCATCTCAGAGCACGCCTAAGGACCGTTCGTTATCCTGCACATATGTAAGCAACTTAACCGTACTAGTGTGGACTTTGTGACTTATTCATCATTATTTCAATCTGTTGAACCGTCCCCAGTTGATGTAGATGGTGGTCGTCCTTGCTCCACCGTTGCTGCTCGCCTCCTCACATATTATAATAGCATTCCGTTTCGGATATGTCCTTTTATTTCATCCCTCAAGTGACTACAATCATTTTTACTATGGCCGCTTAGTTCATGGAATAAGCAGTACTTGTCTGACTTCCTCTCATTGTTGGTCGGATCCCTCCTCATTGGCCTCCGTAGGGAACCTGCCCCTTAGTTTCTTGGTGCATTCGTTCCATAGTCTCGTTCAACTCCGTGTAAGAGGTGAATCTCGGTTCCTTTCGCGGCCGCCTTTGTTCATCACTGCTGTTATCTTCCTTTCGTTTTGCCTTTGTCTTTGCTTGAATCCTTTCCGGGTGGGTCTCCGCTTTTGACTTCATAAACATCAACTCTCTCTCCTTCCTCTCTCTCAGCATTTGCATCCTCTTGTCGTAAAAACCTTTCTGCCTCATGGTAAAACTCTCCTAGATCCATAGGTGGATCCCCCGTCAATGAGTTCTTGAATTCTGTGCCATTAGCTATGCCAGATAAAACTGCCATCAAAACCATGGATGGATCTAGCCGATCCACTGATGTCGTTGCTGCATTGAATTGTGTTAAGAAGTTCCTCAAAGACTCTTCAGCCTTCTGCTTCAGCATTGTCAAACTCATAACATTCTTGGGCCTCGAGATGTGGACCCTGAACTGCTTTATAAACTTCAGTCAACTCGGTCCACGTTCCAATCGAACTGCTCTCCAATTTTCTGAACCATAATGCTGCTATGTCCATTAGATATAGTAGGAAACATCGGGCCATGATCTCCTCTAATGCCCCCAATACTTCCATATGCCGCATATACCTTGTCAAATGAACATCAGAGTCTATCCTTCCATCATACATCTCCAATGTTGGTAGCTTGAATTCTGGTGGATTCCTGACCTGCCTTATTACAGAAGCGAAGGGGCTTCTATTAACATCTTTCAGATCTCTATTCACTAATCCGCCTCTCATGGCTCGTCTGACCATCTCCTCCAATCTATCCCTGTCCTCAAGCTGTAATCCTTATCTGTTGCCTTCGATCTGCCCCCGAGTTCACGAGGGAATCCTGAAATCTGCTCTTTTGGACGGGCATCCATTCCTCTGTCAATGCTGTGTTGAACAGCTCCACCTGGTATCCTGCCTGAGGTTGGATCAACATGCTCCTGGGGAGTGCCCATAGCTTTGGGGCTGCTCCTAATGGCCCCGCTCTGTTATGGGTTCTGATTGCTCCATGCTCTTAACCTCTATCTCCAGCACTTTTTACCGTAGCATTCCCTCGATTTTCCATTCTAGCTTGTCCAATTTGCTGGAGTAGTATCTGCATCATCTCTTCTTGCCTTTTCAGCATTCCCTCCCGCATAGCTTCCATCATCATCTCCATCTCGTCTCGGGTGATGAAGACTTAGGCCAGATTAGCTCCTGAGGATGCTTCCTGGCTTCCTTCACGTTTAATTCTCTTCACTCTTTGTCTCAATGTTGATTGCTTCGTCATAGCTTATGCCTTCAGATCCAAAGTCCAAGTTGTAGAATCCCTGAATTCAAGCCTTCTCAGTGAAAGCACCAAAATGTTAGCGCCAAAATTGGTCACTAACAGCCAGAAGTAGCGAAAGCACTAGTGTATGTATACAGATCCTCAATATCCACACACAGATCTCAGATCCGGATTAAGCAAAGAATAAAAATGAAGAAGCTAAAAAAAATCAAAATGGAAGGAAGTAGAAAAGAACACAAAGTTTATAGTGGTTCGACGATCTCCGGCCTACATCCACTTTGAAGAGTTGCTATTTTATTGATTATAACTCGCTGGCTACAAGAGGTTTACAACAGTTCAACCGAGTTACAATAATGATTTTGGCATAGTATCAGCGTTGAAGAGCCAAAGATCCTTTTTTTGAAGCTCTTGGACTGCTATTTATAGGTGTAGGCTGCAAATATCTCGCTCCGATCTTGGTAGACTCCTCTCACGTGGGTGGGCCCACGTGATCTATCCCTGGTCATTTCGACTCGATCCATGATTGATAGGAATGAGATTCATATCGATCCATATCTTGCCTAGTAGAGCCGAGATCGATCATGAACATTTCTGAGGTTGTACGCAAGCTCTGGTGAAAATTTGGTAGCATTTGGACATGTAGATCTTGAGTTATGGTCGATACAAATTTGGGTTTGTAAGGCACTATCAAGATCGTATCAATGCCGCTCGCATTGATCTCATTTGTATCGATCAAACGATGGTGACGTCGAGCGATAAGCTAGGGTAGATCCATCTTTTATGCCGTGTTGACTGCTTCTTCCTTCATATTCATCGGGTGCCATGCTCTTCGTATCGATCCTGTATCCTTGCTTTTGTATCGATCAATTGCTGAGCCTTTCAATTCATGTTGATGCTGGCTATCCTCTTCGTATCGATTCATGGCCATTAGTTCATATCGATTATTTTACCGATCGATGTGAATTACACAGGGATGGGATCGATATGAAGTAGGCAATTTTAAGGAGCTCCAGTCTACTTCGCATCGATGCCTAGGGTGTAGCTTCGTATCGATCCATGATTCATTGTTTTGTATCGATCAGATGACGGATCGATACAAAACATGTTGGGTTATGGATCGATACGAAGGGGTGATCATGAGATGGATCTGTATGAAGCACGTGGATACGAAGTGAATGGATTTGAAGTAGATGGATACGAATATGGATGGACACGATATTGATTCAGAATCCTAACTCGAAGCAACTGCCCCCTTGACCCGAAGCGGACCTTCCAGTGACCCAAAGCAAACGTTGTGGTGACTCGAAGCAGCTTGTAAACATGCTAATCCGTCCAAGACTCAAAGCAGACCTTCTAGTGACTCGAAGCAAATGTTATGGAAACCCGAAGTAGAGCTTGGGACAACTCGAAGCAAACCCTAAACAACTTGAAACAACTCGATTTTGATCAATCAATATCTTTAGCACACTAGCTCCGATTGACTTGAAATTTGAAACATTGGCTTCCGCAGCTTCGTTTGTTATGTTGTATCAATTGTAGCCCAATCAGGACCCGGGAAAAATTTACTAGCATCCATAGCAGGTCTGTGTGTAACTAGTCTTCGAGGACGATCCGTTTTTGCTTTCCAGTTAGTCTTTTGGTGCCACCGCCTTGTTAAAAGGTGGGATAACACTAGACTTCTTTGTTGTGCCAACTCTTTCTTCAGACTAGTCGGCATCTTTGGTCTTCATTCTCTCGTTTCAAGGTCGATAGGTGATGATCGCTCTATGAAACTCTTAGAAGGATGTTGCTCCTTTTTTGACCAGATTCTAACAAATTTTTTTTCTAGCTAGAGTACTAAGTAGTGCATTTCTCCCTTTCTCAAGGAAAAGTTTAACCGTAGAATTAAATAAAAGGCTAATTAATTAAATAATATAACTCGTATATGATATATGTGTTATACTATAAAAGTTATAGTATATAATAAATATTCAATATAAATGTTATATTAAGATAATATAAAATTAATTAAAATATGAATTAATTAAAATATTATTTTATTAATATAATGCTATACATAAGACTATTATGCAAGCAATATAAAATATCAATGTTATATAATAATAAAACTTATATAATATGAATGCATAAATTAAAGATGGAACATAAAGAAACCTAACTAGACTTGAGGAATAAATACATATGTAAATGTATGTATATAATGATTCCGATGCGCTTGACTCTTGAACCAAGAAAGTAATTCATAAAAGTTACATTATTCCATAATTCGTTATCACTGAATGCAATATATTGAAGATTATGAATCTTCAATGTAAAGTTTTCTTTTACCATATATATATGTATGTATATATGTGTGTGTATGTATGTATGTGTTAATAAATTATTTGCATAGTCCTTAGTTGTTGAGCAAACTCAAGCTAAGGATGTTATGTGTAATATTTATAATATATTGAATAGACGAGATAAGATAACTATATATATTTGCTAAGAGAACTCAAGGTACATATACTATACTTAGGCCATTAGGATATGTATGTACAAGTGAATAATTCCATTTTGGTTTGTTGACCGAACTCAAGGTGAAGTGAAATTTGGATAAGGTATCAAGGGTTAGGAGTTGTATACGATACAACCGATAAGGAGTTATCCATTTTCCATGGAGTTATGACTTGTTGAGCAAACTCAAAGTCTGAATTCCAAGACGAACGAGCCTTAACATCTACTAATGAAGTCAAAAGACTTTTACATTTCGACTTAGGGTTTGGCATAACATAGAAGACTAGTGGGAGTTTATTTGTAAAATAAAACATAAAGTTTAACCTTACTGATATTAACAGAACATTTACTATGATTTATCGTAACAATATACCACTTAAACTTGCATAAAATGACAAATCTATTTTTTTTTGAAAATGATAAGCTTACTAGACCAAACTACACCAACTAGCTAAGAATAATTAAAATAGCATTAACTTATGAGCACCTATGGTTAGCTATTACATACAAACCAAAGAACAACCTGTTGATGATGTGAACTCCGAACTAAGACTTGCTTATGAAAATGGGTGTCAGATTTATAAATTTCCTAAGTTTTCGCACACTATACGTTAGAGAAGCCATTGTAGATGTGGTGAAAAAATATGTCTGTCCATGATATATTTGATAGTCTTATGGCCCTGTTTGGTGAACAGTCACGTTCCGCAAGGTACGAGCTTACGAAGAAGTTGTTTAATACCAAAATGACCAAAGGATAGGAAATAGATGACATGCTGATGATGAAGGGCTATTGCTAGGCTTCGTAATTAGACGTACAAATAAGCAATGAATTGTAAGTTGATTTGATCAATAGTTCTATCCTCAGTATGAACCATTTGTACGAAGTTGTAATATGAACTAATTATATATGAATTTCATGGAGCTTCTCAATATGTTAAAGTCAGTGTAACATCCCTCACTTGGAAGCCAAAAATTAACGGTTGCGGATGCTGCAATCATCCATAGTTATTAATCTTCGGCAACCAAATGCGGTAACGTTATATACATCAATATAACAGAAACACATGGATATGAAATTTTTTAAAACTATTTAAAACTTTCTCATTCCATTTCAATCATATTTCAAATTCATTACATAATCCCAAATTCAAAAACCATGTTCAAAAAAATATAATTATTACAAAATACACCAAGAGTGACATATAAAGATGCCCCCTTGGTTGATCAGAGTCTAAACATAGGCAATTAAACAACCTTGCCTTTACAACCAAAACACAGCGGAATCAAGTAGAAAAGAACTTCTATTAGCAAACTTGCCTCCTGTATGTCTCTCGAAGCTTATTCATCTAAAGGAGAACTTGAAAACTTCAACTCTCAAACTACTCAAAATCAATTGAAGACTCGAGAGTTTAAAGGGAAAACATAAACTTCGAGTCAGACATAAAACCTGGTACGAATAATAACCTACTATCCCAAACCATTTAGATATCTAGTGAGACCATGCCCTTTAGAGGAACAGGTTTTCCCCTCACTAGTATCTTACCTAAAATTTTTGTAATAACCATACAATGTACTCCTGCATCCACAATGGTTAAAAACATTTCAATTTAAAATACCATGATGATACGTAAGCAAGTAAAATGTCCTGGATTTTCCATCCCCATTCATTTGAATATATCTTTCAGTTATAGTTTCTAGGGTCACTATTAACCTATTAGTTTTCATGGGCTGATTAAAAACCCGTTCAAAGCTTATGAACTATCTGTCCGGTTTCATAATTTTCATGGGGTCACTAAGAGCATATTGGCCCTAGCTAACAACTTCATTCAATTATTTCATGGGTTCTCGCTGAACCTATTAGTATCTCAAATAACTTCTCTTATTTCATAGTTTTCATGGGTTGACTATGAACCTATTGATCTCTGCTAATAACTTTGTCCAGATATAATTTTCATAGGATCACAACGAACCTATTGATCCCGCCAATAACTCTCTCCAAACATAGTTTTCATAGGTTTACTATGAACCTGTCTAAACTAACAACTTCTTGATCTGCCTTTAGGCATCCTATGTTCCGGTCTACCTGACCTCCTAGATGCAACTCTACTCATTCAGCAGTTAACTCAATTTATATTCACTATTAGATCAACCTAGCTAGTATTCTGCCCTTTTTCCTTAAAATACAGCGATGAGTCCATTATACGGTAAATATGTTTATAGAAGAAGCATATAGAATAACTGATCATAACATAATAATAACAACATTTAGGGTTTAATATCCTTGGAATCATTTTCATATGAAACATGGTTAATCCCTTTAACCTATTATTTTTATCATGCAAAGCTTCTTCAAAAACTCCAACATTATAAGCCATTTCCAAGCTCTTTTATATATCCATGGGTTTTCCTTTAAAAATGAGACTGGGGTTCATTGTTTTGAAAACTAAGTCTTTCAAAACCTTAGACCTTTACTTCTGAAACCATTAGAATATCTCTTTCGAAAGCATTCAAATCTTCTTCCCAAAACACTTAAACATGTGCCTTTCGAAACACTTTAAAATATCTCTTTCGAAAGCACCAAAACCTTCCCTTCGAAACCACCAAAATATTCCTTTCGAAAGTTTAAAGCATACCTTTCCAACCTATAGAAGCATAGCTAGGAAACCATTTGAAAGTGTCTCTTTCAAAACCATTGGGTTTAATCTTAAATATAACTTTTAGGTCAAAGTGAACATATGCGAAAGTACCCCTTTCAAAATCGTTAACTTTCAAGTAAAAGAGTTTGGGGAATATAGCTGGCTTCGGAACCATCTTTTCGAAAGCTTTAATCTCGTAAGTAAAAAAATCGAAAGGATAGCTTTGAAACACCTTTCGAAGCCATTGCCTTCAAAACCTTTAGTTTAAATGGCTACTAGAGTCCTTTCGAAAGCATTGGGAAGAGGCTTGTTATATTTATAAATCATAAACTTGCCTTTCGAACTCATTGAAAACTTTCAACCTGTTTGAAAAGTATGAAAATGGCAGCAAGGTACGACTTGGTTCAAAACTACCCTTTCGAAAGCTTCTCTTTAAAACATAATATACGATAACTCATTCGAAAGCTACCCTTTGAAAAAAAGGCGGCAACCCCTTCGTGAGCTATATAAAAGTGATTTAGACCTTTCGAAAGCAACCATTGAAAGAAAGGCAAGAAACATCTCTTTTGAAAGAAAAACAAAGGCCTTCAAAAGCTATTTAAAATGGCCTCGACCCTTTTGAAAACATTGTTTCGACTCTATACGTTCCGCTTTTCTCCAATCCACTACGTACCAAAGCATTGATACCATTTGTATTGGTTTTGACTTGGTTGGGAGTGGAGGTATAGGGTCGACAGGTAGCAAACAGAAGTGGTGAAGCAGTAAATCTGTGCAAAACTATTTTGTTGCCTTTTTATGTAAACACTTTTCAACTAACTTACCTATTTCTAAATATATAATTGGTTGCCATAAACTTTACCAAAATCTTTTGTAAAAGACCGTCGAATTCATCTAGAATTAATCTAAAATAATTTACAAAGTATCCCTTCCCTTTAACAAAAAATTAAGACAAATAAGTCATCTAACTTAAATAATTTAATTTACATACTAAATTACTTTTGAAAAATCCCTAAAAATCATCATAATTCATTTTTAGTATGCTATCTAACATATATAAATTTCAAACCAAAAATCCTATCCTATATATAATAGTGGAAATAAATTTTAAACCCAATTATTTATTTCTTCCTTAAAAAATTCATAATAAATTATCCCAGCTTGGATAATTCTAAAAATTTAAACCCATCTCCAAAAATGTATTTCATAACATATTAAATCCTCATGGCATTTAAAACCCAATATATAAGAGCCTTAAAATCGAATAGAACATTCATCAAAAATAATTTTTTGAATTAAACATATCATGTAATCCAAGCATATCATCCTTTAAATCATCATTAAGGTTTTAAACTTAAAACTCGAAATCAAATGCTCTTTGTTTGCACAAAAAATGGGCAAACACCTCCAAGTCGTATGATTTAGCTGATTTTATGTTGTTCTTAGTGATTTGGGTGATTCATGCAAATATATAAAAAGCAGGGACTAAACTGTAAAAGACACACAGATTTATAGTGGTTCGGCCAGAATGTGCCTACGTCCACTTTTATATGTTATTCTCCTTTATTGTCAGATTATAAGTACAAAGCTTTGATTGCAAGTATATGAAAGTTGTTTGAAAGTTCTATCCGTGCTTGAGCTCTCAAACTTGTGTACCATTGTTGTACCTCCGCCCCTCTATTTATAGAGTGAGGCTGAGGGTAGGGGTCCTGGATGTATATAGTTGCTGGTGGGCCTGGGCTGAAGCAATCTGGCCTGGCAATGTTGGTTCGGCATGGCCTTGGTCCGGAGATGGTTGGAGTGGAATTGGTCCGGTATCACTTCGGTTCGGCAAGCATGGGAAGGGAGTTCTTTCGGCAATGGTTGGTCCGGTAGTACCTTGGGGATGTGTTGGTTCGGTAACGCTATGGTCCGGTGGTAGATGTGTTGAGTTCTGGTTCGGCTAGGCATAGGAAGTGAGTTGGACCGGTAGTACACTGGGAAGGGAGTTGGTTCGGCAGTGCTTAGGAAAAGAGTTGGTTCAGCAGTGCTTTAGAAAGGGGTTGGTTCGGTGGTGTTGGCCCGGTCGAAACACACCCAACACTTGCCCCCCAAAGTAGGGCATGTGCCTGCATATGGCGTGCTTTCTTTTAGGTCACTCATCTTGGACACTCTCATCCGGTCTCGAACGCCGAACCAATTGGTCCGATCGTGATATTTGCCTATAAGTATAGGCCTTATGCTTTCGTTATTCCTTACCAACTGAAGTAGCCGGACCAATTTTTTCCTACCGAATCAATTACATTGTCGGACCAGGTGAGGTCTTCTTTCACCGAACAAACTTTTTCCTGAACCACCAAATGAGATCGGAGGATATGAGTGCCGAATGGTATTTGAGCCTTGGACTACCGAATGGACTGGAGAGTATAGTGCTGAATGACCTTTTGCCTTGCTTTACCGGATGAATTCGGGAGTTCGAGTGCCGAATGACCTTTTGCGTTGCTTTACCGGATGAATTCGGGAGTTCGAGTGCCGAATGACCTTTCGGCCTTGAACTACCGAACGCACTTTTATGTTTTGAACTGCAAGTGAAATTCCAGACTACATACACTTGCTTGTTTACTTCCCTCATTCTAACGACGCACTTTTTGTGTTTGCAGATAAATGTCTCGTAAAGTGGAAACTTGATCAGATAAGAAGAAATCCAAGGACAGAGAAGAGTCCTCCACAATGCCCCCAGCTCAGTCAGGATCGGGACGTCATGGACCTCCCCCGAGATCACTAGTAGATGGGTACGGCCCTCAGGAGCCCCTGAACTCGCCACCTGACTGCTTTCCTAGCTCCCTTAAAGAGGAGCAGCTTGATGTTATATCTCGTTCTTTCGGTATTGACAGAGCACACATGGTGCTACCAGGGAATGGAGTTATGCCGTATGACCCTCCTGAAGGATATTTTTCTTATAGTAGGTACCATTATATGTGTGAGGCCATTCCCCCGATCAATGCTTGGATAGTCAGCTTCATCACCTATTTGAAGGTGGCCCCTTTCCAGCTTCAGCCCAACTCTTATGATATCTTGGTGAGTCTATTTATCATCTTCCAGAGAAAGTACGGGCGTCCCCCTCCAACCGGGAGATTCGGTCCCTGTGCAATTTGAGAGGCTACAAGAAGGGGTCTCCCTACATTAGCTTAGAATCGGCCGTGTCCTTCAAGTCGGTCCTGGACTTATATTCGAAGTTCAGCATGTTCAAGAAGGAATGGTTTTTCGTCAAGGATGACTCTGTTTCTATCTGTCGCTTCACCTCTGGCTGTAAGTTGAAGCTTATTTATAATTTCCGTTCTGACTGCAATGCTTCTTCTTATGTGTTTTATTTCTTGCTAGCGACATGTGGCTTTGCGGTTGTGGAGAACGATCGCCTGGTTCAGATGGCTACGGAAATAGAAGCCATTTCGGGAAGGGAGAGGTCAGCTTCTTACTTGATCAGGAATGCTACTCTTTTGGGGCACAATTTGATTCTACCACGTCATCCTATAGTCAAGCATAGAGACACAGCTGAGAAGAGGGCTGCCAAGGCTAAAGGAGGGGATGCAGCGAAGAGCAGCAAAAGGAAACCCTTCTCAAGACCTCCAATTGCCGGGGGGAAGAAGCTTAAGAAGTCCGATGGACCCTGCCCCAGCACATGTCCAGACATCCCGGAGGAGGAAGAGGGGGAGGAGGAAAGAGGTGAGGAGGAGAGCGCAGGTGATGGAGAAGGTGATGGTGATGATGGTGGCGAAGGACAGAGCGGTGATGGCGCTGGGGCTTTTTCCTCTGGACAAGCAGGGGAGATTCAAGAGTGGACAGATGATGCTTTCCGCCAGGCTTTTGAGGGGTTGGAGGAAGGATCGGCCTTGGTGGAGAAGCCAAAGAAAGCTGACAAGGCCGAGACTTGTTCCGATTCATCTTCCAAGAGCATTTCAGCTAAGGCAACCCCTGCGATTCAAGGTGAATTTTTGACTCTTGACGACTCCATTTATGATAAGGATTTAGGAATACTTTATGGCCATCTCCCGTCCTGGAATGAGATTCAGGACTTATTGCGGTATCCTACTCCTCCCTAGGGTTTGTATAACAAAAGCATCGTTTTACTCTTCTTAACTTGATACGTTTCCTGAATTATAGCTCAATTTATGCTTGTAACACTTGGTTTTTATTCCAGGAGTGGGCGAAGCGGCCAAGACATCAGATGTTCGGCACCGGCTTGAACAATACAAACTTCTCAAAGCTTCTACTAAGCCGAAGCCTTCGACTGACCTCCCCGGAGACGTAGTCGGCTACCGTCCTCTTCTTGGGGTCATCGAAGAGGACATCCAAAAGAGGAAGAGGAGCCGTTCCATGTTCGAATCCTCACCTGGTCCTCAGCCCCCAATTCAACCTCTTCGGGATACCACGGAGGAGAATATTGAGTTTATACCTTCCCCGCATCCATCTGAAAATCATACTGTTACCCCAATAGATCATCCCGGCTTGGCTCGTAATCCGTTTGCGGGTCATCTGGATCCAGGCTCTCATGACATTTCCTTTGACGATGCTACTAGTGAGCACCTTCTCCCTCGCAATCCTATAGTACGGGTGCTTGATGAGGCTAAGTCCCTGGACCTTAATTTTCTTACTACTCGAATTGTAACTATGGGGGATGAAGCTAAGGCAAACATCAACCGGGTTGCTGAGGAGACCAGGAAGCTGATAGGGCATCATGCCCGACTGGTCAAGGCCGGAGAGGAAATCAGGAGTGCTAACATTCGATTGCGGTTAATGGTTTCCGACCAGGCCAAGCAACTCGCCGATCAGGCCATCCAGATTTCTCAGCACGAGGCCGCCTCCAGGCGAATAAAAAAAACCATGGAGGATGCTAGCAGAGCAGAGTTATGGAGAATGGAGGCTGCCTGCAAGGAACGGATCGATATGGCCATTGCAACGGTGGATGAGGTCCGGAAAGCGGATCTCGAGCGGGTAGAGGAGTTATCCGAGAAGCTTGAAGCCGCAGAGCTTGCTCAAACCAAGCTAAAGGAGGAGATGGAGGCAATGAGGAAATCTCTTCAGGCTGACCGCTCGCGATACCGATCGGAGAGGGATGCTGCCATTGCAAAGCTGTTGGCTTCTGAGGTCCGAATGAGGGAGTTCGAGGAGGACGAGGGGATGATGGATGAGATGCTCCAGAATATGTACTTCCATACTTGGAAACAGGGCAACTTATCCTGGATGGATGATTATTCCCGAGTCATGGCCAGGATTTATCTCAGGGCTCTGGAGGAGGCCAAAGCTGATGCGGATAAGGAGGGTGGCATGGCCTTCCGAATGGATGTGGTTACGGCCCAATTCACCAAGGAGGAAAAAGTGGTGGTGAAGGAGGGCATGCGGCTGCTCGCTGCTGAGGACGTAGGTGTGCAGTTGGGGGATGATGATCAAGGAACAGATGCTGGTAAGTCTTCCCTTTTAGCCTTTTCATAGGTTGGTTGCTTATTGTTTATTTAATGGATTCTTCTCCTGAATTGGACAGGCGGGACCTCTGAAGTGCCGACTACCTCTGGTCAACATGCTAGGAGTTCTGGTCCTGCGGTTAAGTAGACCTCGGAGGGCGAGCAGGATAGAGGCGAAGCCCCGATGCAGCCGACTCCTTGGCTTGATCTGGACATTTTTCGGTTTACTTGACATTACTGTCTATGTTAGTCTTAAAACATTAATGTAATTTTCAGGCTGTAATTATGTAACGAACAACTTGATTTTTGGCATGTAACTTTTAAATTAGACTGATTTTGCTATATTTGAATGTTTTTGTTATTTTGACGTGTTGCATAAGAAATACAGCTATGCACATGTCTGTGATTCAATCGTGTTTGATGCTAAGTTCTTGCTTAAAATATAATTTCATATCTTGCAATGTTTGTGTGATGTGCGAATAAATTATAGCTACGTATTTATATACAAGAGGAAAAGGTACCGCCCCTCATGTCTTAGTTGTAAATGGTAGCTTTGAATGTCTTGTGTAGCTGAGTATGGAATGCAGCTGAGTGTCATGTCATTCAGTTGTGAGTTCCTATTTCCATTGGAGAGCGTGTCCTATTTTGTGTCCTGTACTTTAGGGATTGTCATAGAGGATAGGAGGAAAAGTTTTCAAACAAAACAGAAATATAAGAAATAGTAGAACTTCCAATCACGGAAGCCATTCGATGTGCTCAAGTTCATGGCAAACGAGTTTTGTAGTCTTTCCCTAGCTGTGGGTCTTGGAGACATTTATCACCCATCTTACGCCTCCGCGGGGAGTTTTCTTTTTTACCACAGCCCTACTTAAGACACAATGGAGCCGAGATCGCGCACGGTAACTACCCGGACCATTATGGCCCGTAATCGTGGGTATTATTCAATTTACCGTGGCCGGCTAGCGTGGGTGCCGATCGTCAACCGTGAACTACCCCTAGCTGGCCACACCTTATATTGGGGATTAAAGTAGGTTCACAATTGCCGGCGAGCCGAATGCCGTAATGAGCTGCCTAGGCTATTTTCGGCCTCCTCGGTGGCTTATAATCGGCTCACTACAGTTGGCATTGAGGGCCGTTGCGAGCAATGAGTTAACCCACAGTAGAGGGATGCGGGAGCAAAAGTGTCTCATTGGCGAGGGCATAGATTCGTATAGTACCTGTTAGGTCTTGTCCAGGGGAGGTCGCGTCGTGATGCGTCTTGAATGGAAATGCCATTACACAGGATTTTGTTCAACAGAAAAGGATAAAGTTAACAAGCAGCCAAGATATAAAGGTACAACTTAAAAAAGGGACAAGGTTTTTAAAGTGGTTCGGCATGAAAATGCCTATGATTCTCTTTGTTAATTCACTTCATATGGGCAGTACAAGTTAAGAAAAGTATCGACGAAGGTGTTGGATGTTCCATGCCCTCTGGAACACCTCTCCGTCCACTGTTGACAAAATATAAGCTCCATTGTGGAGATCTTTATGAATTACATATGGTCTGTCCGAGATTGGATCTAGTGCACCGGGGCGCGGGAAGATTCGTTTGAGGACAAGATCTCCTTTTCGTAAGCTACAATGCATGACTTTGGAGTTGTATTGTGCTGCCACCTTTTGCCTGTGAGCTACCGCTTTGAGTGCTGCATCATTTCTTCTTTCTTCGATTAGGTCCAAAGACATATGGAGGAGTTCTTCGTTTTCTTCTGGGTTGTAGTGGATCCTACGGTGGAAAGGCATTACAGTTTCAACTGGGAGCATGGCCTCCGATCCGTCTGCCAAAGAGAAAGGAGTATGCCCTGTTGATGTTCTGAAAGACGTGCGGTAGGCCCAAAATGCCGTAGGAAGTTCATCCACCCAAACGCCTTTTGACTTTTCAAGCTTCTTCTTGATTAGAGTTTTGAGAATTTTGTTGACAGCTTCGACTTGTCCATTTTCCTGGGGATAAGCCACGGACGAGAAGCTTTTGTAAATTCCATGTCTTGGCACCAGTCGGCGAACTCCTTGCTGTCAAACTGAAGTCCATTGTCCGATATGATTTTGAGTGGAACCCCGTACCTGCATAGAACATTTTTGATCAAGAAGTTAATAATTTTTGCTGAAGATACTTTATTTAGAGGTTCCGCTTCCACCCATTTGGTGAAATAGTCGACTGCCACTATGGCATATTTGGCTCCGCCTCGGCCCATTGGCAGTTCGCCAATCAAGTCAATTCCCCATACTACAAAGGGCCAAGATATGGTCATCTGAGTAATCTCATTTGTTAGTAGTCGAAGGATCTTAGCAAATTTCTGACATCTGTCGCATTTTTTGACGAAGTCCAAGGCGTCTTTGTTTAAGGTGGGCTAGAAATATCCATATCGGAGTATCTTCTTTGCTAGAGTCTGCCCTCCAGTGTGATCTCCGCAACTTCCTTGATGGATGTTGGATAAGATTTCCTTGGCTTCCCTTCCAGCGACACACCTTAATAAGGGATTAGAGAAGCCGCGCCGATAGAGGATGCCTTCTTGTATTGTGTAGCGGGAAGCTTTCCTCAAGATTTTTTAACTTCGTTACGCCCGTCAGGCAGTGTGCCACTTTGTACGTATTTCCGGATGGGAGTCATCCAAGTTTCCTCTTCGATTGCAGCTATCAGATTCACTTGCTCGAAACTCGGGGCTAGTTGCTTTGAGATGGTTACTGTTCCAGAAGTGATGTCGTCCTTCATGCTAGCTTGCTTTGCCAGTTCGTCGGCCTCCTGATTCTCTTCTCGAGGAATGTGTTTGATTAAATAATGATCCAATTGATCGAGCAGCAGCTTGGTCTTCTTCAGATATGCTGTGAGTCGTTCTCCTCGAGTCTGGAATTCTCCCAGTATTTGATTTACAATAAGTTGAGAATCACTATGGAGACATAAGAACCGAATCCAATCTCTAGGGAAAGTTCTGATTCGGCTATCACTGCTTCGTATTCTGCATCGTTGTTAGTGGCAGTGAATTCCAACCTTAGAGCATAGTGTAGCTTCCTTCCCCTGGGAGTGATTATTACAACACCTGCCCCCGAACCTTGTTCGTTTGATGCTCCATCCACAAAGAGATTCCACTTGATGTTTTCCGCTATTTCAGATTGCTCCTTTCCTTCGTTGGTAGTGAATTCGGCAATGAAATCGACCATGGCCTGTCCCTTGATGGTGGTGCGAGGATGGTAGGTGATATCATATTGACTCAGCTCGATGCACCATTCAAGTAGTCGCCCGGAAGTGTCGGGACGATGGAGTACCTGCCTCAGCGGTTGATCGTTTAGAACTCTGATGGAATGAGATTGGAAGTTGTGTCGCAGTTTCCGTGATGTGATTAGTAAACAGTATGCTAGCTTCTCAAGTTTAGGATATCTGGCTTCTGCCCCCGTAAACCTCTTGCTTACAAAGTATACTGGCCGCTGCGTGCGGTTGTCTTCTCTTACCAAAGCGGCGCTTAGAGCATGAGATGACACAACAAGGTATAGGTATAGCTCTTCGCCTTCATTTGGAGTTGAGAGTACTGGTGGTCTCTGGAGGTGTTCGACTAGGTTAAGGAAGGCTTTTAAGCATACGTCAGTCCACTCGAACTTTCCTTTGTTCTTCTTTAGAGCTTCGAAGAAGGGGACGCACTTGTCAGTTGCTTTAGAGATGAATCTGCTTAGGGCGGCCACTTTCCCATTTAGGCTTTGCATTTCTCTTCGAGTGGAAGGTATCCTGATTTCTTTCAGAGCCCGGACTTGTTTATGGTTCGCTTAAATTCTTCTGGTATGGACGATGAATCCTTAGAACTTTCCCGATGATACTCCGAAGGAGCACTTTAGAGGATTCAACTTCATTCCATATTGCCGAAGTACTTGAAACATCTTGCTTAGGTGGCTTACATGGTCGTTGGCTTTCCCTGATTTTACTAGCATGTCGTCCACATAAACTTCCATAGTTCGTCCTATTAGTTATGCGAACATCTTGTTAACGAGGCGCTGATAAGTAGCTCCGGCGTTTTTAAGTCCAAAAGGCATTACTCTGTAGCAGTACAATCCCCAGTCAGTGATAAAACTAGTGTGGTCTTGATCGGGAGCGTGCATAGGAATTTGGTTATATCCTGAGTATGCGTCCATAAAAGATAAGAGTTCGTGCCAGGCTGTGTTGTCCGCCAGTTGATCGATTCGGGGGAGTGGGAAGCAATCCTTTGGGCAAGCATCATTTAAGTTGGAGAAGTCAATGCACGTTCGCCACTTCCCATTAGCCTTCTTTACTAGTACCGGGTTAGCGATCCACTTTGGGTAGATGGCTTCTCGTATGAAGTTATTGGCAAGCAGGTTCTTTACTTCTTCATCGAGGGCTGTTGATCGTTCTGCCCCTATGCTTCTCTTTTTCTGCTTTACTAGCACTTTGGTAGGATCGATGTTCAGTACGTGGCACGCTACGTCTGGGGAGATTCCAGTCATATCAGCGTGCGTCCATGCAAATACATCCATGTTGTGGCGGAGAAAATCGATGAGTTGATCCTTCAATTCTGCTTTTAGTCGAGATCCGATTTTCAATAGTCTACTTGTGTCATGTTTGTCTACAGATACAAACTCCATAGCCTCTACAGGCTCGGCGGTGGCCTCCTCCTCTTTGTCCTTGGGGTCTAATTCATTGAAAGGATCACTGGTATATCGAAGAGGTAGGGCTCTCTTCAGTTGCTATGCTTCCAAGCTTTTCATGCAGAGAGTAGTCTCTGCATTCTTCCCTTTATCCCTTCTGCGGTTATTGCGAAGTTCAGTTACATAACATTCTTGAGCAGCGTCTTAATCTCCCTCTACTTCTCCTATTCCATCATCTGTTGGGAATTTCATCTTCAGGCACCACGGGGCCAGGACAATTTGGAATTCGGACAAGGCTTGTCTTCCCAAAAATCGTTCTAAGCCGAGTGGTTTTCTATTAGCACAAATGTTTGTTTCCGCACAACGGAGTGGGAATGACTTCCTATTTCAACAAAGAGGTCCAGTTGCCCGAGGGGCATCTTCGCCTCTCTAGTGAAACCATGTAGCGGTTTGTTGCAGGGAGACACATCCTTCATCGACAGCTTCATTTTGTCGAAAGCATGCTTAAATAGGATATTTACTGAGCTTCCAGTGTCTACTAGAATTCGGAAAACTTTGGCTGGACCGAACCAGGCAGAGATGACCATAGGATCCATGTGAGGGTACTGCCTTCCTTCTAGGTCATGCCTACCGAATGTGATGTCATTGTTCTCTTTCCGCTTTGGGTGGCGTTCTTCTATAACGGAATTAACGCAGTCTTCATTGTTTCTAAGCGACTTTCCATATTTTTCCATCTCTGTCCAACTTCTGTCGGCGATGTGTGGTCCTCCTGATATGGTATGGACCACTATCTTCTCTTGACTAGAGCCGCTGGTGTTGCGATTTCCTCCGCCTACTTCCGGGGGTGATAGCCTCGGGCTTTCATTGGCAGGAGCTGGCGTCCTGTTCTAGCTTTTTACATAGCGTTCCAGTCTCCTCCTTCTGATGTGTTCTTCAATTAAGTCCCGGAGATGATGACATTCATTGGTATCATGCCCATGAGATTCGTGGAAACGGCAGAACTTTCCAGATTTAATTGCGTTATCTGATTCCTTCTTGTGCGGGGGGCGTCTGTATTTAACTTCGTCTTGGGTGGCCAAGAAGATGTTTTCGATTGTTTCATTCAAAGGAGTGTAAGTGTCAAATCTCGGTCCTGGCCGATATAGACGCTTTTCTCCCTTCTTGCCCCCAGCGCTATCTCTAGAGTCATTTCTTCGAACATCCTTTGCTACTGTGGGTGTGTTGCCATGAGCTGTAGTTTATTGCCCTGTCTGCCTTTCAATGGCAGCGTCTTCAAGTCTCATATATTTTCCGGCTTCATGGAAGAAATCGGGTAAGGTAGCTAGCTTTTCTTTCGTTAATCTCCTAGCAAATTTAGTATCAAGATGCACACCACTGCAAAGGGCCATTAGGATAAGTTTCTCATCGGCATCCTGGAATGCGGCCACTGCGGCATTGAATCGGGTTTGATATTGTTGCACTGTCTCTCCGGGCTTTTGTTTGATATTGGATAATGAATAAGCGTCTTTGGGTTGTTCCACATGAATGCGGAATTGGTGATGAACTTTTCTTTCAACATTTACCATGAGCTGATGGACCCTTGGGGTAGATGGCAGAACCAGGAGGTAGCTAGATCTGCCAAGAATAGTGGAAAGCATTTACACAATACTCCTTCTGTCGCTCCGCTCATGAGCATATGCTGTGTGTATCTCTATAAGTGTACGACGGGGTCAGAGGTTCCCTTGTAAGGCTCCAATGTTGGCATTTTCCATTCTCGGGGGGTGATGGCAATTTCGATATTGCGGGTGAAGGGGCTGTTACCCTAGCGCCTATCCCTCGATCTCTTTGATCCCGTCGGACGCACTCTCTGAACAATCGCGCCATCCTTTCATCAGAATTTGGAGCAGATAGAAATGAGTTTGGTTCTTCTCTGCGGGATTGATTCCGTCCAAATGACCTATAGGGATGGTATCGTCTATCACTCCTAATATTTTCCAGTGACTGCCTCTGGTCTTCTGGGAGCATGTTAGGGTCAGCTACAGTTGGCACTTACCTGGATCTTCCCCTGCTGGGTTCTGTTCCAAGCATTTCCTCGGGTCCAACTTCGGGCTGGACTCTAGCTCGGCCCCGTTCATTGGTGTTCCCATGGCTAGGTAGCATGACAGGCTCGGCTACATCCGACCCTCGCCTGGTACCTCCCCTGTTGGGTTCGGTTCCAAGCGTCTCCTCGGATCAGAATTCGGGCCGAGTCCAGGCTCGGCTCCTACCATTGCTGTTTCTGTTGTTTGCCTCTTCGAAGAAGAAAGATCTTTGTCGCCTCCCAGGTCCTCCAGACTGGGACTCATCCCATGATTCAGTGTTGCGGTTGGATTCTTCTGCATCCCTTAAGCGTGACATGAGTTGGTTCACCAAGGCTTCTTGTTGGGATGTGAAGCGATCAGTCACTTCAGCCACAACCCTGTCTAGATCTGCCCTAGTAATTGCTGCCGGTTGTTTCGTGGAAGGGGCTGTCGGATTTACATGACTTCCATTTTGTACCGCTGTTGGAACGGGACGATTCTCTTGATCAGTGATCACTGGATCTGGAATACTGCTAGTTGCGATGTTCTTTCCTTTGTTAGCATCCTTCTTCTGTCTGGGAGGCATGTTTTCCTAGCAATGAGCGATGCTGAAAGGAAGAAGGTTAAGTGGGAGAAGCTGAAGCTTCGAGCTCTTCTCTCAGTGAAAGCACCAAAAATGTTTGCACAAAAAATGGGCAAACACCTCCAAGTCGTATGATTTAGCCGATTTTATGTTGTTCTTAGTGATTTAGGTGATTCATGCAAATATATAAAAAGCAGGGACTAAACTGTAAAAGACACACAGATTTATAGTGGTTCGGCCAGAATGTGCCTACGTCCACTTTTATATGTTATTCTCCTTTACTGTTCAGATTACAAGTACAAAGCTTTGATTGCAAGTATATGAAAGTTGTTTGAAAGTTCTATCCGTGCTTGAGCTCTCAAACTTGTCTGCCATTGTTGTACCCCTGCCCCTCTATTTATAGAGTGAGGCTGAGGGTAGGGGTCCTGGATGTATATAGCTGCTGGTGGGCCTGGGCTGAAGCAATCTGGCTTGGCAATGTTGGTTCGGCAAGGCCTTGGTCCGAAGATGGTTGGAGTGGAATTGGTCCGGTATCACTTTGGTTTGGCAGGCATGGGAAGGGAGTTGGTTCGGCAGGGGTTGGTCCGGTAGTACCTTGGAGATGTGTTGGTTCGGTAACGCTATGGTCCGATGGTAGATGGGTTGAGTTCTGGTTCGGCTAGGCATAGGAAGTGAGTTGGACCGGTAGTACACTGGGAAGGGAGTTGGTTCGACAGTGCTTAGGAAAAGAGTTGGTTCGGCAGGGCTTTAGAAAGGGGTTGGTTCGGTGGTGTTGGCCCGGTCGAAACACACCCAACACTCTTTAAAAACGAAAATGAGATGGTTTTGATTATTATTCCCCTGCTTTGGGCAAGGAACTTGAGATTTGATCTTGCTTAATCCTCCTTTGCTTGAATCCTAAGCTTCTGTTAACTTTTAATCTCCTTTTCCCCTAGATTGTGATGGCTTGAGCTCTTTGGTTTATGTTTTAGAATTATGAACTTGTGAAATAAAATAGGAATAAGGGTTTAGGGGTTATGGTGGATGGCTATTCCCCATAATATCATGCCTTATTATCTTATCAGTTAATTTATAAAACCATTTCCATAGACTCATTATTTTAAATGTTTATTTAGTTTAGCACGGCCTCTAATAAATTTTCAAATCTCAATCCCCTCATCCCTCTAATTTTACATTATTCTATTTAATTTATCTAATTAAATCTCCTGAATAATATTATTTAAAACAAGGGGTGTTACAGTTGGCCCAGTCTACATCAAAGATCAATGAGCTGTACATGCTATTCTGGGTAGTGCATTATCCTCGAAGAGTTTGAAGAAGCGGAAAAGTGAATGTAAGAAAAACAAGGAAAGTAAGAAGACCGATGACGAGAGTGAATGTCACCACTACCACAAAACGGTCATTGGAAAAGGAACTTCCTTATTACTTAAAGATTTTTAGAGAAAGAAAGAAAAATGGTTCCGTGGCTCAAGTAGATACATTTATGATTTAAAATTGTTTTATAATCAATGAAATGTCTAAGGTCTTAGATACTAGATCTAGAACTCATATATGCATTACAGGGGCTTAAGAACTAGTATTGCATGGCAAATGGAGAGATATGACTCCAAATTGTTGATAGATCTATTGTAGATGCAACGACAGTAGGAGATTATCATTTATGATTGCCTAATAGTTTTGATATTAAGTAAATGCTATTTTGTAAAAGATTTTGTCTGTAGGATTATTTCTGTTTCTTGATTGTCTGAGAGTGGATATATATTTTATTGTGCAAATAATGAAGAATAGTCTGAATAGAAATAAATTCTACGATGGTGTTCTTGAAAAATGGCATTTACACGATCAATACTAATTATGTGTGTTATGTGAATAATTCTTCTAACAATATAAACGATAGTTATCTTTGATATTGTAGGCTAGGTCATATTAATGGAAAATGACTACAAAAACTGAAAATTGAATGTTTTCTCCTTCACTTGATTCTAGTTCATTTGACACGTGTGAGTCATGTCTCAATGGTAAACTGACCAAGCACCCCTTTATTGGGAGCAATGAAAGAGTTGATGAACTCCTAGGGTTAATGCATAATGATGTATGTGGCTTGATGTCTATAATCATAAAAGATAATAGTTCTTACATTGTTACATTCGCTCATGATTTCTCAAGACTAGGATATGTGTATCTTATAAAGAACAAATCCAATGTCTATGAGAAATTTATGGAATATAATAATGTAGTATAAAATCAATGGGTTGTATAATTAAGATTATTCGATCAGATCGAGGAGGTGAGTAAAGTGGACAAGAGATCCAATAGTACTTAAAAGATAATGGGATTAGCTCTCAGGTTACTCCGTCCTATACTCCATAACACAGTGGTGTCTCGGAGCAAAGGAACCAAACCTTATTAGATATATAGTTTGTTCCATGATGGGTAAGGCTGAGCTACCTCTATCCTATTGGGGATATGCGCTAGAAATCGTAGCGCATATGTTGAACTTGTCGCACACTAAATTTGTGCCTCAAAATGCCATATGAGATGTGGCATGGTAAGAAATCCCAACTCATGTACTTGAAGTTGTGGGGTTGTCCGACATACGTGAAGAATGTTGTTCCAAATAAACTGGAGGAAAGATCAGTACTATGTAAATTTATAGGATATCCCAAAATTCAATGGGATATATATTCTACAATACCGAGGAACAAAAGGTTATTGTTACTTGACATGCTATCTTTTTAAAAAAGAATTTCTATCAAAGGAAATTAACCATTAGGTTATAGAGTTTGATAAGATCTAGAAGTTAACACTTAGGAGGAACGAGTGGAAGAACTGAGTTCACCCGTATATGAATACACACAACCCATTAGAAGGTCTAGTAGGAAATATCATGCACCAAAGAGATACTACTATTTTCTCATGGATGGAAAGAATAAGGACTGTGACTTAGATGATGGCACTCCTCTATCCTTCGAACAAGCACTGCTAGGTAAAGATTCTGCACTTTAGCTTGGAGCAATGAAATCCGAGATGGATTCCATATATAAAAACGAAGTATTGACTTTTTTGGACGTACTTAAAGGGATAAAACCCATCATATGCAAATGGATTTTTAAGAAAAATCAAAATGCTGATGGAGGAGTAGAGACTTATAACACTAGGCTAGTTGTGTAAGGATTTCGTAAAATTCAAGGTGTTGATTATGACGAGACTTTTTCATCCGTAGCTATGCTTATGTCCATTTGGATTGTGCCAATTATTGATGCATTCTATCACTATAAAATAAGGAAAATGGATGTAAAGATGACATTTCTAAATGATGATTTAGAATAAGAAACCATCTGCATATCACAGCCCAAGGGTTTTTGGTCAGTTGGAGTGAGGGAAAGGCCCATAAGTTGTTGAAGTTCATTTATGGACTTAAACATGCTTCAACGAATTGGAATAAGTGTTTTGATAAAGTAATCAAACAGTTTGGTTATTATCCGAAAAAAAGAGAAAGCGTGCATATACAGAAAAGAATAGAGCAACACTACCGTTATCTTAGAACTATACATCGATGATATATTATTAATTGGCAATGACACTTTGTTATTGCAATCAGTAAAAGCTTGGCTTTCTAAGAATTTCCTCATGAAGTATTTGGGAGAAGTAACCTGCTGCTCAGAACAAAGATCGATATATATAAATCTAGAGATTGTTGGGACTTTGTACATAGGTACCATGCCGAAAAGGTTTAGTATGAAGAATCTAAACATAGAAATGTTCAAATGCAGTCTGGAATCGTCCTTTCTAAGAAGGACGCTATTTATACCGACGAGGACAATGAGCATAAAAAAGATGACCGCTTATGCTTCATCCATAGGATCAACAATGTACGCTATGCTATGTAATAAACTGGATGTGGCATATGCATTAGAATGCATAAGCCAATACCGGTCTAATCCTGCAGAAAAACATTGTACAACCATAAAATGTATGCTAAAGTATTTAAGAAGTACTAAGGACATTCCTTATATATGAGAATGGAGACCCCTTTATGAAAGGGTATACAGACTTTAGCTTTCAAAGTGATATAGATGATAGTAAGCCAGTGTCCGATTATGTTTTTACACCTTACAGTGGAGCTGTAAGTACGAAATGTTCCAAATAAAAATTAGTAGCCGATTTGACGTTGGAGCCCAAGTACATCATCGTTGATGAAGCATCTAAAGAAGCAGTTTGGATGTGTTTGAGTGAGCTCGGATTAATTCCCAATAAGAAGAATCTTATGCATTGTTCTATGATAACAATGAAGAAATTTAGATCGCAAAGGAACCCAGAGCACACAAGAAGTAATGACATATTCTTCGAAAGTTCCGCCTCATTAGAGAATTTATTGGGAAGAAAGAGGTCGTGATACAAAGGGTAGATACCAAGGACAACATAACAGATCCATGCACTAAGGGTCTAATTCAGTCGGCTCTCGAGAAGTTGATTGAAGGGATTGGATTGAGATTTCATAATTAGCCTCAAGTGCAATTAGAAGATTGATAGAGTTAGGGGTATCCCTTGGGGCAATTCTATAATTTATTGTAAATAAATTAACTACGTAATCAATTCTCGTTTGTAATGAATGAGTTTTTATTTCTGTTATATATTTGTTATAATGTGTTATGAGTAATTAAATATTTAACTAAAATATATTTAACAGAAAATCCATGAATGATGTGTTTGTGATAGTAATTTCAAATAGTTCTAATCATGAATATTGTATCATAATATACTAAGCACATCATTCTAAATGTTCCTAGTCAAGATACATCGAAACTAGATGTTGATGCATCCATTGAGACTAGATTACATAAGCTCTCCAAATGTTGTGCAATGTATTGCTTATACCTGTTGGACGCACCAAGGGGTTACATACTGATAGTTTTTGGATAACCATTGACTTACTCGATAGTTTTCAATTGGTTAATAAAACTAAGGTCAACCAAAAAATACCAATGTGACTAATTTACATAATTCTCTCGACTTGAGAATACTGTTAATCTTCAATATGGAAGCTCCGCTTTGATTATAGTCAAATCATTGCATGACATCAATATGTGGCATAGTTGGGTTTGGTGGAAGTATTGGAAGTGAAACGCTATTCAATAGAGGTTTTGTCTCTTCAATTATATGGGTTAGTATCATGGTCAACTCAAAGTCAAAATCTTTATCCAAAGTAGTCTAGTTAATAATAATTGTTATTATGGAACTAAGGACTTCGTGTTTAGACTTTTGTGTTGAATGTGGATGATATTGAACTTTTATCCATTACCAACTTCCATAAGTCCAAAGTGATGTAGTTTTAATGAAGTAATTAGTGTAAATAATAATCAAAACCGGGAAATGCTTAACAAATAAAATTGGAATTTACTAAAAGAAAGTAAACGATAAATTTGGCCAAAGTGTCACATCACGTTCTAAGTAATGTGTGAATGTTAATATTCGAACAATTCGATGTTAGTCATGAACCAGATTTACACCTAGCAGGTCACACAACCAAAACGATGAATACTCCATTGACCAAATGATTTATTAATTTTTAATTATTATAAATTAATTAAATTAATTAATGTTTATGAAATATTAGTTACAAAACTTTATTTTGAATTGATGATCAAATATTATTAAATATATTTATAATAGATATAAATATATTAATCGATATAAGATATCAATATGCTTTCAAATCGGATTTAAATGAAAAATATTTTGTTTGGGCTTTAAATGGGTTTAAAGCCTATATAAAGGGTTGAATTAATCGACTATTATAGAGCGTAGGGGTGGCCATAGGATGGGTAGAAATGCTAGGTTGGGTGGATAAAAGGATTGAAAGAGTAATAGAGAAACATGGATCTTGATCCTGACTTCTGTCTTCATTCGTCCTCTATATAAGCATCGTAATCCACTTACATTACATATTTTTTGGAGCCTCCATACATGTCTATTTCTAGTTGAACCATATCTCCCCCATCCTCCACCCTTTCATGTTCAAATCAAAGTAAAAGCAGTTCTATTTGATTGTTAATAGTCATCGATTCAGAGGTTAACACTCTAAAGGACTGGAAACCAGTTCTAGGAGCAGATCTCATTGTTTCAAGTTATACCAATAGGCATTGGATATAAGGTATGTTCCTAGCATATTTATGAATATATATATATATATGTATGTATATGTATATGTATATATAATGTTTATATCATATATTATATCGTTGGCTAGGTAACTATTCTAATATATAAATATAGTGTTATAATTTGATCGGTTGTATGTATACATATGCTTTTATATTTAAAATTTTATTAGTCATGCATACACATATATGCAGCATAGCTCAAACTAAAAAACAATACTTTTTTAAATAATTTAATATATGTATATATACGGTTTATAATTTGAATACTACATCATACTTTAAACAAAATATGGTTACATAATTTTACATATAAAGTTTAATAGGTATAATGTTTTCAACGGTAAAAAATTAATTTTTGTTTTTATATATTATTATTTTAAAAATATTTAATTCGGTTAATCGTATAAATTAATTATATCAATATATATATTGTTTGCGCCAAAATTGGTCACAAACCCCAAGTGTTGTGAAAGCACCAGTGTATGAATATGAATCAACAATATTCAAACACAAACCACAGATTTAAGCAAGCAACAAGCAGCAATTCAAAAATAATGAACAAGGACACACGCATTATAGTGGTTCGGCTGTCTCTGGCCTACATCCACTTCAAAGGTTTTTCTTTTTATTGATGTTCTCTTGATGATTACAGTTGGTTACAGCAAGTTACAATGGATTATAGCTCTGAAACTTGAATGCAACAACGATGATAAGGTATGGAATTGAATCCAGTAGAGTCTTGGCGCTTCAGAATCCCGATCCCCCTTTCTGAATGACTTAGGGATCTATTTATAGGTGTAGGAGGCTGATATTTTTTCTAAAAATCCGGTAGACCACTTCTGGCACGTGAGGGGGCCCATATGCCCGGCCTCAGGAAATTTGTGCCCACCTTGGGATCGATTCGAACTCCTTTCGAATCGATCAAGAAATCACCCAATCGAGACGAAATTTGGTGTGGACATTCTTCAGTGTGTAGGTTAGTTCCTTTAAAAATTTCGTTGCATCTGGACTTGTAGATTGCAAGATATGGTCGATTCGAATTGCTATTCTCGAGCAGGTTGCTTGCTTCGACTCGATCCCCTTCGAATCGATGGGTTCGACTCGATGGCCTCACGCCCTTTCGTGATGACGTGGTGCGCATTCTTCGTGTCGATCCTCTATTTACTCCGAGTTGACTGGGCCGACTCCGAGTTTTTGCCGCCTTGACCTAGTGGATTCGAAGGCTTCGTTCACAAAGGGATTCGAACGGAGGCACGTTCGAATCGATCGTGATGTGCATTAGTGGATGGATTCGAACACACCCTCTTCCATGGATTCGAAGCAAGGACACTGGATGGATACGAAGCAGGGTGAAATCGTGGATTCGAAGGATTTCGTTATGTTGGGTTCGAACAGGGCAGGCGTGAGACCAACTCGCTTCTGATCGATGCGAACGCAAATGGAGGCGAAGCAACCTGATGGAGTCGAACCGATGGATTCGAACAGAGGTTGCATTGATGGATTCGAATAGAACCTCTGCCTATGGGTTCAAAGAAGGGGAAACTTGATGGATTCGAACATGTGTTATAGTGATGGATTCGAACTTAGGGCTACTTCCTCCAACTTGCACTGATGATAACTTGAGTGTACGAGCTCGGATCGACTTGAAACTTGGAATGTTGATTCTCTTGGCTTTGCTGGCCGTGTCCTATCAATTACAGCTTAATCTGGACACGGACAAAATTCATTGATATCCATTGTTATCCTGCAATGCATAGTTGATTTTCATGACTAATTATTACTAATTTTCTGTCAATTTTGGGTATCTCAGCTTTGCCAAAAGTTGGGATAACATATATTATAAATTATGTTTTATATTTTATAAAATTAGATTATAACATAACATACTCATGATCAAAAACACATTATTTTATAATCTAAAAATATTGAAATATAAACCGAATTAAAAATTAGACTTTAAATTATAATATTATATAATAAATATTCAAAATACAAATATCTTTTAGAATTTTATGGGAAATTAATAATTCAATACTAAGTATTGAAAATAACTTTTTATTAATATTTTAAATATTCATACGAATATTTACATTAAAAAAAATATTTTTTTAATTAAAAATCTAAGCCGTGTGCTTGACTTGTTAAATACATACTTATTGTCGATATTTTGTATTTTATAAGTATTAATCTACATTTATTGTTATATTACTATATATAAAGAAGTGTTACATATATATGTTTTAATATATATGTATATATATATAATTTTCGTGTTTACAAAAAATATTTAATATATTTATAAATGATTCAATTATATTCATATAGTTATAAATATATATGTATATAATGTTAATATTTCATGTCTATGTTTATAAATATATATATACACACGTGTATTTATACAAAATTATTTAAATAAAAATGTAGTTTGTATACATATATACACTACGTATTTGTAACATTTATATATATAAATAAAAGTACATAAACATACATTTGGACAATATATTTGTATATTAGATGATCTACTATATCCGTTGTGGTGTAATCTCACATTGATACATAGACATGTTATGTAACGACCCGTATATTTAACGATTGGACATTTAAATAATTTATTTAAATATTGAATTTTTAATTAATCAACGGTCCTAAAAATGTGATTTTTCACGTATGATCGAATCAGAACTTGAAACTATTTCCATTGAGTTTGTATCGATGTTGCGAGTTAAAGTAAGTACAAGGATAGCTATATTTGGAGATCAATCTATCCGATGGCCGAAACAGTCTCAAAAGGCATGAAATTATCATCCTAGAGCGCTGTCTTGGATAACGACCAAATTTATACCATCGAGACCGTAAAAATGAGGTGATGCATGCAGACGAGTTTTGTGGTGATCAGACGCACCGTTTGACCGTGCAAGATTGTAACACACGATCATTTTATTTATGAATTCAAATAAAATAAATGTAATATTATTTAAATATTAGCCAAACCCTCTTCTTCATTCTCTAGGTGTGATGACCGGGATTTTTAACCTTCAAAAAATGATAGTAATACATTTATTGTATTGCTTGCTGAGCATTCAAGTGTCAGAAAAACCGATTGTTAAAGGTAAAAGAAAATAAAGATAGAATAGAATCTCACATGAATGGAATAATTTATAACGTAAGTAATGTTTATTGTGGAAAATTTGAAATACATATATTAGAGTCTAGCCTAAGCATAGTCTGGACAGTTATAAATACCCGTACTTACAAAATGCTCAAAAACCAAAATAATGAAACAAATGCAATGGAATATAATCTACGTCCATACGTTGACGAAGATCTCCAGCTCTCCTTCGGAAACTCCAAGTGTCTTCAGCTAAATCTAAAACTACCCATATCTGACCATAGTATTAAAAATTCCTAGATCAAGGTTGGTAAACCAGCGTGAGAAACTTGAACCATAATCATATGAAAGAGTCATAGATCGGATCGATGCCGAACAAAACCTTTTTGAAAAGAAAGGGTTTCTCGTAAGACCACACCGCACATAAATATGGATGGGTTTTAACCTTATTATAACTAAAATACTTTATACTTAAACAATTCGATATAGTTATTAATGACAGTGGTTTGAAAACACTTTTTAGATAAATATATATACAAAGTAGGTATCAATATCTAGACGATGTCAAATGGTGTGTATGATACCAAATGTGTAGCTGAAATGTTTGCAAAGCATTACAGCTATTTTGGGAATACAACCAAAACTGTAAAGTTCGTATTGGAATTGGATTTCCAACATGATAGGGAACTAGTGGCCATTTCTTCCCATGCGGAATACACGCATAACAAATCCTGTCCCCAGTGACTATTCACTTATCTCAAGCAAGCCTCTAGCTATATTGTTACACTATTATGGAAAAATTATCTCGACGATTTAGCTCTGTCTCAATCGAGCCTTCAATACCTCTCCATTTAAACCGTTGAGGGTCCAGATACTGGAATCCTCTATCCACCATAAAACCGACAGCTCGAAATTTGTCCTGCATACCACATAATTACCCGTATACTCTTCGGGAAGAGGTTCGTGAGACTATGCTCTATATTCCACAAAGCCACACTTGTCTTTCCACAAAGCCATGCTTTGCTTTTCACTGAGCAAATTCCAATTAGAATGCCGCATTGCCATTTCTAACAACACACTATTGATCTCCATAAAAGTACAACCCCAGAATTCATACGCCAGCCTCAGGGAAGGGTGTTAAGTATAAGGGGGGTTAACTCCTACACCATCATACAAATGTACGTTTGTAAAAACCAATGTACATGGTCTTAGAAATGTAATGTCAGAGTTTCATTCATACGAGTTTTCCAGGTGAAGGACAAACCAAAGGCGCTCAGCTTTCTACTCATCCTGTTTGGGAATTACCCCTCGGATTAGTAGCAAGTAGTCCTTGCAAATCGAAGATTTTAAGAATGAAGAAACTATTGAAACCATGCATATAATATGTGAATTACCTCAGAGGTTAGCGGAAAGTGGCCCTACATTATGAAGATTTCCGTCTTCAAAAATCATAGTCATTAACATGTCTTCACTTTTGAATGCATATGTTGGTTCAAAGTGGTTTTCGGATTGGAATCATCTAGATCCGATCTCGATCTATTCGAACCAATCAATCGATAAAAAGATATCTAGTATATAGTTGATTTTCAAACAACATCTAATCAATTTACCTTTTTATCAAATCAAATATCTTTCAAAGGTATATTCTTTTAAATTATTCCTTTATCTTTTCAAGCATATATGGAATCATTAAGTCTCTTTTACCAAATCCTTCGATAAATTAAAACCCCTTTTCATCTTTGGAAATACCAAATCACTTTTATTTAATTATTTTGGAAAAATATTTTCATATTTTATTATTAGTATAATTCAAATTTTAATGAAGATTTCTCATTTCCAAAACATATCTTTAATGGGTTAAAAACAATGTTATTTAAGACATCGTTTACTGTAGACCCAAACCAGTTAGTATTGAATGAAAACGGATCCATAGAAATTAGACTAATTATACTCAATACTAATTTCCATATTTAACCCGTACTATTCGTCAAATAACGGTGAAATTACCTTTTAAATTCACATGGGTAATACGAGTTTCCTCCTCGGAATTCAACATAGAGTTTAACTAGAATGTTTCTGTAACGATCCGTAAACTTTAACTGTTTTTATAACGCAATTAACTGAATTTTTTCTTGGAATTAAATAATTGAATTGGGAAATAAACATACACTGGAAATAATTGCAACTAAAATGCGAAAGAAATAGACCAAGTATAATAATGTCGTAGATGCTCGATATTCCATGCTCAGGGGAGTGTCGCGCCATCAACGGTCACTAGCTTGAAAGTTCCCTCTCCAAGCCTTCATTCAATGATGTATGAACCTTCCCATATGGGATTCATATGCGATGGGGTCGGAAAAACTCGCTTCAAAACAAGATTGCCCACATCAAAGATTCTTGGTTGGACTTTTTCATTATAATATCGAGCGACTCGGTGCCTATATGCAGTCGCCCTTAAATCAGCTTCTTTACGTTTTTCGTCAACAAAGTCTAGCGATTCCAACAAGGGATCCTAATTCGTCTTAGGGTCATAATGAGTTACCCGATGTGAAGGGACTTCAAGTTCCACGATTATAACGGCTTCCGTGCCATATGGCAATGTGAATGGAGTGTGGCCAATCGCGGACTTGTAGGTGGTTCTTTAAGCCCAAAGTGCCGTTGGAAGCTCTTCCACCCACTTGCCTCTAGCCTTTTCCAGATGTTTTTCAATATGGATTTGATTATTTTGTTCACGGCTTCTACTGGTCCATTGGCTTTTGGATGAGCAACTGCTGCAAACCTTTTCTCAATGCCATACTTTTGATATAATTCTTTGAACTCCTTACTTTCGAACTGAGTTCCATTATCCGTAATGATAGTTCGTTGGAGACCAAAACGGCATATGATGTTTCGCACAACGAAATTAATGACCTTCTTAGTGCTGATTGTAGATAAGGGCTCTACTTCCGCCCACTTGGTAAAGTAATTGACCGCAACTATTGCGTATTTTGCATCACCTTTGGAGATAGGCAAGGAACCGATTATATCGATCCTCCATATTTCAAATGACCAGGGACTAACCATTTGTGTGAGTTCTTGGTGGAGCTTTCGGGATTTTCGCATACTTTTGACATTTATCACATCTCCTTATGTAATCCATAGCATCCCGATTTACAGTTAGTGTGACGACCCAGAAATTTTGATAAATTAAATTAGAATAATTAATTGATTTTAAAATATTTAAAAGTTAATTTTAACTTGAATTCAAGGTATCAATATTTACTTGATAATGAAATCATTGAATTGTATAGTTTAAATATTGAATTTAATAATTGAAATTGGGTAAATTGTTGAATCTGAGATTCTAAGCCTGTTTAAAATAATTTGAAGGCTTATAAAATCAATAATGATGATAATGAAGATAATAGAATGGTTGAAATTTAATTTAAAGGTAATTTGTTCAATTTTAATAATATATCGTTTAAACTGGAATTTAAAAATAGCCTTCCAAGGCACAGTCTCGGAATTCGACGAAACCAGTTCCATTAGATCCGTAATAGTTAGTTATTATCGGATTTCAATTTTCGTAGCCATCGGAGTTTTCATTTGACCCTGGCAACTCAAAACGTTAGATTTATTTTAATCGATTTAAATTAAAATTGATTGTTTACTTTTGTAACTCGCGCATACGATCAAATTAGCCTCCGAAACATGTTCCATTGGGTTTGGAATGCGGGTAAAACCTTATAAACACTTGTCGGCATGTCTGATACGGGGTCCGGAATTTCGCGTTATGCTTAACGAGACGTTTGTAAATTTTATAATATAATAAAATTAAAAGTACACTTGTCAGAGATATTTTTTTCTAATGCGTACCCAAGAAGCTTCCCAACCCTATATTTTTGTCCTCTCTTCTTTCTACAGATACGAAACCGAGCCTCCCTCTTTCCTTCATTTCCAAAATCAGTTCGTTCTTTCAAAAAAAATGGCCGAAGCCGTTCGATTTCTACAACAATCGAAATGCCTCGTTCCTTATAATCAAAGCAGCGCCCTCATTTTTTTCGAAGTCGAGTACGATGGATAAAAAAGAGAAAAAGAGAAATTATGAAATCATGGCCGAAGAGGGGAGGGGGAAAGTCGCGCGTGCCACGTTCGGGTTTAAGGCTCGCGACTCTGGAGGTTCGACTTCGCTTCTGGGTTTTCGCGCGTGAGCTAGGGCTCGCGGTTGTTGGATGTGGACGCGACGTGTGTGCGCGGCGTTGAAGAGGCCGAGGTCGTGATTGAGAGGGGGGTTGGCGCTAGGGTTTCAATCTGGATTCGATGAGGTATAACTTCTGTATGTTTATTTCTTTTTTGTAATAGACATGTTTTTACTGGAAGAAATTATTACATATTAGTTAGTAAAAAGAGATTATTGATTAACAGTAAGTTGTTAAGATAATTTAATTCTTAAATTTATTTAAAAGAAATTGGTTTAAAGATAAAAGTATTAGTCTAAAATTTTAATCCTTTGATTTAAAATTAAATCCGTAATTGAAAGTAAATCATCGGTTAAAATTTAATTGTTAATTAATTAAATTTATGAGACGAAATTTAATTATTTGATTTGATTCAAATATTACAAAATCATATAATTATTTATACAAGGTCGAAATCGAGGAAACCAAGGCAAGTTTGAGGTGGATTACAAATAAAAGCAAAGGTGAGTAAATCTCACTATGTTGGATTTCTATTTGAATTTAAATGGTTAAATTTAAAATATTTGATTGAATGATTTAATTGATTTGATATGCACTGTGAATTGATGATTGGGTGATTTTGGTATTGGATGGTTCTCGAGTTAATGGTTGCTTAACTTGAAATATTGGGAATTTTAAGTTGTTTTAGATTTAAAACAATAAATAAGAAAATATTTTCGTTTAAAAGTTACTAACGACTTAATGATTTGTGATACATTAAATTAATAGGATAATTGAAATGGATAATTAATTAATTTAATTAATCAATGATTTGGGTTATTTAATTCAGTAATTAAAGGTTTGAGTAAATAATAAATTAATTTGTAAGTTTATTAACTAAGTATAAATAATTCAGAATAATCATTTGATGGTGTGATAAATAATTATTTAATGTAATTAATAAAATATAGTTACTTTGTGAAATTTATCAAGAGATTAATTAAGATAATTAATTAAGGAGTAACTGATTTATTAATGAAGTAAATAAAAGAATAGTTAATTACATATTGAGATTAATCGAGAATGATAAATATTGGGGTTGAATTAAAGTAATTAATTTAGATTAGAACAAATCAAAACATAATTGGAAATCATTAATTTATATAATCAACGGTGTAATTAAAGATTGATTAATTAAGATGAATTAATCATAAGACTCACGAGAAATTAATTTGTGAAGTAATTAAAGATTACTCATTGATTTGGTCAAAATAATTAATGTCGTGAAATTAATTAAAGATAATTACTTGAATGGAATTGGAAGATAATTAATCCAGGGTGATTAATTAAGATGAATCGGGAACGGTTGATTAATTAATTCGGAATTAATTAATCAAAGAATCTAAGTGATTAAAGCTTGAAATTCAATTTGAATCAATTGAAATGATTTGTATGTGATTAAGCCTTGCTTCTGAATGATTGAATGGAATTGGATGATTTGAAGGAGTTGATAACTCTGATATGAAATGTTGAGTATTTCTTTTGGATAACTTGGAATAGAATGACATGAGATTCGAAGAGACCGGGGTCGGGTATAGGAGAAATACCCGAAACCACTTCTAATGTTTGTAGATTGATATATAAAATCTATATGCTGGATTGAAGTGATCTGGAGGTATTGGACTGTTTTAAAATCTAAATCTTTGGTATTTAGAAATTTAAATGTGGACTAAGTGTTGTCTATAATAATTGGTGGCTTGTGAATTGATATATGTTACCCGGGTTTATAAAAGTTGATTTCTTTGGTATTCCATGTTAGTTGGGTTTACTCACGCTGGTTTTCAGCCTGACTCGGGTGTTACTTTGGTGTAATGCTCGGGTCAGACCGAGTATTACAGATTTCTAGGTTATGACGTTTTGGAGCTTAGGAGGCGAGCTGGATGGCAATATCGTATAGAGTATATCCGTTGTATTTATGTTATTGTTAATCCGAGACATGAAAATTTTAAATATTCAGTGACGGTATATAATGTGAAACTCTGATGTATTAGAATGTAATCGACAGATATAGTATTATTTTGCAACTGTTATTATTTATTATTATATTTTATCCGCTACGAATGTGAGATGTTTGGTGTTTCTGTTCTTTTTCTTCTATCTCTTTCTTCTTTTTCATAACTATCTGGAATTTTCGGGATCGAAAATTTCGGGTCGTTACATTTGGTATCAGAGCTGAAAGGTTAAGCGAGAACCTTGGCTCTGGTAGGGATTACTCATTTAATAGAGTCTAAAGCACTCTAGAATGAGTTGAGTATATAAATAAATATGAGCGCGTACTTGTTATTTTCTTATATAAAGGTTTTAAATGATTTTATAAAAGTATATTTTGACATTTAAAGAAATATTTCATTCTAGTAAATATTAAAGTGATTGGTTGTTAAATAATTGAAATTGATATCTTGAATTGGAATTAAATTAAGTAGAAATAGAAATACAATCAAATTAAAATTTAATGGATTGAAAATGAAATTCTAAATCTGGTCCCAGAATTTGAAAATTTTGTTTCAAAGTAAAGAAAAATAATGAATAAGTATTATTTGGATAACTGGGATTTGTTGCAAACAACGGGTTGTTTGAAAATTTATTTGAATTTAAAACCAAAGGTGGTTTAAAATTTTAAAATATGGCTGGAAGAGCCAAGAAATAAATATGTATATATGTATGGATATACATGATATGAAAGATAATTTGAAATAAACTCTAAGAGGTTGAGTTTTGATTTTTCCCTGAAGTATGATGTAAAAAAACCCAAAGTGATATAAGTTTTGAACTTATAGGAGGAAAAGAATTTTGAAGTTTGAAGCGGGAATTCAAATTGAGTAAGGTTGACAGGATTAAGTAAATTGGAATTTAACTTTGGGAAAGTTAAATAAATGTAGAAAAAGCAACCTGAATTGGAAATTTCAAGATGAAATTGGAATTTAACTTGGAAAGTTAAATGGTTGATTTGAATTGGGGATTTGTGTGATCTCAAAACGGGTTTGAGATTTAAAATTGAAAATGAATGGACGTTTTAAAAATAAATTGGATGATATCATCCCATTGTTAATACAAATCTTTAAATTGAGAATGGTAGTGTATAAATAAAATAAATTTGAATAATTAAGTTTGTAAAATATACTTCTTCAAGAACTGGCTTCAAACTGGAAGATAAAAATTGAATAATAAATTAAAAAAATTAAAATAAAATTGTATTGAATTCTTATTTGAACCTTGAAATACATAAGTAAAGATAATTTGAAATGGAATTTTGAGAATTGGACTCAGAAATTAAATAGATTAAAAACCTTAAAATAAAAGTTAATTTGGTTTAAAGAGTTAAACCAACCTTTGAGAATTTAATTCGAATTTATATAATTCGAGATAGTTTAAATTCAAGATTAAAATTGAATTAGTTCAAAATTGAATTTGGTTTGAATTAATTGGATTGGTGATTGAAGATGTATAAGTTTAAAATTTAAATGGGAAATTAAATTGGATTATATTGAAATGATTTGAATTTGAAATGGGTTCAATTGATAATAATTCAAATTGATTGGAATAATATGAAATTAAAATTAAAATCGAATAGGATTAAAATCAACTAGAATTTGATTTAAATTGGGAAAGGAATCAAGATTGATTCAACTTGAATTTGGAATAAATTTCAATGGAAATTGAAGTTATTCAAGTTAGCATTGAGTCAATTAAATGAAAGTGGAAATTTAAGTTGAATTGTTGGGGAAGTGGACGGTTTGACTCTAGACTATTTTAAAATAAATTGTTTTTATATAAACTTATTTTTCTAAGCTATTAAATATATACAACCTTTCTTTCTTAAAGCCAAATTATTTTATACTTGTTTTACAATTATTTTTGAAGCTAATTAACTATTTTTCAACTGTTTTATAAACTAATTACTGTTTTTCAACTATTTCACAAACTAATTTCTATTTTACAACCTTTTGCAATTATCTAATTTTTTTTTGAAACTATTCAACTCTCAACTATTTTACAGTTAGTTACCTATTTTATAGTTATTTTGCAAAATAATAATTATTTTTCAACTACTTATTTATTTTTAAAATTTTCAAGCTATTTTCTAAATATAAATTGGTCGGAGTTCAAATCGTTATTGATTTAAATACCCAACCGAGATGGAATTGAGACAAGTGTAACTAAGTGAATGAAAACTCAAGTGAATGAGAATAGAAAGGAAATTGATTTGGCTGATAATCAATGAAAATAAATACGTAGGATGTACGTACACTATTCTATTCGCATAGTGATTTGATCCAGATTCGAGCATAGAATTTCGAGATAGTTTATCGATCCGAGTTGGGATTTTTCACTCGATTTTCGACGGCAAACCTGGATATGGATTGTTGATTGGTTCTGGAAGTTCTCTATCATAGTTATAGCTATGCAAGGAGAATGACGATATTCTAATCAAGAAACTAGATCAGTGTCCGCACTAGGAAGTCGGGTGGACGATACTAGTTTGGAAGTAAAATTATGTGATCGAGTGAGCGATCAGATTGGTATAGCGTACGAATGATAAGTGTACATCGTGCGGATTTGAATGAAATCGATATTGGAAAGGCTTTTGATTTTTGGGTAAAATCAATATGAGAACTTGGAAAGCCTAGTTGACAATTATCGATTTTGGAATAATCGATTTTGTATAAATGAGCTTTGTATGAAATCATACTAGGTGTATGATTTGAAGATACTATATGTGTATAGTATTAAGTGTTTTGATGATGGCTCTAGGAAAAAGGTGCTCCCTTGAAATGAACTTCTCAGGAGTGCCACCGGGTGGTGCTGCCTTGAGCCCCAAGGGGGGTTCTAAAGTTGATCCTGTGAGAGAGTCTGGACAAACTAGTTCCTGAGGATTATTAGGTAGCGAAAGTCGAGGGTGCTGATGCCTACAGGGGCATTTGGGTTATGCTGTGACGACAGTGTAACTTGATGTCACTGCGATCTACTGTGGGGACCATAGCGAAATCGTGTGGAGGATGAGTGCCAACAGTCTACACTTGATTTTGCCGGAAAGGCAACGCAACATCGGTAAACTGCGATCTATGGTCAAGTGGAGTGGAGAAGTTTCATTTTTGGCAGCGAAATTCGATGTCGCTGATGCCTACAGTTATATGGGTTTTTGCTGTGATAGCTACGTAACCCCAGTTGTAGCTGCGATCTGTCGTGGGTTCCATGGTGTAATCGAGGGGCGCGGAGGCCTACAGTTATCTATGGATTTTGTCGGGATGGCAACGTAACCATCGGGTTAACTGCGACCATGGATGGGGGTGATGATTTCCAGGGCATTCTCACCAAAGATATTTCCTCTATTTTAAAAAAAAAATGTTTTCTATATTTTCAATAAAATTATTTTCCAAGTATTTTCACTAGGTGTTGAAAACGAGTTTACCAAGTACTTATAGATTTTCAGTCCTACGGCTGATCAACATATGACTGAATTTCTATCAGAACAAGGATGGACTGGTTGAGGCATCGAGTTATAAAAGTATTTTTATTAAAAGCTATTTTAAATAGTATTATCTGAATTTAAAAGCATTTCTAAAATTTTTAAATAAAGATGTTGGAATTTTGGAAAATCAAGGGAAACCAAACTGGAATTTTAATGAAGTGAATTTGTAATTAAAATCAAATATTGATTTAGAAATTGAAAGTAGGCTAATTGGCGAAATAATTATTTGATTGAGTATATTAATAAAATTTAACCTGGGGAAATAAATGGATTGTAAGTTGAGGTTTGGCGATGAATTCGAATTTTAAATAGAATTCGACTTAGATTTGATAATGAATTAAATAAGAGGAGATGTTGTAAAATAAAAATAAAATAGAGTTGGATTGAAAATGTGATGGTTTGAATTATAAATAAAATTCAAGGGTGATTTGAATAATATTTATTGAAATTTGCAAGTAAATTGGATATAAGAGAAGTGATTATAATAGAAATGGTTTGGGTTGCAAAACAAAATCCAAGTGAATAGAAATAAATTGAGAATGGCCGTGTATTAATAAAATAAATTCGAAAATGAATTAAGTAAGTAAATTAAAAACTTTAAATTGGGTTGATTGAGTTAAATAATAAACGGATGAAGTCTGATTGAATAAAAACTAAATCAAAGTTGTGATTGGAATTGGATTATCAGACTAAATTTAATGGAATTTGATTAAATGAGAATCAAATAGAAGTAAACTTAAGTTTGGTGTTGGAATAAACTAAAGTAAATTCACTTAAGTTTAAAATTTATGGAAGTTTGGCTTCGAATAAGAGTGAAAGCCCTTTAAATAGAAGCTTGGATTAAATTAATTTGGAAATGGTCATTAATTTATAAGTTTGAATGTGCCAAGCTTAATAAATTGTTTTGCATGAATCTAATGCGGAAATAAAATGAAATACAATGAATGGTTGGTAGATAATTTAGAAATGAAATGGAATTAAATTCAGAATGAGTTGAAATTAATTTGAAGTAGTTATAAACTAAAATAAATACTCTATTAAGTGAATATCGTCAAAATTTGCATGAAATAATTGTCGTTTGGCGTGAACAAAAATAATTGAAGTTCTATGAGCCGATAGAGATTAACTAAAATTGATTTTGAATCATTTGAAGTGAATATGAGTCTGTTGGGATTAAAAACCAATTGGATGTAAGAAATTGAGTTGCAAACCATTAAAATTGAATAAAATGGCTTATGAATTGGTTGAAAGCAATTGTGTTAGCTTTAAAGTTATATAAATCGCTTATGGAAAGCGTTTTGGTGCTTGTTGCTTATGATATACATGCGTAGCTATTGAAAATAAGTGAAATGCTAATAGATTTTATTTATATGGCACTTACATATTTAAATTGAGTAAGTATAGGTACCTGAAGGCCGTTTGGCTGGATTTGGATTGCACTAATTGCTAAAATAAATAAGCTGCTTGCTTAAAATGCTAAATAAGGTACGCCTACGCAATAAAAATAGGAAATATGAACTGTTTTTGCTTTTTCCGACCGGGTGGGTCGATGTATATATATATTTATATCTCTTGTCAAATTGCAAAAGCTCCTCCGTACAAAGGAGACTCTGCCAAAAAATTTCGAAAATTTTGGGAGTTAGAAAATTTTTGAAATTTTTTGGGAAAATTTGGTTAACGACAAAACGATTTCAAATTTGAAAACTAATATAAATTAGTAAATGAAACTAATATGAATCAGATATACTTGAAAGATAAAATTCAACATTCAAAATTTAAGGTAAATTAAATTCTTAAGAAAACGGGAAAAAAATTGAATAGGAAAGGATATGAAAACTTCTGTAAGGAAAAGTATGTAAAGATGTGAAAGGGCTATGATTGGATATTATTGCTATGTAGGTTATGCAGGTATTAAAAGTAAAAGGAATTGAGTCTGATTCCAAAGGATAAATTTGTATTGCCCGACAAGAAGGTACGTATTTAAATTTCTAGATGAAATTGGATTGGGTTTTTGATGTAGCCACTTGGCTTTTGTTTTCTTTTGGAATTTGGGAGCCCGTAGAGGCCTTTTGTAGTAGTAACGAGCTAGCCGCGCAAAGGAGACGCTGGAAAAAAATTTCGGAAATTTAGAGAGTTAGAAAAATTTTGATAATTCAAAATTTGGTTTTTAATCGAAATTTAGACGATTGAGCAAAGGGGGTGTTGTTTGAACTATAGAAGGTTTTAGGAAATTGGTTAAGGTGATAGTGGACCTTTAATAAAAGATAGTTGGCAGAATGTTGAATTGTGAGTTTTGGGAGAAGGTACACGGGTATTGGTCCATTCTTCCTAATTAGTAATTTTGGGGACGAAATTCTTTTAAGGGGGGAGGAATGTGACGACCCGGAAATTTTGAAAAATTAAATTGGAATAATTAATTGATTTTAAAATATTTAAAAATTAATTTTAACTTGAATTCAAGATATCAATATTTACTTGATAATGAAATCATTGAATTGTATAGTTTAAATATTGAATTTAATAATTGAAATTGGGTAAATTGTTGAATTTGAGATTCTAAGCCTGTTTAAAATAATTTGAAGGCTTATAAAATCTATAATGATGATACTAAAGATAATAGAATGGTTGAAATTTAATTAAAGGTAATTTGTTCAATTTTAATAATATATCGTTTAAATTGGAATTTAAAAATAGCCTTCCGAGGCACAGTCTCGGAATTCGAGGAAACTAGTTCCATTGGATCCGTAATAGTTAGTTATTATCAGATTTCAATTTTTGTAGCCATCAGAGTTGTCATTTGACACTGCCAACTCAAAACGCTTAGATTTATTTTAATCGATTTAAATTAAAATTGATTGTTTACTTTTGTAACTCACGCATACGATCAAATTAGCCTCCGAAACATGTTCCATTGGGTTTGGAATGCGGGTAAAACCTTATAAATACCTGTCGGCATGTCTGATACGGGGTCCGGAATTTCGTGTTATGCTTAACGAGACGTTTGTAAATTTTACAATATAATAAAATTAAAAGTACACTTGTCAAAGATATTTTTTTTTCTAATACGTACCCAAGAAGCTTCCCAACCCTATATTTCCGTCCTCTCTTCTTTCTACAGATACGAAACCGAGCCTTCCTCTTTCCTTCATTTCCAAAATCAATTCGTTCTTTAAAAAAAATGGCCGAAGCCGTTCAATTTCTAAAACAATCGAAACGCCTCGTTCCTTATAATCAAAGCAGCGCCCTCATTTTTTTCGAAGCCGAGTACAATGGAAAATAAAAGAGAAAAAGAGAAATTATGAAATCATGGCCGAAGAGGGGAGGGGGGAAAGTCGCGCGTGCCGCGTTTGGGTTTAAGGCTCGCGACTCTGGAGGTTCGACTTCGCTTCTGGGTTTTCGCGCGTGAGCTAGGGCTCGCGGTTGTTGGATGTGGACGCGGCGTGTGTGCGTGGCGTTGAAGAAGCCGAGGTCGTGATTGAGAGGGGGGTGGCGCTAGGGTTTCAATCTGGATTCGATGAGGTATAACTTCTGTATGTTTTTTTTTGTAATAGACATGTTTTTACTTGAAGAAATTATTACATATTAGTTAGTAAAAAGAAATTATTGATTAACAGTAAGTTGTTAAGATAATTTAATTCTTAAATTTATTTAAAAGAAATTGGTTTAAAAATAAAAGTATTAGTTTAAAATTTTAATCCTTTGATTTAAAATTAAATCCGTAATTGAGAGTAAATCATCGGTTAAAATTTAATTGTTAATTAATTAAATTTATGAAACGGAAATTTGATTGTTTGATTTAATTCAAATATTAACAAAATCGTATAATTATTTATACAAGGTCGAAATCGAGGAAACCAAGGCAAGTTTGAGGTGGATTGCAAATAAAAGCAAAGGTGAGTAAATCTCACTCTGTTAGATTTCTATTTGAATTTAAATGGTTAAATTTAAAATATTTGATTGAATGATTTAATTGATTTGATATACACTGTGAATTGATGATTGGGTGATTTTGGTATTGGATGGTTCTCAAGTTAATAGTTGCTTAACTCGAAGTATTGGGAATTTCGAGTTGTTTTATATTTAAAATAATAAATAAGAAAATATTTCCGTTTAAAAGTTACTAACGACTTAATGATTTGTGATACATTAAATTAGTAGGATAATTGAAATGGATAATTAATTAATTTAATTAATTAATGATTTGGGTTATTTAATTCAGTAATTAAAGGTTTGAATAAATAATAAATTAAGTTGTAAGTTAATTAACTAAGTATAAATAATTCAGAATAATCATTTGATGGTGTGATAAATAATTACTTAATGTAATTAATAAAATATAGTTACTTTGTGAAATTTATCAAGAGATCAATTAAGATAATTAATTAAGGAGTAACTGATTTATTAATAAAGTAAATAAAAGAATAGTTAATTACATATTGAGATTAATCGAGAATGATAAATATTGAGGTTGAATTAAAGTAATTAATTTAGATTAGAACAAATCAAAACATAATTGGAAATCATTAATTTATATAATCAACGGTGTAATTAAAGATTGATTAATTAAGATGAATTAATCATAAGACTCATGAGAAATTAATTTGTGAAGTAATTAAAGATTACTCATTGATTTGGTCAAAATAATTAATGTCGTGAAATTAATTAAAGATAATTACTTGAATGGAATTGGAAGATAATTAATCCAGGGTGATTAATTAAGATGAATCGGGAAGGGTTGATTAATTAATTCGGAATTAATTAATGAAAGAATCTAAGTGATTAAGGCTTGAAATACAATTTGAATCAGTTTAAATGATTTGTATGTGATTAAGCCTTGCTTCTGAATGATTGAATGGAATTGGATGATTTGAAGGAGTTGATAACTCTGATATGAAATGTTGAGTATTTCTTTTGGATAACTTGGAATAGAATGACATGAGATTCGAAGAGACCGGGCTCGGGTATAAGAGAAATACCCGAAACCACTTCTAATGTTTATATATTGATATATAAAATCTATATGCTGGATTGAAGTGATTTGGAGGTATTGGACTGTTTTAAAATCTAAATCTTTGGTATTTAGAAATTTAAATGTGGACTAAGTGTTGTCTATAATAATTGGTGGCTTGTGAATTGATATATGTTACCCGGGTTTATAAAAGTTGATTTCTTTGGTATTCCATGTTAGTTGGGTTTACTCACGCTGGTTTTCAACCTGACCCGGGTGTTACTTTGGTGTAATGCTCGGGTCAGATCGAGTATTACAGTTTTCCAGGTTAGGACGTTTTGGAGCTCAGGAGGCGAGCTAGATGGCAATATCGTATAGAGTATATCCGCTGTATTTATATTATTGTTAATCCGAGACATGAAAATTTTAAATATTCAGTGACTGTATATAATGTGAAACTCTGATGTATTAGAATGTAATCGACAGATATAGTATTCTTTTGCAACTGTTATTATTTATTATTATATTTTATCCGCTGCGAATGTGAGATGTTTGGTGTTTCTGTTCTTCTTCTTCTATCTCTTTCTTCTTTTTCATAACTATCCGGAATTTTCGGGATCGAAAATTTCGGGTCATTACAGTTGGCCAATAGTATCCATAGTAGAGGATCTTTTTTGCTAATGTCTGCCCCCCAGTATGGTCACCACATTCTTCTTCATGAACTCCCTTCGGGGCTCGCTTTATCTCACCTTGGGTAATGCATCGAAGTAAGGGAACCGAGAATCCCTTTCGATACATTATTCCATTCTGCATTATATTTTGTGAAGCTTTGCAAATGACTTGTCGTCATTCGTTCTTTTTTTTGGCAAAACCGTATGTAGCAGGTATTGCTTGAAAGGGGTTATCCACGACTCCTTCTCGATTTCCGTTTCAAACACGAATTTTACCTCCATCTCATTTATGCTCGGAGCATGTAAGATTTCTAGGGGTGGGCATAAACCGCACCGCTATACGGAAACTGCCCGCAATGGACCGCAAAAATGGTGTGGAAACCCATACCGAATCTTCTAACTAAAGCTGATACCCCAAACCGGACCGACCCGCATCAATATGGTTCGATTGCGGTTTGGACGATTGAACCAACCATATTAAACCGGACTGAACCGAAAATTTATATTAGCAATCTTATGATAAAAATATAAGCAACTCATATCTTATTTTAGATTTACTGATGTACATTTTATTTTAGCGTATGTTGTTATATTAATAATAATCATTGACATAAAGGAAGAAGTTATAGTTTGGTACAATATTTTTTATCTCATTTTGTTTGTGAATAAATGCTAATAATAATCCTTTTCTAGTCATTTTCCTTAATGATTATATATTAAATAATGTTGATGTTTGGTTAATCTCCCCAAAAAAATCTCACTTGTAGGTAAATGTCAAATTTAAATATTCATACTATTAAAAACTAATCTTTTATTTCAGTATAACATTGTGTGTTTTAACCTTTAAATGTAAAAATTTCACACAGTTGCCTTTGTAAGTTGATTGCGGATGGAAGTAATTCTTTTATTTCATATTTAATACGGGTTCAAATCGGACTGGACCGAAACCGAACCGTTTTACATTCAAACGGACCGAAACCGAACCATTTAAAGGATTGGTATAATGGTTTATATTTTTGATTAACCGTTTGATGCGGTGCGGAAGCAGTTTGAACTCTAAACTGCACCAAACCGACCCACACCCACCCCTAAAGATTTCAACGGGAACCAATCCCATTTGCTGTGCATCGCCAGTACTTGCGAATTTTGCCAATGAATCGGCTTCTCAGGTTTGTTCACGCGGGACATGCAAAATATCGTAATATTCAAGGTCTGCCAATAGTTCATGAACCCGAGCAAGGTACGGAGCAAGCCTCTACTCCTTTGCTTGATAATCTTCCCACACCTGGTACACCACCAATTATGAGTCACAAAAGATTTCAACCGATCTCACTCCAAGTTCCCTGATAAGTTTCAAGCCAGCAATCAATGCTTCGTACTCAGTTTCATTGTTTGTAGCTGGTAAATCGAGCTTCATAGCATAACAGATTGATTGGTTTTTGGGAGTTACAAGAATTAAACATGCCCTAGAACAACGGTCGTTGGATGCCCCATCGGTGTATAGTTTCCATTGAATGGGGGGAATAACATCATCCCTGTTTGGTTCGTCTGATACGGTGAATTCTGCAATGAAATCCGCTAGTGCTTCCCTTGCATGGCCCTCCGTGGCTGGTAGGTGATATCAAACTGGATCAGCTCAATGTTCCATTTTAACATCCTTCCAGAGATTTCTGGTCATTGGAGTACCTGTCTCATGGGTTGATCGGTATAAACACTGATCGAGTGTGCCTGAAAGTACGGACGAAGCTTGCGTGATGTAATCACCAAGAAGTAGGCTAACTTTTCAATTTTAGGATAATTTCTTTCTGCCCCGTTAAACGTTTGCTGACATAGTACACTGGCTTCTAAACTTGGTCCTCCTCGCGAACCAAAGCCGTACATATGGCATGTTGAGATACGACCAAGTATACATACAACACTTCGTGGTCCATTGGCTTTGACAACACAATAGGACTTTCTAAATGCCTTACCAGAGCTCGGAGTGCATCCTCACAGTTGGGCGTCCATTCGAAATTTCTCTTTCCTTTCTTTACTACATCGAAGAAGGGAATACGTTTATATGTCGCTCTGGATATGAATCGACTCAGCATGGCCACTTTTTTCGTTCAGGCTTTGTACTTGCTTTACAGTTTTGGGCACTTGTATGTCTCGTTGACGTCCACATTGTGTGAGGCTGATCTGGTACGAGGTCTTCCCATTGTAGAGTTATTAGTAGGAACTCTGAGTAGAGTCAATGGATTTCCTATGAATGACTTGGATCTCCTTTGGGGGATTTCTCCAATCCAGTTGCTACAAAGTAGATCCTAATGACCTGAGAATTCCATTTATGGTGAAAGCCCCAAAATTATAGCACTAAAAGAAGTTACTAATACCCAAAGCGAGACTTATGTAGAGAGATTCATGAAGATAGAAAATTAAAATAGAGGAACGTATGCAAAATTAACTACAAAAACTAGAACACCAGATTATAATGGTTCGCCATAACTGCCTACATCCACTTTGAGTTTAATCTTTAATGTTTTTTCAAATAATTGAATGTAGATATAATCCATACACCAACAACTTGAATACAAGTTCTAACAGAAAAGAAATGAGTCTTGAAAATGGCAGAGTCTCCGAGAAGTACACGAAAAAAGGTCCTCTTTCACTACGCCCCTGCCACTCTATTTATAAGTGAAGATAGACCGAACTTCCTACACATGCTCAGGAACAAAGTACTTCGGCCCTTAGAAGGTGACTTCTATGCACCGAGCCAGACACGCCGAATGGCAGTTGTGGAGCCTCCTCGATCGGTCCAGTGGAAGTCTCGTTAGTTACATGAAGTAGATCGTGATAGAACTCGAAGCGAGCGGTGATACGATTCGAAGCGAAAAATATATTCGCACCACTCTGTTGTAAGATAAAGTGATCATGAGCCATCGTAGAAGTTCACCGTCCCAAGTCGATTGCCCTATGTATGCCGAACCACCAAGTTCAAACCATGAGCACTGGAACCCAACAGACCAAACTGTCTTGGTTCTACGCGTTTGACAAAGCGACGTACGCCATGTTACTCCAACTCTCTTGACCGAACGATGCGCACCGGTCTACCTTAACCAAGCGGCACACGCATGATCGAACGAACATCATCGAACGAGATTAAACAAAGCACCTAAGCCGTTCCATGCGTAGCTTTCCTCCCTTGACCGAGCATGTGCTCTGGAATACTCTGTCATGTTCATTTGGGGCCGACCCTTCTGTGCCGAGCCACCCCTGACGAGTGGCATGCACTCTGCTCCTTCAGCCTCTTTCCTTTAGCTGAGCGATGATGGTCGAACAAAGCATGCCGAGCGATGGCGTTCGAATAAAGAACGCCGAGCGATAGCGTTCGAATGAAGGATACCGAGCGATGGTGTTTGAATGAAGGATGCCGGCAATGTACTCAGGCCGAACGACACTTGCATTCCGAATGACACGTCCAGGCCGGACGACACTTGCATTCCGAATGACGCATCCAGGCCGAATGGTCCAGGCTGAACGGTACTTGCATGCCGAGCCTTTCAATTCAAGTCAATCTCTCATAGGATCATGTTTCACTTAGAGCCAACTAAGAAATTCAATAGTTTGCCTCTCGTAGACGGGCCAAGCAACCAGGTAACAATAAGGAATATTTAGTTCATTTAAATTATAATTTAAGGTTTTATTTATATAATACTGGATTGACTAAGTGAATATTTCAATATTATTATCATATTTTAATTTGAAATTTTAATAAAATTATCAAATTGAGTTATTATAAATGTTCAAATATTCAAAGCTTGAAATTTATTGAAACTGAAATGGTATATTTTGTGGTTCAAATCTGTATTTGAAGTCGATATAACTTGAAATGGTTTATTGAGAAACTAAATTGAATAGAAATTTATGAATTGAGAATGAATTAAATTGAATTTTGGAATTCGAGTAAATTTGGATTGATTGTGAAATTTGAGGAAACTATTTTATTATACAAGTATTTTTAAATTATATTTAAACTTATTTTATATTTTTCTTTATAAATTATTTATTTATAAACTATTTTAATTTTTAACTATTTTATTTTATAAACTATTCTATTATTTAAATTATTTTATTATATATACTATTATTAATATCTAAACTGTTTAGAGGAAAGTGTTATAGATTTCAAAGATATGATTTCAAAGTGTTATGAACTTCAAAGTTATGATTTCCAAAGTGTTGGACTTTAAAGATTTATGATTTCGAAAGTGTTATAAATTAGAAAGTATTATGTTTTTAAAATGAAAATATTTTAAGGGAATAATGATATCGGATTTGATATGGTTTTGAAATGAATATGATATTTTGGTTTTGAAGTATGACTTTTGTGATGACCCGGAATTTTGAAGCAATATCAATTTAACAATCTGAAATAAAAATTAAATTGATTTGATAATATTTGTAATAAGATTTGAATTAATTTAATAATCCAATAAAATAAATAGTTGATTGATAGATTTTATCTTTTTAAATCTAATAATTGTTTTATATTTATAATATATATAGAATATTGTATATATTGTGAATAGATATTGTTTTAAATTTAATTAATAAATAAATCCTGTTTTCTATAAAATTTTATATATCTTTGGTAAAAATTGTGAATTATGATTTTATTTAAAAGTTAAACTTTTAAAAAGGATATTTCATAAATAAATATGGTTTTAAATACCTAAGATAAATATTGAACTGATTTAAAATATGTTTAACTCAAGTTTAAAATTTAAATAAATAACAATAAGAGTTATTTTGATATAATTGAATAAAATAAATAATTTATGAATAAAGAAAATAATTTCTTTTATAAGTTATTTATGATTATCAAATGTTGTTATTTTGTTATTTTTAAAAATATATAATAATGCATTGTTTCAACAAATAAATTTCTAATAAAAATTATTGTTTTTCAAAATTCAAATTTGTAGTTGTATTTGTAGATAAACTGGATTGTAAAATTTTAATTTGAACTTGAATTCAAAATTTTTAAAATTTAAAGTATAAAAAATTTTAATTTTCTTTGATTTTGAAATATTTGTATAAGTTTAATTTTATAAATATAGTTTGATTTATTCATTTTAAAAATCTATATACATGTAAATAAATGCATGTGAACTAATTAACTAAACATATCTCATAATAAACATCTAATTTAAAATACAAGTTAACAAATTTATAGCTTATTAACGTTAATAACAAGTGTAAACTTTTTTAGAAACATAAATTAACATGTGTTAGAAATAAGACATTTAACATGACAAATGTAATATTTAGGGACATGTGGCATTTTTGTTTTTGGTTTCTTTTTATTTTTATTTCAGTTTTTTTAAAAAACATATTCTATTCCATTTTGTTTTTTTCAAATCTAAGCTAAGAAGAGAATGGAAAAACCAAAATATGAACCATCTTCATTCCACTTCTCAAAACAAAGCATATCATTTTTTCAAAATTGAATCAAATATATGAATGCAAGCAGAGAATTCTGTATCTCTGGAATTCAAACCTGCATAAAAAACATTTGCATTTCCTCCTTTCAACAATCTGGGATGAAAACCACTTGTTTCAAAACAAATCAAAACATGCTTGCATTTTTCAAAAGAATAAATCTGAAGCCTGCATCAATAGCCTGCACATTTTCAAGTTGAAAAAGCAAAAAATTTTTGAGCCTGCATTTATTTCAAAATCTGGAAGCAATTTATCTGAAGCCTGCATATTTTTCATCTGCATCATCTTCTATCTAGAGTGTCTACATGCAAGTGAGAATCAAGAGCAAATTCAAATTACAATTTAAAGTTTCAAATTTGAAGAAACAATTCAAGATTTAAGAAGTGAAGTTTCCAGTTTTAAAAAGCACCAATCTTTGTCAAAATTCATTGCTCTGCCCATCCAATTAAGGTGAGTAACATTATAACTTAAGTAATTTAAAATATAAGTATGGTTGCATGTTTATCACTGATAACAAATATGTTTATGGATGCATTTATAAGTATATTTTTGAATGTTTATATGGATGTATAGTAAGCATTGAGATTTTGTGCTTTGTCTTTATATTCTTTTCCAGGCTCAAGTTTTCAGTGTTTTATTAAAAACCACCCGATCTAGTTTGTTAAACTCGATTTACAAACCAAGTATGTTTGAATTAGTGTAAATTAAGTTTTAAAAACTTAATATTATTAAAATAGGTTCTGGTACTTCTGTAAAACTCAGAATATCAAAGAATGTTGATTTATATGAAAATTTCAAACTGTGAGAGTTTTAGTTTCAATAATATGAAATGAATACATGACCGAAAGCATGATTTTTAACACCTAAATCAAAATTTATAAACTAGAAATAAGGGTGCAGTTCACTGTTGAACAGAAAAGAGAAATTGTGTGATTTCTGATGTTCAAACGATTTGGGGATATCGGGACTTTGCTTGTGGGTAGAATAGTAACCATTGAAGCAGGGAAAAATAATTAATGTTGATGCAAATCAGCATGGTAGTAGTGATGTGGTTTTCTAGTCTGTAGCCCTAGCTTTAGATAGGTAGATTGCTTCGGCCGGTTCTTCAGGAAGGAGTGATCGAGTTGATTGAATTTCTGGGGAATGATAATAGGTTGATGGATGGACTTGTGGCCAGAGTCATTGACATGCCGGTGGAGGATGAAGGATTGACAGGTTTGGGGTTAAAACCTGTATTTTCTGTTCCAGGTTTGAGCAAGCATCTCGAATTCTATTTTGGACTGTAGAGGGGTGAATTGATGGACGTGTTTGGTCGTGGGGTTGGTCACCGGTGTAGGGAAGCCACCAGAGGTGGCTCGTGATTGCTGGAGGCACGGTGCACGTGCACCGTGCAAAATCTTTGAGCTCTGTTGTTTTTGGGTACTGCAGAAATTTTAACTTGAAGTAATACTCGAGTGGTTGCTGAGTTTTCTCGAAGGATTTAGCTAGATGACTCGAAGCAGTTTCAAGATGGCTCGGGTAGTTTGAATATTACCGTTTTTTGAAAAACTGTCTGCAGTTTTAAAATTTAAATTAAAAATTTAAATGAAGTTAAGTTTTTAAATCTGAGTTAGGTTTAAATCTAGTTTGTATTATAGATTCAAATGATTTTGAATCGTATAAGTTTTAAAAATTAAAAGGGGTTTTCAGTTTTAAAATAGAAAAAAAGAAACTGACAGTTTTCTAGAAATTTAAATTTCATTTTAAATCTGAAAGCTAGTTTTAAATTAACAGTTTGAATTCAAATTTAAGTCCAAATTTCTTAAGGATCTTTAAATCTTCAAGTTTTTAAAAATAAATTTGTATTTTTAAATAAGGGGTTTAAAAATCAAGGTGTAAAGCAAGAGTTCAAATTCAAGTTTAAATTCAAATGATTTAAATAAGAAATGGTTTCAAATGTATTGAATTTAAAACCCGGATATTTGAATAATTTTTAAAATTTGAATGTTTTCAAACTAGTTTAAATTTAAATTGTTTATTTTAAGTAAAATTGTTTCAAACAAATATTTTAATTTGATTTTCCTTTGTGAATGAAATCATTATAAATGGTTTATAAAGGAAGTTAAATGATGGTTAACTTGAATTTATAATCTAAAATTATAATGTATTTAAAACTTGGTTTTAATTAAATTTAATAAATTAGGACTTATCTTATATAAGTTTTATTTATAAATGTTATTTACATTTATTTTGGAAAGAATATAAATGGAATTTAAGTTGGATAATGCTTTAACAAATATCATGTTGAATTTTTGAAATTTGAATTGAAATGTTCTAAGTACACTTTGATATTTCTGAAATTATTAATAAGAAATGGGTTGTCTTAGAAATATTTAAGATATTAAGTATAATTAAATAAATAGGATAATTGAGGAATAATTTATTTATTTAATTTATTTAATTAATAATTTGGATTAATTTAAATTGGAGATAATTAAGAAGTAATTAAGGAAAAGTAATTTAAGAATTAATAATAGTTAATGATGGTCATTAACTAAAGTTCTTTTAGTAATTAATTAATATGATTAATTTTTAATAATTAATTAGATTGATTAATTAATGATTATAAATTGTGAAATTTATTTAAGTTTAATTACTTAAATAAAGTAATTAAGACATTAATTACTTAATGTAATTAATGAAGTTTATTGAGATTGGTTTAAATTAATTAATTAAGTATAATTAATTTTAAACATTGGATTTGATAATAATTACCTGATGTAATTAATGAAGTGAAACTACTCAGTAAAGTAATTAAAGATAATTACTGGAGGTAATTAATAAATAATTTTTGGATTGTGAAAATAATTTAGTTTAAATTATTTTGTATGATTAATCAAGGGATTAATTTAAGAAGTTAATTTAAGAGGTAATTAATTTAATTGAGTAATTAATTAAATATAATTAAGAATCATTAATTAATATAATTAATGAAGTAATTAAGATTGATTAATTAAGATTAATTAATCATAAATAAGTAACTAAGGGTAATTAATTAACTGTAGTTAATTAAGGTTAAATGTAATTAATTATAGTTAATTAATTAATGAGGTAATTAAAGGTTAATTACTGTAATTGGGTTTAGAGTAATTAATTTTGTGAAATTAATTAAAGTATAATTAATCAAGATTGATTAATTAAAATGATAAATTAGAGATTAAGTAATTAATTTGTAATTAATTACTGATGATGTAAGCAAGATTTATATTGTGTAAGTGATTAATTTAATTCATTTTAAATTAATTAAAGATAATGTAATTAATTTAATTCACTTTAAATTAATTATAGATAGTATGATTATAAATCATTGCTTATGAATGGTTGTTATTGGTTGCTTTGAATGGTTTTGAATCTCATCTATGAGATTAACAATGTCGAGTGATATGGGTGCACTGGTTGCATTGTGATAATGATATGGATTATCTTTTGATAATGATAGTATGGATTATCTGTTGTTATGATAGTGATAATTTTCTGTTGTGAATTTGTGAATTATTTATCTGTGCGTATATAGATAATGTAATTGAATTGTTTTAAACTCTAAAACAACTTGGACCTAAAAGACACGCTTTGGATTTCGATGAGACCGGGATCGGGTTTCCATATTTGGATATCCGAAAACCACATCAATCCAAATTAACGATAGGTCGTGTATCTTATGTGAAGAGTGAAGACTCGAGGTGTAAGAACTATTAGTCAGCATAACTCTAGGGGTGATTCCGTGATGAGTTTGACGGAATAGTACTTATAGGCTTGAGATGGAGATTCAGAGAGCAAGGGTTATCGTCGTTAACTCTGAGGGTGATTCCAAAACGAGTGTAACGAGATAATGCCTTCGGTTTCGTTCGAACCCGGAACGAACTTGTATGGGTTGAATGCTTTCAGCACATCGTCAGGTGGACGATGAGCATTCTAAGAGATGTGTTCTCTAAAGGTAATCGTAGCCTCAAGCCTCATCAACCGGGAATGGCTAAAACAGAGGAGGTGCAGCAAGGCTTCATGGGTAGCTCCCACTGGAGAGCAAGATTGATCCCTGTCTAGAAGTCCCTTTTTGTTCGGCTGTGTGGGTAGTTGGAATTGCGCACCAACTGCAGGGTTGTCTTGTTCGGAACTGTTCAGTAAGGAATGGGTCCGGCCTTGTGTTGCAGGGGAGCGGGCGTACTCCTCGGTACGTTGATCTAGGCCACGTACTGTGACGGGCGGTACCCCAGTAGCCCAGCCATTGTATGGAATCCAAAATCCAATAAGTGTCAACGGTTTTGATTGTATTACCTACTTTTGTGGCTAGTAGCTGGAATTTAATAAATGTAACAATTTCGGCTATTTCATATTTACTTGAAAACCCTAGACACTATTATAATATCACTGGATTTCCTATCAAATGTATTGGTTAGCGTAAGGTAAAAAAATTTCCATGTTTATGTGTGGGAAGTCTTACGTGATACCTTTCTTTTCAAAAGGATTTTTTAAAGTTAAGCAACTTTAACCTGTTACTCACACCAGACCCATGTCTAACCCGGAGTTTATTTTTGTTTTTCATAAATTCTTGGGTACTCAAATTTTTACGAGTAGCCAAGGGATTCAGGCTAACTTTGACGAATATTGGAGAAGCAATGGAGCAGGAGGCTTCTGCGTTAGATATATAGTATTCCGTTGTGTGTTCTGTGTTGTCTCTGGATTGTATTATGTTGTAAATATTAGACAGGTGTTTATAACTGTCTGGTATGTGTTGTATTATCTGTGTACTCTAATAGTATTTGTAAACTATGTAATATTTTATGTTATTAATATAATTTATTCGTTCCGCTGTTTAGATTCTGATGTGTTGTTTCTTCTTCTTCTCTTTCTTTCTCTTTTCTATTCCTTTCTTTCTTATTAGCGATGCAACTTCCTAGCGTTTTGGAAGTTGGGTCGTCACAACTTTTAAAATGACCACGGTGTTATAATAACGTTTGGTTGTTAAAGAGATAGGGATCAGTTATTGTCATACTCTCTGCCATTACCAAAACCACTTTAATAACTGCGTACATGGTGGAGATTCTAGAATGAAGTAGGATGGTTTGGTGGCGATTCTATATGGTATTTACGTAGCCCTGACTCCCATGAGTCAGCTTGATGCGGCTAAAACAGGAGCATGTCGGGCCAAGTGAGGTCATTCCTCCTATCGGACACATTTCTTTGATATCATTCTATTGCTTTTGTGATTTGATTGGGTGCACCCTTTGATTTGGGAGTGTGTCACAAGGTGGGTGGTAGTAACTGCTATGAGTCACCATCAGTCCGGATCCGCAAACGGTATATCTACCCTGGCATTGCCTCGAGTGCCTTATCACATGCCCTATCATGCCTTCTACGAGTTTGTTTTGTGTCGTACCTATGGAATTCTCCCTGATAGCCCACTTGCAAGTGGAGTTTACAGTATCTATACAGACGACATTATATAAAATGTGTTAAGGGGGATATGGGTAACGCCTTAACACCAATTAATATTTTACTTTACTTTAGACATATTCTAATAGCTTATATTACTATATGGTAGATAGTTCCACGGATCCTTAGAGATGGAAATCCCAAACGTCCTTTGAGTTACTTGTATTTCAGTTGATATTTCACTTGAGTTGGATTTATTGATATAAGAATGTTAATCCTGACTCGAGTGTTTTGTGTTTTACTTTACGCTCGGGTTAGACTGAGTGTCGCAGCATTTGAGACTCATGTTTGGAGTTGGAGCTTCACTTGGAGATTCATCTGTTATCTATTCGGCTTTCAGCTATCCGGCGTTTTTTTAGATTTATCATCCTTTTGCATTTGAGACTTCATTATATTTGAGATATCCTGTTGTATTTCATTCAAAATCAGTTATATATATAGTAGCTTCATGAACTACTATTCATTTATTTCCCCTACTTATTGTTGTAATACTTTGTGTCTGTGATTCTGTGTTGATTTGCTTACTGTATATGCTGAGTTTTTGCCAAATATAAATTAACAATCTGATATTTTGAGCAACTCAATTCTGACATGTGCGGATGCGAATGGTTGAAAATACCGGGTCATTAAATGTGGTATCACAGCTCTAGTTTTAGGCAAAACTTAGCATATATAGAAAATTTAATTAAAGAATCACTTTCGTTCGAGCTTGAATCTCTTCCTCCTTGATTCGAATCTCCTTTGAATTTTTAGAACATACCTTGTTCTAAAATCCATTCCTGTCTCTCCCTATTCATGTTTTCCTAATTCTAAAGTACCCATAACTCCTCTTAGGATGATATCTATAACGAATCGACGGTCCCGCCAATCTAGTATGATTTGTGAAGGGGTGTAACTCCTTTACAACGAGCATTGATTCGCCGGATATTTCTGTATCCTCGGTTTAGATGCTGCTATCTCTTGCTATGCCCGAATTCTATCTCTTGTGATCGGATGTCGATTGCCTTAGACTTATACATCAACCTTATTCTTCAAGTCATGATTGATCCGGTTGAGGTTGCCCACGATATATATAAGTCTATCCATCTTTTCTCTTTTTTTATTTAATCATCTTATCTTCGTTTCAAGAATATCTTCTAGTTAAAATTCTTTTGATTAGAACCCCCTTTATATTTGAATCTCTATCCCTGCTTTGAAATTTATTCTTGAATAATCGAATGAGGGACTGTATTTGTAATTAGTATAAAAATGTTTTATATATTATGTTGTTTGAGTTGTTTAGTTTGAATTTTGGGTTTCGATCGATTCGTCTGGCCAACGCTATCGATAGGGATTCCAAAACACTTGAATAGAGTAAACTGACACAATATTGTTTTCAAATTTGGTAAATGAAATAATTATTGCATGATTATATTTTATATATATATAAGAGTATAATTTTTTGAAATTAAATAGTTGAATGAAATTGGTTGTAAAACATTGTTTAAAACATTGACTATTGCAACATGATATATTTGATTTCATTTATTTGATTATATTTTATTTCATTTATTGTTTTGTAAAACATTGACTATTGAAACATGATATAGATAAATAAAATTATAAAACATGGTTTAAAATTTAATTTGGAATTGAAATGAATTTAAATTAAGAATTTGAGAATTTAAATTTTTGGTATTTTCAAGATTTTGGTTTTTAAATTTGGAATATATTATTTGAAAGTATTTTCGAATGGAAATTGTTTCAGAGGAATTAAGTCGGTACTCTCTTTGTTTGTCGCTAGAAAATAATTTCGTTGATGACTGCAGCATCATCGACATTCATTTTTGAGTTTTAAAGTGGAGAGACGAGTTAGTAGCTTTGCTACACTTTTGTTTTGAAAAATGGATTTGATTTGAATTTCTTGAATATGATTTGATTTATATAATATATATGTATATAGTTATTTCAAAATAATTTGAAGTGAAACTGGAAAGTTGAGTCTTAAGTTTTATATTAAGAAATAGTTTCAATTATTGAAATAAAGTGAAATATTTGAATAATTGGAATACCTGAAATGGTAAATGGAATCAAACCGACCTAAAATAATGAATTAGAACAAACTTATTTGTATTACACTAAATTACATTCTAATATACACATAACTTGCCTAAAATATTCAAAAAGTTAAAATGTTAGGATATAATAGGGTTGTACAAGAAGAAACTTAAGTAATAAATTGTTCAAACTGAAATTTGGCTAAATATAAATGTTATAAATAAAAGAAAATTTGTATAGTGTTTAATTGCATTTAAAAACATTAATATAACTTACCTAGAAATAGTTAAATGTGAATAAGTAATTGAATACAATATAAATGAAAGTGATAAGATGTCTAAAAAGGATATTTTGTTAAGGGAATGTATAAACTATAAATTGGATAATAAATTGAATAATGAAAAGAGAATACAATTGTTGAATAATATATGGTTTTATTATGTTTATTTCACTTAATATATGTAGAAAAATATGTTAAGTGAAATAAATTTAATAAATAAAGGACAATGCTAGTTAAGAGAACAAATATGAACTTAAGAATAGTGAATTTGAATTTTTGTGGATTCAACTTAGCTGATGATAAATGGATAAAACAAATGAGTTAATTTAAATGAATTTTTTGAAAGAAATGTTGATAAAATGAAAGGAAATCATTTTAATTTTAAGAACTACTTATTAGTTGAATAAAGTGGATTAAACCAAATTGTTGAATATTAATTTATTCAAAATTGAAATATATATGGTTTTGAATAGTTGAAGTGAATGTTGAGGTGGAATTAACTATGGCTAGCCAATAGATTTAATTGATGCGTAAAATAAAACAAATTTTGCTGTGAAAATTTTATAATAAATGTTAATAAATGGAAAACAAATCAATTGAATAAAAATATATAAGAATGAAACCAATCAAATGTAAACACAATAAGTGTGATTGATTAAATTAATGAATTGGAATCAACTAATTGAATATAAACCAATTTTAAAATAAATGTAATTTATATGGTCTTGAATTAATTGTTTTGTTTTGCTTTTCAATCTATTTCTCTTTCTGGTTGTTTCTATTCTCTTACCTCCTTCCTTTTCGGGGACGAAAAGTTTTGAGTGAGGGAGAGTGTAACAACCCATAAATTTTAACTGCTTCTATAACGCACTTAAAAAAATTTTTGTTTGGAATTAAATAATTGAATTTAGAAATAAAGATTTAATATTTGGAATATGGCTACTTGAACATAGTAAATGGTAAATTTTCACCAGCAAGTATGGCAGTTTATTTTATTATGTAATTTTATTTAAATTCAAATCAGTTAATATTTGATGATAATAAATGTTTTCGAAACCTGAATATTTTTATATAATAAATTTGTATATCATCTTCTAAGTGAGACATTATATTTCGTTTCATCAAATTTGGACTGCTGTTGCTTTGTTTATCTTATTTTCGACGAATCTGTAGCATTTTTGATACCGAATATTGACTTTTGATAGGATGGTCATATCGTTGATATTTGTATACTGTTTTGATCATCTCGTCGTGCTGATCTCCGCAATATATTCAATTTGAGATTTCAAAGTTTGGGAAACAGTGGAATCTACGGAACGATTGCTGTATCGGTACCACTTTTACACTTTTTTTAGTTGTGTCCATTCAAATTTTCAAACCGCTGGAATAAATAGCCACTAGCATTCATTATAACATTTATTATTTTCTAAATTTTTTGCCTTCATTTCGAAATAAAAAATGTAAAAATTTGTATACGTTTCGTATCCATTGATTTGGAAACGGTCCATTTTTTTATTTTCCTTTATAACTTTGTTTTCATTTCATTTCTTTTATATTGCAAACATCACATGGTGCTGTCACTTTCCATTCTCCTCCTCCATGCTTGTTCCATGGCCAGAACATGAGGCCACCATCTCACCTCCAAACATCAGCATCCGCTACCCCACGAGACCTAAGGCTTTGGCCTCACCCCTCTCCCTCCCCTCTAGTTCTCGGCCAAAGCTTCCATCCACCTTTGCCTCTCCCCTCTCGGCTACAACTCCCCTCTCCCCAACTTCAACCACCGTCTGTTGCCCTCTCCGTGTCACCGACCATTACCCCATCACTAAACTAACCTGCTCTCCTTTGTTCACCACCACATCAGCGACCAACCTCGGCATGCCTCGCCCAAACCGTCCAAACCTTCGCCTTAAGCACAGCCTTTGACCTGACACTCCGCCTTGCGTTAGCACGCCGCCGATGGCAGCTCCGACCCACCTAGCTTGCTCGGCGTTCCAACTTGTCTTTTACGGTGCTATGTGATACATTCTTCTTATCTTATTTTATATATAGTCATATATATAGTTGTATATGTTGTATATGGTTTATATATATGGAATAGCCGGTACATATATTTGGTCTATATATATATATATTTGTATTAGTGTATATATATATATATAAGAGTTACATTTTATTATTGATATTTGAAGGTGTATATATATATTGCTTTGATAATCTATGTCGCATCTTAGTTTTTTGGTTGTTGTCTACACTATGTGTTATATATTAGCTATATATATATAATACGTACGATAGGTTATATGCATAAGGTGTTCAAAGTATTGAAGTTTTGTTTATACATAAAAAAAGTTTGTTTATTTATGCTATATTATATTATATAAGTTACTCTGTGTGTGTATATGTTATATTTTATTTGATACAACTCTACCGTATTGGCCCACTGTATATAAGTCATATATATAGGGTGTATAGTAGCAGTGTCTGATCATAACATTATATGTTAGTACAATATATATATATATATATATATATATATATATATATATGGTTGTTCAGTTGACAGGTTGTTTATATGCATATGCATTGTAATATAGTAAGTCGATTTTGACTTTTATAATATATACCGTTTAAAAAATACAATACGTATGTCTGAGTATAACATTATAAGGTAGTACTGTATGTATATTTACTATTCTCTATTTAGGCATATAACTGAGCTTTACCTATGCTTGCATATACATACATACATACATACATACATATATATTATGTATGTGTTTGTATATATATTGTTCATGACCTTATTTATATTTTACAGTTGCATTGATGTGGTTGGGTAGCCGAAATGTATGTATGTGTGTTTAGTTAAATATATATAAATAAATTTATTATTTTATATGTATAAGCTGATGTTCATAGATGTAGTGTGTATGACTTATTTTTCATATTTATAAATCTTATGAAAGTTATATAAAAAATTTGTTTGTTCAATATATATATATATATATATATATATATATATATATATGTTATATTAGTATTTTGAAAATATGTGTATTTATATAATATGTTATACTTACATTTTATTAATAGTTTGGAAGAATATATATGTATTTATTTCAAATTATATTATGTAGATATGTTTGTTTTATTTTATGCGTTTTAATTTGAAATAATGGATTTTGAAATACATATACATTAAATTTAATATAAGTTTGAATTTAGAATATGATTATATATATAGTTATATATAGTTACATACGAGTTCACTTATATCAATTATCTTCATCGACTCAGTTTTGATTTGATTCCGTCTATTCCTATTTATCAGCTATGTCCGTCAAATTCGTGCCAATTTAGCTTTGCTTTTAAATTTGTGCTTGGGTTCGTAACTCATCTCATTCTCATTCATCTCTTGGCTCGATAGATGAACAATCACTCACGATTAATGTTCTTATATATATTAATTTTGATTTCAATTGAAACGACAATTAAAATATGCTGCTGTTAGTTATTTGCATTTATATATATATATATATGCTATTATCTGTATTTGTTCACTTATAACTTCTGACATTATTATTTGTTTTTATATTGATGATATATGCCTGTTATACTCATATATGTTATCAATTTGCAAGTTCACTATTAGTATAGAATTCCCTATGGGTTTAAATGATACATACCCGAACGATCTATAGAATAGGGGAAAATCGTTATGGGTTGAAATGATAAACCCAAGGGATTTTCATTGAATTGAATTTGGGATTGCAGGTTGAAAAGATATATACCCGTATATATTTAAATTGCGGATTAAAATGATAAATATCTGCATCACTTGACCATATGATAGAAAATTATATATAGACACCGTTGGTCTATATATATAAATATTTTAAAAATGATTTCCATGGTTTTGAGGGAAATATATGGTTTTAAGAAATATTGATTTTAAGATATTATACATATAAATGTTGTTTTTATAATGTTTTAAATTTTAAATTTTAAAATTATATGTTTTGAAAATTTTATAATTATAAGTTAATTTTGAAATTTTAAATTTAATTTACTTATAATTTTACTATTTTAAAATATACAAAATAAGCTTTAATATAAAATAAATTTAAGTAAGATTTGATTTGATAAAGTTTGATTTAACTAGAATATGATTCTTTTTTAAGATTTATTTAATATTTATTTCAAAAATAAATTTTATAATAATTTTAATGAATTAATGTTGGTAAGATAAAGTTAAGTTAATTTGAAATAGTACTCTTTTAAGAATTTTGTTTAAATAAAATTAATTTCAAACTTATTGAATTTGAGATTTTTAAAGATACGATTTTATAATTTGATTTTTTTAAGGTAATTAAATGAATATTTCAAGTTTAAATAAATTGTAAGGAATATTTATTTCATTTAAATTGTAATTTAAGGTTTTATTTAAATAATACTGGATTGACTAAGTGAATATTTCAATATTATTATCATATTTGAATTTGAAATATAAATGAAATTATCAAATTGGGTTATTGTAAATGTTTGAATATTTAATGCTTGAAATTTATTGAAATTAAAATGGTATATTTTGTGGCTCAAATCTGTATTTGAAGTCGATAAATTTGAAATGGTTTATTGAGAAACTGAATTGAATTGGAATTTATGAATTGAGAATGAATTAAATTGAATTTTGGAATTCGAGTGAATTTGGATCGATTGTGAAATTTGAGGAAACTATTTTATTATACAAAGTATTTTTAAATTATATTTAAACTTATTTTATATTTTTCTTTATAAATTATTTATTTATAAACTATTTTAATTTTTAACTATTATATTTTACAAATTATTTTATTTTATAAACTATTCTATTATATAAATTATTTTATTATATACACTATTATTAATATCTAAAATGTTTTAGACTAAAGTGTTATAGATTTCAAAGCTATGATTTCAAAGTGTTGTGAACTTCAAAGTTATGATTTCCAAAGTGTTAGACTTTAAAAGATTTATGATTTCGAAAGTGTTATAACTTAGAAAGTATTATGATTTCGAAATGAGTATATTTTGAGGGAATAATGATATCAGATTTGATATGGTTTTGAAATGAACGTGATATTTTGGTTTTGAAGTATGATATTTTAAAATGACCATGGTGTTATAATAACATTTGGTTGTTAAAGTGACTGGGATCGACTATTATCATACTCTCTACCAATACCGAAAACCACTTTAACAATTGCGTACTTGGTGGAGATTTCAGAATGAAGTAGGATGGTTTGGTGGCGATTCTATATTGTATTAACGTAGCCCTGACTCACATGAGTCAGCTTGATGCGGCTACAACAAGAGCCATGCCGGGCCAAATGAGGTTATTCCTCATATCGGACACATTTCTTCGCATTCTATTGCTTTTGTCATTTGATTGGGTGCATCCTTTGATTTGGGAGTGTGTCATGAGGTGGGCGGTAGTAGCTGCTATACGTTACCACCAGTCCGAATTCGCAAATGGTATATCTTTCCTGGCATTTCCTCGAGTGCCTTGTCGCATTCCCTATCGCACCTTCTATGAGTTTGTTTTGTGTCATGCCGATTGAGTGCTCCCTGATAGCGCACTTGCGAGTGGAGTTACAGTATCTGTATAGACTACGACATTATATAAAATGTGTAAAAGGGGATATGGGTAACTTCTTAATGCTATTTAAATATTTTACTTTACTTTAGACATATTATAATATCGTATATTACTACATAGTAGATAGTTCCATGGATCCTTAGAGGATGGAAATCCCAAACATCCTTTGAGTTACTTGTATTTCAATTGATATTTCACTCGAGTTGGATATATTGACATAAGAATGTTAATCCTGACTCGAGTGTTTTGTGGTTTGCTCTATGCTGGAGTTAGACCGAGCGTCATAGCATTTGAGACTCGCCTTTGGAGTTGGAGCTTCACTTGAAAATCCATCTGTACCTATTCGGCTTTCAACTATCCGGTGGTTTTGTTCAGATTCATCATCCGTTTGAATTCGAGACTTCATTGCATTTGAGATATCCTGTTGTATTTTATTCAAACTCTATTATGTTGAATATGCGCTTATATGATTTTTGTTTGATGATAATAAACATATATACACTCGTTTAAATGTATTTGTTAATGTACTATTTTATTTTTCATGGATTAAATAAATATTTGCTGAATAAAATTAAATAACACAGAATTTGAATTCAAACAGAAATTTTATTCAAACAAATATTTATTACAATTTTGAATAGTACAATTTCAAGCTCTCACTATACATATACAATTTTGATTACAAATACAACACAATTTCATATTTACATTTAGCCTCACTACACATTACTCATTCACTCAATTCGTATTTTATCTTCAACTTCATTCCAGTTAGAATCCAGCATCTGAGCAATCTGCAAAAATATTCACTAACGCAGTAAAATTGAAAAAGAAATATTTTTGCAATATAAAATAAAATATGGATTTTGAAAATATTATTTGCCTTAGTTATTTGGGTAGTTCGTCGTCATTTAAATTTGAATTCATCACACACGAACAATGTAACATGCACAGTGTATCACTGTACATGCCACAAGGCCGTGCACACCGATATACACTTGACAATGCTACAGGGATAGGTGAGCACAAGGTCAAACCCAAATAAAAAGACGGGTTCAACTCAGGTGCAATATAAATAAAGTCTCGACATTAGCACAAGGTCAAACCCGAGTTTTAAAACTGGATTCAACATAGGTGCACTTAAAAATGTGCAAGTATGGAAAAACGGTCTCGACAACTAAAACAGGTCTCGACCAAAAATCAGTGACATAAGTCAAAGCCCGAATCCAAACTATATCAAACAGTGACAATATGTATGGGGCAATGCACAAGAGGCTAAGGCACAATACCACAAACATAACAACGAACAAATGCCAGGTCGAACAATTATAAACATCAACTACAAGCCCAAGTGAAACCAGACCACAAAGCCAAGCATGATATAGGTATGACCAGATAATAAGGCAACATGAAGTATGCAAGCTCGACTAACAGGTAATTGAAGATACAGTGAAGCATGTACATAGGTAAACAGCAAATACAAACTGCAATACAAGCAACTATACATGAAGACTAGCTGCTGAATTCCAAGAATATAAACAAGTCGCAACCACTACAACAGGCGACCAGTGAAACAACTCATTTACACGAACCAGTGAATAGCATGGGAAAAGTCAAGGCACATGAAGATCAACACAGCAACAATGGTCAGGCAATATGCATCATGCACAGGTCAGGAAAGCAACAAAGTGACTCAAGCAACAACACAAACCAAGCTACAACCATCAAGTACATATGAACCCAAATGACTACAGCAAAAACAGAATCGAGCAACAAATCAACAAATGATAGAAACTTCAAAACCACGACCGTGCTACAGGTACAAGGCCAGAATGACCAATGAATGCAACAATCAAAAGATGACAGCACATATATACATACATGAATGCATATATATACATGCAAGCAATCAAGATGACAATATCACTTCAAATGAAAATATATGTGCCAGTGAAACATGTGTTGTCCAATGGACAGAGACAATAACAAAGAACCATAGACTACAAATCAATTGCACCAAGGACTAATACAACTGACATTCAAATACAAGCCTCACTGAATCGAAGGAGCATCAGAAACATTGAAGTAATGATGTCAAGTCAAAACAGCAAGCTACAAGGACAAATGAATCTACAAAACAGCAAGGGTTCAACTATATAGATATATGCAGTAACAATATAAATGAATCAATGTCGAGATAAACAATGTAAATGTCAAAGTCGTGGAGGCAGTACCGAAGTCAACATAGGTGTCCAAGGAAACATCGTCAAGACATATTTCTGATCAAAGTCAAAATCGTGGTGACAACGAATGAACCAAAGCCGTGGATATGATGAACAAGTCAAAATTGACCAAGTTAAACATCAAAGCCGTGGGAAGCAAGCAACGAAAATATACGCATATGAAAAGGTCAGAAATCATCTCAGCATCAAAGTGAAATCGAACGGTCGATCAAACATAATTGACAAATTCAAATATATTCGTACGAACACAAATCTAGGGTTACAAACCCTATATAAACAATCATCATCGGCAATTTTCAAAAGCATGGAGTTCAATCAAGCATAACAGAATAGCATAAACGAAAATCACATACCGAATCGAAGTCGAACTCCATCAACTTGAACTAGCCAGAGAGAGCAACGAGAAATCGATGGAGCAAGGAAACTCTCGAAAAACCACAGATTCGATCGAAGTAATAACGTCTCTTCGAAAGCCCTAATTTGGATCAAGGATGCAAGCCCTAATTCAGTTGCAAAGAGGAACGAACGAGATTAACAATGGCGACCATTTTTCACAAAGGAATGAAATAAAGAGAACGGGCCAATTAATATAAAAAAAAGGGGCCGGCCTTGTTAAAGAATAAAATAGGGTTTTGGTTTTAAATTTGGGTTATTTTAATTTAAAATAGTTTTTAATTTGTATTTTCCTTTTAAAACCGTTTAATTTTCTAGTCGTGTGACTAGGGGACAAGCTACATGGCGTAGCTTGAGAATTCGCAACTCAGTGGCTGAGTTGTGGTAGGGTTTTGAGCGTAGAGTTAGGTTTAGTTGATAACGGGTGTGGCGAGTTTACGTGTGTAAGCGTCTGACTATCTAATTTCTAGTAGAAACCTTGGGGGCAGCACGTAGGCAGGGTTTTGCCGAAGCTGGGTAAATTCTGTGTCGTTCTACTTCTGCATTTATTATTCTGCTATTATCTGTGCTGCTATTGTTCTGTGATCTGTGTTGAAAATATTTTATAAGATTCCGTAATTAAGTTTTATAATTTATACTATCACCCTATTCACCCCCCCTCTAGGGTGAAATCGATCCTACAAGCGGTATCGGAGCTAAAAAAAGAAGTTGTTTTTGTTTTAAAAATTTGATCTTACAAAAACCAATTTTTGTTTTAAAAATATGAATTTTTAAAATGGCTTCTTTTAATAATGCTTTTGCTGAGGGTCAATCAATAGTTAGACCACCAATGTTCAATGGTGAATATGCTTATTGGAAAAATAGGATGGAAATCTTTCTGAAAACCATTGACGCTTGGAATATTGTTGAGATAGGTTATAGAACACCAACTATAACTGTAGATAATCAGGAAGTAGATAAACCAAAGGAACAATGGACAGAACTAGAAAATAAATTACAAAATACTAATGCTAAAGCTATGAATTCTATTATCTGTTCATTGGATCAATTTGAATTTAATCGTGTCTCACATTGTCCAATGTGACGACCGCCCATGACTCCCGCACCAGAACAAGGAAATAGTGCGCTGTAAAGTGTGCCAGGCAGCCATGGACGATAGTCAGGGTAAGGTAAACACAGAATAGTCTATCGTATGACTCATAGCGCACGGATAAAATACAATAGAAAGTATACATAGTGAAGCTCTATAGAACAGAAGTCTCATCATATAAGCTCATAACAATTTGATACAAACATCTGAATAGCCAATACATCAAGCCTCACTACATAACACTTAGAGAATCATACAAACAGCGGAATACCCAGTACATATAGTAAGAAAACAATATGCAAAAGCCTCCTGCTCGTCTTCGTCATCAACAGCGTTAGTCACTAAGAACAGCACCTGTCACCTGCTACCTAGTCTGCCCATCCAAACATGGATGAACAGCCCAAGGTAATAAGAGTTAAACATAAAACCTTGAGTCAGACAAAAGTCTTAGTGAGCAGTAAATCAACTATCAAACATACCAAAAGAGTATAAAGGGTACAAAGGAATAGGAACCCAACCATCCCACTCCACCTCTTTCTACAGTGATAGCCCCCAGACACACTAAGCAGAACAAACATAGCAAAGCAGACAATTAAAGTAAAGCAATTATCACTCGAGTCAAGGTCGATGTTTTCCAAGTACAAACCACCGAGGCCTAAACCAAGATCAGATAAGCACCCACAAAACATTGCTCTTGAGACCGAGTGACAATACAACCAAACATCCATGACCCTGGCTATCATTGTTATCATTGCCTTGATACCATCGTTAATTGAATGACCGGAACATTCTTTCAGCCGTCAGTCAAGGGCTAATGGCAACCCCGGTTCTAGACACAACTCCGCACGTCATCGCAGCCCGTGCCTAGGAATTTTCGCAACTACCCAGAGTACTAGCACGTCGTCGCAGCCCGTGTTTGGGACTATCGAATCTGCCCAACATACTCTTTCTTTGAGCATGCTAGAACCTTCAACAACGATGAAACCTCAGCCTCCTAGTCATCCTCCTCGACGACTATTCTCATACTAGCCCAAGCGCCTCTCGAGCCCACCATTATCAACCAACTCGAACCGCATCATCGAGTTATCAACATGCTTAGGATGATCCCGTCTGGATTAAATCAAGGCTATCTCACATCATGCTTTGCTTCATCGCATCATAGCAAAGTCCATCATCATCGAATCTATCCATATGAGCTTTAACATCTGCTTCATATGCCACAAGCTGCTTTCACCACTCAAGAGCCTCTCCACTTAGCTTTTGAATCATCTTTGACCAACTTGTCCAAATCAACTATTAGCTAATTTGCAACAATCTATCAATCAAATCAATCATTAATCCAAGCAGTCAAACATTCAAACAAGATCTAATAAGCAATTATACAAGAATGGCAATTTCGTAATTAAAATGTCCAAATCTAACAAGTATGAATTATAAGCAAATATCTCTAAAACTTGATGAATAAACTTATATAAGTTAACATGTAGCAAAATGGGTATCCAAAACTTCATAGACAATGGATCTACATGCAGACTTAAGGAAAATGCAAGAAATCTCTATCTTTAACACATAAACAAGCCACCGATCCAATATACTCCTTTGGGTCCGTGTGAGAGATAACTACCACTCACTGAATCACCTAAGCACCTCAAAAGCAACTAACTCCAGATTTGGACAGCAAAGGATCTAGCTTGATCCGACAAGATTCCGCTTCAAACGATGAAATCTCTCTTCGATGGATGTAGACCTTCAACTTTGGCTCTTGGATCTTCGATTTGATCTTCAATCTAGATGAATGGAAGCACAAGATTAAAGAAGAGAAAAGAAATGAAGAAGTGTAGCACTCGAGCTCTTAAAATGGCAGCACTCCGTCGCTTCAAAATCCGGATCCCAAAAAAATGAAGACAGGCACTCCTATTTATAGGCTGAAATCCTTAACTTGTATGCCCCCTTAAGTCGGTCACGACTCAACAAAGACTCAGCGACTCAACGACTCAGCGACTCAACGACTCAGCGACTCAGCGACTCAGCGACTCAGCGACTCAGCGACTCAGCCACTCAGCGACTCAGCCACTCAACGACTCAGCGACTCAACGACTCAGCGACTCAGCGACCCAGCGACTCAGCGACCCAGCGACTCAGCGACTCAGCGACTCAGCGACAGCGACTCAGCGACTCAGCGACTCAACGACTCAGCGACTCAGCGACTCAGCGACTCAGCGACTCAACGACTCAGCGACTCAGCGACTCAGTGACTCGGCGACTCAGCGACTCAGCGACTCAGCGACTCAACGACTCAGCGGCTCAACGACTCAACTTCCGGACGACTTAACTTCTACACGACTTAACAACACTAACGACCTAATGACAACAGTTCTACGATCCTTCGATCCGTAAAAATACGGGTCGTTACATTCTCTCCCCCTTAGGAATTTCGCCCCCGAAATTCCAAACAAACAAGAGCAACCAAAACTATTCTGCATGCCTACCATCCATAGCAATCTACAAACCATGCATCCAATTACTAGCCTAGCATGCAGAATTCTAAGACTAGAACAAGTTACAAATTCATGAGATGTCACGAGGATGAGCTGCCTTCATCCTCTCTTCCTCCTCCCATGTACAGTCGTTAACATCATCACTCCATTGTACCTTGAGCAACTTGACTACCTTCCTCCTAAGCTGTTTCGTGTCAGTTTCCACAACACGAAGCGGCTTACGAGGTCTTCTAATAACTGGATCAACTTCCAAATCTTCACAGCTATCAGCAGCAACCACTGTATTTGGGTCGTGCACATACCTTCGTAGATACGACACGTGAAAAACATTGTGCACACCCGACATTTTTTCTGGTAACTCCAACTTATAAGCGAGCTTTCCAATTCGCTCGACGATCGGGAATGGTCCAACAAATCTCGGAGTCAATTTTCCTTTCTTCCCGAATCGAATAACATTCTTGAGTGGAGAAATCTTAACAAAAACCATATCTCCTACGTCGAATTCCAAATCCTTACGACGCTTATCGGCATAACTTTTCTGTCGGTCTTGGGGCTGCCTTCATTCATCGCCGAATGATCTCTATATAGTCTGAAGTCTGTCGAATCATTTCTGGCCCAAGTATCAATTTTTCTCCCGTTTCCAACCAACATGTCGGAGAGTTACATGGTCTTCCATACAATGCTTCATACGGTGTCATACCAATGCTTGACTGGTAACTGTTATTATACGAGAATTCCATCAAATGAAGATAATCTTCTCATGATCCTCCGAAATCCAAAACACATGCTCTGAGGAGATCTTCCAAAACTCGGTTGACTCTCTCGGTCTGGCCATCTGTTTGAGGGTGATAAGCTGTACTCAAACACAACTCGGTTCCCAAAACTTCCTGGAAGCTCTTCCAGAATCCACTAGCGAACAATGGGTCTCGATCGCTCACTATACTCTTTGGAATACCATGGAATCGAACTATCCACTTAACATACAACTCATCCAACTTCGATGCAGTCCTAGTTGATCGAACAGGAATAAATCTTGCACTCTTAGTCAAACGATCTACGATGACCCAAATCCCTTCATTTCCTGCTCTGGTTCTAGGTAGTCCATCGATAAAATCCATCGATATTTGCTCCCACTTCCATGTTGGAACTTCTAATGGCTGAAGCAATCCACTTGGCTTCTTCTGTTCGGCTTTTACCAACTGGCAGTTCATACACTTGGAAATAAAATTTCCAACATCCTTCTTCATACCTTCCTAGTAATAGGTTCTCTTCATATCCCGATACATCTTATTTCCACCTGGATGAATTGTTAACTTTGAGTGATGACTTTCCTTCAAAATTTCATTTCTCAATTCATCTATATCGGGAGCAACCAGTCGTCCTTGTTTCCGAAGCCAACCCTCTTGATCGACCTTGAATCCTTTATCCTTCTCTGGGTCCAATCTAGATTCCAAATCACGGATAATCTTGACAAGCTTATCGTCTCGCTTTTGGCTCTCGCCAATTCTTTCCACTAGAGTAGGTCTTATCGATAAGTTTGTCAACATCTCAGGTTCCAATTCACATCTAGGCCTGAAGTCAAATCCAGCCAAATACTCAAGACTCTTCCATTCTGAAAACATGGCTCCCAAACCTGCATGTCTTCGACTTAAGGCATCTGCCACTGCGTTACCTTTTCCCGGAGTATAGGCTACACCAAAATCATATGATGCTAAAAACTCTAACCATCGTTGCTGTCGAAGATTCAAATCCTTTTGGGAGAAAAGATACTTCAATGACTTATGATCTGTAAACAACTCAAATCGAACTCCCAATAGGTAATGTCTCCACATCTTCAAAGCAAATACAATCGCCGCTAACTCCAAATCATGAGTCGGATAATTCCTTTCATGCGGCTTCAGTTGTCGACTTGCATATGCAACAACTTTATCCTTCTGCATTAGCACTGCTCCAAGTCCAGTACCACATGCATCGGTGTAAACCACCATCTCATCATTTCCACTTGGAATAGCCAAAATAGGAGCACTTGTCAATCGCTCTTTCAGGATTTCGAAAGCTTGCTCACACTTAGCATCCCATATGAACACTTGGTTCTTTTTCGTCAACCTTGTTAATGGTGCAGCTATCTTGGAAAAGTCTTTGATAAACCGACGATAATATCCTGCTAATCCAAGAAAACTTCTCACATCAGATACATTCTTAGGTCTAACCCAATCCTGGATTACTGCCACCTTAGCGGGATCAACCGCTATTCCATTTCCAGAGATAACATGGCCTAAGAACCTCACTTCACTCTTCCAGAAGTGACACTTCGAAAACTTAGCCCTTAGCTGATGTTTTCGCAAGATTTCCAAAACAATACGCAAGTGCGTCTTGTGCTCTTCTTCAGTTTTGGAATAAATCAAAATATCATCCACAAACACAAGTACAAACTTGTTCAACTGATCCCTGAACACTCTATTCATAAGATCCACAAAATATGCTGGTGCATTAGTCAATCCAAACGGCATTACCAGCCACTCATAGAAACCGGATGGTGTCCTAAAAGCAGTCTTCAACACACTATCCTTTGCCACTCTCAACTGGTGAAATCCCGTTGCCAAATCCATCTGAGAAAACACCTTAGCTACGTGAAGCTGATCAAACAAGTCATCTATTCTCGGCAACGGATACTTGTTCTTCTTAGTCACTTTATTCAGCTCACGATAATCCACACACAACCTCAACGATCCATCCGCTTTGGTTGCGAACACAACTGGTGCACCCCATTCAGACACACTACGCCGAATGAATCCTTTCTGTAAAAGGTCATCAACTTGCACCTTCAACTCTCGCTGTTCCCTAGGCTCCATCCGCCTAAGAGGCATCACAACAAGTCTGGCTCCTTCAACTAGATCGATACGAAACTCGATCTCTCTATGCGGCGGTAACCCTTTGACCTCGTCAAAGACATCCTCAAATCCATTCACAATAGGCACCGATGACAGTCCATCCCGTGGAACAACCAGCGAATACATGAAGCTCATGAAGACGCCTTCTTCATGCTTACATCGTATCACAACCTTTCGCCTCTCCACATTCTCGACTTTCACCTCTAGCCTCTCACAATCAACCTTTACTGCATACTTCCTAAGCCAGTCCATACCCAAAATAATTCCGAACCCCGCAAAGTTCAGAACAAAACAATCACAAACAAAAGAGCAATCATGACTCGACACAACTAGACCACGGCATACCATACACAAACAAGACGAACCCCCAACTGGATTAGTCACAACCAATGGTCTATCAACAATATCCGGTTTCAAACCCAACCGGCCTACAAGTTCACTACAAACAAAGGAGTGCGATGCTCCAGTATCAAACAACACCCTAACTAGAACACCACAAATGGAAAGAGTACCTTGAACCACCACACTCTTTCCTTTCTCTTCAGCAGTAGGAGCTTTCGAAGATGATGGAACAGCCCCCAAAGCATAAGCTTGCACAATCTGCTTGTCCTTCCTCGGTTCCGGACAATTCCTCTTGAAATGCCCCGGTTTGTCACAGTTGTGGCACTTTGCCGGCACCTTCGGATTCTTGCAATACCTGGAGAGATGACCCTTCTGCTGACAGTTGTAGCAGGTCACTTCACCCTTCGGCTTCTTCTGACCATTCTTACCCTTCTGCTGCTGCTGCTGCTTCCTCTTCTTGTTTCCACCTTGCTCCTTGGTCACAACAACAACAGATCCTTCCTTAGGAAACAGATTCTCATGCCTGAGAGCCTTCTCCACAAGCTTCTCAAACGGATCGTCCAAATGATCCACCAACTGCCTCCTAAGATAACTGTCCAGGCCTGTCACAAACTTCTCATTCTTCTGATAAGGGGATTCAATATATGACCGAGCATACTTGGACAAAGCTTCAAACTCAGAAACATACTCAAGAACTGGTCTTCCACCTTGCTTGAGCTCCACAAACTTCTTAAACAAAACAGATTTCTGAGCTGTAGAAATGAACTTAGCTTCAAATCTGACTTGGAATTGCTTCGAAGTGATCTCTTCCTCTGGAGTATCAATGGTGATAGAGTTCCACCAATCAGAAGCTCTTCCCTGAAGCTGTCTTGATGCAAGCTTCCTCTTAGTCACATCCTCAATTCCCAAGTCACCAAAGATCCTTCTACAAGCATCTATCCATCTTTGGACTTCTATGGTTGATTCTGTTCCCAAGAAAACCTTCCCTCCAAGAGCAGTATAGTCCTTACAAAGCTTAGCAAAATCCACTGGTCTTGGGGCTTGAACCTGAACTCCAACATCTACCGATGGCCCCGGAGCTGGCATCCTTCTCATGATCGAAGTCATCATAGCCTTGAACATAGAAGCATAATCAGCAGCCCCCTCAGCAGCATGGCCTCCCCTAGCAGCTGGTCTCCCTCTTCGACTAATTCCTAATATCAAAAAGAAATGATTAATATACCCTGAGAAACAACTGCATAAGAAGTTCAAATCCTTCTAAGCTACTATATTATATATATAGTAATCATCCATCAAAATTACAATTACGTCTCTCATACGTAGTTACGTCAGCGAGCGTTGGCTAAAATCGATTAACCAAAGCTCTGATACCAAATGTGACGACCGCCCATGACTCCCGCACCAGAACAAGGAAATAGTGCGCTGTAAAGTGTGCCAGGCAGCCATGGACGATAGTCAGGGTAAGGTAAACACAGAATAGTCTATCGTATGACTCATAGCGCATGGATAAAATACGATAGAAAGTATACATAGTGAAGCTCTATAGAACAGAAGTCTCATCATATAAGCTCATAACAATTTGATACAAACATCTGAATAGCCAATACATCAAGCCTCACTACATAACACTCAGAGAATCATACAAACAGCGGAATACCCAGTACATATTGTAAGAAAACAATATGCAAAAGCCTCCTACTCGTCTTCGTCATCAACATCGTTAGTCACCAAGAACAGCACCTGTCACCTGCTACCTAGTCTGCCCATCCCAACATGGATGAACAGCCCAAGGTAATAAGAGTTAAACATAAAACCTTGAGTCAGACAAAAGTCTTAGTGAGCAGTAAATCAACTATCAAACATACCAAAAAAGTATAAAGGGTACAAAGGAATAGGAACCCAACCATCCCACTCCACCTCTTTCTACAGTGATAGCCCCCAGACACACTAAGCAGAACAAACATAGCAAAGCAGACAATTAAAGTAAAGCAATTATCACTCGAGTCAAGGTCGATGTTTTCCAAGCACAAACCACCAAGGCCTAAACCAAGATCAGATAAGCACCCACAAAACATCGCTCTTGAGACCGAGTGACAATACAACCAAACATCCATGACCCTGGCTATCATTATTATCATTGCCTTGATACCATCGTTAATTGAATGACCGGAACATTCTTTCAGCCGTCAGTCAAGGGATAATGGTAACCCCGGTTCTAGACACAACTCCGCACGTCATCGCAGCCCGTGCCTAGGAATTTTCGCAACTACCCAGAGTACTAGCACGTCGTCGCAGCCCGTGTTTGGGACTATCGAATCTGCCCAACGTACTCTTGCTTTGAGCATGCTAGAACCTTCAACAACGATGAAACCTCAGCCTCCTAGTCATCCTCCTCGACGACTATTCTCATACTAGCCCAAGCGCCTCTCGAGCCCACCATTATCAACCAACTCGAACCGCATCATCGAGTTATCAACATGCTTGGGATGATCCCATCTGGATTAAATCAAGGCTATCTCACATCATGCTTTGCTTCATCGCATCATAGCAAAGTCCATCATCATCGAATCTATCCATATGAGCTTTAACATCCGCTTCATATGCCACAAGCTGCTTTCACCACTCAAGAGCCTCTCCACTTAGCTTTTGAATCATCTTCGACCAACTTGTCCAAATCAACTATTAGCTAATTTGCAACAATCTATTAATCAAATAATCATTAATCGAAGCAGTCAAACATTCAAACAAGATCTAATAAGCAATTATACAAGAATGGCAATTTCGTAATTAAAATGTCCAAATCTAACAAGTATGAATTATAAGCAAATATCTCTAAAACTTGATGAATAAACTTATATAAGTTAACATGTAGCAAAATGGGTATCCAAAACTTCATAGACAATGGATCTACATGCAGACTTAAGGAAAATGCAAGAAATCTCTATCTTTAACACATAAACAAGCCACCGATCCAATATACTCCTTTGGGTCCGTGTGAGAGATAACTACCACTCACCGAATCACCTAAACACCTCAAAAGCAACTAACTACAGATTTGGACAGCAAATGATCTAGCTTGATCCGACAAGATTCCGCTTCAAACGATGAAATCTCTCTTTGATGGATGTAGACCTTCAACTTTGGCTCTTGGATCTTCGATTTGATCTTCAATCTAGATGAATGGAAGCACAGGATTAAAGAAGAGAAAAGAAATGAAGAAGTGTAGCACTCGAGCTCTTAAAATGGCAGCACTCCGTCGCTTCAAAATCCGGATCCCAAAAAAATGAAGATAGGCACTCCTATTTATAGGCTGAAATCCTTAACTTGTATGCCCCCTTAAGTCGGTCACGACTCAACAAAGACTCAGCGACTCAACGACTCAACGACTCAGCGACTCAACGACTCAGCGACTCAGCGACTCAGCGACTCAGCGACTCAGCGACTCAACGACTCAACGACTCAGCGACTCAGCGACTCAACGACTCAGCGACTCAACTTCCGGACGACTTAACTTCTACACGACTTAACAACACTAATGACCTAATGAAAACAGTTCTACGATCCTTCGATCCGTAAAAATACGGGTCGTCACATCTAACTGCGCAGGAAATATGGCACACACTAGAAGTGACTCACGAAGGAACATCTCAAGTCAAAGAATCTCGCCTTGCCATGCTAAGCAGCGAATACGAGAACTTCACAATGGTGAAAAAAGAAAATGTTAAAGAGATGCATGGACGACTTTCCAATATCGTATATAAATCAAAAGCTCTTGGAAAATCATATACAGAGTTGGAGATAGTCCGAAAAATCCTCAGAGTCCTTCCACGAAAATTTGAAGCGAAAGTGACTACCATTCAAGAATCAAAAGACTTAAAACAAATGAAAGTTGAAGAACTCATCGGAAATCTCACCACTTATGAGCTAGAAATGAAATTCAAGGAAGAGCGTGAAGGAGGAGATACTCGAAAGAAATCAATAGCGCTCAAAGGAACAACCGAAAGTGATGACGATGACGACGATGATGATGGAGCAGCAGAGCTGGCACTACTAATAAAGAAATTCAAAAGGTGGAATCGCAAATACGGAAATCCAGCTCGAAATCAGGAATTGAAAAGCAGAATAGGTAAAGCACTAGACTACTCAGAAGAACAGGAGATCGTCTGTCATAAGTGCAACCAACCCGGACACATCAAGCCCAATTATCCTCGAAATCGACGCGACTTTGGAAAGAAACAGAAAAAGAAAAGTTTTGCAGCCACTTGGGATGAAATGGATGAGAGTGATAAAAGCACTGGAAGTGACAGCGAAAAAGCAGATTTGTGCCTTCGAGGTGATATAACTAATGGTGATGATGATGAGCCAAGCAAGGTATCAAAACTTACTCATTCAGAGTTGCTTATATATTTTCATGAAGTAAATGGCTGTTTTGAACAACTCAGGGAGAAATATGCTAAACTTGAATCACAAAAAATTACTTTGATAGAATTAAACGAACAACTTGACCAATTAGTTAAAACCTATCAAAGTAGGAACCCTAAGTGTGATAAGTGTCCAACATTTGATGAAGAAATTAAAAAATCAGAAATTAAAATGAAATCACTTGAAAATAAAATTCTGATTTTAAAAGAGAATGAAAATACTAGAAGAGAGAATTTTATTAAAAAGTGCACACAATTGTTAAACGAAAACGAGTCTCTCAAAACACAAGTCCAACAATTGTCAACGACTTTAGATAAATTTTCAAATAGTGAAAAATCGTTGAATATGCTATTAGGGAAACAAACTGTTAATACAGTTAGACAAGGACTTGGATATAATCAATCTAAAAATGTTAGAAATGAGATTAATCAAGAAAATTCAACGTGCACAATTTGTAGAAAATATGGACACAATCACAATAATTGTTGGTATAGACCCAAACATGTGAAAACTATACCGATTTGGGTTCCAAAAGACACAAATAAAAAATCTCTCAAAGTTAAACAAATTTGGGTGCCGAAGGGAACAATCATAAATAGTTTTGAGTCTTCACAGAATTGTTCTTCAAAATTTTCTGCCAATAACAATCATGGACCTATAAAAACAAATAGGTCACAAAAATCTTTCAACGTGTAGGTATGGTAGCAGGCTAAGGAACAACAACAGTGTTCTCTGGATTTTTGGCTGTTCCGAGAACACAACGAGCAACAAAACAAAGTTCCTTAGCCTAGTATAAAGGTGACAGAATCACAATGGATAAAGACGAAAAATATCGTAAAGGTAAAAACAGGTAAAAGTATATTTATTTGAACGATATATTAAATGTGATAATCTGCACCATATTCTGAATTAAAATCAGCCAATATTGAGATGATGAAAAGATGATGATTTTGACTCTGACTTATTCAAAATAGTTGGCCAATTATATTCTTATGCCAAAAACACTATAAAATTCTCTAGATTCTCTGAATTACTTCTTATACATCAGTTTGGATTAAAAATAATGTTTTGTTAGATGATGATACATTTGGTTATAATACAATTAACTCTTTATTCACGTTTTTCGATTATTAACACGGCTTCAAATTCAAAGAATGTCATTTAAATTATTGTTAAAATTGAGTTTGAAATTTTTGGTGCACACTTCATGGTTTTATCGATCAAATTCAATTAACGAGATTTTGAGTGAAAGAGAAATTCAGATGCAGACTACACTAGTAATCTAGTTGTTAGAAAAATTAGTAGTTGAACGTGATTTTTGTTGAGACATTTAGTAACTGCATCATTTTTCAAAGAAAATATCTGCATATTTTTCATTTCAAACAATTTTCAAATAGCAGAAAATTTTCTTATAAAACCCCCTCGAGAAAATCATTTTTGACCATATTTTCAGATTAGTCATTTAGAAAAATTGATTTATAATTATTTCTGAATTTGATTTTAAATGATTACATTGACTAATCTAACTCCCTAATGATTATCGAAAAGATGAATAGTGATTGAAAAAGTGATGAGTGTTGATATTTATTATATATTATGACTCGAGACGATATAATAGTAAATTTCTTTAGAAATTTAAACAAGAGTTATAAAACTTTTTGTTTGTAAAAATTCCATGACCATCTCTATATCTATCATATTTCTAACGACCATCACTCATCAAAATTATATATAGTTTGTCGATATGTGGTACTTTAAACAGGAATCGTTCATTTTTCATTTTTACATTTTTTTTAAAAAATAAATAAATAAATAAATAAAATAAATAAATAAACAAATACCAAAGTATTCGCTCTCATTTAAAAGTCCTCACGGTTAGGCATGGGTGAATTACTTGGAATTTGTTATGTGCTTCCATGCTCATTTAAAAGTCCTTACGGTTATGCATGTATGGAACGCATATCAAAAGTTGATTTTTAAATAATAAACAAGTTGATTCTAATACCATTTAAAAGTCCTCACGGTTATGCGTGGTTAGAAGAAACTTGAATTCGTTTTTTAAAAATAAAAATTGGAATACTACTAATCTCATTTAAAAGTCCTAACGGTTATGCATGGTTAGTAGATATTCAAATTCCTGATATAAATATACCACAAATAGACACAACTGTATGGTTTTATATGATGACATCATTCCCATCATTCTAAAAGTGGAATATGCACATAACAAAATATTTATGATTTTTGTTTGATTTTTTATTGAAATTTAATATTAATATTCAATTGAGTTTTAATGTTGAATTAATATCGATCACTTTATCTCTATTTTCTCTAATACTATTATTCTTTTGCTGATAACAAAAAGGGGAGAGAAAAGTTAAGATTTTGTCAAATAAAATCAAACAAAGGTCAAATAATTTTCTATTTGCATTTAGGCTCATTTGCATATTTTTATTTGAATGCATATATGTAGGGGGAGCTTTGAGTAGAGAGGAAGCATTTAAATAGGGGGAGCAATTAGAGCATATCAATGATCAAATACATTTAACATATTCAAAATCTTAAATATATGTTTGTTATCATCAAAAGGGGGAGATTGTTGAATATGCGCTTATATGATTTTTGTTTGATGATAATAAACATATATACATTCGTTTAAATGTATTTGTTAATGTACTATTTTTTTCATGGATTAAATAAATATTTGCTGAATAAAATTAAATAACACAGAATTTGAATTCAAACAGAAATTTTATTCAAACAAATATTTATTACAATTTTGAATAGTACAAATTCAAGCTCTCACTATACATATACAATTTTGATTACAAATACATCACAATTTCATATTTACATTTAACCTCACTACACATTACTCATTCACTCAATTCGTATTTTATCTTCAACTTCATTCCAGTTAGAATCCAGCATCTGAGCAATCTGCAAAAATATTCACTAACGCAGTAAAATTGAAAAAGAAATATTTTTGCAATATAAAATAAAGTATGGATTTTGAAAATATTAATTGCCTCAGTTATTTGGGTTGTTCGTCGTCATTTAAATTTGAATTCATCACACACGAACAATGTGACATGCACAGTGTATCACTGTACATGCCACAAGGCCGTGCACACCGATATGCACTTGATAATGCTACAGGGACAGGTGAGTACAAGGTCAAACCCAAATAAAAAGACGGGTTCAACTCAGGTGCAATATAAATAAATTCTCGACATCAGCACAAGGTCAATCCCGAGTTTTAAAACTGGATTCAACACAGGTGCACTTAAAAATGTGCAAGTATGGAAAAACGGTCTCGACAACTAAAACAAGTCTCGACCAAAAATCGGTGACATAAGTCAAAGCCCGAATCCAAACTATATCAAACAGTGACAATATGTATGGGGCAATGCACAAGATGCTAAGGCACAATACCACCAACATAACAGCGAACAAATGCCAGGTCGAACAATTATAAACATCAAATACAAGCCCAAGTGAAACCAGACCACAAAGGCAAGCATGATACAGGTATGACCAGAGAATAAGGCAACATGAAGTATGCAAGCTCGACTAACAGGTAATTGAAGATACAGTGAAGCATGTACATAGGTAAACATCAAATACAAACTGCAATACAAGCAACTATACATGAAGACTAGCTGCTGAATTCCAAGAATATAAACAAGTCGCAACCACTACAACAGGCCACCAGTGAAACAACTCATATACACGAACCGGTGAATAGCATGGGAAAAGTCAAGGGCGCATGAAGATCAACACAACAACAATGGTCAGGCAATATGCATCACGCACAGGTCAGGGAAGCAACAAAGTGACTTAAGCAACGACATAAACCAAGCTACAACCATCAAGTACATATGAACCCAAATGACTACAGCAAAAACAGAATCGAGCAACAAAACAACAAATGACAGAAACATCAAAACCACGACCGTGCTACAGGTACAAGGCCAGAATGACCAATGAATGCAACAATCAAAAGATGACAGCACATATATACATACATGAATGCATATATATACATGCAAGCAATCAAGATGACAATATCACTTCAAATGAAAATATATATGCTAGTGAAACATGTGCATTCCAATGGACAGAGATAATAACAAAGAACCAGAGACTACAAATCAACTGCACCAAGGACTAATACAACTGACATTCAAATACAAGCCTCACTGAATCGAAGGAGCATCAGAAACATTGAAGTAATGATGTCAAGTCAAAACAGCAAGCTACAAGGACAAATGAATCTACAAAACAGCAAGGGTTCAACTATATAAATATATGCGTAACAATATAAATGAATCAATGTCGAGATGAACAATGTAAATGTCAAAGTCGTGGAGGCAGTGCTGAAGTCAACATAGCTGTCCAAGGAAACATTGTCAAGACGTATTTCTGATCAAAGTCAAAATCGTGGTGACAACGAATGAACCAAAGCCGTGGATATGATGAACAAGTCAAAATTGACCAAGTTAAACATCAAAGCCGTGGGAAGCAAGCAACGAAAATATACGCATATGAAAAGGTCAAAAATCATCTCAGCATCAAAATCGAACGGCCGATCAAACATAATTGACAAATTCAAATATATTCGTACGAGCGCAAATCTAGGGTTACAAACCCTATATAAACAATCATCATCGACTATTTTCAAAAGCATGGAATTCAATCAAGCATAACAGAATAGCATAAACCAAAATCACATACCGAATCGAAGTCTAACTCCATCAACTCGAAGTAGCCAGAGAGAGCAACGAGAAATCGATCGAGCAAGGCAACTCTCGAACAACCACAGATTCGATCGAAGTAATAACGGCTCTTCGAAAGCCCTAATTTGGATCAAGGACGCAAGCCCTAATTCAGTTGCAAAGAGGAACAAACGAGATTAACAACGGCGGCCGTTTTTCACAAAGGAATGAAATAAAGAGAACGGGCCAATTAATATAAAAAAAGGGGCCGGCCTTGTTAAAGAATAAAATAGGGTTTTGGTTTTAAATTAGGGTTATTTTAATTTAAAATAGTTTTTAATTTGTATTTTCCTTTTAAAACCGTTTAATTTTCTAGTCGTGTGACTAGGGGACAAGCTACGTGGCATAGCTTGAGAATTCGCAACTCAGTGGCTGAGTTGTGGCAGGGTTTTGAGCGTAAAGTTAGGTTTAGTCGATAGCGGGTGTCGCGAGTTTACGTGTGTAAGCGTCTGACTATCTAATTTCTAGTAGAAACCTTGGGGGCAGCACGTAGGCAGGGTTTTGCCGAAGCTGGGTAAATTCTGTGTCGTTCTATTTCTGCATTTATTATTCTGCTATTATCTGTGCTGCTATTGTTCTGTGATCTGTGTTGAAAATATTTTATAAGCTTCCACAATTATTTTTTATAATTTATACTATCACCCTATTCACCCCCCCCCCTCTAGGGTGAAATCGATCCTACATATTATATATATATATATAGTAGCTTCATGAACTACTAATCCGCTACTTATTTTTGTAATATTCTGTGTCTGTGATACTGTGATCGATTTATTTACTGTATATGCTGAGTTTTTGCCAAATATAAATTAACAATATGATATTTTGAGCAATTCAAGTCCAACATGTGCGGATGCGAATGGTTGAAAATACTGGGTCGTTACAGTTTTCTATGATTCTAAAATCTTTATTATTTGGAAATCTTGTTTATCCTTTGGAAAACTCCAAATATTTTTTCTCTTACCTTAGGAAGATTGGTTTGAGTTAATCAACTTAGCTATCCCTTCCGCCGGGCCAGTCCGGGTAGCCTGGTAGAGCAGAAATCTGGTTTTCCAAACTCAATCCTAGAGACTATCTCTCTGTCATCCATAAGGCGATCAAGTTATTTGATCGACTCCAACCTTAATATTTTTCAAACTTCCTAATTATGTTTACAATACTAGATTAATTGTTTGAAAAATATTAACAAAAGATTTGGGAAGAAAAACCCAAGTTTTATAAACAATTTCCTATTGACCGTTTATTTTAAAACTCCTTCAAAATAATTGTATAACTTCCAAATCACCTTCAAAATACCTAATTATTCATTTGAAAAGATTATTAAAAAGATAGGGGAAGAACAAATGAGATGATTTTCAAAAATTAACAAAACCGTCGCAAAAACCGCTATAAATAGTGATTTCAAAGCTTCTACGATCAAACCACTTTTTCCATTTCATATAAGTCTATTTTTATAACTTCAATCCTATTTTCAAAAATTTAACATATTTATGCAATTTATTTCATATTTTCAAAGATTAAAAATATTTGTTTTTAAAGAATTAACCACTTTGGTTTTCGAGCTGCCAAAACACGACGTTTTTGAAAACTTGATTAGGACAAATCTCAAACTCTACTAAATGAAATCTCGATTTTTCCTTTTCATTTGAAAAAAATAACCCAAGGGCCCAAAAAATTCTTATTTCAAATAATTTCGACTTTATAATCCGTTATACACATTCGTTTAACTTTTCGTGTCGCGTAATCGCGAACTACCAAAACGCGATGGATTATTTTTACCACACTAGTCAAATTTTATGAAACTTGTCCAAAACACTTTCAAACTATTTTGAAATCATTTTAAAATATTTCAGACAATATTTTTCATCTAAAAGCTCAAATTCATTTTATTCCATATTATTATATTATACTATTATAATATTCAATTTACTATCTTTTTATTTGAAAAACCATTTGTAAAATTTTCATATGATACGTTTTGTGAAATTTAAACTTTTGAAATTCTCATTTTCCAAATCAAATGTTATAATTTATTTTTTCCAAAATAAATCAGAAATCCTCTTTTTAAATAAATTTTGAAGTTATATCTTTTCTATTTTAAACCTTTAAAATAATATTTCTTTCTTTCTTGATTCAAAATCATAAAACATCTTATTGCTTCCATACACACATTAAAATGTGATAAATTATCTTTATGAAATATCCATGGATAATAATAGCTATCGCTGTTGTTATCCCACCTTTTGGTCAATGCTAGAATATCAACAAATTGGCTAGAAAGGATGTGTATTAGGTTTGGAGATCGACTGAAAACAAGGCTATGATCGATGTCGTCAAAATTTGATCGGGCTCCAATCAAGACAGGGATCGTTTGGGAATGATGATCAAGGCTTGGAGAGGCTACGTTTCAAATTTCAGGTCAATCAGAGTTCCTATGCTCAAGATATGATCGATGCAAAATCATGTAGAAATCTCATTCGTATCCATCAACGCACCATCATTTTCTATCCATCGCCCTATTTCATATCCATCCGAAAACATGCCTCCTTCATATCCATCAAACGTGATCGATACGAAGCACCCTCGAATAATTGATACGAATTAGCGCCTAATGAATCGATACGAACAGAACAATCTTGACCGATACGAATAGGTCTCAACTGGGTCGATAAGAAGAAAAGACCCAATCAACTCAGCATAAAACGTGGATCTCATCTAAACAATCATGCCACGTCAGCCGAAACGAAAAGCATGGATATGAAGAGTGGCGAGTATAGATCCTGGCATCGACGCGAATGCGACAGCCAATACGAAAACATGAACTTGCGTTGATCATATCTAACAGTCTACAAGTCTAAATGCTACCAAATTTTCACAAAAGCTTACGCACAACCAAAAGAATGTTCACGCCAGATTTTAACTCGATTGGATTGAGTCTTGATCGATACGAAATTCGTTCGTATCGATCATGGATCGAGTCGAAATCACCAAGGATCGATCGCGTAGGCCCACACACGTGCCAAAAGAGGTCTCCTGAGATCTGAGCGAGATATTTGCAGCCTACGCATATATATAGCATCCTAAAGCCTAAAGAGAAGAGACTTTTGGTTCTTCTACATCCAGACTCCGCCGGATTCATCATTGTACTCTAATTTTTCTATCATAATCAGTTGTAACTTGTTGTAATCAACAAGGATACATTAATAAAATCACCAAAATTCAAAGTGGATGCCAAACCACTATAAAATCTGTGTTCTTTACTACTTTCTTCTTAATTTTCTGAATGTTCTTCATTTTTAATTCTCTACATACTTATTACATGTGATCTGTGATTGTAAACGGGTGCTTTCATTAATAATTGGGTGTTTGTGACCAATTTTGATGCAAACATTTTGGTGCTTTCACCGTGAAGGCTAGCATTCAGGAATTCTACAACTTGGACTTCAGATCTGACATCTTAAAGACTTGGATCAGGAAAGCTATGGCAATGCAATCAACAAGAAGACAAAGAGCTGAAAGGAGTCAACATGAAGAGAGTCAGGAGGCTTCCTTTAGAGCGAATCAGACCTCAGTATTCATCAACCGGGATGAGATGGAGATGATGATGGAAGTTGTGCAGGAGGGAATGCTGAAAAGACAAAAAGAGATGATGGAGAACCTACTCCAACAGGCTGGATGAGCTGGAGTGCGAAATCAAGTTAACGCTACTGCGGAGATGCTGGAGATTGAGATAAGGAGCATAGAACAACTAAAGTTCAGAATAGAGCAGGACCATCAGGAGCAACACCAGAACATGGGGGCACTCACCGGAAGATGTTGATCCAACATCAGGCAGGATACCAGGCGGAGCTGTTCAACATGGCACTGGTAGAGGAATGGACGCTTGTCCAAGAGAGCAAATTCTAGGATTCCCTCATGAGCTCGGGGGAAAGATCGGAGGAAACAGACAAGGGCTACAGCTTGATGACAGTGACAGATTGACAGAAATGGTCAAACGAGCCATGAGAGGCGGACTAGTGAATAGAGATCTAGAAGATATTAATAGGAGTCCCTTCACTCCTACAATCAGGCAAGCTAGAAATCCAACAGAGTGCAAGCTACCAGCATTAGAGATGTACGACGGAAGGGCAGATCCTACTGTTCACGAGGTACATGAGGCATATGGAAGTGTTGAGGGTATCGGAAGAGGTCATGGCACGATGCTTCCCTTTATATTTGACAGATATTGCAGCATTATGGTTTAGGCAGCTGTAGAGTGGCTCCATCGGCACATGGATAGAGCTATTGAAAAAGTTTATGAGACAGTTTCGAGTCCACATAGTTAGAACCAAGAACGTGATGACTTTGACATCTATGAAATAATGGAAAGGGAGTCGCTCAGAGATTTCTAGACCAGGTTCAACATAGTAGTGGCTTCGGTGGATCGACCTGATCCATCGATATTTTTAATGGCAGCAGTCTTAGGGATTGCAGACAATTCAGACTTCAAGATATCGTTGAAGCAAGGCCCACCGAGAGATCTTGGGGAGTTCTATCATGAGGCGGAAAGATTTCTAAGGCAGGAAGATGCGTAGGCTGAAAGATAAGGGAGAGAAGCTGAAGCTTATGCGGTAAGGGATGGAGGTCCACCCAGAGAAGACCCAAACAAAGACGATAAAGGCAAAAGGAAAATGAATGACAATGGTAGCACTTCAAATAGGCCACAAAGGGAGTCAAAGTTTTCTTCTTACACAGATTTAACCGAGACTCTGGAAAGGATTTACTTGGATACTCGAGGGCGCCTCCAGTATCGAAGGCCAGCAAGAAGGGAACCTTCTGATTACGAACGAGCTTCGAGAAGGCACTGCCTATTCATGAGATGGATGGGCATAATAGAAACGATTGCAGGCATTTGAGGGACATCATTGAGGAGCACGTAAGGAATGGCCACCTACCATAATACATAAGGAATCAAGTTGTGGCTGTGGAACAAGAGCGGCCACCGCCCGCCTCAAATAAAGATGGCGCTGGATCTAGGCAATGTCAGCATATTATCAACTAAATAAATTTGTGGCATGGAATAAATAGTAGTGCTTGAAGTGATACGGCTAAGTTGCTTACACATGTATGGGATCGAGGACGGTCCCTAGGCATGCTCTGAGGCGATGATAAACCGTGTTACTCGAGCCTATGCAATCCTGTAATTCTATTTATTTCCCCAAAAACTTTGGTTTCTCCCTTGGATGTACATACACTTATTTGGTTTTCCTTGGCTGTAAAAATTCTTACTTTTGATAATTGAATTTGGATCAATGTAATGAATAATGCAAGTCTCGCAATTACAGCCCCGATCGGAGAGACGGAACAGTAATCGTGAATTACGAGTCCCTTCGTCGGAGAGCGATGGAATAGACTCAAACGCAATATAAAAATCCTTGGACGGAGAGCCGGGACCGATGAATATAAAAGTCCTCGGCTGGAGAGCCGAGGCTGGTGAATATAAAAGTCCTTGACCGAAGAGCCGAGGCCGGTGAATATAAAAGTCCTTGGCCGGAGAGTCAAGGCCGTTGAATATAAAAGTCCTTGGTTGGAAAGCCGAGGTCGGTAAAAATAAAAACCCTCGACTCGGAGTAATCATGGGCCAGGGCATAGCTATGGTTCTTGGACAGGGCAGTTCGATAACAGGTTAGACTATGGATGGGATGACTTGGCAATGAATGGAATATGGATTTTGCACATCGGATTTGGAGCTATTCAAAACATGCCTTCTTACCATAAGACATATTTAGGGGGAAAATGTTATCCCACTTTTTGGTCAAGACTAAAATATCAACAAATTGGCTAGAAAGGATAGGCATCAGGTTTGGAGATCGATAGAAAACAAGGCTATGATCGATGTTGTCAAAATTTGATCATGCTCCAATCAAGACAGGGATCGATTAGGAATGATGATCAAGGCCAGGAGAGGCTACGTTTCAAATTTCAGATCAATTGGAGTGCTTATGCTCAAGATATGGTCGATGCAAAATCATGCAGAATCCTCGTTCATATCCATCAAGGCACCATCATTGTGTATCCATCGCCTTATTTTGTATCCATCCGAAAATAGGCCTCCTTTATATCCATTAAATGTTTTGTTCGTATCCATCAAAGCGAACTATTGTTCGTATCCATTAGACGTATTGCTTCATGTCCATCAAAGCGAACTACTATTCATATCCATTGAACCATAAACGGACTATGTTTCGTGTCGATCTCCATGCCATATTTTGTATCAGTTGGCTAGAACAATCGATATGAAGAGCGGCATTCAAGGTGATCGATACGAAGCACCCTCGAATAATCGATATGAATTAGCGCCTAATGAATCGATACGAACAAAACAATCTTGTCGATACGAATAGGTCTCAACTGGGTCGATACGAAGAAAAGACCCAATCAACTTAGAGTAAAACGTGGGTCTCATCTAAACCATCGTGCCACGTCAACCGAAATGAGAAGCATGGATACGAAGAGTGGCGAGTATAGATCCTGGCATCGATGTGAATGCGACAGCCAACATGAAAACACGAACTTGCATCGATCATATCTAACAATCTACAAGTCCAAATGCTACCAAATTTTCACAGGAGCTTGCGCACAACCTAAAGAATGTTCATGCCAAATTTCAACTCGATTGGGTCGAGTCTTGATCGATACGAAATTCGTTCGTATCGATCATGGATCGAGTCGAAATCACCTAGGATCGATCGCGTGGGCCCACACACGTGCCAGAAGAGGTCTTCCAAGATCTAAGCCAGATATTTGCAGCCCACGCCTATAAATAGCACCGTAGAGCCTACAGAAAAGGTGGTTCTTCTATGTCTAGACTCCGTTGGATTCATCATTGTACTCGAATTTTGCTATTGTAATCAGTTGTAACTCGTTGTAATCAGCAAGGATACATCAATAAAATCACCAAATTCAAAGTGGACGTAGGATGGATTGCCAAACCACTAGAAAATCTATGTTCTTTACTGCTTTCTTCTTAATTTTCTGAGTGTTCTTCATTTTTAATTCTCTACGTACTTATTAACTGTGATATGTGATTGTAAACAAGTGCTTTCATCGACAATTGGGTGTTTGTGACCAATTTTGGTGCAAACAGCTGTCTTGATGAATCTTTTCTTGACATTGTTAGTAATAGTAATTCACAATCAAGTTATCGACCAATTTAATCAACCAATATTCATCCATTTAACACCCATGTTTATGATCAAAACTAATTAATGGTCATGTTAACATACTTGAAATAATTAACAATTATACACATCAAGTACTCACTAATGATTTCCACTCCGCCAAACGTTTCCCAAAGCTTCCTGAATTGACTTCAACGACACTACAACAGTACTTCTCTCCACTATCTTAACTTCGGAGCTTCTGGATCTCAACCTTTCTTATTTCACGCTCGGCCATGACCATCTTGAGGGTTTTAGTTCAGCCAAGGGTTAATGGTGGTGGTTACCATGGGTTTGAGGAGGGCAGAGGAGTGTATTGGTCGTTGCTTTGAAGTGAAAGAACTTTATATGTATACGTATATAAATTTGTTTTATTTTTTATCACAACTTTGCAGTATATTTTCATAACTTCCTCATAACTTTGGGAACCCATTAAAGAGGTTCAACAATAAAAAGAAGAGAGTTGGTGTAAGAATAAGCGAGGTTGTTGGGTACTATTTATAGCATTTTGGAAACTTAACACTTAAGAAAAATGTAAAATTTCTTCAACATCATCATCACAACCCTTCCATAAATCATAGTCGTGCTTCCCCTTACATCACCACCATTACATCTTAGCATGTGATTTGATATATGTCATGATTTGATTTGAATTTGTTGAAAATATCTTGATATTTATATTTTTTACTTAAGGTAAATGTGTAAATGCACATGATAACTTCATACATGTTTGTACATGTTATGCACATGTATATAAGCACATATATGTCTCATTTGACAAACCATGGTGCAACATTCGATTATAACTTCTTATTGATAAACCGTTGAAAATCCAGAATCCCAATTCCGGTCATGTTTTTACTTTTTAGTTAAACTATATATGTGTGTGTATTTAAAAAAATCTCGAAAATATATTTCTTATTATCATAGAATAATAAAAACGTGCCCATTTGTATTATAAAACCATATAAATCAATATTCCGAAAGTGTCGTAAAATCCTACAGTTAAACTGCCAAAGTGCATTAAAATTTGCATATCTTTATAAAACAAGTTTATACATTTATAAAAATATTATAAATCAATTATTATCACTATATAATAACTAAAATGGATTATTCACCCTTTAAAATAATCATTTGGATATTTAAATACCCAAAATACCAAAACTTTCCTTATATGCTCATTTATGAAAATGATGACATCATTGATGACATCATAATTATTTTTATTTCCAAAAATGAAAATTATTTTTATTACTTATTTTTGTTTAAGAAGTTAAATAAGTGTATGTATAAAAATCATTCACAACTTCTGATGGTTAAAAACTGTTTGTCGATAAAACGATTTTTCGGTCACTTTATCGATATTTTTCCAAAGAATATATTTTTGTAAACTTTTTTTAGAAACAAGATCATCATTATTATTTACATAAAACATGATTATTTATGTTTGATAAACCTGCATTTGAATATTTAAAAATAATTAAATATTGCAAATTTAAATGATAAAATAACGGGTCATTACATACTTTCCCTATAAAATAATTTCGTCCTCGAGATTTCAAGGATGGAAAAAACATAACGAAACCAAACAATTAGGTGTACCTAAAAATAAACCTCACCCATAACCCTAAAATTTTACCAAAGCCAACTCCAATAGAGTTTTCCCAAAACATTATTTTGTAAATTTAAAGCCGTATGATGCATATAGAACATATGTATGCAACATTTGATTTGACTCCTTATTTGAATACCCAACTTTACTTCCGAACTAGTATTGATCCTCAGATCCTCTAGTGCAGACTCTGATCATGATTTCTAATCAGAAACCTTCATTTTTCTTACATAGCTATCAACTATGGTAGAAAGTGCAAGTACCCAATCACAAACCCTTCTCAATGTTCATCGTTAAGAATCGGGTGATAAGTCCTTTTTCGGACTGGTGTAAACACCAAAAAATTCCATACTCGAATCATAGATCAAAATCATGTGATGAAATGATCTATGTACAACAAACGTACTTATTATCATTTAAAAATATTTATGAAAACATTTCATAAATGTTTTATCTATGGTTTAAATACTTTTATAAAACATTTATTACTTTAATATATTTATTCACAAAAAATTTCTATCTCTTTTCCAAAAAACATTTCTATTTAAAAGATAAGTTATCTTTTATTTTCAAAATTACAATAAACTTTTTATATTATAACGTACTCCCTTCTAACTAATACTGAATGCGAACACCTTGGTAAAATAAACGATCGCTAATTAATCTATTAATTATCGATTCACATTATCTTATTAACTTAAGGAAAATTATATGGATCGAGTAACTCCAAAATAATACACAGGAACTGGGTACTGCCAATAGTATTACATATCCGCTTAAAATACTTAAGAGAAATGTTTACCATCCAAACATATCTTTTTCCCATTTTTAGTTATTTTCGAACCACTCGAGCTAGTTATCAAATTCTCAAAATATATATAGTATACTTTCCATATCTATCATTTTATTTTTATGAAATACATTTTTATAGAACATGCTCATTTATTATCTTATATAAATTCATTAGCCTTAGCCCAATATTATTATCAAAACACCTTATAGTCAAATCGTGAAACTTAATTCACAAGGTGTTTATACCTAACCCTTTAAGATGGCACTAAATCATTCAATCAATCAATCAACAAATGATAATAACTGAATATAATCATTCTCTTAATCACAAACTAACACACAAATATCTATATCTTTTCAAAAGATATCCTTTTATATATAAATTATAATTAATCCTTTTAAAAATAGTGTCTCGGTCTGTCTTGTTTATGTATTTAGGAATCCCTATCAATTGTAGGGCGTCCCCTATATTGATCAGAATTCATAAACCACTCAACAAACCAATCAACACAAAACATTTTATTAGTTGCTAATAAGTACGTGCTCATATATAATACTTTCAAACTCATTCTAGTATGTCTCTTACCCATACCTCTAATGAGTTACTTATCCTAGGGTATAACTAACCTTATCTCTGATGAGACTTACCACTATCGGGCTCAGGTGCTTGCTCAACCCATGCTCTGATACTAAATGTAACAAACGGGATTTTCGATCCTCGAAAATCGTCGCTAGTACATTCAATGTATTGCATGCCGCGCATTCGAGTGCCAAAAAAACTAATTTTTCAAGGTAAAATAGTAAAGACATAATAGAATCACATGAATGGAATAATTTATAATATCAATAATCTTTACAGCAGAAAATTTGAAATACATGTATCAGAGTCTAATCTAAGCTCAACCTGGATAGTTATAAACACATGTCGTTACAAATGCTGAAAAACCAAAACAATGAAACAAATGCAGCCGGGAATATGATCTAAGTCCATATGTGATGAAGATCTCCATCTCGCATTTGGAAACTCCAAGCATCTTTAGCTAAACCTGAAACTACTCGAATCTGACCCGAGTATTAAGTACCTGGACCAAGCTTGGTAAACCAATGTGATAAACTTAAACCGCAATCATATGATGGAGTCATAGATCGGATCGATTCCATACAAAACCTTTTTGAAAAGAAAGGGTATCTAATAAGACCATGCCACGCATAAATACAGATGAGTTTTTACCTTATGATTACCAAAATACTTTGTATTTAAATTATTTGATATTATTATTAATGATATTGGTTTAAAAACACTTTCCAAACAAATATATACGAAGTAGGTATCAATATTGGACGGTGTCTGAAGGTGTATATGATACCAAAGGGGTGGCTAGAAAGTTTGCAAAGCATTACATCTATTTTGGGAATGCAACCAAAACTATAAAGCTCATTTTGGAATTGGATTTTCAACATGATAGAGAACTAGTGACCATTTTCTTTGGTGCGGTATCCATGCATAACAATACTAGTCCCCGATGACTATTCCCTTGTCTTAAGCAAGCCTTTGTACTACATTGTTACACTACTATGTAACAGCGTATCTCGGTGCCTTTTCTCTATCTCAATCGAGCCTCCAATACTTGTCCATTTAAACCATTGAGGGTCCAGATAGTGGACTCCTTTATCGACCATAAAATAGCCCAAAATATGTCATACAAACCACAGAATTACCAGTATCATCTCCGAGATATGAGGCTCGTGAGGCTAAGCTCTATTTTCTAAAAAATCCATGCTTTTCTTTCCACAAAGCCATGCTTTGCTTTTCACTAAGAAAATTCCATTTAAATGCCACATTGCCATTGCTAACAACACACTATTGATTTCCACAAAAGTATAACCCTCGAGTTCATACACCTTAAGAAAGGATGTTAGGTATAAGTGGGGTTACCTCCTACACCACCAAACAGATGTACGTTTGTAAAAACCAATGTACGTGGTCTTAGAAATGCAATGTCAGACATTCATCCATACCAGTTGTCCAGGTGAAGGAAAAACCGAAGGCACTCCTTCTACTCAATCCTGTTTGGGAATTACCCCTAATATTAGTAGCAAGTAGTCCTTTCAAATCGAAGATTTTTAGAACAAAGGCTACTGCCCCCATATATATAATATGGGAATTACTCAGAGGTTAGTGGTAAAAAGCCCTACATTAAAAAGATCTCTGTCTTCAAAAATCATCATTTTAAACATGTCATCACTTTCGAATGCATATGTTGTTCGAAGTGGTTTTTGGATAGGAGTCATCCAGATCCAACCTGGTCTCTTTGAACTAATCAACGATAAAAAGATGTCAAATATATAGTTGATTATCAAACAACATCCAATCAATTTATCTTTTTATAAAATCAAATATATTTTAGAGATATATTCTTTTAAATTATTCCTTTATCTTTTCAAGAGTATATGGAATCATTAAGTCTTTATTATCAAATCCTTTGTTAAACTAAAACTACTTTTCATCTTTGGAAATACCGAATCATTTTTCTTTAATTACTTAGGAAAAATATTTCCATATTCTATTATTAGTACAATTCAAATCTTAACGAACATTTCACATTTCCAAAACATACTCTTAATGAGTCAAAAACAATGTTATTTAAGACATCGTTATAGTAAACCCAACCCAGCTAGTATTGAGTAAAAAAGATCCATAGAAATTAGACTAATTATATTCAATACTAATTTCCTTATTCAACCAATACTATTCCTCGAATAACGGTGAAATCATCTTTTAAATTCACATGGGTAGTATGAGTTCCCACCTCGGAATTTAACATAAAGTTTAACTAGAATGTTTTCTATGCTTCCAAAATCTTTATTATTTTAAAATCTTGTTTATCCATTGGAAAAATTCAAATTTCTTTTTCTCTTATCTTCAAAAGATGCAGTCTGAATAAATAAAATTAGCCATCCCCTTCGTTGGGCTAGTCAGGGAGAGCAAGAAACTGGTTTTCCAAACTCAAGTCTAGAGACTATCTCTTTGTCACACATAAGGTGGTTAAGCTATTTGATCGAGTCTAACCTTAATATTTTTCAAACTTCTTAATTGCTTTAGAATACTTGACTAATTATCTGAAAAATATTCACAAAAAATTTGGGAAGAAAACCCAAGTTTTATAAACAATTTCCTTTTAACCATTTATTATAAACCCCTTCAAAATAATTGTATAAATTCCAAATCACCTTCAAAATACTTAATTATTCATTTGAAAAGATTATTAAAAGATTGGGGAAGAATAATTAATCTAAAACCCTGATTTTCAAAAGCTACCACAACTGCCGTGGATAGTATTTTTAAAGCTTCTTTGATCAAACCACCTTTTCCATTTCATATAAGTCTATTTTTTTAAACTTAAATCCCTTCTAAAACATTTTATGATATTTATGCAATTTATTTAAAATTTGTGAAGATTAAAAATATCCATTTTTAAAGAATTTACCACTTTGGTTTCCGAACAGCCAAAACATGACGTTTTTGAAAACTTGACTTTGACATATCTCAAACTCTACTAATCAAAATATTAATTTTTCTTTTTCATTTGAAAATTATAACTCCAAGGGTCCGGAAAATTCTTATTTTAAAGAATTCTGACTTATAATCCACTATACACATTCATTTAACTTTCCATCTCGCAAAATCGCGAACTGCCAAAACGCAATGGCTTATTTTTACCACTTCAGTCAAATTTTATTAAATTTGTTCGAAACACTTTTAAACTATTTTGAAATCATAACAAAACATTTTAAAAAAATTTGGAAAATATTTTTCATATTGGAACTCATATTCCCCTTATTCCATATTATAGTATTATATTATTATTATTTTTTGAGAAAAATGCATAATCCTCTAAAATAGAAGAGAGCACACATGTAATAATATATATCACAAGGTAAGCTGCAGCCAGCATGCCTGGTAGGCAATAAATATATGTACAAGTATCAAAGGAAAAACTTAGGTACCCCCTATAATGAGCTTCGGTATGGCTACCTCCCATTACACCCCAACATCGAGCTCCGTCATGGCCACCGCTCGATATTAAGGTGTTAGAAGTATCTGAAAAACTAATGTGTATCACATAGCCAATGATGCTGGAAGCCAGCACCATTTAAGAAGGAAGCTCCATGCTGCTGACTCAGAAGGAATGGAGATGCGACTAGTATTATATTATTATAATATTCAATTTCCTATTTTTATTTGAAAATTCATTTATAAAATTCTCATATGATGTCTTATGAAATTTCAACTTTTGAAATTCTCATTTTTTTAATCAAACATGGTAATTTATTTTTCCAAAATAAATTAAAACTCCTCTTTTTGAATAAATTTCGAAATGATTTCTTTTCTATTTTAAACATTCAAATAATCTTTCTTTTTTGATTCAGATCCATTAAATGGCTTAATGCTTCCATACACACATTAAAGTATGATAAATTATCTCTGTGAAATATCTATGGCTAATTAAGAAGCCATCGATATCTTGATGAATCTTATTTTCACATCATAGTAATAGTAATTCACAACCAAGTTATCAACCAATATTCATCCATTTAACATCCATATTTATCATCAAAACTAATTAATGGTCATGTTAACATACTTGAAATAATTATAGTGATAAATTAACAAATATAAACATCAACTACTCACTAATGATTTCCTTTCCCCTAAACTTTTTCCAAAGTTTCCTAAATTGATTGATTCTGACGGCACTCCAGTAGTACTTCTCTCCATCGTCTTTACTCCGGAGCTTTTGATCTCCACCTTTCTTCTTGCATGCTCGACCATGACCCTCCTAAGGGTGTTAGCTCGGCTAAGGGTGAATGGTGGTGGCGACCATGGTTTTGAGGAGGGAAGAGGAGTGTTTTGGTTGTAGCTTTAAGGTGAAAGTACTTTGTATGTATATGTATATAACTTTGTTTTATTTTTTTTCCATAATTCTGCATTATTTTTGCATAATTTACTCATGAATTTGGAAATCCATTAAAGAGCTTCAAGAGGAGAAAGATGAAGAAGAGAATTGGTCTGAGAATAAGTGAGAGGGGAGGGTGCTATTTATAGCATTTTGGAAGCTTAACACTTAAGTAAAATGTAAATATCTCCAACATCATCATCAAAACCTCTCCCATCACACTTAGCCATGCTTCCCCCTTATATCACCACCATCACATCTTGGCATATGCTTTGAAATATGTCATGATTTGGTTTGATTTTTTTTGAAAATATCTTGACATTTATATATTTCTACTTAAGGTGAATGTGTAAATGCACACGGTAACTTCGTATTTGTTTGTACACGTTATGCGCATGTATGTATGCATATATAAGTCTCATTTGACAAACCATGTTGCAACATTCGATTATTACTTCTGTTTGATAAACCGTTGAAAATCCGAAATCCCAATTCCTGTCATATTTTTACTTTTTAATTAAACTATATATACATAAAAAAATATTGAAAATATATTTCTTATTATCTTTGAATAATAAAAATGTGTTCGTTTGAATTATAAAATCATGTAATCAATATTCAGACAAGTGTAACAAAATCCTGCCATTAAACTTCCCAAGTGCGACAAAGTTTGCATATCTTTATAAAATAAGTTTATACATTTATAAAATTATTATAAATCAATTATTATCACTATATTATTATTAAAATGGATCATTCGTCATTTAAAAGAGTTATACGGATATATAAATATCCAAAATACCAAAACTTTCCTTATACGCTCATTTATGAAAACGATGACATCATCGACGACATTATAAATTTTATTTCCAAAAATAGAAAATTATTTTTATTACTTTTTTTTTTAAATAGTTAAATAAGAGTATGTAAAAAAAATCGTTCATGACTTCCGATAGTTAAAAAGCTGTTTGTCGATAAAACGATTTTTCGGTCACTTTACCAATATTTTTCCAAAGAATATATTTTTGTAAACAGTTTTCAAAAACAAGATCAGCATTATTATTTATCACATAAAACATGATTATTTATGTTCAATAAACCTATATTTAAATGTTTAAAATTAATTAAATATTTCGAATTCAAGTAATAAAATTACAGGTCGTTACACTAAGCCACTGTTCCATTCAGTTGGAGAAAATACATAGTCACTACCTCATTCCTCTCTTCAAAAATTAATATCCATCAATCTGCTTAGTAAAAAATCATGATATTAGTTACATTAAATCCATACTGAAGAGATCTTCGTTTTGACCATGGCGGAATTCTGATCGATTGTGTTTAACGAAGATCGACGTTTTGGCTGTGCCTAGCGTTCCACTTCACTGGAGATTTGGGCAACGATAGGCGAAATGGAGACCGCCGTTGTTTTTCTCTTCACGAATAGCACCTACCTCTCGAATCTCATGAGCTTGGTCATTCCTCGCAAAACGTGACATATGCATATGTGAGGGGGAAGCTGCAGGTCGCATCTTCTTAGGGGAGACAAAGCTCATTCATTTTGGGTCTAAGGATTGGAGATTTTGGAATGGAGTGCGTTGGCGAAACCCGCTCGCCGTTCCGTTGAGTAATGGCCGAGATATCAAGGAGAGAAGGTAGTGGCCATGGTGTATTTATTATTCGTGCACATGTATAGGCTATTTCTTAATTTAGGGAAGAAGGGATTAAGGGCAATTTAGGTAACTAGTGTTTTAATCGAGATAATTAATCTTTTAATTAATCCCATTTCTTATAAATGTCATATCTTTTGCATACGAGGTCCGTTTTGAATGCCGTTACTTATGTTGCGCTCATGATGGATAACTCTACGACTTAACGATAGTTTGGTCACATTTGGTTGAGGTGAGTGGTAGTGTCTCTCATCATGCTATGATTTTTAGTATAGTATTAAAACAATGTTTTGAAATGTTTTATAACTTCAAAAGGGGATTTCTAAAATAGTTAAGCCTATATCATACTTTACAAAAGAATTAAAACTATTTCAAAATAGTTTTTGATTAAATATCATGTTTTTCTCAATGACGCACTATTTTAATGATATTGATAGATTTAGGCTATTTTGATGTTAATCCTGTATTATCCCACATTGATTGATTGGATGGATTGTATTATTATAAATATATGCAGGCTATTATAGACATTTCCATACTTGTTGGTTGCATGTCTGTTTGTTTGTTAGTTGATTGAAAATATTTTTTGAAGGCGATATAGGATTATAAAATATCCCATAGAATAGGATTTCGTGCACAAAGTTTCATGCATGCCGATTGATCTTAAGACAAAACATGGCTTGTGGATGTGCTTTGGATTTCAAGGTGGATGTCGGACGTTTTCATTTGATTTTTATTTAACCACTTGTGGTTAAATACACGGCCAAAGTAGTCATTATCGATTACTCTAGGGTGGTCGATATCTACCATTACTAATGATGGTTGATGATACTATATGATTTATGATGGATGTCTGGAGTAGTTCCCTATCATGATGACTTTAGATGATAGTTGAAAGGAAAATTTCTGGATGAGCCCTGCTATGGATGATGTGTGCAAAGTGATCATTAATATTCTTAGGTTTCAATGTGTACTTGCAAAGTAAAGGTATGTGAGGACGCTCACTCGGGGTGACAATGGCCTCCGGGTCGCATGATGTTTAGATCTATTTTACCTTGGACTATGGCAATCGTAATCTAGTTCTTAGCCTACCGAGTGGCATGGATTCGAGTACCGAGAGATCGAAAAGTTGAGTAGTCCTTGACTTGGTGATGAGGTCATACGAGTATCACATATCTTATATACCGAGTGAGTGAATGTGAGGATGGATGCTATGTTTGTTGTATTGTTTCTATCACCTTAGGGATGCCACACGATGTAGATATTACCAATGCCGATATCTAGACATCCTTAGTACTTTGATATATCGTACACCCATGATGACTATCATGGAGTAGCATAAATTCGATGTTGCGTGCTAACCCTATGGATGTAGGGACATGTCTTGTATGATTCTCCACACCCTTTGTTTTATATACTATACCAACTTTTATAGTATTTTGAGATTATTTATCGCTCATACCAGACTATTGTCTGACTCAAGGTTTTATGCTTTACTTCTAATTATCTTGGGTGCTCTTAAATGAGTATACTAGATAATGGGTGTAAATAGCACTTGGAGTTGTGTAGATAGACTAGAAGATGGTGATGCTTTCTCATATTTATATTTTGAGTTATTATTGTTTATTCCCCTGTCTGACATTATGGAGCCTTGACAATGTTGACCTACTATTACTGGAGACAATTTATCAGTTGAAGTTATTTATCAGTTGTATTACTGTTTGTATAACTTTATTGGTCTGTGTACTATTATTATGTGGTTTATATAGTTATTACCGTCTTGCCTATTTTATATCTGTGATGAGTATTATATTTCATTTGATGCACTATGAGATAGACAATAGGTTATGTGATTGTGTGATGTTTTATTTCTTTCTCTTTTTTTCTACTCCTTTCTCTTCTTTTCTATTCCTCTTCCTATTTCTATTTGTTTCTCTTAAAAATTGTTCTACATCGATAGATGCTCTAGTAGCACATTATTCGATTATATGAGCATCGGTAAACGGTGGTCATCACATTTTGTATCAAAGCTTAGGTTGCATGATTACCCAAGTTGATACCATGATTCAGTAGAAATAAGGTTGGAGTTCTCAGCCTAAACTGAATCGAGAGTATATTTATATACGGGAGAATGCGTATTTGTTATATGTTTTTATTTTCAAAACTATATCGTGGTATATAGAGTATATGAGTTGTATTGCACACACGAATACTGTTGATGCAGTTTTCTCTATGAGAGATTGATCATTCTTATTATGTACTAAGAATGATTTGGCATGTGAGAAATGTTGATGTTTACTCCATCTTTAGAGTTGAGGAGTAGGTCGAATAGGGGACCGCTAACCTTGGTTTATAGAATATATTCGCTAATGTGATGCATAACATTATTATAGGATGCTCAACTTGCTCTAAATGATTATGGTGCTCAAGTGCAAACGCCTAGAGTCAACTTTACCAAGCTTTATAAAGACCACGTGAGTCTAATAGCTAGACCGTTCCTTGAAATGGAGTCAACCATTGAGGTGCAAGATGGGATGAATATTTGCAAAAGGATCTTCGATGGCTTGGAGTTAGATGTTGCAATGAGGTAGAAGTTAATCTCTAAATAACTACAAGGATGAACAATGAACTTGTAGAGTGCCCTTATAGATTCAATTCCCGAGGATCATTTTACTTAGGATTAGTTCATTGTTCACTTCGTAGAAACTTGTCTTAACTTTTAAAAGGTCAATGTTGTCTAGAAAGTCTGCCAACTTGAACTAAAACAATGTGTTTGTATTAGAGTATGTGCCAGAATTCAATATATTAGCAAAGTACAGTCTATCTTCCATTGATACTCCGCTCAGGAAGAATGAAAGTTTATCATTCGGTTGGGTGATCATCTTAGGAAGCATTTGATCGGTCATATTGACAAAAGCTTTGAGAAGTTGATTAAGAAGGCTTTATGATCTGAGTGCCTATACTTATTGTTGAAGGATTGTCCTAAACTAATAAAGCAAGGGTAATAATGGAATCATATGCATTGAATGCCATTCCGATTTCGTCGAGTGCTCCATCGAAAAAAGAGAAGGGAAAGGGGCATTACCATATAAAGTATGCTTTCCATTTTATGGCATTTACATATGTGCTTTATTTGACATCGAGGTTTCACATTCCTTCATATCTAGTGATTTGTAGATAGATTGGAATTGAGACCCGAAATTGTTGACCGACCTTTAAATTATGATGAACCTTGTCGGGGGCTCAGCTTGATGATACATGTGTGGCATCCTACACTTTTTCATTGAAAATTAGTATCATGGATAACTACAGCATCTATAGCGCTTAATTTCGAGCCTTAAAATGGGGGAATATTATCACATGGTTTGTCTATACGTAGCTTATACTTGGTTTTTCGAAACTCTTTCTTATCGAGTCATGGATGTTTGTCTATTTTATATTGATTGTTTTAGGTTTAGTTGGGTTCTGTATATATTAGAGTCTAGGAATTGACTGGCTAAAAGTGGTACGGAATATTGGTGGATTGTGAAAGGACATTATTAACGGTGGGGACTGATAATGAGCGGAAGATAGTGTTAGGCTGCTCGTTTGATGATGAGGTCATAGTTAACTTTCTATATTCTACGGATATCCCACATGATGAGTTGTTATCTGTGTCTGTAGTTAGAGAGTGTCTGAACACATTCGATGGGGTGACTTGATTACCACTATATAGGGATTGAGTTCCATATTGATCTGATTAGAAGTACTTGACCAATAGTTACCTTAAAGAATACGATGCCCAAAGAGCAGAGGATACTAATGGTGTGAGCAAATGACCTAATTATGAGAGTGTTCATTCATATGAGCATATTTGAGTGGGATGCACCTACAGTATTCACCACTTGGGCGGATGACTCTTTGAAGTTGTATATTGATTACCGTAAGCTGGATGAGATGACGAACAAGCACCTAGTTCCACTTATTGATGGCTTGTTCAGTCAGATCTATAGCGTGAAGGTGTTCTCTCAATTGGATCTTGCGATGCGGGTCTATCCACCGAGAGTACCTAGAGAGAGTGTGATGATCATAGCATTTTGTACACTACATTGATTTTTGATTGGTTGATTATGCCGTTTAGGTCAACAAACTAGTTGACATACTTTGTTGATTTCTTGAGCTATGTTTTGGGAGATCACTTGAGTAGATTGTGCTTATGGTTGTTGATGATACATACCTCTACTGATGGATGAAAGAGGAGCACAAGACATGATTGATGATTTTGTTAAAGTTGTTGAGAAGAAATGGACAGATGATGAGAAGATTCCTTGGATTGGCGAGATATTATGTACATTTACCATGGACTTCTCAAATGTAGTAGCACCGTTAATCGATTTGATGAGAAGAATTGGACTTTTATTTAGGATACAAATTGCAGCCATGCTTTAATGAGTCTGGCATAGAGGTTGACGAGTGCACCAATGTTACTCATTTCGAGCGGGAATGAGGATTCGATAGTACACACATGCTTGTGGTACTTGATTAGGTGTGGTATTGATGTCGAAAGGTAAGGTTGTCGTGTATGTTAGTCGACAACCGAAACCGCATGAGGGAAGTATTTAACTCACGTTTTGGAGTTGGAAACTATCGTATTTTCTTTGAGTGGAAGACATACTAGTTTAGGAGCGATATTCCAAGAGTGGACATTGCTTGAGTTTATTGCTGGTTATGACTTCAAAACTCAATGTGAGCTTCGGCCAAAGATGATGGCTAGTATGACTATAAGACCTATTTCAATTTAGCGGATCGTAACTAGTTAGAGGCATGAAGCTAGACTAGTGGAGATCATGACCAAATTAGAGGAACGGGTAGTGTCTGTAGAGGTTATGTAGTGTGGATCTGACCAAGACTGTTCGTTCCATAGAGATGGGAGATTGTTTGTTCTTAAGCAGTGGAAACATATATCAATATTTTCATTGATGAAATGCCAAGGACTAAAAGTGAATATGATAGCATTTGAGTCACAGTCGATGGAGTGAAAAATATGGTAGATTTATATTCTTTAAGTCTAGTAGAATTGTTGAGTTAAATATAGGATGGATAGTGTGATTCCACTGTGTGCCAAGTGTAGTGTATGTGGACGAAACCCATTGTTCACTAGTGGGTTTTAGGAGAACTTAAAAAAGGCATTTGGAAATTTAATACCAAATTGATTAGATGATATCGAGATTGAACTAAGAAATCCAAGACCTCGTACGCTTATTCGTACCAATAGACGTGATACAAAATAGGTTAGGAGGAATGCGATGGAGTAGTAAAGGTTCAGCGGAGTGAAAGCGAAGGTGATTTCCATGTTTTCCATCATCTTTCATGTTTAGTACCATGTTTAATGTTTTATACTGGATGTTTTAGTATCCTACATGCTAGGATAGGCATAAGTGTTACTTTTTGATGGTTGATCTGATATGTGCCTATTGGTGTTTGATTGATGGCATTTGATATGATTACTTTTGCTCATATGGTTGTTAGGCATGCAAGACGGTTATAGTTTGATATTATGTATTTATTTGAGGCAATCTCTATATATGCGATTTAGTATGCTTCTTTACATTTAATGTTGCTATTGTTCTTAATCCTCTTTGTTTAGTACTTCATCAGGTACATGAAAGCAAGTGTTGGCTATTTGGATGCTTACACATTTATATTCGCATCTAAATGCTATGCTCTTGCTATAAAAGAGGTATGTAACATATGTTGTGTAGATTTGGTATATATGTTTGGTTGTCTTTGAAAATGAGATGCCTTGGATATGAGATGTATTTATGTTTATGTTGTATCTTGATTTTTTCCAGACCTAGTCGTGCAAAGAGGTGTTGCCGATAGTTGAGAGAGTCGGTGATGTATGATATTTAGTTGACTTGCCTTTTGATTAGCAAGTTGGCACTTTTTGTTTTCCATTGTCCAATTCTTTGGAATTAAGTGTGTGAATAGACATTTGGCTTAGCCACATTGATTTCGGGTTTAGTAGCGATTGTACTTAGGGATGAGGATAATGACTCCATGCTGATTCTGAGTCTATTCGCTTTGTTGTGACCGCTTTCCGTTATCATTATTGAGATTTGATAAGTGACGATTTTTCTTGTGTAATTGCTTAGGTGAGGGTGTTGGGTTGTGTTGCTTCGTCCTTGGGATTTCGAGGACAAAACCCTTTTAAGGAGGGGAGAATGTGAAGAACCATATATTTAACGATCAGATATTTAAATAATTTATATAAATATTGAATTGTTAATTAATTGACAATCCTAAAAATATGATTTTTTGCCTACGATGGAATCAGGACCTTAGACCACTTTCGTTGAGTTTTTATCGATGTTGCGGATTAAAATAAGTACAAGCATTGCTATACTTGGAGATCGAACGATCCGATGGCCGAAATAGTCTCGAAAAGTGTGAAATTATCATCCTGGAGCGCTGTCTTAGGCAGTGACTAAATTTATACCATTGGATCATAAAAACAAGATGATGCGGGCAGCCGAGTTTCACGGCGACTGAATGTACCATTTGATCATGTGAGCTCTAAAATCAAGATCATTTTATTTGATAATTAAAATAAAATGAATAAAATGAATATAATATTATTTTATTATTTTCCAAACCCTCATCTTCATTCTCCAGGCTATTTTTAAATTCAGTTGGCGAATACACATAGCCGCCTCCTCATTTCTCTCTTCAAAAATTAATATGCATCAATCCGCTTAACTAAAAATCAAGAGATAAATTTCATTAAATCCATATCGAAGAGATCTTCGCTTTGACCATGACGAAATTTTGATTGATTGTGTTTGGCAAAGATCAACGTTTTTGGCAGTGTCTAGGGTTCCACTTCGCCAGAGAATCGAGCGAACTGAGGCTGCCATTTTTTTTCTCTTTGCAAATAGCACCTACTTGTCGAATCTCGTCGAGCGTGGTCGTTCCTTGCAAAATGTGACATATGCATATGTGAGGGGTAGCTAAAGGTCACATCTTCTTAGGGGAGGCCTAGCTCATTCATTTTGGGTCGTGGGCATAGAGATTTTGGAATAGAGTGCGTTGACGAAACCCGTTTGTCATTTTGTTGAGTAATGGATGACATATTAAGGAGAGAAGGGAGTGGCCATGGTTGGTTTACTACTCATGCACATATACAGGCTATTTCTTAATTTGGAGAAGAAGGGATTAATGGCTGATTAGGTAATTAGCGTTTTAATTGAGTTAATTAATTATTTATTTAATTCTGATCCTTATAAATTCCATATCTTTTACATACGAGGTCCATTTTGGACGTCGTTTCTTGCATTGCACTAGTGATGGAGAGCTCTACGACTTGGTGAAGGTTTAGTCAGATTTGGTTGAGGTGAGTGATATTGTCTTCCACCATACAATGATTTTTAGCATAATATTAAAATGATGTTTTGAAATGTTTTCAAACTTTAAAAGGTGATTTCTAAAATAATTAAACCTATATCTTATTTTATAAAAAGAACTAAAAGTGTTTTAAAATGGTTTCTAATTAAATATCACATTTTTTCCATTAACACACTATTTTGACGATAATGATATTAATCCCACATTTTCCACATTGATTGTTTGGATGGATTGTGTTGTGTTACTATAGATCCACGTAGGCTATTATAAGCATTTCTATACTTTTGGTCGCATGTTTCCTTATTTTTTAGTTGGCTGAAAACGCCGTTCGAAGGCGATATAAGATTATAAAATATTCTATAGGATAGGATTTCGTGCATCAAGTTTTGTTATTGCCGATTGATCTAAAGACGAAGGATGGACTTAAGGATGTGCTTTGGATTATTTAATCACTTTTTGTTAAATACATGACCAAAGTGGTCGTCAATTACTCTGGAGTGGTCGGTATCTACCAATATTGATGATGGTTGATTTGGCCAATTTTGATATGGATGATGGAGAGGCTTTGAAGAGCATGATGCGATGGTTTGTTCGTCCGTTTAACATTCAATTTTGATGATATGGCTCTTCAACAAGTAGTTTTGATGGCGATGTGAAGATGTGACACTTCGACGTGATGACTTCACGATTCGACGATGATAATTCTGTAATGGGAAGTGATGGCTTCGATAATGGATAGCTACACTTCGAGAGATAGAGTAGGCGACGATAAGTCAGACTGAGGGGACTGTTGGAGGTAGGTTATGGAATGCACGATGACACTCTATGATTTTCGATGGTTGTTTGGAGTAGTTCCCTACCGCAATAACTTCAGATGGGAGTTGAACATACAATTCCAAGATGTGCTCTACAATGGACGACGTGTGCAAAGGGATCATTTATACTCATAGGTTTCGATGTATACTCGTAAGGCATGGGTATGGGAGGACGCTTGCATAAGGTGGTGATGGCCCTCCGATCACACGATGTTTAGATCTATTGTACCCTGGACTATGCGATGGTAGTCTAGTTCCTAGCCTATCGAGTGGCATGGATTCGAGTATCGGGAGACTCGAATATTGAGTAGTCTTTGACTAGACGATGAGGTCACACGGGTATCATATATCCAGTGCACCGAGTGAGTGAATGTGAGGATGGATGATGGATGTTAAGTTTGTTTAATTGTTTCTATTACCTTAGTGATGTCACACGATGTAGATATTATTGGTGCTGATATCTAGACACCCTTAGTACTTTGATGTATAGTACACCCATGATGACTATCACAGAGTATCATATATTTGATGTTGTGTGCTAACTCTATGGATGCAAGGATACGTCAAGTATGATTCTACATGCCCTCTGTTCCATATGTTATATCGACTTTTATACTTTATTAGGATTATTTATCAGTCACACTAGATTGTTGTTTGAGTCGAGATTTTATACTTTACTTCTTATTATCTCAGGTGCTCTTAAATGAGTAGGCAAGATAGTAGGTGTAAATAGCACTTGGAGCTGTGCAGCTAGCAGATGGTGATGCTTTCTTATATTTATATTTGAGTTATTATTGTTTATTCCGATGTGTGAAACTATGGAGCCTTGATAGTGTTAAGTTACTATTATTAGAGACTGTTTATCAGTTGAGTTTATTTATCAGTTGTATAACTCTATTACTGTTTTGTATAAATGTATTAGCCTGTGTACTTCGATTATATGGTTTATATAGTTATTATTATCTCGTTTATTTTATATCTGTGATGAGTGCTATACTTTATCGGATGCGTTGTGAGATATATGGCTGGTTATGTGATTATGTAATGTTTTATTTCTTTCTCTTTTCTTCTATTCCCTTCTCCTCTTTTCCATTCCTCTTCTTATTTCTATTTCTTTCCTTTGGCAATCATCCTACATCGGTTGGATGCTTTAGTAGTGCACTATTTGATTATAAGAGCATCGGTAGTGATGTAGTATAGGGCGGTCATCACATGTTATACCTTACATGAATTAATATGTTACACGTGCGCACACGCACACACAAATATATAATATGTGTGTATGTACAATATACATATATAATATAACATAAGTTAAATAATGAAAAATCATTTACAATTTAATTAAAATAAAGATTTTATTTAAAAGAAATTTAGAACTATTTTAAGTAAATTAGACTTCATAGGCCCAATAAAGATCCAAAAGGGTCTTTTTTTTTTGAATTTCACCTAGTACTTCCACTACGGGCTAGCCTAGTTTCAACAATATAGAAGTCTTGACATCATTAGTTGGCATTAGAACTTGTCTACCTTTGAATTCTGACCTTGAGTTCTTTAAAACTAGGCCAGCCCACAACAGATATTGTAGGTGAATTTCCAAAAAAAAAATTTCCCTCATCGGATCTTTATTAGGCATACGAAGTCTAGTTTATTTTGAACATTTCTAATTTTATTTAAATAAAATAAAATACTTTATTAAATTTACAAAATACGTAGTTTTATTTAATTTATGTTATGATATATATACATATGTTTATCATACACATGTATACTAGTGTATGCATATGTAACATAACAATCCGTGCAAGGTATAACATGCCCATGTATAAATTCTAGGTTTTACATCGTAACGGACGCGTTAGCTCGTCAAGTATGCAAAGATATTGTCCAAATATATGTATGCATGTATATACTATTACTTATGTATAAATATTATAAATATATACATATACATACACACACACAAATATATATATTTTAGTTTTGTTTAAATAATTTATATACGTATATGATTACATTATATAAGTATTTATATGGAATCATATGAATAAAATATTAATATTGATTATACGTTATATAATAGACTTGATTAATTTATTTATTTTTAATTTAAATTATATTTTATTTAGTATATCCATTCCAAAATTACTAAAATATTAATAGAAATTAATTACAAAATTTTATCTTGAATTTTAAATTTTCAGTAAATTCTAAATAATAGTTTACGATTTTAATTTTTTTATAATTTTTTGATTCAAAAATTATTTTCCTATTTTTTGCTGAAAATTTAAAAATATTTTAAAAATAAATTTTTACCAAGAGTGCATTTACTGATAATTTTATTATGTAAAATATAAAATATAATTTTCATAATATTTATGAATTAATATATATATATATATATTTATGTAATAAATTAATCTAAAAATATTTAATAATAATAAAATATATAATAAAAGTATTTTATCATTGCTAAAAAATATTATAGCCTAGATTATTTTCATATAATTATGTGACCATATTTGACTGAAGTATAATATTATAATTAATTATAACTATGTTTATCTATTTAAATAATATATATGTGTATATTATTTAATTATTAGAATTTTTTTAATTATAGAGTCTTACTGACCTTAATTGTTGATGATAAATTTTTTATATCAATAAATACTTATGCATAACTAAACAGATTTGTGACAATATTATTTGCATATCAGAATCGTCACTAAGCAAATAACAAATAATATATGCATATAATAAAACATTGTAATTGATCATGAATAATTATATCATGGTTAGTAATATACCTCACTTCCAAAGTCTTGAAATATGCCTTGAAATGATGATATCTGCCCCTTCAAATTATTTCCGATTCAACAAAGTGTTAATCCTTGAACCATTGACCACCAGCCATCAAATAGCAACTAAATTGATTTGATTTGAACTTCTAAATGGATGGAGAGGTAAGAGAGATTTCGGTCAGCAAAGACTTGGGGTGGATGCCTCAAAAGATCCAAATCATATGAGGGTAGAGATGCTTATATAGTGGTCTGAAAAGGAGAGAAGTGTGGATCTCATCTCTTACTCATTCTCTTTTAATCCGAGTCATCCAAAATCAAGCCCGTTCTACCTATATTTGAGCCATAGCCTAGCCTATGTTGCTATCGAAAATATCTCCCCATCATGGGCCTTAAACCTATTTAAGTCCAAATAAAATAATATGCAATTAAATCTAATTTAATCGCTTATCGATATTGTATATCGGTTGATATATTTATAACTTCTATAAATATTTTTAATAATAATTATTCATCGAATCATAATTAAATTTTATATTTGATATTTCATAAATAGTGAATAATTTAATTAATTTATAAAAATTATGAATTAATTTAAATCGTTTGGCCATAGGAAAATTCATCGTTTCAGTTGTGTGACTCGTCAGGTGTAGATTTGGTCAGTGATCGATATCGAACCATTCGAATATTAACATTCACACATCACTTAGCAGGTGGTGTGTTGGCCAAATTTATTACATGGTTTCGGTAAAATCCAATTTTACTTTATTAAGTGTTACCCGGTTGTGGTTATTATTTACATCAATATTCTTTTTCAAAACTGTATCACTTTAGACTTATGGAATTTGGTAATGGTTAATTTCCAATATTATCCATATTCAACTCTATAATCCAAACACAAAGCCCTTGGTTCAATAGTTATAATTATTATTAACCTAACTACCATGCTAGAGATTTTGACTTTGAGTTGATCGTGATTCTAACTCCATATAACTGAGGAGACGAATCCTTTCTTGAATAGAGCTTCACTTTCAATATTCCACCCGACCCAACTATAGTGATGGACGCCATGCCATAAGTTAACTATAACCAAAGCGGAGCTTTCATATTGAAGATCCACAATATTTTCAAGTCAAGAGAACTGTGTAAATCAGTCATATCGATATTTTATATTTGACCTTAGTTATATTAACCAACAAAAAACTATTAAGTGAGTCGTTCCATAGTTATTCAATAACTATCAGTACGTAATCCCTAGGTGCCCCCAGCGTTTATAAGTAATACACTGCCCAACATTTGGAGAGCGTTACATAATCTAGTCTCAATGGATACATTGATATCCAATCTCGATGCATTTTGACCTGGAAAATTTAAAATGTTGTGTTTTATAATATTGTGATACAATACTCCTGATTACAACTATTTCTAATTACTATCATAAACACACCATTTATGGATTTTCTGTTAAATATATTTTAGTTAAGCTATTAAGCATTTGTAACACAATATAACAAACATCTAATAGAAAAAAAAACATCTTTATTACGAATGAGAATTGATTATAAAGTTAATTAATTTAGTGTAAATCCCATAATTGCCCCTAAGGCATACCCCTAACTCTATCAGGTTTTGCTCAAAAGTTTTAGCACCATAAATAATGGATAACACCTTATCAGTTGTATCACATACAACTACTAACTCGTGGTTCCTTGTCCTAATCTCTTTCCGACCTTGAGTTTGCTCAGCAAATCGAAAGAAATTATTCACTCATAACTACCATTTCACAAGGGTTAAGTATAACATATGTACCTTGAGTTTGCTCAACAAATACATACTATTATTTTACCTCGTCTAGTTGGTATATTATTAATACTACATATAACATCTCGCTTGTGTTTTCTCAACAATCAAAGAGTATGCAAGTAATTTATTAATATATAAATAGTAGAGGACAACACTTGTATTAAAGATTCATAATCTTTACTATATTTAATTGGGTGATATCGAGTTATGAAGTAATGTATTTATTATGAAATACCCTTGTGATTCAAATATTAAACACATTCGAAGTCACAATATATGAATTTTTACAAATGTATTTATTCCTTAAGTCTACTTATAGTTTCTTTAATGTTCCACCTTTAGTTTATACATGTACATCATATAAATTTAATTATTACATAACTTTTATACTTTAGCTAACTTATACAATGTTTTATGTATAACATCGTACTAATTAAATCTTATTTAATTAATTTAATCAATTAACACTTTAATTAATTATTATATTATTCAATTATAAAGTATTATATTAAATATATATACTATAACCTTTATCGTAGTACACATTATATATATACATGCATTTTAATTTATTAATTAACTTTTAGAATTTTAATTAAATTTCATTAATTTCTAAAATTCTTTTGTATACACATGTATACTCATGTTGTCTTAAACAATTCAGGACAACATAACATATATCATTATATATTATACATGTATATATATTTAATTAATTAACTTAATTAATTAATTTTGTTAATCTTATTAATAAATATTATTTTTGAAATTAACTTTATAACGTTTTCAAACCTTTAAAAAACCATTATATTATAACTTTTGTAATATATGTATTATTTTAATTTAATTTTTAAATTTAAAACTTTTATTTTAATTTTTATAATTATTTAAAAATATATATTGTAACATTTATAATATTTTTCTTATTTTAAATTTAAAACTTTCATTTTACTTTCATTTTTTTTTGAAATTAGCCTAATGCCTAATACAAATTGGGCCTTTTCAATTAGGGGCAACTTTTAAGCTCGCATAACTATTTGGGTCGACTGGTAGCTAGGCAGGACAGTGTACTTGATTTCCTAACAATCTAGCTTAGGCACTACCTTTCTTAGATAACCTACTAACTGGGTTGTAAGCTTAATTATTTAGTCCTAATACGACTGATTCAGGCCCCATAAGCTATTTGGTTTCGATACCATTTTTGGAACTAGGCGAGCCCATAACAGGCTAAATTTCTAATTTTTTATAGTTTGGATTTTGTTGGGCATATGCAATCTAAATTCATTTTAAACTTTTCCAAACCTTTTTTAAATGGAATCAATATCTTATTTAATTCATAAATAATTTTTTATTTAATGTCCACTTTATATTATATAATACAATGTATGTATCATATATTGTATATATGTACATTTATGTGTATAAGAATATGTACATGGCTTGACATGCCCGTGTATAGTGCTAAGATTTACATCGCAATGTACATGTTTACCCTACTTGTATTCGATCTATTGTCTAAATGTATGTGCGTGTAGGCATATATATATATATATATATATATATATATATATATATATATATATATATATATATATTTGAAAATGGTTTCCTTTTATTGCTTTAACATAACTAAAATTACAAAGTACAAACAAACAGTAACCCAAACAAACAAGGCTACAGATATACTTACAACCAAATATATAAATACACCTACAAACATAAAAATATAAAATCCTTATATAAATTCTAGTCTCTATTTCACTGCACAAATATCTAACACGTCCATAACTGAACGTCAACCCATTAGTAAATGTGAACAAGTTTGTGGGTTTTCTAAATATAGTCTTCTCCAGGCATATATAAAACGATTTGAAAAAGTGAAAACTGCCTCACATGCTTTCTCTAACTGCAACACCTCACAACTGCCTACCACTTAGCTATGGCGAATCTGACAACCCCCATAGTGCTCGACTACTCCTCCCTGCTGGGTTATGATCGAAACTTAACATAACTCCCAATCTTACCCCGACTGAATTGAATCATGGTCATGTCATAACCGAGACATAGTATTGATATCTCATCAAGAATTGAACTCAGTAAAAACACGCATTTGATTACGCCACCAACACATTACTCCTGCTTCTATAAAGGCAGTTATGATTTTATAAATTAGTCATGAAAGGTCATGTTAATTTTGTGATTCCAGCTACATGGCGAATGCTCATTAATATGAAGTTTGATGACGATTTTCAATTCTCACTTTTCTCTAAATTTTTAACATATAATCATAGGGATATTGACAAACGGATTTTTAAAAGTAAATTCCATGAATTGAATTTGAACACCAACGCATATGTCACAAATCAAACCATGATTCCAGATGTCAAAACAAACCACAAATATAACCTATACATTAGGCACTAAAGAATGAAACATTGTTGTACCTACAAAATATCATACACACCAAAAAATATTGCTTTGAATATATATTGGTTGCCAAACTAACTAATCACCAAATCTAAAATCAAAAATTGATTGATGTAATCTTACCCAAATCGTGTATTGGACCATCGACATGAATTTATAAAGCATAACTTCAAAATCACCGTTAACTCACATGGAGATTTCTAGATCCTGCTTGCCAAATCCCCAAATCGAAGTCGATTGCAAAAATGAGGATGAATCTACATAAGATATTGGAATTTGAGTCGTGATTTCTTGATGCATCTCCCTTCTAAATCTCGATATGGATTGAATTGTATCGGCATAGGATTCGGTAACATGATAAATGGTTTTAGGCTTTATTAAAATGGATAGGGAATTGAATCATGAATCGCCTATTAATTCTCTCCCTATGGGAGAGAATACCAAAATATTATATATATATATATAAGCATATAAATTAAAAAAATAAAATAGACAAATGTATATTCACTTTTACATAAGTTAAAATAATAAATGTGAACAATCTGTGTAAGATATTTATGAAACTATGTTATATATATATATACCATATTATAAAATTATTTAAATATTAGTTTATAAAATACTTTAAATATGTATGAGTGTGTGTGTGTGTGTTTGTAAAATATTTTAAAGCCGAAAAATGATTTTCTAATTATAAATTATATATATATGTATGTATAAATATAAATAATAAAATAATAAAAATTATATTTAAATATTTAAATACTTATACTCTCGAATGAAATTTAATTATTTTAAATTTTAATTTTGATCTTAAACTAGAAATACATATTTTAATCATTAATTCCTTATAGAATTAATTATCAAAAAAATAAAATATAAAATATTTTTAACTCCAAAAATATAAATAATTTTCATAAAATTTATAGAAAATTTAATATCATATTTAATCGATTTAAGTTACGTAAATAATTGTACGTATGTATTTGTATTTAATGTAAATATATATAGTAAAAAAATTGAGTTTTTGTTGGTGTCAATTATAAGTTTCATATAAATAAATTTTATAAAATTAAAATATGTAACATATATAATTTATAATCTTTAGAAATAATTATTAGTTTACAGAAATCAATAAAAATAATATTTCATTATGTAAAATAATATTTTTATTTGCTAATCGTTAGCATAAAGCACAATAAACAATCATAACTTTTTTATTATTACTGTTACTATTATTATTATTATTATTATTAGTGACGACATAGACACAATAATTACATAACCAACTAATTTATGATAGTATTTTAATATACGTGATTCGTAATGTAATCTAACATCCTGCACATAAATAATATAGCATATAAATGTTATATTAATGAAGATAAAACATAGAGAATATTCATTATAAAAATAAATTTGTTATAATAATGGTATTTGTTTTCATAGCAATAGTGATGAACTAATACAAAAGTATCTATAAAAATTTACGACTATTTTAGAATTATAGACTAAGTCATATCTTTGAGAAATAATTCTTTAACTATAACTAGTTTATGGTCGAGATTTTTAGATCAAATATTTCAAACTCAAAGAAATAACTCTTACTGGAAAAAAATTCTATAAGAAAAATATATTTGAAATAGAAATCACATTTCTCGTTCCATACTAAGTATCTACTAGTATTTTATACAATTCTCATTTTTGATGTCTTTTCATGAATTAGAGGTGACTATTCACTCCCTTCATCCAAACTGTGTCTGTATTACATCCATTCTTGAGCGTTCTCTTATCTTTCCAAATGGTCATACCATTCAAAAGGAGGTCCTTAGTATAAGATTGCACTGATCTCTTTACAAAAGTGCATATGGACATCCTTACCATTTTAAGGATATCAAATAGGTTATAACTAAGTAAAAATGATAGAGATTACATTTCAATAACCGAACACCTAAGCCGGTCCTTAGTCCTTAGTCCTTAATCTAGTGTCGTTTTGAACACATTAAGTTACTCATTGTATTCAATCATATTAAATACATAATCTTACACTATGGTTTACTTGTTTATTATGAATGAACCAGCACAGCCTTCACCTTGGTGGGTTTGAATTTATGCTAAATCAACAACCCAAGTCCACTAAAGTGATCATTGGTACTGGGTATCCTGTGAATAAAAAAGCATATTGGAGCACTGTCGATAAAAACCCACAGTAGAATATTAAATGTAATAATACATATGATTACTGACCAAGACTAATACCATCGCTATCCAGCACCCTTGTCAATACCGAGCATGCATAAGGAAATCTATCCTTTCACTATTTCTGCCTTGTACCAGTACATATCCCTCTAGTTCTATCAGAATAACGTTTTGATGACTAGTAAATTACATACTTTATTCGTAGCGCTAGTTTATGTCGATTGCCTTCCATTATGTATTATGTCTACTATTTAAACTTAGTTGTCTTGACTGCATGTATGCGTAGGATATTCCCCACCTACTCAAGGTATACAATAATTACATACGAACATATGTATATATGTATATATGTATATATATATATAAGTACCACAGTCCCCTTATAGACTAGGATACATTACCCATTAGTATTTGTAACTCTGCACCGCGCCAGGTATCAACCATTTGTATCTTAGTCGAAATGCCCACGTACACTGAGGATCTTTCCGTTAGTGCCTAATGATGACATCACAATTATTTAGTTGTACTCTAACTCGCCTTGAAGACACATCTAGGGGTTATCTAGTCTTACCTCCTAACTACAAACAAACAAACAGCTTTGAGGTGATGCATATCCCATACTTAGTAACCGATAGCAGGAGGTGTAGTATTTTTAGGCATAACTCAAGTTCTCTAATGACTTCTCCAGGACCGATGATGCTTCCGACCTATGTGTACAACCCTACTCCTTACATGTATGGTACAAATCTTGCTGGCATAGCATCGAGCCTACACTCACTATCCCACTAAGATTGCCTGGTGCAATTAAGGAAATGGCCACCAATTACTTAATACTACCAATAAGGATTGAAGTATACCATACTTGTCCCTTTAACACTTCAAACCAAGGCGAACTACACTTCAGTATGAACCCGTTCGCAGATTAGAAGTTGCTAGCTCACAAACTGCCTTACCACCTACGATCGAATTAAAGGTTTTTTAATATAATTTTACACTTAGTTTAAGAAGGATGGTTGCTAGCCAAAAATAGTAGAGAGGAAGGAGAAAAAAAGTGTAAATAGAAATGGTGTAAAATGTAACAAACAAAAATTAAACTCATAGTAAGTAATTCTTTAGTTAATTAAATAATAAAATAACTTTGTGAAATTATCAGAATTGAGCCATGGGAGTTGCACCATTATGTTTGTGACGATTTTCTGGTCAATTTCCATATATAGAATGTCAGAATTCAAGTTAATATGAGCAAAGAATGAAATAATCAAAGAAACAAAAAAAAAATAACATGGGTCGATCGGCCCGTTGACTTGGGCAAGGGGCAGTCGACCCGCCTTGGATTTTGGAAAGCGAATGAACGTTCATTCGTTCAAAAGTTTTAGAGCCTATTGGTGACGTATTTTGCTTCGTTTACCCCGATCTTGTCCTTCCGTTTCTATATCCGATGGCCCCTATTCAGCGTATGACGTGGTTACATCCTATTCAATCCCCAAATCCAACGTTCCAAGATCCACTTCTACCCCTATAAATAGACCACTAGACCTAACACTTTTTCACGTTCTAGGTTTTCTCTAATTGGGTTCACCTTTCTAGAAAGGACCCCAAATGGAATAATTTTTCCAAAGGAGAAAATCGTTATAAATTAAATCATTTTACAACACCAAGTGGATTCGAGAAGACCAAAGGAAGAGTTTAGCACCAGAGGTGAGTAATTGTAATTATTTCAAGATTTCTTTAAGTAATTTGAAATAATAAGGTTTCCAATAGTTGTAGTTTTACTACGATTTTTGAATAGCTTTTCCAGTAGTTTATTTATAGTTTTTTATAATTATTTTCAGTCTATTTCCTTTCAGCTATTTTTTAGTAATTTTTGTTTATTTCTATTAATTATAGCTTTTTCGTTTATTTATAGTATTTTAGTTTATTTACTGTTATTTATACGTTACATCTTCTTTCTAAGCTTTGGATTTTCTTCTATTTTCAGTTTTCTTTTATTCCTCCTTCTTTTTCGCGTATGGATTATAATAGGATTAATGCAAATATGGATTAAATTGTAAGAAAACTAAAATAATGGAATATAAGATGTAAATTTCAAAGACTGTAATATAAATGGAATTGGACTGAAATTACGCCTAATTATGACGCTAATTGGATTGAATTAAAAAGATTGGCCTAGTTATAACTTAAAATTATAAATAAAAAGAGTAAAAGATGAAAGAAGCTTATTTTCACACTTGGACCTTGGTTTAAGTAGTAAGCATGATTATAACGTAGGTTATAATAAGTAAAAGAATAGAATAAGGTTTATTTAAGACTTAGGCGAAATTAATATGCATAGATAGTAGAGAAAAATGTAAAGGCTTATTTAAATAATTTACCTAAGTTAATAAGCAAAAATGAAAGTAGGATCTATACCAAATTACATTCCCTATTGGACAAAACAGTGGTCTCACATTAGCCTGAAGCGAGATGAGGGCATGCTTATGCTAAAAATGATAGTAATTGGTCATGTAGAAGTCCAAATCATGGGGTATTTGGATAAGGGGCTCAACTAGATGTTGTTTGGATGACGGACCAGTACCAACAGCATTTCCCCTATTTTCTATGGACACACGGTGATCTCACGTTAGCCTGAAGTGGGATGAGAGGCGCGCTTATGCTGGAGTTTAAGGTATTAAGAAGACCCAATAGGTGGAGCAAAGGGTAGCATGTGTTGATACGCTATATTTTGATCAATGATAATGTGCTTCAACAAAAAGGAAAGGAAGTACTATGAAGACCAAGGATATCATGAGTACGTATTATATATAGGTCTTAGTCATAGTTTTATTGTTAAAATCTATCCTCAAGAAACTTGCACAAACACAAAAACACATAACACAACTTCATATTTTTAGTCAAGTGTTCATTGTGCATAATCTACCAGTTCAGTCGACTGAACAGGTATTTCAGTCGACTGAACCTGTTACACAAATTCAACATGCATAGTTTCAGTCGACTGAAATTCTCTGCTCAGTTGACTGAATTTGAACCTGCGAATTTTTAATGAAGAGACACCTTCTTCTTTCCAAGAGTTGCAACCATTCTCCAATGGTAATGGATGCGTCTCTTGCCTGAATCTTTTGCAAATAGATACACCACTTCTCCACATATAAAAACATGTTTCTATCATTTGCAAATCACCAATTCTTATTGCTTTGATCTCTCTATTATCTTGATCATATTTTTCAGATTATTCAAGTTTTCAAAAAGCATTCACAATCCACTTCAATTACTTGAATATCTGATTTATCTTAAATACTTTTTGATTCATAGCAATTTATATTTCCTAGATCTTCATAAACACATTTCATATTCTTGAGGATAAGATTATAGGAAATTTGTACTCTATTAGACTCATTAGTGTTATCGAGAACACAACAAGTCAGAAATACTCTTTGTACCTAGTTGAAGTCCTGTTCGGTAGTTGAGGCAAGAAATCCCGTTCGGTTGTTCGGGTAAGTTGTAAACCTATTCCTCCTGATTAAGTGAGGGTTGTTAATTAGAATTCCTAAGAGCAGCTTAGGGACTGGACGTAGGACAAGAGGTCCGAACCAGTATAAAGTCTTGGTGTCTACTTTACTTATTGCTTATTGTTATTTATCTATACCATTCCACTATTCTATATTATACGATCCTACCGCATAGCTTCTTTCAATTGGTATCAGAGAAAGGCCATTCTATAACCATAACACCATTATTTGAAATATTGATAATATGGAAAATAACATAAGCACAAGCACAACAACTGCCTATAGCTCTACATTTGCAGAAGGACAATCTACCCAAAGACCTCCTCTATTCAATGGACTAAACTATAATTATTGGGCTACAAGGATGAGGATTTATATGCAAGCAACAAGTTTTGAAGCCTGGAATGCAACTCAAGCAGAGTTCGTTGTACCCACAACTGATTACCCTACATGGACAAAAACTCAGAAGAATGAAGCTAGTGCAAATGCCAAAGCTATGAATATGCTACTTTGCTCTTTGGATAGAAATGAGTTCAATCGTGTTAGCATTTGTACTACTACACATCAGATATGGGATTCACTTAGAACCATACACGAAGGCACAAAAAAGGTCAAACAAACAAAGATTTCCATGCTAAAGAACCAGTTCCAAAACTTTAGAATGCAACCGAAAGAATCTATCAATGACATGTACTCGAGATTTCAAGACATTCATCATGCCTTAATAGGATTAGGAGAAAAGTACGAATTTTGATATTGTATCTAAAGTCCTAAATTCACTCACTGATGAATGGGAAAGAAAAGTATTAGCAATCGAGGAAGCAAACGATCTGTCTACAAAGAAACCAGAAGAATTAATTGAAAACCTTATGTCTTATGAAGTTAACATGCAAGCTAAGAAAGACCAAGCATAGGAAAGAAAAAATGTGGCTTTTCACGCAGAAAAGGAGGAATCGGAGTCTGAAGATGAGGATCTAGCATTTATTGCTAAAAATTTCAAGAAATTATTAAAATATAGAAAAGGAAATAAAAACAGTTTCAAAAAGAATTTCTTAAACAAACCTTCATCCTCACATATAGAATGCTTCAATTGTCACAAGAAAGGACACATGCACAAGGATTGTCCAGAACAAAAGAAGGAAAACCAGAAAAGCTTCAACAATAAAAACAAGAAGGATAAATTCAAAAAGAAGGTGTTTTCTGTAACATGGGATGATTCAGATTCATCTTCATCCGAAAATGATAGTGATAGCGATAATGACCAAGCAAATGTGTGCTTCATGGCTCAAGAATCCGAGGTTAGTGATTTATCTTGTGATGATTTAATAGAAGTAAACACTGAATTTTTAAATACTATAAAAATTCTAAAAAAGAAACTTAAATAGACACGTGAAAATCAGAACAAAGCTGAATTTGAAAGAGATATGTTAAAAGACGAGAAATTTTTTTGGAAGAAGAACTTGAAAAAGTTCAAGAATCTCTCTCAAACTCAGATAGTCAACTTTTACTTTTGAATCAAGAAATTGAAACTCAAAAAGCAAAGAATGATGAAATTATTTCTAAAAATCACAATTTAAAAAATAAAATAAAACAAGTTGAATTAGAAAATACTAATCTTCAAATTAAATTAGATAACATTACTAAAAATGTTTCTAATTTTAACAAAGGAAGAGAAAATTTATCTAAGATTTTAGAAAATTCTCAATCTTCCTCAAATAAACATGGATTAGGATATAAAAAGGAGTCAAAAATTCCTCAAAAGAAAAATACTAATCTTTAGAGGAATAATGATTCAAAACATAATATATCTTTAAGAGCACCTACTAAAACAGAAGTAGAAACTAAGATAATTAAAATTTGGGTTCCAAAGACTAACAATAATTTAATTAGTAACAAATATGTTAAAACATTTATGAATACTATTCATAACAATAAAAATTATATTTATAAAAGGGATACTAAACCTACTTGGGTTTGGCTTCCTAAGATCTAACTCTTAAGACCCTATTAAAAGGTGGGTACCAATGTATTTATATTTTTTGCAGGTCCCACTCAAGAAAAGAAAATGGATTTTGGATAGTGGTTGCTCAAAACACATGACCGGAGACAAAGAAATGCTTAGAAATATTTCAACTTTGATGGTGGCTCTGTTACATTCGGAGATAATTCAAAAGGTTTCATCATTGGAAAAGGAGATGTGTGCAACTACGGTATATCAAATTTACCCCTTATTACAAATGTTTCTTTAGTTGAAAACTTAAAACATAATGTATTAAGCATAAGTCAACTATGCGACAAAGGTTTTAAAATAACTAGAAATAAAGCTAGACTAGTAGCACAAGGATATAATCAAGAGGAAGGTATCGACTTTGAAGAAACATTTGCTCCAGTTGCAAGACTTGAAGCAATACGTATTTTATTAGCCTTCGCTTGTTTTCACAATTTTAAACTTTATCAAATGGATGTTAAAAGTGCATTTTTAAATGGTTTTATAAAAGAAAATGTATATGTAGAACAACCCCCTTTATTCACTCATGAAAAATATCTGGATCATGTATATAAATTAAAGAAAGCTTTATATGGTCTTAAACAAGCACCTTATGCTTGGTATGAGAGACTTAAGAGCTATCTACTAGATTCGGGATTTCAAATCGAAAAAGTAGATCAAACTTTATTCATTAAAAACACTACTAAAGACATTTTAATAATTCAAATATATGTAGATGATATTATATTTGGTTCAACTAATGAAAAATTGTGTAAAGAGTTTTCAAATATAATGACTAAAGAGTTCAAAATGTCACATATGGGAGAATTATCTTATTTTCTCGAAATTCAAATTAAATAATTAACAAATGGTATTTTCTTAAACCAAGAAAAATATTACGCCAATCTAATTAAACGCTTTGGAATGGAAAACACTTCTAGTAAACCCACTCCTATAAGTACCACAACTCATCTCGATCAAGATGAAAATGGCAAGAATGTAGACCAAAAGTTGTTTAGAAGTATGATAGGCTCTTTACTTTATTTAACTGCTAGTAGACTAGACATAATGATGAGTGTATGTTTATGTGCATGCTTTCAAGCTAATCCTAAAGAATCACATTTAAGAGCCGTAAAACGAATTATGCGATATCTTAATAATACTAAGGACTTTGGTCTTTTCTATCCAAAAGATTGTCCATTCGAATTAGTTTCATTTAGTGATGCTGATTTTGGTGGATCTCGAATAGATAGAAAAAGTACAAGTGGTACGTGCCATTTCATTAGAAAATCACTTGTATCTTGGTTTAGTAAGAAACAAAATTATGTTTCGCTTCCAACCGATGAAGCGGAATATATATCTGCCGCTTTAGCAAGTACTCAAGTCATATATATGCAACAAACACTTAAAGATTTTAATATAAATTTAACAAATTCTACAATTTATTGTGATTATACAAGTACAATAAATTTATCTAAAAATCCGGTAAATCACTCTCGTACAAAACATATTGATATTCGTCACCACTTTTTACGTGACAATATCGAAAAGGAATTATCAACTTAGAATATATTTCTACCGAAAATCAAATTGTCGATATATTTACTAAACCATTACTAGAAAACTCATTCATAAAATTACGACGAGAATTAGGAATAATATCTGTGAAAGATATTTAATAATAAGAATTATAATGGAAAGGAACCTAATACATGTGGAACATATCTCATACTTTAATTACCTTCAAAAGTTAGACATGAATTTAGTTTACATAACTATGGTTTCACAAAACTTTATCATTTATACATTTGAATTAGCTACTATTTCATACGCTAAAATATAACCATCCATTTCAAAGAAAATTATTAACCATTAACTTAATTTCTGGTTTTAAATTCTTAATGATTTTACACCACATTTTTCTTATAACTCTAAACCTATATGTACATGTTTAACAAATTAAAACAAAAATACAACAAATTACTTTTTAATAAATCTCAGTATGAAAATGTCTTCTAACAAATCAAACTCTCCCATCATCATAACTTTTTCAACCGATAGCTCAGCTGATTCACCTCAACCTCCTACGCCAATACCAACACACGAGCCTGTGTATAAATGGGAAAATTATCGAACCGGGTATACACCGGATTCCAAGAAGGCCAAACGTTCGCTACTTACTTCTCCCGATACAAAGAAAAAGATCGATGAAATTCATCATTATCAACAGCAGCAAATTGACCTTCAACGAGAATTGTATTTTAAACAGAAAGTAATGGCTAAACGCTTAAGCTTTCTTGAACAAATTGGTTTGAAATTTTGTAGCTCGAAGAAAAAGGATGTGAGTGAACCTTTACCACGAGAAGTTAATCCATATGATCCATCTTCATCGTATCGTACATCAAACGACCCACTAAATGTTTGGGTCTCGTCTTAAAGACCTCAATATAGTCCAAACTCTTGGGACAAAAACTATATGGCGAATGAAGGATATAAAACACCAAAGAAGAAGACTCCATCCCCCAAGACTCCAACCCCCAAGAAATGATGGTTTTTGGTTAAAATAATGTTGTTGTATTATAATATTACTATATAACTGTAATTGTTTCGTTAAATAAAACATTTGCATTCAAAAAGGCAGAAAAACAAAAATATGCAAAATTCAGTCGACTGAATAGTTCTGCTGAGTCAACTGAAAATAACACAGAAACTTTCATCCAATAGTTCAGTCGACTACAAATTTCTGTTCAGTCAACTGAACTTTAAACATAAACTTTTCGTTCACGAATTCAGTCGACAAAAAACTCTGTTCAGTTGAATGAATCTTACCCATAAAATTTTCGGGTACCATTTCAGTCAACTGAACAGACAAATTCAGTCAACTGAACGTCATTTCCCAGATTAGTTTTCTCTTTTTACCCATCAGTTTAGTCACTTTAACTTTTACTTTTACAATTCTCCAAGCTTCATCACCAATTCTTCTAAAACCCTAGCTCCCAATCTTAAGTTTTATTTCAATTTCTCCTCCATACTTCACAAAAATGCCTCCGAAACGATCAAGAGCTTCCATTCAACATCCTCCGAGCCAATTGATCCTCAAATTGTTCAATGGCTTTATGATGGAGTGGCCGTCACTAGGTGGAATAAAATGAAGAATTCAAGGATTTTCTAACACTCATTCGTCGATTTCCAAAGTCTTCAAACTTACAACATTCAAGCCTTGACCGATCAAACAGGTTTGACATCCCTACTAGATATTAAACGCAATGATATTGCCATTAATCATATTATGGTAAAATTGTTGTACGCTAATCTAAATCTTGGACACCAAACTCCACGAAATCCAAACGATAGTGTTTGGAGTATGGTGTACGGTAAAAAGGTATGGTTTTCTCTAGACCGCATTGCACATATTCTAGGATCTCCTAACGCTGGTAGGAAGCTTGAGGAAATAGAATTTAATCCTCATATTCGGGACAACATCAATCATCAATTTTTGGACGGTAACATTAATATCCTGGATATCAAATCAACTTCTTTACGACCAAGAGCTAGGCTTCTACACAAAGCTCTTATGTCAACCATCACTCCTTGCACAGGCTCATATGAAATCGTATGCCCAAACAACTATCGGGCACTTTATGCCATTTGGGGTAATATTAAAGTTAACCCTGTTCAATTAATTCTTGATGAATTTCTTACATTCAATAATGGAAAAATGAGAACAATATACTATGGTGAGTATATCATGCGACTACTCCTCAACATTGATTCGCCACTACCAGAGTCCGAATCTACAACGGTTCATCAAATCAACCAACGGACTACAAGCCTCATGCAACTCCCGGCAAGGCCTCCTCGCATCATGTCTCTAGCCGAATGGGAAGCACGTAATCAATAACCTCACCAATCTCCTTAGGCCCAACAAGAAGAACCTCATAATCAAGATGAATAAATTCGTCTTGTTCACCCGGATTATACTACAAATCAATATTAGGAATTCTATCAAGTAATCAACAAATTCTTGATAATCGCCTAAAAAAAGGTTGATCACAAACTTGATAGAATAAAAGGTTTCTTCAACAAGCTATGGGATGCCATCTCATGCACAAGCTCCACTTCTGCTTCGATCTCACACGGCAAGCGTCCGGCTCCAACGTTCGCATGGACATCTTCCGAAGAAAATCCAAGCAGCAGCACTAGTGGTAACAGTGGTGGTCAAGGAGGGAGAGCTTTTCGACAACCTACCGGTGGCCCTGTTATTCATGAACAAGAGGGAGGACGTGAAGGATCTTATGATTGGGACAGGGATCCTTGATCATTTTGATGGTTTGATTTCCGGAACTTTTTATTAATTTTCAAACACTTCTGAAAAGGCTTGTATAAATAGCCTTCTTTTATTCGTGATACTCTACGGTTTGTATGATTCAATCTATGGTTATGCATGCATATGGTTGCTTTGTTTGACAATAATATACTTCTATAAATTATTACTTCCTTTTTGTCGATGACAAAGGAGGAGAAAAGACTATGTCGCTAACTTTGTTTTGTAGGAAAGATAGCGCATATATTCAGAGGTAGGAAAGATAATTACATCTCTACAAACATAAGTATTGTCATCAATCAAAAAGGGGGAGAATGTTGATACGCTATATTTTGATCAATAACAATGTGCTTCAACAAAAAGGAAAGGAAGTACTATGAAGACCAAGGATATCATGAGTACTTATTATATATAGGTCTTAGTCATAGTTTTATTATTAAAATCTATCCTCAAGAAACTTGCACAAACACAAAAACACATAACATAACTTCATGTTTTTAGTTAAGTGTTCATTTTTCATAATCTACCAGTTCGGTCGACTGAACATGATATTTCGGTCGATTGAATCTGTTACACAAATACAACATGCACAGTTTCAGTCGACTGAAATTCTCTGCTCAGTCGACTGAATTTGAACCTGCGAATTTTTAATGAAGAGACACCATCTTCTTCCCAAGAGTTGCAACCATTCTCCAATGGTAATGGATGCATCTCTTGCCTGAATCTTTTGCAAATAGATACACCTCTTCTACACCTATAAAAACATATTTCTATCATTTGCAAATCACCAATTCTTATTGCTTTGATCTCTATATTATCTTGATCATATATTTCAGATTATTTAAGTTTTCAAAAAGCATTTACAATCCACTTCAATTGCTTGAATCTCTGATTTATCTTAAATACTTTTTGATTCATAGCAATTTATATTTCCTAAATCTTCATAAACACGTTTCATATTCTTGAGGATAAGATTATAGGAAATTTGTACTCTATTAGACTCATTAGTGTTATCGAGAAGACAACAAGTCAGAAATACTCTTTGTACCTAGTTGAAGTCCTCTTCGGTAGTTGAGGCAAGAAATCCCGTTCGGTTGTTCGGGTAAGTTGTAAACCTATTCCTCTGGGTTAAGTGAGGGTTGTTAGTTAGAATTCTTAAGAGGAGCTTAGGGACTGGACGTAGGACAAAAGGTCCGAACCAGTATAAAGTCTTGGTGTCTACTTTACTTATTGATTATTGTTATTTACCTATACCATTCCATATTACACGATCCTACAGCATAGCTTCTTTCAGCATGGGCATGGTGGCAGTTATGCATGTGACTTCCATTCGAGTGCTCAATAATAGCTATGAGTTCCAAGTGCTTAGTACGGGTGTCTTTCGTAGACACCATTGCCTTCTGTGTAGGGGGCTATATACGTCATCTGGTTCACTGTAACATTCTGTGTAGGGAGTTATATATAGTATCTGGTCCACAGTAAATAAATTCCTTCTGTATAGGGAGCTATATATGTCGTCTGGTCCATAGTAACATTCTGCGTAGGGAGTTATATAGCGTCTGGTCCATAGTAAGGTCTATGGAGTAGCAGGCCCATCAAAAAGGGTAGAGTTAGGGTTACATCCTAATTATAGGATTAAGAATTCAGCCTAATCAAAGCAGAACTCAAGGATAAGTGTGAGCAAATAAGTTAACCTATCTTATAAATTGAGCAATATTTAATTGTACTTATTTTCAGTTTATCTCTTTCCTTTGTTACACTTATTTATGCTAGAACTGTTGTAGAGTATTACTTTTGTCTTGCTTAAATACTCTTGTAATGACTATCATTCACCGAAATTTTAGTCGACCCACTCCTTTATTTTCCCTTCCTCCCCATAGGCAATCAAGGGAGAAGTTAGTAGATTACTATTGCTTGGAGTTTTCTTAGAGGAGACTTCTACTATGTACTTCTTTTATTTTCAGCTTCTATTCTTTCTATGTACTGGCTTATTATGAGGGATATTATGTACTCTAGATTTTGAGACTATGAGTTTTTGTTTCACGAGACATATTGGATTTTTAGACATGTGTGGTATTTGGTATTTGACTTATTTATGAAGCAATTATGGAGTTTTGTTAAGTTATTATTTTAAGTTTCCGTTGTTTTTATCCGTTTGGGTCTTGTGAATCTTAGTCTCTGTTAGCTTTAGTTATACCTACAATACATCACGCCTTTTAATGTGTCCTTTTGGGTGTATTAAGGGGTGTGTGGTACTTCATTCGGTATCAAAGCCTAAGGTTACAAGATCCCTAAAAATTTATTTTTAAAATACAGTATTTTTCGAAATAACTTGTTTTAAAAAGTATTTTTCAGAAAAGAACTTTTACAAATGATTTTTAAGTATAAAAGAATTTTCATAAAAAAATCCTCTCATAAGTCCAGTTCAATCTCCCTTTGACTCTTTCCTAAACTATTTTTTTCTTTCCGTAAAGTGTCTGACGCCCCGAACCTTTCCGAGGGCATTCCACTTCCAGCCTGGTTTCGAAGGTACTTAAAAGTCAAGGCTCTAGAGGTTCACGGGCCTACGCCTAATCCTGCACCAGCGAGTGGGAATCCCATCGACCCACCTACCACCATCTATTTCTCTAAGCATTGTAAAGATTTTGTGAGTTTGGGGGGGAAGACTTTTCTGGCAAGGAGACTTATATGGAGGCGAGAGCATGGCTTAGGGACACAGAGTGGATTTTTGATCCTTTGGGATTGTATGGACAGTAGCGAGTTCAGGTTGCCGCTTGGCAGTGTTGAGTCAAGATTTTTATAGAGTTTTGATTTCTGACAAAGGAATAAGCCGTGATCGACAAAAAGAAGTTATTCATTTAAGAAACACAAAGAACTCCATATATTAGAGGTTGATTATTTGGTATGTTAGTAATTTATGTTAAAATCTATCCTCAAATAATCATATAACTTCAATCTTTCAATATATATACATATGCACATTAACTGTGCAAATTGGACTAAACCGGTCGACCGGTTGAAAATAAGGTGGTCGACCGTTTTTGCCCAGAATGCATAGATAACATGCACACATGCACATAACGTATATATATTTGAATTCCTGTCTACCGGTCCATTTTTGACCTGTCGACCGTTTTTAAACAGAAAGCAACTTTTCCAAAAGACACTTCTCTTCTCCAAAGGTTGCATCTCCTATCTTTCATCAATGATCATAACTCTTAATGGCAACTGTTCACAAAGAGTTACAACTATTTTTCTCTATATATACTCATCTAAATCATTGATTCAAACACAAGTTTTTACACGATCATATATGCTCTCTAATCTAATCTCTAACACTCCTGCATTCTAAAAATTAATTTAGCTTATTGAATCATTGAAATTATTTCATATCTTTTGATTCAATAAGTAAATACCTTCTTTAACTTTACAAAACATCATTCATATTCTTTGAGGATAAGATTATAGGAAGGGTGTACTACTAGTGATAAATCCGTGTTTTCAAGAACACAAGTTGTCAACAACAATTGTATTTGTTTTTGTTGAAGTCCTCGTGTTGTAAGAGGCAAGTGTTGAAGTCCTCGGTGTTGTAAGAGGCAAGTGTTGAAGTCCTCAGTGTATTAGAGGCGTGAAATCCCGTTCGGCTGTTCGGGTATTGTAAACCTGTTCCTCCGGGTGAAGCGAGGTAGTTAATAGTGAAAATCCAGATAGGAGTCTGGGACTGGACGTAGGACGGTGCTCCGAACCAGTATAAAAATCTCTGGTGTGATTTTTCTATTTTCTATTTACAATGCTATTATCATCTATTTCCGCATTTGTATTGTAATCCATATTACACGATCCGTGTATACTATATTAGCACATATAATTGTATACACACCGCACTTTCATTTGGTATCAGAGCATAGCGATTTTCAGGCAGCTGATGGGGGGAGCATCTTATTGGTGGGAAGTGATTAAGTTGGAGGGAAGAAATATTACTTAGGATGGATTCCAGCAGAGATTTGATAGTAAGTTTCCACCTTAGGCTTAAGAAAGTGTTCGGTTGGAGAGGTTTATCAATTTGAAGTAAGGGAGTTTGTCTATTAAGGAATACATCAATCAATTCAATGAGCTGTCGCGATTTGGTATGGATTTGTTAAACACATAATATAAGAAAGCTATGAAGTTTGTGAAGGGATTGAATCAACCCCTTCAGGGATTATTGCTGACTCGTGTACCGATGCGAGCTACTTATGAGTCTTTGGTCAAGACTGCGCTTATGTCAGATACAGTCACGGAGGGACAGTCTAAAGAAGAGGTTAAGTTAGAAGGTTCAAAGAAGAAGCGGTGGGAAAAGAATAAGAAGAAGAATTGTGATGGTCCTCAGAAGCAAACTAAGAAAGGAATAAACTGCCATTGTTGTAGGAAGGTTAGGCATATGGCCAAGGATTGCTGGAAGGAGAAGATAAAGGGTAAGTGCTATGCTTGCGGGCAGCCCGGTCAAGCGTTAGACACGACACCTTCTAGTAGCATTCTAGATAGAGGCAGGAAAGTCACAGTTGAAGGTTTGATTTCTTTATCTGATTTTCCCATTCAGACTTTATTTGATTCTGGAGCATCATATTCTTTTGTCTCTAGTTCTCTAGTAGATTGCTTGCACTTAGACATATCATTAGTAGCAGACCCCATTACTGTTTCAAACCCCGTAGGAAAAATGGCACACTTATCTATGGTTTGTAGGGGTTTGAAAATCCTTACCCTAGGCGTAGAATTTGACTGCGATGCGCCTATGTTTTGGGATTCTTGGGGTATGGGATAATCTTAGGGATGAATTGGCTATCCACATACGAAGCTATCTTAAACTGTGAGAGGAGAGTCACTAGACTTAAGATTTGTAGTGGTAGGACTCTAGAGGTATCTTGCGACCCGCAAGGATCAGTCATGTTGAGTTTTCTATATTCCCTCGATTCATCGTCATCAGAGTTACATTCAGTTCCTGTCGTCAAAGATTTTGCAGACTTATTTAAGAAGGTTAGGGGATTGCCCCTTAAGAGAGAGATTGACTTCAAGATTTATTTGATCGAGAATGCTAAGCCAGTAGCATTACCTATGAGTCACATGGCACCTAGGGAGAGGAAGGAATTGAGCAAGCAAATTCGTGAGCTTTTGGAGAAGGAATTCATAAGAAGGAGCATATCAGAGTGAGAAGCACCAGTCGTCTTTGCCACTAAGGTAAATGGTTCTCTCTGAATTTGCGTGTATCATAGAGAATTAAATAAGCTCACCAAGAAGAACCGATATCCACTCCCTAGGATTGATGATCTTTTTGACCAGTTGGTAGGTTCTTCGATTTTCTCTTAGCTTGATTTAGCCACAAAATTCCATCAGCTTAGAGTCGTTGATGACAGCATAGATAAGACTGCCTTTAGGACACCGGACAGATTCTTCGAGTGGTTGGTTATGCCTTTTGGGCTAACCAATGCCCGAGTCTATTTCATTGATTTAATGAGCCGTGTCTTTAGGGATGTCCTAAATAAGTTTGTGGGGGTATTAGTGGACGATATCTTGGTATTTTCAAAGAATAGGGAGGAGCACGTTGTTCATTTGGAAGAAGTTCTTTGCACATTTCGTAGTCATTATTTGAGAGCTAAGTTTTCAAAGTGTCATTTTTGGAGAGAGGAAGTTCATTTCTTGGAGCACACAGTCTCGAACGAAGGTTTGGCTGTTGACCCAACCAAGGTTATTACAGTGCAAGATTTGAAGTCCCCCAAGAATGTTACCAAGGTTAGGAGCCTCCTAGGATTGGCTGGCTATTATAGGAAGTTTTTTATGACCTTTTCCAAGATATCGGCACCACTTACGTATCTTACTAAGAAGAATAAAGCTTCCGTGTGAGACGTAGATTATGAGGATTCCTTCACGAAGCTTAAGAGAGCCCTTACTAGTGCACCGATGTTAGTTTTAACCGACGGAGCTAAGCCTTTCACTATATACATTGATGCATGCGGAATGGGTCTAGGAGTGGTGTTGATGCAAGAAGGGAGGGTAGTGTAGGCAGTTGAGGACGCATGAGAAGAACTATCTTACCCATGATTTAGAGTTGGCTGCCATAGTCTTCGCACTCAAGTCTTGGTGGCACTATTTGCTTGGAGAGAGGTTTGAGCTTTTTACTGACCATGAGTCATTAAAGTACCTATTCTCGTAGAAGGACTTCAACTTGAGGCAACAGAGGTGGATGGAGATTTTTAGCCTCGTATGATTTTGAGACAGCTTATACCCCTGTCAAGGGTAATGTGGTTGTAGATGCATTGAGTAGAAAGAAAGCAACCTTTAGTCCTTTGTTCGTAGAGTGGAGGAAGTTGGAGTTTGTTTCTACTTTTGGTTTTAAGCCCTCTACTGACATTACTCCTAGATTATTGGCGACGTTATAGGTGAGGCCTACCTTATGGATCAGATTGGCTCGAGGCAGCGGGAGGATTTGGAGCTCATGGACATTATGGATAGGATTAGCCTAGGAGAGGTCTCGAGACATCTCCAATGTTATTCCATTGATAGCAGAGGATGGCTTAGGAGAAATGGGAGGCTTTGTGTTCCACGCGCTAGTGGCTTATTGAGAGCAGTTTCGGAGAAGGCACACCATTCCCGTATGACTATTCATCTGGGTAGTGACAAAATGTATCAGAATACGAAGAGGATGTTATGTTGGGGTGGTATGAAGAAGGATGTGGCGGAATTCGTAGCTAAGTTTCTCATATGCCAAAGGGTAAAAGCAGTGCGGCAAAAGCCCAGTGGATTGCTTCAGGACTTAGATGTGTTGGAGTAGAAGTGAGATAGTATTTCTATGGACTTTATTGATGGTTTACGCTGTTCTAGGAAGGGGAACACTAGCATTTGGGTGACTGTTGATAGATTGACCAAAAGTGCTCACTTCATCCCAGTTAAGAGTAAGTGTACGGATTCATATTTGGCATCCTTGTATATTCAAGAGATGGTTCATCTACACGGAGTTCCTTCTACCATTGTTAGTGATAGAGATCCCATTTTCACTAGTGAGTATTAGAGAAGTTTACAGAAGGCGCTAGGGGCGCAACTTAGGTTGAGTACAGCCTATCACCCCCAGACAGATGGCCAAATGAAGAGGATCAATAGGGTGCTTGAGGATTTGCTGCGGATGTGCATTTTGAACTTTGGAGAAACTTGGAAGGAGCATCTTCCGTTGGTTAAATTTTTCTACAATAATAGTGTTATCCCGCCTTTTGGGAAGGCCGTGACACCAAGAGCTTGACTAGAAACCAAGGATGAATCGTCCTGGAGATCGTTAATACATAGGTCTACTATGGATATCGGTAAAAAAATTGAGTCCGAATCAAGCTACAACTGATAAGACATGACGAACTATGCCATTGAAGCCTGCGTTCCAAATTTCAGGGCAATCCGAGTTTGTATGCTCAAAGTTATGATCGATGCAAGGTGAAGGCAATAACCCCATTTTCGTATCCATCATCGAGCTCCAGTTTGAATCCATTACCTTCGTATCGATCAGAGCAACAGCGCCTTCATATCCATCAAGAAGCCCCAGGTCGTATCGATCCCATTCGAATCCATCAGGAAGCCCAGGCTAAACTAAATCTCGTACGAGTCCATCGGCAGAGCATACATTTCGTATCGATCGTCTAAAGCCAACTTCGCATCCATCAACTATCTACCTGGCTCGTACCCCTAGAGGAAATCCATGTTCGTAACCATTAAACTTCATTAGTTCGTAACCATTAAACTTCATTAGTTCGTATCCATCGATGTTGCTGCTATTCGAATCCCTCGAGTTATCGCTACTTCGTATCCATCAATACGAATTAGATAACGGAACTCGATACAAACGAGGTGAGATCCATGGATGCGACATGGTCAAACCGGAGCAAAGAGTGGATCCATGTGAGGAATGCACGCCACGTCGTCACTAGGTCACGTGCATCATCGAGTCGAATTGATCGATTCGAATTAATCGATTTGAAGGAAGCAATGCAGTCGAAAATCCCAACTCGTATCGATCATAACTCAAGATCCACCAATCCAAATGCTGTGAAATTTTCACAGAAGACTACGACAAGCCAAGGAATGTTCCTGCCAAGTTTCAGCTCAATTATACCAATTTTTGATCGATACAAAATCGCTTCATATCGATCACAGATCGAATCGAAACTTGGTGGGATCGATCGTGTGGGCCCACTCACGTGCCAGAACGAGTCTCCTAAAGTTTGAGCGAAGTATCGGCCTTCTACGCCTTTAAATAGAACCCCAAAGCCAACAGAAAAGGGATCTTTTGATTCTTAAGTGCCCAGACTCTGCCGGATCGAGGTTTGCATTGCACTCTTGCTGTTGAATTCGAATTTCAAGTTGTACTTTGCTGCTGTTCGCTATAATCACTTGTAATCGTTAAAAGAGAACCAATAAAATCACAAAAACTTCATAGTGGATGTAGGCAACACACCGAACCACTCTAAATCGCTTGTCAGTACATTTACATTCCTGTTAGTTGGAGTTTTTGTTAGAAAATCTTCATTTTAAATTTATATTCATCACTGTTATCTCTTCAAAAACTTCCGAAGAGTGTTGTGCCCAATTTTGGTACAAACACTTTGGTGCTTTCACTGAGAAAACCTAGATTTTCTCCTGCTCCTTGGATCTATCGTCAATACCGGATTGCATAAATCTAAGAGAGAGATCTAGATCACTGATCTGAATCCCTTCCATTCTATTCAGATTTGCACAAGGTCTAGGAAACGAGTTCAACCCTCAAGATGGTTAGCTCAAGGACCACCTCCAACGTTGGCGATCAAGAAGGCCGAGATAGGTAGAATCCCACGCTACTGCCTCCCTCTAACCAAGACGCTACTGGACCCCCTGAACCATTAGGCCCGGTTACCTGACAAGAGTTCCAATTGCTGCTCCAAGAGCTGACCCAGAGTCGGCAACAACTAACAGAGCAGCTACGCGCCAATTCCGAGCTGACTAGCTAGCTGAATCACCAAAAGCGGAGGAGATCTAGAAGAGATCATGCTTCTCGCTCCTCCACTGAAAGTTCTGCCTCTTCTGATTATCACCATCGCTTTCCATGACCCCGACTGGATGGGAGTCACACACAAACTGCTGGACATCAACCGGCAATGACCGTTGAACAACTGAGAGTTGGTCCATCGGCCAGTTTCCAGACCGGACCCTCCTTCCAAAGGGGTACCGCTCCTCACTACACCACGGATAACCGTGCTACGACCACCGTGGCTGAACCAGGGGTCGATGCTCAAAATCGGTCGGGCCTAAACCGTTATCGGCATGGACGTACTCCTAAACCGTATGTCCCAGAAGATTATGAGCTAAGAAGACAAGACGTGGACCATCGACAGCATCCGGTCCAACCTCATAATGTGGAACCCGACCACACTTTGGCTCGACCCACACAGAACGTACAAATGCCGGATCTTCCAACCATGATACGTCAGATGATCCGTGAGAGCCAGGGTCTCACGAATGATGACTAGGGAATCTCCCGAAGTCACACTCCTTTAACAGACGATATACTTAATGCTGAACCCCCTCGGCGATTCAGGATGCCGACTCTACCCATGTACGAAGGAAACTCCGACCCCAACCAACATATTTTGAAATATGAATGGTCGATGAGCGCTGCTAGAGCTGACGATGCAGTAAAATGTCGTAGTTTTCCCATTTCCTTGGGGGGCATTGCTACTATGTGGTTCACTCGATTGCCACCCCGATCCATCTCTTCTTTTGACCAGTTAGCCACTAAATTTGTTGAGAAATTCCGCGCGCACGTCGCGAGAACGAAAGATGTCAACACACTATCCAGCGTCACCCAAGCTCCTGGAGAGACACTCGGACGCTTTCTAGAGAGATTCCATGTTGCGTGTGCGGAGATCAGCGATCCAAACGATAAGTCCGTTCTCATAGCCTTGGCTAAGGGGATTGAGCCCGATTCTGAATTGGCAAATGGTTGGCTAGAAACCCACCGGCATCATTGGACCGTTTCTATGCCAAGGCGACTCAATTCCTAAGAAGGGAAGATGCGAAAGAGTTTAGGAAGAAAACTGATGAAGGGACAAGCACGGAAGGGATCCAAAGCAATGTTGCGATCAAACAGTCCGGTGAGAGTTCTGGAAAAGTTCAGTTGAACGTTCAGAACGAACAAACTCAGCGGAGGGAGAATGTGAATCAAAATAGGAAGCGAGATCAGAGTCGTGGCCCACGGTGCAAGAATCCTATGTTTGAAACTACACTCATTTGAATACATCATTGGAGAACTTGTATTTACAGACCTGTAATACAATTCAATATAAAAAACCTATGCCAAAACCGTCGTCGAAAAGGCAAATCCAAACAGGAAAATTTTGTAGGTTTCATGAAAGCTACGGGCACAATACAAATGAATGTCATCATTTGCAAGATCTCGTGGAAAAGTTGATTCGAGAGAGGAAGTCGGAACAATTTGTGCGGGCGCCGTAGCCTGGAGGAGCGGGCCCGTCAAATCAGAATAATACCCCCGATTAGGAGAGACCAGAGGACCCCGCCCGTACCGGCGGGAGATTAGTGATAAACGCCGTTAGTAGCGGACCCACTTTGTCAAGATCCTAGAACGACAAGGATCTTCGTCACTGTTACACATGACAGGCTTCATTTATTTATTCTATAAATCCTTGGCAATCTGTCTTTGCATTTTGAAGTTTGAATTTGTAATAAGGCACTGACTTTGCCAAGTTTTTCCATTCCAGCAATAAATTACCAACTCTTCAAGCTAGAGCTGTGATTCACGGAGTGAAACATTCAACTATCACGGCACACAAAGAGCTAAGTTCTATCGTACGATGGAATTTATTCAAATAGCGAGTGACTGTGATACGACCAGCCACTCACTAAGTGAAACCTCAAGCTCAGGGGGAAGCAATCGAACTAAAGGAAAAACTTGACCGACACACGACAGTACTATCACTAACTCCAAATTCCCAGAGTGCGAATTGGGTATAAACATCAACTCTAGGTTCCCAGAGTGCGAATCGGAGTATAAACACTAACTCCAAATTCCCAGAGTGCGAATTGGGTATAAACATCAACTCTAGGTTCCCAAAGTGCGAATTGGAGTATAAACATCAACTCTAGGTTTCCAGAGTGCAAACCGGAGTATAAATACTAACTCCAAACTCCCAGATGCGAGTTGGAGTATAAAACTTATAAATACGGCTTCGAAGAGGGTGGAGCCATCCGCCTAACGACTTCGATCGTATACTAAACAAGTTCAAGGAGGATGGACCCGTCCATTTAACGACCTCGCTTGTTAGCTCGGGGTGGATGTGATCCGACCATCCATGATCCCGATAAATCCATCATTCCCAGAGTGTAAACGGATTCCTAAAAAGCCTAAACAGGTGTGACTGCCCATCTGTCGGCCAACTCCAAATTCCCAGAGCGTGAATTGGAGTATAAACATCAATTCCAGGTTTCCGGAGTGCGATCCGAAATATAAATGCTAACTCCATATTGCCAGAGTGCTAATAGGAGTATAAATACTAAGTCAAAGTTCCCGGAGTGCGAACTGTGTTACAAACGTTGGTATTTTTCGGATTCCTGGAGTGCGAACCACATTATCGATTACAAATGACTCTGCGTCCCCAGAGTGCGGTCAGAGTATAGGTATAACTGGAGTGCGAACGACCAATTATAAGTTAACCTAAGTCCCTGGAGTGTGGACATGTGCTTAACAACTTCGGCATGCGCGACTAATCGCCTAAATACAAGTGCTGGTCCCTAGAGTGTGGATGTGACTATTCATAAATAAACAAGTGTGATTTAACCGCTCAATTCTTACTTATTTTAGCATCGGTCTAACGACGCAAAACCTGATGGGGTAGAAACAATTTGCGATCGCTAGCCGATCTTTACAACTCATCCCTGGAACTGGGGGCAGAGCTTAAGTGTTAATCACTAACCGAAGCGATACAATGTCCAAAATTGTAAAGGCCCGAAAATCCGTACTCCTTTTGAAAACCATTTACTATAACAACAGTGTTATAGTCCACCATTCCCTTATTTTCTCGAAAACGCCTACTTCAACAATGAATGTTGAAATCTATGTATTCATTTTCATTCGTTTCCAATTAGTTTACATTCACTAATTAAATTCACATTAGTTTACTTCCAAATTGGATCAAATTCAGTTCATATTCAAATTCATTTACTTCACTTTCAATTTGAATTCAATTACATAGCTTTCAGTTCGCTAATTCAATTTCATTAACACTTAATGAATTTACATACAATCAACCAACAACAAGTTAACAACCAATGTTTATCCAATAGAGCCAAATTTATTTATTTTACTTGCATTCAATTTGGTTCAACTGTTTCAATTCCAATTGGTTTAACATTCAATTGATTTCCATTCAATTATTCAACTAGCTTCAAATGAATTTACAAATTTGGAACGTAAGTTTAAAACTCATTCATCAGTTATGACTTGTGATCACGATTTTCAGACTTGGCGAATAAAACAAACTCGACTCAAAGGCTGAAACTCCATAAGTACACCAGACTGAAATTCAAATACCGCGATAGTTAAGCATAAAAGAAATGAAGGTTAAAGTCAAGAAACAAAATTTCATTTCAACAAAATTGTACGTGAAGATTCTTGTACAAGTTATTCCGAAAAAATTCTGCTAGCAGGGGGCCGAGCCTGCATCTATACACGTCCTATGAAAGAAAGACAAAAGTACATTCCTAACTGCCAAAAATGCGCCAAAGGGGGATTATCTACTTTTTCTTCTTCAGCCTTCTCTTCAAGGCAGAACCGCCGGAACCGCTAGCAGTTTTTAGCTACGAACCCTTACCCTTTGGCGGATCATCCCTTGAAGAAGGCATGATATCAACATCTTCCTCCGAACTTGAATTTAAAGGAATATTCTCTTCAGGAGGAGTCGGATCTACAACTGGGGGCAGGATGGGCATGCTAGTATCGACGAGTGTGCCCCCAGGAGATATCACCCTAAGTGGAGTTGGGCCGACCGCCGTCATTACACTCTCGGAACTACCGCCATGTATTGTCGCCTCCATTTGTGCATTGATTTCTGCTAGTATCTATGCTTCATGAGGAGCACGGGTTTCACTGGAGGCAGCAGTGAAATGTGTTGAAGCACTAGAAGCAGGCAGGAGCCCACTAAGGACGAACAGTAAGTCCGTAAAGGGGTTGTTCTGTCGGCCAAGAAGTTCGTTTATCATTTGCTCATCAAAAGAGATTGAACTCCCTTGCGTTACTTCGATGGGCACGGCCGTGGCCATAGAGGTCGTCTCATTGATAATGGCCTCCTGCACTTGGTGTAATTCCTGGATTGTAGAAGGCTCTGTCGATATAGCTTTGGTCACTGGACAAGGAAGAAAAGAAGTTGTTAGGGCACACTTCAAAATAAGCACTTCATTTTAGACATAGATGAAATTTGTCCAAAGTACCTTCCTCGGTTTGGCTAGCGGCTGGCTGAACAGCTTCGGATGAATGCTCCTTAATGGGAGATAGGCGTGGCTATTCTATGTCATAACCTGGACCGGCTGCAGGTCAATCGCTGGTGTCGACTCGGGTTCAGATGAAGTAATCATCTCAGAACTTATAGCTTGGTGTGCGACGCAGGAGCCCTCGCCAACTTCTAGGTGCTGGGTGCCTAATCTCTCTCTTGCATGAGAGATCATAAAGTCAAGAAGAACCTTCTTCTCACCATCATTCAGTATGCAGTTCTCCAACTCAAACTCATCGAAAGCTCCATCCGGCTGCACTGCTTTCTCTTCCTCAACCAACAAATTCCAGGCGTTGTATAGATGTGTCGAGTAATCGTCGAGCCAAGCCAGATTCCCGTGTTTCAGCACGTTGGCATTATAAGTGATGAGAAGCTCCTCTATCTCAGCTTTGAGCCTGGATTCCGCCAATCAGACCTTTTCATTGACCTCCGCCTCAACCTCGCGGACCTTTTCCATGGTCGCATCTCTCTCCCTCTGGAGCACCACCTCTTGATCGCACGCTTCCTGAGCGGCAACGCTAGCAGCATCTTTTTCCTTTGTGATTTCAGAGAATTTAGACTTGATCTCATTGAGCTCTTTAAGGGCTGCATCCCGCTCAGCAGTCACGATGGTGTTCCGGTGGCCCATGTCCTCTATCATGGCGTAATGCACCTGCTTTATTCTATCCATCGCCGCCTGGGCCTCGTCGGCTTTCTTAAGAGCCTCAATCTCAGATTTACGAGAAGACTCGACCTCACTATTGAGCGCTTGAATAATCCGGTCTTTCTGGCCAAGTTTTTTATTCAATTTTTCAATCATGACTGCCCGGTCGAAGGCCATCTTCGATGCATTTTTCGTAGTTTTCGACCACTCTTGATACTGGAAGAATATATTTGCGATATAATCATGCACTGTATGTTCGACCGACGCCAGGACCCTTTTCACGTGCGGAGGAAAGACGAACCCATCAAAAAAATGTCGGGAAAATCTTTTCTCAGCTGAGCAAGCCTGATTTCTCCTTCCCTCGAAGGCTCGGTCAGTGTCTTCTCTGTTGTTGTGGGGGCCACTATCTCGGTCCTATGGTGAGTTTCAGACCTTGACGGTTGGGAAGACGGCTTGTGCCGTGGAGCCTCTAAAGGTCGTGAGATGTGAGCTGGGGTTGTAGCTGCTGCTCTTTGAAAGACGAGGTCCAGTGGAAGAGGCAGGTCGGGTGCTTCTTTCTGAAAGGATTCGAACACGTGTAATTTTTAATAGGTTTGAAGAAAATTACAGAAGTTCCGGGAGGCGGTGAGCGAGATCGAGACCGATGTGCATATCCGCTGTCTCTGTCAGACCGTTCCTGACTAGAGTACCCTTGATCATAGTCCCTATCTCCTTTCCACATACGCGATACGTAATACGACAATGACTTGCGCTTGTTGCGTAGACTACCAAGCATTGAGCCTCGACCGGAAATGGTATCTGCAAAGCAAAACAGAAGCAAAGTTAGTAATCTTCCACGGTGAGCAATTTACCATAAAAAATCGTGCAGTGCCGTGAAGTGTAAATGTATGTGCAACCCCCCGACCAACCGAATGTGTCAACCACGTCATAGGGAAGAGCTCGCTTAAAACTAAGGCGTGTTGGAGTTCATCCAATCCGGCATCATGTTGCATGGACACGTCGTCCGGAATTGGAAGGTCGGCGAGCCCTTCATAGAGATTTTCTGTTCTTGTGGGAGACACCTCCGAAATTCTAATTTCAGAGGTGGGTTGGGACGTGATCACAGATTTCCATCTCCTTGCTTTAGGTTGCTTAAAAACGGCGGCCTTGCCTTTTCTCTTTTCTTCAGAATCCTGGGCTGGATCTGCAGGCTCGCCCAAAGGTTCGTCACCAGTATGGTTCTTTCAGAATCAGCTTCCTCAACTATGAAAACTATGGGCTTCTTGCGCTTAACTCGTTCTCTCGAGATAACCTTTAGTGCGCCATCAAAACTTATACTTTGCCTTCGCTCAATCAATCCGAGAGTCCTCAGGTTCCTATCCGTCAAGATCAAGTCGATGTTCCTCTCTTCGCTTGGGACCCCTTGAAGAACCCGAACTATATCTTTGTAATGTTCACCTTCAGGTCGTTGAATTATTGCTGAAAAGAAAAGGACAGTGAGTTTAACTTCGTCTATAGCTGTCTTATCAACTACTTGAGAAGGAGGCAACACTCACATCTATATAGCCATCGCCTGGCAAATCCTGGTGGGCATCTGACATAAGACCATTCCATCTTGAAGTAGCTTAGTCTGGTCCAAAATCCTGTGACCACTTGGCAGTTTCTTACCGCCTTTAGGAATGTGAAAGATGGACTATCAGTTCGACTCTTGAAGTTGAACAGGTACCTAATCTCGGTCGGGTTCGGTGGTCGATAGAGGTACTCCATAAATGCAATGAACAAGCTATTTTGAGTAAGGCATATCCATTCAGGTGTAGCTGAGAGGGGGCGATCCCCAGAAAAGACAACACTTCTCTTATGTACCGATTGAACGGAGGGAGCATCCCGGCTGCGCACGCATGGCGATTGAATGCGGTATATCCCTCCAATGGATTGTGCGGTCTGTTGCTTGGTCCTGGCAAAAATACGTCGTCTATCGACAGATCATGGCTTAAGCATATTCTCCCTAGCATATCTTCAGAAAAATGGGATGAGACAGAGTCTGGCGGACTGTTGATGAGGGATGCGTCGGGTGATTTGTCGGAGGTTGGACCGATGACTTCGGCCAAGATGTCCGGTATTTCAAATCTGGGAGGAGTCAGACTCTGAGTTTCTTATGGCTGCGAGCTTGGAGTTTCCATAACTAGCTAACTCATGAGAAATCATCATTAGACGACAAAGAGGCCGTGTGTTCCCCATGTGTAGAGTGTGCGTTGTGCAGTGCAGTGTTGTGCATTACTTGAAAATATTTTGCAGAGTTGAAGGAAATTTGCAAACGACAAAGATAATCGGGGTCCAATTGGAGTAATCTTCATTGCTGACCGTCATCACCAAGCCATCCAGATGTTAGTGATCGATTGAAATTAAAATTACTTATCATGTTATTAAATTATGGTTCCATCGACGAGCTTCGAAGGGCAGTTAAATATGATGTTCTACAGTTATGTCCAGATATTCAGGAATGAAGCTTGCTGGAGTCAAGTGTTCGAATATGCAAAAGATTCCCAAATTCATCAAATTTGGGCTTGGAATCGATCACCATGGTTCAAGCTCGTATTGGTCGAGGGGGCCTCACTTTCGTATCGATCACATTCGAATCAATACATTTCGTATCGTTCAGGTTCGACTCAATGCACTTCGTATCGATGGATTCATATTAACTTCGTATCGATCACAACTTGGCAGTCTCGTATGGATCAGGGTGTGCCTTGTTTCGCATCGGTCGAAGATGATGAAGTTCGCATCGGTCACTTACCCAGAATTTCATATCGATCATTTGCCCTGCGGTTTCGAGTTAATAACCTTGAATCGATACGAATTGCCTCCACCCTGGATCGATAAGAACTTCATCACACATCGGTCAATTCTACATCGGTACGAACTCTGTGCCTTATTGTCGATACGAAGCCATTTCTTTCTTTTCATCAGCATGAAATAAAGGCTGAGCAACCCTCAATTGATTGCTCCGTATCCTTAGCCCTTTCTTCCCCAACCTACACGAGCGCTGCCATGGCCACTCTCAACAAAAACTTTGACCCAGATCTGGCCTTAACGTTTGTCGAAGTTGGAAATCGGCAAATATAAGATGGATCTGATATTTAAACTTTGTTGCGAGAGTTTAGTCACAACTAACTCATTACCTAGATTGAAGTCGAAGTTTGAAGGATTAAAGGGATGAATCTGATCCATTCGAAGGCAGTATACAGTTCCTCTTTTTTCTCGAGTTCGTGGATCGATGCGAAATTAAAAAATAGAGGGGGCAACAGGAAAAAGTAAAAAAGTGGAAAATGATGAAGTCCTGGGTATTTATATGAGGGCAGGTGTGAAGAAACGAGGCGATTCGCCTCCCGGTCCAAATGACCGGTCACTATAGGTCAACCTCTATATCGAGTCAAACGATGAATTCGAAACCATCAGTCCAAGCTCTTATCGATTCGAAATGGTAGATAGGTCCATTGATACGAAAAGCACGACGAAGATAAATTTGGGAACATTAAATCCTATCGACTCGAAATCTCTACGCGCATCACCAAATTTGCAATTCCATCCACGGCCCATCATTGCGAACTATTCTATTCGAATCCATCGATGCACGGTCCCCAAATGCTTGTAATGATCGATGCGAACGATAATTTCCTGTCTACCATGACCGATACATATCGATGCAAGGGCAACCTTTCAAACTTCTAAATCATTCCAAGAGAAGATCGACACGAAGAAACGTCCAAAAACAACCATCAAGCGTTGTTACAACTCAAGTTTCACTTCGGTTCAGGAGAGGGTCGATCGAAATTCGGTAAAAGAAAACTGACAACGACTCGTGAACAGCAATGTTAACGAGAGTCAGGCTAACATATATACATATATGTCAAACTAATATTCCATTCTCAGCGTTAATGGGAATTGGATATTCATTTAAACGATTACGGCGACAAACAATTTAGCATTGTCATACAGCAATCAGTTATAGCAACGCAGGGTTGCAAACTTCAACAAAAAGGCAACGACTGTTCAAGATGAAGATTGCAGCTTTTCAAAGCACGTCATGTTTCCACAAGACGTACTTTGGGAGGAAAATGTTATCCCGCCTTTTGGGAAGGTCGTGACACTAAGAGCTTGACTAGAAACCAAGGATGAATCGTCCTGGGGATCGTTAATACATAGGTCTACTATAGATATCGGTAAATTTTTTTTGAGTCCGGATCAAGCTACAACTGACAAGACATGACGAACTATGCCATGGAAGTTTGCGTTCCAAATATCAGGTCAATCCGAGCTCGTATGCTCAAGTTATGATCGATGTAAAGTGAAGGCAATATCCCCATTTTTGTATCCATCATTGAGCTCCAGTCAAATCCATTACCTTCGTATCGATCAGAGCGGCAGCGCCTTTGTATCCATCAAGAAGCCCCAGGTCGTATCGATCCTATTCGAATCCATTGGGAAGCCTAGACTAAACTCAATCTCGTACGAGTCCATCGGCAGAGCATACATTTCGTATCGATCGGCTAAAGCCAAATTCATATCCATCAAGTATCTACCTGGCTCGTACCCCTAGAGGAAAGCCATGTTCGTAACCATCAATCTTCATTAGTTCGTATCCATCGATGTTGCTGCTATTCGAATCCCTCGAGTTATCGCTACTTCGTATCCATCAATATGAATTAGATAACGGCACTCGATACAAACGAGGCGAGATCTATGGATGCAACATGGTCAAACTGGAGCAAAGAGTGGATCGGTGCGAGGAATGCATGCCATGTTGCCGCTAGGTCGCGTGCATCATCGAGTCGAATTGATCGATTCAAATTAATCAATTCGAAAGAAGCAATGCAGTCGAAAATCCCAACTCGTATCGATCATAACTCAAGATCCACCAATCCAAATGCTATGAAATTGTCACAGAAGATTATGCACAAGCCAAGGAATGTTCCTGCCAAGTTTCAGCTCAATTAGACCAATTCTTGATTGATACGAAATCGCTTCGTATCAATCACAGATCGAGTCGAAACTTGGTGGGATCGATCGCGTGGACCCACTCACGTGCCAGAACGAGTCTCCCAAAGTTTGAGCGAAGTATCGGCCTTCTACGCCTATAAATAGAACCCCAAAGCCAACAGAAAAGGGATATTTTGATTCTCAAGCGCCTAGACTCTGCCGGATCGAGATTTGCATTGTACTCTTGCTGTTGAATTCGAATTTCAAGTTGTACTTTGCTGTTATTCACTGTAATCACTTGTAATCATTAAAAGTGAATCAATAAAGTCACAAAAACTTCATATTGGACGTAGCCAACACGCCGAACCACTTTAAATCGCTTGTCTGTGCATTTACATTCCTGTTAGTTGGAGTTTTTGTTAGATAATCTTCGTTTTAAATTTGTATTCATCACTGTTATCTCTTCAAAACCTTCCGAAGAGTGTTGTGCCCAATTTTGGTACGAACAAATAGATACCAAACAAGTATAGGAATAGCACCATTTGCGGCTTTATATGGGAGACCTTGCAAGACCCCATCATGTTGGGTAGAGTCTATGGAGAAATTATTACTTGGACCCGATATGGCTAGGGAGACCTCTAAGAGGGTGGATTTGATTCAGTGAAGGATGAAGACGGCTCAAGATAGGCAGAGGTCGTATGCGTACAAGTGGAGTAGAGACTTAGAGTTTGAGGTTGGAGACTTAGTTTTTATCAAAGTATTCCTGCTTAGGTAGGTGGTAAGATTCGGATCAAATGGAAGTTAGCCCCTAGATTTGTTGGACCATTCCTTATCACAGAGAGAGTTAGAAAGATGGCTTACCGAGTGAAGATACCAAAGAGGCTCATAGGAGTGCATGAAGTTTTCCATGTTTCGCACTTGCAAAAGTGCTTACATGACTCAACGGAGGTTGTAGAGCCTAGTCAATTAAAGGAGGTGGAGGTAGAAAAGAAAGCTTCTGTTCAGCGTATCCCCATGAAGATTGTTGGAAGAGACATCAAAAAACTAAGGAATAAGAAGGTTTCATTGGTGAAGGTGCAATGGGAAGGTGATGTTGCAGACGCCACTTGGAAAGCAGAAGAGAAGATTCGTACTTCCTATCCACATCTTTTTGATAGTAAATTTTAGAATTCCTTTTTCCATCTTCAGATTTGAATAGGTTCTTTCCTCTATTATCCTTTAGGAGGGTAGAACTTAGGATTTAACCTATGGATGTTAGGATTTGATGTAAACATGTTAATAGAACATGTTATGAATGATGTATGTTAGTGGTTGCAAGCGTTTGGTAGTGGATGCTAATGTATGCATATAGGTACAATATGCACTATTATTCTTTAGGCATTGGCCTAACTAGGACATTAGAGCATATGCATATGGATATGTGCGCATTTTTATTTTATTTTTATGGTTGCTATAAATGAATGTTTATCACATGATTATTGCATTTGGATGATGTTTGTAGCACGCATAGAATTATCAGTATCATTAGCAAATTTTTGCATTCATTTGGATATATGGCATTGACATGATTGCATAAAAGGAGGTCAACTGAATCAGTGGACCGCCTAATCTTTTGCATTGGTTATGGACATTTACACTACACTAATTCAATAAGTATCATAAATTGCACTAGAAAAACTTAAGGACAATACATGAATGGTTGATGATTGAGTAGTTGGTTGTAGAATTAGATGAAAACATTTAGTACATTCTTTTATCCATAGAGATTCCGGGGTCGGAATCCCTTAAGGAGGGGAGAATGTAACAACCTGAAATTTTACACATAGTAACTAATTCGTTAATTAATTAAATAATAAAATAACTTTGTGAAATTATTGAAACTGAGCCACGGAAGTTGCACCATCGTGTCCGTGGTAATTTTTTGGTCAATTTCCATATATAGAACATCAGAATTCGAGTTAATATGAGCAAAGAATGAAAAAAATCAAAGAAACAAAAAAAAATATAACACAGTTCGACCGGCTGGTCGACCTAGGCAAGGGGGCGATCGATCGCCCGATCGACCCGCCTTGGTTTTTAGCAAGTGAACGAACGTTTGTTCGCTCGAATGTTCCAGAGCCTATTGGTGACGTATTTTGCATCGTTTAAACTGATCTGGTCCTTCAATTTCTGCATCCGATGGCTCCTATTCAGCATATGACGTGGTTGCATCCTATTCAATCCCCAAATCCAATAGTTCGAGATCCACTTCTACCCCTATAAATAGACCCCTAAACCTAACACTTTTTCTCATTCTAGGTTTTCTCCAATTGGGTTCACCTTTTTAGGAAGGACCCTAAATGGAATAATTTTTCCAAAGGAGAAAATCATTATAAATTAAATTATCTTACAACACCAAGTGGATCCGGGAAGACCAAAGGAAGAACTTAGGATCGGAGGTGAGTGATTGTAATTATTTCAAGATTTCTTTTAGTAATTTGAAATAATAAGGTTTTCAATAGTTTAGTTTTACTATGATTTTTGTAATAGCCTTTTTAGTAGTTTATTTACAGTTTTTTAGAATTATATTCCGTATGTTTCCATTCAGCTATTTTTTATTAATTTTAATCTATTTCTGTTAATTATAGCTTTTCCGTTTATTTACGGTTTATTTACACTATTCTAGTTTATTTACTATTAATTATACGTTATTTACATCTTTTTTCTACGCTTTGGATTTTCTTCTATTTTCAGTTTTCTTTTATTCCTCCTTCTTCGCATATGGATTAGAATAGGATTAACGTGAATATGGATTAAATTGGAAGAAAACTAAAGTAATGGAATATAAGATGTAAGTTTCAAAGATTGTAATATAAATGGAATTGGACTGAAATTACGCCTAATTATGAAGTTAATTGGACCGAATTAAAAAGATTAGCCTAATTATAACTTAGAATTATAAATAAAAAAAGTAAGAGATGAAAGAAGCTTATTTTCACATTTAGACCTTGGGTTAAGTAATAAGCATGATTATAACGTACGTTATAATAAGAAATAGAACAGAATAAGGCTTATTTTAAGACTTAGGCGAAACTAATAAGCACAGATAGTAGAGAAAAAAGTAAAGGCTTATTTAAATAATTTACATAAGTTAATAAGCAGAAATGAAAGTAGGAACTGTACAAATAGTATTCCCTATTAGACAAAACGGTGGTCTCACATTAGCCTAAAGCGAGACAAGGCACGCTTATGCTAAAAATGGTAGTAATTAATCAATTAGAAGTCCAAATCGTGGGGGATTTGGATAAGGGGCACAACTAGATATTGTTTGGATGATGGGCCAGTACCAACAGCATTTCCCTTATTTTCTATGGATACACGGTGATCTCACGTTAGCCTGAAGTGGGATGAAGGGCACTTATGCTGGATTTTGAGGTAATAAGAAGACCCAATATGTGGAGCAAAAGGTAGCATGGGCATGGTGAAAGTTACGCGTGCGACTTCCTTTCGGGTGCTCAGTAATAGTATGAGTTCCAAGCGCTTAGTATGAGTGTCTTTCGTAGACACCATTGCCTTGTGTGTAGGGAGCTATACATTTCGTCTGGTCCATAGTAACATTCTATGTAGGGATTTATATATAGTATCTGGTCCACAGTAAATAAATGCCTTTTGTGTAGGGAGCTATACATGTCGTCTGGTCCATAATAACATTCTGTGTATGGAGTTATATAGCGTCTGGTCCATAATAAGGTCTGTGGAGTAGCAGGCCGATCAAAAAGGGTAGAATTAGGGTTACATCCTAATTATAGGATTATGAATTCAGCCAAATCAAAGCAGAACTCAAGGATAAGTGCAAGCAATCAAAGTTAACCTACGTTATAAATTGAGCAATATTTAATTGTACTTATTTCCAGTTTATAACTTTCCTTTGTTATCCTTATTTAAGCTAGAACTATTGTAGAGTCTATTACTTTTATCTTGCTTAAAGACTCTAGTAATTACTATCATTCATAATACTTTTAGTCCGACTCACTCCTTTATTTTCCCTTCCTCCCCCCATAGGCAATGAATGGAGAAGTCAGTAGATTGTTGTTGCTTGGAGTTTTCTTGGAGGAGACTTCTACTATGTACTTCTTTTATTTTCAGCTTCTGTTCTTTCTATGTACTGGATTATTATGAGGGATATTATGTACTCTAATTTTTGAGACTATGAGTTTTTGTTTCATGAGACATATTGAATTTTTAGAAATGTATGTGGTATTTGGTATTTGACTTATTTATGAAGCAATTATGGAGTTTTGTTAAGTTATTATTTTAATTTTCCACTATTTTTATCTTGTGAATCATAGTCTCTGTTAGCTTTAGTTATACCTACAACGCACCACGCCTTTTATTGTGTCCTTTTGGGTGCGGTATGGGGTGTTTCATAAAAGGTTGCTTATAAATATGAAGTCAATAGAGAAAAGTGGATCACATTCTAATATCTCTTTCTTACCAATTGCACTCTTTTAACCATTCAAAATCCTTCTAACAGCCACTATATAGCCGTCAAAATCATGCCTTCTACTGCTAAAAGATATCTTGCCCATATGGGCCTCAAATCTGATCCAAGTCCAAACAAAATTCAATGCAATTTTAATTCTTATTTATTCGCATATTGATCAGTATATTTATAACTATTATAAACACACTATTTAATATTGTTCAATATACATCAAATAAAATTGTATCATAAATATTAATTAATTTACAACATTTTATAAATTAATCAAATTGGGTAGTAAAATGGAATATTTAACATTTCAATTGCGTGACTGTTGGATGTATATCTGGTTATCGATTAATATTGATCGTTTCAATTTCACATGTCACTTAGCAGGTGGTGCAACATTATGGTCAAATTTATATCTTACTTGGTTTCGGTAATATCCAATTTTACTTTATTAAGCATTGACCAGCAACAACAATTATTTACACCAATTTTTGCGTCAAAACTATATAACTTTGAACTTTTGAAATTTGTAATGGTCAAAATTCCAACATCATCCATATTCGACTCTATAGTCAAAACACAAAGTCCTTGGTTCAATAACAACAATTATTATTAACCTAACTACTCTAGCCAAAGACTCTGACATTGAGTTGACTTCATTTGATTGTAATACTAACCTCATGTAACCGAGAAGACAAATTCCCTCTTAAATGGTGTCTCACTTCCAATGCTTTCACTTGACCCAACTATAGTGGTTCAATAGATGTCATGTCAAAATTTAACTATAATCAAAGTGAAGTTTTCACATTGAAGCTAGATAGTATTCTCAATTCGAAGGAATTGTGCAACATTTTTACATCGACAGTTTCTGTTTGACCTAGTTATATTAACTAATAGAAAACTGCTGGGTGAGTCATTCCATAGTTTTTCAATAACTATCAATACATAATCCGTTGGTGCCCCCAACAACCATGAGTAATACACTGTCCAACATTTGAAAATTATTACGTACTCAATTCTCAACTGATGTATCGATGTCCAATCTCAATATGTCTTGACTAGGAATTTTTAAAATGATATGTTTATTTTATTTTGATAAATCATTCATGATTGCAAATCATCCTAACTATTATCACAAAACATACCATTTATTGAATTTCTATTAAATATACTCTTGAGTAAAATAATTAATTAACATAACACATTACGTCAAGTATATAATTGAATGAAAATGCCTTTTATTTCGAACTAGATTGGTTTTCGAGTTAGATATGTGTAATAATTACATAATTGCTCCTAGGCCATACTCTTAACTCTATCAATTCCAAATGCCAAGAATCCCATGACATTATTATATGATAATAATGTTGCGATGCAATCATAAATGAACCTAGAGCTCACTAGAAGTCGAGGAACATACTTCGAATAGTTCCACATGATAAAAGCTGTTTATTAGCATCGGAGAAAGTTGATTGATAGAGTAGATAATTAATACAAAATAGGATACCAATTAACTAAAGGGATTGATCGATTAGTCTTTAAGAAAGCTGCTTGAAGAAGTAGAAATAATATTCCATAATTGACCCTAAATGAAAGTGGAAGATTGATAGAGTTAGATGTATGCACAGTCGTGGCAAGAAGGATCTATCCCTTGTCCAAGAGATATACAGGTTCTTGTAGCATTAAGTGACGGTGGAATTCAAGAAATAGCAAAATAGAATGCCGAAAGTAGGGATAGAAATCCTAGATTGCATATTGACGGTCCTATATCATACGCATATCATCATAATGAATTGGTATGTATTTGTTTGTTAAATTTATTTAACATTTTAGATAAATTAACATAGACTTATATGATAGTGTACTTAAATTCAGATTTTAGTATGAAAAGCAACATGGTAGCTTATATCTTGGTAACTCTATTGTAGGACTCATAAGGTTGTCATTGAACGGGTCTACTATCTATAGCTGGGCAATTGATGCTTACACCAAGTTTACAGCATGTTATCCATAAAAACTTATTTGCTAATTATTTGCATACACACACACGTATAAAATTCTAATAAAATATGTAAAACGCAAAACAGGCAGAATACCAGGGTATGATTGAAAATCTTCTGAGTTAAGGTGTGGAGATAACAAGAGAAGTAGATGAAAATGTATTCCGCATACTCATTAGAGCTACTGCAAAAAGGGCAGATTGTAAGCTCTACTACGACAATATTCGAAGGGTACATAATAGCTTAAACATTCGTTATATACATATGATATGCAACAACGCAGCTTTCTACGTCGTATAATAAAAAATATATTAAAATAAAAGTGGTTGAATTCGAATTATGATTACTTTATTTTGGAAATAAATTTTTAGTTAATTAAATTTTATTTGATAAAAGATTTTATTGCAATAAGTTCAATTAAATTAATAAATTCTTTTCTATTAATTTGTTGGAATCAAATAAGATGTTTTGATCAATGTAAACATTTTATAGCGTTGAAATAGTTGAAAAATAAATTTATTTTGTAATAGTATGTTGAATTGTTAAAATAAAATAAGCCAGTATCGAATCAAATAAAATTATCAATTATCAAGAGGCAATTTGTAAAATGAGAAATGAATCAATATACACACATACACACACTAGATTGAAAATTATTCGAAAATTCAAATTCAAATTTGAAATATATTGCAAATTAACTTAAATCAAATTAAATTGAAATTGGGCTCAAAGCGATATAAGGCCAAAAAACTAGATTGTGCTCAGCTCCTCTTCTCCTTGTTTCTGGAACTCTCTATTCTCGACCATTCTAGCACGAGCCCGAACCCTTTTACCCAACTTTATCCTAATTCGCTTTCCAAATCAAATACATGACCGTTAAAGGAAAAAAATGAAATCGCGATCGGTTTAGAGGCGAGATGCTGGAGGTGGACTCAGCGATCAATTTAAAGGCAAAACAACTGACGAAGGTGTCACCTGAGGTTGCCAGGTTGGTCATGATGGAGGGGCAGGGGAAATTTGTGTGATAGGTTGGGCATCGACAATGAGATGTCATGACTGGGAGGCACCGCGTTGGTGCAGCAAGATGTTGCTCACGATTAAAGGGATGTGGTAGCAGGCGTTGGAGGTGCAGGAGATGTTCGGCTAACGATGTGACGAAATAGAAACGACTGGATGTTGCGATTCATGCTGGAGCATGAGCGTGATTTGGGGAGTGAGGAGCAACTGGGTATATGAACTCGGAGAGGGCCTGGTAGTAATGTCGGAGGAATCGTGATGGATGGCCGAGGTCTAGAAGTAAAGCAGCGATGGGGAAGCCATTATATAGTTTCTTGGTTTCGTTGAAGAACAACGATGTGGTTTCATACATCGTTTTTGAGCGGGTGGTTGTTGGTGTGCGCATGTAGTTGAAGGCTGTAAGTCCAAAATTAGTGAGTTAATCTCACTCACAATTATGTCTAATTCTTATTGTTTGATGCGTATTCTCCCATATAATTAATTTTATTTGTTTGATTGTAAGGATTTTTGATTATTGGAAAGAATTGGATGTTTTGTTGACAAATGATGTTTGAAATTGCTTGAATTAGATGGAATAGTGTTGTGCACTACGATTGTTAGTCGTTGCGACCGTTATAGTTAGATGGCTATTTTGTTGGAGTAGTAATTTAGTAATTACAAATTATTGAATGATGTTTGAAATTTGTTTGGAGAAGAGGCAAATAAATTAAAAGATGTATATTTGAAATAAATAGATTATTTAAAGAATATTCATGAAATGATATTTCAAGTTATATTTTCAAAAGAGATGATGTTAACCCTAACTCGTTCACAAGTTAACAGGTCCACGAGTTAAGGCATGTACGACTCAAGGCATGTACGACTCAAGGCATGTACGACTCAAGGCATGTACGAGTTAAAGGATACATGAGTCAGCAACTTCCTACAACTTAAAGACCTCTACAAGTTAGCAAGCTTACGAGATAAGCAGCCTACGAGTTAAGGAGTACCCGAGTTAAGCTACTTGCGAGATAAGCCTTTACGAGTTAGCATATCTACAAATTAGCAAGTGTACGAGTTAAGATCTTCCACAAGTTAAGCCTCTACGAGTTAATCCTCTGCGAGTTAAGATCTTCTACGAGTTAGCAGGCATACGAGTTAAGAAAAGCTAACGACTTAAGGTCTTTACGACTTAAGGAAATTGATGGCCTACGACTTAATGATAACTGCAGTTTGTACGACTTAAGACCCTTACGACTTAAAAAAGTTATACGACTTAAGGAGGATACGACCTAAAGACACACCTCTTAACTCGTCTACGAGTTAAGACTTGCTTTAAACCAGTTGCAATTGGTTAAGTCGACTACGACTTACGACATAAAAAGAGTCGTATACGACTTAAGAAGGGAAATTAGCAATTGCAGCCAGATAACTCGCACACGACTTAGAACTTAGGGATGGGTTCAAAAAAGGGGAACTGCCATAGACTCGGCTCAGTGACCCGGGGACGACTTACCTTAAGTCGAACACGACTTATCTTAAGTCGGCCACGAGTTAGGACTTAGCACTTTTTCCGCCCAGAACTCTCTATAAATATGAAACCATCTCCAACATGCAAAGGACTTTTGGGCTCATTCTCTTCAAGCGCCATTACTCTGCCGAATTCCAGACGACTTCAAAGCTTTTTAGATCCAACAAACTTCTAAAGGAACTCCATGAAGGAATCATCCACATTCACCATGGATTTGAAGATGATTGTCAACATCAAAGCTTGAGCTACTTGTTTCACATATCCTATCACTTGAAGTGTGTTGTAATTGAAAGATCTTGTAAAGAATTGTAATCAAACTAGTGATAAAAAGATTAAAGTGGACGTAGGCTGGATTATAAGCCGAACCACTATAAATACTGTGTCTCTTACCGTTTTTCTACATACTTTCTGCTTATTTCTGTTTCCCGTACAAACGGGTGGTGCTTTCACAATCACATCTTATACACCAGGGTGTTAGCGTTTAAATTTTTTCGTTAACAGATGAATAATTTGGATTTGTACATCTCAAAGATTTTGGATCAAGTTTAGTTATTTGTGGCCTTACATCTCTAATAAAGCAAGTACTACCAAATTTTTTTAGGGCTAACAGAGAATAACGGTTTGTTGGGGAACAAAACTTTATATGGAATTTTCCAATTAAGTATAGAAGATGGCATACGATTTATGAGAAAGCAGGCTGTAGAAACTGCATCGGTCCAAAAAATTTTAGGAACATTCATTGAAAATAAATGAGCGCGTGCAATTTCAAGAAAATGTCTATTTTTCCTTTCTGCCACACCATTTTGTGATGGAGTGTCAACACATGATGTTTCATGAAGTATTCCATGCTGAGTCATATAAGAGTGAAATACAGCAGATGTATATTCTTTAGCATTATCACTTCGTAATGTACGAATGCAAGTATTAAATTGATTTTTGATTTCGGCACAGAAGCCAGAGAATATAGAAAATAATTCAGATCGATTTTTCATAAGATAAAGCCAAGTTGTACGAGAATAATCGTCTACAAATGTAACAAAATATCTGAATCCAGATTTAGACAAAATTGAACAAGGGCTCCAAATATCAGAATGTACTAGTTCAAATGGAGCACTAGCACGTTTATTAATTCTAAGACTTGTACAGTGACGATGATGTTTAGCAAACAAACTGACATGCTTCAGAATCTAGTATAGACAAAGAACTATATCGAGGACAAATCTTCTTGAGGAGAGAAAGAGTTGGGTGGCCTAACTGGTAATGAATCTTGAAGGCAGAGGTGATACTTGAACAAGTTACGGAAGGTGACGAATCAAGAATATACAGCCCTCCAGACTCATGCCCCTTACCAATAATCTGCTTTGTCGTTAGGTCCTGAAAAATACAACAGTTCGAAAAAAATGATATAGAACAATTTAGATTGCGAGTGATCTGACTAACAGAAAGTAGATTAAAAGACAATGATGGCAAATGTAAGATAGAGGGTAAAGAGAGAGTAGGAGTAGGGTTAACAACCCCACTTCCTTGGACATGAGAAAGAGATCCATCGGCTAAAATAACTGAGCGATTGGAAGCGTTTAAATGATAGTTCGAAAAAGTGAGGAGTTACCTGTCATATGTTCAGTTGCACCTGAATCAATGACCCATCTATTTCCTGAATTAGCTAGAGCAGTTACCGATGAAGAGTCCTTTGAAGTTCCTTGATGTTTTAGGAATTTAGCAAATTCATCGATGTAATCATGCACTGTCTTATTACCAGATGTTCCAGGGGCATGATCATTAGTTCCCAAAGTTTGACTGGCCCCAATATTTGTTTGTCCAGCATTCACCTGATCTAAGTTATTACCACCAGCAAAATTTGAATTTGATTTGCCTATTTCCTCCAAACTGCCCTGTTCCAAACTGCCTTGTTCCAACCTGACTTGAGCCAGTGCCGATAGATTACCTCTGCATATTTTTATGTTGAAGTTTTCCGCATTCCAACTTAGTACGCCCAGATTTCTTGCAGTAGTTGCATAGAATATTTCGAGAGTCAGGTTTGCCTACGTTCTGATTTTTCCAGCTCATATTCCTAGAGACAAAGGCATTGTTGTGAACAGAGCTATTACTTGAAGAAGCTACGTTTTCTGCTCGAAGAAGTCGACTAAACACATCATGTAATGAAGACATGTCCGTTCCAGACAGGATTTGTGTTTTAGTAGAATCAAACTCAGAAGGCAATCCACCAAGAAAACTCATGACCGCCATCTGCTCGTGTTGTTTTTGTTAAACCTTTACGTCTGAACTTAAGGGCAGAAGCAAATTTAACTCTTCATAGGTCTTCTTGAAATTCATGAAGTAGGTCATCAACGATTGTTCATTCTTCTCAACTCAGTAAAAAGATTTACAAACCTCATACATACGGGACAAATTTTCTTTTCCAGAATACAAAAATTCCAAATAACCCGATAGTTCTTTAACGAATTCACAGTGGTTGATTAAGCCAATTATCTCATTATCAATCGAATTTCGAATTTGAAGGAAGAGGCGAGCATCATCACGAAGCCAATTTAGGTGGGCTTTCTCAGTTGAATCTGGTTGCGGTGTGTAACAACCCGGGGTTTCGCCCAATTTATAATCATCATTAAATGATGATTGTGCTAGCTTATTGCTAATTGAAGTTTTTTTTTTAAAATTCGGTTTAAATTCTTTTAAGAAATTGGTTAAAGGGATTAAACGGGCTTTAAATTGGAAAATTGGCCCATGTTACTTTTGGTAGTGTGATACTTGTTGATAACCGTTCCCCTCTTTCTTGCATTGGTCATTCATTGTTGCAAACCCTTAAACGTACGAAAGAAAAAAAAAATAAGGGCCTGCTCGTTCGTCCCTCTTTGCGAAATTAGGGTTTTGAGAAAATTCAAAGTCGCGTGCTCTGTTGACCGATCAAACAGATATTCGCGTGTCCTTCATTTTCATTTGTTCGCTCTTGGCCACTTCGTTGATTTCGTTCGTCATTTGCATCGATCTGGAGGGTTGATACTCGAGATTGCTTGCCGATCAATCGTTGGTGCTCTGGGAAGCAAGGTGAGTGACACTTACCTCACTCACATCTAATTCATTCGTCAATCTCTTTATTTTGGCAGATCGATTTTGTTATACTTAAACTTCTCTGTACCTTGTCTGGTTCGATTATGTGACTTTTGTTTTACTTGGGGTTTCTGACTTGAATCTTCTGCTTATTGAACTTTCGTTGGTTAACTACGGTTTTGAATTGTTATCTGATATCTGTAACTTTGGTACAGTGTGATTTGAACTGCAAATGACTTTGAGTATTTTTCTGTTGGCATCGGCATTAAAGTGAATTTTGATTCTGCTTCAATTTGTTTATCACCTGACATGGGCATGTAATACTGTTGTTTTCGACTTTGACTTGATTTTGATGTAGTGATTTCGTTTGGCTTTGGCCATACAGTTCACTGTCCCTGGTAACATTTGTTTGTTTTCACTTGACTTCGGTCATTTGATTTAGTTTGGACGATGTTGATTTCTTTCACGACATCGATTTCCGTTGATTTCTTTGGTGACTTCGGCCATTTGACTTTGTTTATGCAATTACATGACTTACTAATGTTTTCGGCCATTTGATATCATCGAACTGCATTTGATGTTTTTATGAATTTCACCCCCTTGTTTACAGTTCGGTGGCTCCACTTGATATGTGATAATGGGTTTCACTGTTTGGCATTGATTTGTCTTTCTTTGATTGTTGGTACCACTCTTATTTATGAAAGTGGTCATACTCTATGCGTATGCAGTTTGTTGCTTGACCTGCTGCTTGACTTGCTGTTTGACTGTGTGTAATTTGTCTTTGATTAAAACAGCCTATTTTTATTTGCCTGTTGCAAACCTGTACACATTTTGGTCAGGTATCACTTGACTTGAGTTTGGTTCTATTGCGTATAGCTAGCTGCTTGGTCATCATTGTACGAGGTCACTGCCCTTGTATTATGTTACTTGCAGCTGCACTATCATTTTGTCGACATTATTTGAAATTGTCACATGTTTGGTTCTTATGAATCTAGCATGACATGAGTATTGCCTCTGTTTTCACTGCATATGGCTTTGAATCTTCCTTATGTATCATATCCTGTTCTTTGGGTTGAGCATTTGTATCTGCAGTCTTCACTGCAATCTTTGTCTACATATCAAGTTACTTTCATATTGCACATGAATGTGAACATTTACAACAGCTGCACTGTGCATCTGCACTTATATACTTCATCATTATTGTTTCCACTGCCTGTTTCAATATGCTTGTGATTTGCTTTGTAGCCTTGTTATATCCACTGTTCTAGACAAGTGGCTTTGGGACAGTGATGTTCACTGTTTTGGTTACCTGTGCATTATTTTGACTGTCATGTCCAATCACTGATAAATTTTTGCTGGTTTCCTTTGATACTAATCATATCTGATTAGATTTTTGCTGTTTTAAAATATCTTCATTGAAGATATAATTGAATGATTTCTTTTTTCATTTCGTAGTATACTTGCAAATTCAAGTTGCACGTTACTGCATTAATTTTACGTTGAACCGATGCTTGGTTATGAGACGTATTTTGTTGCCGTTATTATTATAACGGGATTTTTACACCAATGCTATATTTTTGAAGCACGATGTTTGTTGACATTTTTAAATGAATGAAAATTCACTGGTATTATATTTTGATGCGAATTATTTTGATGAGATTTTGACGTTTAAAAATTACTGTCGCTTTGACTTCAGTAACCGTCAAATTTTAAAGTGGATTTTCAAGCGGTTATCCCGCAATGCTGATTTTGAGATCCGTATTTACGGTGTTTTGGGAAGTACCATTTTCTTGTTGAAGTTGCTACTTATGTTGCTAATTTAATCACGTGATTATAAAAAGGCGTTTTAAATTTTTTTTTTTTTTTTTTGGTTTCAAAATTTTCCAGTTTACGTTTTCAAAAGAATGAGAAAGAGATTTAAACGATTCAGAAAAATCGAGGACTATGAACCCTTTCTTTTACTGATTCGCTTAATTCCGGACTTGTTCGTTTGAGAATGTAAATTATTACTTTTGTGAAATAAATGAAATTGTTTTCAGAAGTTTTGCATTTTGTGCTTTCAAAAGAATGAGAAATTGATTTAAACGTTTCAGAAAAATCGAGGACTATGACCCCTTTCTTTTACTGATTCGCTTAATTCCGGACTTGTCCGTTTGAGAATGTGAAATGTTATTTTTGAATACACCATTTTTCACTTTCAAGGAAACGATGAAGAGAATCAAACGATTTAGTAAAACTCGTGGTATGGGACATGAGCGTTTGCTATTTCGGTTAATTCCGGACTCGTTAATTGAAACATTTGCTGTTTGATGATTTTGATGATTTTACACGTTCAAGGAAACGATGAAGAGAATCAAACGATTTAGTAAAACACGTGGTATGGGACATGTGCTTTTGCTTTTTTGGTTAATTCCGGACTCGTTAATTGAATATCTGATGATTTTATTTGGCTTTCGAGCCACTCTGCTGGACCTCCGGGTCATTTGTTGGGCTTTCGAGCCACTCTGCTGGACCTTCGGGTCAAATACCAGTACTAGACCTTCGGGTCACTCTGCGGACCTTCGGGTCAATCTGATGGGCGCCAAAATTATGTTAAGTACTTGGTAGGCTTCGGCCACTCTGAGATGCACGTGCGGCGTAGCTAAAACTCGCCATCTGCTGGGATCGATCCAACCTTTTATGTTGATTTTCTAGAGTATCTTTATTGATTTCTAGATATTTGTTGTTTCCAATTATCTGCAGGTAATTGGATATTTGTTGATCTGAGTTCTAATTATCGATTGTGATAATTAGATATCTGTTGATTTTGATTATCGTTTTTGATAATCGAATATTGGTTGTTTCTAATTATCGCTTGTGATAATTAGATATCTGTTGATTATGATTATCGTTTTTGATAATCGAATATTTGTTGTTTCTAATTATCGCTTGTGATAATTAGATATCTGTTGATTTTGATTATCGTTTTTGATAATCGAATATTGGTTGTTTCTAATTATCGCTTGTGATAATTAGATATCTGTTGATTTTGATTATCGTTTTTGATAATCGAATATTTGTTGTTTCTAATTATCGCTTGTGATAATTAGATATCTGTTGATTTTGATTATCGTTTTTGATAATCGAATATTTGTTGTTTCTAATTATCGCCTGTGATAATTAGATATTTGTTGATTTTAATTATCGCTTTTGATAATTAAATATTTGCTGATTTGAGATTTAATTATCGCTTGAGATAATTAAATATTTGCTGATTTGAGATTTAATTATCGCTTTTGATAATTAAATATTTGTTGATTTGAAATTTGATTATTGTTTTTAATAATTAGACCTTTGTTGTTTTCTGATTACCGTTTTGATAACCAGATATTTATGGTTTTGCGATTTGCGATTTGGGTTTTATAATTATCTTTGTTGATAATTAGATTTTTCTGCTTTCTAATTATCGTATCGATAATTAGATATTGTTGTTTGATGATTTCTGTGTTCTAATTATCTAATTGATAATTGAATAGTGCCGATAATTGTATCTATTCAGTTTTGTTGTTTATTGATTATCTACTTGATAATTAGATTTTGTTAAGAATTTGTGAATTTCTTTTATGGAATTAAAAGATTTCTTTGGCGTTTATATTCTCGACTTTTATTTTTCTAGCTTAACCAGTTTATGTTAGAAAAATAATTGTTATTGACGACTTTACTTTTGAAAATTGCGGGGACGCAATTTTTATAAGGAGGGGAGTCTGTAACAACCCGGGGTTTCGCCCAATTTATAATCATCATTAAATGATGATTGTGCTAGCTTATTGCTAATTGAAGTTTTTTTTAAAATTCGGTTTAAATTCTTTTAAGAAATTGGTTAAAGGGATTAAACGGGCTTTAAATTGGAAAATTGGCCCATGTTACTTTTGGTAGCGTGATACTTGTTGATAACCGTTCCCCTCTTTCTTGCATTGGTCATTCATTGTTGCAAACCCTTAAACGTACGAAAGAAAAAAAAATAAGGGCGTGCTCGTTCGTCCCTCTTTGCGAAATTAGGGTTTTGATAAAATTCGAAGTCGCGTGCCTCTGTTGACCGATCAAACAGATATTCGCGTGTCCTTCATTTTCATTTGTTCGCGTTTGGTGGTAATTGGTTTGATTATGAGAAGTGGTTCCTGTTGTGTGAGTTCGCATGCTGTTGTCGATGGTTCAAGGGCAAAGATGATGTTTGGAAGCGAATTCAACACTTCAGAACTTGATTTTGATTCCAAACTCGTATATTACAGGCAAAAACGTGATTCTACAATCACCAATTCCAAAAATAATTTGTTCGAGATGCTCGAATTTGGTTGAGGGTCGAGGCAGCAGTTCACGGTGGCGAATCAAGCAAGTTGTTCGCTGATTGAGAAGAGGGGAAGTCGAGATGAGTTACGATTGCTCTCGGTCGCGGTGAGATTGTCTGAGGCGGTTTGATTTGGTGATTCGCGAGTTACGGTTGACGTAGGCGACTGTGGTGGGGTCTGGAGGTCAAGGCGATTGGTTAATAGTGGAAGCAAATTGAGGTTCAGATGGCTTTGGTTTTCGATGATTGCAGGTCGATGTTTGGGATTTGGATGAAGTTGAGGATTTAGGTTACGGTGCTTGCGGTTGTGAAGGCGCGATGTTGCAGCGGTGAGGATGGAGGAAATTGGGGTGCTGTGTTAGGGGAATTTGTTGAGGATGGCAGTTCGTGATTTGGTATTGATTGATGAAGTTGTTCGAAAAGGCAGTGGTGAAGATTGCAGATGGTTATGTTGCAACATGATGTGGGGATGGTTGAGTTTTCTGATTTTCTGAAATTCAGGATAAATAAACCTAACTTTGATTTAATATAATTTTCTGAGAAACTCTGATACCATGTTAATTGGTTTGGTATCAAATATAATTTGTAAGAACAGATATAGAGGAGAAAGCAAAAGCAACTTATTTTATTTATCCCATCTCATTGATATACAAGAAGAAATGTTTATATATCACACCAAATAGTTAAACCAGGAAAGTTTATAATAAGAATGTAACGTCCCGAAAATTTTCGACTTTCGAAAATTCAACATCGATACTCACTTTATCGACTGCCGAGAAATCGAAGGCCGGAAACCCGAAATGTTATGGTTTAAGAAAAAGAAAAAGAGAGAAAAAGAGAGAAGACAGAAAATAGAGGGAAAAGAGAGAAAAAAAACATAGAAAATAGAACGGAACAGAACAACATCAGAATCTCACAATCGCAGCGGAACAACATATAATAATAAATGAATAATCTTTAAACAAAGAACTATATCAGTTATTACATTACATTACATCATATCATCAGAGTGTACAACATCATACAACAACAAACAGCGGAAAAGAAATACTATACACTAGTAATACGCCATGCCATCCAGCTTGCCTCCAGCAACCCCAGAATATCCTGATAAACCTTAACTCTTGACTGCCCGTGTAGAAATTGGTGGGCACCCAGAGTTTAGGAAGGAAAACAATAAACTCCGAGTCAGTCATGTGACTGGTGTGAAACTCAAAACAGTTTATTTATCTTTAAAATCAAAATAGAGGAATATTTTTAAAGTCAATTCGCAATGCTTTTAAAAATGAGACTACCATAAGACCTCCCGCCACACACACAATGCAAACGCAGAATCAGAGGAGATTTCTCCTTATGATAGTCAAAGATGCTTGATACGCATTAAAAAAGAACATTTGATATTATTACTAGTGCATAGTGTAGAGAAAATTCATTTCAAAAATAAAGATATAAATCTTAGCCGACATAGACATTTCGAACTATGCCTACTATAGCTACCATCCAAACAGTGGGGCGGCACCATAAGTAGATGGCAGGTAATACAACTAATACCGTACAAGGCTCGTATTTGAAGAATGGATTTTCCAACAAATGGTCAGGCCAAGGAACTTCCCATTGCCACATGGAAACGCCTCTGGAAGGACGCCCCGAGAACCCAACTGGATCTCTGCCAAACAAGGTCGGGAACCCCTTTTCCCAAGGGATATTACAAACCCTCAGATATGCCACCCGCGGTCCTTTGGGACCTTTAAACGAGAGCTCTCTAACCAACATCACACCATAATAATAAGTGTTTCAACATGAGTAAGTATCTGGGCTCCATACCATGATACTACCCTTTTCCAGAAGGAATGGTCATACCCTAGGGACGCTATCCCTGAAAACCTTGCCGCACAATTCCTGTTTCGACCATTACCGGTTTGTGAGGCTCGACGAAGTCTCGTCCACAAAAACACACTTTATACAAAAGCCGTGCTTTGGGTCAACAAATGATCATAGAAATGATCACAAATATAAACAATCAAACAAATGATCCTATCACAAATGATCAACACAATGATCATTTCACAGCAACACTCAGCATGTCACATTACCAAATTGGGAATATATCGCTGATAACCTTCAACTACATAACCTCTGAGCTCGTACGTCTCAGAGAAGGGTGTTAAGCTAAGAGAATAAATTCTCCGCCACCAACAGAAATATATTTGAAAGAAATCGGCTTTATATCTCAATTTGTAATGTCAGACATACAATCCATACAAGTCTGTTCCGGGCTCAAACAGAACCGAAGACACTTACAAAGAAGTCCTTGCAATCCGGATAATGTCTAATCACGTCCGGACTTCCCATCACATAGGGAGTCTCTATACCGTAGCTACTCGGTGCAAAGACAATCAACGAGTTGTCCTTTCACTTTTGAAAATATCCGGTCTTCAACACCGGTCTTCAAATGCAATTCATAACGACGTATCACATATTCGGAATGGGTTATACGACCCCATGGTCCTTTCTCGGTTAACCCGAATAGTGAGCGCTTATATTTAAAAATAAGTGTGGCATTCAAATTCAAAACAAATCACATCAAATACCCATTCAAAGGGAAATATTGATAGTCGGTTATTGAACTATCAATGGATATGCACACATCACCAGTTTTCAAATAATTTTACAAATTATTTATTTTCCAAAATATCTTTACAAGATATATTATTTTCAATACTTCAAAAATAAATCAATATTTATTTTTAAACAAGTTCCCCTTTCTTTTGTAAATTCCGTAGTGAATTTATATTTCACAATATCTACTGATATACGATTTTCAATTGGTTTCAATATTCCTTTTCAATTTATCTTCAAAAAGATAAATTCTCAAAATATTCACTTTATATTGGAAAACATTTCCATACTTATTAAATAAGTAATTCACGAACCTATTTATTTTCAACACTTGGAAAATATTCAATATACTTAAATCGAGATTAAGTATGTATTTCATTCTTTAAGGAAATCATTCTCTTAAACATATTTATTTGGGCCAAAACGAATGTTACGTAAAACATCGTTACAACAACCCAAAATCACTAGTATAGGGATTCGAATTTAAGATAGATATATAAATCCCAATACTATACAAAACATTTCCTTTTGGAAATCATTTACTATAACAACAGTGTTATAGTCCACCATTTCCTTCTATTTCTCGAAAACGTCTATTTCAACAATAAATGTTGAAATCTATGGTTTCGAATCTTAATGCATTTAAAACAATCGTCAGATCGTTTTAATTCTATTTAAAACATCACATTCGAAACAATTTCTTTAACATATTATTCACTATTCAAAAACGTGAATATACTACGTTAACCAATTTCATCATTTCTATACATTTCATTTTAAAAGACTATTCACTGTCTAAAACGTGAATATAACTTCATAAATAAGTTATAAAAATTAACTTATCAAAATAAGTCGTTTGCTAATTTTATAAAACAACGTTTATAAATTCTATTTCTATTTGTTTTATAACTACTTCCTTTTATAAATTCCTTTATTAACCTATTCGATTTATAACTCAATTATAAGCTAAAGGTTCATATTATAAGTCAAATACTTATAATTTATTTGTTTACAAAATCGTTCCTTTAAACTTCATAATTATAAATCTTATAACTTATAAGATTCATTTATTTATCCAAAGCCATTATTTTAATAACTTTACAAATTTTATAAACCTACTATTTATAAAATTCCATTTATAACTTCACCGTTTATAATTCTATAAATTTCATTCATTTTTGAATTTCATTCATAATTCATTCTAACACTTATAAAACTCGTTTTATAATTCCAAATATTTTAATTTATAAATATCAATTTATAAATCTCTTATATAAATCAATTTATACTATTATTTTAAAACATCTTTAAACTCCTTTATAATTTCATCATTTTGATTTATAAAATAGTTAAATTTTATAAATCCTATATTTTCAAATTTTTATAATAAATTCAAAAATCCCAATTTAACTATTTTATAAAATCATTAACTCCATATTTTCAAAAATCAACTTTTAACTATATTTCTCAAAAATCATAATTTTTATAACATTAAAATTATAACGTTTATTTATTTAAAATGAATCAATTCCAAACATACTTTATAAACGTTTTCTTTCAAAAATCACTTTAAAAATCATTTTAAAATTCCAAATTTGGTCCAATGAAGCTACATACCAAATAGTCAATCACGACAACAACGATATCATATATCGATATGATAATCCATCAAATATCAAAATATCTGAATTCAAATAAAAACTGTTGAGGAATCCAGTTGGATCCCCCAAACCTGTTTCCTGCATCCAAAAACATTAGCACAATACCAATTCCGCTCCAGTACGGAATTATCGCGGTATATGGGATTTAAAATATTATCCGCTTAATAGACGGCGCAATAGGGTCTCATCCTGTAACGATTCGGATTTTGCCCGCTCGAAAATCGACATCCATACTTCATATCGTATTCGAATGCCATAGATTCGACCGTTCAAATCCGATTCGCCAGAGCTTATAACAACATTCAGTAAATAACACAGCGGAATAAAAAGAATAATACATTGATATACAGCTTTGATACAATATCCGATACAACAGATGATCCAATAGATATCAATATACATCAGAGATATGATACAATAAATAGCAGCGGAAAAGAAAACGATAGATAACATCTAGCAACGGAACAATATAACTCTAAGATAGTCTTCAAGAAAGAACTCCAGAAACTGCGACTCCATTTCCAAGAATCAATCCATCAATAGCTCGAACCCCCAATAACGATGCACCAAGCTAAGCAAGAATGGTGTGATCCAAAGACTGAACTAACTCCAGATAATCTACTAAACCTGACTATCTGAAAAACCCAACTCTAGACTGCTCGTGTAGAAAATAATGAGCACCCAGAGTTTAGGAAAGAAACAATAAACTCTGGATCAGTCGTGGGACTGGTGTGAGCAACAAAACAGTTTATCTTTTAAAACATTTAAAGAAATATTTTAAAGTTAATTCGCAATGCTTTTTTGAAATGAGACTACCATAAGACCTCCCGCCACACACACAATGCAAACGCAGACTTGGAGGAGATTTCTTCTTATGATAGTCAAAGATGCTTGATACGCATTAAAAAGAAACATTTGATATTATTATAAGTGCATAGTATAGGAAAAATTCATTTCGAAAGTAGAATATAAATCTTAGCCAACATAGGTACCATTATATTATGCCTGCTATAGCTACCTCCTGAGGAAGCAGGTTCTACAACTAAAACCGTACACGATCGTATTGTTTCTTTGGATTTCCAACGAATGATCAGGCCAAGGAACTTCCCATTGCCACATGAGAATGCCTCTGGATGGACATCCCCGAGAACCAAACCGGATCTCTACCAACACAAGGCCGGGTTACCCCTAACTGAGTAACAACTGACCGAATATGCCATCCCCCGGTCCTTTGGGACCTTTCAACCGAGCGCTCGTAATCAATTCACACAATCATAACAAAGTGTTTTCAACATGAGTAAGTATCTGGGCTCCATACCATGATACCACCCTTTTCCAGAAGGAAATGCACACATCCTAAAAGGCGCTACCCCTCATAACCTTGCCGCATCTTTCCTGTTTTGACCATTCACGGGGTGTGAGGCTCGACGAAGTCACGTCCACAAAAACATACTTTATACAAAAAGCCATGCTTTGGGTCAACAAATGATCATAGAAATGATCACCAGGATAGACGATCAAACAAATGATCCTATCACAAATAATCAACACAATGATCATTTCACAGCAACACTCAGCATGTCACATTACCAAATTGGGAATATATTGCTGATAACCTTCAACTACATAACCTCTGAGCTCGTACGTCTCAGAGAAGGGTGTTAAGCTAAAAGAATAAATTCTCCGCCACCAACAGAAATATATTTGAATGAAATCGGCTTTATATCTCAATTTGTAATGTCAGACATACAATCCATGCAAGTCTGTTCCGGGTTCGAACAGAACTGAAGGCACTTACAAAGAAGTCCTTGCAATCCGGATATTCACAATCCCGATCGGATTTCCCATCACTTAGGGAGTTTCTATACCGGCGCGACTCGGTGTAGAAACAATCGATAGGTCATCCTATCGCTTTCGCAAATACCCGGTCTTCATCACCGGTCTTCAAATGCTATCCATAACGACGTATCACATATTCGGAATGGGTTATACGACACAAAGGTCCTTTCCCGGCTAAACCGAATAGTGAGCGAAAACATTTAAAACATATGAATATGGGATTTCAATTTAGTCACAACTTAAAAATTCAAAACTTTCTTTCGAATGGTTTAATCCAATTACCATTTCAATCTTTAACAAAAAGATTCATTTTCACAACCTTTAACGGTTTAAACAATTTTCACATTTTAATCTTTTAAACAAAAGATTCATTCACAGATTTTCCAAATCAATTTTTCATTTCAATTTGATTAACTCGTTAAATCTTTAAATCAAAGATTTAACTTATAGCTTTCAAAACAATTTCATTCTATTTGATTTAAACAAATCATCAATTTAAACCTGTTAAAAATAAACAGATTTATTTCATAGCTTTCAAAAAGAATTCATTCATAACTTAGGAAAACCATTTCTCTATTAAATCTTGAAATTCCCCTAATTAACTGGAATCTCAGTTCTTATCTAAAAGTGTTTGTCATTTGAAAACAACAGTTTTCATTTTGGAAATCGGATTCATTTATACGAGTTGAAATCCTTGGGTTAAATTCAAATTCTCAAAATTAATACTTTAAAAATGATTTAACTTATAATGACTAGTATAATATCATTAATCCTTAGTTTCAAATTATAGAATTCAATTCCTACTTTTGAATTCAAATTTAAATCAAATTATTTAAATTCCAAACTTAATCAAGTAATTTAAAATAAATTTCCATTCCAAAAGCTTTTCACATTTATTCCGATTCCATTTCCAAAACATTTGAATTTAAAAATTCAAATTTAAAACTATTTCAAACATCTGCGACTTAACCGATTTCCTCGTGAAATCCATATTTGTGTGCGTATGGTGTGGTCCAGGGGTTTAACACAATAGTGCAACATCATTCAATCATCACAGATTTAAAACATAGAAATATAGTTGATAAGCGATATAAACTATAACGCTCATCGTCCATTCACAGATTCACAGGTAATATACAGATGCAATAAATATACACAGTTCAATCTATAGAACAAAATATCACAAATCAGTTAGGGCAATCAATTCAAAGCATCTCATACAATACAATCATTCATAAGTAAGGTCAAGCACTTAATTGTCTGATTTATTCAAATCAGATTAATTCCTTATGAATTTCTAATCCTGGTTAATTAACATCAATAATTTTTACAAATCATTTTGATTAATTTTTTTAATCATTTATTAATAAATCATTAATGATAAATTAATTAACTTTTAATTATTTAATTCACCATCTAATTAATTATTTTTAATTAATAATTTAACCCTTAATTGATTAATTACCATTTACTTTAATAAAATTCCAATAAGTGATCATCCCTAACCATTTACATTAATTAATTAATCTTTGATTAATTATCTTCAAATTAATTGCTTTAATTTATTAACCATATTAATTATCCTTAATTTATCCCTTAATTAGTTAACTATTATTTATTATATAACTTTAAGAAATTAAATTAAAATTTTAAGTTTAAAATTGATTAAACACGAGATTATAATTATCAATTTCTAATTACAAATTTATTTAACCTTAAGTTATTTATTAAATTACAAGTATAAATTAATTATATTTTTAAATTTACTTACCTAAATTAATTAAACACTTTACATTATCCAACTTTCTTCATAAGTTTTAAATCAAAACTTAACTAAAAACCTGACAACATAGTCAGTTTTATTATTACTAATTTTTACTTAGCAAAATAACTTAAAAGTTCATTAAGTCGATTTGCAAAGAAAACCGACCCGAGGCAAACACTTGGTTTACCCGGGTGAAACCCGTGTCTCCACCTTGTTTCCCCCGCGTCACATTCTTTCCCAAACCTTCCTTCTTCTTCTCCCTGTACTTTTCCCCTTTGTTTTTTTTATTCAAAAACTTGTTTTTCCCTCAACAATTCAAACTGCTATATACTCGCGTTCGACCCGATACAAGACTCGAGCCAACACCTATTTTACTCGATCGCCCTCTCGAGTTCTTCCCGGTCGAACGCTCTGACACCATCACCCACGTCGTACACGTGCACAACCCATCGCCCACGTTCTGGCGAACTTCCGCACCTCCAATAAGTCACGATATCACCCTCCATTTGAAAAACAAACTCGATTCACCTTCTCAAATTTCGATTCGAAATCTAACAGTTCGGTCCACCCCACTGCATCAACCCAAATGACAAAACCACATCACCGCCACCGCTCACTTCACCGGAGCACCAGCACCATCAGCCACCACTTCGCCATCGACCCCTCTTCCAATTCCCACAAGCACGTCAAACTCGATCATCTACAAATGCCGAAGTGACCAATTTTCTCCAACCCAGTAAAACTAGGTTTTCAAACTTCAACGACCTCCCATCGCCAGCACCAACCTCTAGGCGTCCCTCTCCTATTTTTCTCCGTTGCCCCGTAGGCTCCTCTACCTCCCCACAAAGCTTCAATCACCGATCATCCTCCGATCAACAGCATTTGATTCAAACCCGAATTCCAAACAAAAATAAACTGCACTTAATTCTTTGATCTAAAAATCATGAGGTTTGCTTTAAAAATCATATTTTTGTATGAGAATTAAATTTACATACCTGAATTCATGAAATGAGAGGTTTGCATTTTGACTTGTTTAAAGATTTGCTCAGATGTTTTGATGTACAGGAATATTTACAAATTGTTTTATCTGAAATAAAATTTTAAAGCTTAATTTCTGAACAAACAAACAATCTTTGTTTGTATTTTACATTCTAATAGTTATTAGATTAAGAGAGAAAGATTTATTTGCAAATCAGGATTTTTAACAGGAAATAGAAACAGAGGTATCAAAGTGTTACAGGCATACTCAGATTCCCCCATTCACATATATACATATTTCTCAATATTTACAAGCAACAAGTTCAGAGACTTAAGTTTTAGAAGAGTGATGTTACTCACAGGATATTGAAAAAGAGAAACCTGTTAACATGCAAACCTATATATAAACAGATTAAGTTTAAAGATGGAAGTTTGCTCACCTTGATATTTGGAAGCAGAGAACAAAAGTCTGAGAAAACTGAAATTGTTGAGCTATTGTTTACTTCTGATCTTTTCTCAGGATTTAAGAATGCATGCATGTTTTGGTTTGCTTAGTTGTGATAATGAACTGAAGTGAGGAGTTGATGCATATACAAAGGAAGCATGCAGTTTGAAGTTCTTTGCAAGTACAGGATGTAACTATTTGGAATGACTTGTGTATGGCTGAGGTGCATTAGTTATGGGCTAGAGATATAACATTATGTACTTGTTTGCTTTTACTTTATGTTTATATACTTAAACATATACTTGTTGTCCTGCTTCCTATTTTCTGGTTTACAGCCTACATACTTTTGCTTTTACATGTTTATACTTTAGTTTTGTTTTTAAGTGTATAAACTTATTTATTTTGTTTTGTTTCTATACTTACTTTTCATATTTGCTTTATGCTTTGTATTCCTTTTTTTGTTGCTTTGTTTTTAAATTATGTATGTAGTTAGTTTGTGGATATTTTGCTTTGTTTATGTTCATGCAGTATTGTACTTTTCTTTAGTTTTGTTTTATACTTATTGTTTTTTGTTTTATATATCAATGTTCATATTTTTATTCATAGCTTAAGTATGAATTATTTTACTTTACAAAATAAGTGAACTTCTATTTTTATTTTACTCTTATTACTTTTGTAGCCTACTCCATTTGTATTATCTTGTATTGATTTATTAATATGAGATTAAGATATATATATATGTATATATTTACTTTATATTGTTATATCTTATATTTTATTTACTTCTTATTTATTGTCTTGTATTTATTATATATATTTTAACCATCAATAATAAATTAACAATTCACTTATTTATTCATTTCGTACTTGTGTCAATATATATACTTTAACATTTATTTTTTCAAACCATTAATATAAGATTTAAATTCAAGTAATTTAACACATTTTTATTTGAGATCGGGGAAACTCGCATCAATCCATCTATACATTTCACAATTTTAATTCAAAAATTCGATAAATTATCAATTTAAATTAAATTAAAATCTAGGGTCGTTACAAACTTCCCCCCTTAAAAGAATTTCATCCTCGAAATTCGCAGGCACGAAAACAACACAGAGATAGCTAGATAGAGAAATATCTTTCCAAATCAAGCTGGATATCAATTCTGCATTTGGCTCACCAAATCAGAATATCAACAATAGATACAAGAAATTATAATAAAATTTCAAATTTTGGTTTTAAACAAAATCATTTTATCGATACAATTCTAATCATTCTTCATATTCTATTAATCAATTTAATTCAATTAAAATTTCCAATTTATTTAAAATTTCCAATTTCAATTTTCAAATTCATATTCATTAAGGTTTAAATCAAAAACTGATAAGAAACCGATGAAGATACGAAGTAAAAATTTCTACAACGATCCGTAGGCCTTCATTACACCGAATCTTCTTTTTGTAATTGTCACAAAGCAACCAAGAGAATTGAAAAGACGAATCAAATGAAATTGATAAGAAAGACGTTTCCACTGTTGTTACAGAGCATCGACCATTTATAGCCGTATTTCCCTGTTCCCTATCTCGTCCTCTTCTTGCACTCATACTTACTATCGGTGAATAGCAAGAGAATTTACTGAGACGTTCAGACGGATATCTTAGGGATTACTCATTCTAAGGTTTACTTCACCCTATCTCTAATGAGCTACTTAATTTGTTATACTCCTGAGCTAAAGTTCAACCCTTAGCTCTGATACCAAATTGTAACGATTCGGATTTTGCCCGCTCGAAAATCGACATCCATACTTCATATCGTATTCGAATGCCATAGATTCGACCGTTCAAATCCGATTCGTCGGAGCTTATAACAACATTCAGTAAATAACACAGCGGAATAAAAAGAATAATACATTGATATACAGTTTTGATACAATATCTGATACAACAGATGATCCAATAGATATCAATATACATCAGAGATATGATACAATAAATAGCAGCGGAAAAGAAAACGATAGATAACATCTAGCAGCAGAACAATATAACTCTAAGATAGTCTTCAAGAAAGAACTCCAGAAACTGCGACTCCATTTCCAAGAATCAATCCAGCAATAGCTCGAACCCCCAATAACGATGCACCCAGCTAAGCAAGAATGGTGTGATCCAAAGACTGAACTAACTCCAGATAATCTACTAAACCTGACTATCTGAAAAACCCAACTCTAGACTGCTCGTGTAGAAAATAATGAGCACCCAGAGTTTAGGAAAGAAACAATAAACTCTGGATCAGTCGTGGGACTGGTGTGAGCAACAAAACAGTTTATCTTTTAAAACATTCAAAGAAATATTTTAAAGTTAATTCGCAATGCTTTTTTGAAATGAGACTACCATAAGACCTCCCGCCACACACACAATGCAAACGCAGACTTGGAGGAGATTTGTTCTTATGATAGTCAAAGATGCTTGATACGCATTAAAAAGAAACATTTGATATTATTATAAGTGCATAGTGTAGGAAAAATTCATTTCGAAAGTAGAATATAAATCTTAGCCAGCATAGGTACCATTATATTATGCCTGCTATAGCTACCTCCTGAGGAAGCAGGTTCTACAACTAAAACCGTACACGATCGTATTGTTTCTTTGGATTTCCAACGAATGATCAGGCCAAGGAACTTCCCATTGCCACATGAGAATGCCTCTGGATGGACATCCCCGAGGACCAAACCGGATCTCTACCAACACAAGGCCGGGTTACCCCTAACTGAGTAACAACTGACCGAATATGCCATCCCCCGGTCCTTTGGGACCTTTCAACCGAGCGCTCGTAATCAATTCACACAATCATAACAAAGTGTTTTCAACATGAGTAAGTATCTGGGCTCCATACCATGATACCACCCTTTTCCTGAAGGAAATGCACACATCCTAAAGGGGCTACCCCTCAAAACCTTGCAGCATCTTTCCTGTTTTGACCATTCACGGGGTGTAAGGCTCGACGAAGTCACGTCCACAAAAACATACTTTATACAAAAGCCATGCTTTGGGTCAACAAATGATCATAGAAATGATCACCAGGATAGACGATCAAACAAATGATCCTATCACAAAAATCAACACAATGATCATTTCACAGCAACACTCAGCATGTCACATTACCAAATCGGGAATATATTGCTGATAACCTTCAACTACATAACCTCTGAGCTCGCACGTCTCAGAGAAGAGTGTTAAGCTAAAAGAATAAATTCTCCGCCACCAACAGAAATATATTTGAATGAAATCGGCTTTATATCTCAATTTGTAATGTCAGACATACAATCCATGCAAGTCTGTTCCGGGTTCGAACAGAACCGAAGGCACTTACAAAGAAGCCCTTGCAATCCGGATATTCACAATCTCGATCGGATTTCCCATCACTTAGGGAGTTTCTATACCGGCGCGACTCGGTGCAGAAACAATCGATAGGTCATCCTATCGCTTTCGCAAATACCCGGTCTTCATCACCGGTCTTCAAATGCTATCCATAACGACGTATCACATATTCGGAATGGGTTATACGACACAAAGGTCCTTTCCCGGCTAAACCGAATAGTGAGCGAAAACATTTAAAACATATGAATATGGGATTTCAATTTAGTAACAACTTAATAATTCAAAACTTTCTTTCGAATGGTTTAATCCAATTACCATTTCAATCTTTAACAAAAAGATTCATTTTCACAACCTTTAACGGTTTAAACAATTTTCACATTTTAATCTTTTAAACAAAAGATTCATTCACAGATTTTCCAAATCAATTTTTCATTTCAATTTGATTAACTCGTTAAATCTTTAAATCAAAGATTTAACTTATAGCTTTCAAAACAATTTCATTTCTATTTGATTTAAACAAATCATCAATTTAAATCTGTTAAAAATAAACAGATTTATTTCATAGCTTTCAAAAAGAATTCATTCATAACTTAGGAAAATCATTTCTCTATTAAATCTTGAAATTCCCCTAATTAACTGGAATCTCAGTTCTTATCTAAAAGTGTTTGTCATTTGAAAACAACAGTTTTCATTTTGGAAATCGGATTCATTTATACGAGTTGAAATCCTTGGGTTAAATTCAAATTCTCAAAAATAATACTTTAAAAATGATTTAACTTATAATGACTAGTATAATATCATTAATCCTTAGTTTCAAATTATAGAATTCAATTCCTACTTTTGAATTCAAATTTAAATCAAATTATTTAAATTCCAAACTTAATCAAGTAATTTAAAATAAATTTCCATTCCAAAAGCTTTTCACATTTATTCCGATTCCATTTCCAAAACATTTGAATTTAAAAATTCAAATTTAAAACTATTTCAAACATCCGTGACTTAACCGATTTCCTCGTGAAATCCATATTTGTGTGCGTATGGTGTGGTCCAGGGGTTTAACACAATAGTGCAACATCATTCAATCATCACAGATTTAAAACATAGAAATATAGTTGATAAGCGATATAAACTATAACGCTCATCGTCCATTCACAGATTCACAGATAATATACAGATGCAATAAATATACACAGTTCAATCTATAGAACAAAATATCACAAATCAGTTAGGGCAATCAATTCAAAGCATCTCATACAATACAATCATTCATAAGTAAGGTCAAGCACTTAATTGTCTGATTTATTCAAATCAAATTAATTCCTTATGAATTTCTAATCCTGGTTAATTAACATCAATAATTTTTACAAATCATTTTGATTAATTTTTTTTTAATCATTTATTAATAAATCATTAATGATAAATTAATTAACTTTTAATTATTTAATTCAACATCTAATTAATTATTTTTAATTAATAATTTAACCCTTAATTGATTAATTACCATTTACTTTAATAAAATTCCAATAAGTGATCATCCCTAACCATTTACATTAATTAATTAATCTTTGATTAATTATCTTCAAATTAATTGCTTTAATTTATTAACCATATTAATTATCCTTAATTTATCCCTTAATTAGTTAACTATTATTTATTATATAACTTTAAGAAATTAAATTAAAATTTTAAGTTTAAAATTGATTAAACACGAGATTATAATTATCAATTTCTAATTACAAATTTATTTAACCTTAAGTTATTTATTAAATTACAAGTATAAATTAATTATATTTTTAAATTTACTTACCTAAATTAATTAAACACTTTACATTATCCAACTTTCTTCATAAGTTTTAAATCAAAACTTAACTAAAAACCTGACAACATAGTCAGTTTTATTATTACTAATTTTTACTTAGCAAAATAACTTAAAAGTTCATTAAGTCGATTTGCAAAGAAAACCGACCCAAGGCAAACACTTGGTTTACCCGGGTGAAACCCGTGTCTCCACCTTGTTTCCCCCGCGTCACATTCTTTCCCAAACCTTCCTTCTTCTTCTCCCTGTACTTGTCCCCTTTGTTTTTTTTTATTCAAAAACTTGTTTTTCCCTCAACAATTCAAACTGCTATATACTCGCGTTCGACCCGATATAAGACTCGAGCCAACACCTATTTTACTCGATCGCCCTCTCGAGTTCTTCCCGGTCGAACGCTCTGACACCATCACCCACGTCGTACACGTGCACAACCCATCGCCCACGTTCTGGCGAACTTCCGCACCTCCAACAAGTCACGATATCACCCTCCATTTGAAAAACAAACTCGATTCACCTTCTCAAATTTCGATTCGAAATCTAACAGTTCGGTCCACCCTACTGCATCAACCCAAATGACAAAACCACATCACCGCCACCGCTCACTTCACCGGAGCACCAGCACCATCAGCCACCACTTCGCCATCGACCCCTCTTCCAATTCCCACAAGCACGTCAAACTCGATCATCTACAAATGCCGAAGTGACCAATTTTCTCCAACCCAGTAAAACTAGGTTTTCAAACTTCAACGACCTCCCATCGCCAGCACCAACCTCTAGGCGACCCTCTCCTATTTTTCTCCGATGCCCCGTAGGCTCCTCTACCTCCCCACAAAGCTTCAACCACCGATCATCCTCCGATCAACAGCATTTGATTCAAACCTGAATTCCAAACAAAAATAAACTGCACTTAATTCTTTGATCTAAAAATCATGAGGTTTGCTTTAAAAATCATATTTTTGTATGAGAATTAAATTTACATACCTGAATTCATGAAATGAGAGGTTTGCATTTTGACTTGTTTAAAGATTTGCTCAGATGTTTTGATGTACAGAAATATTTACAAATTGTTTTATCTGAAATAAAATTTTAAAGCTTAATTTCTGAACAAACAAACAATCTTTGTTTGTATTTTACATTCTAATAGTTATTAGATTAAGAGAGAAAGATTTATTTGCAAATCTGGATTTTTAACAGGAAATAGAAACAGAGGTATCAAAGTGTTACAGGCATACTCAGATTCCCCCATTCACATATATACATATTTCTCAATATTTACAAGCAACAAGTTCAGAGACTTAAGTTTTAGAAGAGTGATGTTACTCACAGGATATTGAAAAAGAGAAACCTGTTAACATGCAAACCTATATATAAACAGATTAAGTTTAAAGATGGAAGTTTGCTCACCTTGATATTTGGAAGCAGAGAACAAAAGTCTGAGAAAACTGAAATTGTTGAGCTATTGTTTACTTCTGATCTTTTCTCAGGATTTAAGAATGCATGCATGTTTTGGTTTGCTTAGTTGTGATAATGAACTGAAGTGAGGAGTTGATGCATATACAAAGGAAGCATGCAGTTTGAAGTTCTTTGCAAGTACAAGATGTAACTATTTGGAATGACTTGTGTATGGCTGAGGTGCATTAGTTATGGGCTAGAGATATAACATTATGTACTTGTTTGCTTTTACTTTATGTTTATATACTTAAACATATACTTGCTGTCCTGCTTCCTATTTTCTGGTTTACAGCCTACATACTTTTGCTTTTACCTGTTTATACTTTAGTTTTGTTTTTAAGTGTACAAACTTATTTATTTTGTTTTGTTTCTATACTTACTTTTCATATTTGCTTTATGCTTTGTATTCCTTTTTTTGTTGCTTTGTTTTTAAATTATGTATGTAGTTAGTTTGTGGATATTTTGCTTTGTTTATGTTCATGCAGTATTGTACTTTGCTTTTGTTTTGTTTTATACTTATTGTTTTTGTTTTATATATCAATGTTCTTATTTTTATTCATAGCTTAAGTATGAATTATTTTACTTTACAAAATAAGTGAACTTCTATTTTTATTTTACTCTTATTACTTTTGTAGCCTACTCCATTTGTATTATCTTGTATTGATTTATTAATATGAGATTAAGATATATATATATATATTTACTTTATATTGTTATATCTTATATTTTATTTACTTTTTATTTATTGTCTTGTATTTAAGATATATATTTTAACCATCAATAATAAATTAACAATTCACTTATTTATTCATTTCGTACTTGTGTCAATGTATATGCTTTAACATTTATTTTTTCAAACCATTAATATAAGATTTAAATTCAAGTAATTTAACACATTTTTATTTGAGATCGGGGAAACTCGCATCAATCCATCTATACATTTCACAATTTTAATTCAAAAATTCGATAAATTATCAATTTAAATTAAATTAAAATCTAGGGTCGTTACACATCCGCTATACAAATGCGGGAAATCAATAACTGCAATATATACATATGCCAATATATATATATATATTGCTATTATATATAATACCAATTTCACTGTTTATGAAATATTCGCGGTATATGTTTTTAATAAATAACATCCGCTTACTAACGGCGCATAATGTCTATTTTAACAATCAATATATAACAATCATCATTCAAACATGCATTCAAATATTTTAAATCTAACTATTTAAAATAAAATCGAAACCGATTCGATTGAGTGAGAAGTTCTCACCATGATTTCAATTCCGTTTTAGCGATTTATTTCGAATAAAATTAAACGGACGTTTAATTTTACCCGAAATTCTCACTAACTCCAAACGACTCCAATCCAATTCCATCGCGTAGTGCTCGTCCATACGATTCCAACGCTTCTTTTTTCGCGCGCTTTCGACCTCGTATGAAAAAGATATGCATTTATGAAGTTTACACGAATTTAATAAACAATTATTTACAACTTTTAATTAATTTTAAACCTAAGCTCCTTCTGGCCGTTGGATTCATGTGAGTAAATCTGGGCCGCACCCCCTAACCCTTTCTTCTTCGTTCTCTTCTACAGGTAATAGCCGCATATGAACCCATCCATACCCATTTAGGGTTTAAATTTGCAACCACCACACTCGCTTCCAGCATGATCAGAGGCCACCACTACGAAGGCCGACCCAACCTCCATGCTCGGCCAGAGCATCTCCAAACTCGGCCACCCCCTTACGCTCGAAATGCGTGCGCAACTGACCCCAAACGCGGCCATCTTATCGACGATCCTGGCAACGAAACTCGATCACAACCGTACAGATCGATAGAGCACGAGATGCTCTACAATGTTGTAGTTGACAACATTCGCTAATTGTTTGTAGATTGGGAGAGATTAAGGAAGAATATTGGGTGATTTCTGGCCTTCGGTTTTGACTGAGGCGGCTAGGGTTATAATTTTTTTCTTCTTCTTGTGAATGGAGGCTATTTATAGAGAATCGAACGACACTATTCATCCGAGAATTCCAAAGTCCGATTCACGCGCCGTAACCAGCGTTTCTAGGGTTTACCCCGCGTTCCGGACACAATGGAACAGGTTTCGGAAGCTAATTCGGACATCTTTGCGAGTTATGGCAACAAACGTTCAACTTGAATTAAACCGATTTAAACGATTTTCTAGGCGTTTTAGCTCGCATCGGACAAACGGTAAATCCAATTGACAGGAAGTTTGAAACCTTACAATAATATCACATTACGGATCCGATGAAACTGGTTTCGTCGAAATCCGAGACTTTTTGAAAAATGGCTATTTTAACTCGCCAAATTAATATTAAAACAATTTCGATGCGTTTCGAGCTGCTACGATCAAACGATAACTCTGATTGCTACGAAAATTGAAATCCGGTAATAACTAACTATTATGGATCCAATGAAACTAGTTTCATCCAATTCTAAGACTGTTCAAAAATTGACTATTTTCACTAGTCGATTAAATATTAAAATATTCAATTTTCACAAATAAACTTTTAATTCGATTTTAAAAGTTCTAAAATATCGTTCTAACTTCAATATGATATAATAAAATTTTAAAAATCATTTACAATCATATATAACTCAATTTTCAATTATTTCCATAATTTAACATATTAAATTATCGATTTAATTATCCAATTAAATCCAATTATTCGAAATAAAATTTACTCGACTTATAAATTTCACTTATTAATATTTAAAATAAATTAAATATTCAAATTTTAAATAATTAAAATTCTGGGTCGTTACAATCTTCCCCCCTTAAAAGAATTTCGTCCTCGAAATTATCAAGTAAGAAAAGTTACAGAATTTATTAACTTTCCCAAAATCCATAGTTAAACTTCTTATAATAACTTTACTAAGTTTTCAAATCATACTTAGTTATCTTTTCAAACCAAACTACTATTGTTTAACTTTCAATTCCAAAATCAAAGTTATAGTTTTCAAAATTTTCCAATTTTCTCAAATTTTTCTAACGCCTTAAATTTTCGGAAAAATTCGCCATAGTCTCCTTTGCGCGGCTCGATCCGAAAAAAAAAAGACAGTATATATATTACAAATATACATCTCATCAAGTAATGAGGCATCCTGAAGGGAAAAAAATGTAAAAGTACGATATGTAATCCGAGATATGTACCTTATTATTTTATTAGCGAGCATATACGGCTAATATAGCGCGAAAGCGAGCTCCAAATGCGAAGCAAACGCGATCCGCACCTACTAAACACTCAACAAACAACATGAGAACATGCATATATGAAAATAATCTCAATATACATCATATAGCAACATAATAACTATATATGTCAACATAGCCAATGTAGTAAAAGCAATATATTCAACCATCAACCAACTAGCATTCATAACCAATAAATATTCATTTATATTCTCATTAATATTCAATGAAATAGGTTTTCAATTTAATCACATTTGATTCATTAACAGTGGATGTTCTTACTAACATTCATTTTCAATTAGTTTATATTCACTAATTCATATTCAAGTTGGTTCACTTCCAAATCAAATTCAATTCTATTTAAGACTCACTTAACTTCCAATTGAATTCCAATTACTTTAACTTTCAATAACGTTAGATTTTAATGAATTACACTTACATTCATTATTTCATATCAACTAAATTCACATTCAATTGATTTACATTCAATCCATTCATTCAATTCAATTTCTAAAGTTGAATTTCATTTACATAACTTAAGTTCATATCTATCACTTAACTTTATTAATTTACTTTGATACCAATATCAACTTAATTTAACATTTCTTAAGTTATATTTCCATTTAACTTTAAATTCATTTTTATTTATAACTTATATTCATAAATATATTCATATAGTTTCACTTCTTATATATATAAGTTTATTTCACAATTGTAAATCACTTTAATTATAATTCTTTTGCTTATACAATTATTCTTTTATTTAGATTATTCAAACAACCAAACAATCTACTTATATACACTTTAATAATTCTTAAAAATTATTCCTTTATATATAAAAATATAATCAAGGTAAAATTATTTCATTTACCCAATTTAAAACAATATTGTGTCGAATTATTCTGTACAAGTGTTTAGAGATCCCTATCAACAACGTTAATTACTCGTATTAACCAGAATCCATATACCACTCAACAAACCAATCATCACAATATAAAACAATTTTATTTCACTAACAAATACGCTCTCATAGCTATTATTACACTCAAACTCATTCTAGAGCACTACTGACTCTATCTCTAATGAGTAATACCCAACAGAACCATGGTTGTCGCTTAACCATATGCTCTGATACCAAATGTAACGTCCCGAAAATTTTCGACTTTCGAAAATTCAACATCGATACTCACTTTATTGACTGCCGAAAAATCGAAGGCCGGAAACCCGAAATGTTGTGGTTTAAGAAAAAGAAAAAGAGAGAAAAAGAGAGAAGACAGAAAATAGAGGGAAAAGAGAGAGAAAAAAAACATAGAAAATAGAACGGAACAGAACAACATCAAAATCTTACAATCGCAGCGGAACAACATATAATAATAAATGAATAATCTTTAAACAAAGAACTATATCAGTTATTACATAACATTACATCATATCATCAGAGTGTACAACATCATACAACAACAAACAGCGGAAAAGAAATACTATATACTAGTAATACGCCATGCCATCCAGCTTGCCTCCAGCAACTCCAGAATATCCTGATAAACCTTAACTCTTGATTGCCCGTGTAGAAATTGGTGGGCACCCAGAGTTTAGGAAGTAAAACAATAAACTCCGAGTCAGTCATGTGACTGGTGTGAGAACTCAAAACAGTTTATTTGTCTTTAAAATCAAAATAGAGGAATATTTTTAAAGTCAATTCGCAATGCTTTTAAAAATGAGACTACCATAAGACCTCCCGCCACACACACAATGCAAACGCAGAATCGGAGGAGATTTCTCCTTATGATAGTCAAAGATGCTTGATACGCATTAAAAAAGAACATTTGATATTATTACTAGTGCATAGTGTAGAGAAAATTCATTTCGAAAATAAAGATATAAATCTTAGCCGACATAGACATTTAGAACTATGCCTACTATAGCTACCATCCAAACAGTGGGGCGGCACCATAAGTAGATGGCAGGTAATACAACTAATACCGTACAAGGCTCGTATTTGAAGAATGGATTTTCCAACAAATGGTCAGGCCAAGGAACTTCCCATTGCCACATGGAAACGCCTCTGGAAGGACGCCCCGAGAACCCAACTGGATCTCTGCCAAACAAGGTTGGGAACCCCTTTTCCCAAGGGATATTACAAACCCTCAGATATGCCACCCTCGGTCCTTTGGGACCTTTAAACGAGAGCTCTCTAATCAACATCACACCATAATAATAAGTGTTTCAACATGAGTAAGTATCTGGGCTCCATACCATGATACTACCATTTTCCAGAAGGAATGGTCATACCCTAGGGACGTTATCCCTGAAAACCTTGCCGCACAATTCCTGTTTCGACCATTACCGGTTTGTGAGGCTCGACGAAGTCTCGTCCACAAAAACACACTTTATACAAAAGCCGTGCTTTGGGTCAACAAATGATCATAGTAATGATCACAAAGATAAATGATCAAACAAATGATCCTATCACAAATGATCAACACAATGATCATTTCACAGCAACACTCAGCATGTCACATTACCAAATTGGGAATATATCGCTGATAACCTTCAAATACATAACCTCTGAGCTCGTACATCTCAGAGAAGGGTGTTAAGCTAAGAGAATAAATTCTCCGCTACCAACAGAAATATATTTGAAAGAAATCGGCTTTATATCTCAATTTGTAATGTTAGACATACAATCCATATAAGTCTGTTCCGGGCTCGAACAGAACCGAAGGCACTTACAAAGAAGTCCTTGCAATCCGGATAATCTCTAATCACGTCCGGACTTCCCATCACATAGGGAGTCTCTATATCGTAGCTACTCGGTGCAAAGACAATCGACGAGTTGTCCTTTCGCTTTTGAAAATATCTGGTCTTCAACACCGGTCTTCAAATGCAATTCATAACGACGTATCACATATTCGGAATGGGTTATACGACCCCATGGTCCTTTCCCGGTTAACCCGAATAGTGAGCGCTTATATTTAAAAATAAGTATGGCATTCAAATTCAAAAGAAATCACATCAAATACCCATTCAAAGGGAAATATTGATAGTCGGTTATTGAACTATCAATGGATATGCACACATCACCAGTTTCCAAATAATTTTCCAAATTATTTATTTTCCAAAATATCTTTACAAGATATATTATTTTCAATACTTCAAAAATAAATCAATATTTATTTTTAAACAAGTTCCCCTTTCTTTTATAAATTCCATAGTTTATTTATATTTCACAATATCTACTGATATACGATTTTCAATAGGTTTCAATATTCCTTTTCAATTTATCTTCAAAAAGATAAATTCTCAAAATATTCACTTTATATTGGAAAACATTTCCATACTTATTAAATAAGTAATTCACGAACCTATTTATTTTCAACACTTGGAAAATATTCAATATACTTAAATCGAGATTAAGTATGTATTTCATTCTTTAAGGAAATCATTCTCTTAAACATATTTATTTGGGCCAAAACGAATGTTACGTAAAACATCGTTACGACAACCCAAAATCACTAGTATAGGGATTCGAATTTAAGATAGATATATAAATCCCAATACTATACAAAACATTTCCTTTCGGAAATCATTTACTATAACAACAGTGTTATAGTCCACCATTTCCTTCTATTTCTCGAAAACGTCTATTTCAACAATAAATGTTGAAATCTATGGTTTCGAATCTTAATGCATTTAAAACAATCGTTAGATCGTTTTAATTCTATATAAAACATCACATTCGAAACAATTTCTTTAACATATTATTCACTATTCAAAAACGTGAATATACTATGTTAACCAATTTCATCATTTCTATACATTTCATTTTAAAGGATTATTCACTGTCTAAAACGTGAATATAACTTCGTAAATAAGTTATAAAAATTAACTTATCAAAATAAGTCGTTTGCGAATTTTATAAAACAACGTTTATAAATTCTATTTCTATTTGTTTTATAACTACTTCCTTTTATAAATTCCTTTATTAACCTATTCGATTTATAACTCAATTATAAGCTAAAGGTTCATATTATAAGTCAAATACTTATAATTTATTTGTTTACAAAATCGTTCCTTTAAACTTCATAATTATAAATCTTATAACTTATAAGATTCATTTATTTATCCAAAACCATTATTTTAATAACTTTACAAATTTTATAAACCTACTATTTATAAAATTCCATTTATAACTTCACCGTTTATAATTCTATAAATTTCATTCATTTTCGAATTTCATTCATAATTCATTCTAACACTTATAAAACTCGTTTTATAATTCCAAATATTTTAATTTATAAATATCAATTTATAAATCTCTTATATAAATCAATTTATACTATTATTTTAAAACATCTTTAAACTCCTTTATAATTTCATCATTTTGATTTATAAAATAGTTAAATTTTATAAATCCTATATTTTCAACTTTTTATAATAAATTCTAAAATCCCAATTTAACTATTTTATAAAATCATTAACCCCATATTTTCAAAAATCAACTTTTAACTATATTTCTCAAAAATCATAATTTTTATAACATTAAAATTATAACGTTTATTTATTTAAAATGAATCAATTCCAAACATACTTTATAAACGTTTTCTTTCAAAAATCACTTTAAAAATCATTTTAAAATTCCAAATTTGGTCCAATGAAGCTACATACCAAATAGTCAATCACGACAACAACGATATCATACATCGATATGATAAGCCATCAAATATCAAAATATCTGAATTCAAATAAAAACTGTTGAGGAATCCAGTTGGATCCCCCCAACCTGTTTCCTGCATCCAAAAACATTAGCACAATACCAATTCCGCTCCAGTACAGAATTATCGCGGTATATGGGATTTAAAATATTATCCGCTTAATAGAAGGCGCAATAGGGTCTCATCCGCTATACAAATGCGGGAAATCAATAACTGCAATATATACATATGCCAATATATATATATATTGCTATTATATATAATACCAATTTCACTGTTTATGAAATATTCGCGGTATATGTTTTTAATAAATAACATCCGCTTACTAACGACGCATAATGTCTATTTTAACAATCAATATATAACAATCATCATTCAAACATGCATTCAAATATTTTAAATCTAACTATTTAAAATAAAATCGAAACCGATTCGATTGAGTGAGAAGTTCTCACCTTGATTTCAATTCCGTTTTAGCGATTTATTTCGAATAAAATTAAACGGACGTTTAATTTTACCCAAAATTCTCACTTACTCCAAACGACTCCAATCCAACTCCATCGCGTAGTGCTCATCCATACGATTCCAACGCTTCTTGTTTCGCGCGTTTTCGACCTCGTATGAAAAGGATATGCATTTATGAAGTTTACACGAATTTTGTAACGACCCGCCTTTTTGGACAGTTTAAACCGACGATCAAATACACATGTCGATTCCAAACCATTAAAAGGGCAGATAGTTATTGGGGTAATTAAGAAAAGAAAAGGAAGGGAAATAAAGGAAATGAAACAACACAGAATCTCACAGCGGAAGGCTAAAGTATAATAATAAAATAACAGTTCATGAAGCTGTTAATTAAATGAATACATTTGAAATGAATACATTTGATTATTATTATACAACATTTATCAGAGTTACATACACAACAAATATCATACAACAATACAGCGGAATGGAATGAATATAATAGTAGTAGATAATATACCAAATCTTCGTCTCCGTCCTCCAAGGAAATGATCTTCAACCTAAACTGAAAACTCAGGACTGACCCGAGCGTAATGAAAAGACAAACACTCGAGTCAGGACTAAATATCCTCATGTAAGTTAAGTCAATCGTAAATAAATATGAGTGTAACGGCGTCAGAGATGTTTACGGGGTTTGACATCTCATATCCAGTGTCAACGTGCGTGCAATAACTTAAGAGATGTTACGGGATTTTCCATCTCTCAAGGATCCGTGAAACTATCTACTATGTAGTAATATACGCTAAGTAGATAATGCCTATTAGTAATATAAAGTATCAAAATAGCGTTAAGGCGTTACCATAATCCCCCTTAACACATTTTTATATTCCCAAAAGCATATACAAGACCGTAGTTTCCCCAAAACCGGAAGTCACCAGAGGGCAATCCATATACTCAAGGTACAAATCAAAAACGTAGTGGTCGCGAATAGGATAATCAGTATGACAAGGTACATGAGGCGATACCAACTAGGATACTAGTAGTTGCGTGATCCGGACTGATGTTGGGCATAGCCAGCAGCTACCCCAACACCGCGAAACAACACTCCCAAATCAAGGGGTGCACCCAAATCGAATCACAAATGTAATAGAAATGGTATCGAAGAAGTGTGTCCGCTAGAGGTGGCGAACCTCAATGGCCCGGCGCGGCTCCTGTTTTAGTCATGTCAGGGGTCATCCAATAATCGTTCTCTTTCTTCAGTCAACGCGTTCACCAAACCATCCACTTCATTCTGGATCATCACTCCGCGTATAATAGTTATTAAAGTGGTTTTCGGTATCGACAGAGAGTATGTCCATATCCGATCCCGGTCTCTTTAATAACTACGTATTATTACACCTTTGGCTCTTTATATTTCAAATCGATTCATAATTGATATCAAAATATCATATTCGCTTCAAAAATCAAATCCATTCAAATATCATCGTATCTTTCAAAATATCAGATTTCATATTTAAATTCAAGATTTAAATATAAACATTTCACCTTATTGACCAGCTTAGGATTTTAGAAAAATAGTTTTAAGTAGTTTAAAAGTAGTTTTAAATAATTAAAATAGTTAAAAACACTTAAAATCTTTAAAATAGATAAATTAGTTTAAAATAATTTAAATTGGGTTAAGTAGATTTAAAATAGATTAAAATAGTTTAAGTATTCAAAATGGTTTATATAGCAGAGTAATTTGGAAAACAAATTAAAACAGCTTCAAAATCAATCCATTTCAATTATAACTTCCCAATTCAAATCAATTTCAATTTCCATTCTACCGATTCAATTTCGATTACAATTTAAAACAATGTCAACTTTTACTTCAAATTTATTCAAAAATTTTATTCACTTTCAATTAATTCAATTTCAATTTATATCGATTTAGAGCTGGATTTTCAAAATATCAATTTATAACACTTAACAAAATTATCCTTCAATATTCAAATTTAAATCCAAATTTCAAATATGATTCAATTCCAAGCTCATTTCAAAATATCACTTTTATGTCACTTTACTTAGTAATATTCAAAGCTCAAATTTAATGTTCAATCTTTAAAACAAATAAATTTCCGAAATTCAATCATATCCAAATTTCAAATCTCAAAGTCTCCACTTAAATTTATTCAACAATTTCTTTTAACCAAAATTTTATTTCAACATTTCAAACTCAATTTTTCGATAAATTCGATTTCTATACATTGATTTCTATTTATCACTCTTAAATCGAAACATTTAAATAAATTTCAAATCGACGCTTTCAAAAAATTATTAATTTAGCCAATTCGGTGTCCGTATATATTTTTCTATCCTATGGCCAAGTAATTATTTATTTCAATTAAATGTCAGGGATGAGTATACATTACTTAAATTAAATCTCAGTATCATATGTATGCATAACAGGATCTATATAAGCAAATAAACATCCAAACATTCAATTATCAACCAATAGCATCTATCAAAATACCTCATCCAATAAACAATACAATTCATGGCAGTTTCATAGTTATCAATGTCAGGTAATTTAATCGCAATTCAATTTTAATTCAATTTAACTGTCAATTTAATTTTTCAACGGTTAATGCAAATGACAAGCTATATGACAATTAAATTTTTACCAAACAACGACAAATAAAATCATAACACTTCATAATATCAAATTTAACTAGCATAAAGATATTTAGTACGGTGTGAGCGTTATAAAACACTCACTTTGATTTTTACGATTTTAAATCAAATCGAACGACGTTCGATTTAACTCAAAATTTTCTCTAGCTCCAAATGATTCCAATCCAGTTCCATAGCGAAGAGCTCGTCCATACGATTCCAACGCAACTGATTTCGCGCGTTTTCGACCTCGTATGAAAAAGTTATGAATTTTTAAAGTTACACGAATTAAAATATAACTATATTACAAATTTTATTTTAGCATTTCATACCCTACAAATTTCTGGCCGTAGGATATCTCTGGATCAAATCGTGGCCGCGTGATATGCTTCTTCCCCAAACGCATATGCTCCAGTAAAACGAACGCACAAAGAACCCATAAGCCATCACCTAGGGTTAAATATTGTGACCACCACGATCAACTTCAGGCCGATCAACGACCATGGTTTTGAAGCTCACGACGAAGGCTACCTTCGGCTGTAAGATGGTGGAACTCGGCCTCCTATTTTACCTCGAAAAACGTGAAAAACGCAGTAGGTTTGAACGTGATTTCCCGTCGATCCGTGGCTCCGTTTTCGATCATCTCCGTATGGATTTGAAGCTTTCATCGTGCTCTACAACTTTGTAGTTGAGAGTTTTTACTAATTGTTGATGGATTGAGAGGAAAATGAGGAGGAAGTTTTGAAATTTTCAGGCCATTGAAATGAAAGTGGCGGCTGGTCAAAAGAGTTAGGGTTTTGGAGCAAATGAAAGAGGATGGGTCCTTTTATAGAAAATTTCCCAATTTACTATTCATCGAAATTTTCCGAACTCCAAACGAAGCGTGCCGGCAGGCGTTTCTAAGGTTTACCCCACATTCCGAACGCAATGGAACGTGTTTCGGAAGCTAATTCGATCGTATGTGTGAGTTACGGCAATAAACGATAAATTTTAAATTAAACCGATTAAACGATTTTCTATGCGTTTTGGCTTGCCCCGGACAAACGGTAAATCCGATTGACACGAAATTTGAAACCTTACAATAATATCACATTACGGATCCAATGAAACTAGTTTCATCGAAATCCGAGACCGTTTGAAAAATGACTATTTTAACTCGCCAAATTAATATTAAAACAATTTCAACGCGTTTCGAGCTGCCACGGTCAAACGACAACTCCGATTGCTACGAAAATTGAAATCCGATAATAACTAACTATTACAGATCCAATGGAACTTGTTTCGTCCAATTCTGAGACTGTTCAAAAATTGGCTATTTTCCAGTCGATAATTAAATATTAAAATATTCAATTTTCACAAATTTACTTTTAATTCGATTTTAAAGGTTCTACAACATCATTCTAACTTTCATATGATAAAATAAAATTTTACAAATCATTTTTAATCATACTAAACCCATTATTCAATTTATCCAATAAATTCCAATTTTTATCTTATTAACTCTATTAAAATCCAAATATAACTTACATTCACTTTGGAAACCAATTTGAATCATATTAAATCAAATTTCAATTATTCACTCTATTTTCATATATTAAATTTCAATATCAAATTAATCATATCAAATTCGGAATTTAATTTATTCAAACATTCGTAATATTAAATTTAACAAATTCGATTATTCTTAAATCACTATCTTTTGAAATATTCAAAATGAACTTATAAAATTTAACTTTTGAAACGAATTAAAATTATAGAACAACTATTTCCATTATACGGTTATTTAATTCCCATTATTAAATTATTGAATAATTTCCAAATATTTAATTTAAAAATTTTACCGGTTCAATATTCAATATTTGATTTTAAATAGATTTTACTTATCAATCAATTACTCTATTATACCCAATGAATTTCAACATTTATTATCCTATTCATCTATTGATTTCAAAGGCATTCACTAAGTAGCATTTATTTTTCATTACTTGGATAATTGTTGTCGCAATTCATTCCATTTATTATTATTCCAAACGACTTATAATTTTTTTCTAACACTAAAATCACGAAAACTTATTAAATTAGCTATTTTAATTATCGAAAATTTACAGGTCGTTACACTCTCCCCCACTCAAAACTTTTCGTCCCCGAAAAGGAAAAAGAAGAGAAAGGAACTAAGTAAAGAATTCAACATTTGATATATTTTATTCAAAATTATCCACTTATAAACAATGAAATTCCATTTATAAAGTCATAACTACGCTTTCACTAAGTTACTCCGAACGGCTTCCTAACTTTAAAAGTTAGTACTCAAAACAAGTTATAAAATTTAAAAACTTGAAAAATTTCTAACACCCGGATTCCCGGAAAATTTCGGCAGAGTCTCCTTTGCGCGGCTCGATCGGAAAAAATATAATAGCATATATATCACAAATATACATCTCATCTCAATGATGAGGCATCCCATATGTGGGGAAACAACTTATAAATATCACCAATATCATATAAAACCGTAAGCGTACCTTTTATTTAGCATTTATTAGCATTTTACTTACATTATGCGTTTAGCGTAGAAGCGAGCTCTACAACGAAGCGCAACCCCTTTGCCACCTACTAAAATGCTCAATAACTAAGTTAGAACCATACATATAAAGATAGATCACTATACTTAGCCTACACAACATATATATAACATATTTAGCTTCAAAACTGAGATTTCAATTTCTGGACAGCAAACAAATTTTAGCTTTAGGTCATCTAAACGGTAAAATTTGACAACAGAATCTAAACAAAAGTTGTTGCATTCATTTCAGGCTTTCCGGAATGTCCAAAATCATCGAATTCGGATCATCCGTTCAAAAGTTATGGCTGTTTTACTTAGAGTATACGCCTCAGCCTGGGCAGTGTTTGCGCAGGTCCGCGACGTTCACCCATATTTCCGACCTTCTAAACGACATCAAAACACAAAACACTTAAAACAAAAGTTTTAACTTAAGTTCTTAGCTTTCCAGAAAGGGCAAGATCATCAAAATCCGATAAACCAGTCAAAAGATATGGCGAAAATACTAAAGATGTATACTACAGATTTTTACCTATTTTACACAGGCCAGCGAGTAACATTCAAGTTTTTAACCTAGTAGACGAAGGAATTTCTCAAGACACTCTAAATAAAAGTTGTGCTATAGTTTCTAAGCTTTCCGAAAAGTCCAAGATCGTCGAATTCCGTTCATCCATTTAAAAGTTATGGTTGTTTTCGTTTCAGCATATATTGGACAATGTTGGATTTTTTTTTTTCCCCAAAAATTTGCTTTTATTATTTCAAAGTACAAAACATCAAAACTTCAAAATTTTTAAAGAACAATCATAAACACAAAGTCATTTATTTTCTTATTCATCCATGCAATAGGTTTACATTCAATTTGTTTCCGATTTATTCAAGTTTGTTTCATTCACAATTTTAATTCAAGTCAATTTGTTCCCAATTTGAATTTAATTATTTAAAATTTTATTCCGTTTATTCAATTCCATTAACACTAATGAATTCTACTTAATCAATTATCATCCATCTAACAACCAATGCATATCAAATATTAACAACCATCCAGAATCTACACTAAATCAATTATACATTTCCAAGTCAATTTTAATTTCATACACTTCCAAGTTTATTGACATTTAGTTATACTCAAATTTAATTAGTTTCCATTTACCAATTTTATATTTCATTAAGTTTAAATTTTATTCATTCACTTATACATGTATCATTCATTTTACAGCTTAAATTTCTTTTATATTTACAACTATCAATAGATCTTTACATTTTATTTTTCACTCTCACACTGGTATATTATTTCTCTACTTATCCTTATTAGCATTTTAAACCCTTTAAGTATTTGGTAAGTTATAGTTATGCAAATAGAATGTAGTTAAACAACATACAACTTCTTTTCATTTAAAGTTGAATTTTCAATTTATCAATTCTTAAGTCATTACTTAAATTTCACTATAATTTAATTTCACATTTACATTCACATATAGTATTTTCATTTTATATTAACATAATCGTGAATCACCTTTAAATGTTAATTTAAATTCCAATTATTTACTAACAATTTCATTTATATTTGCAAACCATTAATTAAATGCATATTTCATTATTCAAACCTATACTTGTATATTATCCAATTAACAATTCATATAACATTTTTTTTGAACTTCTTAAATATTTTGGTAAGTTATATCTATGCTATAGAATGAAATTTAATACTATGCGAGTTTTACAGTTTCAATTTTATTTTAAGTTCATAATTTACTAATTCTAAGGATTTCTACTTCAATTGATATTTTCACTTAGCTCTTAGGTTCATTTCTCATTTCACAATTCAGAAGTTCCCTAATGATTCAAGTCTAAATTCATTTCAATCAAAAAAAAAATCATTAATTATTAAAGAACTTAAGAATTCCAATCCCGGTTTCATTTCAAATCAAGGTTTGAAATAATATATACTTATATAATTTATATATCAAATCATACTATAGAGAATGCAAAATAAAATAAAATTTGAGTCAAAACAAGGTTTAGACAAGCTATTAAGTGGTCTCCCCCACTCAGACTCTCGAAAATAAACGCCGATGATGCGTGCACTCATCACCGAAATCATTTTCTCGCGTCAAGAGAAGGGAATATAACACTTATTATAAAAAAAATAATCCTTCGAAAACAATTTCAACTCAATTATACTATCATATAATGCTCATATTATATTTTTCAAATTCTTGTAAGTCAATCTCAAACACCGGAATTTAAATTACCAAATCCAAGTTAAAGTTCATTTATATTCATTATCAATTGTGTTTACAAGATTTCATTTTCCTAAATCTATTGTTATTTAATCAATTGTTGTAAATATTGACTGATCAAACAATAACGATAATAATCTAATATTATCATCTCCTAACAATCAATTCAATCAAAATGAATAAATATTCAAATAATTCTTTATATAAAAATATATTCCAAAACGATATTGTGTTGGTTTGTCCTATTCGAGTGTTTAGAAATTCCTATCGACGCCTTGGCGTCCCAAGTATCGACCAGAATTCATAAATACTCAACGGAACAAATTAACACAATATAAAACCATTTTATATCAAATAACAAGTACGCTCTCTCATATACACTCAACTCATTCATATAGTTTACCTCTATTTCAATGAGTTATTCCCCACTAGAGCCAAGGTTTATCGCTAAACCAAAGCTCTGATACCAACTGTAACGACCCGCCTTTTTGGACAGTTTAAACCGACGATCAAATACACATGTCGATTCCAAACCATTAAAAGGGCAGATAGTTATTGGGGTAATTAAGAAAAGAAAAGGAAGGGAAATAAAGGAAATGAAACAACACAGAATCTCACAGCGGAAGGCTAAAATATAATAATAAAATAACAATTCATGAAGCTGTTAATTAAATGAATACATTTGAAATGAATACATTTGATTATTATTATACAACATTTATCAGAGTTACATACACAGCAAATATCATACAACAATACAGCGGAATGGAATGAATATAATAGTAGTAGATAATATACCAAATCTTCGTCTCCGTCCTCCAAGGAAATGATCTTCAACCTAAACTGAAAACTCAGGACTGACCCGAGCGTAATGAAAAGACAAACACTCGAGTCAGGACTAAATATCCTCATGTAAGTTAAGTCAATCGTAAATAAATATGAGTGTAACGGCGTCAGAGATGTTTACGGGGTTTGACATCTCATATCCAGTGTCAACGTGCGTGCAATAACTTAAGAGATGTTACGGGATTTTCCATCTCTCAAGGATCCGTGAAACTATCTACTATGTAGTAATATACGCTAAGTAGATAATGCCTATTAGTAATATAAAGTATCAAAATAGCGTTAAGGCGTTACCATAATCCCCCTTAACACATTTTTATATTCCCAAAAGCATATACAAGACCGTAGTTTCCCCAAAACCGGAAGTCACCAGAGGGCAATCCATATACTCAAGGTACAAATCAAAAACGTAGTGGTCGCGAATAGGATAATCAGTATGACAAGGTACATGAGGCGATACCAACTAGGATACTAGTAGTTGCGTGATCCGGACTGATGTTGGGCATAGCCAGCAGCTACCCCAACACCGCGAAACAACACTCCCAAATCAAGGGGTGCACCCAAATCGAATCACAAATGTAATAGAAATGGTATCGAAGAAGTGTGTCCGCTAGAGGTGGCGAACCTCAATGGCCCGGCGCGGCTCCTGTTTTAGTCATGTCAGGGGTCATCCAATAATCGTTCTCTTTCTTCAGTCAACGCGTTCACCAAACCATCCACTTCATTCTGGATCATCACTCCGCGTATAATAGTTATTAAAGTGGTTTTCGGTATCGACAGAGATTATGTCCATATCCGATCCCGGTCTCTTTAATAACTACGTATTATTACACCTTTGGCTCTTTATATTTCAAATCAATTCATAATTGATATCAAAATATCATATTCGCTTCAAAAATCAAATCCATTCAAATATCATCGTATCTTTCAAAATATCAGATTTCATATTTAAATTCAAGATTTAAATATAAACATTTCACCTTATTGACCAGCTTAGGATTTTAGAAAAATAGTTTTAAGTAGTTTAAAAGTAGTTTTAAATAATTAAAATAGTTAAAAACACTTAAAATCTTTAAAATAGATAAATTAGTTTAAAATAATTTAAATTGGGTTAAGTAGATTTAAAATAGATTAAAATAGTTTAAGTATTCAAAATGGTTTATATAACAGAGTAATTTGGAAAACAAATTAAAACAGCTTCAAAATCAGTCCATTTCAATTATAACTTCCCAATTCAAATCAATTTCAATTTCCATTCTACCGATTCAATTTCGATTACAATTTAAAACAATGTCAACTTTTACTTCAAATTTATTCAAAAATTTTATTCACTTTCAATTAATTCAATTTCAATTTATATCGATTTAGAGCTGGATTTTCAAAATATCAATTTATAACACTTAACAAAATTATCCTTCAATATTCAAATTTAAATCCAAATTTCAAATATGATTCAATTCCAAGCTCATTTCAAAATATCACTTTTATGTCACTTTACTTAGTAATATTCAAAGCTCAAATTTAATGTTCAATCTTTAAAACAAATAAATTTCCGAAATTCAATCATATCCAAATTTCAAATCTCAAAGTCTCCACTTAAATTTATTCAACAATTTCTTTTAACCAAAATTTTATTTCAACATTTCAAACTCAATTTTTCGATAAATTCGATTTCTATACATTGATTTCTATTTATCACTCTTAAATCGAAACATTTAAATAAATTTCAAATCGACGCTTTCAAAAAATTATTAATTTAGCCAATTCGGTGTTCGTATATATTTTTCTATCCTATGGCCAAGTAATTATTTATTTCAATTAAATGTCAGGGATGAGTATACATTACTTAAATTAAATCTCAGTATCATATGTATGCATAACAGGATCTATATAAGCAAATAAACATCCAAACATTCAATTATCAACCAATAGCATCTATCAAAATACCTCATCCAATAAACAATACAATTCATGGCAGTTTCATAGTTATCAATGTCAGGTAATTTAATCGCAATTCAATTTTAATTCAATTTAACTGTCAATTTAATTTTTCAACGGTTAATGCAAATGACAAGCTATATGACAATTAAATTTTTACCAAACAACGACAAATAAAATCATAACACTTCATAATATCAAATTTAACTAGCATAAAGATATTTAGTACGGTGTGAGCGTTATAAAACACTCACTTTGATTTTTACGATTTTAAATCAAATCGAACGACGTTCGATTTAACTCAATATTTTCTCTAGCTCCAAATGATTCCAATCCAGTTCCATAGCGAAGAGCTCGTCCATACGATTCCAACGCAACTGATTTCGCGCGTTTTCGACCTCGTATGAAAAAGTTATGAATTTTTAAAGTTACACGAATTAAAATATAACTATATTACAAATTTTATTTTAGCATTTCATACCCTACAAATTTCTGGCCGTAGGATATCTCTGGATCAAATCGTGGCCGCGTGATATGCTTCTTCCCCAAACGCATATGCTCCAGTAAAACGAACGCACAAAGAACCCATAAGCCATCACCTAGGGTTAAATATTGTGACCACCACGATCAACTTCAGGCCGATCAACGACCATGGTTTTGAAGCTCACGACGAAGGCTACCTTCGGCTGTAAGATGGTGGAACTCGGCCTCCTATTTTACCTCGAAAAACGTGAAAAACGCAGCAGGTTTGAACGTGATTTCCCGTCGATCCGTGGCTCCGTTTTCGATCATCTCCGTATGGATTTGAAGCTTTCATCGTGCTCTACAACTTTGTAGTTGAGAGTTTTTGCTAATTGTTGATGGATTGAGAGGAAAATGAGGAGGAAGTTTCGAAATTTTCAGGCCATTGAAATGAAAGTGGCGGCTGGTCAAAAGAGTTAGGGTTTTGGAGCAAATGAAAGAGGATGGGTCCTTTTATAGAAAATTTCCCAATTTACTATTCATCGAAATTTTCCGAACTCCAAACGAAGCGTGCCGGCAGGCGTTTCTAAGGTTTACCCCACATTCCGAACGCAATGGAACGTGTTTCGGAAGCTAATTCGATCGTATGTGTGAGTTACGGCAATAAACGATAAATTTTAAATTAAACCGATTAAACGATTTTCTATGCGTTTTGGCTTGCCCCGGACAAACGGTAAATCCGATTGACACGAAATTTGAAACCTTACAATAATATCACATTACGGATCCAATGAAACTAGCTTCATCGAAATCCGAGACCGTTTGAAAAATGACTATTTTAACTCGCCAAATTAATATTAAAACAATTTCAACGCGTTTCGAGCTGCCACGGTCAAACGACAACTCCGATTGCTACGAAAATTGAAATCCGATAATAACTAACTATTACGGATCCAATGGAACTTGTTTCGTCCAATTCTGAGACTGTTCAAAAATTGGCTATTTTCTAGTCGATAATTAAATATTAAAATATTCAATTTTCACAAATTTACTTTTAATTCGATTTTAAAGGTTCTACAACATCATTCTAACTTTCATATGATAAAATAAAATTTTACAAATCATTTTTAATCATACTAAACCCATTATTCAATTTATCCAATAAATTCCAATTTTTATCTTATTAACTCTATTAAAATCCAAATATAACTTACATTCACTTTGGAAACCAATTTGAATCATATTAAATCAAATTTCAATTATTCACTCTATTTTCATATATTAAATTTCAATATCAAATTAATCATATCAAATTCGGAATTTAATTTATTCAAACATTCGTAATATTAAATTTAACAAATTCGATTATTCTTAAATCACTATCTTTTGAAATATTCAAAATGAACTTATAAAATTTAACTTTTGAAACGAATTAAAATTATAGAACAACTATTTCCATTATACGGTTATTTAATTCCCATTATTAAATTATTGAATAATTTCCAAATATTTAATTTAAAAATTTTACCGGTTCAATATTCAATATTTGATTTTAAATAGATTTTACTTATCAATCAATTACTCTATTATACCCAATGAATTTCAACATTTATTATCCTATTCATCTATTGATTTCAAAGGCATTCACTAAGTAGCATTTATTTTTCATTACTTGGATAATTGTTGTCGCAATTCATTCCATTTATTATTATTCCAAACGACTTATAATTTTTTTCTAACACTAAAATCACGAAAACTTATTAAATTAGCTATTTTAATTATCGAAAATTTACGGGTCGTTACAAATTTAATAAACAATTATTTACAACTTTTAATTAATTTTAAACCTAAGCTCCTTCTGGCCGTTGGATTCATGTGAGTAAATCTGGGCCGCACCCCCCTACCCCTTTCTTCTTCGTTCTCTTCTACAGGTAATAGCCGCATATGAACCCATCCATACCCATTTAGGGTTTAAATTTGCAGCCACCACACTCGCTTCCAGCATGATCACAGACCACCACTACGAAGGCCGACCCAACCTCCATGCTCGGCCAGAGCATCTCCAAACTCGGCCACCCCCTTACGCTCGAAATGCGTGCGCAACTGACCCCAAACGCGGCCATCTTGTCGACGATCCTGGCAACGAAACTCGATCACAACCGTACAGATCGATAGAGCACGAGATGCTCTACAATGTTGTAGTTGACAACATTCGCTAATTGTTTGTAGATTGGGAGAGATTAAGGAAGAATGTTGGGTGATTTCTGGCCTTCGGTTTTGACTGAGGCGGCTAGGGTTATAAATTTTTTTATTTTTTTATTTTCTTGCGAATGGAGGCTATTTATAGAGAATCGAACGACACTATTCATCCGAGAATTCCAAACTCCGATTCACGCGCCGTAACCAGCGTTTCTAGGGTTTACCCTACGTTCCGGACACAATGGAATAGGTTTCGGAAGCTAATTCGAACATCTGTGCGAGTTATGGCAACAAACGTTCAATTTGAATTAAACCGATTTAAACGATTTTCTAGGCGTTTTAGCTTGCACCGGACAAACGGTAAATCCAATTGACACGAAATTTGAAACCTTACAATAATATCACATTACGGATCCGATGAAACTGGTTTCGTCGAAATCCGAGACTTTTTGAAAAATGGCTATTTTAACTCGCCAAATTAATATTAAAACAATTTCGATGCGTTTCGAGCTGCTACGATCAAAGGATAACTCCGATTGCTACGAAAATTGAAATCCGGTAATAACTAACTATTACGGATCCAATGAAACTAGTTTCGTCCAATTCTGAGACTGTTCAAAAATTGACTATTTTCACTAGTCGATTAAATATTAAAATATTCAATTTTCACAAATAAACTTTTAATTCGATTTTAAAAGTTCTAAAATATCGTTCTAACTTCAATATGATATAATAAAATTTTACAAATTATTTACAATCATATTTAACTCAATTTTCAATTATTTCCATAATTTAACATATTAAATTATCGATTTAATTATCCAATTAAATCCAATTATTCGAAATAAAATTTACTCGACTTATAAATTTCACTTATTAATATTTAAAATAAATTAAATATTCAAATTTTAAATAATTAAAATTCTGGGTCGTTACAAAGAAAGTTTATAATAGGAAAGTTTAATAAAAGGAAACAATTACACCCTATATTTAACAGAATTTAAGATGGGAACTTTATAAAATAATATTTTGAAATGGCTAAAAGTTGAATGTAAATAAATTATTTTGAGAATAATTAGTGAAGTTTAGAATGTTTTTTTATTTAATATTGAGATTAATGGAAAATTCGAAAGATGAATGATTTTGGAAAAAAATTAATTAGTGAAATAATTTTGAGGTTTGTAAGTGGAAATTATTTTGGGAATGAAATTTGTTAGGGTTTTGATAAAATAAGAGAATTTTGAAGATATATATTTCTATTTACCGATGATTATAAAATGTTTAGAGTTTATCTATGAAATGAAGTTAGAAACTTATATTTTTAGAGTGCAGAATGATCTGGTTTAAAAGAAGGAAAGTTTATGAAAAGATGTTTTGATGTAAGCAGCAAGATGATTGCAATTTATTTTATTTAATTTAATGAAAATTTTCATTTTTGAGGATTTAATAAGAAGTGAATTTTTAGAAGTAATATATATTATTATTTTTAATGGATTAATAGCTTTAAAATGAAGTGTTTGAGATAAATGAAGATTTTAAATTATGATTTTGAAGTTGTAGATATATTCGGATTAAGAATATTTTCAAATTTGAGATTATAAAAGTATTTGGAAACTATAAATTCTTTGTAGCATTTCCATACTACTAATAAAGTGGAAATCTGAAGAGAAAGTATTTTTGAGGTTCTAAAATTTATTGACGAGTTTGAAAGAAGGTTTCTTTGAAACCAATTAAATTATTTTAAAATATGGATTTGAGATTAAATGAGAAAATCAACAGTTATTATTTTAAAAATAGAAGGAATTAATAAAAGAGGTGTTTTGAGATTATATTTAAATGATGTATTTTTATAATAAGAGGGAAACAATAATGAGGCGAAATTTGTTGAAATAAAAATCATCATCTCGTTAAATACCAATTAATGATATATTGATGTGTGTATGGATTATTGTTGATTGTTTGTTACTAACTAGATAAAGTTATTATTACCCGTTGTATTGAATTATAAAATAATAAAATAGAAGAATCATAGTTAGAAAAGGGGTCAAGCTGAAGTGATTTAATGAGCGAAGTTTAAATATGTTTAATATTGATTATTTGAGGGTGTCGTGTATATAATTATATTTCACTGGGCATTATGGGACGTCCGTGTGGGGTGTATTTATTTACTCAACACAATCATAATGCGAGTAATTCATTGAGGACCGAGTATTTGATATTTGGATGTTGGTGGATTATCTATACTATTATATGATGATTAGCTAGTTCAATTTTAAGAGCGCAGAAGCCCCTCCCAGTTCTGTGAACTCAACCGTCACCAGATATACTTTTTTTCCACTTCATGCGGTCGTTCTTTCCCCACTTCTTTAACCTATCTCTCTGTCTCTCTCTCCGCCACCCTTCTACATCCCTCCTTCCCTCCACGCGATATAGTTCGTTTCCCCCTTCGTCTCTCTTGCCCTCCTCCCGCTTCGTATGCGCCAGATCCCTGTCGATTCATTCCGTCCCCTTTCAACAATTCTTAGCCAATTTCAATTATCATACAATCCTCGATAATTGCCTCTGAATTTTCATTCGAAGTCCAGTATTCGTTTCCCTCAGATTCGTTTCCTCAGTTCACATACAAAAGAAGCCACCACCGCTTCCATCGTTTCTGCAAACAATGAGAATAGGGATGTTGTTTAGCGGCGCCTCATGCTTGAGGACGTGTGAGTGAAACCTATTTCTCAAATTTTAACTTTTGAAATTTCTGTTTTTTTGGGAGATGATGTATTTTTTTTTATCGTTATTATTTGCTGTGATTCATTTGACGGGGATAAAAATAAGAATAATTGGAAGGGTATATCTTTCCTTAAATTATAAGTAGATAAGTTAAATATAAGATTGGTTTGGTAATTTTCTGTGTGCCCATACAATTTTACTTCTATTATTGCTACATTGAAATATTTTGACTGCTAGAAAATGGTAAGAAAATGAATTTTGGAAATACATTTCGTACTATTTCTTGGTTGTACATTTTTTAACATTGAATCTGATTTTATGTAATGTTCACGGTATTAATTTTTGGGTTATCATTATTTTTTCCGGTGTTGGTCATTAGCTTTTGTGATCTATCATTATGCATTTGATTAGAAAATCAATCAAATTTGTACTATTTTAGCAAAATTTCAATAACTTATTGCCGTCAAAAGATTATTATATGGGACTATATGCATGTTACATAATTTGCTAGGATTTGATTACTTAGGTCCACGAATTATCTCACAATTTAGGTCTCTGTGTTCAGCTCTTCGTTTTCTTATGCCTCACATTTCAGTCGGCCGTCAAATTAACCAGGTCGACTTAGGACCATCTAAATTCATATGACCATTATAATGGTTGCTATTGCTGACATATGTGAGGACACCTTAATGGAGTTTAATCAGAATTTTCAAGTCCCTATAGCTTTTATTATTCTTACTAATGAAGTCAAAATTCACCTATTTTTTATTATTCAAAGCTGAATAATATATGTTATTTGAAATTCTTTGTAAAGGTTTATATTTAATTTTCTTTCAAGTTCGCTACTATTCTTATTAGTTATTTCCTCTCCTTAAGAAAAACTACTAAGGCTATTGGAATTTTGTCCATATGCATAACTACGGGCTTTTATAGAGAACAAGCAAAAGCCCGAACCGCATATTGCTGTGGTGCATGTATACAAGTCGATGCTTGGTAAACAACTTTTAAAAAATTATGCTTGCATTACAGTATTATTCGTAAGTATTAAATCTTTATTTTTTGCTGTTGTTTGTTATTACAACCATGAAATTTGGAAACTTCTTCCATGTTTTAAATTTATCATTAAGTTGAAGCAAAAAAAGATATTGCATATATAATTTAGCCGGCTTTATTAATCTTCCAGACGTAGAATGATGCAAGCTAGAAATTATAGTTTTGTAATTTTGCACATGTTCTTTTATATTATGTCGTAATTTAGGGCATCAAAGTTTAGGGGTAAAAAATATGGACTATAAGCATCATGGGAATTTAGTCCTGTAAAATTTTGCTATGCCTCCATAATCTAAAATCGAATTTGGTGACATTAGCATATGATCGAAACATCACTTTAAAATCAATGGAGGTTGAAGGTTTCATCTTTTTTAATTAACTATCTATCCTACATAATTTATTTGTTCTACCTATGGAAACTTCCAAATTGTCTTTAACCCTATACATATAATTTTCAATATTTTAGCGACTACAAAAATGAAATGTGGCCAAAATGGTATTGCAGTACATGCATTAACCATATCCGATACTTCATGCAAGCCCAATAAAATAATGGCAATTTTTTATACTTTGAGGTTGAGATTTTGACGATATAAGCATGTTTTAAGATTATGTTTCCTATGATGATTACAATTCATCAAAAATACTAGCAAGAATGACATCGATTGAACATACAAAGTGATTGAACCAACAAGTATTGATATTACAATGCATCCATTATATGTTATTGCATTTGCACGGAAACTCCTATTCATGGCACACTGATATAATATGAGCTATATAGGGAAAGTCATAAATAAGGTAAACATATTATGGATTATGGAGTAAACCAGTCACATCTCTTTAATGCTAGCCAGCTGATTACTTTCCAAATTTACTTCCATTAAGCATAGTAATTCTATCCACAAATAATAGTTTTCCATAATGATTATATTTTCTGTTATTCCCACTAAACAGAGCAAAAACTAGCCATTTATAACATATGATTAATAAAATAGAGGGTGGATACTTTCTTCCTGTATTTGAGATGTGTCTAAGCTAATAATGCAAAATCCCAATATTATAATGATGATAGTACATTCACATATTTTTGTAATATTTGGTGAAACATGCGGTACTTCGTTAGCATTTTATATATGTTGTTATGTAACTTTTCCAGTAAATTAATTTGAGTTGGTTGGTGGATTTTTTTTGCATTCAATGTAACGATTAGAGTGCAAAAAGAAAATAAGAAAATAATGCAATATCCACAAGCATGTCTGTGATGCCTTGATTAACATAATTTGGAGAATAATTAAGCGAATTACAAGATTATGTCAGGTATGAGGTTAGACTGTTATAGGTTTGCAAGTCTGCAAGAGACATATGATTAATTTCAGTTATTTATCATGCATATTTGATTTTAAATAAAATCTATATGAAGTTTGATGTCTACAACTACAATTATTATGAACATAGGCTGGATAAAACAAATTTAAATTTAAATTGTTAGCAGCTTTTATCATTTCTGTCTTTGGAAGGAACTTTGCACACATCGACTAAGTCTGAAAGAAATGTGTTTCTTGAAAATCTAGTCTTATTGACCTGCCACTATAAAATGTAATAATTTTTTTTATTAAAGGTGTCTAAGAGACTGGGTTGAATTAAAATTGAATCTTTGTTGCCCGGACTAAAGTTATAATTGATATTTTTCTTTTATTGGTTCATGATTTATTCCAGTAGAAAGTAAATTAGTTGAGGATAAGGAGGCTACCAACTATTCCTATTGGTAGATTTCATATTAGTGAAATTCTTAGTCTTGCTACTATTACCAATATCATACAAGCATATGACCTCCATATTTGTAACAACCCTGTATTTTGTAATTATTTTAATTGAATTTTGATTTAAATTTATTTTATTTATTTAATTTAGATAATTTTGTTATTTCAAATATAAACTTTGATTTTGATGTGAATTAGAATTTCCAAATATGACTAAAAAGAATATTTTCCAAAAAAATTGTATTTTGGTCAATATGGTCAACTTTGACTTTTAAATTTAAAAATTTGAAAGTTTGAAAATTTGAATTTTATCTTTTATTATGAAATTAAATAAAATTTTAAGAACACTGCTTTTCTTTTCGTTGAAATCTGATTTATAACGTGAAAGTTATGCCTTTTTAACTATTGTGTGAAATTTGCTGTATTTAACAAAAAAAAATTATTTTAAATTTTATAAATAATATTTTATTCGGTCACGTATTGTTCTAATTTATGTTTTCATGCGTAAAATAACATTCTATGTATATATTTTGGTTTTGAAAACATTTTAAAAGTGTAATTGACATTTTCAAATGTCAGTTGTATTCTGTTTGTAAGTTTTAATTCCTAGTTTCAAATAATTAAAGTAATTCTCTATTTATCTTTATATTTTTCTTAAAAACTTATTTTATTCTCATTCCCACTTTGTTTTACTCCTCATTTATTTATTTATTTGACTCTTTATTTGTTTTAAAGTGATAGAGAAATTTTATAAGGCTAGTGATATTTTATTTGTAGTTTTCATGCCCTGTTTTCAATTGTTAAACAATTTCTTTAGTTCTTTTTCTATTTTTCTCCAATTTAATTATTTATTTTATTTTATAAATGATAAATAAAGTATTTTATTTCAAATTTTTACTTCATAATATTTTTAAAATGAAGTGGATAATTTTCCAAAGTCAATGGTGATTTAATTGTAATTTCTGGACATTGTTTTGGATTTTTAAGCAATTTCTTTTATTATTTTCTATTTTCTTTAAATTTTATTTTTTATTTTCATACTATTGCACTTTTTTTCGGTTTTTAAAAGTAATTTCTGAAATTATTTTTGTTTTATTTGTTTAAAAGAAAATAGGAAATGTGAAGCGTTTTAAAAACTTATTTAGCTTAAGTCCTTTCACCTCCTAGTGTCCTTTCACTTGCCACAACTCCTCATTTACTTCTTTTGGCTGTGTATTACTTTGTTTGGCCATGTATTACAGTGCTCATTCATGAAAAAAAAAAATATTTATTCCTCATTCTATTCATGGCTTGCAAAAAAAGTTTGGTAATGGCTACTTTTTCCTTCTTCTTCTTCTTCTTCTTCTTCTTCTTCTTCTTCTCATTTTTCATGGTTTTTACCTTGTGTCTTTGCCTTGTTTGCTCGGCCTTGTCTAGATAATCACGGCCACCACTCTCTACATCTCTTCCCTGCCATCACCACCACCTGTAATCCAGGCCATGACCATAGCCGAGCCCTCCATGGTGACCAAACCCCTCAAAAATGCAACCGAAGGCCTAAAACCATGCTTGTTTGACCACTACTTGCTCATCCAGTTCAACTACCACCCCAACGACCACCATAGGCCGCCACCTCTCCTCTGACCTGACCACCACTCACCCCTCCTATCTCTGACCAGACCCATACTCCACTGGCCAAGCCAAACATCCCATGGCCAAGCCCCTCTTGTTGACCAAAACCATGCTAGTGTGCCTAAAACTCTTCACATGCCTATGTTGTAACTTCCTCTATATGTCTAGCCTTCATGCCATGCATTTACTATGTTCAAACCTGAGCCAAAGCATGTCCAAACCTGAACCAAAACATCCCCTAAGCCATGCTAGCGAGTGTAGAAAGTAAGGCAAAAAGTTGTGTGTTCGTATTGCTTTTCAATTCAAAGTTGTTCCATTTCAATGTTGTGTTGAATTATAATTTTATTCTATTTTGTTTGGGTTGTAACACAAGATCTACAGCATTAGATTGGCTCTCCACTCAAGTCTGTAATCTTTTCATCGTGCTTTGATTTCTGTTGTGTTATTGGTTTTGTTATCTCCAGCATTTTGAGGTGAGTAAAGCTCACACGACATTTATACTTATGAAGTTGTGAAACAACAACTGAATGTGTAGAGAAAATATATGATGTTATGACTGCCTATGATTATTTATATATGATGTTAAACCTGTTAAATTTCATGTCATATCATCTGTTATTTATATATGTTGTTAACTGTTCATTTATATCTGTTTATCACACTGCAAGTTCCCTGTGCATTAGGTTCACTATGGGTTGAAATGATACATACCCGAACGGACTTTAGAATAGGGAAAAATCGTTATGGGCTGAAATGATAGGCCTAAACGGTTTTTATTTATTTTATTTTAACTTGGGATTGCGGGTTTGAAATGATAGAACCCGGATTTTTCTTTTTAAACTGCGGATTGAAATGATATATATCCGTATCACTTGACCTAAGTTAGAAAACTATATACAGGCCCGTGGTTATATTTTATAAAGTATTTTGAATATGTTAAATATTTTTAAATGTGAAAATTTATGAATTTGATTTAAATTGGATTTTTAATGTTTAAATAAAGAAATTTTGGATTTTTCTAGAAGTTAAAAATGTAATTCAAATGAATGGTAAAAAGTTATTTTTTTTTTGAAATATAACTTAAATTTGGAAATTTGGACTTTGGATTTTAAAATGACATTTAAGTTATATAAATAAAATTTAAGTGTTTTAAATGTAAATTTATGATAATTTGATTTTAAAGTGTTTTAAGTAAAGGATTTATGATTTTTGTATTAGTGGAAAATGTTAAATAAATAAATGGTTAAGTTGAATTTTTGAAATATAACTTAAAGTCTGGAAATTGGGTTTTGGTTTAAAAAAGGAATTTTAAGTTATATAAATAAAATGGAAATTTATTATTATTTTGAAAATGGTAAATATGATAATTTTATCTAAATTTGAATTTAAATGATTTAATAAAGTATTATTTATTTTTCTACGAATTAAAATGGCTAAGTAAATGAATGCTTAAAAATGAATTTTTAAAATACAACTTGATTTGGAAATGTGGAATTTGGTTTTGTTTAAAGGTTTAAGTAAATTAAATAAATTGGATATTTAGTTTAATTTGTGAAATGGAAAATTGAAAATGTAAGTGTTAATAAGATGTCAAATTTAAATATGGGAAAATTGTACAATTGAATTTGTTAAGTGAAATTATTGATGGATTTTTCTGTAAAGGTTTGCTTTATAAAAATAATAAATTAAAAGAGTATTTTAATGAACATCTTTTAATGTTAAAATATTATTTTTATAATGTTTAAATGGTTTAAATTGAAATGTTTTCAAGTATAACTTTCAGCAGCTTTTTCTGAATGCTGTGAAAGGTTGAAATTTTCAATGTTTCTGCTTTTAACTTAGTAAATGAACTCATAATGGTTTAAAACTTTGGAAATTTAATACTTGATTTGGAAGTATATAAACTTAAATTTTAAATGGTTTAAATGAATTATTTTGATTAAAATATAAGCTATTTAAAAAGGTGATTTGGCATGATAATAAATGAATGATATCTTTGAATTTAAAAGGTATTTAAAAGTTGAATATTTGGATTTGAACTTATATGATGATTTGAAATTAAAGCTTTGGAAAGATACGATATTTGATATATATTAAATGTTTTGAAATGAAGTTTTGAAAGATATGATATTTTATATATATTAAATGTTTTGAAATGAAGTTTTGGAAGATATGATATTTTGATATTAAAATAATTTAAAAATGAAGTTTGAAAGATATGATATTTTGATATTAAAATGATTTGAAGAATGAAGTTCGAAAGATATGATATTTATGTATTAAAAATGATTTGAAAGGAAGTTTGAAACGATATATATTGAAATGATTTGAAATGACTTGATATTTATTTTGGTAAATATTTGAATTTGAAAGATATGGTATGTTGATATATTGAAATGGTTTAGAAATGATTAAATCTTTATTTTGATAAAGATTTGGATTGAAATGATATTTTATTTTGAAGTATAAAAATATTATTTTTAAAGTTATAACCACGGGTTATAATAACGATTGGTTGGCAAAGAGACCGGGATCGGATGTGGGCATACTCTCTGTCGATACCGAAAACCACTTTGACAACCATATACGCGGTGGAGATTCCAGAATGAAGTAGGATGGTGGCGACGTTCTTATGGTATGTTACGTGGACCCAGCTCCCGTGAGTTGGCATAAGGTGGCTAAAACAGGAGCGGTCTCGGGCCAGTTGAGGTCGCACCTCATAGAGGACGCATTTCTTCGATACCATACTATTACTTGTGATTGTTTGGGCGCCCCTCTGATTTTGTGGGAATGTGTTCCGCGGTGGGCGTATGTGGCTGCTGCGTTACCACCAGCCCGAATGTCGTAATTGGTATATCTACCCTGGCATTGCCTTGTTTGCCGTGTCACCTACCATATCGAGCCGTTACTACGAGTTTCTATTTGTGTCGTACTTATGCAGTATCTTCTCATAGTCTCCCGATCAGGAGATATGCATGTACTGTATATACTATTGGTATTGTTTGTGTTAAGGGGAATATTGGGTCACTCCTTAACGCTATTAAAAGTTAGTTTATTTTACTATTAGATATTATCATAATAGCGCAATATTACTACATAGTAAATAATTTGACAGATCCTTAGAGGATGGACGGTCCCAAGCATCCTTTAAGTTACTTATACTTTTACTACAGTTCACTTGAGTTGGTTTACATTGTATAAGTATGTATGTCCTGACTCGAGTGTTTGTATTTTTTATTTACGCTCGGGTCAGCCTGAGTATTCAAAGATTTAGATTTTCACTTTTTGGAGATTGGAATCGCTGGAGATTATCTACTTGTCTAGTTTTATCTATTTCACTTTCAGTTATCCTGTTGATCCTAGTGTTGTATTCATTTGTACTTGGCTATCATACCTAGACTTCTATTGTACTTTATTTCTTCTGTTGTATCTTATTTAACTCTGACATATTTATATAGTAGCTTCGTGAATTGCTATTTCTTTTACTTCCGCTGCACTATTATTACTCTGTGTCTGTGACCTGTGATTTTATTTACTGTATATTTTGAGATTTGCCAAATTTTATATACAACGCGGTATTTTAGGCAATTCAATTCCGGCATGTGTGTCTACCTGTACACATATAATGGATGCGAATGGTTGAAAATACCTGGCTATTACATTTGGTATCAGAGCTTTGGCCTTGAGGCAAAACTTAGAATATAAGGCAAATTATTTACAGAATCCCTTTCGTTCGTTCGAGTTTGAATCTTTCCTTTTTGATTTGAATTTCCTTTGAATTTTGAAACGTTCCCTACGGTTTCAAAATCCATTCGTGTCCTTCATTGTTCATCTCCTTTTGATTCTGGAGTATCCCATAACTCCACTTCGAATGTGCTTTATAGTGAATTGGCGGTCCCGCTAGTCTCAAAAAAATTCATTTGTAAAAGGGTAAACTCCTTTACTGTTAGCATTGATTCACCAGAGATTAATATCTATCCTTGGTTTAGATGCTAATATTTTTTGTTATTCCAAACTCTATCTATTGAGATCGAATGTAGATTTACCCTAGAAAATCCACATTGATCTTATTCTTTAAGTCACGGTTGACCCAGTTAAGGTTGCCCGCGATTTACTTAACCTTACCCATCTCCCTACTCTGTTATTTAATCATCTTGTCTTTTGTTTCCAATCTATTCTTCCAAACATTTTGAATTGTACTTGTAAATCTATATTTTGTTTTATATATTGTGTTGTTTGGGTTGTTGATGTTGATTTGGGTTTCCAATCGATTCGTCCGATCAACGCTATCGATAGGATTTCTAAAACACTTTGACAGAACAAACTGACACAATATTATTTTTAAATTTGGTTAATCAAATAAATTTTGATATATAAGTAAATTTATGGAACTTAATAAATTGATTTAAATTGATTATTTGAAATGATAATACTTGACTTATCATTTATTGTTCTATAAGTGAATTTATAAACAGTTGTTTATACATTGATTTGGGAACTGAAATGAATTTAAAACAAGAAATTTGAGAATTTAATTTCCGATGATTTTCAAACCTCGTGTTTAAGTTTTGAAGTATATTATTTAAAGCATTTTCGAACAAGAATATGTTTCCAAAGAATTTTAAAGTTTAAAAATTAGTGCTCTTCTCTTTGTCGCTGGGAAATAATTTCGCTGATGACTTCAACATCATCGACATTCATTTTCGAGTTTCGAAGTGAAGAGACCGCTATGTAGTCTTTCTACTGCTTAGTTTTGGGAAATAAAATTGATTTGAATTTCTAAAATATGACTTGATTTATAATATATATAGATATATGATTTAAATTTGATTTGATAAATTATGTACATACATTTATTTATCCCTAAAAGGTTTGAAGAAATTGGAAATTTAATTCTTAAATTTTATTTTAAAGAATAATTTCAATTATAAAAAGAAAATCAAAATTTTGGATGAATATTCAAGCATGAAATGATTTAATCAGAAAGTTTTATTTGTATAATACAAATTCCAATCAAATACAACTTACCTTAATTTCAGAAGTTCACAATGTAATTGGATAATATACAATATAAAAAGATTTTATAAATAAGATTTGAGTGGTTATAATAAATGTTATACACTTAAATTTTAGTTATAAAATGATTAAAAGAGGTAAATATAATTAAGGGTAATTGAATAGCTTACAATAAATAATGTTAAAAGAACTAAGAATAAAATAAAGCAGTTATAATAAGTGTAAGTATATTTGACATAAGTGATAAATATATTGAGAGGAATAAATTTAATTTTAATTAGGAATAAAGAAGAATTAAATTTATTAAGTAAATTATGAGTATAATAAATGATTATTTTTCAAAACCATAGTTTTAAAATTGTTAATTTAAGATGATCGGATAATAAGATAATGAAATTTACGATAGTTAAGGTTTATTTAAATTATCTAAAAAATATATTTTCTATTTAAGTTGAAATTTCCATGATTTCAAACTTATTTCCTTATTTTGTTTTTCAAACTATCTTTTGGTTGTCCTTGTTATCCTTATCTTGCTACAGACTGGTATAGACATCTTTCTATAATCTTTCTATTTAGAAATCTTTCTATAGTCTTTGGTGCTCATTTTGAATCCACCTTTTCGTGCTTGTATTCTTGATTCTAGGGGATCTTGGAAAGATCATCTCCACCTTGTTAAACTTACCTATAACGACAGTTATCAGGTATAATCTCAATGTTCTTGTCACCTTGTCTTAATCTTATTTCATTTCTATCTTTTCTGTGCTTTTCCCTACCTCATTCCTTTTCGGGGATGAAAAGTTTTGAGTGGGGAAGAGTGTAGCAACCCTGTACTTTGTAATTATTTTAATTGAATTTTGATTTAAATTTATTTTATTTATTTAATTTAGATAATTTTGTTATTTAAAATATAAAATTTGGTTTTGATGTGAATTAGAATTTCCAAATATGATTAAAAAGAATATTTTCCAAAAAAATTGTATTTTGGTCAATATGGTCAACTTTGACTTTTAAATTTAAAAATTTGAAAGTTTGAAAATTTGAATTTTATCTTTTATTGTGAAAGTAAATAAAATTTTAAGAACACTGCTTTTCGTTTCGTTGAAATCTGATTTATAATGTGAAAGTTATGCCTTTTTAACTATTGTGTGAAATTTGCTGTATTTAACAAAAATTGTTTATTTTAAATTTTATAAATAATATTTTATTTGGTCATGTATTGTTCTAATTTATGTTTTCATGTGTAAAATAACATGCTATGTATATATTTTGGTTTTAAAAACATTTTAAATTTGTAATTGACATTTTCAAATGTCAGTTGTATTCTATTTGTAAGTTTTAATTCCTAGTTTCAAATAATTAAAGTAATTCTTTATTTATCTTTATATTTTTCTTAAGAACTTATTTTATTCTCATTACCACTTTGTTTTATTCCTCATTTATTTATTAATTTGACTCTTTATTTGTTTTAAAGTGATAGAGAAATTTTATAAGGCTAGTGATATTTTATTTTTAATTTTCATGCCATGTTTTCAATTTTTAAACAATTTCTTTAGTTTTTTTTTCTATTTTTCTCCAATTTAATTATTTATTTTATTTTAGAAATGATAAATAAATTATTTTATTTCAAATTTTTACTTCATAATATTTTTAAAATGAAGTGGATAATTTTTCAAAGTCAATGGTGATTTAATTGTAATTTCTGGACACTGTTTTGGAACTTTAAGCAATTTCTTTTATTCTTTTCTATTATCTTTAAATTTTGTTATTTATTTTCATACTATTGCACTTGGTTTCGGTTTTTAAAGTAATTGATGTAATTATTTTTGTTTTATTTGTTTAAAAGAAAATAGGAAATGTGAAGAGTTTTATAAACTTATTTAGCTTAAGTCCTTTCACCTCCTAAAGTCCTTTCACTTGCCACAACTCCTCATTTACTTCTTTTGGCTGGTATTACTTTGTTTGGATGTGTATTCCAGTGCTCGTTCATGAAAAAAATTATTTGTTCCTCATTCTATTCACGGCTTGCAAATTTTTTTTGATAATAGCTACTTTTTCCTTCTTCTCATTTTTCATGGTTTTTTCCTTGTTTCTTTGCCTTGTTTGGTCGGCCTCCTCTAGCTAATCACGGCCACCACTCTCTACATCTCTTCCTTGCCATCACCATCACCTGTAATCCAGGCCATGACCATAGCCGAGCACTCCATGGTGACCAAACCCCTCTAAAATGCAACCAAAGGCCTAAAACCATGCTTGTTTGACCACTACTTGCTCATCCACTTCAACTACCACCCTAGTGACCACCATAGGCCACCACCACTCCTTTGACCTGACCACCACTCACCCTCCTACCTCTGACCAGACCCATACTCCACTGGCCGAGCCAAACATCCCATGGCCAAGCCCCTCTTGTTGACCAAAACCATGCTAGTGTGCCTAAAACTCTTCACATGCCTATGTTGTAACTTCCTCTACATGTCTAGCCTTCATGCCATGCATTTCCTATGTTCAAACCTGAGACAAAGCATGTCCAAACCTGATTCAAAACATCCCCTAAGCCGTGCTAGCGAGTGTAGAAAGCAAGGCAAAAAGTTGTGTATTCGTATTGCTTTTCAATTCAAAGTTGTTCCATTTCAATGTTGTGTTGAATTATAATTTTATTCTATTTTGTTTGGGTTGTAACACAAGATCTATAGCATTGGATTGGCTCTCCACTCAAGTTCGTAATCTTTTCATCGTGCTTTGATTTCCATTGTGTCATTGGTTTTGTTATCTCCAGCATTTTGAGGTGAGTAAAGCTCACACGACATTTATACTCATGCAGCTGTGAAACAACAACAACTGAATGTGTAGAGAAAAATATATGATGTTATGACTGCCTATGATTATTTATATATGATGTTAAACTTGTTAAATTTCATGTCATATCATCTTTTATTTATATATGTTGTTAACTGTTCATTTATATCTGTTTATCACACTGCAAGTTCCTTGTAGATTAGGTTCACTAAGGGTTGAAATGATACATACCCGAACGGACTTTAGAATAGGGAAAAATCGTTATGGACTGAAACGATAGGCCTGAGAAGTTTTTATTTATTTTATTTTAACTTGGTATTGCGGGTTTGAAATGATAGAACCCAGATTTTTCTTTTTAAACTGCGGATTGAAATGATATATATCCGTATCACTTGACCTAGGTTAGAAAACTATATACAGGCCCCTGGTTATATTTTATAAAGTATTTGAATGTTTTAAATATTTTTAAAGTGAAAAATTATGAATTTGATTTAAATTGGATTTTTAATGTTTAAATAAAGAAATTTTTGATTTTTTTAGAAGTTAAAAATGTAATTCAAATGAATGGTAAAAAGTGAATTTTTTTGAAATATAACTTAAATTTAGAAATTTGGACTTTGGCTTTTAAAATGACATTTAAGTTATATAAATAAAATTTTAAGTGTTTTAAATGTAAATTTATGATAATTTGATTTTAAAGTGTTGTAAATAAAGGATTTATGATTTTTGTATTAGTGGAAAATGTTAAATAAATAAATGGTTAAGTTGAATTATTGAAATATAAATTAAAGTTTGGAAATTTGGGTTTTGGTTTAAAAAGGGAATTTTAAGTTATATAAATAAAATGGAAATTTATTCTTATTTTTAAAATGGTAAATATGATAATTTTATATAAATTTGAATTTAAATGATTTAATAAAGTATTATTGATTTTTCTATGAATTAAAATGGTTAAGTAAATGAATGCTTAAAAGTTAAATTTTAAAATACAACTTGATTTGGAAATGTGGAATTTGGTTTTGTTTAAAGGTTTAAGTTAATTAAATAAATTGGAAATTTAGTTTAATTTGTGAAATGGAAAATTGAAAATGTAAGTGTTAATGAGATGTCAAATTTAAATATGGGAAAATTGTACAATTGAATTTGTTAAGTGAAATTATTGAAAAATTTGTATTTTTCTGTAAAGGTTTGCTTTATAAAAATCATAAATTAAAAGAGTATTTTAATGAACATCTTTTAATGTTAAAATATGATTTTTATAATGTTTAAATGGTTTAAATTGAAATGTTTTCAAGTATAACTTTCAGCAGCTTTTTCTGAATGCTGTGAAAGGTTGAAATTTTCAATGTTTATGGTTTTAACTTAGTAAATGAACTCATAATGGTTTAAAACTTTGGAAATTTAATACTTGATTTGAAAGTATATAAACTTAAATTTTAAATGGTTTAAATGAATTATTTTGATTAAAATATAAGCGATTTAAAAAGGTGATTTGGCATGATAATAAATGAATGATATCTTTGAATTTAAAAGGTATTTAAAAGTTGAATATGTGGATTTGAACTTATATGATGATTTGAAATTGAAGCTTTGGAAAGATACGATATTTGATATGTATTAAATGTTTTGAAATGAAGTTTTGAAAGATATGATATTTTATATATATTAAATGTTTTGAAATGAAGTTTTGGATGATATGATATTTTGATATTAAAATAATTTAAAAATGAAGTTTGAAAGATATGATATTTTGATATTAAAATGATTTGAAAAATGAAGTTGGAAAGGTATGATATTTATGTATTAAAAATGATTCGAAAGGAAGTTTTGAAAGGATATATATTGAAATGATTTGAAATGACTTGATATTTATTTTGGTAGATATTTGAATTTGAAAGATATAGTATGTTGATATATTGAAATGGTTTAGAAATGATTAAATATTTATTTTGATAAAGATTTGGATTGAAATGATATTTTATTTTGATGTATAAAAATATTATTTTAAAGTTATAACCACGGGTTATAATAACGATTGGTCGGCAAAGAGACCGGGATCGGATATGGGCATACTCTCTGTCGATACCGAAAACACTTTGACAACCATGTACGCGGTGGAGATTCCAGAATGAAGTAGGATGGTGGCGACGTTCTTATGGTATGTTACGTGGACCCAACTCCCGTGAGTTGGCATAAGGTGGCTAAAACAGGAGTGGTCTCGGGCCAGTTGAGGTCGCACCTCGTAGCGGACGCATTTCTTCGATACCATACTATTACTTGTGATTGTTTGGGCGCCCCTCCGATTTTGTGGGAATGTGTTCCGCGGTGGGCGTATGTGGCTGCTGCGTTACCACCAGCCCGAGTGTCGTAATTGGTATATCTACCCTGGCATTGCCTTGTGTGCCGTGTCACCTACCATATCGAGCCTTTACTACGAGTTTCTATTTGTGTCGTACCTATGCAGTATCTTCTCACAGTCTCCCGATCAGGAGATATGCAGGTACTGTATAGACTATTGGCATTGTTTGTGTTAAGGGGAATATTGGGTCACTCCTTAACGCTGTTTAAAAGTATGTTTATTTTACTATTAGACATTATTGTAATAGCGCAATATTACTACATAGTAAATAGTTTAACGGATCCTTAGAGGATGGACGGTCCCAAGCATCCTTTAAGTTACTTGTACTTTTACTATAGTTCACTTGAGTTGGTTTACATTATATAAGTATGTATGTTCTGACTCGAGTGTTTGTATTTTTTATTTACGCTCGGGTCAGCCTGAGTATTCACAGATTTGGATTTTCACTTTCTGGAGATTGGAATCGCTAGAGATTATCTACTTGTCTAGTTTTATCTATTTCACTTCCAGTTATCATGTTGATCCCAGTGTTGTATTCATTTGTACTTGGCTATCATGTTTAGACTTCTGTTGTACTTTATTTCTTCTGTTGTATCTTATTTAACTCTGATATACTTATATAGTAGCTTCATGAACTACTATTTCTTTTACTTCCGCTGCACTATTATTACTCTGTGTCTGTGATCTATGATTTTATTTGCTGTATATACCGAGATTTGCCAATTTTTTTATACAATGTGGTATTTTGGGCAATTCAAGTCCGATATGTGCGGATGCGAATGGTTGAAAATACCCAGTTGTTACAATATTAAAGTTGATGTCAGCTTAATAAATATAAAAAAAGTTGATACTTTTGTACATTATCAGGTAAGATTATTTATTGTAAGCTTACAATAAATCACTTTACTTTTAAATTTCCATAAAAAGCATAGATTATTTGTCCCATATGCACTGTAACCTTTTTTATAAGTCGAATAGGGAACTCACAACAAGAAGATGCTTGACTTTTATAAGTGAATCATCCACGATTACTCTAAGATGCTAGAGATATGCTCAATGAAGTTACTTAAGTGAGTTCATTTACATATTATTTTTATTAGTTCTTTTTTTTAAGAGAAAGAAAGGTGACCAAAATTTTCTTTCTTTTATCTTCATCTAAGCATTTAAAAGGGCAATTACACCATTCCATTTTGCATATTTATACTTATAACTTTCTAAATATCTTAATGGGTTGCTTATCATTTTTAGTTGTAAAGAAAGTTGCAACAGATTTTCCAGACTCAAATACTTACTTGAAGAGAGAATAGATTGAAATCTCAATCAATTATTCAGAGAAATCCTACGATTCAACTTCACATTATGAAAAAACCTTTAAAACTATCAAACTAGGTTGAAATTACTTCAACTAAAGTATAAACTTACATTTTAGCAGTTTTACTAGGCATCACAATGATTTGCATTAGTTGCATTAGAGTTTACAACGAGTTAACTTTTTTCAATGAAGATATTGTTCTTAAAAAGTAATTGAGTGTATAAGATAAAGATCCATTTCATGAATAAACTTTATGTTTTTCCCATTCATCTTGAGGAGATTGACATTTGATGTATTAAAGCAATTGGTTTCTAATATACAAAATGTGTTGTTATGGTGAAATTTTAAAACTATTCATGGATGAAAAATTCATCTATTGCCTATTTCAATACTATTTTAGTGAGGAAGGAAGGGGTTCTCAGCATAGTATTTACTATGGTGTACATGATAGATATGTAGCATGAGCAGAAAAAGAGTGGTAAGAATTTGAAAATATTTGCAGATCGATTGTAAGTAATGGTATTATTTAGATGTAAACATTACGAGTGGTACTCTAATAATTGTTTTAATGCCTAAAGTTTGGGTTTTCCTGAAGTTATTTGTGTGAAATGGCATAACTGAGTGGAAGAATGCAATGGTCACTAAGGTATAGAAATACACAAGTGCTAATTAAACAAAGTACAATTATTTGTATGGTTCTTCTATTAATTCATCATTGTAGTCTATTTCTAAGAGGGTAAGATATTGTGTTTAAGATGAAGCTAATTAGGCATTGTTAGGTTTTAGGTACTTACGATTATTTTTCTGTCCAGACCAGGAACTTTTGGTGGATGCTTATGATGAATCCTCAACCTTAATAAATTAGCTTAACGATTTGGCTCCATCACCACTACAACTAGCTGTATAAATTTTGTACTGTATTGTATATGAGATATTATGTTTAGGTTCTATTTTATTTGAAATAATGTGTGAGATTATCTATTTGTTCAATAAATTGAAAAGTCATATGAGATATTGTGCTGTCTACTTCATTTATTTTTCTTTCTGTTTGAATTTATTTTTACGTAGTTAGTTTATGTTCTTCGATTTCTGTGATAATTATATATATATATTATGGATTAGGCACACAATAAATAAGATGAAATTTACGCAAGTAACTAGAGAAATTATTTCAGTCCTATTTATTTAATTTCAATTGAAATTAGTTCTAAAAGATATTATGTTGTATATTCACAATTAAAAGATAATTTTTTCCCTGTTCTTAATGTGAAATACTCATCAGCCGCTATTGTTGGAACCTCTAACTCGCATACTCCATATAGTATAATTCTATATCATTTACATTTTCCTATTATTTTGAATTGTTAAGGTTATTAAAGTGGGGGTAAGCATTTAACAAAATATCTGCAATTAAATGTTCAAACTGTCTTCATATTTTTTTCTTTACCCATTCAATAAATTTATGCATTTGCAGGCTGCATGGTAAGCACTCTAACAACAGCATGCCCCCTATCATTTTCTACAATGATAGTTTCTCAGCAACTGCAAGTCATAAAAAGGGACTAATGAAGGCTAGAAGAAGGGTGTTGCATTGTATTCCTACTGAAAACAATAATTCATATTCATCAAATTGTACAGTGCATGTCATATGCTGAGGATATAATAAAATTTTCATAGGTTGTCTAAGTACTTCCTAATTAGTTGTTCACTTTGTGAAGTTTTTTCTAATATTACATTGATCGTAGATGTCCATGTGATTCATGAACGGAATATTTGTTTCTGGTATAATAAAGGTAAATATCTGTTAATTATATGCATAAAAATACACATTTAGAGATGTTATGTGTTTGAATTTTATGGCATGCATTATGATGTGGATGATTCTATTTTTAAAATTGAGCATGCATAATACCATGTAATATGACTAGCTATACAAGCTTCTAAGTTTGGCAGTTATATTATTATAAGTTGATAGTCTATATATACTTATTTAGCAACAACCGTCAACATAGATCACTTTTTGTACTCTATTTCAGTTTATTTATAAAGAAAAATTCATGATACAGCCCTCCATTTCCACATTTTAAATAGAACAGTGTCATGTAACCAAGATAACACTTTTGATTTATACATCAAATTAGCCCTTACAAGTTGGAACAACAGCGACATTTAGTCAGTAAGATAGAATATTAACAGAATTATCATTAATTGTATTGTCCAATAATTTGCCGTTAGGATTAGAATTTGATGCCTTTTATTTTTACTATTTTTATCAAAAAGTTATGCACCAAATACCATTTAGTAACAATTAAATGATCACGCACCTTCATTTTTTACCAACTCAGGTTTTACAAGCATTTCACACTAAGAAGAAATTTTTCAGTAATAAAAACAAATTCAGAAAATCATTATGAACATAACCCATGTGCGTAGCACGGGTTCACAATAGTTCTATATTGCACACCTATATTGATCGATATTACTTGGATTTATGACTTTACATGTGAGATAAATTATATTACTTCTTATCTTATTTTAAAGCGGAAATATGATTATCTCCACTTTTAAGAGGAATAAATAGTATGAAGTCCCTTAAGAGGATGTGATAGCCAGAAGTTTTTGCTAGCCCCATCCTAGCTTGACCGAACATGAGGTCGTTCCTTGATGTTGTTGCGATGACATGACCCCCTCGTCGTGCAGTCACCGCCTGCTACATGGGACAACAGGATGAATCCAAAACGATGCGAGGAGGTTAATGATGGGAACGGGGAGCGAGGAAGCGAGGCAACGACCTATTGTGCAGCAAAAGATGGTAAGGATGCTCATAAATTTTTTACGACTAGGGTCTCCCTTTGCATCTGAGATGCTGTGAGGCTCAGGTGCAGACTCGACCTCTGGTAGTAGCGATAAAACAACACATATAATGACAATAGCAGTAATGAGAATAATAATGAAGAGTAAAATGAATAAATCTAATATTGTTAATTAAATATGAATGAATCGATGTTTGAGATGTTCTGATTATGATGTATGTGATGTGTGCGATATATGTGATGTATGTAATATGCAATGTGTGGTGCCTAACGTGTAAATGTGTGTGATGTGTGCGATGGAAGTTTGATGTATGTTTTGTTATGTATATGATGGTGTTTTGATTTTTGATGGGTGTTTTGATGTTTTATGGGTTATGGATATTGTTGGTTGTATCATGGATGTGTTATTATTCATTTGGATCAATTTCTTATTATGATATGTACATTATTACTTGAGATATCGTTTATATTCTTACCATTGAACCTAGTCATAGTCTAAAACGTTTATTATTTATATAATACTTCGGTCAGTCCGAGACATTTCAGCTACAGGGATGATGAGACCAGATTTACTTATTGGGCTTAGTTGGAGGTTGAATTACTAGATGGATTGTATATTATGTATTTGGACTTGTGTATGTTTATGATGTTGGATTAGATGTATTGGATTTACCATGTATATAATTGAGATTTAGTGGAAATTTGACTTTTTGTATCCCACTAAGACTTATGTGTTGTATTATATTTTAATCACCACGTTGATGGCTCTGTGTTCTCTATGATTTATTTTATATTGTGTATTATTCTATCCTCGGGCACCACACGTATTTATTGCTTTGTACCAAGACCGTTTACATTGAGGTGAGCGGTTCTTGTATTATGTGATGTATTCAGTGTTGGTTCAAGGGAATATTCATGCGTACTTCACCCACATCACCTCATTCTCCGTGTTACTCGATGGTATTGCTAATTAATATTCTTGGATAACATGGGTATAGGTATTAAGCATATATATATATATATATACATACAAAACAAAACACACACACATACACACACACATGTATGTAAGTATGCATGTATGTATGTATAGTATAGTATACTACGGTATGTACATATTAGTTTTAAATCCCAAGGACCACATGTGTGTGTGTGTGTATTTTATATAAATTCTTAGTATAATTATTTAACTTAATCCTAGTTTTGTAATAGACGTTAAAAATCATCACAATAAAAATAAATTAAGTTGAGTTAAAATATATAAGTTAAGTCACTTAATAAATTAATTAAATATACAATTAAGCTAAATTATAAATTCTATTTTAATAAATTAAAAAAGAGTTTATTCGAGTTAAAATATATGTTTTTTAATCATATAATAAGTTAAACAATATATAAGTTAAATCGCATAATAAATTAAACAAACGTATATATAATTAAGTTGAATCATAAATTTTATTTCAATAAATTAAACAAGAGTATGTTTATATAGCTTAAATTACTCAACAAAATATATAAATGTGTGTGTACGTATTATGTATGTATGTACGTACGTACATATGTATGTATGTATGTATGTATGTATGTATGTATGAGCTAGAATCAACAGCCTCCCTTATTTAATACCATTTGTTGCCTCCCCCGAACTCTGCCATATATTTATACTTAAATATTCGGTCCATATGACAGGAGAGAGAAAGAACACATATTTAAATAGAAACTTATGGTTGATATCATGAGGCTACAATGGTGCTATATAAAGGGGGCTATTGATCCTAGCTATATATATATATAATTGTAAATTTTATTTCAATAAATTATATAAGAGTTTATTAGATTAAAATCACTCAATAAATTAAATAAATATATAAGTTAAATCGCTCAACCAGTTAAATAAATGTATATATAATTAAGCTAAATTATAAATTTTGTTTCAATAAATTAAACAAGAGTATGTTTTATAAGTTAAATCGCTCAATAAATTATATATATATATATATATATATATATAATTAAGTTAAATTATAAATTTTGTTTCAATAAATTATACAATAGTTTATTTGAGTTAATATATCGTTTTGTTAAATCACCTAGTAAATTAAATAAATTTATAAGTTAAATCACTCAACTAATTAGACAAATATATGGTTAACTTAAATTTGTAAATTTTATTCAATAAATACAATAGTTGAAATAAAAAATAACTTATTATTAACAAAAAAATTGATTAAAATGTAAAGATTATTATTGTATAGAGCTACTACATTTAGTACTGGTGAAGAATAAAAAATCAATGGTTGAAGTCACATGTCGGTATGTTAGAAAAGAAGCTCAGGTTGCTTACGGATGCATTTTTGTGATGCTTTCTAGATGAGGACATTTCCATTAAGGGTGGCGATGGTGGCCAAGGTTCGGGCGAGTATGTAGTATATTTATATTGGTAGGATAATTCATTTCATAATTTGTATTATTTGGATGTTTCTGAAGTTGGACATTTATGTTGATTGTGTGATCATATACATTTGAGCATAAATATTTGTGTTGGTAGTATTTGTATATATGCACATAGAAATTTGTGTTGGCTATATGGTTTATATGATTGTAGACATTTTTGTTTATTATATGGTCAGTGTTATGTGATATTATGATGTTAGATAATATTTATGATATTACGATGTTCGGTAATTAGTTTGGTATATAAATTTGGTGGTATATGATAGTATGAAATATGAGTTTATGACATTAGTATGTTACATTAGGGCGATTATATATCCTATATATTTGAATGTGTGATTAGGGTGAGAAATACAATAGAAACGCTCTAAATATGTTTTGGCTAGGACATTGATATGGCATCGGTCGGGCATCAGAAAATCCATTTTTTAATTTTAATTAGGCATCACTAAGGCGTCAGCATGGAGTCGATATGGCATCGACAAATCCAATTTTCATAATTTAAAATATAGTCGACAAGGCATCGCAATAGCATCAGAATGTAATCGTCGACATAGTGTCTGTATAAGTTGTCAAGACAACATTGGTAACAACACTGCATCATGCGTTTTTGTGACATTAGAGTGATTTTCTAATAATACTTTTACCGATGTTCTGTAGGGCATCGACATGACATCAAAAATCATTCACCGGTGCGCCGCTGATGCTATTATGTCACCGACAAATTGGTTTGCTTTTGTAGTGAATATGGACACTCCACTTTGATTATAGTTAAATCGTGGTATAAAGTCCATTAAATGTGCATAATTGGGTCTAATTTGAAGTAGTGGAAGTGAAATACTATTTAACTGAAAATTATTCTCCATTGTTATATGGTGTTAGTATCGCGATCAACTTTAGTTAAATCAAAATCAAAAACTTTGGCCACAGTAGTACGATTAATAATAAATGTTATCATTGAACCAAAGACTTTGTCTATAGACTAATCAAGTCCAATATGGGCGATATTGAAATATTGACCAAAACTGAATTTTGTAAGTCCTAATGTGATATAGCATTGACGAAGAGAATTGATGTAAATAATCTTTACTACTCAGTATCAATTATATTAAGTAAAATCAAACTTTACCAAAAGACGTGTAAGCAATAAATTCAACTAAAAGGTCTCACTACTAGCTAAGGTGACGTGTGAACGTTGATATTCAAATTATTTGATACTAATCGATGATTGAATTCGCACTTTTGAATCGCACAACTGAATGATGAATACTTCGAATAACCATACGATTTTATTAATTTATAATTATTGTAAATTAATTAAATTAACTAGTATTTGTGATATACTATTATTAAATTTTTAATTGATTTATTTGAATACCACTAGTACTTACTGAAATGCATATATAAAAGTTATAAATGCGAATTGCGATATAGGATAATGGTAGAACATTTAAACTGTATTTAAATGGGGTTAATACTAGTTAGGTTTTGTAATTTGTTGAGCCCCAAACCCTCTATGCTATGGACGATCAAAAATAAGGGAAGAGGAGGAGATTTCATTCGGTTATTTTTCTCATCTTCCTCCCATCTATTCCAACTTAAAATTTTGTTAGCCTCTAGGGCATAGAATTCCAAAGTTAAATACCAAATAAAAAAGAGAGAATCTTATCTCTTGATCCCTGCATGATCTGAAGATCGATTCAACTAAATCTAAAAGCTTTTGATTCATCATCCAAGGTGTAATTTATATGCAATATCGAAGATAATTCTCTAATTAATTTATTATATGTTTTATCAATCATATGCTTAGATTTTGTAAGATTCATCATGCATTTAATTGACTATCTTTTAATATGTAAATCAGAAACTCTCTTCCATCTCAATTGATATATGACTACCGTTTTTTTAATTGAGATCTACATACGTTCATCATTCCCTTATAATATACATTCACTCAAATTGATATGTTTAGAATCTTTACCACCTTTGTTAATTTATTGTTATTCTATGTATTATTTAGATGTGATTGCTTAATGACGAATTTACATGTTCCAAACTTGTGCAATTCCTTTTCTTTGTTTTGGAAATTTTATTATAAAAAAATAAAATAAAAAATCTTGAAATATAATTTTGATTTAGATCTGTTTTATAATTTTTTAATATTTACACGCATAATTTTAAATGAATTATATATGTTAATTATTTATTATTCCTTAAAAATTGATTTATATAGTTATATGTTTATTTTTGAATACAAACATTTCGAATATTATTCATGTAAGAAAAAATGGTTTTTGGTCTAAAAATTTATGAGTGGACTTTTGTGCAAATTTTAAATCAACTATCTTATTTTTTTAAGTTTATACTATGAAAAATCTTAGACTCTAATTTCAGTTTTAAATTAAAAGTTAAACTAGATTGTAGCTTTTAAATCTAAATTTTCTATATAATAGTTAACTTTTAAATCCAACTTATATATATATATATATATATATATATATATATATCATAAATTACAATTCTCATTAATATATGTTGTTCTAAATCTAAAATGTTAAAATGTGATTTTTATATATTTACTTAGAAATATACATGTGTTGTTTCAATTCAAAATTGTAAAATAGATATTGTGTAATAATGTAGCATTTAATGTTAAACATTTCTTTAATTCAAACCAAATTCATTAATATTAATTTTGGAATTTAAATCATATAAAATTATTAAATACGATTTTAGTACACACACACACAAATACACACACACACACACACACACACACACACACACATATATTTCTATCATACACAGGCACGCACACACGCACACAGATATGTATATATATATATATATATATATCATGGACAACTGAGATATATGTAAAAGAGAAATGAGTCTGTTATGGTGTAAATCCCAGCACCTCCATACGATCCCATTTACAATGTACACCTCTAATCTATATACTTTTTTTGAGAAAAATGTGTGATCCTCTAGAAATAGAGGATAGCACACATGCAACTATATATATATATATATCACAAAGCAAGACGCTGGTAACATGCCTGGAAGGTAGCAAATCTATGTACAAGTATCAAAGGAAAAAACTCAGGTACCCTTATAATGAGCACCGGCAAGGCCACACCCGTTACACCCTAATATCGAGCTCCCACATGGCCACCTCCCGATATTAAGGTGTTAGAAGTACCTGAAAAACTATGAATATCACAAAGCCAATGATACTGGAAGCCAACACCATCTAATAAGGAAGCTCCATGCTGCTGACTGAGAAGGAATGGGGATGTGACTAATCTGAAGTGGAACTGCTAATGATCCTGAAAGGAAAACTCCGCTCTGAAGACTCGGTAAAACTAGAAGTAGCGCTTAACTAAAGATTGAATCTTCCTGAAAATAGGATGCTATAATGAAGACGAAGATATACCGAGAAGAATCCCTCACCGCAATCAGCAATCTAGTGTACCTACAAAAAGAAACTAACACCCTATCTAGCCCAGACCTGTATCTGAAAAGTAACTAAGGAAAATAGTTGGAATGATACACATATATGTATATAAATGAAATTCATATACATATATATGTATAAATGAGATAGAAATAAAGATACAAAGTAAGGCTAATAGGACATAATAAAGTAAATATTAGAAAAAAGACTAAAAAAACAATTAAAAGATCTAATAAAGTAACGCTAATAGGAACCATAATCTAAATAACTAGAAGATCAATAAACTAATACAAACAATAACTAAAGCAAATCTAGAATTATCCATATGGAGCTTTAATCAAAAGTAAATTATGATACAAGGTGAAATCATCATTTAAGTTTGAAAAAATATTAATACTACAATTATTAACGTGAAAAATATTATTTTATGTTTAAATAGATTAATATTATTACTAACCTTATTAAAATATTATTTAAATAGGTTATTTTTAGCTAATTTATATTTGGGATTAGAGATTCAATTAAAACAAAATGAAGAAATTATGAAAATCAATTTATTAAAGTGATTATTATTATTATTATTATTATTATTATTATTATTATTATTCAAAATTCTCTTATTTCTTTCAAAACAAATATATCAACAAGTTATAATGAATAAAGTGTCAAGGAAGAATTTATTATCCTTTTTGAACATAAATCTAAAAGTATTCAAATAGAATTCACAATCAGAAATTTTAGTTATTATATTAAATTTAAAAATTTTAAGGGTATTATTTAGAATGAAATAAGTATCCATTCAATCATAGTATATATGCTTAATATCTTCAAAATGCAGATTACAAAAATAACATTTATTATCAATTTGTATATTCTTTATTTTTAAAATTTCTATAGTATTTAGTTTTCCGTGCATAATTAACCACATGTAAATTTTAGATTTAGGAGGAGCATTTGTTTTCCAAATAAATTTTAAAAAGTTATTAGCTACACCTAAAAAGTTAATAAATCTATAAAAAGAATTAGAAGTATATTTCTTAATCTTATCCCATTCCCAAATAATATTATCATTATCATTATCAATAATATAAAGATTTAATTTAGCATAAAGGAAAGAAAGCTGCTTAAGGGTTGAACCTACTAAAATTCTGTTAAAACTAAAATTCTAAGGTTCATTTTTGGGAGAAAAAACTTCTGTAATTAAAGCATGCTTAAAATTATAGATTTCATATAACACTCTAAATTCAATTCTAAGAGGGATAACGTAAATCCAACGGTCATGCCAAAATGAAGTACTATTACCTGAACGAACTATTGTATTAGTGCCTAAGTTAAAAATTTCATGACATTTTAGAATAGATTTCCAGAAATTAGATACTTTACGAATGACTGTTGGAGTAATTGGATATAAGCTGTTACTACCATTATAGTAACATTTAGAAATCATTATTTCCAGTTAGCATTATCCTTTATATCCTTAAACCTTCATAACCATTTACCTAGTAAGGATAAATTCACGTTATGAAAATTAATGACTCCTAACCCACCATCTTTTTTAGATTTACAAACAGTTTTCCAATTTACTAAATATTTAATGTAGCTATTTGAGTTTTCCCCATTCCATGAGAAATCCCTTCTTGTTTTGTCTACAATCACCCAACCTGGAAAAAGATGCATAGACATCCAATAGATCGGGAGAGCTGATAAAACAGATTTTGTTAGAACTAATCTACTTGCTCTTAAAATCTCTCATTCCAATTAGAAATCCTATTTTTGATTTTATCTATGATTATAAATTAGTCATCATGTTAAAGTTTAGTAGGTCTAATCACAAAACCAAGACAGTCAAAAGGAAAATTCATTATTTTACAATTAAGCGGATTATCAACTAAATTTTCAACTTTTTCAAAATCATTTAAAACTAAAACAGAACTTTCATCAAAATTTATTTTTAAACCTGATAGAAGTTAAAAACTATATAAAATAAACTTAAGAGTAATAACATGTTTAGGTAAATGGAAAGAAAAAACAAGGTATCATCTGCAAATTGAAGGACGGATGTACCGTTATGAAATATATCATTAACTACATTCCCCAAAGATCCTTTATCAACAGCTTTTTTAATTATCTTAGCGAAAATATCTGCGGCTAAGTTAAACAAAAGAGGCGATAAAGGATCCTCTTGCCTTAAACCTCGTTTAGATTGAATTTTATTACCTAAAATATCATTAACCATAATACTAGAGTTACCAGTTTTAAGTAAATTCATGATCCAGCTAATCCATCTATGACTAAAACCTCTAGCATGAAATGCATCTACTAGAAAATCCCAATCTACCGAATCAAAAGCTTTTGCGAAGTCCAATTTTAAAATTGCACAGGTTATATTATTCTTACAACAGTGATTAATGTATTCTTGAACAACAGCCACACCACCGGTGATATTTCTCCTGTTAATGAAAGCAGACTGTGAACAGTCAATTAGATCGTTCATTCTTATGCTAAGTCTATTAGCTAAAAATTTTGAAATAATTTTAATGGAACTGTTAATCAATGAAATAGGTTTAAAATCTTTTAAGTTATTAACACCTAATTTTTTGTGTAATAAAATAACATCTGCAAAATTAAATCTTCCTCATTGCGAATTTCGATTATAGAATTCGTTAAACATGTTAATTAAATGTAGTTTTAAAACATCCTAAAAAGTTTTATAAAAGAAAATTGGGAACCCATCCGGACTTGGGGATTTATCACCTGACATGTCATTACTAGCTTTTCGAATTTCCTCTTTAGTAAAAGGATAATCTAACTCAGAAAGATTTACGTTAAAATCGAACGGATAATCATTCCATCTAACATTAATTCTATATTTGTTTTTATTACCAAAAATATCTTTATAATAGTCTGTAAAAGCCTTATTAAGGTCTCTTTGGTCAACTAACTCAATATTATTCATAATAATGGAATTGATCATATTACTACACTTTCTACCATTAGCCATATTGTGAAAAAAAATTGGTATTATTATCACCTTCATTTATCCAATGTATTCTGGATCTCTGTTTCCACATAATCTCCTACTTTTCTAAAATAGAATTAAGTTCTTCTTTTAGATTAGCGAGAACATTATGCTCATCTAAATTTAGTTGTCTAGTTTCTTCTATCTTGTTAATTTCAAGCATCTAAAAAATATTTTTTTTTTTGAATTTTAATACTGTCAAAAACATTTTTATTCCAATTTTAGGAAAAATCCTAGATCCCTAAGTTTTAAAACAAAACTTTTAGTTGAATTATCCTTACTTTTAATATTATAATAACTCATAGAATTCCACTTATTTTTAATTAAATTCGAAAAATTAGATTCTAATAGCCATATTTTTTCGAATTTAAAAGTTTTATTAATAACCCTATGTTGTTCACAAGTAAGAATAATAGGACAATGATCAGAATAAGTGTAAAGCAAACCAAAAACTCTACGAATAGTAAATTTATCCTCAATTTCATCACTAACCAAAAACCTATCAAGAAGAGCCATGAATGGGGACTCCCTAGTATTACTCCATGTAAATTCTCTATTAGATAGAGGGATCTCAATCAAATTAGAATTAATGGTCAAATTTCTCCATAGTAGAGAAATCACCCTCTCATGGTGAACGCTCTCCAATAAAACATGTAACGCTGAAATCACACTCCAAAATCCAAGAACCCGGAGCTAAAAATCTAAACTCAAGACATTCATTCCAAGGAATCCGACGATCTATTTTTGAGTTAGGCCCATAAACATTAGAAATATTTAAAAAAGAATTATCAGTAAGATTAATGAGAATAATATGCAGTGAGTGTTGCTTGGAAATAAATTGGAGCAGTTTAAAATAATTATCTCGCCATCCAATCAATAAACCCCCAGATGCACCTATAGAAGGTAAATAAGCCCATTTCCTAAAATGATACCCATCTAATCTTCTATAGAAATGAATATTGAGACATTCAATTTTAGTTTCCTATAGGAAAGCAATGTCAATAGAATAATCTTTAAAAAAATCTCTAACCTTATCACATTTATTTAAATCATGCAAACCTCTAATATTCCGACTAATAATTCTCATGTAATAATAGACCTAGCCCTATCGAGTTCCCTACCTCTAATGTACTCAAGATCAACCTCAACATCAGAATAAATGAAAGCGATATCACTAGCTAACTGACTAAGCTCAGAAGAAGACAAACTACCTAAACCATATGATGAATACATATTACCCAAATCAGAATGCATACCTAAGCCTGAATTCGTAGTACCACTTATGGCACTCGAATAAGGTAACTTACCTATGGACTGTGAACGACTAATGGATCCTGGCACTACGTCGAACAGAATTGATATACTTTAAAACAAAAAATATACCATATAAACATAATTAGAAAAAATGAAGATTTTATGTAAAATATTTTAAATTGGATTTAGAATCCATTTAGGCTTTATAGGCTTGACTAAAATCAAAATAGAATTTTGTTTGAAATTCACCCATTTAACCCACTTTCGATTGGCCCAATTCCTTTATGGTTAACTATAGTCCACTTAATGTCAATTTTTTTTGCTAGAGTAGCAAAGTCAATAATAAATATTATGAATAGTTACTTTGTTTATGGACTAACAGAGTTAAGTGTGGATGATGTTGTAATTTGACCAAAACTAAAGTCCATAAACCCTAAAGTGATATAATATTGACGAAGAGGATTGATGTAAATAATCGATACTAAAATGTACCACTTGATTTTATAAAATTGGATTTTGCGGATGAAATTTGTAGGCGAAGAATTAAGTCAAATAGTTGCACTACCAGCTAAGGTGACATGTGAACATTAGTATTTGAAACCAATAACATTAAAACAAACTACTTTATAACTATCGTAACAAATCTCTTTACAAATTTCCTTTTTTAAAATATTTTATTTACTTAAAATCTAAAATCTTCTTTTTGTGAGTATTATACATACATATATGCACACACTCCAAAGAAATTCACAAAACTATTTCCCAAGCAATATGACACAATTTCCCCCTTGTAACCAACTTTATGCAACAATTCATGTTATGCCTCAGTATATATCTATCATAAAGCAACATAAATTAACTCAACATAAATTTCCATGGTTTTGTTTGAATGCAAGGGGATAACTAGCCATAAATTGGCCATTATAATCAGCAAAGCATCAAATTCAACTAAAACCCACATATCAGGAAACAAATAAAGCCATGCAATACTATTTCAATCAAATATTATCTTGTAACATCCCGCCTTTTCGCATAATTTAAATCGACACACATGCAAATTCAAACCATACGGAAGGGCGGATTGTTATGGGGTAAATCATAAAAAAAGAAATAAAAACAAAATAGAATCTCACAACGAAAGGATAAAATATAATAATCAAATATACAGTTTATAAAGCTGTTTTACAAATATTCGATTATACGCACAACATTTATCAGAGTTACACATACCAATAACAATGCAGCAGAACAGGATGCGTATAGTGGACTAATAATAATAATAATATAAATCTCCGTCTTCGTCCTCCAGAGCTAAGGTCTTCGAAATCCTAAAACGCTCGGACTGACCCGAGCGAATTGAAAAGACAAAACACTCGAGTCAGAACTAAAAGATCTTATGTAAGTTAAATCAACAGGAATAAATATGAGTGCAGTAACTTAAAAGATGCTCGGGATTCACATCTCTTAAGGATCCGTTAAACTATTTACTATGTAGTATATTTCGCTATTATAATAGTGTCTAATTGTAAAATAAACTTACTTTTTTCTTAGAATTAAGGGGTTACCCATATAGCCCTCAACACGTAATAGTCCCAGTAGTCCATCCAATATCAGCGCATCTCCAGATCGGGAGACTACCCTAAATATTCTACGGGCTACGGGAGAAAACCAAGCTCGTACAAGGCACGATAGGGTAGGTGTCACGACACAACTAGACAATGCCAGGGTAGATATACCAATTACGCTTTCGGATCGATGGTAACGCGTAGCCGCAGCTACCGCCCACCTCAAGCCACACCCCCAAATAAAAAGTTCAAAAGTGGCCACCGAATCAATCCAAAAGTCAAAGTATAATATCGAAGGGATGTGTCCGATCGAAGGTGCTACCTCAATTAACCCGTCAATCGCTCCTATTTTAGCCACCTTATGCCAACTCACGGGAGTTGGGTCCACGTATTTACCTCAAGGGAAACGCCGCCACCATCCTACTTCATTCTGGAATCTCCACCGCGTAAACGGTTGTTAAAGTGGTTTTCGGAGTTGGCAGAGAGTATGACAACTTCCAATCCCGGACTCTTCAATAACCAAACGTTATTATAACACCGCGGTTATTTTAAAATAATTTATACTTTAAAACTAGGATATAGTATTCATTTCTAAACCATAAAAATACGATATCACTTCTTCTTTTAAAACCAAATAATTATGATATCATTTCAATATATCCTTTTCTAAAACTCCTTTCAAAGTTACAATATTTGAAACCAAATACTTGAAATATAGCCTTCCAAAACATAAAACTTTGAATTTCATAACTTTGAAATATAACTACACCACTAAAATGGTTTAAATATTAAATTACTTAATAAAATAAATTAGCTTCTTAAATTTCACAATAAAATCCCAATATCAATTTGAACCTCCAAATAAACCATTTTAATTCCCATATATTCCACAGCTTAAATATTCTATATTTCAAAACTTAAATTTTTATAGTTAATGTATTTCACTCTTTAAATATTCCGCTATTTCAAAATGGATTCTTTGAAATTTTAATATATATCAAATCCAATTCCTATTATTTAAAATTTGAAATGTATACTTACTAGAACAAATATTATTTAAATCAATTGGATATTCATTTAAATTCTCAAATCAAAATCAAGTTATAAAATCATATCCTTTAAATCTTAATTTATCAATATTTTAAAACAAATTTTTCGAAGATAATTCTTAAATACTTTAATTCAAATCATATTCACATTTATCTTCAACCCAACTTTTATTTGAGTTATTATAAACTCTATATACAATAAATTTTTAAACAGATACTTAACCATATTTTATAAAAGATATCAAACTTCATTATTTAGCTTATTTTATAATTCAAAGCAAATGTATACATAGCTAACTTCAATAATAAGATAGCATTTATAAAATATTTAAAAATTAATATCTATATGCTCATATATTTTTTTACAAAACCGCAGAAATCATTTTAAAAATAATTTTACATATAGACCGCGATGTCTGTATAAAATTTTCTATCCTATGGTCAAGTGATACAGATATTCATCATTTCAACCCGCAATTTAAAATAAAAATTACGGTTATATATCATTTCATACCGTAATCCCGAATGAAATGAAAATGCATAATAACTTGTAGTTTATAACAATATAAAATACAGCATCCATTCATCCAATATCAACCATCAACCATTTATCACAATCATTATCCAAATTCGAACAATACATCAATATATAGCAGGTGATAATAACAGGTATCAACTATCAGTTTATATTCAAAAATAAATTATAACTGTTTACTGGCAGTTTTAAATGCAATAAATAAATAGATAACAATTTAATTGGCAGTAATATGTAATATCAAATTAAATAACAAGTAAATTAAATGAATTGCCAAATTAACTGAGATAATGATGAAATATATGTCAAACATCTATAATTAAATTTCTAAGCACATCATAAATCAATTTAACAAACATAAGAAATCTTAGAAGTTGTGAGTGGGTTAAAACACTCACCTTTTGAATTTAAATTGGATCTACCCAAAAATTTGACAGTCTCCAAATCCGTCCAAACCAGCGTCAAAGCGTTCGGAATTTTATTACGATCCTAATAAAAAAATTCGTGCGAGAAACAGAGTTCGTATGTAAGAGTTATTAGCGTTCGAACAATTTGAAATCAAAATCAAATAAAATAGAAATAAAATAAGGAAAAGGGAACACGTCACCTTCTATCTACGGGCCGAAACCATAACCACGCACGCGATCAAAAAAAATTCCTATAGCCGTCACTAAACTTCGCCACGATCCATTATGCTTCGACGCAACCACGCCTGGCCACTACTGAAGGCCGCCGACCATCCCCCAAGAGAAATCGAACCCCCACGGTGAAGTCCACCCCATCGATTGCTGAAAATGGCCAGCCGCCGCTATGATCTGCCAACCCTAATCGAATTTCCTAGGTCAATCCAGCTGTTGTCATGACAAACGAATTTCACCGACCGAGTGCCCTCGATGATCTCTACCCAACGGTACAATCAATTTGATGATCCATCAACGTTCATCGGAACGTGATGAACAGCCGATATTTGTTCAAAAATTTTTGAACGAACCGAGCTTTAGATTGGAAAATGAATTACACCATTTAATTTACCTCATCGAGAGCTTGAACATATAATTTTTTAAGATTTTTCTTAGGACTTTGAATTTTAGGCTTTGGATTTGATTTTTGAATTTGCAATTGGATCTAGGGTTGATTTGTCTGCTATTGAGAAGGAGAGAAATAATTTTACATACAGCCAAATGAAAATGAGGAAAAATAGGGTTTATAACGATATATTTATAGACAAAGTTGAAATAGCATGGATCGGACAAGAAAGATGTACGCGCTAAACGATATATTAGTCGAAAAGCCCGTTTCGACTCCGAAACGATATTGGGTCAACCCATATATCAAAATAGATGTTTTAAAATATTTTAAATGCAATGGAAAAGGTTATAGGTTCAAATTGCATCGTATGAAGAAGTTATGCTAAAATCAATATTTTTCAAATTGATTTCAAATGATTTCAATTAAATTGATTTCAAGGCGTTTCAAGCCATACGATCAAACGACAAGTCCGATCGATACGAAACTTGAAATCCTACAATAATTTACCGATACGGATCCGATGAAAGTAGTTTCATCGAAATCCGAGACAGTGGCCAAAATGGCTATTTTTCCATTAATTAAATAAATAAATAATTAATGAATTAAAGGAAAATTTCAATTTCAATTTGAAAATTTGCCAAATTTTGTCACTTATGATTTCTCAACATTTACAATGATTTAAGCAAATTTATGTGTTACTTACATGTTGATTCAATCATCAGTTTCAGCGTTAAATTCCAATTCCGTTAAATTTAGAAATTTAGAAATTAGAATTTCAATAATTCCTTTGAATTAAATTTTCATTATTCAAATTCATTATTGCAACAGATGAAATAATATTGGATGCAAAATCCATTATATTAACATTCTCAATTTTCATCTAAACCTCATTTATGTAAAATTTTAATATTATATTCCACTTATTTGCAAATAAATCCACTTATTAGATTCCAAATTATAAATAGATTAATAATTCTTGGTTTTCACTCCTTAAATCAACCAATCTTCATATTATATAAAAAATTAACATTTATTACATCTTATAGAATTAACTATCTTCAATGACGAATCGAATCTACCCTAACTGCAAAAATTAGGACAATTAATGGCAGTTGGTTTCGCATTAACTACATTAATTATCAATATATATCTTAATCAAACTTATTATTTTTTAAAATCTTGCTATTCATAAATAGACATCTTTAGGGGTATAAATAACATTGAATCGTAATACATTTCATTAATGCATGCTTCATTTCATATAAATTCCCCTTTATTAACTAAATCATATTAACAAAACGAAAATAATTAATTTAGATTTATTTGCAATCGATTGCCATTCTTAACTTAATATACTAAGTAAATGGTTAACCTAAATAATTGTTACCTTTTTACATTCAAATTCACTTACAACTATCATTAACAACAATGTTGCCATTGATTTACATTTAATTAAATAAATTAGATGAATGGGTAAATTTTTATAAATATCCCTAATGCCAAAGTTACTCACATTCATACTTAATCACCAACTACAATTTATTATAATTACTTAATTTGCATTGATTTAATCAAATTGTAATTTAATACGTATTATTTCCTCCATTAATATAACCTTTGAATTAAATTCCCAATTCTCCAATTACTACCTTAAAATAAGTTTACGTTTCTATTAATTTTCATTTCCACTTCCATTATTTTATATTACAATCATTGAAGTAACGTTTAACATCAACACAACCATTATAATTACTTAACTTTTAAATGAAACTTAATTTCCAATAAACTCATTAACCACTTAATTAGGTAATTTATAATACTTGTTATCATACCCTTAAATTTACACTTAGGTTTATGTTAAATTTATTTTATTTTATTTCATAAATTGATTCATTATTTACATCCACTTATTGCAAATAACTTCCATTTGATGTAAAACCTAGTATACATTTACATGAATCCAATTTCATTCCATCTATAATGGGTATTGCATTGAAATTAAATTTATTAGCTTATATCAACATTACTACCCTTAATTGCAATAGGATTACCATATTTATTCAATACCCTACATAAATAACATATATTAATTCATTAAATTAATTTACTATTTACCTTTGCATTCTTATATTCAAATCCTATCCTAGTATAACCATTTACATTACTTCAATTATTCGTAATTTCATTTGAACTGTTCATACTTATCTTAAATTTCCATGGTTTCATTCCATTTTCAACATTCGCTTCATTATTAATTACAAATTTTTTCATTTCTTCCTAAATTAAATTCCAATATCTTATTAAAATGCCAAATTTAATTAATGAAATTTAGGGGTCGTTACACTCTCCCCACTCAAAACTTTTCGTCCCCGTAAAGGAAAAAGAGGTAAAAGAAGAATTAAGAAGTCAATATATCTTATTTAAAATATTAATTTTATAAACAATTAAATTTACAAAGTTTAATAATTTATATAAAATATCTATTTATAACTACTAAATCTTTTAATTCTCAAGTTAATAAAGTTTGGAAAACATTTCCAAAATATTTTCTAAGTCCAAAATTTACGAAATTTTTTGGCAGAGTCTCCTTTGTACGGAGAGACTCGGGAGAAAATATAATATCAAAATAACAATATATACGTATATTTTCCAAAATAATGTATATCCCAACCCGGGAAAAATATATGAACCGAAATCCGAAAACGTACCTATTTGTCGGGCAATTTACGCTTAATTATGAAACCAAAAGCAGTAGCAATTGCTTCCATAACCTGTATTTCACTTATATAATTCAAAAGGCTAACAATTATATAAAATGGAAAAACAATTTCATCCACTAACAAACAAAGCAATGTCAAGCCCAACAATCACTTGCAGTCATAACATACAACCATCATACAGAATCAACATAATCAATCATTCATTCATATCAAACAAAACAAGTAGTTGTTTGGGTTCAAAACTTTAAATTGTACAGAATAAAGAATAAACTACTAGGTGCATCTTTTACTCAATAGTCTAGGATGAACGAAATAGGTTTATTCATTCATCTAAACAATTTTAAAGTATCCTTGCCTAAACAAACATAATTCAACAAACATCAAATCCAAACAATAAACTAAGTTTATTCTTGTTAATTATATTTCATACTATTGTTGTTTGATTTCCTTTTGTTTGCATTTGATTCATATATTTTCTCAATTTCATTTATTTACATTACTTACCTTTATTTATCAATAGGATTCATGTTCTATTCAATGGCTCAGCATTTCAATACATTAACTGTAGTCTATAATCATATATTTAATGCATTCATCTTCTCTACTTATTTATTACTTTCAAGTTTTACTTGTATAATATCGATTTCAATTTCTTATTGACATTTCAACTTTTAGATCTTTGGTAAGTTATATATATGTCTTTAAGAATGTAATTAAAATCATACAAATTTATCATATTCCTTTTAATTAATTAATGTTCAGTAATTATATCTTTTATTTCATAGGTTACAATTTCAAATTTCATTTAATTTCATTCATAACCTATCATTAAATCTCTTATTTTAATTAAAAGCTCCATTTATTAATTAGTTACATTCTGTTTCACTACTATACCTGAACTATTCATTATTGGAAACTTAAGAATTAAATACTGGGTTTTTATTAAAATCATTGAAAATAATATATAAATGTATATACTGGCAACATATATATCTAATTATATTTAAAACAATTTAAAATTTATCTTTGGTTATTAAAATAAATCTGCAGTAGAGCTACTACAGTAGCCTTCCCACTTCGAAACTCGAAAATGAATGTCGATGATGTGTGCACTCATCAACGAAATAATTTTCCAGCGACAGAGAGGGGAGTACAAAACTTATTTCTTTTTCAAATTTACCCCTTTTTAAAACATTTCTTTAAAATTATATTGAAATATTAATATCAGAGAATACTTCCAAAATATTCCTATTATATTCCAAAATCATTTGAAAGAAAGTTTCAAAACACCGGAACTTAAGTTCTAAATCTTCAATTTTCATTTATTTTATTTTCAATCTTATTTCAGCTATTATTTATAAATTTCATTACCTAACAACCAATATATTGAAACTAAATATATATATCATTTATAAAATTTTATTTTATGTATAGAAAATATAATGGAAAAAATTATTTCATTCGCCTATATTAAAACAAATATTATGTCGGTCTGTCGTATTAAGTGTTTAGAAATTCCTATTGATGTCACAACGTCCCATGCACCAACCAGAATTTATAAATACAAAACGGAATAGATTAACACAATATTAAAACCTTTTTATAACACTAACAAGTACGCTCTCTCATATATATGCTCAGCGACTCCCATAGGGTGTTATTACCCTATTAATAAAGAGTCAGACCCCACAAAGCTAAGGTTTATCGCTAAACCAAAGCTCTGATACCACACTGTAACATTCCGCCTTTTCGCACGCTTTAAATCGACACACATGCCAATTCAAGCCAGACGGAAGGGCGGATTGTTATAGGGTAAATCAGAAAACTAAAAAAGAAATGAAAACAAAATAGAATCTCAAAGTGGAAGGATAAAATATAATAATCAAATATACAGTTTATAAAGCTGTTTTACGAATATTCGATTATACTTACAACATTTATCAGAGTTGCACATACCAATAACAATGTAGCGGAACATGATGAGTATAGTTGACTGATAATAATAATATAAATCTCCGTCTTCGTCCTCCAGAGCTCAGGTCTTCGAAATCTTGAAACGCTCGGACTGACCCGAGCGAATTGAGAAGACAAAACACTCGAGTCAGAACTAAAAGACCTTATGTAAGTTAAATCAACATGAATAAATATGAGTGTAGTAACTTAAAAGATGCTCGGGATTCACATCTCTTAAGGATCCATTAAACTATTTACTATGTAGTAAATTTCGCTATTATAATAATGTCTAATTGTAAATTAAACTTACTTTTTTCTTAGCATTAAGGGGTTACCCATATAGCCCTTCACACGTAATAGTCCCAGTAGTCCATCCAATATCAGCGCATCTCCAGATCGGGAGACTACCCTAAATATTCCACGGGCTATGGGAGAAAGCCAAACTCGTACAAGGCGCGATAGGGTAGGTGACACGACACAACTAGGCAATGCCAGGGTAGATATACCAATTACGCTTCCGGGTCGGTGGTAACGCGTAGCTGCAGCTACCGCCCACCTCGAGCCACACCTCCAAATAAAAAAAATTAAAAATGGCAACCGAATCAATCCAAAAGTCAAAGTATAATATCGAAGGGATGTGCCCGACCAAAGGTGCTACCTCAATTAACCTGTCAACCGCTCCTGTTTTAGCCACCTTATGCCAACTCACGGGAGTTGGGTCCACGTATTTACCTCAAAGGAAATGCCGGCACCATCCTACTTCATTCTGGAATCTCCACCGCGTACACGGTTGTTAAAGTGGTTTTCGGAGTTGGCAGAGAGTATGACAACTTCCGATCTCAGACTCTTCAACAACCAAACGTTATTATAACACCGCGGTTAATTTTAAAATAATTTATACTTTAAAACCAGGATATAATATTCATTTCAAAACAATAAAAATACATTATCACTTCTTCTTTTAAAACCAAATAATTATGATATCATTTCAATATATCCTTTTCTAAAACTCCTTTCAAAGTTCAATATTTGAAACCAAATACTTGAAATATAGCCTTCCAAAACATAAAACTTTGAATTTCATAACTTTGAAATATAACTACACCACTAAAATGGTTTAAATATTAAATTACTTAATAAAATAAATTAGCTTCTTAAATTTCATAATAAAATCCCAATATCAATTTGAACCTCCAAATAAACCATTTTAATTCACATATATTCCACAGCTTAAATATTCTATATTTCAAAACTTAAATTTTTATAGTTAATATATTTCACTCTTTAAATATTCCACTATTTCAAAATGGATTCTTTGAAAATTTAATATTTATCAAATCCAATTTCTATTATTAAAATTTGAAATGTATATTTACTAGAACAAATATTATTTAAATCAATTGGATATTCATTTAAATTCTCAAATCAAAATCAAGTTATAAAATCATATCCTTTAAATCTTAATTTATCTACATTTCAAAACAAATTTTTTGAAGATAATTCTTAAATACTTTAATTCAAATCATATTCACATTTATCTTCAACCCTACTTTTATTTGAGTTATTATAAACTCTATATACAATAGAATTTTTAAACAGATACTTAACCATATTTTATAAAAGATATCAAACTTCATTATTTAGCTTATTTTATAATTCAAAGCAAATTTATACATAGCTAACTTCAATAATAAGATAGCATTTATAAAATATTAAAAAATTAATATCTATATACCCATATATTTCTTTACAAAACCACAAAAATCATTTTAAAAATAATTTTACGTATAGACCGCGGTGTCTGTATAAAATTTTCTATCCTATGGTCAAGTGATACAGATATTTATTATTTCAATCCGCAATTTAAAATAAAAATTACGGTTATATATCATTTCAAACCGCAATCCCAAATGAAATGAAAATGCATAATAACTTGTAGTTTATAACAATATAAAATACAGCATCCATTCATCCAATATCAACCATCAACCATTTATCACAATCATCATCCAAATTCAAACAATACATCAATATATAACAGGTGATAATAACATGTATCAACTATCAGTTTATATTCAAAAATAAATTATAACTATTTACTGGCAGTTTTAAATGCAATAAATAAATAGATAATAATTTAACTGGCACTAATATGCAATATCAAATTAAATAACAAGTAAACTAAATGAATTGCCAAATTAACTGAGATAATGATGAAATATATGACAAACAGCTATAATTAAATTTCTAAGCACATCATAAATCAATTTAACAAACATAAGAAATCTTAAAAGTTGTGAGTGGATTAAAACACTCACCTTTTGAATTTAAATTGGACCTAAATCTAATTTAAACCTAATTTGACAGTCTCCAAATCAGTCCAAACCAACGTCAAAGTGTCCGGGATTTTATTATGATCCTAACAAAAAAATTGGCGCGAGAAACGGAGTTCGTATGTAAGAGTTATTAGCGTTCGAACAATTGGAAATCAAAATCAAATAAAATAGAAATAAAATAAGGAAAAGGGAACACGTCACCTTCCATCTATAGGCCGAAACCATAACCTCACACGCGATCGAATTTTTTTGACTGTAGCCGTCACTAAACTTCGCCACGACCCATTATGCTTCGACGCAACCACGCCTGGCCACTGCTGAATCGAACCCCCACGGTGAAGTCCACCCCGTCGATTGCTAAAAATGGCCAGCCGCCGCCATGATCTCCCAACCCTAATCGAATTTCCTAGGTCAATCCAGCCGTTGTCATGACAAACGAATTTCACTGATCGAATGCCCTCGATGATCTCTACCCAACGGTACAATCAATTTGATGATCCATCAACGTTCATCGAAACGTGATGAACGCCCGATATTTGTTCATAAATTTCTGGACGAACAGAGCTTCAGATTGGAAAATGAATTACACCATTGAATTACGCTCGTCGAGAGCTTGAACATATAATTTTTTTAGATTTTTCTTAGGACTTTGAATTTTAGGCTTTGGATTTGATTTTTGAATTTGCAATTGGATCTAGTGTTGGTTTGTCTGCTATTGAGGAGGAGAGAAATAATTTATAGTACAGCCAAATGAAAATGAGGAGAATTAGGGTTTATAACGATATATTTATAGACAAAGTTGAAATAGGATGGATCGGATAAGATAAATGTACGCGCTAAACGATATATGGCCCGAAAAGCCCGTTTCGACTTCGGAACGAAATTAGGTCAACCCATATATCAAAATAGATGTTTTAAAATATTTTAAATGCAATGGAAAAGGTTCCAGGTTCAAATTGCATCGTATGAAGAAGTAATGCTAAAATCAATATTTTTCAAATTGATTTCAATTGATTTCAATTAAATTGATTTCAAGGCGTTTCAAGCCCATACGATCAAACGACAAGTCCGATCGATACGAAACTTGAAATCTTACAATAATTTACCAATACAGATACGATGAAAGTGGTTTTGTCGAAATCCGAATCAGTGGCCAACATGGTTATTTTTCCATTAATTAAATAAATTAATAATTAATGAATTGTAGGAAAATTTAAATTTCAATTCGAAAATTTGCCAAATTTCATCTCTTATGATTTCTCAACATTTACAATGATTTAAGCAAATTTATATGTTACTTACATGTTGATTCAATCATCAATTTCAGCGTTAAATTCCAATTTCGTTAAATTTAGAAATTAAAATTTCAATAATTCCTTTGAATTAAATTTTCATTATTCAAATTCATTATTACAACAGATGAAATAATATTGGAATCAAAATCCATTATAATAACATTCTCAATTTTCATCTAAACCTCATTTATGTAAAATTTTAATATTATATTCCACTTATTTGCAAATAAATCCACTTATTAGATTCCAAATTATAAATAGATTAATAAATCTTGGTTTTCACTCCTTAAATCAACCAATCTTCATATTATAAATAAAATTAACATTTATTACATCTTATAGATTTAACAATCTTCAATGACGAATCGAATCTACCCTAGCTGCACAAATTAGGAAAATTAACGGCAATTGGTTTCACATTAACTACATTAATTATCAATAGAGATCTTAATAAAACCGTTTATTTATTTGAAATCTTGCTATTCATAAATAGACATCTTTAGGGGTATAAATAACATTGAATCATAATACATTTCATGAATGCATGCTTCATTTCATATAAATTCCCCTTTATTGACTAAATAATATTAACAAAACGAAAATAATTAATTTAGATTTATTTGCAATCGATTGCCATTCTTAACTTAATATACTAAATAAATGGTTAGCCTAAATAATTGTTACCTTTTTACATTCAAATTCACTTACAACTATCATTAACAACAATGCTGCCATTGATTTAGATTTAATTAAATAAATTAGATGAATGGGTAAAATTTTCTAAATATCCCTAATGCCAAAGTTACTCACATTCATACTTAATCGCCAACCACAATTTATTATAATTACTTAATTTGCATTGATTTAATCAAATTGTAATTTAATACGTATTATTTCCTCCATTAATATAACCTTTGAATTAAATTCCCAGTTCACCAATTACTACCTTAAAATAAGTTTACATTTCTATTAATTTCCATTTCCACTTCCGTTATTTTATATTACAATCATTAAAGTAACGTTTAACATCAATACAACCATTATAATTACTTAACTTTTAAATAAACTTTATTTCCAATAAATTCATTAACCACTTAATTAGGTAATTTATAATACTTGTTATCATACCCTTAAATTTACACTTAGGTTTATGTTAAATTCAATTTATTTTATTTCATAAATTGATTCAATATTTACATCCACTTATTACAAATAACTTCCATTTGATGTAAAACCTAGTATACATTTACATGAATCCAATTTCATTCGATCCATTAATGGGTATTGCATTGAAATTAAATTTATTAGCTTATATCAACATTACTACCTTTAATTGCAATAGGATTACCAAATTTATTCAACACCCTACATAAATAACATGTATTAATTCATTAAATTAATTTACTATTTACCTTTGTATTCTTATATTCAAATCCTATCCTAGTATAACCGTTTACATTAATTCAATTATTCGTAACTTCATTTCAACTGTTCATACTTATCTTAAATTTCCATGGTTTCATTCCATTTTCAACATTCGCTTCATTATTAATTATAAATTTTTTTCATTTCTTCCTAAATTAAATTCCAATATCTTATGAAAATGCCAAATTTAATTAACGAAATTTACGTGTCATTATATATCCAATGTCAGCCAAATTCGTCGCATTAAACTTTTATAAACAGCTAAGCAATCAATATACTAGACATAAATGTGAGTATTAACAATATCACTTTGATTTCCAAGCTTCAAATATTGTTTTCCTCCTTAATTTTCTATTTCATCACTTCTTCTCGATCATCTCCATCCCAATCCTGTTCAATGCCTCATCCCCGGCCAGTTACTACATGGCTCTTCCTACCTTCGTCCTAGCAGCATTTATACCAGCAACCTCTAGTCGCACCTTCCATCATCGTGGGCGCTGCCAAGCCATAACCCACGCCTCCATCCTCCTAATGTCGCGCCTCCCTAATGTTGCGGGCACGTATGCACACCCATTGCTGTTCCTGACATGTGTCCGCACATGTCGTCTCCATTTTTTGCATTATTAGGGCTTAATCGAGAAATTGGGGATAAGCGAGTACACGAATGAATGGGTTTAGGTTGTTTGGTACAAACAAGGAAGAGAGGAAAAGGATGAAGGCTTCTTCTTCTTTTTCTTTCTAACCAGGCCCTTATGTAAATTAGATTTGCAATTGATTCCTTTAGTTACAAATTAGTCCTATGCAGTTAAAGCCCCACTAAAGCTCGATAAAATCCTCGCTATAGCATATAGTGCTATTCAACAGCTACGATATTTCAATTTAGCATTAAATAGTAGATCCGCTTTAAGCCCTGCTATTTTCTGCTACACCCACTAAATCAACTCTTTTTAGCACCTGTTTTAGCAATATTAATATATAAAGGTTGATTTGACTAGTTCTCTTTTAAATCAAGTCAACAACGTTAGGGTAAGACCTAATTTTACTCCATAAGTGTTTAATATTAGTTAGAAATATATCATAATCATCAAATCTAGTCCGCATAAATCATGATATTCCTTGTTTTTTATATAAGATTAAAAAATATTTTTTTTCAATAAATGACGTGAAAATGAAAATAAATCAATTTTGAATATTTGGTTTTACATTTAACGAAATTTTTTGCACTTACACTATTTTTCACCATATTCCTATTTTATCCCCGCTATAGCTTTTTACACCTTCACCGTTAAGCGATTTAACTGCACAATAAATTACAACCTTTTTATTTACATAAAAATAATTCTGTCATTTATTTATAACATATTTTCAATTTAAATTGATTTATTATTTGTTTTACAAAGTATATTTCAATAATTTATACCAAATACTTAAATTCAGTAATTGTTCATTTTCATTAATTTATTGATTTTATTAACATCGATCAATACTTCTTTTCACTTATTTCAATCATATATAAAAACTATTCACACAATAAAAATATTTTACACTCATTGTAAATATTTTATTTGAGTTCAATATATTTTACTAAAATAATTTATTAATTAATTCAATTTATTAAAACAAAGCCCTTAATCAAATATGCTTTAATTCAGTAAGAAATTGTTTTCAGAAATAAAAATTTTCCAATATAAATTTGAACACTTTATTTTTAATCAAATTTAATTCTCTTCGATGGCGTAGAAAGTAGGGTTGTTATAGTTAAGAATCCATTACATTGTTTTGTGCTAATAATGCTGGGATATAGATCAGGATAGAACCTAGGGCATAGAAGAAGCCACGACACATACTCTAGAAGTTCCACATGATAAAAGCAGTTTATAAGCAATGAGAAGTGTTTGTTGATAAACTAGATAGTAATGACAATATAGTACATCCATTCAAGAAAGGACCGGCTTGAGAAGTTCTGAGTAAGCTGCTCGAAGGAATGGGACTAAGAATCCACAGTTGGACCTAAGTGCAAGTGGGAGATTAAAAGAGTTAACAGTATGCCAAAGGGGTAATTATCTGAATTTTTTATATGATTACTCTGTGACGACCCGGAATTTTGGTATTTGAAATTAGAATATTTAATTGATTTCAAATATTCAGGTGTAGATTTTTAAATTGAATTTCAAATATCACTATTTATTAAATAATTAAATTATGGAATTTAATAATTGGGAATTGGGTAGGATATGAAAACTTGGTTTTTAAGCCAGTTAAGAATAATTTGAAGGCTTGTAAAATTCATATTGATAATACTGAAGGTAGTAGAACCTTTGAAATTGAATTTAAGGATGATTTGTTCAGCTTTAAAAATATGTTGTTTAAATTGATATTTAAAAAAATAACCTTCTAAGGCACAGTCTCGGAATTCGACGAAACCAGTTCCATTGGATCCGCAATAGTGTATTATTATCAGATTTCAATTTTCGTAATATTTGGAGTAATCGTGTGATCATACGATTTATAAACGCGCTAGAATCTATATAGAAAATTAAATATAATAACTGGATCCAAAAAGTTATCTTCTCCATACAATCGAATAAGGACTTAGAACCTTTTTCATTTAATTCAAAATAGGGGTATAACATTATAAACGCCTAGCGACATGCACCGATAGGAGGTCGAGATTTTGAATTGCGTAATTCGAGATGATTTAAAATTTATATTTGAATATAATATTTGACCAAATTCACGTCTATATACTTTCTTACTTTTCTTCAGCCACCTTACAGTGTCTTCTGAAACGTGGCACCTACCCTTAGCTAATCACGTATAAATGTTTCCTTCTCCTTTTATTCAACCAAGCATTTTGAAATAAAATCGACTTCCCCTTCAATTCAAAAATTAAATAAGGACCGAATAAAATCCTTCTTTTTTTAAGAACGAATGCTTTCTCATCTCTTCAGTTTCAAACAAGCCCTCTTCTCGTTGAACCGTAGGGCAAATTGAATCAAGTCAACACCGTGAGGTTCGCTTCGAACTCAGGCAGGGTGAACCGAAGCCTGCTCGATTTTGAGAGAACTAGCGCGCGACGAAGTGTGGATCTCGAGTTGCCTTTCATCGCAAATTGCAGCAAGTTGTCGTTCGACTCATCTAGGTTGAAACTCTCGCATGCGCATGTTGGTCAGTGGTAGTCGGCAATCTTGTAGTGGTGGTCGCATGTCTGTAGTCGTCGATTTCGACAGAGAAAGGACAGGAGATCGAGGAGCCGCTCACCTAGGGTTCGAGTGAGGCTTTGGAGAGCTCGAAGCGTCGAGGCTGTGGCACGGTGGTAGCATGCTTAGGTGATTAGCTTGCTCGGAGTAGTGATGTCTAGGGCATAGAGGTATTCGTTTTTAGTTAAATTTAATTTAAAATTTATACATGTGAATATATATACACATAGTAGAAAAATGCAGATAGAGGGATATATTTTACAGTAAGATATTAGATTTTTATTTTAGTTTGAACTATATATATATATATATATATATATATCTATGTATATATATATATATATAGGTCAGAAAATATAACACAGTATCGATTTAAGTTATAAAATTTCTGTTTAACTTAAAGGTAGTACATAGGTATATAAGAAGAAAAAAAAATTTAGGGATAAGGTCTTGTGAAGGAAAAGTAGGAATTTTAAAAGTTGGAAGAATTTATATAAATTAGATTTTTGTGAAATCCATATAACTGATTTCTAGATAAGTATATACATACGTAGTTTCAAAGAAATAAATAAATATATATACACATTTTAATTTACTGGTTTATTTTGAAATAATAATATTATGGAGATAATTTTTTTTTATTAACCTATTTAATTTATTATAGTCACTAAAAGATTTTTTAAGTAAAGTTATCTAATTTAATTCTTAGTTAATTAAATTTATTAAAAAGGATAATTGATTATTTGATTTATTTAAAATATTAATAAAACCGTAAATTTTTATACAAGGTCTGACAACCATCGAGAACAAGTCGAGATGGAAATGGGTTGCAAACAAACAAAGGTGAGTTAATCTCACTCATCTCGGATTTCTGGTTAAGTTAAATAGTTAATTTAAATTATTGGTTAATGGATTGAATTGACTGGATGTGATAGTATATATATAGTAGTATATATAGTATATATATTGGAGTGATTGATTTCCCGCATTATATAGCGGATGGGACCCTATGTGCCCGGCATACTAGCGGACGACCCCATATACCGCGATATTCCACCTCGAAGTGGAATTGGTATTTTATTTATTGACTAACATCTATGGATGCAGGGAATCAGGTGGGAGGGATCCAACTGGATTCCTCAGAATATTTAGATTGTTTTAATATTCTGTGAAATGATTTATTTGATAATCTAAGATATATTATATTGGTGATTGAAAATATTGAATGCTATGGTTTGATTGATATATTTGGGTATACTAAGTTATCAGAGATAAAGATTGAATTTTTAAAGGAAAATAAAAAAGGGAATTTTAAGTAAAATAATTATAGAGAATTTGGATAAATTAAAGAATGAATTGGAAAAGGATAGAAGTTTATTTTTAAATTCTAATAAATAAATTCCAAGTATGGGAAAGGAAATTTAGAATAAATGGGAATAAATGAATTTTTTTTAACTTAAGTGATATTATTTAAAGGAATAAAATATTTATTTTTCAACTCATGATTTAAATGGTTTAGGAAAAATAAAAGAAGAATTTTGAAATAAATATGAAATTGGTAGTTTTAATTTAAATAAAATTTTAAATTGTAATAAAGAAGTTAAATCTGGAATTAATGGGTTTTGAAATAAAATTAAGTAAGAAAAGGAATTTATTTTAAAATGGAGTAAAATTTTGGAAATCGATTTGAAAATTTATTTAATGTTTGAAACTGTGTTTTAAAAAGGAAGATGAGACTATGAAATTTATAAACTGGGTTTAAAAAGTGAAATAAGATTATCAGTGGATATTTAGAAGTATAAATTCACAGTGGGAATTTATAAAGGAATGGGTAATTTTTTTTAAAAATAATTAGTGGTTTATTTTTAAAGGAGTGAAAGAAAAGTGTATTTCCCTGAAAAGCCAAGTACGTTTTCAAAGCAGATTTTTAAGTATAAGTTAAAAGTTTAAAGTTGTTTTTAAAGAATGTTTTTGAGAATTATTATTTAAGTTGTTTAAATTTTTTAAAAAGTAAATATTTATTAAATTAGTTATAGTATTAATTGTTTTAAAAGGTTTAATTGGTATTATGATTTAAAAGATAATTATTAATACTTATATTTTATAAAGTAGTTTTTTTTAAAGATAGTTGGCTTAAGTTTTTATTTGAGACATTCGAATCGAATTCATAACCTTTATTTTAAGATTTGTTTTGGCTTAAAGTTTTACATGAGAAATTATTATAAAATTCATAACTAGTATTTTAAATAAAGTGTTTAGGATAGTTTTTATGTTAAAGTGTTTTAAGGTATATATTTTTAATAAAGTGTTTAAGATAGTTTTTATCTTAAAGTGTTTTAAGGTATATATTTTTAATAAAGTGTTTAAGTAGTTTTAATTTAAATGTTGAAAAGTATAATTTTTTAGAATAAAGTGTTTTAAATTTATTTTAAAATCTAAAGTATTTGGACATTGGTGATTTTCCGTGGAAACTAACAATATTTGGGAAAATTTATTCCGTGAGAGAAAGGTGATTGGAAAACTATTTTCAAAGGGTTGAAGTATAGAAAAATATCTTGCGATGATATTTTGAAAATAAATAATTTGGAAATTTATTAAATCTAATGGTTGTTTGTGAATGTTATTTAATAGTTAAATAACAGACTATCAATATTGGCCAATATGATGATCGTTTCGAAGAGACCGTGATCGAGATTAATTTTCCGAAAACCACTTCGTTCCGGTTTGAACGTTTTCATGAAGAAGACAAGAGCTTGGAGTCGAAGATGAAGCAATGAAGTGCTAGGGCTAGTCGCTACTAATCTTGAGGGTGATTCCAAAATGGATGCAGTAGAAGTAGTGCTTTCCGTTCCGTTCGAATCCAGAACGGACTTGTATGGACGAATGCTTTCAGAACATTGTCAGGATGACGATGAGCATTCTAAGTAAATGCGTGCTAAAAAGGTAACGCATAGTCTCGAGCCTCATCAACTGGGAATGGCTAAGACAGGGGAGGTGCACATAAGGCTAAGTGGCTAGCAACCAATTAGGGTGAGGTCACCCCTGTCTAGATGTCCCTTTATTTCGGCTGTGTGGGCGGTTGCCGATCCTAACCGTGAGGTGAACTTATCCAGACTATCCAGTAAGGGGTAGCTCCGGTCTTGTGCTGCAGGGGATCAGGGTGGATCCTTGGTACGGTGATCTAGACCACGTACTGTGACGGGCGGTATCCCATTAGCCCTGCCATTAGTGGAAATCCATTCTTCCTACGTGCCTTTACGGTTTTGTTTGTAGAACCTATTATGCTGGAATTTAATGAATGTAACAATTTCAGATATTTGAATAAGTATTTGTATATAGACACTACTTTAATATCAGAGGATTTCATAAAAAATGTTTTGGTTATCATAAGGTAAAAACCTGGCATGTTTATTTGTGTTGTGGTCTTACGAGATACCTTTGATTTCAAAATGATTTTGAAACTTTAATAATCCAATTGAGTGTATTTTATCACGCTGGCTTTCCAGACTAACTCAGATGTTATTTAACTATAATGCTCGGGTCAGATCGAGTATTATAGAATATAGGGAAGATGTTGTGGAGCTCAGGAGACGAGCTGGATGGCGAGACGTATCACACTTAATGTATATTCCACTGTGTCTGTTTAACTGCATGGTCAGTTTGTGAGGACAGGTTAATATAATTGTCTAGTTGTGTGCTATAGATGTTGTTGTACTTTGGTGTTGCAATGTATAAATAGATATAGTTCTTTGTTTAGAGATTAGTCATTTATCTATTATATATTTTTCCGCTGTGATTGTGAGATTCTGATATTGTTTCAATTTCTTCTTCTACCTTTTTCTCCTATAACCTAATGGTTCGGTTTTCCGGCATTTGCTCGGCATTTGATACAGTAAACATATTGATGTCGATTTTCGGGCGTCGAAAAATCAGACCATTACAGATTGGTATCGGAGCAGAAGGTTAAGCGGGAACCCTTGCTCTGGTGGGGATTACTCATTGAAATAGAGTAAGTAGTACTCTAGAATGAGTTTGAGTGTATTAATAGATATGAGCGCGTATTTGTTAGTGAATAAAAAAAATTATTTTTTTATTGTGTTGACTTAACGGTTGATTGTTTATAGATTCTGGTTGGTGTAGTCTGGCCATCTGTACTGATAAGGATTTCTAAACTCTTAAACAAGATAAATCGACACGGTATTGTTTTAAAATAGGGTAAATGAAACAATTTTGCCCAAATTATTTTTGTATATAAAAGAAATAATTTTTCAAATTATTATAGTGTATGGTTGCTTGGTTGTTAGGAAGTGATAATATTACATTATTATCATTGTTGTTATGATAACTGAAATAAGGAAATAATGGTATAACCAAAGATTTGTAGATAAATTCATTTAACAAATGAAATTTATAAATGTGATTTATAAATTGAAATAAGATGCCGGAGTAGTTTTTGAATAGGGATTAAAAGGATTTGGAATTTGAAATTTTGGAAATTAAACTCCCTTGAGTTTGAATTGATTTTTAAAGTTTTTGGGGAAATAATGGTGATATTATTTGAAAAATATTTTTGAATTGGATTTGAAATCTAGTGAGATTTGAATTTAAAAATATATTTGTAAAGGGGTTTATGGAAAGAATAAAAGCACTAAACTCTCTTTAGTCGTTGGAAAATAACTTCGGTGATGACTGCAGCATCATCATATTCATTTTCGAGTTTCAAAGAGAGGAATTTCTACCAAATTATTTTAAATTGGAATTGTTTTCAAAACTGGGTTTCGTTTTAAAATTCAAAGGATTTTGGATATAATTGGTTTCATAGATGATTTTGAAATGTTGAGTTGTGATAACCGAATTTTTTAGACACCTATAATTGATAGTGTAGTTGGGTTAAATAATAGATACTGAATTGTAAACTGAATAAATAAATCTGATAATGGATATTTATTTGGAATCTCCTATGATAATTATATAACAGGAAAAAACTTATAATGATTCAAACAAATTAGATATGTGTTTGATTAAAAATAAATATACAAGATTTTAAATTAAGTTCGAATGTTAAGATTGGAATCCAAAGATAAATATCTTAAAGTAAATTGGATTTAATAAGAATGTATGTTTGATTTTAAATGGTAGATAAGTAATTATCTAATATATTCTTTATAAGGATTTTACAAGAATAAATTAAGAAATGTATTTACCAAATAGAAATTACAAATAAAAGATTTTCAAAAATATTTAAAATAATAGATGCATTCAAAGAAACACAAGTGTAAATATTTTAACACATGTATAAAGACAAGTGTAAGCTTAGTATAGCATGCAAATTACAAATGGCAAATTTATTTACTCAAAATTGTAATATCAATATAAAAGTATTTAAAAAAAACAACAAACACATCAGTACATATTCATTTTCGCACCTCTCCCTTTTCGTTCCTTTTTCTTTTATTTTCTTCTAAACCCAAGGCCGAGAGAAATTTAAACCTAGCTTTCTATCCAAACTCCTAAGCAACCGCATAAGCAAATTTTCATCTTTTCCGAGAGTAGATTACTTTCTAATCTATTCCCTTCTTCATTTATACTTAAATCCCAAAACTCCCAATTTTATTTTCTAGTCGATTTGAGTTGCAAGGGTGAACGGAAACTCATAAGGTGAGATGGTTGCGTCATCGAGTTTGAGGTGAAGGCAAGGTGAACGGGGAGGAAGAACTCATCTTGGGGGCGCGTGATGTTTGGTAAGCGACCAATTAATGGCGACAGAGGGAGTTACCGGCATGATGGTGGAAGTCGTAATAGCAGCGGCAAGAGTAGGTTGGGACAGATGGGCATGGCAGCATAGTGATCGAAGATTTGGTTCCTGCTACAACAATCTGGTGAGTAATACTCACGAATTTCTAAAAATTATCACATCTTCGTAACAGTAATAAGTCTTGATAAATTTGGATGATTGCCGAGTTTTGGAATTGGTATTGTTAAGATGCCGAGCCTAAGATTAAATTCTGTTAATTTTGTTTTCTGGAACCTTTATGAAATGCGAAGTTTGTAGCAAAAACGTGGCTTGCATAAATTTTATATCTTGTTAATTGTGAAAAAAAAGAAGCTATGCTGGAAATCCATCAGTGAGTGAACTGTTGGATAAGGGAACAAACTGGCTTAGATTGTTTGAGTTATATGTGTTTATAACTATTTCTCGCAATTACAGACTTGGTGAATTTTATTTAGTAAGCTCCAAGCATTTCTATTCTCTAGCTTTCATTCTTTTGTCCCTTGTCCTTTTTGTTTCCCCAGCTGCAGCTTCATCATTTCAAAATCTAGTGTATGAAAGTACAATCAGTTAAGACAACAAGTATCAATGCAAAGACCGACACCAGATTTAAATTTAATAAAGTAAAGGAAAATCAAACAAGTCTGGGAACATCAGCCAGGAAACAAATTCAAATTTCTAGAAGGACACCTAGACATCTCTGTTCTTCCAGAATTTTGTGAGTAAACTCTACTTGTTTAATCAAATCTGCATGCATGAATTGAATTTAGAAGCATGATGTAAACTTGTTTGCATGCAGTAGAACTAAATATATTTAAATGCGAATCTGGTGCCTGTGTTGAAATATGAGATGTTCATCTCTGTTTTTAAAAGTACAGAGCGCAGCTTTAATTAAAATTTCATTTTTTTCTTCTCTCATTAAAAACCCTTGTTGGATTAGATATTTAAACAATGCTTGTAAAGTCTGAGGTGAATGAAGTTTTATTGTGCATAGATATGAGGTTATCTCTGAATTATAAATGTTGTGTGCGTGCATGCCTGATTACATGTAAAAGCACCTCTGTTCTTGGTTTAAAAATAAAAAGTTGAAAAGGGAAAAATCCAAATCTACTTACCTGACCTTTGTTAGGCTTAAAAATGCAAACATGATATGTTTGTTTCATTATAAATTAAGGTTTAAAATTTAGTCCTAGCAAAATAAGTTTTGAAATACTTCTGGAATTTGGAAAGTTCAGATAGAAATGGAAATGCATGATTAATCAAGTATTAAATCTTGTTGATTCAAGTTTATATTTTGGATTATCTGAGTGAAACATGATTTTTAAAGGAAAATCACAAAAATTTAATACTGTATTAGGTGAGGAAATTTGGTTTGTCAAGAAATGGTTTTGAGGAAATTCTTGATATTTTACTGATATTGGGTGGCCGGGGGTATGTCGGGAGGAGGAGCACGGTGCAGTGAGGCGAGAAAAAATGGTAGTTGGGGTGCTCGATCACTGGGGTGCCGGCGGTGAAGGAATTTATTTTATAACCCTAGTTTGATTGTAATTGGGTTTTTTGGTCATCTCGAGTGCTCTGGGTGATCGAGTAGCTTGGAATTGTGGGAAATGATTGCGAGGTGTGTCAGCATGGTGAGGCCGGAATCGTAGTAGTCCAGATGGTCAGAGTCGTGGTGGCGAGTGAATTTCCTGGCGGTGATCTCTTAGTGCTATTTCATCTTCCACGCTCGATTTTGATGTAAAGACAGTGATGGTGTTTGGGTGATTGTGGATGGATGCTATGGTGATTAATGGTGTGTTGACGTTGTCGGAGGAGATCGTCGGTGTTGGAATTTGTTGTGCAGGTGCACAATGGAGATAGGGGTTGTCTGTTGTTGGGTTAGTTTGCAACTCGAAGAGGTGATCGAGTATTGAGGAAGAAGGCTCGAGCTTGAACTCGAGTTAATTTGCGTGACTAAAGTTTTAGGTTTTCAACTTAAATAAATCTAAGTTTTGAAGAAATGGAAGGAAGGGGGGATTTACTCGGGGGTAGGCCGTGTTGTCTTCGGGTTTGACCCGAAGCAGAGAGGATTGCAGTTTTTTTTAAAAATGTTTAAAATCAAATTGGATTTGGAATTTAAATTTAAATCTAGTTAAACTTCTTAATTAATCTCACTCTATTTATAATTGCTTCTTTAACAATTGATTAAGAGTTATGAAATTTTGTTAGTTTAAATTTTATTATCTTTAAAGGGGTTTTAAAACATCAATTTAAAATGAAAGTTAAGATTTTTTTTTGAAAGTAGGTTTTTAAAATACAAATTGAACTTGGTTTTGAAACCTCTCCTCGATAATATTAAAGTTATTTTAGGCAAGTTAAGTTTTCTTAACTTTAAAATTTTCAAGTTAATTACTTTAGAAAAATAATTAATGAATTGTAAATAGTTAATGAAGGTTATTAACTAAGGATTATTAAATAATTAATTAATGTCATTAATTTTAAATAATGGATACTTAATTTAAAGGTAATCATTTGTGTATATTGCTTAAGTATAATTACTTAATGGAAGTAATTGAGGAATTAATTACTCGTTGTAGTTAATTGAATTTAATCTGATTGGTTTAAGCTAGTTAATTCAGTTTAATTAATTTAAAACAATCACTTGATGATTTGATAAGTAATTCACTCAGGTAAGTAATTAATGGATAATTATTGGATGTAATTAATCGAATAAGTGATTTATTAATGAGAAAATTTGGATTTGATTACCTTGCATAATTAATCAAGGGATTAATTAGAGATAATTAATTAAGGATTAATTAATTTATTTGCTGAAGTAATTAAGAGTAGTTAATTACTAATGTTATTAATCAAGGGTGATTAATAATTATGGTTAGTAATTAATTAAAGATTAATTAATGTATTGGGTTAAGGATAATTAATTTGTGAAATTAATTAAGGATTAATTACTTAAATGTAATTAAATAATGAACAGAATGATATTGGAAACCTTTGATTAATTGTTACTCTGAATATGTGGTTTGTAATGTTATATGATATGTTGGTTCAAACTGATATAATGTAGTTATCTATCAATGATGGATTAATGTGTATAGGCGACAACCTGCATTTGAAGTTTGAATTGTGTTTCATTTGAATAATTTGGGTTGAGATGGTATTGAATTCGAAGAGACTGGAGTCGGGTATTAGTAAATACCCGAAACCACTTCAATTCTTTATAAATTGTTATGCTAAATTGATTGGCTGGTATGGAATGATTTAAGTAAATTGGACCATTTAATCTAAGTATTGGTACTTAGAAGTTGATGTGTGGAATAAGTGATGTTATAACCACTTGAGAAGTTGTAAATTGATAGAAGTTACCCCGGGTTTATATAAATTGTATGCTTCTGTATTCTTTGTTAGATGGGTTTACTCACGCTGGTTTCCAGCCTGACCCGGGTGTTACTTTGATGTAATGCTCGGTTCAGACCGAGTATTACAGATTTTCAAGTAAGGACGTTCTGGACCTCAGGAGGCGAGTTGGAGAGCAGGAACGTATGGAGAGTTTTCCGCAGTGATATTATCTGAAAACAGATTGATTTATCTGTCCTCGGTTTGTCAATATGTTGTAACTCGGATATGTATTAAAATGTAATTTGACAAGTACAGTTTTCCTTTGTATAACTACTATTCATGTGATATTATTTTTGAACCGCTGTGAATGTGAGGTTTCTGTGACTTGTTTCTGTTTCTTCTTCTTCTTCTTTTCTTAACTATCTGGAGTTTTCTGGGTTGAAATTCTGGGTCATTACATTTGGTATCAAAGCTGAAGGTTAAGCGAGAACCTTGGCTCTGGTGGGATTACTCATTAAGGATAAGGTAAGTGGTACCCTAGAATGAGTTGAGTGTATATATATGAGAACGTACTTGTTATTTTCTTATATAAAGATTTTAAATGATTTTATAAAAAAATATTTTTATATATAAAGCAACATATCTTTCTAACAAATAGTAAAGGAATTGGTTGTTAAATTATTAAGTAAAATTAAGAAGTTATAGAAATACAACCAAACTAAAAATAAATCTTGAATTTGGGAAAGGTTTCAGGATAAGGATAATCAGTTAATTTACGTAATTAATTAAACTTTATTTTATGAGATTAATAAATGGGTAATAATTGGAAATGATAAATTAAGAGGAAGTTACTTAATGAAGTAACTAGAGGTAAGCAATTTGAAGGACAACTACTTAATGAAGGTAATTAAGAAATAAGTTAATTATCGAACGTGATTAATTGGAATTAATTAATGACGTAATTAATTTAAAAGAAATTTGTTTTGAATTAAAAACCAAGGGTGGTTTAAATTTTAAAATTTGGTTTGGTGAGCCAAGAAGTAAATATGAATATGTGTGGGTATACTTAAATATTAAATTTAGTTTGAAATAAACTCTAAATATTGAGTTTTAAATTTGGAATAAGATATGATACCCAAAGTGATAACTTTTTGAACTTAATAAGTGGGAAGATTATTTATGAGAAGTTCAAAATTTGAAATGGAAGTTCAAATTCGGTAAGGTTGACTGGATTAAGTGAATTGAGTTTAACTTGAGAAAAGATAAATATGTTGGAATGTTCAACCTGATTTGTAAATTTTAAGATGAAATTAAGATTTAACTTGGGAAGTTAAATGGTTGATTGTAATTGAGAGTTTGAGTAATCTGAAATTGGGATTGAGATCTAGAAATTGGAAATGAATGGATGTTTTAAAATAAATTAGATGATATCATCCTATTGTTGTTAAAAATATTTAAGTGTGAATTGGAATTGTTTAAATGAATAAGAGATGGAGTATGATAATCCATTGTTGAGATAAAAGGGAAATTAAACTAACTTGAAATTAAGGGTATGGAAATACCTTGAACTAAAAATTTGAGTAATTGAATTTGTAAATTAAAAATTGTTTGAAACTCTTATTCGAACCTTGTAATGAGTTAAGTAAAGATAATTTAAAATGAAATTTTGAGAATTGGACTCAGAATTAAATTGTTTAAAGGTTTGGGTTATTGATGTAAAAGTAAAGGTTAATTTGATTTGTGGCATAATATGTTAGGTCTGAACTGTGAATTGAATTGATTAAAATTTTTAAAGGAAAATTGATTTAAAGGAATTAAATCAACATTTGAAGTATTAACTCTTATTTATATAATTCGAGATGGTTTAAATTTGAAATTTGAATTAGTTCAAATTGAATTTGATTTGAATTAAATGAAATGGTGATTGAAGATGTATGAATATAAGATTCAAATGGAAAATTTGAATTGGATTAATTTGAATAATTTGGAATTGTAATTAAAGTTGAATAGTTTTAAATCCAAATGGAATTTGAATTGAATTTGGGAGGAAATCGAGAATAATCCAACTTGATTTGGAAATGGAGTTTGAAGTTGAGATTAATTCAAACTGGAGTTGAAATGAATTGAAATTGGAACTAGTTCAATTGAAATTTATTTGAATAAGTAGAATTTGAGATCAGGGTTGAATAAAGTTAAATTTGGAAAGAAACAGAGGTTAATTCAACTTGAATTGGGGTTGAATCAATTTCAATGGAAATTGAATATTATTTAAATTGGAATTGGGTCAGTTTAAATGGAAGTGGAATTTAAATCGAATTGATTTGGAATGGAGATTGGGAATTGAACAGATTTGACTCTGGACTATTTTTAACATAAATTATTTTAATATAAACCTATTTTTCCAAGCTATTTATTATATATACAATCTTTCTTTTAAAAGCCAAACTATCTTATACTTGTTTTACAATTATTTTTGAAACTGTTTAACAATTTTCCAACTGTTTTATAAACTAATTACTATATTCCAACTATTTTACAAAACTAATTACTATCTTACTATTATTTTGCAATTATCTAAAGTTTCTATAATTATTTTAACTATTTTCTAACTATTTTACACCTATTTTACAAACTAATAATTATTTTCCAACTACTTATTTATTTTTAAAATTTTCAAGCTATTTTCTAAATAAACTGGTCGGAGTTCAAACAGTTATTGCTTAAATATCCAATTGAAATAAGAATAGAGGTGATAATCCAAACAGATTGAAGCAATTGTGAGTATGTGAATGAAAATCAAAGTGAATGTGAACAGAAGTGGAATTGATTTGGCTAATAACCAATAAAGATAAATACGTAGGGTGAACGTATGTTATTCTATTCCCTTAGTGATTTGATCCTGATTCGAGCATAGAATTTCGAGATAGTATGTCGATCCGAGTTGAGATTTTCACTCTTTTCGACGGCGAACCTGGATATGGGTTGTTGATTGGTTCTGGATATTCTCTATCATAGTTATGACGATGCAAGGAGAATGACGGTTTCTAATCAAGAAACCAAATCTGAGTCCACATTAGGAAGTCGGGTGGACGATACTAGTTCGGAAGTGAAATTGTGTGATCGAGTGAGCGATCAGATTGGTATAGCATACGGATGATATGTGTACATTGTACGGATTTGAATGAAATTGATGTTGAAAGGAGTAATCAAATTTGAATATCTGATTTTGAGTAAACAAAGTAAATATCTTTGTTTTATAAAATGAAACTCCCCTTGATGAATCTTTTGCCAGAAGAAAATGGTTTTTGGAGGTGTTTGAAGTATAAAGGAGTTTTATACAAGTTTGAAATGATCCAAAGTTTTAAAAATTATATATATATATATATATATATATATATATATATATATATATATATATATATATAAAGGATCTTATGAGGATTTTAGAAAAGGTTTTGGGAACCTTTGGATTTGCAAAGGCTTTGATTTTTGGGTAAAATCAATATTGAATTTGGGAAGCCTGGTTTGAGAATTATCGATTTTTGGAATAATCGATTTTGTGTAATGGAGCTTTGTATGAGATCATACTAGGTGTATGATTTGAAGATACTATATATGTATAGTATAAAATGTTTTGATGATGGCTCTGGGGAAAAAGGCGCTCCCTTGAAATGAACTTCTCAGGAGTGCCACCGGGTGGTGCTGCCTTGAGCCCCAAGGGGGGGTTCTAAAGTTGATTCTGCGAGGAGTCCGGACAAAAAATAGTTCCTGGGATTATGAGTAGAGTATACCATAGCGGAAGTCGTGTGTGCCGCTGAGAGCCAACAGTCTGCGTTTGATTTTATATCGTAGACTGCGACCTATGGTATAACATAGCGAAAGTCGTGTGTGCCGCTAAGAGCCAATAGTCTGCGTTTGATTTTATATCGGCAGACTGCGACCTATGTAGAAGTGGAGAAGTTTCATTTTGACAGCGAAAATCAGAGGTCGTTGAGAGCCTGCAGTTACATGGACTTTTGCTGCGATGGCAACGTAACCCTGGATGTAACAGTGATCTGTTGTGTGAGTTCCACGGCGTAATCGAGAGGCCGCGGAGAGCCTGTAGTTATATGGACTTTTGCTGCGACGGCAACATAACCCTAGAATGTAACTGTGACCATGGATGGGGGTGATGATTTCCAGAGCATTCTCACCAAAGATATATCCTCTATTTTTCAAATTATTTTCAATAAAATTATTTTCAAAGTATTTTCGCTGGATGTTGAAAACGGGTCTGTCAAGCACTTGTAGATTTTCAGTCCTATGCCTGATCAACATATGACCGAATTTCTATGAGAACAAGGATGGACTGGTTGAGACATCGAGTTATAAAAAGTATATTTTTACATATAAAACTATTTCATAATATTATGTAAAATTAAAAAAAAAAAGTATTTTAAAAATGATCAAAGGAAAAAATTTCTGATTTAAAAAAAAATGGTATCGTTCCTTTTCGAGGACGAAAAGATTCAAAGGGGGGAGGAATGTGATAACCTGAATTTTTTAGACACCTGTAATTGATAGTGTAGTTGGGTTAATTAATAGATACTGAATTGTAAATTGAATAAATAAATCTGATAATGGATATTTATTTGGAATCTCCTAAGATAATTATATAAAAGGAAAAAACTTATAATGATTCAAACAAATTAGATATGTGTTTGATTAAAAATAAATATATAAGATTTTAAATTAAGTTTGAATGTTGAGATTGGAATCCAAAGATAAATATCTTAAAGTAAATTGGATTTAATAAGAATGTATGTTTGATTTTAAATGGTAGATAAGTAGTTATCTAATATATTCTTTATAAGGATTTTACAAGAATAAATTAAGAAATGTATTTACCAAATAGAAATTACAAATAAAAGATTTTCAAAAATATTTAAAATAATAGATGCATTCAAAGAAACACAAGTATAAATATTTTAACACATGTATAAAGACAAGTGTAAGCTTAATATAGCATGCAAATTACAAATGGCAAATTTATTTACTCAAAATTGTAATATCAATATAAAAGTATTTAAAAAAAACAACAAACACGTCAGCATATATTCATTTTCGCACCTCTCCCTTTTCGTTCCTTTTTCTTTTATTTTCTTCTAAACCCAAGGCCGAGAGAAATTTAAACCTAGCTTTCTATCCAAACTCCTAAGCAACCGCATAAGCAAATTTTCATCTTTGCTGAGAGTAGATTACTTTCTAATCTATTCCCTTCTTCATCTACACTTAAATCCCAAAACTCCCAATTTTATTTTCTAGTCGATTTGAGTTGCAAGGGTGAACGGAAACTTGTAAGGTGAGACGGTCTGCGTCATCGAGTTTGAGGTGAAAGCAAGGTGAACGGGGAGGAAGAACTCATCTTGGGGGCGCGTGATGTTTGGTAAGCGACGAATTAATTGCGACATAGGGAGTTACCGGCATGATGGTGGCAGTCGTAATAGCAGCGGCAAGAGTAGGCTGGGACAGATGGGCATGGAAGCATAGTGATCGAAGATTTGGTTCCTGCTACAACAATCTGGTGAGTAATACTCACAAATTTCAAAAAATTTTCACATCTTCATAACAGTAATAAGACTTGATAAATTTGGATGATTGCCGAGTTTTGGAGTTGGTATTGTTAAGATGCCGAGCCTAAGATTAAATTCTGTTGATTTTGTTTTCTGGAACCTTTATGAAATGCGAAGTTTGTAGCAAAAACGTGGCTTGCATAAATTTTATATCTTGTTAACTGTGAAAAAAAAAAGCTATACTGGAAATCCATCAGTGAGTGAACTATTGGATAAGGGAACAAACTGGCTTAGATTGTTTGAGTTATATGTGTTTATAACTATTTCTCGCAATTACAGACTTGGTGAATTTTATTTAGTAAGCTCCAAGCATTTATATTCTCTAGCTTTCATTCTTTTGTCCCTTGTCCTTTCTGTTTCCCCAGCTGCAGCTTCATCATTTCAAAATCTAGTGTATGAAAGTACAATCAGTTAAGACAACAAGTAACAATGCAAAGACCGACACCAGATTTAAATTTAATAAAGCAAAGGAAAATCAAACAAGTCTGGGAACATCAGCCAGGAAACAAATTCAAATTTCCAGAAGGACACCTAGGCATCTCTGTTCTTCCAGAATTTTGTGAGTAAACTCTACTTGTTTTATCAAATCTGAATGCATGAATTGAATTTAGAAGCATGATGAAAACTTGTTTGCATGCAGTAGAACTAAATATATTTAAATGCAAATCTGGTGTCTGTATTGAAATATCAGATATTCATCTATGTTTTTAAAAGTACAGAGCACGGCTTTAATTAAAATTTCATTTTTTTTCTTCTCTCATTAAAAACCCTTGTTGGATTAGATATTTAAACAATGCTTGTAAAATCTGAGGTGAATGAAGTTTTATTGTGCATAGATATGAGGTTATCTCTGAATTATAAATGTTGTGTGCGTGCATGCCAGATTACATGTAAAAGCACCTCTGTTCTTGGTTTAAAAATAAAAAGTTGAAAAGGCAAAAATCCAAATCTACTTACCTGACCTTTGTTAGGCTTAAAAATGAAAACATGATATGTTTGTTTCATTATAAATTAAGGTTTAAAATTTAGTCCTAGCAAAATAAGTTTTGAAATACTTCTAGAATTAGGAAAGTTCAGATAGAAATGGAAATGCATGATTAATCAAGTATTAAATCTTGTTGATTCAAGTTTATATTTTGGATTATCTGAGTGAAACATGATTTTTAAAGGAAAATCACAAAAATTTAATACTGTATTGGGTGAGGAAATTTGGTTTGTCAAGAAATGGTTTCTGAGGCAATTCTTGATATTTTACTGATATTGGGTGGCCGGGGGTATGTCAGGAGGTGGAGCACGGTGCGGTGAGGCGAGAAAAATGGTAGTTGGGGTTCTCGATCACTGGGGTGCCGGCGGTGAAGGAATTTAGTTTATAACCCTAGTTTGATTGTAATTGGGTTTTTTGGTCATCTTGAGTGCTCTGGGTGATCGAGTAGCTTGGATTTGTGGGAAATGATTGCGAGGTGTGTCAGCATGGTGAGGCCGGAATCGTAGTAGTCCAGATGGTCAAAGTCGTGGTGGCGAGTGAATTTCCTGGCGGTGATCTTTTAGTGCTATTTCATCTTCCACGCTCGATTTTGATGTGAAGACAGTGATGGTGTTTGGGTGATTGTGGATGGATGCTATGGTGATTAATGGTGTGTTGACGTCATCGGAGGTGATCGTCGATGTCGGAATTTGTTGTGCAGGTGCACAACAGAGATATGGGTTGTCTGTTGTTGGGTTGGTTTGCAACTCGAAGAGGTGATCGAGTATCGAGGAAGAAGGTTCGAGCTTGAACTCGAGTTAATTTGCATGACTAAAGCTTCAGGTTTTCAACTTAAATAAATCTAAGTTTTGAAGAAATGGAAGGAAGGGGGGATTTACTCGGGGGTAGGCCGTGTTGTCTTCAGGTTTGACCCGAAGTAGAGAGGATTGCAGTTTTTTTTTTAAAAATGTTTAAAATCAAATTGGATTTGGAATTTAAATTTAAATCTAGTTAAACTTCTTAATTAATCTTACTCTATTTATAATTGCTTCTTTAACAATTGATTAAGAGTTCTGAAATTTTGTTAGTTTAAATTTTATTATCTTTAAAGGGATTTTAAAACATCAATTTAAAATGAAAGTTAAGATTTTTTTTTTGAAAGTAGGTTTTTAAAATACAAATTGAACTTGGTTTTGAAACCTCTCCTCGATAATATTAAAGTTATTTTAGGCAAGTTAAGTTTACTTAACTTTAAAATTTTCAAGTTAATTGCTTTAGAAAAATAATTAATGAATTGTAAATAGTTAATGAAGGTTATTAACTAAGGATTATTTAATAATTAATTAATGTGATTAATTTTAAATAATTAATTAGGATACTTAATTTAAATGTAATCATTTGTGTATATTGCTTAAGTATAATTACTTAATGGAAGTAATTGAGGAATAATTACTCGTTGTAGTTAGTTGAATTTAATTTGATTGGTTTAAGCTAGTTAATTCAGTTTAATTAATTTAAAACAATCACTTGATGATTTGATAAGTAAATCACTCAGGTAAGTAATTAATGGATAATTATTGGATGTAATTAATCAAATAAGTGATTTATTAATGAGAAAATTTGGATTTGATTACCTTGCATAATTAGTCAAGGGATTAATTAGAGATAATTAATTAAGGATTAATTAATTTATTTGCTAAAGTAATTAAGAGTAGTTAATTACTAATGTTATTAATCAAGGGTGATTAATAATTATGGTTAGTAATTAATTAAAGATTAATTACCGTATTGGGTTAAGGATAATTAATTTGTGAAATTAATTAAGGATTAATTACTTAAATGTAATTAAAGAATGAATAGAATGATATTGGAAACCTTTGATTAATTGTTACTCTGAATATGTGGTTTGTAATGTTATATGATATGTTGGTTTAAACTGAGATAATGTAGTTATCTATCGATGATGGATTAATGTATATAGGCTACAACCTGCATTTGAAGTTTGAATTGTGTTTCATTTGAATAATTTAGGTTGAAATCGTATTGAATTCAAAGAGACCGGAGTCGCGTATTAGTAAATACCCGAAACCACTTCGATTCTTTATAAATTGTTATGTGAAATCGATTGGCTGGTATGGAATGATTTAAGTCAATTGGACCATTTAATCTAAGTATTGGTACTTAGAAGTTGATGTGTGGAATAAGTGATGTTATAACCACTTGAGAAGTTGTAAATTGATAGAAGTTACCCCGGGTTTATATAAATTGTATGCTTCTGTATTCTTTGTTAGATGGGTTTACTCACGCTGGTTTCCAGCCTGACCCGGGTGTTACTTTGATGTAATGCTTGGTTCAGACCGAGTATTACAGATTTTCAGGTAAGGACGTTCTGGAGCTCAGGAGGCGAGTTGGAGAGCAGGAACGTATGGAGAGTTTTCCGCAGTGATATTATTTGAAAACAGATTGATTTATCTGTCCTGTGTTTGTCAATATGTTGTAACTCTGATATGTATTAAAATGTAATTTGACAAGTACAGTTTTCCTTTGTATAACTACTATTCATGTGATATTATATTTTGAACCACTGTGAATGTGAGGTTTCTGTGACTTGTTTCTGTTTCTTCTTCTTTTCTTCTTTTCTTAACTATCTGGAGTTTTCTGGGTTGAAATTCCGGGTCATTACATGAGTAGTTGTTTAAAGGACTTTGGAATCTTATTTAAAATGTTTATGGAATAATACATAAGTCTGGAAACTTATAAAAATTTGAAATTTGTTTAGAATAAAATTTAACTTAAGAAGAGTTAAATTAAAATAAGAAGGAAAGAAAATGAGCTAGTAAAGTAAATAAAAGTAAGCGTGAAAACAAAATAAGTTGGTAGGTGAGCTAACTAATTGAAGTGAATTAAAAGAAGTTAGCTAATGGAGTATAAATAAGTGGAAAACTTATAGAAAGTTTAAAATTTAAATTGAATCAGAGTGTAAGTGAATCTAGTTAAGTAAAAGTGAGCTTTGAGGAAAATGATTATTGAAAATAAGTTTATTAAGATTGTAAAGAAATGTATAGAGAAACAAAGGAAATTACATTAGTAAGTAAGTAAAATGGAAACTGAATATTGGAATCAATTTGAATTATGTTAAGTCAAGTGGAATTAAAAAATATAGTTTGGGTGGATTAAAAGAACAAAGTTCTAAAAATTAAAATTTATTGGGAATTGAAAATAAATTTCTAAGTAAACTAATTAATTCAAATAGGTAAGAAAATGAATTGAAATTGAATATTGAGATAATATTTAATATAAAAAAATTGTGTAAAGTAAAGTAAAGTTGTAGAATTTATTCGAAGTGAACTAAAATAGTAAAAGTTTGGAATGGTAAGTTAAATATGGATTTGGAAAAGGTGAATAGAATTCAATATTTTAAGCCAGAGGGTAAATTGAATTCAAATGGAATTGAAAATGCAAAGTTGAATGGAAATGGATATATAACTTCAGTAATGAGGTGGAAATAAATATTTAAGTGTAAAATATTTAACTTGAACTTAAGAAATGGATGATAAATTCTTAAGTAAAATCGGAATTGAGAATAGGAGTACAGAAAATCAAAATGAATGTGAATAAAAATAAAATTGATGTATTTAATAATCAATTGAGATAAATGCGTAGGATGCACGTATATTATTTTATTCGCATAGCGATTTGATCTAGATTTGAGCACAGAATTTTGAAGTAGTTATACCGATCGGAGTTGGCATTTTTCACTCGATTTTCGACGAAGAACCCTGGATATGGATTTTTGATTGATTTTGGAAATTCTCTATCATAGTTTCTGGCTATGCAAGCAGAATGACGGTTTCTGACCAAGAAACCAGATCTGGGTCCGCACTAGGAAGTCGAGTGGACGATACTAATTCGGAAGTGAAATTGTGTTATCAAGTGAGTGGTTGGATTTGATATTGCGTATGAATGGTATATGTACATCAACGGGCCTAAGTAAAACAAATGTTGAAAATTTTGTAAAGTAATGTACAAAATGATCTTGAATTCTATGATTGGATAGTATTGCTCAGTATGATACAGCGATTTAAAAGGCAAAAGAAAACTGATGTTTTGAATTCAGAAGATAAATTGAATTGCCCGACAAAGGGTATGTATTTATATTTCTATATGAAATTTGGTAATTTACTGATCTTGCCACTTGGCATTTTGTTTTCTTTTGAAATTTGGGGCCATGTTGGGGCATTTTGTAATTGTAGCGAGCCAGCTGCGCAAAGGAGACGCTGGCGAAATTTTTTCGAAAATTTAGAGAGTTAGAAAATTTTTGAGAAATTTTGATAATTTAAAATTTGGTTTTAAATTAAAATTTTAAATGGTTGAGTAAGTAATATTCTTTGGAAGTTATGGATGAGCTTAGGAAGTTATCAAGAGTAATGGTGTCTTTAATAAAAAGATCGTTTTGGGTGTTGTTAAAACTGTTGGTTTTGGGAAGTTGTTAAAAACTATTTGGATTGGGAAAATAGTAAATGGGTATTGGACCATTCTTCTTAGCTAGTAATTTCGGGGATGAAATTCTTTTAAGGGAGGAGGAATGTGATGACGCGGAATCTTGGGTATTTGAAATTAGAATATTTAATTGATTTTAAATATTCAGGTGTAGATATTTAAATTGAATTTCAAAATAATTAAAATATGGAATTTAATAATTGGGAATTGAATAGGATATGAAATCTTGGCTTTTAAGCCAGTAAAGAATAATTTGAAGGCTTGTAAAATTCAATTTGATAATACTGAAGGTAGTAAAACTTTTGAAATTGAATTTAAGGATGATTTGTTCAGCTTTGAAAGTATGTTGTTTAAATTGATATTTAAAAAAATATCCTTCTGAGGCATAGTCTCGGAATTCGACGAAACCAGTTCCATTGGATCCGTAATAGTGTATTATTATCGGATTTCAATTTTCGTAATATTTAGAGTCGTGTTGTGATCGTACGATTTATAAACGCGCTAGAATCTATATCGAAAATTAAATATAATAACTGGATCCAAAAATCTATCTTTTCCACACGGCCGAATTAGGACTCGGAGCCCTTTTCATTTCATTCGAAATAGGGGTATAACACTATAAATGCTTGGTGGCATGCATCGATAAGAGGTCGAGATTTTGAATTGCGTAATTCGAGAGGATTTAAAATTTATATTTGAATATAATATTTGACCAAATTCACGACTACATCCTTTCTTACTTTTCTTCAGCCACCCTACAACGTCTTTTGAAACGTGGCACCTACCCTTAGCTAATCGCGTACAAATGTTTCCTTCTCCTTTTATTCAGCCGAGCATTTTGAAATAAAATCTACTTCCTCTTTAATTCAAAAATTAAATAGGGACCGAATAAAATCCTTCTTTTTTTTTAAAACGAATGCTTCCTCCTTTTTCAGTTTTAAATAAGCCCTCTTCTCGTTGAATCGTAGGGCAAATTGAATCGAGTCAACGCCGTGAGGTTCGCTTCAAACTCGGGTAGGGTGAACCGAAGCCTGCTCGATTTTGAGAGAACTAGCGCGCAACGAAGTGTGGACCTCGAGTTGCCTTTCATCGCAAATTGCAGCAAGTTGCCGTTCGATTCATCTGGGTTGAAGCTCTTGTGCGTGCATGTTGGTCAGTGGTAGTCGGCGAGCTTGTAGTGGTGATCGCATGTTTGTATTCGTCGATTTCTACAGAGAAAGGGTAGGAGATCATGAAGTCACTCACCTAGAGTTCGAGCGAGGCTTTGTGGAGCTCGAAGCGCAGAGGCTGTGGCACGGTGGGTACCATGCTTAGATGATTAGCTTGCTCGAAGTAGTGATGTCTAGGGCATAGAGGTATTCGTTTTTAGTTAAATTTAATTTAAAATTTATATATGTTAATATACATACACGCCGTAGAAAAATGCAGATAGAGGGATATGTTTTACAGTAAGGTATTAGATTTTTGTTTTAGTTTGAGCTACACATATATATATATGTATATGTATATGTATGTATATATATATATATATATATTAGAAAATATAACACAGTATTGATTTAAGTTATAAAATTTCTGTTTAATTTAAAGGTAGTACATAGGTATATAAGGTCTTGTGAAGGAAAAGTAGGAATTTTAAAAGTTGGAATCTTGTAGTGGGAGGGATCCAACTGGATTCCTCAAAATATTTAGATTGTTTTAATATTCCGTGAAATGATTTATTTGATAATCTAAGATAGATTATATAGGTGATTGGAAATATTGAGTGCTATGGTTTGATTGAATATATTTGGGTATACTGAGTTATCAGAGATAAAGATTGAATTTTTAAAGGAAAATAAAATAAGGAATTTTATGTAAAATAATTATAGAGAATTTGGATAAATTAAAGAACGAATTGGAAAAGGATAAAAGTTGATTTTTAAATTCTAATAAATAAATTCCAAGTATGGGAAAGGAGATTTAGAATAAATGGGAATAAATGAATTTTTTAACTTAAGTGATATTATTTAAAGAAATAAAAGATTTAGTTTTCAATTCAGGACTTAAATGGTTTAGGAAAAATAAAAGAAGAATTTTGAAACAAATATGAAATTGGTGGTTTTAATTTAAATAAGATTTTAAATTGTAATAAAGAAGTTAAATCTGGAAGTAATGAGTTTTGACATAAAATTAAGTAAGAAAAGGAATTTATTTTAAAATGGAGTAAACTTTTGGAAATCGATTTGAAAATTTATTTAATGTCTGAAACTGTGTTTTAAAAAGGAAGATGAGACTATGAAATTTATAAACTGTGTTTATAACGTGAAATAAGATTATCACTGGATATTTCGAAGTATGAATTCATGGTGGGAAATTATAAAGGAATTGGTAATTTTTAAAAATAATAATAATTAGTGGTTTATTTTTAAAGGTGTGGAAAATAAGTGTATTTCCCTAAAAAGCGAAGTACGTTTTCAAAACAGATTTTTAAATATAAGTTTAAAGTTGCTTTTAAAGAATGTTTTTGAGAATTATTATTTAAGTTGTTTAAAATTTTTAAAAAGTAAATATTTATTGAATTAGTTACAGTAGTAATTATTTTAAAGGTTTAATTGGTATTATGATTTAAAAGATAATTATTAATATTTATATTTTATAAAGTAGTTTTATTTACAAATAGTTGGCTTAAGTTTTTATTTGAGAAACTTGTATGGAAGTTCATAACTTTTATTTTAAGATCTATTTTGGCTTAAAGTTTTACAAGAGAAATTATTATAAAATTCATAACTAGTATTTTAAATAAAGTGTTTAAGATAGTTTTTATGTTAAAGTGTTTTAAGGTATATATTTTTAATAAAGTGTTTAAGTAGTTTTAATTTAAATGTTGAAAAGTATATTTTTAGAATAAAGTTTTTTAAATTATTTTAAAATCTAAAGTATTTGGACATTGGTCATTTTCAGTGGAAACTAACAATATTTGGGAAAATTTATTTCGTGAGAGAAAGGTGATTTGAAAACTTTTTTCAAAGGGTTGAAGTAAGGAAAAATATCTTGCGAAGATATTTTGAAATTAAATAATTTAGAATTTTTTTAAATCTAATGGTTGTTTGTGAATGTTATTTGATAGTTAAATAACCGACCATCAATATTGGCTAATACGCTGATCGTTTCGAAGAGACCGGGATCAGGATTAATTTCTCGAAAACCACTTCGATCCGGTTTGAACATTTCCATGAGGAAGATAAGAGCTTGGAGTTAAAGATGTAGTAGTGAAGTGCAAGGGCTAGTCGCTACTAATCCTGAGGGCGATTCCAAAATGAATGTAGTAGGAGTAGTGCCTTCGGTTCCGTTCGAACCCGGAATGGACTTGTATGGACGAAAGCTTTCAGAACATCGTCAGGAGGACGATGAGCATTCTAAATGAAACTGTGCTAAAAAGGTTATGCATAGCCTCGAGCCTCACCAACCGAGAATGGCTAAAATAGGGGAGGTGCACACAAGGCTAAGTGGCGAGCAACCAATTAGGGTAAGGTCACCCCTGTCTAGATGTCCCTTTATTTCGGCTGTGTGAGAGGTTGCTGATCCCAACCGCAGGGTGAACTTATTCAGACTATCTAGTAAGGGGTAGCTCTGGTCTCGTGATGTAGGGGATCAGGGTGGATCCTCGGTACGGTGATCTAGACCACGTACTGTGACGGCCAGTAGCCCTACGGTTGATGGAAATCTATTCTCCCTACGTGCCTTTATGGTTTTGCTTGTAGAACCTATTATGCTAGAATTTAATGAATGTAACAATTTCGGCTATTTGAATAAGTATTTGTATATAGAAACTACTATAATATCAGAGGATTTCATAGAAAATGTTTTGTTTATCGTAAGGTAAAAACTCGGCATGTTTATTTGTGGCGTGGTCTTACGAGATAACTTTGATTTCAAAATGATTTTGAAATTTTAATAATCCAATTGAGTGTATTTTTTCGCGCTGGTTTTCCAGACTGACTCGGATGTTATTTAACTTTAATGCTCGGGTCAGACCGAGTATTATAGAATACAGGGAAGGATGCTGTGGAACTCAGGAGACGAGCTGCATGGTGAGACGTATCACACGTATTTGATGTATATTTCGATGTGTCTGTTTAACTGCATGGTCAATTTATGAGGATAGGTTAATATAATTGTCCAGTTGTGTGCTATAGATGTTGTCGTACTCTGGTGTTGTAATGTATTAGTAGATATAGTTCTTTGTTTAAAGACTAGTCCTTTATCTATTATATATTGTTCCGCTGCGATTGTGAGATTCTGATATTGTTTCTATTTCTTCTTCTACCTTTTTCTCCTATAACCCTAATGGTTCGGTTTTTCGGCATCCGATTGCTCGACATTTGATACAGTAGACGTAGTGATGTCAATTTTCGAGCGTCGAAAAATTAGGTCGTTACAAATTCTGTAATCAATCTAATTCGTAATATAAGTTATATAGTGTTTGTTTTCTTATACATACTTTGTTATATTACGATATAAATAATTAGGGAATTAATTTAAAGTATACAAAAAAGAAAATCCTTAAATGAAATGTTATGTGATTATAATTGCAAGTTGTAATCATAAGTAATTAATCACAATATAAAATAAAAAAAATTCCAGGTACTCTTGGCCAAGGTGTTTCAAGAAAGGATATTGATACATTCATTGAGACTAAAGTAAATATGCTCTTCAAATACTCATAGCTATTGGGGACACCAAGGGGTTATGTATATATATTTATTAGATAATTATATAATGTCTCAGCCGAGAGTTTCCTATTAGTTAATAACAACTAGGCCAAATAGGAACTCGATGTGACGATATTACACAGTTCATCCGACTTGAGAATTTTATGGAACTTTGATAATAGTTAAATCGTGACATGACGATCATCAAGCGATTAAAGTTAGATCCAAGCTAAAGCATAGAAAGTGAATCACTATATGATAAAGAATTTATCGCTTTTACTCTATAAGATTAGTATCACGATTGTGCAGTTAAAGCGCTTAGCATTTCTACAATGGTGGGGGTCCAAAAAAGTTATAGCGAGTATAAAGAGGGGATATAGCGGAAAACAACGAAGGTGCAAAAAGTTTCATTAGATAGAAAAAAATATCTAAAGTTAATTTATTCTCATTCTCACATCATTTGTGTATGAAAATAAATATTGTTTAATCTTATATAACAAAACCAAAGAATATCATGATTTATGCTGAATAGGTTTGATGACTACAATAGATTTTTAACTTATATTGAGCACTTATGCCTTAAAATTAGGTTGTTGTCCTAAATTTATTGATTTGGTTTAAAAAAGAACTTATCCAATCAACCTTTGTGAAGTGATGTGGCTAAATCATGTTCTAAAAAGCCTCGATTCAGCGGGTGTAGCAGAAAATAACGGGGCTTAAATCCGATCTACTGTTTAATAGCACTAAACTGAAACAACGTAGCGGTCAAAGAGCACTACATGATATAGCGGGATTTTGCAAGGCTTCAGTGGGGCTTTAATTACATAATATCAGAATAAACTATAGTTAACTCAAAGTCAAAATCTCCGGTCAGTGTAGAACACTTAATTATTATTATTGAACCAAGGACTTTGTAAATGGACTAAACAGTTGAATATGTATATTACTAGATTGACTGGTAACAAACTCCATATATCTTAATGAGATAAAGTGTTGATGAAGAGAACATGTGCATATTATATCGTTGCTTGACTGTACTGCCTAAGGTGATCTAAAATTTGATTTTACCGAAAATGTAACATCCTAATATTTTCAACTATTCGCATCCACACATGCCAGAATTGAATTGCACAAAATACCAGATTGTTAATTTATATTTGGCAAAACTCAGCATATACAGTAAATAAATAATCACAGAATCACAAACACAGAGTAATATAACAATATTGCAGCGGAAAAAAGGAATAGTAGTTCATGAAGCTACTATATATATAACAGAGTTAAACAAGATACAACAGAAGTAATGACCCTGACTCGACCTTCGAAAATCGACACCTGTATTTCAGTTGTACTCGAATGCCGCAGATTCAAATGCCAAGTCTGGTTCGTCGGAGCTTATAACACATTAAGTACAACAACATAGAGGAAGAAAATGAATAATATCATTGATACACAATTGATACAACATCAGATACAACTGAATATCAATACAAATCACAGCCAAAAAAATATACAATAGCGGAAGACAACACAAGAAGATGGTCTAACAAATAGCGACTCCATTGCGAAAGCCCTAAATCTAGAAAGACTCCAAACCAGAAAGCGTGAACCGCCATCAACACTAAAGTGAAGCAACTCGATCCAAATGCGATTGCCAATATCAAGAGATTGAATGCTATCGAATCTACACTTACTATTCGACTATCTGAAAAATCCAACTCTAGACTGCCCGTGTGGAAAATTGTGGGCACCTAGAGTTTAGAAAGTGAACAATAAACTCCAGGTCAGTCATGAGACCGGTATGAGTAAAAAATCATTTGTTTGTACAAAATAATTTATAAAAGGAATCCATTCATGCTTTTGGAAAATGAAACTGCCATAAGGCCTCCCGCCACACACACAATGCAAGCGCACACTTGGAGGAGATTTCTCTTTATGATAGTCAAAAATGCTTGATACGCGAAGACCATTTGATATTATTATTAGTGCATAGTGTAGAAAATCTTTCAAAAGTATAATATTAATCTTAGCCAGCATAGACATTTCGTACTATGCCTACTATAGCTACCATGTTCAATAGCAAGTTACCACCACATTTCATGGCAGGTTATACAACTAAAACCGTACAAGGCTTGTATTATTTCTTTGGATTTCCAACAAATGGTCAGGCTAAGGAACTTCTTACCGAAATGGGTATGTCTCTGGAAGGACGCCCCTGAGAACCTAACCGGATCTTTGCAAACACAAGGCAGACATTACCTCACGTTGTAATAAAGCTGTAACTAGGTAACTACCACACAAGTATGCCATCCTCGGTCGTAACCGACCTTTATCCGAGCCGCTTCTCAACAACAACCACAAAGCAATAAGTTTGCAGCAACCACATAGGTTAAATATCTAGGCTCCATACTATGATATCACCTTTTATCCAGAAGAAAATGGACATACCCTAGGGGCACGACCCCTAAAAACCTTGCCACAACATTCTTGTTTCGACCATTTCCGGGTTGTGAGGCTCGACGAAGTCACGTCCACGAAGCTACGCTTTTCATAAAAGCCATGCTTTGATCAACAAATGATCAGCAGCACTTCGTATGCCACATTACCAAATTGGGAATGTATCACTAGTAACCATCAACTACATAACCGCTGAGCTCATACATCTCAAAGAAGGGTGTTAAGCTAAGAGAATAAATCTTCGCCACCAAACAGAAATATATTTGATAGAAATCCGCTTTACATATCAAAGTGTAATGTCAGACACACATCCATAAAAGTCTGTTCCGGGTTCGAACAGAACCAAAGGCACTTCCAAAGAAGCCCTTACAAATTCGGGTATTCACAATCCCGATCGGACTCCCCATCACATATGGAGATCTCTATACCGTAGCTACTCAGTGCAAAATCATTCGACATGTTATCCTATCATTCTCGAAGACACCCAGTCTTCACCGCCATCTTTAAACGCTATCCATAACGTCGTATCATTATTCGAAATGGGTTATGTGACACAAGGTCCTCTCCCGGCTAAACCGAATAATGGGCGCAATATTTAAAAATGTATGTATTCGAATTTCAGTTAAGTCACAACTTAAAACCAGAACGTTTCTTTCAAATGGTTTAACCGAATTACCATTCTAAATCTTTAAACCAAAAAGATTCAATTCACAAAGTTTACTTATCTTTCACAAATATTCATTCACAGATTTCAAAACAATTTTCATTTCAAATCTTTTGTAGAAAGGATACATTTTTAAGATCCCTTTTCAATTTGAAAATAAAGTATACCAATCTTCAACAAAGATTCATTCATATTCTTTCAAAACAATTTCATTTTCAAATTGGATTAACTCTTCCAATCTTTAAATCAAAGATTCAATTCATAGCTTTCAGAACCATTTCCAATTTTAAATCTTTTATAAAAGAAACATCATTTAAAATCCTCTTTAATTTCAAAACAAGGTTCAACCATCTTTCACAAAGATTCATTCATAGCTTTCAAAATTATCCATTTCAAATCTTGAAATCTTTTCAACACAAATGGAAATTCTTTCCATATATGAAAGCCTTTATTATATGAAAACAAATAGTTTTCGTTTTGAAAAAATCTGATTACATTTGCACAAGTTAAAGCCCTTCAAGTATAAAACTTCGGTTAAATTTAAATTCCCAAAAAAATACTTTTAAAATGGTTTAAAACCCATATAAACACATTTATAACTTGTATAACCTTTTTAAATCATAATTTCCAAACATAGAATTCAATTTCAAATTTCAAATTCAAATCAAATTAAATTATTTAAATTTCCAAAACTTTATCAAGTTATTCAAAATAACTTTTAACTAAAAAAAACTTTTCATACTAAACCCAATTCCATTCCCAAAATCATTTGGATTCAAAATTCAATTTTAAAACCTTTTCAAAAATCTGTGACTTAACTAATCTCCTCGTGCAACCCATATTTGTGTGTGTATAGTGTAGTCCATGGGTTTCACACAATAGTGCAACATCATCAATCTTCATTGATTTAAGCACATCAATATCGATAAGCGGTATATTCATATAACGCTTATCTTCCATTCACAGATTCAAAGATAAATAATATGCATTTATCACAGATAAAATAAATTACATTCATCACAGATTGAATTAAAACAAAATTCATATCACACATCATCACCCATCAGGGATATCAAACAATTCAAAATCTTCCATATAGTCTAAGCATCCATAAGTAAGATTAATTAATCATTTGATTAATTGAAACCAGATAAATCACCGATCCAGGTTAATTAACATTAATTAATTACAAATTATTTTAATTAATTAACCCTTAATGATAAATTAATTAGCTTTTAAATTATTAATTAATCAACCTTAATTAATAAATGAATCAATCTTTAATCATTAAATAATTAACCCTTAATTATTTAATTATTCTTTAATTAATTACCCTTAATTAATAAACCTCATAATTCATCATTATTAACCATAAATTTATTCAAGAGATTTAGGTTAACTAAAAACAACATTTTATCTTGATTAACTCTTTAATTAACAATAATTTAAGAATTACTTATAAATATTGATTACATAATCAAAGGACTTAATTACTTTAAACATAATTTTCTTAACCCTTTAATTACGTACAATTTCAAATCAAGACAATTATCTTTATAAACATAATTTTAAAAATGTTTTAAAATTTAAATCTGGTTTTTAAAGTCAAAACTGTTTTGTAAGTCCAACCCGAGACTCGCTCGAACATTCCCCGAGTCAAAACATCACTTGTTTCAAGTTTCCCCCGTCTCAAAACTCAAACTAACCCGTGTATATTTTTTTCTCAAACTTAAAATTTTTTGAAGTATTAAACCCCGATGCCACTCAGAAATGCTTCGAGTTAGAAATCGAGCCTATAACCTGCTTCCTTGAAGATTACTTCGAGTCACCCTACCCTTCTTCCCAAACCAATCTTCACTAATACAAGCATCCCGCCATGCACATGCACAGGTGATCTCCAGTCGACCTCGCCGACAACCTCACGTCGACGAACACCTACCTACCCCTTTTCACCACCCAAATCGTCGAATTTCCCACGCAATCGAAAATAAAGAGTTCGACTCAAAATTTAGAATGAAGTTCGATGACCAAAACACGATCACCTCATTAATACAGGCCACCAGAGCATCTGAAACTCCGGCCACACCCTCTCCAGCCATCCACGCAGCCTTTCCCCCAGGTCTGGTGACACTCGATTCACCTAAGACACTACAGTAACTCGATTACTGACCAGTACATAAATACGAGCTTAGGCCCTAGATCGATCTCGTCAACCCGCCACAACGAATTGTAAAATCATCAAGTATTTTTCTGATGATCTACAATCGTCCACCAAGCTACAACCTCATCCCCGAGACCCAAAATTATTCCAGTCATCAGAATTTGCCAATAAACCCAAATTTTTTCATCCTCGCATTTCTCAGCGAATTCTTACTTAAAATTTTTGATTTCACTTTTAAAAATCATCACTTTCGAAAACGTTTTACATGATGTAGTTATAACTAGAAATCATGATACTTGGATTTTTAACAAACATTAGGTTTTCCTGTATTCTTTTAAATTTCTAGAAAAAGCTTAAATTACTTTTGGTTGAAATTATTTTTAATCTTAGAACATGTTTAAACAAACAACTCTTGTTTAAATTTAAAAGTCTAACAATGATCAGGGAAAGAGAAATCAAAATTTTGAACAGGTTTGCATTCCTGTAATACTTAGAACGGAGACCAATGTCTGTTCTCAAACATGCAAAGCTATATCCATACATATATATACAAATTTATACACATGCAAGTATTTTTTTTCAACCTACTTTAACATGTTTTCATACAACAGATCTAAATTCAGTTTTTAAAGGGTTTACTCACCTTGAAGTTGAAAGCAGAGGATCTGTTTGGGTTTTAAAACATGAATGCTGAGATTTTGATCTTGATTTGATCTTTTGTTTGCTGTTTGCTATTTGCTGCTTGATTACTGGAATGCTTGAAACTTGTTGTAATCTTGAACTGGAAGTCTTTGTCACTTTTAACATATTATTACTTTGATGTTCTAAGATGAATTTCAGATTTGAAATGAGATGAAGAGATTAGTTCTCTTTGATTCCAGGTTTTTGAAAAAATTTGTGTTTGTTTTTGTTTTCCTTGGTAATATTTTTCTGGCTTGAGATTTTTAGAGTATACAGGTTTTTGATTTTCTCAAGTTTTAGAAAAGTGAAGATAAAAGATATGAGAGAGGAAAGAATTTGAAACATATATTTGCCTTGATTTTCTTTAATATGAAGATGAAAAAAATATATAAATTTTTGACAATTATTCGTTTGTAACTTAAGATTTCAACACTTGTTAATTTAGGTGCTAAAAGCTTAACACTTGTAATTTTTTTTCATGATTATATGGTTTAAATAAATTTTTATATTATATTTCTTATTTTTACAAAGACATTTCCCTTATATTAATATATATTATATTTAAAAGAAAATACTTTAAAACTAACACGTTAAATAATTTACATGAATAATATTTTTAAATCCAAGACATTTTACTAAGTCATTTATTTAAATTTTAAATTCAAATTCAAATTTAAAGTCAAATTCAAATCTACCCATATATGTACATATACACAAATCAATACTTATTTTATTTGTTGTTGAAAATTTCAAATTAATACCAAAATTTATTCTAAAATTTAATTGAATCACCAAATTAAATTTGGATAAAATCCAAATTTATTCTAAAATTTCAATGAATCACCAAACTAAATTTGGCTAAAATCCGAGAATGTTACAGATTCTCCCCCTTAAGAAAATTTCGTCCTCGAAATTTGCCAAGGAGACAACAAATAATAGATGAACACATCTGAGATAGACAATTAATTTACAAGTCAAACTGAATATCTACTCTGCATTTGGCTTACCACATAAGAATATCAATAATAGATACGAGAATGAACTCATTCCATATCCCACAAGATACTCGGGTCACCAAATCTATGAAATATACAGGGGATCGATTAGTTCGAAGGATAACTAACCGTTCATAGAATATATCTGGAACCCAAGGAATAGATAAATGGATTCAATATTCCATAATTCTCAAACATTAGATATGGATTCCAAATTTAGGTCAGAATATCTTAAAGTTTACACCAGCTTGTCCCTCTTCGGACTTGGATCCACACAAGAAATTACAATAGAATTTCAAATTTGGGTTTTAACCGAAATCGTTTTATTGATACAATCTAGTTTTAGCTTCATATTTGTTAATCAGTTTATTTAAAATAAAATTTCAAATCCATTAAAGTTTAAAATGAAAAGCTGATAGGGAACCGACGAAGAGAATACGAATTAAGAACTTATCTACATAATTCGCAGGGCCACCATCACCCCCAAAGCTTCCCCCTTAAGCTGCCATGAAGCCATCAAAGAATTGAAACTGGGTCAAAGGAGATTGATAGAGAAAGTTATTTCCGTTGTTGCAGGGTATTGACCATTTGTAGGCGCATTCCTCTGTTCCCTACCTCGTCCTCTTCTTGCACTCATACTTACTATCAGTGGATAGTAAAGGAATTTATTGAGGCACACGAACAGATATCTTAGGGATATACTCATTCTAGGGTATACTTCACCCTATCTCTAATTAGTTACCTAATGTGTTATACTCCTGATCTAAAGTTCAACCTACAGTTCTGATACCACTGTAACGACCTTGACTCGACCTTCGAAAACCAACACCCATACTTCACTTGTACTCGAATGCCGCAGATTCAAATGCCGAATCTGGTTCGCCGGAGCTTATAACACATTAAGTACATAAACACAGCGGAAGAAAATGAATAATATCATTGATACACAATTGATAGAAAATCAGATACAACTAAATATCAATACAAATCAGAGCCAAAAAAATATACAATAGCGGAAGACAACGCAGGAAGATGGTCCAACAAATAGCAACTCCATTGCCATAGCCCCAAAGCCCCAAAGCTAGAAAGACTCCAAACCAGAAAGCGACAACCACCATCAACACTGAAGTGAAGCAACTGGATCCAAATGTGATTTCCAATATCCAGAGATTGAATGCTATCGATTCTACACCTACTATTCGACTATCTGAAAAATCTAACTCTAGACTGCTTGTGTGGAAAATTGTGGGCACCCAGAGTTTAGAAAACGAACAATAAACTCCAAGTCAGTCATGGGACTGGTATGAGTAAAAAAACAGTTGTTTGTACAAACAATTTATACAAGAAATCTGTTCATGCTTTTGGAAAATGAAACTTCCATAAGGCCTCCTGCTACACACACAATGCAAGCGCACACTTGGAGGAGATTTCTCCTTATGACAGTCAAAAATGCTTGATACGCGAAAACCATTTGATATTATTATTAGTGCATAGTGTAGAAAATCTTTCAAAAACATAATATTAATCTTAGCCAGCATAGATATTTCGTACTATGCCTATTATAGCTACCATGTTCAATAGCATGTTACCACCACATTCCATGGCAGGTTATACAACTAAAACCATACAAGGCGTGTATTGTTTCTTTGGATTTCCAACAAACGGTCAGGCTAAGGAACTTCTTTACTGAAATGGGTACGCCTCTGGAAGGACGCCCCCAAGAACCTAACCGGATCTCTGCCAACACAAGGCCGACGTTACCTCACGCTGTAATAAAGCTGTAACTAGGTAACTACCACACATGTATGCCATCCCCGGTCGTAACCGACCTTTATCCGAGGCACTCTCAACCAACAACCACAGAGCAATAAGTTTGCTGCAACCACATAGGTTAAATATCTGGGCTCCATACCATGATACCACCTTTTATCCAGAAGAAAATGGACATACCCTAGGGGCGCGGCCCCTAAAAACCTTGCCGCAACATTCTTGTTTCGACCATTTCCTGGTTGTGAGGCTCGACGAAGTCACGTCCACAAAGCTACGCTTTTCACAAAAGCCATGCTTTGATCAACAAATGATCAGCAACATTTCGTATGCTACATTACCAAATTGGGAATGTATAACTAGTAACCATCAACTACATAACCTCTGAGTTCGTACATGTCAAAGAAGGGTGTTAAGCTAAGAGAATAAATCTCCGCCATGTATTTGGTAGAAACCAGCTTTACATCTCAAAGTGTAATGTCAAACACACATCCATACAAGTCTGTTCCAGGTTCGAACAAAACCGAAGGCACTTCCAAAGAAGCCCTTGCAAATCCGGGTATTCACAATCCCGATCGGACTCCCCATCACATACGGAGATCTCTATGCCGTAGCAAATCAGTGTAGAGTCATTCAATAGGTTATCCTATCATTCTCGAAGATACCCGGCCTTCACCACCGTTTTCAAATGCTATCCATAATGTCGTATCATTATTCGTAATGGGCTATATGACACAAAGTCCTCTCCCGGCAAAACCGAATAATGGGCGCAATATTTAAAAACATATGGATATTGGGATTTCAGTTAAGTCACAACTTAAAACCCAAAACTTTTCATTCAAATGGTTTAACCAAATTACCTTTCCAAATCTTTAAACCGAAAAGATTCACTTCACAAAGTTTACTCATCTTTCACAAAGATTCATTCACTGATTTCAAAACAATTTCCATTTCTTATCTTTTATAGAAAGGATACACTTTTAAGATCCCTTTTTAATTTGAAAACAAAGTATACATATCTTTAACAAAGATTCATTCATGTCCTTTCAAAACAATTTCCCTTTCATATTGCATTAACTCTTCCAATCTTTAAATCAAAGATTCAATTCATAGCTTCCAAAACCATTTCCAATTTTAAATCTTTTATATATAAAAGATACATCGTTTAAAATCCTCTTTAATTTCAAAACAAGGTTCAACCATCTTTCATAAAGATTCATTCATAGCTTTCAAAATTATCCATTTCAAATCTTGAAATCTTTTCAACACAAATTGGAAATTCTTTCCTTATATGAAAACTTTTATTATCTAAAAACAAATAGTTTTCGTTTGGGAAAAATCTGGTTACATTGCACAAATTAAAGCCCTTCAAGTATAAAACTTGGGTTAAATTTAAATTTCCAAAACAATACTTTTAAAATGGTTTAAAACCCACATAAGCACATTTATAACTTGTATAACCTTTTTAAATCATAATTTTCAAACATAGAATTCAATTTCAAATTCAAATTAAATTAAATTAGTTAAATTTCCAAAACTTTATCAAGTTATTCAAAATAACTTTTATCTAAAAAATCTTTCCATACTAAACCCAATTCCATTCCCAAAGTCATTTGGATTCAAAATTCAATTTTAAAACCTTTTCAAAAATTTGTGACATAACTAATCTCCTCGTGCAACCCATATTTTTGTGTGTATAGTGTAGTCCACGGGTTTCATACAATAGTGCAACATCATCAATCATCACAGATTCAAGCACATCAATATCGATACGCGGTATATTCCTATAACGCTTATCTTCCATTCACAGATTCACAGATAAATAATATGCATTTATCAGGATATAATAAATTACATTCATCACAGCATGAATTAAAACAAAATTCATATCACACAGCATCACACATCAGGGATATCAAACAATTCAAATATTCCATGCACTCTAAGCATCCATAAGTAAGGTTAATTAATCATCTGATTAATTAAAACCAGATTAATCACTAATCCAGGTTAACTAACATTAATTAATTACAAATTATTTTAATTAATTAACCCTTAATGATAAATTAATCAGCTTTTAAATTATTAATTAATCAACCTTAATTAATAAATGAATCAATCTTTAATCATTAAATAACTAACCTTAATTATTTAATTATTCTTTAATTAATTATCCTTAATTAATAAACCTCATAATTCATCATTATTAACCATAAATTTATTCAAGAGATTAAAAACAACATTTTATCTTGATTAACTCTTTAATTAACAATAATTTAAGAATTAATTATAAATATTGATCACATAATCAAAGGACTTAATTACTTTAAACATAATTTTCTTACCCCTTTAATTACTCATTTTAAATCAAGACAATTATCTTATAAAACATAAGTTTAAAAATGTTTAAAATTTAAATCTGGTTTTTAAAATCAAAACTATTTTGTAAGACTAACCCGAGACTCGCTCGAACATTCCTTGAGTCAAAACATCACTTGCTTCGAGTTTCCCCCGCGTCAAAACTCAAACAAACCCATGTATTTTTTCAAACCTAAAATTTTGTTAAGTGTTAAACCCCGATGCCACTCAGAAATGCTTCGAGTTAGACCTCGAGCCTATAACTGCTTCCCCGAAGATTACTTCGAGTCACCCTACCCTTCTTCCCAAACCCATCTTCACTGATACAAGCATCCCGCCATGCACATGCACAGGTGATCTGATGATCTCCAGTCGACCTCGCCAGCAACCTCACGTCGACGAACACCTACCTACCACTTTTCACCACCCAGATCGTCGAATTTCCCATGCAATCGAAAACAAAGAGTTCGACTCAAAATCTGGAACGAAGTTCGATGACCAAAACCCAATCACCTCGCCACCACAGGCCACCAGAGCTTCTGAAACTCCAGCTACACCCTCTCCATCCATCCATGCAGCCTTTACCCCAGGTCCGGTGACACTCGATTCACTTAAGACGCTGCAGTTACTCGATTGCTGACCAGTACATAAATACGAGCTTAAGCCCTTGATCGATCTCGTCAACCCGCCACAACGAATTGTAAAATCATCAAGTATTTTTCTGATGATCTACATTCCTCCACCAAGCTACAACCTCGTCCCCGAGTCCCAAAATTATTCCGATCTTCAGAATTTGCGGATAAACCCAAATTTGTTCATCCTCGCATTTCTCAACGAATTCTTACTTAAAAATTTTGATTTCATTTTTAAAAATTATCACTTTCGAAAATGTTTTACATGATGTAGTTACAACTAGAAATCATGGTACTTGAATTTTTAACAGACATTGAGTTTTCCTGTATTCTTTTAAATTTCTAAAAAAAGCTTAAATTACTTTTGCCTAAAATTATTTTTAAATCTTAGAACATGTTTAAACAAACAACTCTTGTTTAAATTTTAAAGTCTAACAATGATCAGGGAAAGAGAAATCAAAATTTTGAACAGGTTTGCATTCTTGTAATACTTAGAACAGAGACCAATGTTTGTTCTCAAACATGCAAAGCTATATCCATACATACATACATACATACATACATATATATATATATATATATATATAAATTTATACACATGCAAGTATTTTTTTTCAACCTACTTTAAACAAAGTAATGCTACAATGGATAACACCTATTGAGTATTCGAAAAGGATAAGTCAAATAAACTGAATGATAAACTCTATCAAACTCGAACAATCTAGAAACTCACCTCATTCCTTAGTGGATGTCCTCATGGAAGGATAACCGAAGGGCTAAGAGCCAGGAATAAGGTTACCTCAACACTCGATTTCCCGATTGGATGTCAAATCCAAAAGTACTCACAAAACTTAACAAAGTCACCTTGACTGGAATTCGAGATATACCATCAACATCTCGATACTCAAGAGTGAATTCAGAAACCTCGGAATCATCATTAATGTTCCAAAGTGATAGAAATAATAACATAATCAAAATAGAAAACCTAAATATACAATGGGATCCTAAAACAAAGGATTGGACTTAATATCAAATAAGTCAATCCGTCTCAAATCAGATACATCTCAAAATAGTAAGTAATAAACAAATTCTCACTAAAGCAGCAACCAATAGAGAACTCAAAATGCTCACAACAAAACAATCGTTGTGGATCCCCTCAATAGGATTCACAACTCTCAAAGGAATGCAACAAGAATGATCAAAGAAATCAATCAGCTCCATCGATACGAATTCACTCGTATCGACAAAAGTAAGAACAGAATAATCCCAAATAAGATTTTTATATAAGATAAGATGACATCAAACTCTATTGCATTCCTGTAATACTTAGAACAGAGACCAATGTCTGTTCTCAAACATGCAAAGCTAGATCCATACATATATATACAAATTTATACACATGCAAGTATTTTTTTTCAACCTACTTTAAACATGTTTTCAAATAACAGATCTAAATTCAAATTTTAAAGGGTCTATAGTAAAATATGCTATTATAATAATGTCTATAGTAAAGTAAACTATTAAAATAGCGTTAAGGCGTTACCCATATCCCCCTTAACACATTTTATAGTGGCAATAGTATATACAGTACCGTAATTCCAAAAGATCGGGAGGCTACTAGAGGGTATTCCATAGGTACGACACAAATCAAACTCGTATAAGGCGCGCTAGGGTAGGTGACCCGACACAACTAGGCAATGTCAGGGTAGATATACCAATTACACTTCCAGGCTAGTGGTAACGCATAGCAGCAACTACCGCCCACCTCGAGCCACACTCCTAAACCAAGAAATCCAAAGTGGCCACCAAATAAATGACAAAGTAAGAATATAGTATCGAAGGAGTGTGTTAGATCGGAGGAGCAACCTCACTTGGCCCGTCGATTGCTCCTGTTTTAGCCACGTTATGCCAACTCATGGGAGTTGGGTCCACGTATAAACCTCAATAGGACGTCGCCACCATCCTACTTCATTTTGGAATCTCCACCGCACACGGTTGTCAAAGTGGTTTTCAGTATTGGCAGAGAATATGACAATATCTGGTCCCGATCACTTTAACAACCAAACGTTATTATAACACCGTGGTCATTTTAAAATAGTTTATACTTCAAAACCAAAATATCATTGACATTTCAAAACCATATCTATACGATATCATTTCCATTTCAAAACCAAATATGATATCATTTCTATTTCAAATATATTCATTTCGAAAATCATAGCAATTTCAAAGTTACACCACTTTCGAAACCAAACACTTGAGATCACAACACTTTCAAAACATAATACTTTGAAATTCATAACTTTGAAAACATAACTTCCACAACTGAAACAGTTTAGATATTAAAATAGTGTGTGTGTGTGTGTGTATAATAAAATAGTTTATAAAGTAAAAAATACTTATATAAAAGAGTTATAAGTTAAAATAGCTTATATTAAAACAGTTTGCATATTAAAATAGTTTAAATTAAAAGTAGTTTATATTAAAACTGATTTACATTAAAATAGTTTATGTTAAAATAATTTATAAAGTAAATTATAAAATAGTTTTAAATATAATCTAAAAATACTTTATAAAATAGTTTCCTCAAATTTCACAAATCGATTCCAAAAATTCAAATTTAATCCAATCTCAAATCATCAATTCCAATTCAATTTAGTTTCTCAATAAACCTATATCGATTTCAAATACAGATTTGAACCACAAATAAACCATTTCAATTTAGTATATTTCAAAGCTATATATTCAAACATTTCAAAACTAGATTTGATAATCCCCCCCCCCACACACACACACACATATATATATAATTCACTTTACTATTATTTATTTTGAAATATTTACTTAATCATTTCAATAACATCTAAATACAACTTCAATTTACAAACTTAAATAAACAAAATATCCCATTTCAATTTATGTAAATTTGAAATATACATTTAAGTCACTTTTAATCAAATTCAAGTTATAAAATCATATCTTTAAAATTTTAAATTTAATAAATTTCAAATCAAATTTATAAGATTTATAAATAAATTAGTAAAATTTAAAATTTCAAAATTTACTTATAATTATACAATTTTCAAAACATATAAATTTAGAAATCTAAATTTTTAACTTTATAAAATACATATACATATATATATATATGTAATGTCTAAAAAATCAATATTTAATAAACCATATACTTGTTTCCAAAGCCATGGAAATCATTTTTAAAATATTTATATATAGACAAACGGTGTCTGTATATAATTTCTTATCCTGTGGTCAAGTGATACAGATATTTATCATTTCAATCCACAATTTAAATATATACGGAATATCATTTCAACCTGCAACCCTAAATTCAATTCAATGAAAATCGCTTGGGTTTATCATTTCAACCCATAATGATTTTCTCCTATCTACAGATCGTTCGGGTATGCATCATTTCAACCCATAGTGAATTCTATACTAACAGCGAACTTGCAGAGTGATAACAGATATGATAATAATATAACAGGCATATCATCAATATAAATAATAGATAATGGTGTCAAATGTCACAGTTGAATAGATAGCATATATAAGCAATGCAAAAAAACTAAACGGCAGCATATTTCAATTGTCGTTTCAATTGAAATCAATTTAATAAATATAAGAATGTTAATCGTGAGTGATTACTCACCTTTCGAGGCTAGAGAATGATGAGAAATTTAGCTATGAATCCAAATACAAATTCCGAAGCAAAGCAAGATTGAACGTGAATTTGACAAGCAAAGCTGATAGATAGGAATAGACGAAATCCAATCAGAACTGAATCGATGAAGAGAATTGATATAAGTGGATTGATATAGATAGAGTTGTATATATATACAAAATCATGTTCTAATTTCAAACATATATTAAAAGAATATATACACACATGTGTTTCAAAACACATTATTTACACTAAAACTCAAATATTAAAGTCAAACATATATATAGTAAATTTTGTATTTGTACATTAGAACTTAACAAATTAACATATATATATATATATATATATATATATATATATAACTTATATGAAATATATAACCCAGAACATATATATAAATTGATATATAACATATTTATTTACAGCTATTTACTTACACAAATTAACAAAGATAAACTAACATATATATATATATATATATATATATATATATATATATATATATAGTTACCTGTTATAATACTACTACAGCAAATATATAAAATATACACATCAGAAGTATACTTTATATAAACCAAAATAGAACTTAAATTATTCTCTCGTACTCACATATATATAAATCTGTTGAAAATATATATCCCAAAGAAATCAAAACATCTTAAACTCATATAAAAACAGTGAAATCTATATGTACATATATATAGAAGCAACATCCTATCATTTCATTTTTTTAGCAACAACTATATATCACTTATTATACCATATATATATAACTAACATATTACTGCAACTTATAAAATACTTCTTTATACATACTTATATAATATACATAAACAAATCTATAACCTTCATATATTATATATACATAAAACCAAACAGGTTGCACGCAATGTTTATAAACTGTATGTAACGTCCCGCCTTTTTGTACGCTTTAAATCGACGATAAACCATACACATCAGACTTAAACCATATAGAAGGGCAGATTGTTATGGGTTAAATAAGAAAAAGAAGAGAAAGAAAAACAAAATAGAATCTTGCAGCGGAACGATAAAATATAATAATCAAATAAACAGTTCATGAAGTTGTTTTACAAAACATTGATTATATTTATACAATACATATCAGAGTACACATACAAGAGAATAATAATTAATGCAGAGGAACAACGTGATGCAGTGGAATAATATAATAAATAGTAGTAATACAATCTTCATCTTCGTCCTCTAGAAATAGAGTCTTCGAATCCTGATATGCTCAGATTGACCCGAGCGAATTGAAAAGACAAAACACTCGAGTCAGAACTAAAAGATCTTATGTAAGTTAAATCAACAGGAATAAATATGAGTGGAACGGCGTCAAAGATATTTACGGGATTTGACATCTCCTATCCAGTGTCTAACTTGAGTGCAATAACTTAAGAGATGCTCGGGAGTCACATCTCCTAAGGATCCGTTAAACTATTTACTATGTAGTAATATTTCGATACTATAATGGCGTCTAATAGTAAAATAAACTTACTTTTAAATAGCATTAAGGTGTTACCCAAACAGCCCTTAACACGTAATAGTGCCGTAGTCTATACAGTACCTACATATCTCTTGATCGAGAGACAATAAGAAGATACTCCATAAGTACGACACAAATCAAACTCGTACAAGACTCGCTAGGGTAGGTGACACGACACAACTAGGCAATGCCAGGGTAGATATACCAATTTCTATCCGGGTCGGCGATAACGAGTAGCAGCTACTACCGTCCACCTCGAGCCATACCCCAAAAATCCAAAAATCAAAAGTGGCCACCGAATCAATCCAAAAGTCAGAGTATAATACCGAAGGTATGTGTCTGATATGAAAGGCTACCTCCTTGGCCCGAGAATCGCTCCTTTTTTAGCCACCTTTTTCCAACTCATGGGAGTCGGGTCCATGTATATACCTCAAAGGAAACGCCGCCGCCATCCTACTTCATTCTGGAATCTTCACCAAGTATACGGTTGTTAAAGTGATTTTTGGAGTTGGCAGAGAGTATGACAACTTTCGATCCTGGTCTCTTTAACAACCATACGTTATTATAACACTGCGGTCATTACAAAATAATTATACTTCAAAACCAGGATATAATATTCATTTCAAAACCATATAAATACGATATCATTTTCGTTTTCAAAACCAAATTAATATGATATCATTTACAAAACTCAAATCAATATAATATCATTTTTTATTTCAAATATATTCTTTTCCCAAAATCATAGCATTTTCAAATCATAATACCTTGAAACCCATAACTTTGAAACATAACTTCTAATACTTAAATGATTCAATATTAAATTACTTCATATAATAAATTAGCTTCTATAATTTCACAAATCAATTCCTAATACAGATTCGAATCCCCAAATAAACCATTTCAATTTCCATATATTTCAAAGCTTTAAATATTCCACCATTTCAAAATTAATTCTTTGATAATCCCATATACATCAAATTCAATTATTATTATTTAGATTTGAAATGTTTGCGTAATAAATCCAATATCACTTAAGAAAACTTTTAACTTCACATAACTGGATATTCTTTCAATTTATTTAACTTGATATATTCATTTAAATCACTCTAAACCAAATCAAGTTATAAGAATCAGACCCTTTAAAATCTCGATTTTATTTAAATTTCAAATCAAATTTGTAACGACCCGGAATTTTGGGCAATATAAATTTAACTGTATAAATAATTTAAGTGGTTAGACAATTTTTCTTTATAATATTAATTCAAACAGATAAATTTATTCTTTTTAAGGTTAATAAATTTTTAGTCTGGCAAAATTTGATAAGATTTATTTTTCAAAGCTAATGAAAATTTTATTCTGTTTGTAATATATACATTTGATATATATTGTGAATAGAAGATCTTTTGTTTTAAATAAAAGATGAATTTTTAAATTGTAATATATGTATTTGTATATGTTATAATTTGAAAATTGTTTTGAAATTTAATTAAATCAATTGATAATTTATAATGTATAAATATTGTAGATTGAAGCTTTGTTTTAGAATCAATATTTTCAAAAGTCAATTTAGATTTGTCAAATTGTTATTTATTTTCAAATATGATAGTTTAAAAAAAAAATTTAAAACAAGCTTTGTTTTGTTTTCTTTTAAAATGCTTAATTAAAATGTTATAAGTTTGTAAAAGTTCTAGATTTTAAATAACATGTATATGATGTATATTTATATTTGTATTTATTAGTTTTAGAATAATTTCTTTTAAAAGTAAATTTATAAATATTTATGTAAACATTTATTCATTTTGTAACTTAAGAAAGTAAGTTTTATTTACATTTAAATTTAATAAAAGTTTATTAAAATACAATGACATGTGTTGTAACAACCCGCATATTTGTCGATTTTATATTTAAATATTTTATTTAAATATTCTATCGTTAGTCGGATTTTAGTCCAAAAAGCTACCTTTTGCATACGGTCGAATTAGGACTCGGGACCCCTCCCATTGAGTTTAAAATGCCGTTTGCGACCTTTTTGAGTATAAGCTTCGATATGTTTGGAGAAAGTTGATTTTTGCTACTTTTTACTTTGGGTTTGGTTTATGGGCTCAGCCCTATGTTAACTTATACTCCAAATCTGAGCCACTTCTCCCCATTCTCCCTCACTTCTTTCTCTTTTCAGTTTTAGAGCATTAATGGTGGGAGAGATTGGAAATTAAAACTCCAAAACCCTAGTTCCTCTTGCAACTTCAAATTCCTAGCTCAAAACTCAAGAAGAACCCATTGGTAAGCTTCTCTTCTTCTTCTCCAACTTATTCTCTTACTAATTTCAGAAATTCCTAAACCTAATTTTGGGAATGTTCTTGTTTTGAGCATAGATTCAAGCTCATTTGGGTTGTGTTGAAGAGAGGTTGATTCTCCATTTGCTTTCAAGCTTCTCCTTGTTTGATTTTGTGAAAAGGTGAGATTTTTATCTCACATCTATGCTTATACTTATCTTCGGATGTTAGGTATGAATTCCTAACACTTATTCGTGTGTATTAGCTCTTGGTTTGGATTGATTTGGTGAAAATCCTAACTTTTGGTGTTTTGGGTTCAATTCCTTAAAAATCATAGATTTAAGGATCAAATGTGTTTTTGGTGATGCATCGAGGAGCCAATAGGGCCGGGTAGCCGTTAGGCATAATTCCCTTGCGTCCGTGCTCGTTCGGTTGCGAATTGATGGAGGTTTCATATCAATACATGGGCATAAATAGGCAGAGCATCAGGTTCGGCCGACCGACCCCCTGGTCCGGTCGACCGACCTGATGCCAAGTGCATAAGCACTTTCTGTTTTAGGGTCTGGTCGACCGACTACAGGGGTTCGGTCGACCGACCTGATGCCGAGGAGTTTTTCAATACAAGGTTCGGTCGACCGAGCACTGTATGTCGGCCGACCGACCTGATGATTTTTGCCTACTTGGCCTTATTGCTTGAATTTCCAACTTAAATCGATTCGTGTTGTTTCCTATTGATTGTTATCAATTATTATGACTTTGATGACTCCTTTTTAGAGATTTTTGAATATCCATTTCGATGGATTCTTTATCAGTTTCGTTCGATATTTATTCACATCTTCGTGTGTGAATTTTAGTGATTGATTGTTCCTACAATCTTCTTTGTGATTTGTCACTTTAAAAATATAAAGGTTTTCTATACTAGTAGTAAATATCAAAACTCTTTCCTCAAACGATTTCAACACCATTTTAATACCAAATTCGTTTATAAAACCGTTTTCCAATCTACTAGTATATATAAACTTTACCTCACTCGTATGAGAAATCCAATTAAACGACTTAGTAAAACAAGTGGTATGAAACGCTTGCGTTCACTTTGTTGGTTAATTCTTGGACTTGTTCGATTGAATCTCTTGTGACAATTTTATAGTGGAGATCTACAGTTTGTTCGTAAATATTTAAGTTAAGCAAGTGGTTATGGGACATGAAGCTAAACTCATATATTTACTAGCTTAGTATAATTGACACTTCTCGTTGATCATGACGATCATCTTTGTGATTTAGACTAGCAATGTGCGATGTCCCTTTGTCTGCGAGGGAGACTAAACCCCGTTTTGTGGAGTTTCGACTCAATTTGTGATGGGGTAGCAACCCATGGTCTTCGGGCCGTTTGTGGAGCTTCGGCTCAATTTGTGATGGTTAGCGACCATGGAATTAGCGTTCCGTTTGTGATACACGTGTTGGTGAGCTTTATGCTCCCGTTTGTGATAGGCCTCCCCCCCTTTGTGATTTCTGGATTTCTTGTGTAGATTTCTAGAATTCGTGTTTCACCAATTTTTCGTGATTTCCATTGATAAGCCTTATCGATATTTGTGCATTGGCGAATTTGTGTGTCATTGACTTTAGTGATTTCTGGATTTCTTGTGTAGTCTTCTGGAATTTGTGCGTCATTGACTTTTGTGATTGACATTGATATTATCGTCAATATTTTCGGTTTGATGAATGAAATAAAGAGTATGACACTTCTTTGTTTCTTGTGTAGATTTTGTGATATTGATTAATCTCTTGTTGATTATCAACTACTTATATATCACAGCTTGGCCTTGTGATTATTATGTGTTTAGTCATAACTCTGATTCTATATCGTTTCATCTGATATTTATAGTTAGACTGATCCGTTTATTATTTTCTTATTAAATAATACTTGGATCAGACCGAGATGTTACAGGTGCTTCAGCTTGACTTCTCTCTTGGGATTGATTTCTTTGACTTTTGGTTGACTACTTAGATTAGTAGTTTTTGTTGTATACATTAGAGATATAGACTCCATAATGTATACTTATTCTTTTGTGCAGTTCGTGTAACTATTCTTTTGTGACATTGTGGATCTTTCTGACCACTACTCTGATGTACACTTTTATGTGTAGTATTCATATCTTATTCCGCCTTTGTGATATGAATTTTCTGTGACTGATTTATGTTATGTTTATTCCTACATTTGTTTTTCTGAAGATATTTATAGCCACTGTGTAGTAGCTTTGAGTTTGTGTCGGTATGTCGGATTTCCTCTGGATAAAGCATTGCATGTTATACTATCTGACATATCGGTGCTCGCGCAAAGAAATTACACGGATGGTCGCTCCTCAACAGCCTTATTCTCCGTGCTAGTTGACAGCATTCACCGTAATGTTCTTGGCTAGCGTGGGTATAGAGGTGGGGCGTCACAGCTTGGTATCAGAGCCAAACTTCGGAACAATATGGAATATTATAACAAGGATCATCGTCCTAAGTCTATCTTAGGAGTCGTGCTTTAGGATTTAATTCGAGTCTTCGTACCGATTCATCCTATTTTCCTTATGATTCCTTGTTTATCTATCAAGATTGCTTGATATTCAATTTGGTGAATAACCTTTTTCTTCTTCTTCATTTTTTCTAAAGGAAGAGAAATGTCTAGACCAGGCCGCCCTAGAGCCGTGCCATCTAGCACTCCACCCCAGGATGGAGTTTTTATGACTGCTCAACAGCTTCTTGATTTGGTAACTAATGCTCAAGCAGCTGGAGCTAACCCGGAACCTACTCACCCAAAGTCGGGATTTGCACGCTTGTGTAGCGATTACACTAATTTGGGTGGGGAGCCATTCAAAGGTTCCGAAACTGTTATTGAAGTACAAGCTTGGCTAAGAACATGCGATCGCATCTTTTCGTGCATGAATCTTATTGACCTTCACCGAGTTCAGGTGGCCTCTAGTATGCTCCGAGAAAGAGCATTGGACTGGTACGAGCTTCTTATTTCTGAGATTAATGAAGCGGATCTCACTTGGGAGAAATTGTGAGAACGCTTCGAGTTGAAATTCGTACCGGAAGCTGAGAAAGTGACATTGGCTCGACGATTTATAGACCTTGTTCAAGGTGAGTCCTCCGTGACTGATTACGTCGCCTCCTTCGAGTCGCTTTCCAAATATGGGGTTGAATACATCAACACCCCTCTGAAGAAGAATCAGATATTCGTTTATGGCTTAAACAAAGATCTCAAGAAGCCATTACTTCTAAAATTAGAAATTTCTTTCGACCAACTTGTTGATATCGCTCTTCGTCTTGAAGTGGTGGATAGGGAGAATGATGTTGAAGTGGTGGGTTCCAAACCAAACTTCAACAACAAGAAGAGGCCAAATAAATTCAAAGGCCCTTATCCCAATAAGAAAGGGAAGCAAGCAACCTCAGTGGCAAAGACTTCTTCCTTTGGCCGTGGGGAATGCTATAATTATGTTCGAAGGACCATTATGCGAAAAAGTGCCCAAATTCTCTCTCTTGTCGCTACTGCAAAATTCCCGGAAGTTAGAATTTTCTGTGGGAGATCTTGTGTTTATTCGTGTTTCACCAATGAAAGGTATTGTACGTTTCAGTCGATCGGGAAAGTTAGCGCCTCGATATATTGGGCCATTTCCTATCACTGAACGTATTGGTTCCATGGCTTATCGCCTTTTGTTGCCGGCTCAATTTTCTACTATCCATGACGTGTTTCACGTTTCTCAACTTCGGAAATGTCTTCGAGATTCCGATTCTATTCTTGAGCCCGGTGTTGTGGAAGAGATTGAAGTTTCGCCTAATTTAACTTATGAGCAACATCCTATTCGTATCATTGCTTCGGAAGTCAAACGACTTCGAAATAAAGATGTTCCGCTTGTTAAAGTTCAATGGTCTTCAAATCCTAAGGATTGTTCTTGGGAATCTAGAGAGTACATCGAGCGAACACATTCGAACTTACTTCCCGTGCTCTTTAAGGTGAACCTTTTATTTCAAATTTCTTTTGTGCTGAATATGCTTTTATGGTTGTTACTTTATGTTCTCTTCTTAAATATTGCGAGGACGCAATTTCTTTAAGGAGGGGAGTCTGTAACAACCTGCATATTTGTCGATTTTATATTTAAATATTTTATTTAAATATTCTATCGTTAGTCGGATTTTAGTCCGAAAAGCTACTTTTTGCATACGGTCGAATTAGGACTCGGGACCCCTCCCATTGAGTTTAAAATGCCGTTTGCGACCTTTTTGAGTATAAGCTTCGATATGTTTGGAGAAAGTTGATTTTTGCTACTTTTTACTTTGGGTTTGGTTTATGGGCTCAGCCCTATGTTAACTTATACTCCAAATCTGAGCCACTTCTCCCCATTCTCCCTCACTTCTTTCTCTTTTCAGTTTTAGAGCATTAATGGTGGGAGAGATTGGAAATTAAAACTCCAAAACCCTAGTTCCTCTTGCAACTTCAAATTCCTAGCTCCAAACTCAAGAAGAACCCATTGGTAAGCTTCTCTTCTTCTACTCCAACTTATTCTCTTACCAATTTCAGAAATTCCTAAACCTAATTTTGGGAATGTTCTTGTTTTGAGCATAGATTCAAGCTCATTTGGGTTGTGTTGAAGAGAGGTTGATTCTCCATTTGCTTTCAAGCTTCTCCTTGTTTGATTTTGTGAAAAGGTGAGATTTTTATCTCACATCTATGCTTATACTTATCTTTGGATGTTAGGTATGAATTCCTAACACTTATACGTGTGTATTAGCTCTTGGTTTGGATTGATTTGGTGAAAATCCTAACTTTTGCTGTTTTGGGTTCAATTCCTTAAAAATCATAGCTTTGAGGATCAAATGTGTTTTTGATGATGCATCGAGGAGCCAATAGGGCCGGGTAGCCGTTAGGCATAATTCCCTTGCGTCCATGCTCGTTCGGTTGCGAATTGATGGAGGTTTCATATCAATACATGGGCATAAATAGGCAGAGCATCAGGTTCGGCTGACCGACCCCCTGGTCCGGTCGACCGACCTGATGCCCAGTGCATAAGCACTTTTTGTTTTAGGGTCCGGTCGACCGACTACAGGTGTTCGGTCGACCGACCTGATGCCGAGGAGTTTTTCAATACAAGGTTCGGTCGACCGAGCACTGTATGTCGGTCGACCGACCTGATGATTTTTGCCTCCTTGGCCTTATTGCTTGAGTTTCCAACTTAAATCGATTCGTGTTGTTTCCTATTGATTGTTATCAATTATTATGACTTTGATGACTCCTTTTTAGAGATTTTTGAATATCCATTTCGATGGATTCTTTATCGGTTTCGTTCGATATTTATTCACATCTTCGTGTGTGAATTTTAGTGATTGATTGTTCCTACAATCTTCTTTGTGATTTGTCACTTTAAAAATATAAAGGTTTTCTATACTAGTAGTAAATATCAAAACTCTTTCCTCAAACGATTCCAACACTATTTTAATACAAAATTCGTTTATAAAACCGTTTTCCAATCTATTAGTATATATAAACCTTTACCTCACTCGTATGAGAAATCCAATTAAACGACTTAGTAAAACAAGTGGTATGAAACGCTTGCGTTCACTTTGTTGGTTAATTCTTGGACTTGTTCGATTGAATCTCTTGTGAGAATTTTATAGTGGAGATCTACAGTTTGTTCGTAAATGTTTAAGTTAAGCAAGTGGTTATGGGACATGAAGCTAAACTCATATATTTACTAGCTTAGTGTAATTGACACTTCTCGTTGATCATGACGATCATCTTTGTGATTTAGACTAGCAATGTGCGATGTCTCTTTGTCTGCGAGGGAGACTAAACCCCGTTTTGTGGAGTTTCGACTCAATTTGTGATGGGGTAGCAACCCATGGTCTTCGGGTCGTTTGTGGAGCTTCGGCTCAATTTGTGATGGTTAGCGACCATGGAATTAGCGTTCCGTTTGTGATACACGTGTTGGTGAGCTTTATGCTCCCGTTTGTGATAGGCCTCCCCCCTTTGTGATTTCTGGATTTCTTGTGTAGATTTCTAGAATTCGTGTTTCACCAATTTTTCGTGATTTCCATTGATAAGCCTTATCGATATTTGTGCATTGGTGAATTTGTGTGTCATTGACTTTAGTGATTTCTGGATTTCTTGTGTAGTCTTCTGGAATTTGTGCGTCATTGACTTTTGTGATTGACATTGATATTATCGTCAATATTTTCGGTTTGATGAATGAAATAAAGAGTATGACACTTCTTTGATTCTTGTGTAGATTTTGTGATATTGATTAATCTCTTGTTGATTATCAACTACTTATATATCACAGCTTGGCCTTGTGATTATTATGTGTTTAGTCATAACTCTGATTCTATATCGTTTCATCTGATATTTATAGTTAGACTGATCCGTTTATTATTTTCTTATTAAATAATACTCGGGTCAGACCGAGATGTTACAGGTGCTTCAGCTTGACTTCTCTCTTGGGATTGATTTCTCTGACTTTTGGTTGACTACTTAGATTAGTAATTTTTGTTGTATACATTAGAGACATAGACTCCATAATGTATACTTATTCTTTTGTGTAGTTCGTGTAACTATTCTTTTGTGATATTGTGGATCTTTCTGACCACTACTCTGATGTACACTTTTATGTGTAGTATTCATATCTTATTCCGGCCTTTGTGATATGAATTTTCTGTGACTGATTTATGTTATGTTTATTCCTATATTTGTTTTTTCGAAGATATTTATAGCCACTGTGTAGTAGCTTTGAGTCTGTGTCGGTATGTCGGATTTCCTCTGGATAAAGCATTGCATGTTATACTATCTGACATATCGGTGCTCGCGCAAAGAAATTACACGGATGGTCGCTCCTCAACAGCCTTATTCTCCGTGCTAGTTGACAGCATTCACCGTAATGTTCTTGGCTAGCGTGGGTATAGAGGTGGGGCGTCACAGCTTGGTATCAGAGCCAAACTTCGGAACAATATGGAATATTATAACAAGGATCATCGTCCTAAGTCTATCTTAGGAGTCGTGCTTTAGGATTTAATTCGAGTCTTCGTACCGATTCATCCTATTTTCCTTATGATTCCTTGTTTATCTATCAAGATTGCTTGATATTAAATTTGGTGAATAACCTTTTTCTTCTTCTTCATTCTTTCTAAAGGAAGAGAAATGTCCAGACCAGGCCGCCCTAGAGCCGTGCCATCTAGCACTGCACCCCAGGATGGAGTTTTTATGACTGCTCAATAGCTTCTTGATTTGGTAACTAATTCTCAAGCAGCTGGAGCTAACCCGGAACCTACTCACCCAAAGTCGGGATTTGCACGCTTGTGTAACGATTACACTAATTTGGGTGGGGAGCCATTCAAAGGTTCCGAAACTGTTATTGAAGTACAGGCTTGGCTAAGAACATGCGATCGCATCTTTTCGCGCATGAATCTTATTGACCTTCACCGAGTTCAGGTGGCCTCTAGTATGCTCCGAGAAAGAGCATTGGACTGGTACGAGCTTCTTATTTCTGAGATTAATGAAGCGGATCTCACTTGGGAGAAATTCCGAGAACGCTTCGAGTTGAAATTCGTACCGGAAGCTGAGAAAGTGACATTGGCTCGACGATTTATAGACCTTGTTCAAGGTGAGTCCTCCGTGACTGATTACGTCGCCTCCTTCGAGTCGCTTTTCAAATATGGGGTTGAATACATCAACACCCCTCTGAAGAAGAATCAGAGATTCGTTTATCGCTTAAACAAAGATCTCAAGAAGCCATTACTTCTAAAATTAGAAATTTCTTTCGACCAACTTGTTGATATCGCTCTTCGTCTTGAAGAGGTGGATAGGGAGAATGATGTTGAAGTGGTGGGTTCCAAACCAAACTTCAACAACAAGAAGAGGCCAAACAAATTCAAAGGCCCTTATCCCAATAAGAAAGGGAAGCAAGCAACCTTCGTGGCAAAGACTTCTTCCTTTGGCCGTGGGGAATGCTATAATTATGGTTCGAAGGACCATTATGCGAACAAGTGCCCAAATTCTCTCTCTTGTCGCTACTGCAAAGTTCCCGGTCATGTTATATCTTCGTGCCCCAAACTTCAAGGCAAGAAAGAGGGAAAGCTTAATGTTTCTCAAGCCCCTAGCAACACATCTCGTGGCCAAGGTATTTCTCATTCTATTCTGGATGGAATTATTTTATTTCGTGATCATCCTATTCGAGTTCTTTTTGATACGGGTGCGTCCCATTCTTTTATATCAAAAGAGCTTGTTGATACTTTTTCCTTGGATGTTTTGTGTTTAACGACTTCTTTGAGAATTGCGAATCCGGTTGGTGGATCCGCAACAATCAGTTTATTGTGTAAAGATGTCGAGATTATTTTGTGTGATTTTTCTTTCCTTGCCGACTTGCATGTCATGCGTTATTTAGGCTTTGGAATGATTTTGGGAATGGATTGGCTTAACCGTTATGAAGCCCATATCTTATGTCCTGAGCGGACTATTCATCTTCGACACCCTCAATCTGTTAAGCAGATTTCTATTAATCTTAAAGATTCAGATTCCAGCTTGATCGCATCTTTGTATTCTTTAAATCCTCGTGATGACGATGATGATAATGAGGGTGATATTATTTCTCTTATTCACGTCGTTCGTGAATTTTTCGACTTATTCGAGCCCGTTTTAGGATTACCACCTAAGCAAGCAATTGAGTTCAGAATTAATCTTATTCCTGGAGCTCAACCTATCACTCGTCCTCCGTATCGTATGTCCAATAAAGAAAATGAGGAGATGCGTAAACAATTATCTGAATTGGAGATGAAGCAATTTATTCGCTCTAGTTCCTCGCCTTGGGGAGCTTCGGCTATTTTTGTGAAGAAATTCGATGGTACACTTAGGCTTTGCGTTGACTACCGCAAGCTTAATGATCTTACTATCAAAAATAAATATCCTCTACCTCGGATTGATGATCTATTTGATCAACTTAGTGGTGCTAGAGTCTTTTCGCAATTAGACTTAGCTATTGGATTTCATCAGCTTCGTATTGCAGAGGATAATATTCCTTTGACATCGTTCCGTACTCGTTATGGATCTTATGAATGGCTTGTCATGCCATTGGTTTGACGAATGCTCCGGCGTATTTCGTTGACCTTATGAATAGAGTTTTCAAAGACTTCCTCGATCGGTTTGTTCTCATCTTTATCGATGATATTCTTGTGTATTCTAAAACCGAGGAGGAGCATGAAAAACATCTTTGGATTGTGTTGAAAACTCTTAGGAGTAATCAATTAAAGGAAAATTTTTCTAAATGCCACTTTTGGCAATCTCGTGTGAAGTTTCTCGGTCACATTATTTCCGAATCCGGAATTTCCGTGGATCCTGAAAAGATTGAAGCGATTCAAGATTAGAAGAGACTGGAGAGTGTGACAGAGATTCGTAGTTTTCTCGGATTGGCGGGTTATTACCAGCGTTTTATCAAAGACTTTTCTAAGATTGCCATGCCTCTCACTAGCTTAACGAAGAAAGGTGTTAAGTACATTTGGTCGGACAAATGTGAAGCTTCTTTTCAGAAACTAAAGGAACTTCTTTCTGATGCTCCTATTCTCGTTATCCCCGAGGGAAATCAAGATTTCGTTGTTTATACCGATGCTAGTCACGTTGGTTTGGGTGCCATTCTTATGCAAAAAGAACGTGTTATTGCTTATGCTTCTAGGCAATTGAAGCCAGCCGAGACTAGATATGCCACTCATGATTTAGAGCTCGCGGCTATTATTTTCGCCCTTCGTATTTGGCGTCATTATCTTTTAGGAGAGAAATTTGTTCTTTATACCGATCATAAATCCTTGAAGTATTTATTCTCTCAAAAGGAACTTAATTTGCGTCAACAGCGTTGGCTCGAATTTCTTGCACCATATGATCTTGATATTCTTTATACTCCCGGTAAGGGTAATCGTGTCGCCGATGCTCTTAGCCGTAAACAACAAGCTGTTGTTTCTATGATGATATCCGAATGGAACGATCTCGAGATATTATCCTCTTGTGAGATTCGAGACCGTGTCTCCGATTTATGTTCATCACTTGTGTTATGTAGCCTTGAGGCTCATCCTTCTCTTTTTGACCACATTCTTGAAGCTCAAAGGCTAGATCCTGAATTGGCTCTTCTTGGCCAAAATATTAGGGATAAAATTGATATTGAAGGTTTTAAAGACTTTGATATCGATTCTCGTGGCGGCATTCGGAAATTTGGTAGACTTGTCGTGCCAAATATTGGTGATCTTCGTAAAGATATTTTAGAAGATTCACATCGTTCTAAATTTACCATTCATCCCGGTAGTAGTAAAATGTACGCGGATATGAAGCGACTTTATTATTGGGAGGGAATGAAACTTGACATCGCTAACTTCGTTAAGCGTTGCATGACTTGCCAACTCGTTAAGGCCGAACATCAAAGGCCCGGTGGGTTATTGCAACCTTTGGAAATTCCGATTTGGAAGTGGGACAGTATTTCCATGGACTTTATAGATGGCCTTCCCCGTTCTCGTTCGGGTCATGATAGCTTATGGGTAATTGTTGATAGACTTACTAAATCCGCCCATTTTATTCCCGTTCGGTCTAACCGAACCGTTCCTCTTTTGGCCAAAATCTTTATCAAAGAAATTGTTAAATTGCATGGGGTTCCTACTTCTATTGTTAGAGATCGTGATCCATTGTTTACTAGTGGATTTTGGAAGAGTCTTCAAAAAGCTTTAGGAACGAAGCTTAATTTTAGCACCGCTTATCACCCCCAGTCCGATGGACAAACCGAGCGTGTGAATAAAACTCTTGAAGATCTTCTTCGTGCTTGTGTGCTTGATTTCTGTGGAAGTTAAGAAGATCATATTTCACTTGTTGAATTTTCCTATAATAATAGCTTCCAATCTAGTATTGGTATGGCACCTTTCGAGGCACTCTACGGAAGGCCATGCCGATCTCCTTCTTGTTGGCTTGAGACCGGTGAGAAGCTGGTTTTAGGTCCAGATTTTATTCGGGATTCTACAGAAAAGATTGATCTTATTCGTCATAGGATGAAAGAAGCCCAGAGTAGAAAAAAATCCTATGCCGATAACCGGAGAAGGAAGTTAGAATTTTCTGTGGGAGATCTTGTGTTTATTCGTGTTTCACCAATGAAAGGTGTTGTACGTTTCAGTCGATCGGGAAAGTTAGCACCTCGATATATTGGGCCATTTCCTATCACTGAACGTATTGGTTCCATGGCTTATCGCCTTTTGTTGCCGGCTCAATTTTCTGCTATCCATGACGTGTTTCACGTTTCTCAACTTCGGAAATGTCTTCGAGATTCCGATTCTATTCTTGAGCCCGGTGTTGTGGAAGAGATTGAAGTTTCGCCTAATTTAACTTATGAGCAACATCCTATTCGTATCATTGCTTCAGAAGTCAAACTACTTCGAAATAAAGATGTTCCGCTTGTTAAAGTTCAATGGTCTTCAAATCCTAAGGATTGTTCTTGGGAATCTAGAGAGTACATCGAGCGAACACATTCGGACTTACTTCCCGTGCTCTTTAAGGTGAACCTTTTATTTCAAATTTCTTTTGTGCTGAATATGCTTTTATGGTTGTTACTTTATGTTCTCTTCTTAAATATTGCGAGGACGCAATTTCTTTAAGGAGGGGAGTCTGTAACAACCTGCATATTTGTCGATTTTATATTTAAATATTTTATTTAAATATTCTATCGTTAGTCGGATTTTAGTCCGAAAAGCTACTTTTTGCATACGGTCGAATTAGGACTCGGGACCCCTCCCATTGAGTTTAAAATGCCGTTTGCGACCTTTTTGAGTATAAGCTTCGATATGTTTGGAGAAAGTTGATTTTTGCTACTTTTTACTTTGGGTTTGGTTTATGGGCTCAGCCCTATGTTAACTTATACTCCAAATCTGAGCCACTTCTCCCCATTCTCCCTCACTTCTTTCTCTTTTTAGTTTTAGAGCATTAACGGTGGGAGAGATTGGAAATTAAAACTCCAAAACCCTAGTTCCTCTTGAAACTTCAAATTCCTAGCTCCAAACTCAAGAAGAACCCATTGGTAAGCTTCTCTTCTTCTCCTCCAACTTATTCTCTTACCAATTTCCGAAATTCCTAAACCTAATTTTGGGAATGTTCTTGTTTTGAGCATAGATTCAAGCTCATTTGGGTTGTGTTGAAGAGAGGTTGATTCTCCATTTGCTTTCAAGCTTCTCCTTGTTTGATCTTGTGAAAAGGTGAGATTTTTATCTCACATCTATGCTTATACTTATCTTTGGATGTTAGGCATGAATTCCTAACACTTATTCGTGTGTATTAGCTCTTGGTTTGGATTGATTTGGTGAAAATCCTAACTTTTGGTGTTTTGGGTTCAATTCCTTAAAAATCATAGCTTTGAGGATCAAATGTGTTTTTGATGATGCATCGAGGAGCCAATAGGGCCGGGTAGCCGTTAGGCATAATTCCCTTGCGTCCATGCTCGTTCGGTTGCGAATTGATGGAGGTTTCATATCAATACATGGGCATAAATAGGCAGAGCATCAGGTTCGGCTGACCGACCCCCTGGTCCGGTCGACCGACCTGATGCCAAGTGCATAAGCACTTTTTGTTTTAGGGTCCGGTCGACCGACTACAGGGGTTCGGTCGACCGACCTGATGCCGAGGAGTTTTTCAATACAAGGTTCGGTCGACCGAGCACTGTATGTCGGTCGACCGACCTGATGATTTTTGCCTCCTTGGCCTTATTGCTTGAGTTTCCAACTTAAATCGATTCGTGTTGTTTCCTATTGATTGTTATCAATTATTATGACTTTGATGACTCCTTTTTAGAGATTTTTGAATATCCATTTCGATGGATTCTTTATCGGTTTCGTTCGATATTTATTCACATCTTCGTGTGTGAATTTTAGTGATTGATTGTTCCTACAATCTTCTTTGTGATTTGTCACTTTAAAAATATAAAGGTTTTCTATACTAGTAGTAAATATCAAAACTCTTTCCTCAAACGATTCCAACACTATTTTAATACCAAATTTGTTTATAAAACCGTTTTCCAATCTATTAGTATATATAAACCTTTACCTCACTCGTATGAGAAATCCAATTAAACGACTTAGTAAAACAAGTGGTATGAAACGCTTGCGTTCACTTTGTTGGTTAATTCATTGACTTGTTCGATTGAATCTCTTGTGACAATTTTATAGTGGAGATCTACAGTTTGTTCGTAAATATTTAAGTTAAGCAAGTGGTTATGGGACATGAAGCTAAACTCATATATTTACTAGCTTAGTGTAATTGACACTTCTCGTTGATCATGACGATCATCTTTGTGATTTAGACTAGCAATGTGCGATGTCTCTTTGTCTGCGAGGGAGACTAAACCCCGTTTTGTGGAGTTTCGACTCAATTTGTGATGGGGTAGCAACCTATGGTCTTCGGGCTGTTTGTGGAGCTTCGGCTCAATTTGTGATGGTTAGCGACCATGGAATTAGCGTTCCGTTTGTGATACATGTGTTGGTGAGCTTTACGCTCCCGTTTGTGATAGGCCTCCCCCCTTTGTGATTTCTGGATTTCTTGTGTAGATTTCTAGAATTCGTGTTTCACCAATTTTTCGTGATTTCCATTGATAAGCCTTATCGATATTTGTGCATTGGTGAATTTGTGTGTCATTGACTTTAGTGATTTCTGGATTTCTTGTGTAGTCTTCTGGAATTTGTGCGTCATTGACTTTTGTGAGTGACATTGATATTATCGTCAATGTTTGTGGTTTGATGAACGAAATAAAGAGTATGACACTTCTTTGATTCTTGTTTAGATTTTGTGATATTGATTAATCTCTTGTTGATTATCAACTACTTATATATCACAGCTTGGCCTTATGATTATTATGTGTTTAGTCATAACTCTGATTCTATATTGTTTCATCTGATATTTATAGTTAGACTGATCCGTTTATTATTTTCTTATTAAATAATACTCGGGTCAGACCGAGATGTTACAGGTGCTTCAGCTTGACTTCTCTCTTGGGATTGATTTCTCTGACTTTTGGTTGACTACTTAGATTAGTAGTTTTTGTTGTATACATTAGAGATATAGACTCCATAATGTATACTTATTCTTTTGTGTAGTTCGTGTAACTATTCTTTTGTGATATTGTGGATCTTTCTGACCACTACTCTGATGTACACTTTTATGTGTAGTATTCATATCTTATTCCGCCTTTGTGATATGAATTTTCTGTGACTGATTTACGTTATGTTTATTCCTATATTTTTTTTTCGTATTTATAGCCACTGTGTAGTAGCTTTGAGTCTGTGTCGGTATGTCGGATTTCCTCTGGATAAAGCATTGCATGTTATACTATCTGACATATCGGTGCTCGCGCAAAGAAATTACACGGATGGTCGCTCCTCAACAGCCTTATTCTCCGTGCTAGTTGACAGCATTCACCGTAATGTTCTTGGCTAGCGTGGGTATAGAGGTGGGGCGTCACAGCTTGGTATCAAAGCCAAACTTCGGAACAATATGGAATATTATAACAAGGATCATCGTCCTAAGTCTATCTTAGGAGTCGCGCTTTAGGATTTAATTCGAGTCTTCGTACCGATTCATCCTATTTTCCTTATGATTCCTTGTTTATCTATCAAGATTGCTTGATATTCAATTTGGTGAATAACCTTTTTCTTCTTCTTCATTCTTTCTAAAGGAAGAGAAATGTCTAGACCAGGCCGCCCTAGAGCCGTGCCATCTAGCACTCCACCCCAGGATGGAGTTTTTATGACTGCTCAACAGCTTCTAGATTTGGTAACTAATGCTCAAGTAGCTGGAGCTAACCCGGAACCTACTCACCCAAAGTTGGGATTTGCACGCTTGTGTAGCGATTACACTAATTTGGGTGGGGAGCGATTCAAAGGTTCCGAAACTGTTATTGAAGTACAGGCTTGGCTAAGAACATGCGATCGCATCTTTTCGCGCATGAATCTTATTGACCTTCACCGAGTTCAGGTGGCCTCTAGTATGCTCCGAGAAAGAGCATTGGACTGGTACGAGCTTCTTATTTCTGAGATTAATGAAGCGGATCTCACTTGGGAGAAATTCCGAGAACGCTTTGAGTTGAAATTCGTACCGGAAGCTGAGAAAGTGACATTGGCTCGACGATTTATAGACCTTGTTCAAGGTGAGTCCTCCGTGACTGATTACGTCGCCTCCTTCGAGTCGCTTTCCAAATATGGGGTTGAATACATCAACACCCCTCTGAAGAAGAATCATAGATTCGTTTATGGCTTAAACAAAGATCTCAAGAAGCCATTACTTCTAAAATTAGAAATTTCTTTCGACCAACTTGTTGATATCGCTCTTCGTCTTGAAGAGGTGGATAGGGAGAATGATGTTAAAGTGGTGGGTTCCAAACCAAACTTCAACAACAAGAAGAGGCCAAACAAATTCAAAGGCCCTTATCCCAATAAGAAAGGGAAGCAAGCAACCTCCGTGGCAAAGACTTCTTCCTTTGGCCGTGGGGAATGCTATAATTATGGTTCGAAGGACCATTATGCGAACAAGTGCCCAAATTCTCTCTCTTGTCTCTACTGCAAAATTCCCGGTCATGTTATATACTCGAATTCGATTTGAGGTTGTTTTCTTCGATCTGGGTTTATGGTGGTGTTCGCATGTGATTTTGTGACCGTGGTGGGTCGTCGCGATGAACGATGGTGGCCGGCGGTGGAGGTGCATGTGCACCGTGTTAGTAGTGCACAGTTTTGGGTGTGGACATTTTTGAGATGGGGAAGATGATAGAAACTCGGAGGGAAGTTCGCGTGTGGCTCGTGGGCGACTTGAAGACAATGGGGTTTGGGTTGCTTCGGTGTTGTATCGGGTGGAACCGTTGATTGCTTCGGGTTTTTAGCTGTTGTTTTGGTAGTTAGATATATTACTAAGTTGCAATATAAACTTGAGTAGAATAATTTAGGAATTAAGCATTATAGAATAAACAAGTTTATAAGGTTAAACTTGTTGTTTAAAAGTGAAGGTAAACCAACGTTTAAAAGTAAAAATTTAATTTATATTTAAATTTAAAAATGTTTTAAGATGTTTGATTTTAAAAATAATTATCTTAATTAAGTTTAAAATTCAAATTTAAAAGAGAATTTGAATTTAATTATTAAATCAAAGATTTAAGTTAAGTTTTGAAGCAATGTTTTAATAACAGTATTTTCAATTTATATTGAATTAAATAAGTTTAAAATTTGATAATTTAAAGAGTTTTTAAATTTGGAAATGATTTATAAATGCTTTTTATTCAAGTAAGATTATTATTATGATTTTGTAAACCAAGTTTAATAACTTGTCTTTGAATAAATAAGATTTAAATAATTCAAATAATTTATTTATGGAAATAAATAAGGTTAAATTATTTGGATAATTAATTTAAGAATACTTATTTAATATGATTTGTTAATAAGTTAAGTTTGATTAAGATTTATGGTTTTCTTAATTTATTAAAGATTTTTCTTTAATATTAGAAGTTAATTAATTAATTGTTTAATTAATTTTAAATAATTAGTTAATTGTTTATTTAATTTTAATATCACTTAATTATGGATAAATTAAGTGTCATTACTTAATGAAGTAATCAATGGTTAATGTTTGAATATAATTAAGAATGGACGAAATTAATTATGGAAGTAATTAATAGGAAATTACTCATGGGAGAAATCAAATGGAAGTGATTAATGAATAATCACTTAATGTTATCAATTGAGAAATTGATTAATATCATTGTTTTAAAGTTAATTAATTATGGAGTAATTAATTAATTAAAGAATTTAGAATTATTTAATAATGAGATTAATTACTTGTTAAGTAATTAATTAAGAGAATAATTAAGATTTATTAATTGAAGTAATTAGAAGATAATTACTTATGTAAGTAATTAAGAGTTAATTACTTAAATATTCTTGTTAATTAATTAATGTGATTAATTAATTAATGAATGTGATTAATTTTAAAGATCAATTACTAAGTGTAAGTAATTAAAATTGTAATTAATTAATAAAGTAATTAATTAAGGATTTATTTATTAATTTAACTGTTTAATAATTACTTAAATGATGTAATTAAGGATTAATTAGTTGGATTAATTAGTCAAGGATTAATATAATTAATTTAGAAGATTATTAAATAAGAAGTTAATTAATTAAGTTAAGTAATTACAAATTGTTGATTACTGATTGTGATTAATAGAATGATTAATTATAAGTTAATTATTTAATTAATTAAAGTAATTATTAATTAATAAGGATCATTTGTTAATTAATCAAGGTTGATTAATATAAGTGATTAATGTAAGTATGATTAATTAATTGTAATTAATTGAGGTTTAATCGTAATTAATTATAGTTAATTAATTAATGAAGGATAATTAATTATTGTAATTAATGATAGTAATTAAAGATTAATTACTGAATATGGTTAAGGACAATTACTTGAATGTAATTAACGTATAATTAATCAAGGAAGATTAATTTGGGAAGATCATTAGAGATGATTAATTTATTCGGAATAATAATTAATAAAGAAGGATTATGGTAATCCAATTGATTAAGAGTTAATCAATTTTGCTTAGTTGATTGATTGATATTAGTTGATTGATTGATATTGGATGATCAATATTGAGTGATTGATAGTGGGTGGTTGATATTGATTGATACTGGATGATTTGGATATATCTGATATGTGATATACTGCTGTGTGAGATGAATGTTGATGTTAATTATCTATTGTGATAATGTGATTCATCTATCTGTTTATATCATCCTGAATGTAAGTTAATTGTTTAAACCCTTAAGTACAACTTGGACATTAAAATGCCGTTTGGTTTCGGTGAGACCGGGATCGGGTTTCCATATTTGGGATCCGAAAACCACATCGATTCCAATTAAATGTTAGGTCGTAAATCCAAGTGGAGCTAGTGAAGACTCGAGGTGTAAGGGCTATACGTCAGTATAACTCTGTGGGTGATTCCGTAATGAGTTTGACGGAATAGTACTTATAGATTCGAGATGGTGATTTAGAAGTGCAAGGGCTATAGTCGTTGACTCTAAGGGTGATTCCGAAACGAGTGCAACGAGATAGTGCCTTCGGTTTCGTTCGAACCCGGAACGAACTTGTATGAATCGAATGCTTTCAGAACATCGTCAGGTGGACGATGAGCATTCTAAGATAGATGTGTTCTATAAAGGTAATCACAGCCTCAAGCCTCATCAACCGGGAATGGCTAAAACATGGGAGGTGCAGCAAGGCTTCGTGGGTAGCTCCCACTGGAGAGCAAGATTTTCCCTTGTCTAGAAGTCCCTTTTTATTCGGCCGTGTGGGCAGTTGGGTCGCGGCCAACTGCGGGGTTGTCTTGTTCGGGACTGTCCTGTAAGGGATGGTTTCGGCCTTTTGTTGCAATGGAGCGGGTGTACTCCTCGGAACGTTGATGTAGGCCACGTACTGTGACGGGCGGTACCCCAGTAGCCCTGCCATTGATGGAATCTAAAATCCAATAAGTGCCTGTACGTTTTGATTGTGCCCAATTATGTTGGAACGTGAGATGTAAGCATTCCAGCTATTTCTGTATTTTATTTTGAAAACCCTAGACACTATTGTAATATCACTGGATTTCCTATCGAATGTTTTGGTTAGCGTAAGATAAAAACTTTTCCATGTTTATGTATGGGAAGTCTTACGTGATACCTTTTCTTTTCAAAGGTTTTTCTAAAGTTAAGCAATTTTAAACCGTTTACTCACACCAGACCTGTGATATTCCGAAATTTCAAGAAAAATTTAAATGTGATAATCTCCATTTTTTTTAATTAATTAAAATTGATAAATTGTTATTTTAAAACAACAACAATAATAATGTTTTAAATAGAATTACATATGGAATTTGGATTTGTTAAAATTATGTATATCAAATCATTTTTTTTATTTTGGATTTGGATATTAGAATAGAAATTCAAAGATAAATATCTTAAAGTAAATTGGATATAAAAATATTTGATATCTTAAAGAAAGCATTTATTAGTTTAGAAATGTATTTATTAATTAAGATAATTTTTTTTTTTGAAAATCATTCAAAGATAATATAAGTAAAATAACACAAGTGTAGTCTTTTAAAATTATGCTAAGTATATGTGTTAGGTGATTAGCCTTTAATATGACAAGTGTCAAAAATTTATTTTTATTTTTATAAATTCTAATTTTCATTATATAAAATATACTTCATTCATGTTTTCATTTTCTTCTATCTTCTTAACTTCTAGAAAAAAATGAATAACTGTAATTAAACTACGGATTCAAATTTGAGCAATACAACTTAATCAAGTAAGATTAATTCAAAGAATTAGCTTAAGCAGATCAGATCCTAAATCAATTCAGGGGAAATCCAGTTCAGAACAACATTTAAAGCAAAATCAAGTGGATTCAACAATTCATAATTCAGTTCAAAGCAAGGGATCATCTCAGTCTTCTCTATTTACAATTTTCAGGTGAGTAATCTACATCCTTAAACCTAAAAATGAAGTATAACTCTTGTAGTAAGGAGTGATCTAAAGCCTGCAGGAATAAATTACCAAGGTTAATGTGTATTAAGATGGAAGTAACCAGTGCATGTTGTTTAAAATGATTTTTATGTACATATATAAATATGTGAGTACATCTTACCTTCTTAAACAGTTTCGAAATCAGTAGCAATCTCAGGTTCAAAACCATACCTCTGTTTGGCATATATTGTGAGTAAACAAGCCTTTAATCTGTTTTCAGTCTTGATGCATGCAGAAATCTAGAAGAAAATTAGTAATTAGTGTTTACATGATTGCTTTATGTGATCATATGAGTATATATGTGAATTTGATTGGGAATGTATGCCTGTTTGCAAGATTCTTGTTCTGTTCTTTTGTTCAGGGTATAAAATCTGGAAAAGAAAAAGGAAATTTTTTTTCCTTCTCTAAATTTTCTTTAGAACAAGATGTATATACAAATTTTGTTAATTATACCAGGGTATAAATTTAAATATATATATATATATATATTTTTCAAGATCAATCTGGAGCTACTTTTAAAAAAGTAGTAAGAAGATTAGTAGATTTTAAAACCTATCAAAAATCTCGATTTCAATAATTAGTTGATTCAGGTGTATAATCGGTTTAGCCATCAAAAACTAGAATTCTTAAAAATTATAATCAAGATTTTTAGGGTTTTATTTCAAGAGAAATGACATGATGAACTGGTTTTGGGTTTAGAGTAATTTCTGTTGATCAAAAGATTTTGGGATCTCGTGTTCAGGAAGGAAGATAGCTTGGAGGTAGTCTGAGTCGTTAAAAATGGTCATGGATTTTTAAAGCTACCATGGCGATGGCTAGACGTCGATCTAGGGTTTAAGGTGAAGTTTTCATTGTAATGGGTTTCTGGGAAATTGTGTTCTCGAAATCGAATCGAGTTGAGATGGAGTGCGGGGATAGGAACGTGAGATGTAGGCGGTGGTCCAGGCAAATAACCGTGGTCTCTAATGATCGGAGATGGAAGTAGTCGAGAAGATTGACGTTGGGTCTCATGATGATGGGTTTGTATTTGCGTGATTTGATTTCACAGTGAAGTTGGGTTTTCTTGAAGGTCGATCGCGATGGGGCGGTTGTAAGTGACTTGTCTGAGGTCACGGTGGCGATCGGAGTTGGGTCGCGCCGCCGTGTACGTGCACGGCAGTGGTGATAGGTGTCAATGCTATGTGGGTGTGTGACTCGAGTCGTACTCGAGTAAAAAAAAGTGGAAGCTTGGGGATTTTTGCTCGTGTGCATGAATTGATTCCTGATGCTAATTAATTGGTTAAAACTTAACTACAGAAAAGAAAAGATGGGGAAGAAGAAGTTGTGTACAGGGAAGACCCGAGGGAAATGGTGTTTGACTCGATGTATAACTCAAGTAGACCAAGGGAAATCTCGGGTTTATCAATACTACACTGTTTCATTATAAAGGTAAAGTTAAGAAACCTGCTTGTACAAGTTCTGAGCTCTATATCTTAATAAAGGGATTAGTTGTTTTAGTCAAGAATCTAATACAAGTCTTATTTTTTTAGTTAATACATTAACAATGTTTTTAACACTTAGTTAATATTTTATTAAGTAGTTAATTTCAATGAAGTATAAAGTAAATTAACATTTTAAAGTTTGTAGTTAATATTAAATTGATTATCAAAGTTTAAAGGAGATTCTTTGAAAACATTAGTTAAGTTGAATAATTAATATCAATTAATTATTTTAGAATGTAATTAAGAATAATTACATTATAATTATAATTAGAGTTTGGATTAATTAATGATTAATTGATAAATAAATTTGTAATTAACTACTTAAAGTTAATTAACGAATGGTTAGTAGTTAAGTAATTAAGTAATTTAATTCACAAATGACTAATGATTAATTAACTGGTAATTAAGGAATATTTGATTTATAATTAAATTATGCTAACCAATAAATAAGTTTTATTAATTAATGGTCAAAGAATAATTAATCTGCAATTAAGATTTATTAATTTGGGGTTTAAGGGTAATTAAAGAGTAGATTACCCGATTGAAATTAATTTGTTAATTAAAGGTAATCTCTTGCAGATTAATTAAATAATAAATACTTGATGAGATTTAGTGAAGTAATTTATAATTACAGGATGTAATAAATTAAAAGGAATTACTTCATGGGTAGCAATCAAAAGGGTAATTGCTTGGGTAAGCAATTACATAGGGGTAATTACTGTTTGTGCGTAATTAGGGTTGATTACTGGATGCAATTAATTCATGGAGTTTGGTTAAGTATAATTACTTAATGAAAGTAATTAGATAATGATGATAATCTTAATGGAATTAAAGAACAATTAATCATGAAAGATTAATTAAGATGAACGATTATGGGATGGTAAATCAATTGGGTTGAAATTTATTAATAAGCAGGATTTAAAGATGATTGATTCAATTATGGTTAATTAGATTTATTCGAGATGGTGTGATTTATTTATCTTGCTTATGAATGGTTAAATGATAATTAAGTACCCTAAATTGATTGATGCCCTGATATGAAAAGGTTAGTGATATGATGTATTTGGTGGGCAATGATAGATTGGTTTTCTGTCAATGATGAATTATAGAGCAAAAGGGGTGACACCTTTTAAAAGTTGAGTTGCATTTCACCTGAATGACATGTGTTAAGATAAATTGAATTCGAAGAGACCGGAGTCGGGTATTAGTTAATACCCGAAACCACTTCGATTCTTTATAATTGATACGTGAACTTAATAGGGTATAATGGAAAGATTTAAATGGATTGAACCATATAATCTAAGTTCTGGCACTTAATTGCTTTATGAAATAAGTGATGTCTATAGCAACGTGTAAAGTTGTAAATTGATATACGTACCTCGGGTTTATGTGAGTTGTATACTTTTGTATTACATGTTAGATGGGTTTACTCACGCTGGTTTCCAGCCTGACCCGGGTGTTACTTTGATGTAATGCTCGGGTCAGACCGAGTATTACAGATTTTCAGGTAAGGACGTTCTGGAGCTCAGGAGGCGAGCTGGATGGCAGGGACGTATAGAGAGTATCCACTGTGATATTGTAGTATCTGGACATGATTGTTTTGTCCAATGTTTATGTAACTCCGATGTGTTTAAATGTAAATTAACAGCTATAGTTTTCTTTGTATAACTGTATAACTGCTATTTATTTGATATTATATTTTACCCGCTGCGAATGTGAGATTCTGTGTTTCTTTTTGTTCTTCATCTATCTCTTTCTTATTTCTCTTTCTTCTTTTTACTAACTATCTGGAAATTTCGGGATCGAAATTTTTGGGTCATTACATTTGATATCAGAGCTGAAGGTTAAGCGAGAACCTTGGCTCTGGTAGGGGATACTCATTAAGGAAAGGGTCAATGGTACCCTAGAATGAGTTGAGTATATAAATATGAGGGAGCGTACTTGTTATTTTTTTATATAAAGATTTTTAAATGATTTCAAAAGTAAATGAATCTTATATAAGAAATAGATTATCTATTATATTAAGGAAATTGGTTGTAGTATTAAATAAATTAAAAGTAATAGTAAGAATTAAGTGGTAATAGAATTACAACCAAATTGAAATTAAATTAAAGACAAGTTTGAAATGGATTCAAACTGAAATTAAATCTTGAAATTGGGAAAGGTTTCAGGATAAGGATAATCAATTAATTTATGTAATTAATTAAACTTTATTTAATGAGATTAATTAATGGATAATAATTGGAATTGATAAATAAGAGGGAGTTACTTAATGAAGTAACTAGAGGTAAGTAATTTAAAGGACAATTACTTAATGAAGGTAATTAAGAAATAAGTTAATTACCGAATGTGATTAATTGGAATTAATTAATGATGTAATTAATTTAAAGAAATAACAAATAATATTATTTAATGCATTTGAAAGAAATGATCCTATTTCAAACAAGAGTTGTTTGAAAATTTAAAAAAGAAATTTGTTTTGAATTAAAACCAAAGGTGGTTTAAAATTTTTAAAGTATAACTTGGTATGTTTAATATGTATACATGTGGATATACATAATATCAAAGGTGGTTGGAAATAAACTCTAATGGTGAGTTTTGAGTTTGGAATAAGATGTGATACCCAAGGTGATAAGTTTTTGAACTTAACAAGTAGGAAGATTATTTATGAGAAGTTTAAAATTTGAAATAAAAGTTCGAATTGGGTAAGGTTGACTGGATTAAGTGAATTGAGTTTAACTGGGAAAAAGTTAAATAAGTTGGAGTGATCAACCTGATTGGGAAATTTGAAGATGAAATAAAGATTTAACTTGAAAAGTTAAAAGGCTAATTTGAATTGGAAGTTTGTGTGATCTTAAAATGGATTTGAGATCTAGAAATTGAAAATGAATGGATGTTTTAAAATAAATTAGTCGATATCATCCTAATGTTGTTAAGAAATTTTAAGTAGTGAATTGGATTTGTTTAAATGAATGAGAAGTGTGGTGATATATCTATTATTGAGATAAAAGAAAATCTAACTTTAATTTGAAATTAAATTGTTTAAAAGCCTTTAATAAAGGTTAACTTGGTTTAAAGGGCTAAACCAACCTTAGTGAATTTAACTCGAATTTATATAATTCGAGATGGTTTGAATTTGGAATTAGATTGAAATTAGTTCAAATTGAATTCGATGTGAATTAATTAAAATTGTGATTGAAGATGTATAAGTATAAAGTTCAAATGGAAATTTTGAATTGGATTAATTTGAAACAATTTGAAATTGAGGTGAATGCAATTTGAAATTAGTCCGAATTGATTTGAATAATTTGGAATTGTAATTAAAGTTGAATAATTTTAAATTCAAATGGAATTTGAATTGAATTTGGGAAGAAATCAAGAATAATTCAACTTGATTTGGAAATGGAGTTTGATATTGAGATTTATTCAATCTGGAGTTGAAATGAATTGAAATTGGAACTAGTTCAATTGAAATTTATTTGAATTAGTAAAATTTGAGATGAAGGGTAAATAAAGTTAAATTTGGAAAGAACTGAGGAATTCAACTTGAATTGGGTTAAATAGATTTCAATGGAAATTGAAGTTATTTAAACTGGAATTGGGTCAATTTAAATTGAATTGATGAGAATGGAAATTGGGAAATGAGCAGTTTTGACTCTGGACTATTTTTAATATAAATTGTTTTAATATAAACCTATTTTCAAAGCTATTTATTATATATACAACTTTTCTTTTAAAAGCCAAACTAGCTTATATTTGTTTACAATTATTTTTGAAACCGTTTAAACAATTTTCCAACTGTTTTATAAGCTAATTACTATTTTACAAAACTAATTACTATCTTAGTATTATTTTGCAACTATTTAAAATTTCTGTAATTATTTTAATTATTTTACACTTATTTTGCAAACTAGTAATTATTTTCTAACTACTTATCTATTTTAAAAAATTTCAAATTATTTTCTAAATTTAAACTGGACAGAGTTTACACTGTTGGTAGAATACCCAGACGAGATAAGAATAGAGGTGATAATCCAAATGGGATTGAAGCAGTTGTGAATAAGTGATTGAAATTTAAATTAAATGTGAATAGAAAAAGAATTGACTTGGCAAATAACCAATAAAGGTAAATACGTAGGGTGTACGTATGTTATTCTATTCGCATAGTGATTTGATCCAGATTCGAGTACAGAATTTTGAGATAATTATGTCGATCCAAGTTAGGATTTTTTCACTCGATTTTTGTCGGCGAACCTGGATATGGGTTGTTGATTGATTCTGGATATTCTCTATCATAGTTATGACTATGCAAGGGGAATGACGGTTTCTGATCAAGAAACCAGATCTGTGTCCGCACTAGGAAGTCGGGTGGATGATACTAGTTCGGAAGTAAAATTGTGTGATCGAGTGAGCGATCAGATTGGTATAGCGTACGGATGATATGTGTACATCGTACGGATTTGAGTGAAAATAATTTTGAAAAAAATAATCAAATTGAATATTTGATTTTGAGTAAACAAAGTAAATCTATTTGTTTTATAAAATGAAACTCCCCTTATTGAATCTTTTGCCAAAAGAAAAAGTGTTTTTGGAAACGTTTGAAGTATAAAAGGAGTTTTATACAAATTTGAAATGATCCAAAGTTTTGAAAGATTTATATATATATATATATATATATATATATATATATATATATATATATATATATATATATATATATATATATATATATGAAGGATCATATGAGGATTTTGGAAAAAGGTTTTGGGAACCTATGGATTTGGAAAGGCTTTTGATTTTTGGGTAAAATCAATATTGAATTTGGAAAGCCTAGTTTGAGAATTATCGATTTTGGAATAATCGATTTTGTGTAAAGGAGCTTTGTATTGAGATCATACTAGGTGTATGATTTAAAGATACTATATACATAGTATAAAATGTTTTGATGATGGCTCTGGGGAAAAAGGCGCTCCCTTGGAATGGACTTCTCAGGAGTACCACCGGGTGGTGCTGCCTTGAGCCCCAAAGGGGGTTCTAAAGTTGATCATGTGAGGAGTCCGGACAAACTAGTTCCTAAGGATTATTGGGTAGCGAAAGTCGAGGGCGTTGATGCCTACAGGGGCATTTGGGTTATGCTGTGACGACAGTGTAACTCGTTGTCGCTGCGATCTGCTATGGGCACCATAGCGAAAATCGTGTGGAGGATGAGTGCCAACGGTCTACACTTGATTTTGCCGGGAAGGCAACGCAACATCGGTAGACTGCGATCTGTGGTCAAGTGGAGTGGAGAAGTTTCATTCTTTTGGCAGTGAAATTCGAGGGCGCTGATGCCTACAGTTATATGGGTTTTTGCTGTGATAGCTACGTAACCCCAGTTGTGGCTGCGATCTGTAGCGGGTTCCATGGTGTAATCGAAGGGCGCGGAGGGCTACAGTTATCTATGGATTTTGTCGGGATGGCAACGTAACCATCGGGTTAACTGCGACCATGGATGAGGGTGATGATTTCCAGAGTTTTCTGTAACGACCCAGAATTTTTATTAATTAAAATTTGAATATTTAATTAATTTTAAATATTAATAAGTGAATTTATAAGTCGAATAAATTTTATTTCGAATAATTGGATTTAATTGGTAATTAAATCAATAATTTAATATGTTAAATTATGGAAATAATTGAAAATTGAGTTAAATATGATTGAAAATGATTTGTAAAATTTTATAATATCATATTGAAGTTAGAACGATATTTTAGGACTTTTAAAATCGAATTAAAATTAATTTGTGAAAATTGAATATTTTAGTATTTAATCGACTAGTGAAAATAGTCAATTTTTGAACAGTCTCAGAATTGGACGAAACTAGTTCCATTGGATCCGTAATAGTTAGTTATTACCGGATTTCAAATTTCGTAGCAATCGGAGTTATCGTTTGATCGTGGCAGCTCGAAACGCATCGAATTGCTTTTAATATTAATTTAGCGAGTAAAAATAGCCATTTTTCAAAAAGTCTCGGATTTCGACGAAACCAGTTTCATCGGATCCATAATGTGATATTATTGTATGGTTTCAAATTTCGTATCAATCGGATTTACCATTTGTCCGGTACAAATTAAAACGCCTAGAAAATAGTTTAAATCAGTTTAATTTAAATTGAACGTTTATAGCCATAACTCGCACAGATGACCGAATTAGCTTCCGAAACTTGTTCCATTGTGTCCGGAATGCGGGGTAAACCCTAGAAACGCTGGTTACGGCGCGTAAATCGGAGTTTGGAAATTCCGAAATGAATAATGTTTCGTTCGTTTTCCTATAAATAGACCAACCATTCACAAATAAAAAAAAAAGTAAACCCTAATTTGCAATGCACAGCCGCCACCAACAATCTATGGCCGAAAACAACCCATCTTCCCCCCTCGTTTTCTTCAAATCCAAGCCTGGTTTCAAGAATTCTTCAACTACAATATTGTAGAGGGCAGCGAGATCTTCGTATTCAACGGTGGAGATCGAGATTGGAGCGACGTGGCGGCGGCTAGGGGGTGCGACTGTCGCACGTTCAAGCACGCATTTCGATGCACAGAGGCCGCCGAGCTTGGCCATGGTTGGGGTGTGGGTGCGCGTGGGTGAGGGCTTCATTATGGAAGTTGTTGATCGACTTGGAAGTTGGCGTGGTGGTTGCAATATAAAACCCTAGTTTCGACTAAATGGGTTTCTTGGTTGCGTTGTTACTGGAAACGTACGTGAAGATGAAGATGAGCAAGGAGCGACCTGATGTTGTTGGGCAGGAGATCCTACGGCTCTGAATTGATTTAGGTTTAAAATTAATTAAAAGTTGTAAATAATTCTTTATTAAATTCGTGTAAACTTCATAAATGCATATCTTTTTCATACGAGGTCGAAAACGCGCGAAACTAGTTGCGTTGGAATCGTATGGACGAGCACTACGCGATGGAATTGGATTGGAGTCGTTTGGAGTTAGCGAGAATTTCGGGTAAAATTAAACGTCCGTTTAATTTTATTCGAAATAAATCGCTAAAACGAAATTGAAATCAAGGTGAGAACTTCTCACTCAATCGAATCGGTTTCGATTTTATTTTAAATAGTTAGATTTAAAATATTTGAATGCATGTTTGAATAATGATTGTTATCTATTGATTGTTAAAATAGACATTATGCGTCGTTAGTAAGCGGATGTTATTTATTAAAAACATATACTGCGAATATTTCATAAACAGTGAAATTGGTATTATATATAATAGCAATATATATATATATATATTGGCATATGTATATATTGGAGTTATTGATTTCCCGCATTGTATAGCGGATGAGACCCTATTGCGCCGTCTATTAAGCGGATAATATTTTAAATCCCATATACCGCGATAATTCCGTACTGGAGCGGAATTGGTATTGTGCTAATGTTTGTGGATGCAGGGAAACAGGTTGGAGGGATCCAACTGGATTCCTCAACAGTATTTATTTGATTTCAGATATTTTGATATTTGATGGACTATCATATCGATATATGATGTCGTTGTTGTCGTGATTGACTATTTGGTGTGTAGCATCATTGGACCAAGTTTTGGAATTTAAAAATGATTTTTAACGTGATTTTTGAAAATATACTATATGTTTGGAATTGATCCATTTTAAATAAATAAACGTCATAATTTTAATATTATAAAAATTATGATTTTTGAGAAATATAGTTAAAAGTTGATTTTTGAAAATATGGGGTTAATGATTTTATAAAATAGTTAAATTGGGATTTTAGAATTTATTGTGAAAAGTTTAAAAATAGGATTTATAAAATTTAATTATTTTATAAATCAAAATGGTGAAATTATAAAGGAGATTAAAGACGTTTTAAAAGAATAATAATATAAATTGATTTATATAAAAGATTTATAAATTGATAATTTATAAATGAAAATATTTGAATTATAAAAGAGTTTTTATAAGTGTTAGAATGAATTGTGAATGAATTTCATAAATGAATGAAATTTATAGAATTATAAACGGTGAAGTTATAAATGGAATTTTATAAGCAGTAGGTTTATAAAATTTATAAAGTTATTAAAAGAATGGTTTTGGATAAATAATTGAATCTTATAAGTTATAAGATTTATAATTATGAAGTTCAAAGGAACGATTTTTGCAAACAAATAAATTATAAGAATTTCACTTATAATATGAACTTTTAGTATATCATTGAGATATGAATTGAGATAGGTTAATAAAGGGAATTTATAAAGGAAGTAGTTATAAAATAAATAGAAATGGAATTTATAAACGTTGTTTTATAAATCCGCAAACGACTTAGTTTGATAAGTTAATTTTTATAACTTATTTATGGAGTTATATTCTTGTTTTTGAACTGTGAATAATCCTTTAAAATGAAATGTATAGAAATGATGAAATTGTTAACGTAGTATATTCACGTTTTTGAATAGTGAATAATATGTTAAAGAAATTGTTTAGGATGTGATATTTTAAAAAGAATTAAAACGATCTAACGATGTTTTGAATGGGTTGAGATTCGAAACTATAGATTTCAACATTCATTGTTGAAATAGACGTTTTCGAGAAATAAAAGGAAATGGTGGACTATAACACTGTTGTTATAGTAAATGATTTCCGAAAGGAAATGTTTTGTATAGTATTGGGATTTATATATCTATTTTAATTTCGAATCCCTATACTAGTGATTTTGGGACGTCGTAACGATGTTTTACGCAACATTCGTTTTGGCCCAAATAAATATGGTTAAGAGAATGATTTCCTTAAAGAATGAAATATATACTCAATCTCGATTTAAGTATATTGAATATTTTCCAAGGGTTGAAAATAAATAAAGACTTGTGAATTACTTATAAATAAATAAGTATGGAAATGTTTTCCAATATAAAGTGAATATTTTGAGAATTTATCTTTTTGAAGATAAATTGAAATGAATAATTGAAATCGTATATTCATAGATATTTTGAAATATAAATTCACTATGGAATTTATAAAAGAAAGGGGAATTTGTTTAAAAATAAATATTGATTTATTTTTGAAGTGTGAAAATTATATATCTTGTAAGGATATTATTGGGAAATAAATAATTTTGAAAATTATTTGGAATCTGGTGATGTGTGCATATCCATTGATAGTTCAATAACCGACTATCAATATTTACCTTTGAAAGGTATTTGTTGTGGTTTGTTGAATTTGAATGCTACACTTATTTTTAAATTATTGCGCTCGTTATTCGGATTACCCATTCCGAATAGTGATACGACGTAATGGATAGCATTGATGACCGGTGTTGAAGACCCGGTATTTGCGAAAGCGAATGGACAACTCGTCGATTGTTTTTGCACCGAGTAGCTACGGTATAGAGACTCCCTATGTGATGGGAAGTCCGGACGTGATTAGTGAATATCCGGATTGCAAGGACTTCTTTGTAAGTGCCTTCGGTTTTGTTCGATCCCGGAACAGACTTGTATGGATTGTATGTCTGACATTACAAATTGAGATATAAAGCGGATTTCTTTCAAATATATTTCTGTTGGTGGCGGAGAATTTATTCTTTTAGCTTAACACCCTTCTCTGAGACGTACGAGCTCAGAGGTTATGTAGTTGAAGGTTATCAGCAATATATTCCCAATTTGGTAATGTGACATGCTGAGTGTTGCTGTGAAATGATCATTGTGTTGATTATTTGTGATAGGATCATTTATTTGATCGTCTATCTTAGTGATCATTTCTATGATCATTTGTTGACCCAAAGCATGGCTTTTGTATAAAGTATGTTTTTGTGGACGTGACTTCGTCGAGCCTCACACCTCGGAATGGTCAAAACAGGAAAGATGCAGCAATGTTATGAGGGGTAGCGCCCTTTAGGGTATGTGCATTTCCATCTGGAAAAGGGTGGTATCATGGTATGGAGCCCAGATACTTACTCATGTTGAAAACACTTTATGATTGTGTGAATTGATTACGAGCGCTCGGTTAAAGGTCCCAAAGGACCGGGGGATGACATATTCGGTCAGTTGTTACTCAGTTAGGGGTAACCCGACCTTGTGTTGGCAGAGATATGGTTTTTTTGTCGGGGATGTCCTTTCAGAGGCATTCTCATGTGGCAATGGGAAGTTCCTTGGCCTGATCATTCTATGGAAATCCAATTCCCAATACGAAACACTGTACGGTATTAGTTGTAGAACCTGCCATTTACTTATGGTGGTCACCACTGTTTAGATGGTAGCTATAGTAGGCATAGTTCGAAATGTCTATGTTGGCTAAGATTTATATTCTACTTTCGAAATTGTTTTATACACTATGCGCTAGTAATAATATCAAATGTCCTTTTAAATGCGTATCAAGCATCTTTGACTATCATAAGGAGAAATCTCCTCCGATTCTGCGTTTGCATTGTGTGTGTGTGCGGGAGGCCTTATGGTAGTCTCATTTTTAAAAAGCATTGCGAATTGACTTTAAAAATATTCCTCTATTTTGTTTTCAAAGATAAATAAACTGTTTTGAGTTCTCACACCTGTCACATGACTGACTCGGAGTTTATTGTTTTCCTTCCTAAACTCTGGGTGCCCACCAATTTCCACACGGGCAGTCAAGAGTTAAGGTTTATCAGGATATTCTGGAGTTGCTGGAGGCAAGCTGGATGGCATGGCGTATTACTAGTATATAGTATTTCTTTTTCCGCTGTTTGTTGTTGTTTGTTGTAGTACACTCTGATGATGATGTAATGTAATGTAATGTATAAAATGTAATAACTGATATAGTTCTTTGTTTAAAGATTATTCATTTATCTATTATATGTTGTTCCGCTGCGAATTGTGAGATTCTGTTGTTTTCTGTTCTGTTCCGTTCTATTTATTTTCTATTTTCTATCTTCTTCTTCTACCTTCTGTCTTTTTCTTTTTCTTCTTTTTTCTTAAACCCTCAGTGTTCGGTTTTCCGGCATCCGACTGATTGGCATTCGATACAGTGGACGTATTGATGTCGATATTCGAGAGTCGAAGAATCGGGTCCTGACATTTTCTCACCAAAGATATATCCTTTATCTTCAAAAACTGTTTTCAATATTTTCAATAAAATTAATTTTCAAGTATTTTCACTGGATGTTGAAAATGGATCTGCCAAGCACTTTTAGATTTTCAGTCGTACGCCTGATCAATGTATGACCGAATCTCTATGAGAACAAGGATGGACTTATTGAAACATCGAGTTATAAAAAGTATTTTTATAAAACTAATTTATAATAGTATATAGATTTTCAAAAGTGTTTTAAAAATAGTCAAAGAATAATTTATCTGATTTTAAGCAACTTAATAAATTCTGCTTTCGTTCCTTTTCGAGGACGAAAAGATTCAAAGGGGGAAGAAATGTGATATTCCGAAATTTCAAGCAAAATTTAAATGTGATAATCTCCATTTTTTTTAATTAATTAAAATTGATAAAATTGTTATTTTAAAACAATAATAATAATGTTTTATATAGAATTACACATGGAATTTGGATTTGTTAAAATTATGTATATCAAATCGTTTATTTATTTATTTTGGATTTGGATACTAGAATAGAAATTCAAAGATAAATATCTTAAAGTAAATTGGATATAAAAATAATTGATATCTTAAAGAAAGCATTTATAAGTTTAGAAATGTATTTAATAACTAACATAAATTTTTTTTTGAAAATCATTCAAAGATAATATAAGTAAAATAACACAAGTGTAGTCTTTTAAAACTATGCTAAGTATATGTGTTAGGTGATTAGCCTTTAATATGACAAGTGTCAAAAATATATTTTTATTTTTATAAATTCTAATTTTCATTATATAAAATAAACTTCATTTATCTTTTCATTTCTTCTATCTTCTTAACTTCTAGAAAAAATGAATAACTGTAATTAAACTACAGATTCAAATTTGAGCAATACAACTTAATCAAGTAAGATTAACTCAAAGAATTAGCACAAGCAAATCAGATCCTAAATCAACTCAGGGGAAATCCAGTTCAGAACAACATTTAAAGCAAAATCAAGTGGATTCAACAATTCATAATTCAGTTCAAAGCAAGGTATCATCTCAGTCTTCTCTATTTACAATTTTCAGGTGAGTAATCTACATCCTTAAACCTAAAAATGAAGTATAACTCTTGTAGTAAGGAGTGATGTAACAACCCGCATATTTATCGATTCTATATTTAAATATTTTATTTAAATATTTTATCATTCGTCGGATTTTGGTCCGAAAAGCTACTTTTTGCATACGGTCGAATTAGGACTCGAGACCACCCCCATTGAGTTCAAAATGCCGTTTGCGACCTTTTTGAGTATAAACTTCGATATGTTTGGAGAACGGTTAATTTTGCTACTTTTTGCTTTGGGCTTTGGTTTGGGCTGAGCCAATTAACCACTTACTAACTCAGTCCCAATCCCCCTCTCCTCTTCATTACTTCATTCTAATTCCTAACTCTTCAAGCTTTCAACAATGGTGAAAGACAAAAAGAATTAAAACTCCAAAACCCTAGTTTCTCTTGCTAGCTCAAGTTTTTGCTCCAAACTAATAGAAGAACTCATTGGTAAGCTTCTCTTCATCTTCTCAAACTCTTTCTCCATTCAATTTCAGAAAATTCCTAAACCTAATTTAGGGAATGTTTCTCTTTTAAGCTTAGATTCAAGCTTGTTGAGTTGGAATTGAAGAGTGCTTGTTCTTGCCATTGCTTTCAAGCTTCATCTTCATAAATTTAGTTCAAAGGTGAGATTTTTAATCTCACATCTATGCTTATAATTCTCTTCGATTGTTAGGTATGAATTCCTAACACTTATTCATGTGCATTTGATTTTGATTTGGATTGCTTTTGTGAGTATTCCAATTTTTAGTGTTTTGAGTTCAATTCATTAAAAATCCTAACTTAGATGTTTGAACATGTTTTTGGCGATGCATCGAGGAGCTTATAGGGCCGGGTAGTCGATTGACATAAACCCTTAGCGCCGTTGCTCGTGCGAATGCAATTTGGTCAAGATTGAACCTCATTTGTAATAGGCATGGATGAGGCTGGAAACAGGCTCGGCCGACCGACCCCCTGGTCCGGTCGACCGACCTGCTTCTAAGTGCATAAGCACTTTCTGTTTTAGGGTCCGGTCGACCGACTACAGGGGTTCGGCTGACCGACCTGCTTCCCGAGTATTTTTGTGGAACAGGGTCCGTCGACCGACCCGCTGGTCCGGTCGACCGACCTAATGATTTTTGCCAGATTAGCCTATTTCGTGAATCCGTTTGAATATCCAACTTTAATCGATTCGTGTGGTCTCCCTTTTGTTGTTGTCATTTATTATCGACTTTGATGACCTTTTCTTTGGGAATTTTAGATATATCCACTTTGATGGATTTTATATCGATTTCTTTGGATTTTATTCACGTCTTCGAATGTGAATTTTTATGCCTGATTGTTTCTACAATCACTTCTATGATTTGTCACTTTAAAATATAAAGGTTTTCTATACTAGTAGTAAATATCAAAACTCTTTCTTCAAATGATTTCAACACTATTTTATTACAAAGCTCGTTTTCTCAAACCGATTTCCAATCTATTAGTATATACAAACCTTTACCTCACTCGTATGAGAAATCTAATTAAACGACTTAGTAAAACAAGTGGCATGAAACGCTTGCGTTTACTTCGTCGGTTAATTCTTGGACTTGTTCGATTGAATCTCTTGTGACAATTTTCTAGTGGAGATCTACAATTTGTTCGTAAATATTTAAGTTAATCTAGTGGTTATGGGACATGAAGCTAAGCTCATATATTTACTAGCTTACTGTAATCGACACTTCACTTTGATCATGACGATCATTTTATGTTTTAGACTAGCATTGAGCAATGTCTTAGATATTTTGGTTCATCGGATGTCTCGCTGTAAGACGTCGTTGTTCCCTTTGATTGTGATTTGGTTCATCGGATGTCCCGCTGTACTACGTCGTTGTTCCCTTTAATTGTGATTTGGTTCATCGGATGTCCCGCTGAACGACGTCGTTGTTCCCTTTGATTGTGATTTGGTTCATCGGATGTCCCGCTGTACGACGTCGTTGTTCCTTTTTATTGTGATTTCTGGATTTCGTGTGTTGATTTCTGGAATTTATGTTCCACCAACTTTTACGATTGGCATTGATATATATGTCATTTATTGTGGCTTGGTGAATGAAATTAGGAGTATGACATTCCTTTTTATCTTGAGTAGATTATTGTGATATTGATTAATCTCTTGTTGATTTTCAATTACTTATTTATCACAGCTTGGCATTGTGATTATTATATGTTTATGTCATATCTCTTATTATATATCACTTCATCTGATATTTATAGCTAGACTGATCCGTTTATTATTTTCTTCTTAAATAATACTCGGGTCAGACTGAGATTTTACAGGTGCTTCCTCATGGCTTCCTATCCGGAACCATCTTCTGACTTTTGGCTAACTACTCTAGTTTAGTAGTTTTTGTTGTATACATTTGAGATACAGACTCTATGATGTATACTTATTCTTTTGTCTAGCACTTGTATCTATTCCTTTGTATTATTGTGGATCCTTTTGACCACTACTCTGATGTACACTTTCATGTGTAATATTCATATCTATTTCCGCCTTTGTGATATGAATTATCTGTGACTGATTTGTGTTATGTTTATTTCTATATTTGTTTCCAAAGAAATTATAGCCACTGTGTAGTAGATTTGACTTTGTGTCGGTATGTCGGATTTCCGTTATACTATCTCACATATCGGTGCTCGCGCAAAGCAATTACACGGATGGTCGCTCCTCAACAGCCTTATTCTCCGTGCTAGTTGACAGCATTACTCCGTAGTGTTCTTGGCTAGCGTGGGTATAGAGGTGGGGCGTCACAGCTTGGTATCAGAGCCAAACTTCGGAACAATATAGAATAATTTAGCAAGGATCATGTCCTAAGTCTTTCTTAAGAGTTGTGCTTTAGGATTTTATTCGAGTCTTCGTACCGATTCATCCTATTTTCTTTATGATTCCTTTTTTTATTAATCAAGTTTGATTGAAATTTATTTTGAGAGTAACTTTTTCCTCTTCTTTCTTTCTTTCTTAAAGAAGAGAAATGGTTAGACCTGGCCGTCCCAACGCCGGTCAATCTAGTGCTACTACCCAAGATGGAGTTTTTATGTCTGCTCAACAACTTTTGGATCTTGTAAAGAATCAAGAGTTTATCTATGCTTTGAGTAAGAACCCCGAAATGGTTCTACCTTTGAAACTTGAAGTTTCTTTCAATCAGCTTGTGGATGTTACTCTTCTTCATGGAGAGGTTGGTAAGGGAAGTGTTTGTGATATTGGGACTTTCAAGAAGAGGCATATTAAGTTCAAGAGCCTTAATCCCAATAAGAGATTGAAGCAAACTACTTTTGTAGCAAAGACTCCAATCCCTAATCGTGGAGGATGCTACAATTATAATTCTAAGGAATACTATTGTAACGACCCTGAAATTTAGACCCAGTTTAAAATTTTAAAATCGTTTATTTAGGGTAGAAATTCAAATTTGCACGAACAAATTCCGTTTCAATTCAAACTTCACATTTGGAATGCGTCTAGATAGACATGGGCGTACGCCAAATTTCGTTGAAAATTATTGAAGAAAATTTCGTGCGTCGCATTTTCCTATTGATTTAAATTATATATGTAAATTCTCTTTCGTCCGAACTCAAATATTTTTCACATTTCTGAATAAGAAAAATATTCTGAATATGACGACGCAATTCGTTTCGTCAAATTTCGCTTTTAATTGCTTGCTAAAATGTTCGCTCGTGCAAATGGTTCAATAAGAGTTACCACTTTGCAAACAATGTCAAACCATAAATATTTTTATACCGTTGTGTTCGTCTCGTCGCGCTGACCAAAACGGTATATTTGTTTGTGTCAATCGGAGTTCGGCACTGCGAACTATAATTGTTTAATGGATTACAAATCGGTCCGTTACGCAGCATAAAAATCGGTACCCGTTTTCTTCAACGTTCAGAATTCTAGGAGTCTTTGACTATTCAGCTGCCTTGGGAAGCCAACAGCCATTGCGGTTACCAAAACAATAACTTGGAAACTTTTGATATTTCATATTTCATTCGTTTAAAACTTCAAAGCATCTCTGTATAAACAAGCTGCTATCTTCTTTTGTTCAGAGGCAAATTAATTTATGCGGTACGTATTCACTTTCCCCTCCATCATCTTCCTTTTACTATTTTGTTTTGTTCCGCAGTAATGAAACCCACCAGCCTTCGCCCAGACCCCATTAGCTTCGCCCAGACCCCGCCAGCTTCGCTCAGACCCCGCCAGCTTCGTCCAGACCCCATCAGCTTCGTCCAGACCCCGCCAGCTTCGCACAGACCACGCCAGCTTCGTCCAAACCCCATCAGCCTTCGCCCAGATCCGCCAGCTTCGCCCAGACCCCGCCAGCTTCGTCCAGACCCCGCCAGCTTCGTCCAGACCCGCCAGCCTTCGTCCAGACCCGCCAGCCTCCGTCCAGACCCCGTCAGCTTCATCCAGACCCGCCAGCCTTCGCCCAGACCCCGCTAGCCTTCGCCCAGACCCCGCCAGCTTCGTCCAGACCCCATCAGCCTTCGTCCAGACCCGCCAGCCTTCGTCCAGTCCCCGCCAGCTTCGCCCAGACCCGCCAGCCTTCGTCCAGACCCGCCAGCTTCGCCCAGACTCCACCAGCCTTCGCCCAGACCCGCCAGCCTTGGCCCGCCGCAACCACCCTGTCGAACCAGACCCACCCACCGACTTGGCTGCTAACACCCGAGCCACTGCCTTCACTTCCCTCTTCACTTTGCCTAAGACCTATAGCCAATACATCAATATCACTTTGAACATGCTTTGTATATTCTCTGTTGGAAATTTATATGTCAAATGTTGTTGCATGCATATAGGATCTACCTATTAGTATATAGAATTTTCATATAGGTTATGTATATGTCACTTGAAGACCCTCCTTCCTATAGCTAGCCTTTATCAATAGGAATTTGTTCCCAATATGAACAGTGGGTTGCATATGCCGTTATATGGAGCATGTGCTCTGACTTTGTTTTGCTTCTCATTTATCGCTGCATAACCAAATGAGATTAGAGTGTTTTATATATTAGTATAGCGGTATATACTTTGAAAATTCTAATTTGCTCACATACAGTGTTTTACTGTGTTTGTATCAGCTACTGCTTCGGAGACTTAGACTTTCATCCGACTTGTCGAATCTGTCTTGCTTCGTTGTTCGGTATGGTTTATATATATATTCAATTGATATATATTGCAATAAACAAATAGTTGATTTATTTAATTGTTTGAATTGTAGTCTGTGTCGTTTTGCATCGTGCTTGTTCGTGTCTCTTATCTATTCGTCTTCGTGCTTCGTCGTCTTCTCTAACCACGCAAGGTGAATATTTCATTCATGACTCGATTTATTATGCTATGATAATCAAGTGATAAATTGTTGTTTATGTTAATTTGGATGTTAAATTGATGATTGTTAGGATTGTTGAAGTTAGGATTGTAAATCACTATGCAAGTTAAAAATTTAATATTGTTAGTTCACGACAAACAACTGTGACACTAAAATTTGTTATGTGATGATTGAATTTGGTTGTTAATATAAGTGAATTTGAATATGAAATTGAAATTGATATAGGATAGTCGACAAAATTTAAATTGGACTATATATGTTGAACTTGACCCCTTTAACTGTTAAATCAACCGCCGCGTAGAAATAGCATTAACTACACTTTGAACCATTGTATGTATGATTGATGTAGAAATGTGATAATAGACACCAAGTGAAACCATAAGATAATAATCTTTAATCTACATGAAACGATAGTGTAGATTCTAGGAATAATTATATTAATTTGCATAAATAACAAATGTAAGTTAATACGATTATTTCGGAATTATTTAATAAAATTGTTAAATTGTTATGTATGGTTGCTATTGCTCGTTTATTTACTTTGACAACATCCCAGTTATCACACTGCAAGTTCCCTTTGCTATGCTTGTTTTATATTGAATGATATTGGGTTAAAATGATAAATACCCATTTAAACAACTTGGCCTAGGATAGAAAATAAAAGTAAGAAGCCCGATTGGTCAACAAAACCTTTTTCGAAATTGAAATATATTTTAAATTAAGTAATGAACTTAACAATTTGTTTGGAACTTTAATAACGAACTTAGGGATTTAAGTTGAAATAAATTAACGGATTTAAATTGAAACGGATTAATAACTTAGCAAATTGGATAAAATGAATTGAAAATTTAATTGAAATAAGATTTAGGAGCAAGTAAGTTTAGAATTTAATAAGTTAAAGACTTAAAGATTTGTTAGCTGTAGATTCAAATTCAGGCTTTAATTAAATAGATTGAACTTGTTATATGTTAAATTGAGATTTAGGAGATTTGACTTACTAATTTAATGAATTTAAATTAGGGATAATTTAAATTTAAAATGATTTTAAATTTAACGAATTAATCAAATTAGGACATTGCAAATGTAAATAGACTTCTTTGATTAGAAATTTAATTGAATCGGTAAATAAAACAAATGAAGTTTTGAAAAGGGGAATCTAGTTAATAAAGTTGATTTAATCGAATTTATGATAACAATGGATATAAACATAAAGTGACATGAATAGAATTTGTTTTAATAATTTAAACTAAGTTTAGCATTATATTGAATTCGTTGATTTTGAACTAAACTTAATAAGCAACTTTTAGACCTTATTAAATTGAACTTGAATACTTAATTTTATCGTTAACTCAATTGTTTGAACTTAAGATCGTATTTGGAAATATGTTTTAAAATATCTAAAATAAACTGAATCGTGAATTGTCAAATTTTGGAAGTCAAATTTGCACCTTGACTTTTGGACTTTGATTTGTTAAACGTAAATTTAACCGACCATCGGGTAATAAATACGTAGTTATTAAAGAGACCGGGATTGGAAATGGACATACTCTCTGTCGATACCGAAAACCACTTTAATAACTATTATGCGCGAAGTGTTGATCCAGAATGAAGTGGATGGTTTGGTGAACGCGTTGACTAAAGAAAGAGAACGATATTGGATTACCCCTGACATGACTAAAACAGGAGCCGCGCCGGGCCATTGAGGATCGCCACCTCTAGCGGACACGCTTCTTCGATGCCATATCTATTACTTTTGTGATTCGATTTGGGTGCACCCTTTGATTTGGGAGTGTTGTTTCGCGGTGTTGAGATAGTAGCTACTATGCTCAACATCAGTCCGGATCACGCAACTACTAGTATCCTAGTTGGTATTGCCTCATGTACCTTGTCATACTGATTATCCTATTCGCGACCACTACGTTTTGATTTGTACCTTGAGTATATGGATTGCCCTCTGGTGACTTCCGGTTTTGGGGAAACTACGGTCTTGTATATGCTTTTGGGAATATAAAATGTGTTAAGGGGAATTATGGTAACGCTTAACGCTATTTTAATATTCTATTTTACTGATTAGACATTACCTACATACCGTATCATATATATAGATAGTTTATCGGATCCTTAGAGATGTTATTTTATTCATCTTTGAGTTATGGACTTTATTTTCTGTAATTGATTATCCTGCATAAGATTTTGAGTCCTGCTCGAGTGTTTCTTTTGTATATGCTCGGGTCAGTCTGAAGCTATCCAGTTTGCTGATCAAGGTTGGTTGAAGATGTTGAAGACTTAGCATTTATCTTTATCATTCTATTTCTATTCCAGTATTGTTGTTCTTGTCTGTTGGACATTTATGTATTTCCTTTCAGTCACTTTATGTTTAGACATTGTTGTATTTCATATAGTAGCTTCATGAACTGCTATTATGACGATGTATTTTCCGCTGCATTATTCTGTGACTGTTCTGTGTCTGTGATGTTGTATTGATTCTCATTTACATTTATGTATATATAATCCCATAATGATTCGTGTTTTGTATTATTTAAGTTGACATGTATGGATTATTGTCAATTTAAATGGTCCAAATATATGGGTTGTTACAGTTGGTATTAGAGCTTTGGTTTCCACTAAAAACCTTAGTTGGGGTTATATAAACTCATTAGACATGGGGTAGCAATACCCTGGGATGAGGAGAATCAATTCAATATACATATCCTTTCAAATTCAAACTTCTTAATTGATTCGTTGATTAGACTTTCCTTAAAGTTCTATGATTTTCTATCCTTGGTTCTAAAAAAAAAAAAAAAAAATTTTTTTGGTATTTCAGGATGAGTGCCAGAAGAAACAACAGGGGAGGAAGGGGAAATGGTCCTGCCCAGGCTGCACCTGCCGCCCCAGCTCCAGTCAAATTCACCACTCTTAGTAAGGAGTATACACAACTTGGTGGTGTTAAGTTCTCTGTATCCGAGAATATTATTGAAGCTCAACAATGGCTCAAAAGCTTAGAGATGATATTTTCTGGATTGGAGATCACTGATGCTCAGAAGCGTCAGCTTGCTGCTTGGCAACTTCGGGATGCCGCACGAGACTGGTGGGAATCTGTTACTTCTCATATCGAGGAGAACACCATCACTTGGGCCCAGTTTAGGTATAAATTTATTTGGATTTCATAGTCTAAATTCTTCTTTCAATCCTTGGAATGTTATTTATCTAGTCTATCTTTTGATTAGGGATACTTTCTCGGAACAATGGATGCCAGCTGCTGGGAAAACCCAATTTATAGAGCTTTTATGGACCTTAAGCAAGGCAGTATGACTTTTTCTGAGTACGAGAGGAAATTCAACGAGCTCTCCAAGTTTGGCCCGGGATTGATCGATACCCCACTTCTGAAGAACGAGAAATTCATTTTGGGAGCTAAATCGGAGTATTATGACTTGCTTACTGGCCACATTCACTGCACTTTCACAGAGCTTGTTGACTATGCTCTTCGATATGAGGCGAAGCCTAAGGGACCCACTGCCAAGGCCACTCCTACTCAGTCCTCTTCCATCCAGCTCGGAAAGAGGAAGATGAACTTTGATCAACAAAAGAAAGCTTGGCAAAAGACTACAGGATTGGGATATGCCCAGAAAAGCCCAATCGACCTTGCTAATATCACTTGCTTCAAATGCGATAAGAAGGGTCATTATGCAAATAGTTGTCCATCCACCGGAGCTGCTATTCCACCACCTCCTCAGATGAGGAATGATTTATGCCATGTCTGCCTCCAGCCAGGTCACTTCAAAAGAGATTGCCCATTGAGGAAGAAAGGCACACCATCAGGAGTATATGCTGTCACCACTCCTGCACCACCTCCACCACCTGCTCAGGATGACCAAGGTACCTTACGAAGTACTTTTTCATTTCATAATTTACCTGTTCGGGTATTATTCGATACTGGTGCTTCTCATAGCTTCATATCTATTGATCTTTGTAATAAGCTCAAATTAGAACCTACTCTTGCTACTACTTCCTTATGTGTCTCCAACCCTATTGGAGGACTTGCCAACCTCAGTAGAATTTGTAAAGGGTCTGTGCTCTTGTATGGAAGATATTGATTCACTTGGGATTTCTATGTGCTTGGCTTCGTAGCATTTGACATTTTGTTGGGTGTTGATTGGTTAAGAAATTTCGATGCTGTTATTTCTTGCAAAGCTCGATCTGTTTCTCTAGTCAATGACAAGGGTCTACCGCTTGTCATCGAATGCAAATCACCTCAGAAATATGCGGGAAGCTTCATATTCTCTCTTGATGCTCACCCGGATGACCTTAGTACTACTCCTATTGTTTAGAAATTTCCCGATGTATTTGGAGAGGTCGACTCTCTACCGCCAAAGCGAGAGATCGATTTCCGCATTGACCTTATTCCCGGAGCTACTCCCGTAGTTCTCCCTCACAGAGGGCTGGCTCCTAAAGAAAAAGCTGAACTTAAAACCCAAATTGATGATCTATTTGCTAAGGGTTTGATCAAGAGAAGTTGTTCTGAATGGGGCGCCGCAGTTGTCTTTGTCACCAAATCAGATGGATCTCTTCGCATGTGTGTTGATTACCGAGAATTAAACAAGCGCACTCTCAAGAACCGCTATCCGATGCCTCGCATCAATGATTTATTCGATCAGCTCCATGGAGCTAAAGTTTTCTCACAACTTGATCTAGCCACTGGGTTCCACCAACTAAGAGTAGCAAAAGATAGTATTCATAAAACAGCTTTCCGTACCGAGAATGGATTCTATGAATGGTTGGTTATGCCATTTGGTTTGACCAACGCACCTGCTTATTTCGTCGACTTAATGAATAGAGTCTTCCGTGATGTCCTTAACAAGTTTGTTCTTGTCTTCATTGATGATATTCTCGTCTTCTCCAAAGATGAGAAAGAGCATGAGACACATCTTGCTTATGTTCTGGGAACTCTCCGAAATCATCAGCTTAAAGCCAAGTTTTCGAAATGCCACTTCTGGAGAGACGAAGTACGATTCCTTGGCCATATTGTTTCTGAAAACGGGATTTCGGTCGATCCAGCTAAGATCGCCGTAATCAATGTAAGTCCTATCCTATTCGTTAATTCTATTCAACCCATCTTATTCCTTTCTAATTTGAAAACTTATCTACAGGATTGGGAGACTCCCAAAACTCCTACTGATATCCGTAGCTTCTTGGGCCTAGCGGGTTATTATCGCAGATTCATTGAGCGCTTTGCCTGGATTTCTGCCCCACTCACTGCTTTAACTCGAAAGGATGTCAAGTTTATTTGGAGTGAGAAGTGTGAATCAGCTTTTAATGAGTTGAAGCGTAAGTTAACTTCAGCCCCAGTTCTTGCGGTAATTGACGGGAGTGAAGGATTAATTGTCTATACCGATGCTTGTCGAGAAGGTTTAGGCGCTGTCCTTATGCAAAATGGAAAGGTTATTGCTTATGCGGGCCGTCAGTTGAAAACTCATGAAGTAAAGTATGCGACCCATGATTTAGAGCTTCTAGCAGTTGTATTCGCTTTGAAACTATGGAGGCGCCATCTTTTGGGGACAAAATTTGAATTATTCACAGATCATAAGTCCTTGCGGTATATTTTCTCTCAGAAGGACTTGAATCAGAGACAAGTCCGATGGCTCGAATTCTTAGCTGCATATGATCTCGACATCAATTATACTCCTGAAAAAGCAAATGTTGTAGCTGATGCTTTGAGCCGTAGCAAAGCATTGTCTTGTTGTAATCTTGTAGAAGGCATGCTATTTCAGCTTGTTATCTCCCCATCTCATTTGGATCGCATCAAAGCTAAGCAATATGAGGACACCTTGCTCTATCGCATGAAGGAGTTAGTTCTTGGTAGAGTTGGAAATGCTGACAGTAAGGTGGGAGCACAGATAGATAATAATGGAGTTCTGAAGATTGACAACCGTATTTGTGTTCCAAATGTTGATGGACTGAGACAAGAAGTGCTTAGAGAGAACCATCAATCATCACTTTCATTTCATCCTGGTGTCACCAAGATGTATCAAAATATGAAGCGTTTATATTGGTGGAGTGAGATGAAGAGAGATATTTCCATATATGTCAGTAGGTGCACCACTTGCCAACAAGTCAAGGCCGATCATCTGAAGACGGCAGGATTACTTCAACCCCTAGAGATTCCGTGTTGGAAATGGGATCAGATTTCTATGGACTTCGTTGACGGATTACCGAGGTCCAGAAAAGGGAATGAGAGTATATGGGTGATTGTTGATAGGTTGACAAAATCTGCTCACTTTATTCCTGTTAAGACCACTCGTACTGCTTCGAGTTTGGCCGAGATTTATATGAGAGAGATTGTCAGACTTCATGGAGTTCCATCTAGTATTATATGCGATAGAGATCCTTTCTTCACTAGCAAATTCTGGAAGGCATTTCAGGACTCTTGGGCACTAAACTGAATCTGAGCACAGCTTATCATCCTCAAACAGATGGCCAAACTGAGAGGGTAAATCAGATTTTGGAAGATCTGCTCCGAGCTTGCATTATTGATTTCGGTGGATCTTGGGAAGACCATCTCCATTTGGTTGAATTCACTTATAATAACAGTTATCAGGTAATAAAAAATTTTCAATTTGAATAAGTAAAATTGAATTGAAACTTAATTATCTTTATAATCAGGCAAGTATCGATATGGCACCGTTCGAAGCTTTATATGGACGACCATGCAAATCGCCAGCTTGTTGGATTGAGCCTGGTGACCGATTAGTTCTTGGACCGGATATGATTATGGAAGCATCCGAGAAGGTTAATGAGATCAGAAGGAAGATGAAGACCGCACAGGATAGGCAGAAGAGCTATGCAGATAGGCGTAGAAGAGAGTTAAAATTCCAAGTTGGAGATGAGGTCTTTCTTAAAGTATCACCTTTGAAGAATGTTATCCGATTTGGTCGTAGAGGGAAGCTCGCTCCTAGATTTGTTGGACCATTCACTATCACTGAGAGGATTGGTACACTAGCCTACAGAGTTGCACTGCTGGAGAAATTTGAGGGCGTGCACAACGTATTCCATGTTTCACACCTTCGGAAGGTTGTACACGATCCATCCATGACCATTCCTATTGCTCAGTTAGATGAGGTTGATATTGAGCCGGATTTGACTATAGAAAGAAGACCACTTCGTATTGTTGATAGGGATACGAAGCAGCTTAGAAGGAAATCTGTTAGCCTAGTCAAAGTCCAATGGAGTCCCGATGATCGTGATTGTACTTGGGAAACCGAGGAAAGTATCCGGGATTCAAATCCAGAACTGTTTGTTGCAGGTAAACTCTATTCTATATTCTATATTTCATCCGATAATAAATTCTATGTCCATCGTACCCTATGCTCTGTTCTTCCACTCTTTACTCTGCTCCTTTTCGGGGACGAAAAGTTTTGAGTGGGGGAGAATGTAACGACCCTGAAATTTAGACCCAGTTTAAAATTTTAAAATCGTTTATTTAGGGTAGAAATTCAAATTTGCACGAACAAATTCCGTTTCTATTCAAACTTCACATTTGGAATGCGTCTAGATAGACATGGGCGTACGCCAAATTTCGTTGAAAATTATTGAAGAAAATTTCGTGCGTCGCATTTGCCTATTGATTTAAATTATATATGTAAATTCTCTTTCATCCGAACTCAAATATTTTTCACGTTTCTGAATAAGAAAAATATTCTGAATATGACGACGCAATTCGTTTCGTCAAATTTCGCTTTTAATTGCTTGCTAAAATGTTCGCTCGTGCAAATGGTTCAATAAGAGTTACCACTTTGCAAACAATGTCAAACCATAAATATTTTTATACCGTTGTGTTCGTCTCGTCGCGCTGACCAAAGCGGTATATTTGTTTGTGCCAATCGGAGTTCGGCGCTGCGAACTATAATTGTTTAACGGATTACAAATCGGTCCGTTACGCAGCACAAAAACCAGTACCCGTTTTCTTCAACGTTCAGAATTCTAGGAGTCTTTGACTATTCAGCTGCCTTGGGAAGCCAACAACCATTGCGGTTACCAAAACAATAACTTGGAAACTTTTGATATTTCATATTTCATTCGTTTAAAACTTCAAAGCATCTCTGTATAAACAAGCTGCTATCTTCTTTTGTTCAGAGGCAAATTAATTTATGCGGTACGTATTCTCTTTCCCCTCCCTCATCTTCCTTTTACTATTTTGTTTTGTTCCCCAGTAATTGTAACGACCCTGGATTTCGGCCCCTGTTATTTTAATAAATGTTTAATTAATTAAATATAAAATATGAATTGTTCATATTTAAATGAGTATGACTTTGAAAATATTGCCATCTATTTATATAAACTGTGTTAAAAAGGAAATTGATTTGGAAATTGAAATAAGTATTTCAATAATATTTACAATAAAAATCTACCTTATATAATTTATTAAAATACTTTACTATTGTTTATGTTTAGAATAGAATAATACATATGGATAGTACGTTTGAAAATTCTAATATAAAGTATTCTTAACGATATTTTTGATAAATTTACCTTATACAATTAAATTAAAAAGTTTTACATTTGCTAACATTGATAAACATTTACATATGAATAATAATGTTTGAAATTTTAAATAAATTCCCTTATAGTATTTATCTTTCATTATTAAATTAAAATACTTTCTTTTGGTTAACATTTAGATGACAATGTTTAAAATCTAATTTTAACAATATAAAATATAAAATATAAATAGATGATAATGTTCAAAATAAATATAAATATTTTTATAAGCCTAACACATGTATGTGATCTAATAACGATAGCTTTTGAAATTATAATAAAATGTTAACAATGTTAAAACAAAACATATAAACATGTAAACAAATATCTTTGATCAAATGCAAGAAGCAGTATATGTACACACAAGACCTGCAAGTATCTTTGCAAAGTAATCTTGTTGTCTGCAAAACATTTTGTTAACATAAGTATGTTTAAACCCAAAATATGCAATTATCAAAACAAGGTTTTCAGCAAGCATTATAGTGCAAACCCATATGAACACATTTAGTACAAGCAATAAAGCAATATCTTTACAAAATCCATGTGTCAGCAACACATAATAAGTATGCACCTTCATAAAAGACATTTTAGTACAAATAGAACCTGAAATATCATTGTACAAAATCTATGTGTCAGCAAACATAGGTTATGTTAGCCTAAGTAAAAAAAAATATAAGCATTTAATTAAGCCACTTTTCTGTCTAAAGAGCATCTTCCAGCCGAAATTTTTGAGGCATCTCAGGCCTTAGTACAATTACAAATAAAGCAAATATTATTTTAAGTCAAAGCTTGCTCAAGAAGGCATTAAGTTCAAAGTTATACATATGTATGTTCATCTGTTCATATCATTTAGATCGGTTATTAAAACTTATAAAGTAAAGCCTAAAAAAAAAGAAGAGAAAAGAAACAAAGAAGCATAAACAAATTATCAAGTTTAAACAGAATTCAGGAAGCAAGAAGAAAAGTTTACAGGGATTTGCAAACTTCAAACTGCTGCCTTCTGTCATCATCAAACTCCTCTGTTCAACTATGATTTATTTTTGGTGAGTAAACTTAACTATTTGAAAATTTAATCCTGTATATTCAACTTAAAATGTATGTGTTGTGATGTTTATGTTTAATAAGTTATACAAAGAACTTCTGTTGCTCTGGAAAAATATAATATGACTGTTCTTCAGTGGTCTACAGAAATTTGAAATCTGAATAAGTTAAACCAAGAAATTTGAAATACTTATGCATATCATTGATGAACTTGGTATTGAAGCTAATTCAAGTTGTTTAGCTTGACCAAAAACCTGTAAACATGCTGTAAAGTTTAAGTAGTATGTGGTAAATACTGTATTCAACTTACAGGTAAAAAGAGAAATCAAGAACTAAAATTCAAATATTTAAATTTGTAAATTCCATCACATATTTAGGTTACATACATCTAATTATGATTTTTAACATAAAAATTAGGATTTTTAAGCAAGGGATTTACGAGCAGTTCAAAATAGAACAAAAATGTGATTTTTGCCAATTCTGGATGTTAGAGTTAATTTTAATTCCTGTAAATTGATAGGAGGCAAGTTTGTAATCTATGTGAATCCAAAAAAATGTCAAACAAATTTTCGAATTCATAAATTTTGAGTTTGAATGTAAAATAGGGTTAAGATTCCTATTTTTTATGCTCTGTAAAAAAATTAGTTGCGGCTTCAATGAACAACCGAGTGACACGTGATGTTAGGAGTAGTTGGAGGGGGGTGTGAGTGACGTTTTGGTGGAGATTCATCACCTCCGGTGATGGAGGGTGGCCGCGCGGAGGAATTTACGGTGAGGCGTTCTGGGCTCGTGTTCAGGCAGCAGGTCATTTTCTGATCTACGTTTCTTCGAAGGGTTTTGGGTTTAGTTTTTGGTAGTAGAGTCGTTTTGTGGTTTGTGGGGCTGTCGCGAGTCACCGCAGGGGGGCGCTACCCACCGTGCACGTGCACGGTGGCGATGGAGGGGGAGTTGTGTTTTTTTTTTTCTGTCATTGGTGTGCTTCGAGCCGTGCTTAATTTTCTGGGAAGTTGCCTCGAGACGATCGCATGATAGTTGCTGAGGACCTGTTGTTCATTCTTTTGTAAACGTTTAGCAGTTTATAATTTAACAGTTTATAACTTTAAAAAAAAAAAAAGGAGTATATAAAATGAGAAGAAGAGGAGAAACAGGGAAGGAGAGAGGATGAATGGGTTCAGGGGGGAAAGACTCGGGGAGATTGAGTGGGAACCCGGGGTTTTACTCGTGCATTGCAAATTTTGTCTCGGGTGTAGTTGAAGAGTTCAAGCGTAACATGACTTGGTTACTTAACTGTATGAGTTCTAAGTAATAATTAAGTATTGTTAAAAATGTTTTCAAACTTAAATGAATATTTTAATTAGTAGTCAATTAAAGATACAGGATCAGATTTAATTAACGTTTAAACATTTTTAGTTAATAAGTGTTTAGTTTTAAAATTAATAAGAAAAGATTTTTGACTCTTATTCAATTAATTTATAAATAAGGAGTTTAAATTAGTTAAGTAAGTTAATATATGAATTGGGGTAACAAATTAAGAAATTAATTACATTAAATATAAGATTATCTAATAATTAGGTTTGGAGTTAATATTATAACTGGTTTCAAAATTTAAGAGAAGACTTTTAAATGTTTCATTAAGTTGAACATTTAATTAGTTTAGAAAAAAAAAATAATAACTCTTAAATTATAATTAGTCATAAATTATAAATAATTGATAAATTTGTAATTGACTACTTAAGATAATTTATGAATGATTAATGATTAATTAATTGAGTAGTTTAATTACGAATAAATAAAGGATTAAGGAAGTAATCAGCAGTTATTACATGGGTAAGTAAATGGATTAATAGCTAAGTTTATTAAACTAAATGGTTACTTAAGGTAAATAACCGAGTTAAGAGATAATTAGGTAATTGATAGTTTGAAATAAAATAAGCATGTAGTTATGACTAAATGATTAATTAAGAAATCATTAATTAAACAATCCGGAGTGAAATAAGTAATTGATTGTTAACTAATGACTAGTTAAATAGAGTTAAAAGATCTAACTCTCGGGTAATTAATTCTAAATTGAATTAATTACAAATAAGACCTAAGATGACTGCTTATGGGTTGTTATGTTGAATATCTGATTGTGATATTTATGTGGTGATATTCTGTGATGTTCTGAGTTTCATTATGTTATATCTATGATGCTTGTATATGTTTTATCTGAGATAAATGCTATGTTAGTTCTGATGTTAAATTGAACTGTTAAGTTAAATAGATAACTTGGCCCTTAAAATGGCGTTTGGATTCGATGAGACCGGGATCGGAAGAATCAATTTTGATTCTCCGAAAACCACATCGATCCAATTTAAACGATAGGTCGTGAACCTGAAATGGAGATCGAGATGGTGATTTCAGAATGCAAGGGTTATCGTCGTTGACTCTGAGGGTGATTCCAAAACGAGTGTAACGAGATAATGCCTTCGGTTTCGTTCGAACCCGGAACGAACTTGTATGGATTGAATGCTTTCAGCACATCGTCAGGCGGACGATGAGCATTCTAAGAAATATGTTCTAAAGGTAATCGCAGCCTCAAGCCTCATCAACCGGGAATGGCTAAAACAGGGGATGTGCAGCAAGGTTAGGTGGGTCATGCCCAAGCAGGACAAGATATTTCCCCTGTCTAGATGTCCCTTTTTATTTCGGCTTAGTGGGCGGTTGCTAGCTACAACCGCGGGGTTTATCTTGTTCGGGACTGTTCAGTAAGGAATGGTTCCGGCCTTGTGTTGCAGGGGATGAAGGGAGTAATCCTCGGTACGGTGATCTAGGCCCCGTACTGTGACGGGCGGTACCCCAGTAGCCCTGCCATTGTATGGGATCCAATTTCCAATAAGCGCCGTACGTTTTGATTGTGCCCAACTATGTTGGAATGTGAGATGTAAGCATTTCAGCTATTTCTGTATTTTACTTGAAAACCCTAGACACTATTATAATATCACTGGATTTCCTATGAAATGTTTTGGTTAGCGTAAGGTAAAAACTTACCCGTATTTATTTGTGGGGAGTCTTACGTGATACCTTTATTTTCAAATGTTTTTCAAAGTTAAATAACTTTAAACTGTTTACTCTTACCAGACCCATGTCTGACCCGGAGTTTATTTTTGTTTTTTCCATAAACTCTCGGGTACCCAAATTTTTACGGGTAGTCAAGGGATTCAAGTTAGCTTTGACGAATTCTGGAGGAGCAATGGAGCAGGAGGCCTCAGCGTTGTAGATATATATATAGTTTCGCTGTGTGGGTATCTCTGAGTCATATTGTTTGAGTTGTATTGTATCCAGTTGTATTAACTAGACAGGTGTTTATAACTGTCTAGTATGTGATGTATGTATGATTGTCATATGTATTGATATTGTATAACTCTGATATATGTACAAACTATGAATTATTTAAGTGATATATTATATTTTGTTCCGTTCCGCTGTGAGATTCTGATGTTGTTGTTCTTTCTTCTTCTTTCTTTTCTACTTCTATCCCTTTCTTTCTTAATGATGATACGTCTTTCTAGTAGTAGAAGGGCGGGTCGTCACAGTTGGTATCAGAGCATAGGTTGGTGATAACCTTGGCTCTGGTAGGAAATTAATCATAGAATAGAGTTTGTAGAACTCTAAAATGAGTTTGAGTGTATTAATAGATATGAGAGCGTACTTGTTAGTGAATATAAAATTATTTTTATATTGTGTTAATTTATCTGTTGAGTGTTTATGGATTCTGGTCGATGTGTGGGACGCCATTCCATCGTTAGGGATTCCTAAACTCTTAAACAAGGTAGACCGACACAGAATTATTTTAAAATAGGGTAAATGAACTAATTTTACCTAACATTATATTTTGATATAAAAGAAATATTTTTCTAAAAATATTATATATGTTTGGATGTTTGATTGTTAATAGTACAATCAAATAAAAATTGGAGTGGATTATAACCAAATAAAATTATTTAAAAATGATTTTAAATAAAAAGGAATATAACTGAAATCTGACTAAACTAAAATTTAAGTCCCGGGAATTTGAAAAGTGTTTAAATGGATTTTGAATAGAAGGATTTGGAAATTTTAAAATCTTGGGAATGTTTGAAATGTTTTTCCAAAGATTTGAAGGCAATAATGGAGTATTGTTTTGGAAAATATTGTTGAATGGAAATTATTTTGGGAAAATTTGTGAAAGTAAGGAAGCACTGAACTCACTTTAAGTCGCTGGAAAATAATCCTGATGATGATGGCCACATCATTAGTATTCATTTTCGAGTTTCTAAAGTGATGGATTGCTATCAGGATATTGTTTGGACTTGTTGGGTATACAAGTTGGTTCAGAAATTTCAAAGGGAAAATTGTTTTGGTGAAAACAAGTGTTTGGAATTTGAATGTTTGATTTGATATACCAGGTGGGTATATGTAGTTATCATTTTAAATGGTTTTGGAAATGAAAACCGGGCATTTGAATTCTAAGAAAATCTATTTAGATAATGTGAAGTTTAAATGAATCAACTAAGGAACTTATAAAGTAAAGTTGATATTAATAAGAAGAAATCAGGAATTTTAATCCAGGAATTAAAATTTAACTTGAGATAAGAAAATATACTAGAATTTAACCTGAGATAAGTTAAATGGAATTGAAGTTCAAAATGAACTTAATTGAATATAAAAGTTAAAGGTAAAATGATAGTAATTGTGAGGTGAAACTCTATGCCCTAATGATAGTATGTGTTATATATAAATAATCTGGAATGGTGGTCATATGATGAAGTGACTCAAATGAGTAATATAAGCTGTTAAGAAGATAAATAAGTTTTGAGCTCATATATTGAGAAATAAATTTAAAGATTGGTAAGTAGCTAAATTTAGCTGAAGGTGAGTTGGAATAAGATTGTATTTAAATGAATTCAATCGAGTCATAAATAATATTGAATGAGATAAAATTCTTATGTAAATAAGTAAATGTAAACCAAAGTAAGTATTGAATTGGATTTAAATAAAAATGGTGTGAGATGTAAACAAATCTAATTCAAGTATAAATTGAATAACCTTATCATGAATAAATTCAATAATGAGTTGTTAATGTAAATTAAAGATTTAAGGATGGATAAAGAAATAAACTAATCAAATAGATTAGTAAATAATTGGGATTTGATTTAAAAAGGAAATCAAATCAAAAATTTGAATGGAAATTGGTGAAATAGAATAAACCTAAGTTGTTAGGTGGAACAGTTTAAGAAAAATGAATGACTTAAGTAAATAATGAAATGAAATGATTGTGAATAAATTAATTGTGGTGGAGACAAGTGTAAATTGAGATGGGATCAATTTAAAATGTGTTATGAAGCTTAAGTAATCATTTATTCACGATGATATTGTTAAATTGCCTATTGAAGTAAATAAGATTGAATAAAATTCTATGAATTATTGGAAGCAAAATTGGATGATTTTGAATATGAGTCTGTATTGCTTAAATAGATTATATAAGCAAGCAAGTTGTAAAACACTTAAACTGAAAGGAATGATTTGAGAATTTATTGGAATTAATTGTGATAAGGATTGAAACAATACATATGTGCTTATGAAAATATGTAATGTTAAACAAATGGAGACTTTGTCAAAACTTTTCAAAATTTGGAAACTATATAAAAAAAAATTGAAATAAAATAATGAATAAAACTGATTTAAAATAATAATAGGAATCAGTTATAAATAGAGATAGTCAATAAAGGTTCAATTTTCAGAGTTAAGAAAATTGAATTCATATGGAATTGGTAATTCAGATTTAAATAAGAAGATATAAAGGCTATAGTGGTAGAATAATAATATAAGGGAATATATAATGCTTATATTAAAACTTAAGAAATGAATGGTGAAACTCTTAAGTAAAATTTGATATTGGGGAAAAATTATTCCAAGTGGATGGAATCAGAATAATGTGAATAAAAGAAAATTGATATGGTTGGTAATCAATGGATATAAATACGTAGGATGTACGTATATTATTTTATTCGCATAACAATTTGGTCCAGATTCGAGCACAGAATTTCGAGATAGTTATATCGATCCGAATTAGGATTTTTCACTCGATTTTTGACGACGAACCATGGATTTGGATTTTTGATTGGTTCTGGAAATTCTCTATCATAGTCGTAACTATGCAAGGAAAATGACAGTTTCGATCAAGAAATCAGATCTGAGTCCGCACTAGGAAGTCGGGTGGACAATACTAGTTCGGAAGTGAAATTGTGTGATCGAGTGAGTGATCGAATTTGGTATTGCGTACGAATGGTATATGTACATCGTACGGGCTTGATTGAATAGATATTGAAATTCTGTAAAAGCGTCAATTAAATTTGGAAAGAGTTAGCACTGTAACTTATAGAATTGAATTGCTAGAATGGATGTCTGGAATTTATTGTGTATTCCTTATATCTCAGGAAATTTGTTCATGATTCATCATAACTTGTTAAACCAGTAATTTAGGAAATTGGAAGTTGAGTCGAATTTAACTATGGTCAGGAACCCAGTTTGGATTGTTGATCATTGAGAAACAAACTCTTGATAGTTTTGGGAAGCTTATCTAGATTTTGTCCGGATAGCTAATAATGTTGTTAGAATTGACTGTTTTATTATTTGCTAATATATAAATGTGCTAATATATAAATGATAAGTATGTTTGAATAGTTGATATAAAAGCTTTTGAATTAACTGTTGTTTTAAAATTTCGGGGACGAAATTCTTTAAAGGGGGGAGGAATGTAACGACCCTGGATTTCGGCCCCTGTTATTTTAATAAATGTTTAATTAATTAAATATAAAATATGAATTGTTCATATTTAAATGAGTATGACTTTGAAAATATTGCCATCTATTTATATAAACTGTGTTAAAAAGGAAATTGATTTGGAAATTGAAATAAGTATTTCAATAATATTTACAATAAAAATCTACCTTATATAATTTATTAAAATACTTTACTATTGTTTATGTTTAGAATAGAATAATACATATGGATAGTACGTTTGAAAATTCTAATATAAAGTATTCTTAACGATATTTTTGATAAATTTACCTTATACAATTAAATTAAAAAGTTTTACATTTGCTAACATTGATAAACATTTACATATGAATAATAATGTTTGAAATTTTAAATAAATTCCCTTATAGTATTTATCTTTCATTATTAAATTAAAATACTTTCTTTTGGTTAACATTTAGATGACAATGTTTAAAATCTAATTTTAACAATATAAAATATAAAATATAAATAGATGATAATGTTCAAAATAAATATAAATATTTTTATAAGCCTAACACATGTATGTGATCTAATAACGATAGCTTTTGAAATTATAATAAAATGTTAACAATGTTAAAACAAAACATATAAACATGTAAACAAATATCTTTGATCAAATGCAAGAAGCAGTATATGTACACACAAGACCTGCAAGTATCTTTGCAAAGTAATCTTGTTGTCTGCAAAACATTTTGTTAACATAAGTATGTTTAAACCCAAAATCTGCAATTATCAAAACAAGGTTTTCAGCAAGCATTATAGTGCAAACCCATATGAACACATTTAGTACAAGCAATAAAGCAATATCTTTACAAAATCCATGTGTCAGCAACACATAATAAGTATGCACCTTCATAAAAGACATTTTAGTACAAATAGAACCTGAAATATCATTGTACAAAATCTATGTGTCAGCAAACATAGGTTATGTTAGCCTAAGTAAAAAAAAAAATATAAGCATTTAATTAAGCCACTTTTCTGTCTAAAGAGCATCTTCCAGCCGAAATTTTTGGGGCATCTCAGGCCTTAGTACAATTACAAATAAAGCAAATATTATTTTAAGTCAAAGCTTGCTCAAGAAGGCATTAAGTTCAAAGTTATACATATGTATGTTCATCTGTTCATATCATTTAGATCGGTTATTAAAACTTATAAAGTAAAGCCTAAAAAAAAAGAGAAAAGAAACAAAGAAGCATAAACAAATTATCAAGTTTAAACAGAATTCAGGAAGCAAGAAGAAAAGTTTACAGGGATTTGCAAACTTCAAACTGCTGCCTTCTGTCATCATCAAACTCCTCTGTTCAACTATGATTTATTTTTGGTGAGTAAACTTAACTATTTGAAAATTTAATCCTGTATATTCAACTTAAAATGTATGTGTTGTGATGTTTATGTTTAATAAGTTATACAAAGAACTTCTGTTGCTCTGGAAAAATATAATATGACTATTCTTCAGTGGTCTACAGAAATTTGAAATCTGAATAAGTTAAACCAAGAAATTTGAAATACTTATGCATATCATTGATGAACTTGGTATTGAAGCTAATTCAAGTTGTTTAGCTTGACCAAAAACCTGTAAACATGCTGTAAAGTTTAAGTAGTATGTGGTAAATACTGTATTCAACTTACAGGTAAAAAGAGAAATCAAGAACTAAAATTCAAATATTTAAATTTGTAAATTCCATCACATATTTAGGTTACATACATCTAATTATGATTTTTAACATAAAAATTAGGATTTTTAAGCAAGGGATTTACGAGCAGTTCAAAATAGAACAAAAATGTGATTTTTGCCAATTCTGGATGTTAGAGTTAATTTTAATTCCTGTAAATTGATAGGAGGCAAGTTTGTAATCTATGTGAATCCAAAAAAATGTCAAACAAATTTTCGAATTCATAAATTTTGAGTTTGAATGTAAAATAGGGTTAAGATTCCTATTTTTTATGCTCTGTAAAAAAATTAGTTGCGGCTTCAATGAACAACCGAGTGACACGTGATGTTAGGAGTAGTTGGAGGGGGGTGTGAGTGACGTTTTGGTGGAGATTCATCACCTCCGGTGATGGAGGGTGGCCGCGCAGAGGAATTTACGGTGAGGCGTTCTGGGCTCGTGTTCAGGCAGCAGGTCATTTTCTGATCTAGGTTTCTTCGAAGGGTTTTGGGTTTAGTTTTTGGTAGTAGAGTCGTTTTGTGGTTTGTGGGGCTGTCGCGAGTCACCGCAGGGGGGCGCTACCCACCGTGCACGTGCACGGTGGCGATGGAGGGGGAGTTGTGTTTTTTTTTTCTGTCATTGGTGTGCTTCGAGCCGTGCTTAATTTTCTGGGAAGTTGCCTCGAGACGATCGCATGATAGTTGCCGAGGACCTGTTGTTCATTCTTTTGTAAACGTTTAGCAGTTTATAATTTAACAGTTTATAACTTTAAAAAAAAAAAGGAGTATATAAAATGAGAAGAAGAGGAGAAACAGGGAAGGAGAGAGGATGAATGGGTTCAGGGGGGGAAAGACTCGGGGAGATTGAGTGGGAACCCGGGGTTTTACTCGTGCATTGCAAATTTTGTCTCGGGTGTAGTTGAAGAGTTCAAGCGTAACATGACTTGGTTACTTAACTGTATGAGTTCTAAGTAATAATTAAGTATTGTTAAAAATGTTTTCAAACTTAAATGAATATTTTAATTAGTAGTCAATTAAAGATACAGGATCAGATTTAATTAACGTTTAAACATTTTTAGTTAATAAGTGTTTAGTTTTAAAATTAATAAGAAAAGATTTTTGACTCTTATTCAATTAATTTATAAATAAGGAGTTTAAATTAGTTAAGTAAGTTAATATATGAATTGGGGTAACAAATTAAGAAATTAATTACATTAAATATAAGATTATTTAATAATTAGGTTTGGAGTTAATATTATAACTGGTTTCAAAATTTAAGAGAAGACTTTTAAATGTTTCATTAAGTTGAACATTTAATTAGTTTAGAAAAAAAAAAATAACTCTTAAATTATAATTAGTCATAAATTATAAATAATTGATAAATTTGTAATTGACTACTTAAGATAATTTATGAATGATTAATGATTAATTAATTGAGTAGTTTAATTACGAATAAATAAAGGATTAAGGAAGTAATCAGCAGTTATTACATGGGTAAGTAAATGGATTAATAGCTAAGTTTATTAAACTAAATGGTTACTTAAGGTAAATAACCGAGTTAAGAGATAATTAGGTAATTGATAGTTTGAAATAAAATAAGCATGTAGTTATGACTAAATGATTAATTAAGAAATCATTAATTAAACAATCCGGAGTGAAATAAGTAATTGATTGTTAACTAATGACTAGTTAAATAGAGTTAAAAGATCTAACTCTCGGGTAATTAATTCTAAATTGAATTAATTACAAATAAGACCTAAGATGACTGCTTATGGGTTGTTATGTTGAATATCTGATTGTGATATTTATGTAGTGATATTCTGTGATGTTCTGAGTTTCATTATGTTATATCTATGATGCTTGTATATGTTTTATCTGAGATAAATGCTATGTTAGTTCTGATGTTAAATTGAACTGTTAAGTTAAATAGATAACTTGGCCCTTAAAATGGCGTTTGGATTCGATGAGACCGGGATCGGAAGAATCAATTTTGATTCTCCGAAAACCACATCGATCCAATTTAAACGATAGGTCGTGAACCTGAAATGGAGATCGAGATGGTGATTTCAGAATGCAAGGGTTATCGTCGTTGACTCTGAGGGTGATTCCAAAACGAGTGTAACGAGATAATGCCTTCGGTTTCGTTCGAACCCGGAACGAACTTGTATGGATTGAATGCTTTCAGCACATCGTCAGGCGGACGATGAGCATTCTAAGAAATATGTTCTAAAGGTAATCGCAGCCTCAAGCCTCATCAACCGGGAATGGCTAAAACAGGGGATGTGCAGCAAGGTTAGGTGGGTCATGCCCAAGCAGGACAAGATATTTCCCCTGTCTAGATGTCCCTTTTTATTTCGGCTTAGTGGGCGGTTGCTAGCTACAACCGCGGGGTTTATCTTGTTCGGGACTGTTCAGTAAGGAATGGTTCCGGCCTTGTGTTGCAGGGGATGAAGGGAGTAATCCTCGGTACGGTGATCTAGGCCCCGTACTGTGACGGGCGGTACCCCAGTAGCCCTGCCATTGTATGGGATCCAATTTCCAATAAGCGCCGTACGTTTTGATTGTGCCCAACTATGTTGGAATGTGAGATGTAAGCATTTCAGCTATTTCTGTATTTTACTTGAAAACCCTAGACACTATTATAATATCACTGGATTTCCTATGAAATGTTTTGGTTAGCGTAAGGTAAAAACTTACCCGTATTTATTTGTGGGGAGTCTTACGTGATACCTTTATTTTCAAATGTTTTTCAAAGTTAAACAACTTTAAACTGTTTACTCATACCAGACCCATGTCTGACCCGGAGTTTATTTTTGTTTTTTCCATAAACTCTCGGGTACCCAAATTTTTACGGGTAGTCAAGGGATTCAAGTTAGCTTTGACGAATTCTGGAGGAGCAATGGAGCAGGAGGCCTCAACGTTGTAGATATATATATAGTTTCGCTGTGTGGGTATCTCTGAGTCATATTGTTTGAGTTGTATTGTATCGAGTTGTATTAACTAGACAGGTGTTTATAACTGTCTAGTATGTGATATATGTATGATTGTCATATGTATTGATATTGTATAACTCTGATATATGTACAAACTATGAATTATTTAAGTGATATATTATATTTTGTTCCGTTCCGCTGTGAGATTCTGATGTTGTTGTTCTTTCTTCTTCTTTCTTTTCTACTTTTATCCCTTTCTTTCTTAATGATGATACGTCTTTCTAGTAGTAGAAGGGCGGGTCGTCACAGTAATGAAACCCACCAGCCTTCGCCCAGACCCCATGAGCTTCGTCCAGACCCCGCCAGCTTCGCCCAGACCCCATCAGCTTCGCCCAGACCCCGCCAGCTTCGCCCAGACCCCGCCAGCTTCGCCCAGACCCCATCAGCTTCGTCCAGACCCCGCTAGCTTCGCCCAGACCACGCCAGCTTCTTCCAAACCCCATCAGCCTTCGCCCAGATCCGCCAGCTTCACCCAGACCCCGCCAGCTTCGCCCAGACCCGCCAGCCTTCGTCCAGACCCGCCAGCCTTCGCCCAGACCCAGCCAGCTTTGCCCAGACCCGCCAGCCTTCGTCCAAACCCCATCAGCCTTCGTCCAGACCCGCCAGCCTTCGTCCAGACCCCGCCGCCTTTGCCCAGACCCGCCAGCCTTCGTCCAGACCCGCCAGCTTCGCCCAGACTCCACCAGCCTTCGTCCAGACCCGCCAGCCTTCGCCCGCCGCAGCCACCCTGTCGAACCAGACCCACCCACCGACTTGGCTGCTAACACCCGAGCCACTGCCTTCACTTCCCTCTTCACTTTGCCTAAGACCTATAGCCAATACATCAATATCACTTTGAACATGCTTTGTATATTCTCTGTTGGAAATTTATATGTCAAATGTTGTTGCATGCATATAGGCTCTACCTCTTAGTATATAGGATTTTCATATAGGTTATGTATATGTCACTTGAAGACCCTCCTTCCTATAGCTAGCCTTTATCAACAGGAATTTGTTCCCAATATGAACAGTGGGTTGCATATGCCGTTATATGGAGCATGTGCTCTGACTTTGTTTTGCTTCTCATTTATCGGCTGCATAACCAAATGAGATTAGAGTGTTTTATATATTAGTATAGCGGTATATACTTTGAAAATTCTAATTTGCTCACATACAGTGTTTTACTGTGTTTGTATCAGCTACTGCTTCGGAGACTTAGACTTTCATCCGACTTGTCGAATCTATCTTGCTTCGTTGTTCGGTATGGTTTATATATATATTCAATTGATATATATTGCAATAAACAAATAGTTGATTTATTTAATTGTTTGAATTGTAGTCTGTGTCGTTTTGCATCGTGCTTGTTCGTGTCTCTTATCTATTCGTCTTCGTGCTTCGTCGTCTTCTCTAACCACGCAAGGTGAATATTTCATTCATGACTCGATCTATTATGCTATGATAATCAAGTGATAAATTGTTGTTTATGTTAATTTGGATGTTAAATTGATGATTGTTAGGATTGTTGAAGTTAGGATTGTAAATCACTATGCAAGTTAAAAATTTAATATTGTTAGTTCACGACAAACAAGTGTGACACTAAAATTTGTTATGTGATGATTGAATTTGGTTGTTAATATAAGTGAATTTGAATATGAAATTGAAATTGATATAGGATAGTCGACAAAATTTAAATTGGACTATATATGTTGAACTTGACCCCTTTAACTGTTAAATCAACCGCCGCGTAGAAATAGCATTAACTACACTTTGAACCATTGTATGTATGATTGATGTAGAAATGTGATAATAGACACCAAGTGAAACCATAAGATAATAATCTTTAATCTACATGAAACGATAGTGTAGATTCTAGGAATAATTATATTAATTTGCTTAAATAACAAATGTAAGTTAATACGATTATTTCGGGATTATTTAATAAAATTGTTAAATTGTTATGTATGGTTGCTATTGCTTGTTTATTTACTTTGACAACATCCCAGTTATCACACTGCAAGTTCCCTTTGCTATGCTTGTTTTATATTGAATGATATTGGGTTGAAATGATAAATACCCATTTGAACAACTTGGCCTAGGATAGAAAATAAAAGTAAGAAGCCCGATTGGTCAACAAAACCATTTTCGAAATTGAAATATATTTTAAATTAAGTAATGAACTTAACAATTTGTTTGGAAATTTAATAACGAACTTAGGGATTTAAGTTGAAATAAATTAACGGATTTAAATTGAAACGGATTAATAACTTACCAAATTGGATAAAATGAATTGAAAATTTAATTGAAATAAGATTTAGGAGCAAGTAAGTTTAGAATTTAATAAGTTAAAGATTTAAAGATTTGTTAGCTTTAGATTCAAATTCATGCTTTAATTAAATAGATTGAACTTGTTATAAGTTAAATTGAGATTTAGGAGATTTGACTTACTAATTTAATGAATTTAAATTAGGGATAATTTAAATTTAAAATGATTTTAAATTTAACTAATTAATCAAATTAGGACATTGCAAATGTAAATAGACTTCTTTGATTAGAAATTTAATTGAATCGGTAAATAAAACAAATGAAGTTTTGAAAAGGGGAATCTAGTTAATAAAGTTGATTTAATCGAATTTATGATTACAATGGATATAAACATAAAGTGACATGAATAGAATTTGTTTTAATAATTTAAACTAAGTTTAGCATTATATTGAATTCGTTGATTTTGAACTAAACTTAATAAGCGACTTTTAGACCTTATTAAATTGAACTTGAATACTTAATTTTATCGTTAACTCAATTGTTTGAACTTAAGATCGTATTTGGAAATATGTTTTAAAATATCTAAAATAAACTGAATCGTGAATTGTCAAATTTTGGAAGTCAAATTTGCACCTTGACTTTTGGACTTTGATTTGTTAAACGTAAATTTAACCGACCATCGGGTAATAAATACGTAGTTATTAAAGAGACCGGGATCGGAAATGGACATACTCTCTGTCGATACCGAAAACCACTTTAATAACTATTATGCGCGAAGTGTTGATCCAGAATGAAGTGGATGGTTTGGTGAACGCGTTGACTAAAGAAAGAGAACGATATTGGATTACCCCTGACATGACTAAAACAGGAGCCGCGCCGGGCCATTGAGGATCGCCACCTCTAGCGGACACGCTTCTTCGATGCCATATCTATTACTTTTGTGATTCGATTTGGGTGCACCCTTTGATTTGGGAGTGTTGTTTCGCGGTGTTGAGATAGTAGCTACTATGCTCAACATCAGTCCGGATCACGCAACTACTAGTATCCTAGTTGGTATTGCCTCATGTACCTTGTCATACTGATTATCCTATTCGCGACCACTACGTTTTGATTTGTACCTTGAGTATATGGATTGCCCTCTGGTGACTTCCGGTTTTGGGGAAACTACGGTCTTGTATATGCTTTTGGGAATATAAAATGTGTTAAGGGGAATTATGGTAACGCTTAACGCTATTTTAATATTCTATTTTACTGATTAGATATTACCTACATACCGTATCATATATATAGATAGTTTATCGGATCCTTAGAGATGTTATTTTATTCATCTTTGAGTTATGGACTTTATTTTTTGCAATTGATTATCCTGCATAAGATTTTGAGTCCTGACTCGAGTGTTTCTTTTGTATATGCTCGGGTCAGTCTGAAGCTATCCAGTTTGCTGATCAAGGTTGTTTGAAGATGTTGAAGACTTAGCATTTATCTTTATCAGTCTATTTCTATTCTAGTATTGTTGTTCTTGTCTGTTGGACATTTATGTATTTCCTTTCAGTCACTTTATGTTTAGACATTGTTGTATTTCATATAGTAGCTTCATGAACTGCTATTATGACGATGTATTTTCCGCTGCATTATTCTGTGACTGTTCTGTGTCTGTGATGTTGTATTGATTCTCATTTACATTTATTTATATATAATCCCATAATGATTCGTGTTTTGTATTATTTAAGTTGACATGTATGGATTATTGTCAATTTAAATGGTCCAAATATACGGGTTGTTACAACTATGCGAATATGTGTCCAAAACCCCATTCTTGTCGCTATTGCAAGAAACCGAGTCATCTTTTATCTTCGTGTCCTAAGCTTCCAAACAAATGGGAAGGAAAGCTGCAAGCCCCTAGCAACTCTTCTCTTAGTCAAGGTATTTTTCATTCAATCTTTGATGGCATTGTTTTAATTCGTGAACTTTCTATTTGAGTTCTTTTTGATATGGGTTTCATCTCACTATTTTATATCAAAAGAACTTGTCGATTCTTTTTCTTTGAAAATATTTTGGGCTTGATGACTTCTTTGAGGATTGCGAATCCGGATGGTAGATCCGCAACACTCAATTTGCTTTTATTTGATGTCGAAATTATTTTATGTGAATTATCTTTCCGAGCCGATATTTTCACTTAGGCTTCGGAATTTACTTTTGTATGGATTGGCTTAATCGTTGTGAAGCCCATATCCTATTTTCTCGTGTGGACTTTTCCTCTTCGACATTTCCAATCTGTTAAGCAGATTTCTATTTTTCCTTTATGATTTTGATTCCAACTTAATGGCATCATTTTATTCCTTAAGCCCACTTATAAGCAAAGTGTTGTTTCTCTTATCTAAATAGTTGAGAAATTTTCCTGTATTTTTGAGTTTATCTTAGGATTATCACCTAAGAAATCTTTTATGTGGTGTTAAGGTCTTTCTAGTTCGACCTTGCCACCGATTTTCATTTGGCTACGAGTTGCGGGAGTTCGCATTCCACTTATCGCATTCCGCACTCGTTATGATTCTTATGGATGACTTATTATGTCATTCAAATTGTCCAGCTTATTTCATCCATTTTATAAATCGAATATTCTATGAATATTTCAATGAGACCATTCTTTTATTTATTGGTTTTTGGATGAAAATAGCAATTTAAAATTTTGAAAATCTTTTTCATAAGATTTATTTATAAGTACAATTTGATTTTTGTTCTTAAAATGAACAAAGAATATTCCTAAAAGTTTTTAAGAAACATGTTTATTATCTAGAAGATGATTTTGTGATTGTATTGCCCATTTAGTGTGTTAAGAATTCTGGTCGATGCGCTTGATCAACGTTATCGATAAGAATCTCCTAAACGCTTTGATGTGACAATCGGACACGATATATTGACTTGTAAAAATGTAAATTTTTGTAGAAAGATTATTACATTAAAAAAATGTAATTTTGAAAGTTTTAACTTTTCGGGAAAGGAGAATTATTTAAAAGAAGTTCTTTCTTTCGATACTCTTATTCTTGTGATTCCTGGAGGGGAACCAAGACTTTGCTATTTGTACCGATACTAGTCGTATTGGTTTGGAATGCCATTCTCTTGTGAAGGAGAACATGCTATCACTTGTGCTTCTAAATCATTATAGCTTATCGAGACTAGATATGCCACTCATGATCTAGTGTTCGTGGCTATTGTCTTTGCTTTTGATTCATCGGATGTACCGTTGTACTACATCGATGTCTTTGCTATTTGATTCATTGGATGTACCGTTGTACTACATCGATGTCTTTGCTAATTGATTCATCGGATGTACCGTTGTACTACATCGATGTCTTTGCTATTTGATTCATCGGATGTACCATTGTACTACATTGATGTCTTTGCTAATTGATTCATCGGATGTACCGTTGTACTACATCGATGTCTTTGCTAATTGATTCATCGGATGTACCGTTGTACTACATCGATGTCTTTGCTATTTGATTCATCGGATGTACCCTTGTACTACATCGATGTCTTTGCTATTTGATTCGTCGGATGTACCGTTGTACTACGTCGACGTCTTTGCTATTTGATTCTTCGGATGTACCGTTGTACTACATCGATGTCTTTGCTATTTGATTCATCGGATGTACCGTTCGTACTACATCGATGTCTTTCCTTTTGATTCATCGGATGTACCGTTGTACTACATCGATGTCTTTGCAATTTGATTCATCGGATGTACCATTGTACTGCATCGATGTCTTTGCTATTTGATTCATCGGATGTACCGTTTGTACTACATCGATGTCTTTCCTTTTGATTCATCGGATGTACCATTGTACTACATCGATGTCTTTGCTATTTGATTCATCGGATGTACCGTTGTACTACATCGATGTCTTTGCTACTTGATTCATCGGATGTACCGTTGTACTACATCGATGTCTTTGCTATTTGATTCATCAGATGTACCGTTGTACTACAACGATGTCTTTTCTATTTGATTCATCGGATGTACCGTTGTACTACACCGATGTCTTTGCTATTTGATTCATCGGATGTACCGTTGTACTACATCGATGTCTTTGCTATTTGATTCATCGGATGTACCGTTGTACTACATCGATGTCTTTGCTATTTGATTCATCGGATGTACCGTAGTACTACATCGATGTCTTTGCTATTTGATTCATCGGATGTACCGTTGTACTACATCGATGTCTTTGCTTTTGATTCATCGGATGTACCGTTGTACTACATCGATGTCTTTGCTATTTGATTCATCGGATGTACCGTTGTACTACATCGATGTCTTTGCTATTTGATTCATCGGATGTACCGTTGTACTACATCGATGTCTTTGCTATTTGATTCATCGGATGTACCGTTTGTACTACATCGATGTCTTTGCTTGGGTTCATTGGGCGTACCGTTTTTGTACTACGCTGATGTACCAAATTGTTCGAGTTTCTAGTTCCTCGGACGCACCGTTTTTGTACTACGCCGTTGCACCGGCTCAATTTTCAGCTATTCTTGACGTTCCCCACGTCTTTTATCTACGTAAATGCCTCAGGGATTCCGGTTTTCATTCTTGAGCGCGGTGTTATTGAGAAATTGAAGTTTCACCAAATTTGACTTTTGAGCAACATTCTATTCGCATCATTGCTTCGGAGGTTGAGCGCCTTCGATATAAAGATGTTCTTCTTGTGAGGGTTCAATGGTTCTCAAATCCTTAGGATTGCTCATGTGAAATCTTGAGAATTCATCGAACGAAAACTTTCGGATTTACTCCTTCGTGCTCTTTATGGTGAACTTCTTGATTCAAATTTTCTTTTGTGTTAATATGCTTCTATGGTTGTTACTTCTTATATTTCCTTCTTAATTATTGCGAGGACGCAATTTCTTTAAGGAGGGGAGTCTGTAACAACCCGCATATTTATCGATTCTATATTTAAATATTGTATTTAAATATTTTATCGTTCGTCGGATTTTGGTCCGAAAAGCTACTTTTTGCATACGGTCGAATTAGGACTCGAGACCACCCCCATTGAGTTCAAAATGCCGTTTGCATACGGTCGTGGCTATTGTCTTTGCTTTTGATTCATCGGATGTACCGTTGTACTACATCGATGTCTTTGCTATTTGATTCATTGGATGTACCATTGTACTACATCGATGTCTTTGCTAATTGATTCATCGGATGTACCGTTGTACTACATCGATGTCTTTGCTATTTGATTCATCGGATGTACCGTTGTACTACATCGATGTCTTTGCTATTTGATTCGTCGGATGTACCGTTGTACTACGTCGATGTCTTTGCTATTTGATTCATCGGATGTACCGTTCGTACTACATCGATGTCTTTCCTTTTGATTCATCGGATGTATCGTGGTACTACATCGATGACTTTGCTATTTGATTCATCGGATGTACCGTTGTACTACATCGATGTCTTTGCTATTTGATTCATCGGATGTACCGTTTGTACTACATCGATGTCTTTCCTTTTGATTCATCGGATGTACCGTTGTACTACATCGATGTCTTTGCTATTTGATTCATCGGATGTACCGTTGTACTACATCGATGTCTTTGCTATTTGATTCATCGGATGTACCGTTGTACTACATCGATGTCTTTGCTATTTGATTCATCGGATGTACCGTTGTACTACAACGATGTCTTTTCTATTTGATTCATCGGATGTACCGTTGTACTACACCGATTTCTTTGCTATTTGATTCATCGGATGTACCGTTGTACTACATCGATGTCTTTGCTATTTGATTCATCGGATGTACCGTTGTACTACATCGATGTCTTTGCTATTTGATTCATCGGATGTACCGTTGTACTACATCGATGTCTTTGCTATTTGATTCATCGGATGTACCGTTGTACTACATCGATGTCTTTGCTTTTGATTCATCGGATGTACCGTTGTACGACATCGATGTCTTTGCTTTTGATTCATCGGATGTACAGTTGTACTACATCGATGTCTTTCCTTTTGATTCATCGGATGTACCGTTGTACTACATCGATGTCTTTCCTTTTGATTCATCGGATGTACCGTTGTACTACATCGATGTCTTTGCTTTTAATTCATCGGATGTACCGTTGTACTACATCGATGTCATTGCTTTTGATTCATCGGATGTACCGTTGTACTACATCGATGTTTTTGCTTTTGATTCATCGGATGTACCGTTGTACTAGATCGATGTCTTTGCTTTTGATTCATCGGATGTACCGTTGTACTACATCGATGTCTTTGCGTTTGATTCATCGGATGTACCGTTGTACTACATCGATGTCTTTGCTTTTGATTCATCGGATGTACCGTTGTACTACATCGTTGTCTTCGCTATTTGATTCATCGGATGTACCGTTGTACTACATCGATGTCCTTGCTATTTGATTCATCGGATGTACCGTTGTACTACATCGATGTCTTTGTTATTTGATTCATCGGATGTACCGTTGTACTACATCGATGTCTTTGCTATTTGATTCATCGGATGTACCGTTGTACTACATCGATGTCTTTGCTATTTGATTCATCGGATGTACCGTTGTACTACATCTATGTCTTTGCTATTTGATTCATCGGATGTACCGTTGTACTACATCTATGTCTTTGCTATTTGATTCATCGGATGTACCGTTGTACTACATCGATGTCTTTCCTTTTGATTCATCGGAGGTACCGTTGTACTACATCGATGTCGTTGCTATTTGATTCATCGGACGTACCGTTGTACTACATCGATGTCTTTGTTATTTGATTCATCGGATGTACCGTTGTACTACATCGATGTATTTGCTTTTTATTCATCGGATGTACCGTTGTACTACATCGATGTCTTTGCTTTTGATTCATCGGATGTACCGTTGTACTACATCGATGTCTTTCCTTTTGATTCATCGGATGTACCGTTGTGCTACATCGATGTCTTTGCTATTTGATTCATCGGATGTACCGTTGTCCTACATCGATGTCTTTGGTATTTGATTCATCGGATGTACCGTTGTACTACGTCGATGTCTTTGCTATTTGATTCATTGGATGTACCGTTGTACTACATCGATGTCTTTGATATTTGATTCATCGGATGTACCGTTGTACTACATCGATGTCTTTGCTATTTGATTCATCGGATGTACCATTGTACTACATTGATGTCTTTGCTATTTGATTCATCGGATGTACCGTTGTACTACATCGATGTCTTTGTTATTTGATTCATCGGATGTACCGTTGTACTACATCGATGTCTTTGCTATTTGATTCATCGGATGTACCGTTGTACTACATCGATGTCTTTGCTATTTGATTCATCGGATGTACCGTTTGTACTACATCGATGTCTTTGCTTGGGTTCATTGGGCGTACCGTTTTTGTACTACGCTGATGTCCCAAATTGTTCGAGTTTCTAGTTCCTCGGACGCACCGTTTTTGTGCTACGCCGTTGCACCGACTCAATTTTCTGCTATTCTTGACGTTCCCCACGTCTTTTATCTACGGAAATGCCTTAGGGATTCCGGTTTTCATTCTTGAGCCCGGTGTTATTGAGAAATTGAAGTTTCACCAAATTTGACTTTTGAGCAACATTCTATTCGCATCATTGCTTCGGAGGTTGAGCGCCTTCGATATAAAGATGTTCTTCTTGTGAGGGTTCAATGGTTCTCAAATCCTTAGGATTGCTCATGTGAAATCTTGAGAATTCATCGAACGAAAACTTTCAGATTTACTCCTTCGTGCTCTTTATGGTGAACTTCTTGATTCAAATTTTCTTTTGTGTTAATATGCTTCTATGGTTGTTACTTCTTATATTTCCTTCTTAATTATTGCGAGGACGCAATTTCTTTAAGGAGGGGAGTCTGTAACAACCCGCATATTTATCGATTCTATATTTAAATATTTTATTTAAATATTTTATCGTTCGTCGGATTTTGGTCCGAAAAGCTACTTTTTGCATACGGTCGAATTAGGACTCGAGACCACCCCCATTGAGTTCAAAATGCCGTTTGCGACCTTTTTGAGTATAAACTTCGATATGTTTGGAGAAAGTTGAATTTTGCTACTTTTTGCTTTGGCTTTGGTTTGGGCTGAGCCAATTAACCACTTACTAACTCAGTCCTAACCCCCTCTCCTCTTCATTACTTCATTCTAATTCCTAACTCTTCAAGCTTTCAACAATGGTGGAAGAGAAAAAGAATTAAAACTCCAAAACCCTAGTTTCTCTTGCTAGCTCAAGTTCTTGCTCCAAACTAATAGAAGAACCCATTGGTAAGCTTCTCTTCATCTTCTCCAACTCTTTCTCCATTCAATTTCAGAAAATTCCTAAACCTAATTTAGGGAATGTTTCTCTTTTAAGCTTAGATTCAAGCTTGTTGAGTTGGAATTGAAGAGTGCTTGTTCTTGCCATTGCTTTCAAGCTTCATCTTCATAAATTTAGTTCAAAGGTGAGATTTTTAATCTCACATCTATGCTTATAATTCTCTTCGATTGTTAGGTATGAATTCCTAACACTTATTCATGTGCATTTGATTTTGATTTGGATTGCTTTTGTGAGTATTCCAATTTTTAGTGTTTTGAGTTCAATTCATTAAAAATCCTAACTTTGATGTTTGAACATGTTTTTGGTGATGCATCGAGGAGCTTATAGGGCCGGGTAGTCGATTGACATAAACCCTTAGCGCCGTTGCTCGTGCGAATGCAATTTGGTCAAGATTGAACCTCATTTGTAATAGGCATGGATGAGGCTAGAAACAGGCTCGGCCGACCAACCCCCTGGTCCGGTCGACCGACCTGCTTCTAAGTGCATAAGCACTTTCTGTTTTAGGGTCCGGTCGACCGACTAAAGGGGTTCGGCCGACCGACCTACTTCCCGAGGATTTTTGTGGAACAGGGTCCGGTCGACCGACCCCCTGGTCCGGTCGACCGACCTGATGATTTTTGCCAGATTAGCCTATTTCGCTAATCCGTTTGAATATCCAACTTTAATCGATTCGTGTGGTCTCCCTTTTGTTGTTGTCATTTATTATAGACTTTGATGACCTTTTCTTTGGGAATTTTAGATATATCCACTTTGATGGATTTTATATCGATTTCTTTGGATTTTATTCACGTCTTCGAATGTGAATTTTTATGCCTGATTGTTTCTACAATCACTTCTATGATTTGTCACTTTAAAATATAAAGGTTTTCTATACTAGTAGTAAATATCAAAACTCTTTCTTCAAATGATTTCAACACTATTTTATTACAAAGCTCGTTTTCTCAAACCGATTTCCAATCTATTAGTATATACAAACCTTTACCTCACTCGTATGAGAAATCTAATTAAACGACTTAGTAAAACAAGTGGCATGAAACGCTTGCGTTTACTTCGTCGGTTAATTCTTGGACTTGTTCGATTGAATATCTTGTGACAATTTTCTAGTGGAGATCTACAATTTGTTCGTAAATATTTAAGTTAAGCTAGTGGTTATGGGACATGAAGCTAAGCTCATATATTTACTAGCTTACTGTAATCGACACTTCACTTTGATCATGACGATCATTTTATGTTTTAGACTAGCATTGAGCAATGTCTTAGAGATTTTGGTTCATCGGATGTCTCGCTGTAAGACGTCGTTGTTCCCTTTGATTGTGATTTGGTTCATCGGATGTCCTGCTGTACGACGTCGTTGTTCCCTTTAATTGTGATTTGGTTCATCGGATGTCCCGCTGAACGACGTCGTTGTTCCCTTTGATTGTGATTTGGTTCATCGGATGTCCCGCTGTACGACGTCGTTGTTCCCTTTTTATTGTGATTTGGTTCATCGGATGTCCCGCTGTACGACGTCGTTCCTTTTTATTGTGATTTCTGGATTTCGTGTGTTGATTTCTGGAATTTATGTTCCACCAACTTTTACGATTGGCATTGATATATATGTCATTTATTGTGGCTTGGTGAATGAAATTAGGAGTATGACATTCCTTTTTATCTTGAGTAGATTATTGTGATATTGATTAATCTCTTGTTGATTTTCAATTACTTATTTATCACAGCTTGGCATTGTGATTATTATATGTTTATGTCATATCTCTTATTATATATCACTTCATCTGTTATTTATAGCTAGACTGATCCGTTTATTATTTTCTTCTTAAATAATACTCGGGTCAGACTGAGATTTTACAGGTGCTTCCTCATGGCTTCCTATCCGGAACCATCTTCTGACTTTTGGCTAACTACTCTAGTTTAGTAGTTTTTGTTGTATACATTTGAGATACAGACTCTATGATGTATACTTATTCTTTTGTCTAGCACTTGTATCTATTCCTTTGTATTATTGTGGATCCTTTTGACCACTACTCTGATGTACACTTTCATGTGTAATATTCATATCTATTTCCGCCTTTGTGATATGCTGTGACTGATTTGTGTTATGTTTATTTCTATATTTGTTTCCGAAGATATTATAGCCACTGTGTAGTAGCTTTGAGTTTGTGTCGGTATGTCGGATTTCCGTTATACCATCTGACATATCGGTGCTCGCGCAAAGCAATTACACGGATGGTCGCTCCTCAACAGCCTTATTCTCCGTGCTAGTTGACAACGTTACTCTGTAGTGTTCTTGGCTAGCGTGGGTATAGAGGTGGGGCGTCACAAGTGATCTAAAGCCTGTAAGAATAAATTACCAAGGTTAATGTGTATTAAGATGGAAGTAACCGGTGCATGTTGTTTAAAATAATTTTCATGTACATATATAAATATGTGAGTAAATCTTACCTTCTTAAACAGTTTCGAAATCAGTAGCAATCTCAGGTTTAAAAGCATACCTCTGTTTTGCATATATTGTGAGTAAACAAGCCTTTAATCTGTTTTCAGTCTTGATGCATGCAGAAATCTAGAAGAAAATTGGTAATTAGTGTTTACATGATTGCTTTATGTGATCATATGAGTATATATGTGAATTTGATTGGGAACGTATGCCTGTTTGCAAGATTCTTGTTCTGTTCTTTTTTTCAGGGTATAACATCTGGAAAAGAAAAAGGAAATTTTGTTTTCCATCTCTAAATCTTCTTTAGAACAAGATGTATATACAAATTTTGTCAATTATACCAGGATATAAATTTAAATATATATATATATATATATATATATATATATATATATATTTCAAGATCAATCTGGAGCTACTTTTAACAAAGTAGTAAGAAGATCAGTAGATTTTAAAACCTATCAAAAATCTCGATTTCAATAATTGGTTGATTCAGGTGTATAATCTGTTTAGCCATCAAAAACTAGAATTTTTAAAATTATAATCAAGATTTTTAGGGTTTTATTTCAAGAGAAATGACATGATGAACGGGTTTTGGGTTTAGAGTAATTTCTGTTGATCAAAAGATTTTGGGATCTCGTGTTCAGGAAGGAAGATAGCTTGGAGGTAGTCTGAGTCGTTAAAAATGGTCATGGATTTTTAAAGCTACCATGGCGATGGATAGACGCCGATCTAGGGTTTAAGGTGAAGTTTTCATTGTAATGGGTTTCTGGGAAATTGTGTTCTCGACATCGAATCGAGTTGAGATGGAGTTGCGGGGATAGGAACGTGAGATGTAGGTGGTGGTCCAGGCAAATAACCATGGTCTCTAATGAACGGAGATGGAAGTAGTCGAAAAGATTGACGTTGGGTCTCAAGATGATGGGTTTGTATTTGCGTGATTTGATTTCACAGTGAAGTTGGGTTTTCTGGAAGGTCGATCGCGATGGAGTGGTTGTAAATGACTTGTCTGAGGTCACGGTGGCGATCGGAGTTGGGTCGCGCCGCCGTGCATGTGCACGGCAGCGGTGATGGGTGTCAATGCCGTGTGGGTGTGTGACTCGAGTCGTACTCGAGTAAAAAAAAGTGGAAGCTTTGGGATTTTTGCTCGTGTGCGTGAATTGATTCCTGATGCTAATTACTTGGTTAAAACTTAACTACAGAAAAAAAAAGATGGGGAAGAAGAAGTTGTGTACAGGGAAGACTCGGGGAAATGGTGTTTGACTCGATGTATAACTCGAGTAGACCAATGGAAATCTCGGGTTTATCAATACTACACTGTTTCATTATAAAGGTAAAGTTAAGAAACCTGTTTGTACAAGTTCTGAGCTCTATAACTTAATAAAGGGATTAGTTGTTTTAGTCAAGAATCTAATACAAGTCTTATTTTTTAGTTAATACATTAACAATGTTTTTAACACTTAGTTAATATTTTATTAAGTAGTTAATTTCAATGAAGTATAAAGTAAATTAACATTTTAAAGTTTGTAGTTAATATTAAATTGATTTTCAAAGTTTAAAGGAGATTCTTTGAAAACATTAGTTAAGTTGAATAATTAATATCAATTAATTATTTTAGAATGTAATTAAGAATAATTACATTATAATTATAATTAGAGTTTGGATTAATTAATGATTAATTGATAAATAAATTTGTAATTAACTACTTAAAGTTAATTAACGAATGGTTAGTAGTTAAGTAATTAAGTAATTTAATTCACAAATGACTAATGATTAATTAACTGGTAATTAAGGAATATTTGATTTATAATTAAATTATGCTAACCAATAAATAAGGTTTATTAATTAATGGTCAAAGAATAATTAATCTGCACTTAAGATTTATTAATTTGGGGTTTAAGGGTAATTAAAGAGTAGATTACCCGATTGAAATTAATTTGTTAATTAAAGGTAATCTCTTGCAGATTAATTAAATAATAAATAATTGATGAGATTTAGTGAAGTAATTTATAATTACAAGATGTAATAAATTAAAAGGAATTACTTCATGGGTAGCAATCAAAGGGTAATTGCTTGGGTAAGCAATTACATAGGGGTAATTACTGTTTGTGCGTAATTAGGGTTGATTACTGGATGCAATTAATTCATGGAGTTTGGTTAAGTATAATTACTTAATGAAAGTAATTAGATAATGATGATAATCTTAATGGAATTAAAGAATAATTAATCATGAAAGATTAATTAAGATGAACGATTATGGGATGGTAAATCAATCGGGTTGAAATTTATTAATAAGCAGGATTTAAAGATGATTGATTCAATTATGGTTAACTAGATTTATTCGAGATGGTGTGATTTATTTATCTTGCTTATGAATGGTTAAATGATAATTAAATACCCTGAATTGATTGATACCCTGATATGAAAAGGTTAGTGATATGATGTGTTTGGTGGGCAATGATAGATTGGTTTTTTGTTAATGATGAATTACAGAGTAAAAGGGTGACACCTTTTAAAAGTTGAGTTGCATTTCACCTGAATGACATGTGTTAAGATAAATTGAATTCGAAGAGACCGGAGTCGGGTATTAGTTAATACCCGAAACCACTTCGATTCTTTATAATTGATACGTGAACTTAATAGGGTATAATGGAAAGATTTAAATGGATTGAACCATATAATCTAAGTTCTGACACTTAATTGCTTTATAAAATAAGTGATGTCTATATCAACTTGTAAAGTTGTAAATTGATATACATACCCCGGGTTTATGTGAGCTGTATACTTTTGTATTACATGTTAGATGGGTTTACTCACGCTGGTTTCCAGCCTGACCCGGGTGTTACTTTGATGTAATGCTCGGGTCAGACCGAGTATTACAGATTTTTCAGGTAAGGACGTTCTGGAGCTCAGGAGGCGAGCTGGATGGCAGGGACGAATAGAGGGTATCCACTGTGATATTGTAGTATCTGGACATGATTGTTTTGTCCAATGTTCATGTAACTCTGATGTGTTTAATGTAAATTAACAGCTATAGTTTTCTTTGTATAACTGTATAACTGCTATTTATTTGATATTATATTTTACCCGCTGCGAATGTGAGATTGTGTGTTTCTTTCTGTTCTTCTTCTATCTCTATCTTCTTTCTCTTTCTTCTTTTTACTAACTATCTAGAAATTTCGGGATCGAAATTTTCGGGTCGTTACAAGACCCCTGTCTGACCCGAGTGTTTTTTTTTGTTTTATTAAACTCTTGGGTACTCATATTATGTATGAGTAGTCAAGTGATTCAGTTTTTCTTGACGAATTCTGAAGGAGATATGGAGCAGGAGGCTTCCACATGTAGATATATTATGGTTCCGCTGTGTTTGTTTGGTATCTGTATCAGTATCTTGAGTTGTATAGTTAGTCAGATGTTTATAACTGTCTAATATGTGTTGTATAAGTTGTGTACTCAGATGTAATATGATACTCTGTAATATTTTATGATATTTATTATATTTCATTCGTTCCGCTGTGAGTTCTCTGTTGTTGTTGTGTTTTCTTCTCTTTCTTTCTTTTCTTCTTCTACCCCTTTCTTTCTTCAAGATGATGCGATTTTCTGGAGATAAAAAGTCGGGTCGTCTCAAAATTTATTCGAGTATAATTCTTAAATAATTCAATTCAAACCAATTTCATATTTATCTTCCAACTTAATTTTTATTTATGTCATTAAAACTCTATAAATACAATATCTTAAAAAGGTACCTAACCATATAATATAAAATAATCAAACTCCATTATTAAGCTTATTTTTACTAAACAAATTTATACACAAGAATTTAACTATATATATATATATATAGAAATATTTATATAATATCAAAAATTAATATTTATTAAACCGTATATTTCTTTCCAAAACCATAGAAATCATTTCAAAATATTTTTGTATATAGACCATGGTGTCTGTGTATAATTTTCTACCCTATGGTCAAGTGATACAGATATTTATCATTTCAATCCGTAATTTAAAATAAAAATACGGTTATATATCATTTCAAACCGCAATCCTGAATGAAATAAAATGCATAACAACTTGTAGTCTATAACAACATAAAATACAACATCCATTCACCCAATATCAATCATCAACCATTTATCACAATCATCATCCAATTCAAACAATAACATCAATATAGAATAGAAATAAACAGCAAGTAATTACTGGCAGTTTATATTCAATAATAAATTAATTTAACTGGCAATTTATGCGCAATAACAAAACTGAATACCAATTTAATTCAATAAATTCAATTTTAACTGGAATGATGACAAAAAAAATACCAAATAGTAATAAATAAATTTCTAATCATATCAGAAATTAATTTAACACACACAAGAAATTTTAGAAGTTGTGAGTGGGTTAAAACACTCACCTTTTGAATTTAAATCCAATTTAAACCCAAAAATTGAACAGTCTCAGAATTCGTCCAAACAAGCACCAAAATGTCCGAAATTCCAATACGAACCTAGCGGAGCAAACCGCGCGCGAAACGGATCTCGTATGCGAATAATACGCGTATTAGAACAATTGAAAATTAAATTAAAATTAAAAATAGAAATAAATAACGTTACACATTACTGCCACGTCAGCGTCAATGCTCCATCCTTTGGAACCCTAGCTCACGAGTGAATTTCCTGAGACCGAACATCGCACGAAGCCGTCGACCTTCAGTGCCAAACGCACGTCGCGAGAGATGCTGCTTCCACGATCAGGTGATGCTGCCATGTTCCCCTCTTCCAGCCGCCCAAGGCCAACATGGCGCGAACGCCTCCGACTCCTCCTTTCAACACCGCCGCCAAAAACATTCAACCCAAAAAGCACGGCGAATTTGACCACTACGAGATGCACGACTACATCCCCGAGACCTGCTCGCCGAACTCTTCACATCGGCACCAGCCGATCGTCGATTGGTCGACGATCCGCCTTTGGATCGTCGGAAATCCATATGAATGGGCGTAACTGATTCCTGATTTCTGGGTAAACAGTGCACTGATTTGGAAAACGAATCACACCAGAAGATTATCTTTTAGAGAGCTTCAGATTGATATAAAATAAGATATAGTTTGAAGAGTTTGAATTTTTGGCTTTGAATTTGAATTGCAATTGCAATTGGATTTGGAATTGTCTGCCATTGAGATGAGGAGGTGAGGAGGCATTATACGTACAGAATAATGAACAATGAGGAATAATTAGGGTTTATAACGAGGTATAAATAGGCAAGGCTGAAAATAGAATAGATGGACCAGATTAATAAACGTGTTGAACGATAAAATGGCCCAAAAAGCCCGTTCTGACTCCGGAATGAAATTGGGTCAACCCATATATCAAAATAGATGTTTTAAAATATTTTAAAATTAATGGAATAGGTTTCACGTCCAAATTCCATCGCATTAAGAAGTTATGCTAAAATCAAATTATTTCAAATTGTTTTCAATTCATTTCAGTTTCATTGATTTCAAGGCGTTTCGAGTTCGTAAGATCAAACGATAAGTCCGATCGTTACGAAACTTGAAATCCTACAATAGTTCACTGTTATGGATCCGACGAAAGTGATCTTGTCAAAATCCGAGTCAGTGGCCAAAATGGTATTTTCCAGTTAATTAAATAAATTAATAATTAATTAATTAAATCACTTTTCAATTTCAATTCCAAAATTAGCAATTCTTATCATTTTTGATTTCTTAAACAATTACAGAAATTTAAACAGATTTAGATGTCAATCAAAGTTGATTAATTCATCACTTTCCATGTTTAATTTACATTCCACTAAATTCGTAAATTATAAATTAAATTACCAATAATTCCATTTAATTGACTTTTCATTCTGTTACTCAATTTCATTGCTATCAAATAGATAAAATTAACATTGGATTCAAAATCCATTACAAATATTCTCACATTTCATCTAAATTCCCATTTATATAATATTTAAATATTTAATTTCATTTAATTGCAATTAATCCTATTATTATAAATTAAATTCCAATATATTGATAAAACTTTATTTCCATCCTTTTATTCAACTTAATGTCATATTATAAATAAAGTTGACATTATTTCTAGTTATTTTCTTAATTTACACTAACGTAACATTTAATTAGATTTATTTCACTGATTACCAGTTTTAAATTTTATAGACTAAATAAATGGTTAGCTTATAATACTTGTAACCATTAACGTTAAATTACAATTATAAGTATTGCTAACAAACAAATGTTAAACTTGATTACATAACACGGTTCTTATCCAATTTTCATAAATTTTATACTAATTCGTCAATTAGTTCAATAGCTACACTTTTTTCCTTATATTCAATTCACAGTCAAGTATAACATATTTTCATTAATTGGCATTTCATTCAATCCATTAATTACTAACTTTAATTAGCATTGTTTACCTTGCATTCTCGTTATTTTTTCATAAATATGATTCCCAATTTTATTTCTTTTAGTATTAATTACACAATCATATTAAATTAACAATTTCAATTTTTTTAATTTATTCCAGATTTAATTACCAAAATCTTATTGAATTAACAATTTTTAATTATCGAAATTTACGGGACGTTACACTCTCCTCCACTTAAAACTTTTCGTCCCCGAAAAGGAAAAGAAGGGAAAAGAAGAAATAAGAAATCAATATATGTAACAGCCCGCAAATCCGTACCCCTTGAATTAACCCTATTCTACAATAGTCAACTCAAGTTGCACAGAAGTACGAACCATTTGGGTTTAAGAAGAAGAGGTAGAAGAAGAGAAAACAAAATCAACATCAGAATCTATCCATCGCAGCGGAATAAAATATAATAGATAATATATAATCTTTACTCAACATCAAATATTTTTGTTTGTATATTACATCATCAGAGTACATCAATCACAGCTCAACATCACGATCATATAATGAATATACAACAACTCAGAATACACAACTCAACAGCGGAATATATATAAATAAATACGAGAATACGTGTCGTCATCCTGCTCGTCTCCTGAGCTCCATAGCATCAAATCCTGTATCCTATAATACTCGGTCTGACCCGAGCATTACAGTTAAATAATACCCGAGTCAGTCTGGAATACCAGCGTGAGAAAATCACACCCAGTTGATTATTAAAGTTTCAAAATCCTTTGAAAACAAAAGCATCTCGTAAGACCACGCCACAAATAAACATGTCGGGTTTTTACCTTACGATAGCTAAAACAATTGTTATAGAAATCCTCTGATATTATAATAGGGTCTATATACAAATACTTATAAAATAGCCGAAATTGTTACATGATTAAATTCCAGCTACTAGCCACAGAGTGGGTAATACAAACAAAACTCGTACAAGGCTCGTAGGGAAAATGGATTTCCAACAATGACTAGGCACTGGGGTACCACCTGTCACAGTACGGGGCCTAGATCACCGTACCGAGGACTACTCCCTTCATCCCCTGCAACACAAGGCCGGAACCATTCCTTACTGAACAGTCCCGAACAAGATAAACCCCGTGGTTGGCGCGACCAACCACCCACTAAGCCGAAATATAATAAGGGACATCTAGACAGGGGAATTATCTTGTCCTGCTTGGGCATGACCCACCTAACCTTGCTGCATATCCCCTGATTTTCAGTCATTCCCATTTGATGAGGCTTGAGGCTAAGCGTTACCTTTTTAGAACGTTTTTACTTAGAATGCCCATCGCCCACCTGACGATGTTTCGCAAGCATTCATCCATACAAGTCCGTCCTGGGTTCGAACGGAACCGAAGGCACTACTCCTACTACATCCATTTTGGAAATATCCTCAGGATTAGTAGCGACTAGCCCTTGTACTTCACTGCTCCATCTTCGACTCCGAACACGTTACACGAAACGTACAAACCGGATCGAAGTGGTTTTCGAGAAATAAATCTCGATCCCGGTCTCTTCGAAACGATCAACGTATTTGTCCAATATTGATAGTCGGTTATTTAACTATCAATTTATATCCACAAACAATCATCAACCAATAAATAATTTTCCAAATTATTTATTTATCTCCAAAAATATCTTCACAAGATATATTTCTATTTTCAATCCTTTGAAAACAGTTTCAAACCATCTTTCTTTCCAGAATAAACTTTTCCAAATATTTTCTATCTCCTCTGAAATCACCAAGCATGAAACTAGATTTTAAAAATGAATTTTAAAACATTTTACTTTGAAATATATACTTTTAAACAGCTAAGTTAAATTTCTTCAATATTTGTAAAATACTTACTATATGAGCATTTGAAAATAAAGTTACTTAATAGAATATAAAACTAGAATTTCACTTTTGAAAACAAAACACTAGGTCATCTTTTTAAGTAATTACTACTATATTAGATTTTGAGAAAATACTTACCCTTTGAATTTTAAATATTGGATATAATAAATTTTTCAAAACTTGCTTTTTAAAAACAACTTTAAAACCCTTTTAACTTATATTTAAAAACTCGCTTTGAAAACATACCTGGTTATTCGAGGAGAATTTTCCAACTTCAATCAATTGAATCAATTTTCCAAATTGATTTTCAACTTATTTTATTTGAAATAAATTTCTTCACTTATTCAGTTCATTTCAAAATTCATTAATTATTGACTTAATTATAATTGTTATTATTTTCCCTTTTATTTTACATCTTTAACTGAAATATACACATTTCATATTTTTTTTTTTCATTTCTTCTTTATTCTTCTAGAATAATTTAAATCCTAAATTTGAAATAATTGTTTTATTCTTTTAAACAGTAACATTGAAATTTTAAGTTTTCTTAACTTTCTGTTTATTCAAAAATTCCTTTCCATATACAGGATTCATTAATTAGCATTTTGGAAACACTAATATTCTTATCAATTCATTTTAAATTTATTTACATTCTTTATAATTATTTTCTTAAAAATTTACTTCTTTTATTATTTCGTTCCAAGAATCCAATGCTATATAATTTGATAACTCAGAGTTCAAGAATATATCCAAGCAGCTATAGCATTCAATATTTCAATATGATTCATCACAGAATATCCACAAAGCATGTCAGAGAATAAATAACAATATATATATATATATATATGTTGAGGGACCCAGTTGGATCCCTCCAACCTGTTTTCCCTGCATCCACAGATGTTAGCACAACATAAACATCAATCCAAAATATATCATACTAAAGCACAACAATCAAATCAACCATTCCAACAATTATTTAAATTTAATCCTTTAAATTTAAATTAACTGAGTGAGATTAACTCACCTTATTTCATTTGCAGTCCACTTCAATATTCCCTTGATTTTCTCGATTTAACCTTAAATAACATTGGATGATTTTTTTATTAATTCCGAATCAATCGAACAATTAATTACAATCATTTAATAATTTAACTTAATTAATGATTTAAATTTAAACTAACAATTTAACTTAACTAATAAGTTTATTTGAACTAATTACCTTTTTCCAATTATTTTTAGTAACTAAAGTAATTGAACAAGTAAAGCATTATAATCCATATTTTAAAAATTACATAGTAGGTTTATAATTTATATTTAAAATTAAAGATCTAATTTTTATATAAACCTGAAACATTTTAAAATTCCTACTTTCCAAACTCTTATCTATATACAACTTCCTGCTTTGCTATAAAACTTCTTTATAATTTATATTTGTAAAATAAAGCTCTGGGTTTCAATTTCTTTCTCTGTATGTAAATAAAAATTTCTAATATATATACTTACTTAAATTAAAGGAGATGCAATACCTCACTGCTAATCAACCCAGTCACCCAACACGCAGACATCCCCAAATCAAAATCACCTACCTCTTCCCTAAAACGTGACCGGCCCAAGAACTCGATCTCACATCGAAGACCAAACATCAAAGAAACTCGAACCCCATCAGAGTAGCTGCCATGTCGACTTCGACCGCGACCTCCATCGCCAGCAACCCCCAATCCAATTGCTACTTCAATCTGGTCGGCCACAATTACGTTCTTCAAAAAGATGAAGGAGGAAGCTCGCCGCCATCGCGAAGCCTCATCACGCAACGCAGAGCCTTCGAATTCGCGACCTCCTTCGAAGCCGAAGCTCGAACTTGATTATGGTGAGGACACGATTATCTTAATCTAAGATTATCGAACAGATGTCGTTCGACACTGAGTTTCCCCTTTTCGATTTGGGTTTCTTCTTCTTGTTTTTTTTTTTTTTTTTTTTTTTGAATTCGTATCAGAGAGGAGAAGGCTTTGAACTGCTAAGTGAAGAAAATAGAAAATGACTTTGAGAAAATAAGGTTTCGGTTTTGATTTGAGGAGTAATAGACAAGCGGCCATTGTTATCTTTTTTTTTTTTTTAATAATTTGGGGCTTTGAACAGAAAGAAGGGCTTCGGTTCTTTATGTGATGCTCGTTGTTTTGTTTTTTTTTTTTTTTTTTCTGTTTATTCTTATACTCGGCCTAAAGCTTCCACTTGAAGCCTCTTCCATTGTTTATCTATTTATTATATTATTATATATATATATATTTTTTTTCAAGCATTTTTATCGTTGACTGAACGTATATAGATTTGGGTATAAATCATTAAATTAACTTATTGAATTATCAATATAAAGAAAATAATTTGTTTAAATTATTAAATTAACTTATTATTTTCAGTGCTATCAATATAAATTGTCAAGCCTTCAAATTATTTTTAACAGGCGTAAAATTCTAGATTCGACATTTTTATTCAACTTCCAGTTATTTAATTCGATAATTTAATTGTCAAATAAATTATGATATTCTTATTTCAAGTTAAAATTAACATTTAAATATTCAAAATCAATTGAATATTCAAATTTCAAATGCTCAAAATTTCCGGGTCGTCACATTCCTCCCCCCTTAAAAGAATTTCGTCCCCGAAATTACTAGTTAGGAAGAATGATCCAATACCCATTATTATTTTCCCCAAAACCAAACAGTTTCTAACAGTTCAACATCTATCCAACTATCTTTGTATAAAAGACCCATTATCAATCTTATTAACTTTCCAAATCCTTCCCTAGTTTGCAAACAATCCTATTTGCTCAACCATTCCAGTTTTAATCTTAAAACCAAATTTTGGATTACCAAAATTTCCTTAAAATTTTTCTAACTCCCGAAATTCCCGAAAAATTTCGCCAGCGTTTCCTTTGCGCGGCTGACTCGGTACAACTACAAAATGGCTCTACGGCCTCCCAAATACAAAAAGAAAACAAAAAGGCCAAGTGGCTCAATCCAAATCCAAATCCCAATCAAATTTCATACCAAATTTAAATACATACCTTTTTGTCGAGCATTTCAAATTTTTATCTTTTGAAATCAAACCAATTCTCTTTTCCCTTTATATTACCTGCATATCCTACCTGACAATAATATCCAAACACAATATTCCCAAAATCATTTCATCGACTTCCTTACGAAGTATCAATATTCATCCAAATATTTACTTGGAATACATTTATATTATCAATTTCAAATTAAGAAATTCTCCATTCCTTACTTAAGTGAACATAAGCAATTTGTATGTTTTTTTTACATTTATTTTCACTTTACCACTTTAATTTATATCCATTTCTATTCGCCTTTACCTTTACAATTCCATTTAAATTCAATTTGGCTTCCATTTTGAATATTGAGTTAGTTGCGCTTACTAATTAAATTTAAATCTCAATTAAAGTTTATTTGTAATTTTACTTTCTTTAGTTTCTTCAATTTCACTTTACCTTACATTCACCTTTGAGTTAGATTCCAATATCCAGTTTCAATTCTAATTGTTTAACAAATTCAATTCATTTGTTGTTAGTAAAAAAATTTCAAAAAATTCCAAAAAAAAAAAAAAAAAAATTCTAACTCCCAAAATTTCCGAAAATTTTTGGCAGAGTCCCCTTTGTACGGAGGAGCTTTTGCAATTTGACAAAAGAGATAAATATATATACATCGACCCACACGGTCGGAAAAACCAAAAACAGTTCATATTTCCTATTTTAATTGCGTAGGCGTACCTTATTTATCAATTTCAGCAAGCAGCTTATTATTTTTACTAAATAGCACTACCAAATCCAGCCTCACGGCTTCCAAGTACCTGTACTTACTCAATTTAAACTTGTAAGTGCCAAATATAAGAAGTTTAACACATTTCACTTACTTGCAATAGTTAAAACATATGAATTCTAAAAGAAACTCATACCAAACATTTTTATGTAAGCAACTTATATAGTTTTCATGCTATCCAACTGTTTCAATTAATTTATAAACCATGTTCATTCAATTTGAATGGTCTTGAATCCACTCGTATACATCTTCATCAATTTGAATGGTTTATAACTCAACCATTTACTTTTAATTTATTTTTAAGCAACTGAACTCATATTTAATCCAATTGATCTCAAAAATCAATTTAATTTATTCTTATCAACACATAGAATTTTAATTACTTTCATTTACATCAAATGACAATTTATTCTATACAATTTGACGAGATCTATGTGAATAAATAGATATTTATGTTTATAACCAATTTCAATTGATTTCAACACAATTTATACTTAATTCTATTCCATTTTCAATTTATTCACAATCCATATATTCTCGCTTCCACTTCAGATTTAAATACATTCATTTGTATTTCATTTATTAACCCAACTAGTTCCATTATTCAAACAAGTTCCATTTAAAACCATTATCCATTTAGGTTCATCTTATTGCCAATTAACCTTCCTTTTATTTTAATCCACTCACGATCATTTACTTACTCGACACATTCCATTTAAATTTTATTTACAATCCATTTATTTACATTTCGTTTCATATTTGTTTACTCCAAACTATTTTATTTAGTTCGAAGACAATCCAAGTTATTCCATTCAATAACCATTTCTCAACTCATTTAAAACCACATTTCATTTGATACTTATTTATCCCATCATTTATTTATTCAATATAAAATTAGTTTATCCACATTCATTTAAACTATTCTAACAAACTTGAAAGGAATGAAATATTATCAGCAACTCACCGAATTTTACTTCAGTTAAAAATTTATTTTCACTTGATTTAAAACCAATCCAATATTATTAAACTTAATTTTAAGTTGAATTCAATTCAACTCCTTTCCATCTTTTAGCTTAAGTTTATTCACTCTAATATATACTTAAGCTCATTCTCATCTTGCTAACCAAGTTCTCTTTTCAATTAACTTGATTCTATTTCAATCCAATATCCTATCAACTACAAATTTATTTGATTCGTTATTATAAATTTCAAATTTCCAAGTTCGATCCATTCTCGGTCCACTTAAATAAATTTACAAGGTCATTTCAATTTAGTTCTACATATTTGGATTTCATTCACAATACAAACCATTATTATTTAATCCATCTCATTTTTATTTTATACATCTCAAATTATTTTTACTTTGTTAACACTTCCAGTCTAATTTTAATTAATAACTCAAGTTCTGAATCCCCTATACATTTTCAAATTACCATCCACTTTTAAATTACCATTCAATTTTATTAACTTACATTGCAATTTCATTCACACATCAATTAATTAATTTCAAGGCCACTTTTAATTATTTCTTCATCGACAATGTAAGTCGAATTTAATTATAACTTGAGTTTTATTTTCAAACTTCATCACAAACTCGCAATTTAATTCCATTAACTATTTTATTATCAATTAGTTCTTCCCTTATCTATAATCCAACACTTGAATTTTTAATACCAAATATCACTGCATTTAATCTTCCTAGCTCAATTTAGTTTATAATTCAAGTTTTGATTTCTATTTTATTCTCCAATTCATCAACAATGTTTATTTTGGAGTTTTGTATCTCACTTTTCAAATTTAATAAGTCACGACTTATTATTTTCACAATTCCATTCCTCATAGGCTTGAATATATTATTCTTTTATTTTTAACTCAAGCCTTATGCTTATTTATTACCCAAGCATATTTTATTCCTATGGATTTTTAATTCTCTTATAAGTTATTCTGATTTATTTATTTCAATTTAATCCTTATCCAATTTGCTTTTCATTATCCAGGTAAGAATTTAATTCCACCAAATAATTCAATTGAATTCTTATCCCAATTTAATTTTATTTTAACTTAGTTTCTTTAAATCAATTCGATTTTAACTTAATTCGAATACAACTGGATATTATTTTCAGCTTATTTAAATTTATTCCAATCCAGTTAATTTCATTTTAGCCTTTTATATTTAAATTCCAAGCTTATATTTCCTTCATTTTCATTCACTTAAGTTAAATTTTATTTGCTGACTTAAAAATTTCAATCCCTTCTTATTAATATCAACTCCTCTTTATCAGTACATTATTTGATCATTTATTCATTCACCAATTTATCATTTAACCCATAAACGTTATATCCAAACATTTATTATTTTTAGTCCATCCTGACTACTTTTCCATTCCACATAACTCCACACAATACAAATTTAAAATTCCAATACTCAGTTTCACTTACACCGTTGAAATTTTGTTTTTCAACAAATTCCAAAGTTTAAAACAACCTTTCAACATTTCAAAATTCCCTTTAAAACTTTCTATATCCAAAATTCGTTTGATAAATTCAATTTACCTCCTTTGAATTTCAAAACTCAACCAGTCTTGCAAACAATTCAAGTCAAAACAATTTGGTAGCAATTTCACTTCTGGAAACTCGAAAATGAACATCGATGATGCTGCAGTCATCACCGAAGTTATTTTCTAGCGACCAAAAGAGTTCAATGCTTTTATCGCTTTCTAAAATCCATCCAATATTTTTAAATTCCAAATTTCTCTAGATTTCAAATCCGATTCAAAAATATTTCTCAGTATATAATATATTTCCCAATCTTTGGAAATCATTTCCAAATTCAAAGGAACTTAAATCTCCAAATTCCAACCTCTTTAGATTTAAATTCAAACTTTTCTTTGGAATTTTATCTTACTTTAATAATTATTCATACTATAATTTACATTATAGTTTACATTTACAAATTCATTTAATATGCATTGGTTTCTTAGTTTTTAATTATGAATTCAATTCCTTATTCCATTATGAGTCATATTCATAAATTTCATCTATTATGTCAATTTATTCCTTAATTATTTCAAACTTTATTCAATTATATTACAATGATAATAATTTAATATTTATCACTTCTATCATCCAAACATCCATGTATAGCTATAATAATTAAGAAAATCATTTTCTTTTATATACATAAAATATATTTGGGTAAAATTATTTCATTTACCCTAATTAAAACAATACTGTGTCAGTTCATCCAGTTCAAGAGTTTAGAAATCCCTATCGATGACATGGCGTCCCATACATCGACCATAATCCATAAACACTCAACCGATAAATCAACACAATATAAAACAAATTTTATTCACTAACAAATACGCGCTCATATCTATTAATACTCTCAAACTCATTCTAGAGTACTATGGTCTCTATTCTATGAGTAATTCCCACCAGAGCCAAGGTTATCTCCAACCTAAGCTCTGATACCAACTGTAACAGCCCGCAAATCCGTACCCCTTGAATTAACCCTATTCTACAATAGTCAACTCAAGTTGCACAGAAGTACGAACCATTTGGGTTTAAGAAGAAGAGGTAGAAGAAGAGAAAACAAAATCAACATCAGAATCTATCCATCGCAGCGGAATAAAATATAATAGATAATATATAATCTTTACTCAACATCAAATATTTTTGTTTGTATATTACATCATCAGAGTACATCAATCACAGCTCAACATCACGATCATATAATGAATATACAACAACTCAGAATACACAACTCAACAGCGGAATATATATAAATAAATACGAGAATACGTGTCATCATCCTGCTCGTCTCCTGAGCTCCATAGCATCAAATCCTGTATCCTATAATACTCGGTCTGACCCGAGCATTACAATTAAATAATACCCGAGTCAGTCTGGAATACCAGCGTGAGAAAATCACACCCAATTGATTATTAAAGTTTCAAAATCCTTTGAAAACAAAAGCATCTCGTAAGACCACGCCACAAATAAACATGTCGGGTTTTCACCTTACGATAGCTAAAACAATTGTTATAGAAATCCTCTGATATTATAATAGGGTCTATATACAAATACTTATAAAATAGCCGAAATTGTTACATGATTAAATTCCAGCTACTAGCCACAGAGTGGGTAATACAAACAAAACTCGTACAAGGCTCGTAGGGAAAATGGATTTCCAACAATGACTAGGCACTGGGGTACCACCTGTCACAGTACGGGGCCTAGATCACCGTACCGAGGACTACTCCCTTCAACCCCTGCAACACAAGGCCGGAACCATTCCTTACTGAACAGTCCCGAACAAGATAAACCCCGTGGTTGGCGCGACCAACCACCCACTAAGCCGAAATATAATAAGGGACATCTAGACAGGGGAATTATCTTGTCCTGCTTGGGCATGACCCACCTAACCTTGCTGCATATCCCCTGATTTTCAGTCATTCCCATTTGATGAGGCTTGAGGCTAAGCGTTACCTTTTTAGAACGTTTTTACTTAGAATGCCCATCGCCCACCTGACGATGTTTCGCAAGCATTCATCCATACAAGTCCGTCCTGGGTTCGAACGGAACCGAAGGCACTACTCCTACTACATCCATTTTGGAAATATCCTCACGATTAGTAGCGACTAGCCCTTGTACTTCACTGCTCCATCTTCGACTCCGAACACGTTACACGAAACGTACAAACCGGATCGAAGTGGTTTTCGAGAAATAAATCTCGATCCCGGTCTCTTCGAAACGATCAACGTATTTGTCCAATATTGATAGTCGGTTATTTAACTATCAATTTATATCCACAAACAATCATCAACCAATAAATAATTTTCCAAATTATTTATTTATCTCCAAAAATATCTGCACAAGATATATTTCTATTTTCAATCCTTTGAAAACAGTTTCAAACCATCTTTCTTTCCAGAATAAACTTTTCCAAATATTTTCTATCTCCTCTGAAATCACCAAGCATGAAACTAGATTTTAAAAATGAATTTTAAAACATTTTACTTTGAAATATATACTTTTAAACAGCTAAGTTAAATTTCTTCAGTATTTGTAAAATACTTACTATATGAGCATTTGAAAATAAAGTTACTTAATAGAATATAAAACTAGAATTTCACTTTTGAAAACAAAACACTAGGTCATCTTTTTAAGTAATTACTACTATATTAGATTTTGAGAAAATACTTACCCTTTGAATTTTAAATATTGGATATAATAAATTTTTCAAAACTTGCTTTTTAAAAACAACTTTAAAACCCTTTTAACTTATATTTAAAAACTCGCTTTGAAAACATACCTGGTTATTCGAGGAGAATTTTCCAACTTCAATCAATTGAATCAATTTTCCAAATTGATTTTCAACTTATTTTATTTGAAATAAATTTCTTCACTTATTCAGTTCATTTCAAAATTCATTAATTATTGACTTAATTATAATTGTTATTATTTTCCCTTTTATTTTACATCTTTAACTGAAATATACACATTTCATATTTTTTTTTTCATTTCTTCTTTATTCTTCTAGAATAATTTAAATCCTAAATTTGAAATAATTGTTTTATTCTTTTAAACAGTAACATTGAAATTTTAAGTTTTCTTAACTTTCTGTTTATTCAAAAATTCCTTTCCATATACAGGATTCATTAATTAGCATTTTGGAAACACTAATATTCTTATCAATTCATTTTAAATTTATTTACATTCTTTATAATTATTTTCTTAAAAATTTACTTCTTTTATTATTTCGTTCCAAGAATCCAATGCTATATAATTTGATAACTCAGAGTTCAAGAATATATCCAAGCAGCTATAGCATTCAATATTTCAATATGATTCATCACAGAATATCCACAAAGCATGTCAGAGAATAAATAACAATATATATATATATATATATGTTGAGGGACCCAGTTGGATCCCTCCAACCTGTTTTCCCTGCATCCATAGATGTTAGCACAACATAAACATCAATCCAAAATATATCATACTAAAGCACAACAATCAAATAAACCATTCCAACAATTATTTAAATTTAATCCTTTAAATTTAAATTAACTGAGTGAGATTAACTCACCTTATTTCATTTGCAGTCCACTTCAATATTCCCTTGATTTTCTCGATTTAACCTTAAATAACATTGGATGATTTTTTTTATTAATTCCGAATCAATCGAACAATTAATTACAATCATTTAATAATTTAACTTAATTAATGATTTAAATTTAAACTAACAATTTAACTTAACTAATAAGTTTATTTGATCTAATTACCTTTTTCCAATTATTTTTAGTAACTAAAGTAATTGAACAAGTAAAGCATTATAATCCATATTTTAAAAATTACATAGTAGGTTTATAATTTATATTTAAAATTAAAGATCTAATTTTTATATAAACCTGAAACATTTTAAAATTCCTACTTTCCAAACTCTTATCTATATACAACTTCCTGCTTTGCTATAAAACTTCTTTATAATTTATATTTGTAAAATAAAGCTCTGGGTTTCAATTTCTTTCTCTGTATGTAAATAAAAATTTCTAATATATATACTTACTTAAATTAAAGGAGATGCAATACCTCACTGCTAATCAACCCAGTCACCCAACACGCAGACATCCCCAAATCAAAATCACCTACCTCTTCCCTAAAACGTGACCGGCCCAAGAACTCGATCTCACATCGAAGACCAAACATCAAAGAAACTCGAACCCCATCAGAGTAGCTGCCATGTCGACTTCGACCGCGACCTCCATCGCCAGCAATCCCCAATCCAATTGCTACTTCAATCTGGTCGGCCACAATTACGTTCTTCAAAAAGATGAAGGAGGAAGCTCGCCGCCATCGCGAAGCCTCATCACGCAACGCAGAGCCTTCGAATTCGCGACCTCCTTCGAAGCCGAAGCTCGAACTTGATTATGGTGAGGACACGATTATCTTAATCTAAGATTATCGAACAGATGTCGTTCGGCACTGAGTTTCCCCTTTTCGATTTGGGTTTCTTCTTCTTGTTTTTTTTTTTTTTTTTGAATTCGTATCAGAGAGGAGAAGGCTTTGAACTGCTAAGTGAAGAAAATAGAAAATGACTTTGAGAAAATAAGGTTTCGGTTTTGATTTGAGGAGTAATAGACAAGCGGCCATTGTTATCTTTTTTTTTTTTTTAATAATTTGGGGCTTTGAACAGAAAGAAGGGCTTCGGCTCTTTATGTGATGCTCGTTGTTTTGTTTTTTTTTTTTTTTTTTTTCTGTTTATTCTTATACTCGGCCTAAAGCTTCCACTTGAAGCCTCTTCCATTGTTTATCTATTTATTATATTATTATATATATATATATTTTTTTTCAAGCATTTTTATCGTTGACTGAACGTATATAGATTTGGGTATAAATCATTAAATTAACTTATTGAATTATCAATATAAAGAAAATAATTTGTTTAAATTATTAAATTAACTTATTATTTTCAGTGCTATCAATATAAATTGTCAAGCCTTCAAATTATTTTTAACAGGCGTAAAATTCTAGATTCGACATTTTTATTCAACTTCCAGTTATTTAATTCGATAATTTAATTGTCAAATAAATTATGATATTCTTATTTCAAGTTAAAATTAACATTTAAATATTCAAAATCAATTGAATATTCAAATTTCAAATGCTCAAAATTTCCGGGTCGTCACAATATATCTTACTTAAAATATTAAATTAATAAACAAATAAATTTACAAAATTAATTAATTTAAATAAACATACGAATTTATAACCATTAAATCTTCTATACTCAAATTAATAAAGTTTAGAAAATATTTTTCAAAATATTTTCTAAGTCCAAAATTTACGAAAATTTCGGCAAAGTCTCCTTTGTACGGAGAGGCTCAGGAGAAAATATAATATCAAATATAACAATATATAACATATATTTTCCAAAATAATATATATCCCAACACGGGAAAAATAATATAATAACGCTATAAAACCGTAATCCGAAAACGTACCTATTTGTTGGGCAATTAAAGCTTAATTATGGAACCAAAAGCAGTAGCAATCGCTTCCATAACCTGTATTTCACTTATATAATCCAAAAGAGTAAATAATTATATGAAATGAAATATTTAAAGTTGTTTCAAACATAAACAAATAACTCAATACAACAACATTCACTTGCAACAAGGCATACAACCATCACTTAGAATAAATACAAATCAATCATTCATTCATATCAAACAAAACAAATAGTTGTTCGGGTTTAAAACTTTAAATTGTACGGAATGAAAAATAAACTACTAAGTGTACCCTTCACTCAACAGTCTTAGGTGAAACTATATAGATTATTCATACATCCAAACAAATTTAAAATATCCTTGCCCAAACAACCATAAACCAAACAAACAATGATTTCAAACAATAGATTAAATTTATTCTTATTAATTCCATTCATGCATTTGTTGTTTGGTTTCTATTTCATTCATAAAATGATTTTTCTCTTTGATTTACATTTACTTCTTTCAAATTTCAATTTCCATTCATTCATTTACTACTTAATTTCATTTATTTATAGTGTTCATCTTTCCATTTATTTTTATTATAAATAACTTCAACACTTACTTAAGTTTATTACCATTTCTTTATAAATTTTCTATTATATTTAAATAACAGCCTTTCAGTCATAACTTAAGTTTATACAATTATAACATTAAATTCTTATTTAGAAAAGAAAATTCATTGAATACTTTCATTACTCAGGTTTTGTTACTTACATAATATCCATTACATTTTCTTATTAACATTTTAACTTTTTATAGTTGGTAAGTTATATATATGTTAAAGAATGCAATTAAAAATTATATAAGTTTACCTCATTTCTTTTAAGTTAATTTAATGTTCAATAATTATATCTTTTGTTTTATAAGTTACAATTTCAACTTTCATTTAATCCCATTTGTAACTTAGCATTAATCTCTTATTTTGATTAGAGGTTCCACTTATTAATTAGTTACATTCAATTTCAGTACAATAATTGAAACTACTAATTACAGAAACTTAAGAATTAAATATCGGGTTAATTTTCAAATCATTTTAAAATAATAGATAGATATATATGTACTTACAACTTATATCCAATCATATTTAAAACAAATTAAAATTTTGTATTTGTTTATCAAAATAAAAGTGCAGTAAAACTACTACAGTGGCCTTCCCATTTTGAAACTCGAAAATGAACGTTGATGATGCGTGCACTCATCACCGAAATTATTTTCCAGCGACAGAGAGGGGAGTACATAACTTATTTCTTTTCAAAATTTATTTAAAGCAATTCTTTCAAATCTTATTGAAATATTTATATTAGAAAATACTTTTGACAATATTATTATTATATTTCAAAATCACTCAGAGAAATATTCAAAACCCCGGAACTTAAGTTCTAAATTTCCAATTTTATTTATTTTAATTTCAAATCTTACTTTACTAATATTTATAGATTACATTACCTAACAACTAATATATTACACTCAAATGTAACCTTTGTAAAAAAAAAATTATTTTATAGATATAAAAAATATAATAGGAAAAATTATTTCATTCACCTATATTCAAAAAAATATTGTGTCGGTCTGTCCTATTAAGTGTTTAGAAATCCCTATCGATGTCATAGCGTCCCATGCACCAACCAGAATTTATAAATACAAAACGGAAAAAATTAATACAATATAAAACATTTTATAACACTAACAAATCGCTCTCTCATATATATGCACTCAGCGACTCATCATAGGGTATTACTACCCTATTAACAAAGAGTCAGACCCCACAAAACTAAGGTTTATCGCTAAACCAAAGCTCTGATACCAGATGTAACGTCTCGCCTTTTTGTACACTTTAAATGGACAATAAACCACACACGTCAGGCTTAAACCACACAGAAGGGCGGATTGTTATGGGGTAAATAAGAAAAAGCAGAGAAAGAAAACAAAATAGAATCTTGCAGCGGAACGATAAAATATAATAATCAAATAAACAGTTCATGAAGCTGTTTTACAAAACATTGATTATATTTATACAATACATATCAGAGTACACATACCAGAGAATAATAATTAATGCACCGAAACAATGTGATGCAGTGGAATAATATAATAAATAATAGTAATACAATCTTCGTCTTTGTCCTCCAGAAATAGAGTCTTTGAATCCTGAAATTCTCAGACTGACCCGAGCGAATTGAAAAGACAAATCATTCGAGTCAGAAATAAAAGATCTAATGTAAGTTAAATCAACAGGAATAAATATGAGTGGAACGGCGTTATAGATATTTACGGGATTTGACATCTCCTATCCAGTGTCTAACGTGAGTGCAGTAACTTAAGAGATGCTCGGGAGTCACATCTCCTAAGGATTTGTTAAACTATTTACTATTTAGTAATATTTAGCTATTATAAAAGTTTCTAATAATAAAATAAACTTACTTTTAAATAGCGTTAAGGGTTTACCCATATAGCCCTTAACACGTAATAGTGCCAGTAGTCTATACAGTACCTGCATATCACCTGATCGGGAGACTATGAGAAGATACTCCATAGGTATGACACAAATCAAATTCGTACAAGGCTCGCTAGGGTAGGTGACACGGCACAACTAGGCAATGCCAGGGTAGATATACCAATTGTTATCTGGGCTGGTGGTAACGCGCAGCAGCTACAACCGCCCACCTCGAGCCACACCCCCAAAATCCAAAAATCAAAAGTGGCCACCGAAACAATCCAAAAGTTAAAGTAGAATATCGAAGGGATGTGCCCGATAAGAGGGGCTACCTCCTTGGCCCGAGAATCACTCCTGTTTTAGCCACCTTATGCCAACTCACGGGAGTCAGTTCCACGTATATACCTCAAAGGAAATGCCGCCACCATCCTACTTCATTCTGGAATCTCCACCGCATACACGGTTGTTAAAGTGGTTTTCTGAGTTGGCAGAGAGTATGACAACTTCCAATCCCGGTCTCTTTAACAACCAATCGTTATTATAATACCGCGGTCATTTCAAAATAATTATACTTCAAAACCAGGATATAATATTCATTTCAAAACCGTATATATATGATATCATTTTCGTTTTCAAAACCATATCAATATGATATCATTTATAAAACCCAAATCAATATAATATCATTTTTTATTTCAAATATATTCTTTTCCCAAAATCATAGCATTTTCAAATCATAATACCTTGAAACCCATAACTTTGAAACATTACTTCCAATACTTAAATGGTTTAATATTAAATTACTTTATATAATAAATTAGCTTCTTTAATTCACAAATCAATTCCAAATACATATTTGAATCCCCAAATAAACCATTTCAATTCTCATATATTTCAAAGATTTAAATATTCCACCATTTCCAAGCTAATACTTGGATAATCCCATATACATCAAATTCAATTACTATTATTTAGATTTGAGATGTTTGCGTAATAAATCCAATATCATTTAAGAAAACTTTTAACTTCACATAACTGGATATTCTTTCAATTTATTTAACTTGATATATTCATTTAAATCAAATTTATATTCATTTAAATCACTCTAAACCAAATCAAGTTATAAGAATCATGCCCTTTAAAATCTCAATTTTATTTAAATTTCAAATCCAATTTATTCGAGTATAATTCTTAAATAATTCAATTCAAACCAATTCCATATTTATCTTCCAACTTAATTTTTATTTAAGTCATTAAAACTCTATATATACAATATCTTAAACAGGTACCTAACCATATAATATAAAACAATCAAACTCCATTATTAAGCTTATCTTTATTAAACAAATTTATACATAGGTTAAATTCAAGAATTTAACTATATATATATATATAAATATTTATATAATATCAAAAATTAATATTTATTAAACCATATATTTCTTTCCAAGACCATAGAAATCATTTCAAAATATTTTATATATAAACCATGGTGTCTGTATATAATTTTCTACCCTATGATCAAGTGATACAGATATTTATCATTTCAATCCGCAATTTAAAATAAAAATACGGTTGTATATGATTTCAAACCTCAATCCCAAATGAAATAAAATGCATAACAACTTGCAGTCTATAACAACATAAAATACAGCATCTATTCACCCAATATCAATCATCAACCATTTATCACAATCATCATCCAATTCAAACAATAACATCAATATAGAATAGAAATAAATAACAAGTAACTACTGGCTGTTTATATTCAATAATAAATTAATTTAACTGGCAGTTTATGTGAAATAATAAATTGAATACCAATTTAATTCAATAAATTCAATTTTAACTGGAATGATGATAAAAAATATACCGAATAGCAATAGATAAATTTCTAATCACATCAGAAAATAATTTAACACACATAAGAAATTTTAGAAGTTGTGAGTGTGTTAAAACACTCACCTTTTGAATTTAAATCCAATTTAAACCTAAAAAGTAAACAGTCTCAGAGTTCATCCAAACTAGCGCCAAAATGTCCAGAATTCCAATACGAACCTAGCGGAGCAAACCGCGAGCGAAACGGACCTCGTATGTGAAAAATACGCGTATTAGAACAATTGAAAATTAAATTTAAATTAAAAACAGAAATAAATAACGTTACACAATAGTGCCACTTCAGCATTAATGCTCCCTCCTCTGGAACCCTAGCTCACGCGTGAATTTCCTGAGACCAAACATCGCATGAAGCCGCAGACCTTCAGTGCCAAATGCACGTCGCTAAGATGCTGCTGCCACGATCAGGTGATGCTGCTATGTTCCCATCTTCCAGTCGCCCAAGGCCAACATGGCGTGAACGCCTTCGGCTCCTCCTTTCAACACCGCCGCCGCCGATATTCAACCTCGAAACCATGACGAATTTGACCACTACGAGACGCACGACTACATCCCCGAGACCTGCTCACCGAACTCTTCACAACGGCACCAGCCGATCGTCGATTGGTCGACGAGCCGCCGTTGGATCGTCGGAAATCCATATGAACTGCCGTAACTGATTCGCGATTTCTGGGTAAACAGTGCACCGATTTGAAAAACGAATCACGCCAGAAGATTACGCACTTCGCGAGCTTCAGATTGATATAAAATATGATACAGTTTGAAGAGTTTGAATTTTTGGCTTTGAATTTGAATTGCAATTGGATTTGAAATTGTCTTCCATTGAGATGAGGAGGTGAGGAGGCATTGTACGTACAGAATAATGAACAATGAGGAACAATTAGGGTTTATAACGAGGTATCAATAGGCAAGGTTTAAAATAGAATAGATGGACAGATTGATAAACGTGTTGAACGATAAAATGGCCCAAAAAGCCCTTTCTGACTCCAGAACGAAATTGGGTCAACCCATATATCAAAATAGATGTTTTAAAAATTTTAAAATCAATGGAACAGGTTTCATGTCCAAATTCCATCGTATGAAGAAGTTATGCTAAAATCAAATTATTTCTAATTGATTTCAATTTCATTGATTTCAAGACGTTTCGAGTCCGTACGATAAAACGATAAGTCTAATCGTTACGAAACTTGAAATCGTACAATAATTCACTATTACGGATCCGATGAACTGGTTTTGTCGAAATCCAAGTCAGTAGCCAAAATGGCTATTTTCCAGTTAATTAAATAAATTAATAATTAATTAATTAAATCACTTTTTCAATCTCAATTCCAAAATTAGCAAATCTTATCATTTTTGATTTCTTAAACAATTACAGAAATTTAAACAAATTTAGATGTCAATAAAAGTTGACTGATTCATCACTTTCCATGTTTAATTTAAATTCCATTAAATTCAGAAATTATAAATTAAATTACCAATAATTCCATTTAATTGAATTTTCATTCTGTTATTCAATTTCATTGCTATCAAATGGATAAAATTAACATTGGATTCAAAATCCATTACAAATATTTTCACCTTTCATATAAATTCCCATTTATATAATATTTAATTTCATTTAATTGCAATTAATCCAATTATTATAAATTAAATTCCAATATATTGATAAAAATTTATTTTCATTCCTTTTATTCAACTAATTGTCATATTATAAATAAAATTAACATTATTTCCAATTATTTTCTTAATTTACACTAACATAACATTTAATTAGATTTATTTCACTAATTACCAGTTTTAAATTGTATAGACTAAATAAATGGTTAGCTTATAATACTTGTTACCATTAACGTTAAATTACAATTATAAGTTATTGCTAACAAACAAATGTTAAAATTGAATACATAACACTGTTCTTATCCAATTTTCATAAATTTTATACTAATTCGTCAATTAGTTCAATATCTATACTTGTTTCCTTATATTCAATTCATAGTCAAGTACAACATATTTTCATTAATTGGCATTTCATTCAATCCATTAATTACTAACTTCAATTAGCATTGTTTACCTTGCATTCTCGTTATTATTTTATAAATACGGTTCCCAATTTATTTCTTTCAGTATTAATTACATAATCATATAAAATTAATAAATTTCAATTTTTTTAACTTATTCCACATTTAATTACCAAATCTTATTAAATTAACAATTTTTAATTATCGAAATTTACGGGTCGTTACACTGTATAACATATAAAGTATAACATATATATATATATATATATATATATATATATATATATATGTATGTATAGCTGTAAACAGAATACTTTTTTAAAATATGCGTACTTATATATATATGCACGAAAACTACTATATACTATATATATATAATAGAACTCATTTTATACATATACTAAAAACACATATTCCTTGTCTGTAACACACGTATATATGTATTTATATACCTTCACATTCAATATATATATATAATACTTTCAAAATATTGACATAAATATTACATAATCACTTGAAACAAAATATAAGTTATTACAAAACAAAACAGAAACAGGAAGGTTACAGGCTCAAAATATCTATATAAATATAGACATACATGCCATATACATCAAAAAGGGATGCTGCAGCAGTACTCAGGCAAATAAGTAACCTGAGATATATATCTATCATCATAAAAGAATTTTTTAACTTCAAATACATATATAACCAAATATGTGTATATATATACACACACGTTCTTACCATATATAAGTAATATATGTGTAAGATGATAACCAACGCGTGCTACTGGATGATTGCTTGGAGCTGCTACACAATTGGAAGTGAGCCGATCGCAGAGGGAGTTCGAAAGTGGTGGGATGCTCGGCGACTTCAAAGGGGATCGGCTGATGGAAGGGGAAGAGAGAGAGGACAGGGGAAGGAAGTGGAGTGCTTGGTCGGAGGGATGGTGTCATGTGGCGATTGACGTGCTTCACCCGGTGAGGCTCACGGTTGGGATGGGGAGAGAGGAAAGGCGAATCTCGTGAGGTGGTGGAAGCACAGTGGAAGTCTTCAGATATTATAAACCTAAATATATTTTTCCACGGCCGAAGAAGAGAAAAAAAGGAAGAGCAAGGGAAGAATTAGATAGATGAGCAGGCTACAGGTAAAAATATATACAAATGCTTTGTTTCGTATGCCATAAATTTTCTTGAAGTAATAGACATTGATTTCTAAATTTATTAATAGCTAGGAATAAGAAAGTTTGTCCGTGAATTCAGGAAAGTAATAATAGCAAACGACTGTTTGATTTGGACCAGCGAAAGACTGAATAGAAACAAGGAAGCCTAAAAGTTTAAAACGTGTACTAGTGCGAATAACCGTTCTACAGATTTCATCGTGTGCGGGACAGCAGAATTGACAAATAAGTATACTACGGAGATAAACACGATGAGACGATCAAAAGGTATACAGATATCAGTGATATGATCATCCTATCAAAACACGATATCCGGTACCGAAAATGCTGCAAATCTGTCAAAAATAAGATAAACGAAGCAATAATGGTTCAAATTTAACGGAATGAAATATGACGTTTCACTCAGAAGATGATTTACAAATTTATTGCATAAAAAATATTCAGATTTGGAAAACATTTTATTATCATCCAATATTAACTAATTTCAATTGAAATTGAATTACACGATAAAATAAACTTCCAAATTATCTAATGAAAATTTACCACTTGCTATGTTTAAATAGTCGTATTCTAAATATTAAATTTTCATATCAAAATTGAAATATTTAAAATTTCTCAAAATTCAATTAATTAAATTAACAAAACCACTAAAATTTACGGGTCGTTACACTCTCCCCCAATCAAAACTTTTCGTCCCTGAAAAGGAAGGTGGTAGGAGAATAGAAACAACCCGAAAGAAAAATAGATTGAAAAACAAAATAAAACAATTAGTTTAAACCATATAAATTTCAATTTTAATTAATTACTATTCACCAATTGATTTAAATTCAAGGTATTTCATTAAGTTGATTAAATTTCAATTTATAATATTTGATATAAAAGGTTTCTTTCAAAACAAATTTTTATTTAATTTATCTTATTTACTATTCAATCAACTTATTAATCTATTTATCTCTATTAAAAAATTTATGATTAAAATTAAAGCATATAACATTTATTATGACCACTCAAATTTTATTTATAAATTGTTTTAATCATCATTTTACATTGTACTAATTCAGTTACATATTTAACTTCTGAATGATTTAGGTAAGTTATATTAAACTATAATTGAGTGTTATACAAGTAAAATTTTCCAAGTTTAATAATTTCAAGTTTAAGTATTTATTCAAAAAAATTGGCTTCATTTTATAACTGAAATCACCTTTAACATAAAATTTGAGAATTAAATTTTCGATTCACTTTAAACAATTTAGTGATATATATATATATATATATCATCAAATTTATGAATATATACCTATATATTATAATCAAGTCATATTTGAAAATTCAAAGCAACATCATTTTCTAAAACAAAGTATAGCAAAGCTACAGAATGGTCTCTCTATTCTGAGACTCCAAAATGAAGACCGATGAAGCGGCAGCCATTACCGAAATTATTTTCCAGCGACAAAAGAGGAGAGCACTGATTTAAACATTTAAAAATTCTTTAAAAGCAATTCTATTAGAAAATACATTTGAATAATATATATTTTAAAACTTTAAAACCAATGTTTGAAATCATTGGAAATTAAATTCTCAATTCTAAATTTAAATTCATTTCAATTCCAAATTAAAATTTTAAACCATGTTATTTATCATATTGGAATAGTCAATGGTTTACAAAACAATAAATGAAAATCAAATATTATCATTTTGTTTACTAATTCATTTAACAATTATCGTTCAGAAAATTTACTTATATATATGATATAATCATACAAAAGTTATTTTATTTACCAAATTTGAAAACAATATTATGTCAGTTTGCTCTGTTCAAGTATTTAGAATTTCTATCGATAGCGATGATCAGATGAATTGATCGAAAACCCAAATCAACATTAACAACTCAAACAACACAATATATATAAAACATTTTAATATAAATTACAAATACACTCCTTCACTCGATAATTCTAGAATGGATTTCAAAACAGGGATAGAGATCCAAATTAGTGGAACCCTAATCAAAAGTATTCAGATTGGAAGATAAGCTCAAACCGAAGATAAGATGATTAAGTAACAAAATAGGAAGATGGATATACTAATATTAATCATGGGTGACAATAACGGGGTCAACCATGACTTCAAGAATAAGATTGATGCAGAATTCTAAAGCAAATCGGCATCAGATCACAAGAGATAGAATTCGGGCATAACAAGAGATAGCAGCTTATAAACCGAGCATACAAAAATCTTCGGTAAATCAATGCTATTGTAAAGGAGTTTCACCCCTTTAAAAATCATTTAGTGGAGCTATGGGATATTCCAAAATCAAGAAGAATTTGGATATGGGAAGACAAGAGTGGATTTCAGAATGAAATAGGGGAGTTCCAAAATTCAAAGAAAACTGAATCAAAGAGAAAGGGATTCAAGCTCGAACGAAGGTATTTCTGTAATTAAATTTACTCTATATATTGAGTTTTACCTAATACTAAAGCTCTGATACCACATGTAACATCCTAGTATTTTCAACTATTCGCATCCACGCATGCCAGATTTGAATTGCTCAAAATACCAAAATGTTAATTTATATTTGGCAAAACTCATCATATACAGTAAATAAATAACCACAAACATGGAGTAATATAACAATAATGCAGCAGAAACAAAGGAATAGTAGTTCGTGAAGCTACTATATATATAACAGAGTTAAACAAGATACACTAGAAGTCTCGAATACATAAATGTCTCAATACAATAGTCAAATACAAAATCAGAATGCATCACTGGAATCAACTAAATGGCTAAAAGCAGATTCAATAGATGGATCTCCAAGCAAAACTCCACCTCCAAAGGTGAGTCTCGAATACAAGTAAAATTAGTCTGACCCGAGTGTAAAGCAAAATACAAAAAACTCGAGTCAGGATTAGCATTCTTATATCAATAAATCCAACTCAAGTGAAATAAGAACTGAAATACAAGTAACTCAAAGGATGTTTGGGATAACCGTCCTCTAAGGATCCGTTAAACTATCTACTATGTAGTAAAATACATTATTATAATAATGTCTATAGCAAAGTAAACTATTAAAATAGCGTTAAGGCGTTACCCATATCCTCCTTAACACATTTTATAGTGCCAATGGTCTATACAGTATCGTAATACCTCCAGATCGAAAGGCTACCAGAGGGTACTCCATAGGTACGACACAAATAAAACTCGTACAAGATGCTCTAGGGTATGTGACACGACACAACTAGGCAATGCCAGGGTAGATATACCAATTACACTTCCGGGCTGGTGGTAACGCATAGCAGCCACTACCGCCCACCTCGATCCACACTCCTAAATCAAAAATCAAAATTGGCCACCAAATCAATCACAAAGTCAGAATATAGTATCGAATGAGTGTGTCCAATCGGAAGAGCTACCTCACTTGGCCCGTCGATTGCTCCTGTTTTAGCCACCTTATGCCAACTTACGAGAGTTGGGTCCATGTATATACCTCAATAGGACGTCGCCACCATCTTGCTTCATTCTGGAATCTCCACCGCGTACACGGTTGTTAAAGTGGATTTCGGTATTGGCAGAGGGTATGACAATATCCGCTCCCGGTCTCTTTAACAACCAAATGTTATTATAACACCGCGGTCATTTTAAAATAGTTTATACTTCAAAACCAAAATATCATTGGCATTTCAAAACCATATCAATACGATATCATTTCCATTTCAAAATCAAATACGATATCATTTATATTTCAAATATATTCATTTCCAAAATCAAAGCAATTTCAAAGTTATACCACTTTCGAAACCAAAAACTTGAAATTACAACACTTTCAAAACACAATCTTTGAAATTGGTAACTTTGAAAACATAACTTCCACCACTGAAATAGTTTAGATATTAAAATAGTATATATAATAAAACAGTTTATAAAGTAAATTTTTTTATATAAAAGATTATAAGTAAAAATAATTTATATTAAAATAGTTGGTATATTAAAGTAGTTTATATTAAAAATAGTTTATATTAAAAATGATTATATTAAAATAGTTTATGTTAAAATAATTTATAAAGTAAAATATAAAATAGTTTTAAATATATTCTAAAATACTATGTAAAATAGTTTCCTCAAATTTCACAAATCGATTCTGTAACATCCCGAAAATTTTGAATTTAAAATTTAGAAATATATTTGAAACTTTTTGAAATTTAAATGGAAAAGTTATAAAGAAATAAAATATGAACAAAGTTTAGTGTTTTTAGTTAAAACTTTTAATAGAATTTAAAATTGTTAAAGTAAGTTATGATAAATTTATAAAAATTCAAATCACATAATTATAATCTAACAAGTAAACATTCAAACAAAAAAACAAATAAACCTATGAATAAATAAACAAATAAACAAATAATCTAACATTTAAGCAATATAAACATATAAACAAATCAAACAATAGACTAACCTAGAACTCTCTCCCCAGCAAAAGAAGAAGCAAATAATAATCCAATGTAAACATAAAGTGCTGAAAGTATGCAATGGAGTGAATAAACATTTCACAACATACTTCATTTAATGCATTGCATGTACACAATCTTTTCAGCACACACTAACATTTATTAACAAGCATGGTTTAGTTTTTCTTTTACTTCAACTTGTACTTGCTTATGCTTTACCCTGTACAAAGCCACTATGTAAATAATGCTTCAGTACTTTGCTTAAAAACCTGCCTACCTCCTTATATACATGGCAATTGCCTTAGTTATCTCGTTCAAACAAACTTTTGCAAAGATCAGAAAAGGAAATAAACAGAAATAAAAGCCAACATCATTTTTATTCAAGCTTGAAAGAAAATTTACTGAGGAAAAAAAAAAGGAAAAAAAAAGAAAGAAGAAGAAGTTAAACTGCAGACTTCCAAAACCAGAGTGCTTTCTGTTTCAAAACAAATTTCTGGTGAGTAACATCAACTTTAAGGCTTTAAGTTAACTGTAAAGATGATTCTTGTTTCATGGCATAGTATATGCTTATCTTTGAATATAGTTGGTAAATATGTATATAAATATACAGGCTACCCTGTATATTCTTCTTCTCTGTTATGGGTTACAGGGTAGACTTGCATTCAAACTCCAGTAGTTTTCATCTAAATAATAGTAAAGCTTCAGTTTTAAAAGCAAACAAGATAATGGAAAGCAAATATGGTTATTAAAAAAACAGATTTAAACCTCAAGTCTGTAAGGTATTATCACTAAAGTTGTTTACAGGAAATCAAAGGAAGATGTGATAAATTCAAGTATTATAAAAAGCTAATCCAAGTTAATAGCTTAAATCCTTACTGTAAATCATGATTTCTAAAACAAAAGTGAAGAATTTTAGTTTAGTATTCAAAGGGAAATTTGCATTTGAATAAAAATTGAATTTCTACCAATTTCTTGTAAGTGAATCAATTTAAATTGCTGAAATTTGAGTTGAGGCAAGCCTAACCATTCTTGATATTGGGAAAAATACAAATTTATTTTTCCATTGCATGAATTGGGAATATGAGATCGTTTTAGGGTTTTTCTTCCAGTTTTGAACGCGCTTAGAAAAAAGAGGATTTCGCCCTTTTGAGTTGACCGAGCTTCACGATGACTTGAGGAACGGTAGCTAGGGGTGTTATCGAGCCATGGACGGAGTCGCTGGGTTTCTGGCGGCGTCAGGCGTTGGGGCGAGGCAACTGTTCAGGGGTTGTTCGTTCAAGCTTTTGGGTTCGAGAACGAGATTTTGAATTTTTGATGGGTTCGAACTTGTGAGTGTTTGAGAGGCATGAGCACGTCGTCGATGACGTGTGGACGACCAGAAGTTCGACCAGAGGAGGCGATTCCAGTTGTGCACGTATACGTGCACAAGTTGATGATCAGAAAGGTTATAGCCTGAAGCATTTCAGGTTGGGTTTTCTTAGGGGTTGTACTCGAAGCACGACTCGAGGAAAACTGGGGAGAAACCGAAGGGAGACTCGGGGGGGTTTCAGCGTTGGATCGTGTAGAAATTTGGACTTAAACAAATTTTGAAAATTTTTGTTTACACGGGTAGCATGGGATTGGAACTCGAAGCAGGAAGTATTTGAGCTCGGGCGTGACTCAGGGGAAGCCTCGGGTTGACCACCTGAACCATATTTCCAGTATGACAATTTGTGGACAATTTAAGTTTAAACTATTTTTATGAGCATTCTTTATGAAATGATGATTGTTAATGAAATGTGAAGTTAAATTAAACAATGATTAAATAATTTATGATTTATAATTACTTTGTAATTTATGATAATAAATAGATAAAAGCAATTAAAAATTAAAGTTGTAAATTAAGAATCGTTAATTTGATAATTGAAGTTGATTGATTCAAAATTGATAGTTACATTAAAATAATTTATTAAGGAATAATAAATTAATATATTCAATTGAGATCTAATTGAATTGTAGTTTAAAATGATAATTAAAGTGAATAATTGTCATTAATCAATGATTTTGAAAAGAAATTTAAGAATGATTTACAAACTTGTAATTAAATTGATTTATAAACAATTAAGTGTTTAAATAAATTTGTAAGTAAGAATTTGTAAATTTTGAAACAATAAATTGAGTAATCAAAATGTAATTTATTTATCCAGATTCTTATCATTAAATTTAATTAATTCATTGGCAAATGTATTTAAATCACATTGGAAAGTAATTAACTATTGTTGTTAACTTACATTGATATCTCTGTTCTGTTTGTAATTCTGTATGATGTAATTACCATGTAATTGCACTGTGATTATGATTTGTTCTATATTGATATGAAAACCCTGTTGCCGTAAAACGGCATTTAAACTTCGATGCGATAGGGTATCGGATTTCAGTTGGTTATCCGAAACCCACATCGAACCTGTGAATATTTGTGAATGACATCCACATGTTTTAAAATTTGACACTCACTATTCGAATTAGCCAGGAAAGGACCTGTGTGTCATATAACCCATTTCGAATATGTGATTCGACGTTATGGATAGAATGTGAAGACCGGTGTTGAAGACCGGGTATTTGCGAGAGCGATAGGATGACCTGTCGATTGACTCTGCATCGAGTTGCTCCGGTATAGAGTTCTCCATATGTGACGCAGCGGATAATTCGAACAAAACTTCAATCGATGAAATGTAGCAATCGGTGAGTTGAAGATACCAAAATGCCCAAGTTCGTTGATCCAAAGATACCGAACTCTAGCTATCTCAAACACGTTGATAGCGCACTATACCGTGTTTAAAGATCTATGATTCTTCGCACGTTGATCTAGCGCACTAGATTCCGTGAATCGGCTTCTACGATCGTTGAATCGAGCGCACTCGATTAACCGAAAGAGGAGATAGGAGATTACACTCAACTACCAATTGGTATGAAAGCACAAAGCTAACAAAAGAGAATTTTATTCCAAAAATCAACCTCCAAAAATTACAACTCACGCCCCTATTTATAGAGTTTACAACTGGCCCTTAGGTCGTGACCGACTCATATCTCATGACTCATCTAAGTCGTTGCCGACTCATCTAAGTCGCTGCCGACTCAACAGACGCTACATACTGCCATTACAACACTTCATACGCAACCGACTCAAGCAGGGCACGACTCACGACTTACTACCTCAACCACAACTCACCCGACTCAACACGTTACGACTCACAGACAATACAAACGACTCAAACACGACCGACTCATATAGTACATACATGACCCAACTTATGTCGTAAACGACTCACGACTCATCAAACACACAAGGTACACGACTCAACAAGCCAAGCGACTCAGCCGACTCAACTCCTTGCCGTCCTAACTCCCTCCGACTCAAGGCCTTCACTAGCTGGGGCTTTCCCTTGCTTCATGCTAAGTCGTAGACGACTCATGTAGATATCATTAGGTCGGTACATCTTCTCCTGAGCTTGGTTAAGTCGCAAACGACTTATGGATAGACCGTTGAGTCGTGGACGACTCAACTCCGATGCCTTGTTATCTCGGCCTGATTTCTCCCGTGGTTTGTTAGGTCGTGGACCTCCTTCCCTAGCTCGGAAACGACTCAAACCTTCATTGAGTCATGGACGAGTCATCACACTACACCACAAACTCGTGTTTTCAGGAATTAAAGTTTGCACAACTTCTTCTCTGGCCTTAGCTGCATCATCCTCCCCTGGTTGAGAAAAATTCGACCTCGAATTTGTAAATTCTTCCTCAACAATCCCACCTCCATGATATGGAATTAAATGTTTGATGTTAAAAACATCAGAAGTATAAACATCATCCGGTAACTTTAATCGATAAGCATTCTCATTAATTTTCTTCAAAACTTCAACTGGACCAATTTTTCGCGCCTTCAACTTGTTATAAGCACCCACTGGAAAACGATCCTTTGTCAATACAGCATAAACCAAATCACCTTCCTCAAATTCAACATTTCGTCGTTTCAAATCTGCAAACTTCTTATACTTCTCATTCGATTTCTCCAATCGTTTCTGAACGACTTTATGACATTCAGTCAACTCATCAACAAAATCAACAGCTCGTTTAACTGTTCCCTTCGACTGTGGTACTACTGCTAAATCCAACGGTCCCCTTGGTAAGTTTGAATAAACAATCTGAAACGGGCTGAATCCTGTGCTACGATTCACTGCATGATTATGAGCAAATTCTGCCTGGCATAGCTTCATGTCCCAACTTCTCAAATTATCCTGTACAAGACAACGCAACAAATTTCCCAATGACCTGTTAACAACTTCTGTCTGCCCATCAGTTTGCGGATGATAACCACTACTAAATTTCAGTTTCGTTCCCATCATCTTCCACAAACTCAGCCAAAAGTGACTCAGAAAACGAGTATCTCGATCAGAAACAATAGATTCTGGTAAACCATGAAGTCGATAAATCTCCTTGAAAAATAACTGTGCCACTCGAACTGCATCTGCTGTCTTCTTGCAAGCAACAAAATGTGCCATCTTCGAAAACCTGTCCACTACAACAAATATCGAATCATTTCCCCTTTGAGTTCTAGGCAAACCCAAAACGAAATCCATGCTAATATCAACCCATGGCTTAGATGGTACTGGTAATGGCATATACAACCCTGCATTCGTTGCTGTTCCCTTTGAAACCTGGCAAATATGGCATCGCTCCACAAATCTCTCAACCTCTCTTCTCATCGACGGCCAAAAGTAAGACTGTGAAATCAATTGTAAAGTACGACCACGGCCCACATGCCCTTCCTCGTGCAACTCCTTAATAATTTTCAATCTCAAACTACAATCTGGAATGCATAATTGATTTCCTTTGAACAAGAATCCATCAACCAACATAAATTCATCGGTACTCCCATCCTTCACTTTCTCAACATATTTCACGAAGTAAGGATCTTCATTAATCATCTTTGGCAACATTTCAAACCCCGTCACTTCAACCTTCATTGTCGTTATTAAATGATTCCTCCTACTCAAAGCATCAGCTACTCGATTTGTCACCCCTGATTTGTGCTTAACGACAAAAGTAAACTGCTGTAAATAAGCAATCCATGATGCATGTCTTGCTGAAATCTTGTCCTGCCCCTGTAAATGCTTCAATGCTTCATGATCAGTGTAAAGAACAAATTCCTTCTGAAATAGATAATGCCTCCAATGCTTAACAGCTTGCACAACAGCATAAAACTCATCGTCATATGTACTGTATCTCATCTTTGCCCCTGACAACTTTTCACTGAAATATGCAATAGGTCTCCCCTGCTGACTCAACACTCCTCCAATCCCAACCTTCGAAGCATCAGTATGCAATTCAAACAATAACTGAAAATTAGGTAGAACAAGAATTGGTGCAGACGTCAACAATTCCTTGATCTTCTCAAAGGCAACCCCCGCTTCTTCTGACCATACAAACTGTTTCCCTTTCATGCAATCAGTCACTGGAGTCATCACGCTACTGAAGTGTGGAATGAACCTTCGGTAGAATGATGCCAATCCATGAAAACTTCTAACTTCAGTGATAGTTCTCGGCTGTGGCCAATTTCTAATAGCTTCAACTTTACTTTGATCAACTTGAATTCCTTCTCCTGAAACAACATAGCCCAGAAATAAAACAGTATGCGTCATAAACACACATTTCTTCGCAGCAGCATAAAATTGTTCCTCACGAAGAATAATCAATACTTCCCTCAAATGTAGAACATGCTCCTCCATACTCCTGCTGTAAATAAGAATATCATCGAAATAAACCACGACGAACTTCCCAATGAATGGTCTAAAGATTTGATTCATCACCCGCATGAATGTACTAGGTGCATTTGACAAACCAAATGGCATAACCAACCATTCGTACAACCCCTCTCTCGTCTTGAAAGCTGTCTTCCATTCGTCTCCAGGTCTGATTCGAATTTGATGATAACCACTCTTCAAATCAATCTTCGAAAATATAGTTGCCCCACTCAACTGATCTAGCAAGTCATCCAACCTTGGCATAGGAAATCTGTAACGAACAGTAATCTTGTTCAAAGCTCTACTATCGGTACACATTCTCCATGTTCCATCCTTCTTCGGCACCAACAAAGCTGGTACTGCACAAGGACTCAAGCTTTCCTGAACACGTCCCTACTCAAGTAACTCTTCCACCTGCCTTCGTAACTCCTCATGTTCCTTCGGACTCATTCGATAATGTGGTCGATGTGGTAACACTGCTCCTGGAACAAGATCAATTTGATGTTGAATGTCTCTAAGTGGCGGTAACTCCTTAGGTAACTCCTCTGGAAAGACATCTTCAAATTCTTTTAAAATTGGCTTTGCTTCTTTTGGAATCTCAACTTCTTCACTACTCTCTCTCCCAATCAACAAAAATACTTCAGACTCCTCTTCAACTTCTTTCACAAACTCCTTCAAAGATAATAAGGTTTTCAACTCTTCAATCTCTTCTAGCTTGCTCTCCTTCTGTTGTTGCTTCTTGGGAACCAAAGTGATTTTAGTACCCTCGAACATGAAACTGTAACTGTTGGCACGACCATCATGTTGTACTGCTCTATCAAACTGCCATGGTCTGCCCAACAACAGATGACACACATCCATGTCTACAACGTCACACCAAATTTCATCTTTGTACTTCTTCCCAATAGAAAAATTAACACAAGCTCTTCGACACACCTTCACTTCACCACCCTTCCTTAACCATGCTAGCTTGTACGGTTTAGGATGCTTCTCAGTCTTCAAGTTCAATTTCCTCACAGCCTCTGTAGAAATAATATTATCACAACTTCCCGCATCAATAACGAACTTGCAAACCTTTCCCAGAATAGTGCACGTCGACTGAAAAATATTGCTTCTCAACCAACTACAATCCTCCTCCTGCTTTGGTGTAAGACATGACCTCCTCAACATAAGATTACAACCTTCATCTCCAAACAATTCTTCTTCCTCCTCAACATAAGGTGTATTTGAACATTCTGCCTCCTCACCATCATCCTCCTCAACTTCTGCAACCATGGTTCTCTTCTTCGGCTTCGGACATTCATTGCTTTTGTGACCCAACTCCTGACAATTATAACATTTGAAAACACTGCTAACCTTCGCCTTCTCAACCTCCTTCACCACTGGCTTTGAAGCAGGTTTAGGAACATTAGAACTTCCACCAACACCCCTTGCTTGATTATTGGAATTAGTAAACACACCACCTCCACGCCATCCTTGTTTCTCCCAAGCCAACGCTTTCTGATGTGCTTCTGCAACTGATCTAGGATCAAACATATTAACCATATCCTGGATCTGCATTCTTAGTCCCCCAATGAATCTAGCAGTTAGTTGTTCTTCCGTTTCCATAATATCATTCCTGGCAATGAGTTGGTAAAATTCATCAGCATAATCACTAACAGACTTCGTCCCTTGCCTCAGATTCTGCAATCTCTGGTACATAAGTGATTGGTAGTTGTAAGGTAAGAAAGTAGATCTCATCAACTTTTTCATCTTATCCCATGATTCTATCTTTGACTTCCCCATTCTCTCCCTGGTTAGTTTAGTTTGCTGCCACCATGCCAAAGCTCTCCCCCTCAACCTAGTAGCAACCAACTTCACCCTTCTATGCTCAGGAACCTCCTTGAAATCAAAGATCTCTTCAACATTAGAAATCCAATCGAGAAATTCTTCTGCAACCATCCCGCCTTTAAACTCCAGAATTTCCATCTTCATACCCGATTCCCATCGACGATCATCTTCAACATCCCGATTAGAATTTCGAACTTGGTCTCGATCTCGATAATGAATACTAGCTCTATCACCTTCTTCAACAAAATCAAAAGTACGTCTACATCGATCTCGACCATTATCATCCCTTCGCTCATGCATGCTTCTTTGACTATGTCTCTCTTCATCTCTATATGTTTCATTATCAAATTCACGTTGACTTCGTCTCTCTTCATGTGCATAGTCATAATGATCTCTTCGCGATGAAATTGATGTTTCTCTTCTATCTCTACATGAATGTGGTGATACCCTCCTCGCTTCCGTAACCGATGGCGAAACTCGGTTTCCTCCATGGTTCGAGTTTGGTGATCTCCTCCTTTGATTCAAATCATTCATCAATTTCTCCAACTTACCAATGCCTTCATCAAATTTCTCATTAATACGTTGTTCCATAAGCTCGGCTTCTTCTCTACGATACAAAGCTTCAACGTTTTGATGACGATTAGCTCTCCTTGGTGGCATGATTGAAAACTTCACAAACTTCTACAATTCAAACACAAAACTCCAAAGTTTCAACAAGTTACGGTTCAACACTTAACTCGACAAGGCTTTAGCTCGGCAATGGTTCAACACGGCTCAACCTTGACTCGGCTATGACTTGCCTCGGTCCAACTTGTCTCGGTTACAAATTCAAGCACTTCAAACCTTGGCGCGCAAAAACCCAAGATAGATCTCAACAATTTCCAACTCCTCGATCCAAAATGAAATGAATCAAACACTCTAATGTTGTTACAAATTCAACAAGAACACAATGAACTCCTTCAAACTTCAAAAACTTCAAAAACTTCAAAAACCTGGCTCCAAGAATCAACTTAGCTATGATTGGCTAAGTATGGCTCTGATACCAATAAATGACGCAGCGGATAATTCGAACAAAACTTCAATCGATGAAATGTAGCAATCAGTGAGTTGAAGATACCAAAATGCCCAAGTTCGTTGATCCAAAGATACCGAACTCTAGCTATCTCAAACACGTTGATAGCGCACTATACCGTGTTTAAAGATCTACGATTCTTCGCACGTTGATCTAGCGCACTAGATTCCGTGAATCGGCTTCTACGATCGTTGAATCGAGCGCACTCGATTAACCGAAAGAGGAGATAGGAGATTACACTCAACTACCAATTGGTATGAAAGCACAAAGCTAACAAAAGAGAATTTTATTCCAAAAATCAACCTCCAAAAATTACAACTCACGCCCCTATTTATAGAGTTTACAACTGGCCCTTAGGTCGTGACCGACTCATATCTCATGACTCATCTAAGTCGTTGCCGACTCATCTAAGTCGCTGCCGACTCAACAGACGCTACATACTGCCATTACAACACTTCATACGCAACCGACTCAAGCAGGGCACGACTCACGACTTACTACCTCAACCACAACTCACCCGACTCAACACGTTACGACTCACAGACAATACAAACGACTCAAACACGACCGACTCATATAGTACATACATGACCCAACTTATGTCGTAAACGACTCACGACTCATCAAACACACAAGGTACACGACTCAACAAGCCAAGCGACTCAGCCGACTCAACTCCTTGCCGTCCTAACTCCCTCCGACTCAAGGCCTTCACTAGCTGGGGCTTTCCCTTGCTTCATGCTAAGTCGTAGACGACTCATGTAGATATCATTAGGTCGGTACATCTTCTCCTGAGCTTGGTTAAGTCGCAAACGACTTATGGATAGACCGTTGAGTCGTGGACGACTCAACTCCGATGCCTTGTTATCTCGGCCTGATTTCTCCCGTGGTTTGTTAGGTCGTGGACCTCCTTCCCTAGCTCGGAAACGACTCAAACCTTCATTGAGTCATGGACGAGTCATCACACTACACCACAAACTCGTGTTTTCAGGAATTAAAGTTTGCACAACTTCTTCTCTGGCCTTAGCTGCATCAATATGTGATGGGGAATCCGATCAGGATTGTGGATATCCGGATTGCAAGGACTTCTTTGAAAGTGCCTTCGGTTCTGTTCGAGCCCGGAACAGACTTGTATGGATAGTCTGTCTGACATTACAAATTGAGATATAAAGCCGATTTCTTTCAAATATATTTCTGTTGGTGGCGGAGAATTTATTCTCTTAGCTTAACACCCTTCTCTGAGACGTACGAGCTCAGAGGTTATATAGTTGAAGGTTATCAGCAATATATTCCCAATTTGGTAATGTGACATGCTGAGTGTTGCTGTGGAATGATCATTGTGTTGATCATTTGGATAGGATCATTTATTTGATCGTCTATCTTGGTGATCATTTCTATGATCATTTGTTGACCCAAAGCACGGCTTTTGTATAAAGTGTGTTTTTGTGGATGTGACTTCGTCGGACCTCACACCCCGAAATGGTCAAAACAGGAAAGATGCGGCAAGGTTATTGGGGGTAGCAACCCTTAGGGTATGTACATTTCCTTCTGGATAGAAGTGGTATCATGGTATGGAGCCCAGATACTTAACTTATGTGGATATCGCAGATATATATATATGATTTTGTGATTTGTTGCTGGGGCCCCGGTTAAAGGTTGGTTACGACCGGGAGATGGCATACTCGTGTCAGTAGTTACCCAGTTAGGGGTAACCCGGCCTTGTGTTGGCAGAGATCCGGTTTGGTTTTCGGGGACGTCCTTCCAGAGGTGTTCTCATGTGGAAATGGGAAGTTCCTTGGCCTGACCATTTGTTGGAAATCCAATAAAACAATACGAAACCCTGTACGGCTTTAGTTGTAGAACCTGCCATGCAGCGTGGCGGTAACCTGCCACAAAACATGGTAGCTATAGTAGGCATAGTTCGAAATGTCTATGTTGGCTAAGATTAATATTCTACTTTCGAAATGATTTACTTCACTATGCACTAGTAATAATATCAAAGAATTTTTTCTCCTACCAAGCATATTTAACTATCATAAGGAGAAATCTCCTCCAATTCTGCGTTTGCATTGTGTGTGTGGCGGGAGGTCTTATGGTAGTTCCATTTTTAAAAAGCATTCCGAAAATTCTTTTATAAATCTTGTTTGTTTAAATACAACTGTGTTTTTTTTTTTTGTTTACTCATACCAGTCCATGACTGATCCAGAGTTTATTGTTTTCTTTCCTAAACTCTGGGTGCCCATTATTTCCACACGGGCAGCCTAGTAGCAGGTTTCTATATTTTGGAGTAGCAGTATTTTGGAGCTTTTATCTTGGAGATATCTTTGGAGCTATTGGAGATTTCAGGTGTTAGATTTTGGGAGTTCGTTATCATCTCTCTCATTTGAGGATTTTTGGATATATGTTCACTGTTATATTCTCATGATGTTGTATTTAGAGATTGTGGTATATGTATTATGTACTCTGTTGTAGTATGGATTTATGTTGATGTTGTAACAGTGATGTTATTTATGATATTGATTCTGTTCCGCTGTTTTATATTCATCTAATTGTTGTTATAAGCTCCGGCGATGCGAATTTGATGTCGTTTATTGGACATCGAGTTTGGGTCGTCACAAATTGGTATCAAAGCTGTTGGTTGAGTAAGAACTTTAGCTACGGAGTATAACACATTAGATGGCTCATTAGAGATGGGGTGAAGTATACCCTAGAATGAGTATAATCAAAATTGAAACTTTAAAAATTTTCTTAGTCTATTTCTTTTTACTACTGATATTCCTTAAGATATTTCGTCTGCATATCTGAATCAATTTTCTTACTAATCTCAGATAGTGAAAATGAGTGGACGCAGAGGAAGAATTAGGGGTCAAGGCAATGCTGCAGCACCAAATCAAATTCCCGCAGCCGCAGAAGCAGTAATAGAAATTCAGCAGCAGCCGGACTTGGCTGAATTATATAAGAAGTTTGAAAAGCTTGGTGGAAAACCATTCATTGGCAAGGAGTCGATTATTGACGCTCAAGCTTGGGTAAGATCGTGTGAAAAGATTTTTAAAGGGCTAAAATTGCAGGATGAGCAGAAAAGACTTATAGCTTCTTGGCAACTCCAAGGAGAAGCTTCAGCTTGGTGGGAAACCATCATTGTAGATGAACCCGAGGAAGAATTCACTTGGGATCGTTTCAAGGAAGTGTTTGAGAAACGTTACATGCCATCGGCGGGAGTTTCTAGAATGTATCAGGAATTTCTGGATTTGAAACAAGGAAGTTTGTGGTCTGAAGAATACTTGAATAAATTCAGTGAACTATCTCGGTTTGGTCCGGAATTGCTAAATACACCTCTGAAGAAAAACGAAAGGTTTATCCGTGGTATGAACCAGAAATATCATGGAAGAATGACGGGTCATGTTAAAGAATCTTTCTCAGATTTAGTAGATATGGGTTACAGGTACGCTACTCTTGATATACAAGAAGCAACTATGGAAAAAGGAAATTCAGGTAGTCAGAATTATAAAAAGCGAAAATTCGGAGGCAAGAAACCTTGGCAAGGCAATGAGAAGAAGAGGAACACTCAAGGAAGAGCAACAGAAAATGTCACTTGTTACAACTGCAAAGAGAAAGGCCACTATTCAAATGACTGCCCAAAACCGAAGAAACCAGCTAGAGAATGTTACAATTGTCATAAACCGGGACATTTAGTTAAAGATTGCCCAGTGATGAAGCCAGCGCAAGTGGCAAAGGTTTACACGATAAAGGAGGACCCCTCATCTTCAAAAGCTGACAAAGGGAAAGGTGTTTTGGAAGGTAACCTTACTATTAATAATAGAACTGTTAGAGCTTTATTTGATACAGGAGCTTCAGATAGCTTTATCTCCCAACAAACCGTAAATGAATTAGGACTTGAAACTAAATTTGCTGACGATATTATTTGCGTGAAAAATCCGGTTGGAGGTCCCGCAAATCTTTGTTCATATTGTAAGAGAGTTCCTATTTCATATGCTAGCTATAAATTTCCTATCAACCTTTATGTCCTCGAATTTGATGAATTTGAAATCTTACTCGGTATGAACTGGTTAACGAGATACGATGCTATATTGGAGTGTAGTAATCGGACAGTTTTAATCAAAACATGTTTTGGAAATTTTATTGAAATCTCTTGTGAGAATCCTAGTCCAAGGAGCGACAGATTGATATATACTTTGGGAAGTCTTGAACCCACTTTGCAGTCTATACCTGTTGTTCGGGATTTTTCCGACGTATTTGAAGAAGTGAAATCTTTACCTCCTCATCGAGAAATAGAATTCCGAATCGATCTTGTACCTAATACTCGTCCTGTTGTTCACGCAAGTCGCAGGATGGCACCCAGGGAAAAGATTGAATTGGTTCATCAAACTAATGAGCTACTAGCAAAAGGATTAATTCGACCCAGTGTTTCTGAATGGGGTTCAGCCGTCGTATTTGTTGCCAAATCAGACGGATCTTTGAGATTGTGTGTAGATTACCGCGATCTAAATAAACAAACTCTCAAGAATAAATTTCCACTGCCCAGGATTGATGATTTATTTGATCAATTGCATGGCGCTCGTTTCTTTTCAAAAATGGATCTAGCTCAGGGATTCCATCAATTACGAATCGCCGAAGATTGTGTACATCTGACTACTTTCAGAGGTCCTAATATGTTCTATGAATGGTTAGTTATGCCTTTCGGGCTAACCAATGCTCCAGCATACTTCGTAGATCTTATGACTCGTGTGTTTCGAGAAGTTTTGAATAAATTTGTGCTTGTATTCATTGATGACATCTTAATTTTCTCCAAAACTGAAGATGAGCATGCCGAGCATCTTAGAATTGTCTTAGAAATTTTAAGGAGAAATGTTCTATATGCAAAATTTTCCAAATGCCATTTCTGGGTCAATGAAGTAAAATTCCTTGGCCATATTGTTAATGAAGAAGGAATTTCAGTAGATCCTAGCAAAATTTCCGCTATTCTTGATTGGAAACAACCCACTACTCCAAGAGAAGTTCGAAGCTTTTTGGGTTTAGCAGGCTATTATCGGAAATTCATTCAAGATTTTTCTAAGTTAGCTAGTCCACTGACTAAGTTAACAATGAAAAATGCAAAATTCATTTGGACTTCAAGATGTGAGGAAGTTTTTCAAGAGTTGAAAAAGAGATTGACCACTGCTCCTGTTCTCACTATAGTTAATGGGAACCAAGGCTTATCTGTCTATACTGATGCATGTGGTGAAGGGGTAGGTGCAGTATTAATGCAAAATGGAAAGGTGGTTGCCTACGCAAGTAGACAATTACGTCCGCATGAGAAGAACTACCCAACGCACGATTTGGAACTTTTGGCTGTTGTTTTCGCTTTGAAAATATGGCGACATTATCTTCTGGGTAAGAATCTTTTCAGCTTTCCTAACGATTTATGAAACTAACTTGATTAAAGAAATATACCTAATAAACTCTCTTTATTTTAGGTGAAAAATTCGAATTATTCACCGATCATAAAAACTTGAAATATCTTTTCACCCAGAAGGATCTGAATCTGCGACAACAACGTTGGTTGGAATTTCTAGCATCATATGACCTAGATATCCAATATACGCCGGGAAAAGCCAATGTGGTTGCCGATGCTTTAAGTAGGAAACATGTTGTTCTCGCATATCTTGTTATCACTCCTACTCTCCTTGAGAAGATCTCAAAACAGCAGAAAGAAGATGAGTTTCTTCGAGGAATCCATAAAAGAATATGCCAGGGCGAAGACACTACTTTTGAAATAGATAATAGAGAAGTTATAAGGATGAAGGGCAGAATTTGTGTCCCTGACATTCCAGAATTGAAACGAGAAGTATTGGACGTATGCCACAAGTCCAAATTCAGCATCCATCCCGGAGTCAACAAAATGTATCGAGATGTTAAAAGAACATTCTGGTGGAAAACGATGAAGAGAGACATATCTATTTATGTGAGTCGTTGTGCTACTTGTCAGCAGATCAAGAGCGACCAAAGGAAAGTGGCCGGTTTACTTCAACCTTTAGAAGTACCGAAATGGAAGTGGGATCGGGTATCAATGGATTTCATTGATGGATTGCCTCGTACCAAGAAAGGCAATGTAGCGATTTGGGTTATTATGGATCGTCTAACCAAAAATGCTCATTTCATTCCAGTTAAATCTACTCGGACAGCGGCAAGCTTGGCAGGTATATATATAAAGGAAATTGTTCGCCTCCATGGTATTCCCAGTAGTATAGTGAGTGATCGTGACCCGATCTTCACTAGTAGATTTTGGGAAGCATTTCAGGATGCATTGGGAACGAAATTAAATTTCAGTACTGCTTATCATCCGCAATCTGATGGACAGACTGAGAGAGTTAACCGAATTTTAGAAGACCTATTGCGTGCTTGTGTTCATGATTTTGGTGGTTCTTGGGAGGACCATTTGCATCTGGCTGAATTCTCTTATAATAACAGTTATCAGGCCAGTTTAGAAATGGCTCCTTTCGAAGCTTTATATGGTCGTCCGTGTCGATCACCTACATGCTGGATCGAATCAGGTGACAGACTTGTTCTTGGACCGGATATGATAAAAGAGGCCACTGAGAAGGTAAATTTTATTCGAAAGAAGTTATTAACTGCCCAAAGCCGACAGAAGAGCTACTATGACCGTCGAAGGAGAAATTTGGAATTTCAAGTTGGAGATTCTGTATTTCTAAAAGTATCTCCGATGCGGGGTGTGTTGAGATTCGGGAAAACTGGAAAGTTGGCACCGCGTTATATTGGTCATTTTCCTATTCTAGAAAGGATTGGTTCTCTAGCATATAGAGTGCAGTTACCCAGCTGGTTATCTGGCGTACATGATGTGTTCCATATTTCTAATCTTCGGAAATATGTGCACGATCCAGATGATATTATTGAAGAAGCTGCTCAACAGGATCTTGAAATCACTCCCAACTTGGCAGTTAGAAGGGAACCGATGAAAATAATTGATCGTGATGAGAAGCGATTGAGGAACAAAATTGTGAAATTGGTCAAAGTTAAATGGAGTGGCGATCCAAAGGACTGTACTTGGGAGACTGAAGAGAATATGAAGAAATCATATCCCAAATGCAGAATTGACATCTCGACTTAAAACTGTAAGTCATTTCCTTGTTTCCGAATTCGTATATTATTTGTTTACGTTTCTCTCTCTTTCAATTTCGAGGACGAAATATTCTTAAGGAGGGGATATTGTAACATCCCGAAAATTTTGAATTTAAAATTTAGTAATATATTTGAAATTTTTTGAAATTTAAATGGAAAAGTTATAAAGAAATAAAATATGAACAAAGTTTAGTGTTTTTAGTTAAAACTTTTAATAGAATTTAAAATTGTTAAAGTAAGTTATGATAAATTTATAAAAATTCAAATCACATAATTATAATCTAACAAGTAAACATTCAAACAAAAAAACAAATAAACCTATGAATAAATAAACAAATAAACAAATAATCTAACATTTAAGCAATATAAACATATAAACAAATCAAACAATAGACTAACCTAGAACTCTCTCCCCAGCAAAAGAAGAAGCAAATAATAATCCAATGTAAACATAAAGTGCTGAAAGTATGCAATGGAGTGAATAAACATTTCACAACATAATTCATTTAATGCATTGCATGTACACAATCTTTTCATCACACACTAACATTTATTAACAAGCATGGTTTAGTTTTTCTTTTACTTCAACTTGTACTTGCTTATGCTTTACCCTGTACAAAGCCACTATGTAAATAATGCTTCAGTACTTTGCTTAAAAACCTGCCTACCTCCTTATATACATGGCAATTGCCTTAGTTATCTCGTTCAAACAAACTTTTGCAAAGATCAGAAAAGGAAATAAACAGAAATAAAAGCCAACATCATTTTTATTCAAGCTTGAAAGAAAATTTACTGAGGAAAAAAAAAAGGAAAAAAAAAAGAAAGAAGAAGAAGTTAAACTGCAGACTTCCAAAACCAGAGTGCTTTCTGTTTCAAAACAAATTTCTGGTGAGTAACATCAACTTTAAGGCTTTAAGTTAACTGTAAAGATGATTCTTGTTTCATGGCATAGTATATGCTTATCTTTGAATATAGTTGGTAAATATGTATATAAATATACAGGCTACCCTGTATATTCTTCTTCTCTGTTATGGGTTACAGGGTAGACTTGCATTCAAACTCCAGTAGTTTTCATCTAAATCATAGTAAAGCTTCAGTTTTAAAAGCAAACAAGATAATGGAAAGAAAATATGGTTATTAAAAAAACAGATTTAAACCTCAAGTCTGTAAGGTATTATCACTAAAGTTGTTTACAGGAAATCAAAGGAAGATGTGATAAATTCAAGTATTATAAAAAGCTAATCCAAGTTAATAGCTTAAATCCTTACTGTAAATCATGATTTCTAAAACAAAAGTGAAGAATTTTAGTTTAGTATTCAAAGGGAAATTTGCATTTGAATAAAAATTGAATTTCTACCAATTTCTTGTAAGTGAATCAATTTAAATTGCTGAAATTTGAGTTGAGGCAAGCCTAACCATTCTTGATATTGGGAAAAATACAAATTTATTTTTCCATTGCATGAATTGGGAATACGAGATCGTTTTAGGGTTTTTCTTCCAGTTTTGAACGCGCTTAGAAAAAAGAGGATTTCGCCCTTTTGAGTTGACCGAGCTTCACGATGACTTGAGGAAGGGTAGCTAGGGGTGTTATCGATCCATGGACGGAGTCGCTGGGTTTCTGGCGGCGTCAGGCGTTGGGGCGAGGCAATTGTTCAGGGGTTGTTCGTTCAAGCTTTTGGGTTCGAGAACGAGATTTTGAATTTTTGATGGGTTCGAACTTGTGAGTGTTTGAGAGGCATGAGCACGTCGTTGATGACGTGTGGACGACCAGAAGCTCGACCAGAGGAGGCGATTCCAGTTGTGCACGTATACGTGCACAAGTTGATGATCAGAAAGGTTATAGCCTGAAGCATTTCAGGTTGGGTTTTCTTAGGGGTTGTACTCGAAGCACGACTCGAGTAAAACTGGGGAGAAACCGAAGGGAGACTCGGGGGGGTTTCAGCGTTGGATCGTGTAGAAATTTGGACTTAAACAAATTTTGAAATTTTTTGTTTACACGGGTAGCATGGGGTTGAAACTCGAAGCAGGAAGTATTTGAGCTCGGGCGTGACTCAGGGGAAGCCTCGGGTTGACCACCTGAACGATATTTCCAGTATGACAATTTGTGGACAATTTAAGTTTAAACTATTTTTATAAGCATTCTTTATGAAATGATGATTGTTAATGAAATGTGATGTTAAATTAAACAATGATTAAATAATTTATGATTTATAATTACTTTGTAATTTATAATAATAAATAAATAAAAGCAATTAAAAATTAAAGTTGTAAATTAAGAATCGTTAATTTGATAATTGAAGTTGATTGATTCAAAATTGATAGTTACATTAAAATAATTTATTAAGGAATAATAACTTAATATATTCAATTGAGATCTAATTGAATTGTAGTTTAAAATGATAATTAAAGTGAATAATTGTCATTAATCAATGATTTTGAAAAGAAATTTAAGAATGATTTACAAACTTGTAATTAAATTGATTTATAAACAATTAAGTGTTTAAATAAATTTGTAAGTAAGAATTTGTAAATTTTGAAACAATAAATTGAGTAATCAAAATGTAATTTATTTATCCAGATTCTTATCATTAAATTTAATTAATTCAGTGGCAAATGTATTTAAATCACATTGGAAAGTAATTAACTATTGTTGTTAACTTACATTGATATCTCTGTTCTGTTTGTAATTCTGTATGATGTAATTACCATGTAATTGCACTGTGATTATGATTTGTTCTATATTGATATGAAAACCCTGTTGCCGTAAAACGACATTTAAACTTCGATGCGACAGGGTATCGGATTTCAGTTGGTTATCCGAAACCCACATCGAACCTGTGAATATTTGTGAATGACATCCACATGTTTTAAAATTTGACACTCACTATTCGAATTAGCCGGGAAAGGATCTGTGTGTCATATAACCCATTTCGAATATGTGATTCGACGTTATGGATAGAATGTGAAGACCGGTGTTGAAGACCGGGTATTTGCGAGAGCGATAGGATGACCTGTCGATTGACTCTGCACCGAGTTGTTCCGGTATAGAGTTCTCCATATGTGATGGGGAATCCGATCAGGATTGTGGATATCCGGATTGCAAGGACTTCTTTGAAAGTGCCTTCGGTTCTGTTCGAGCCCGGAACAGACTTGTATGGATAGTCTGTCTGACATTGCAAATTGAGATATAAAGCCGATTTCTTTCAAATATATTTCTGTTGGTGGCGGAGAATTTATTCTCTTAGCTTAACACCCTTCTCTGAGACGTACGAGCTCAGAGGTTATATAGTTGAAGGTTATCAGCAATATATTCCCAATTTGGTAATGTGACATGCTGAGTGTTGATGTGGAATGATCATTGTGTCGATCATTTGGATAGGGTCATTTATTTGATCGTCTATCTTGGTGATCATTTCTATGATCATTTGTTGACCCAAAACACGGCTTTTGTATAAAGTGTGTTTTTGTGGACGTGACTTCGTCGGACCTCACACCCCGAAATGGTCAAAACAGGAAAGATGCGGCAAGGTTATTGGGGGTAGCACCCCTTAGGGTATGTACATTTCCTTCTGGATAGAAGTGGTATCATGGTATGGAGCCCAGATACTTAACTTATGTGGATATCGCAGATATATATATATATGATTTTGTGATTTGTTGCTGGGGCCCCGGTTAAAGGTTGGTTACGACCGGGAGATGGCATACTCGTGTCAGTAGTTACCCAGTTAGGGGTAACCCGGCCTTGTGTTGGCAGAGATCCGGTTTGGTTCTCGGGGACGTCCTTCCAGAGGCGTTCTCATGTGGCAATGGGAAGTTCCTTGGCCTGACCATTTGTTGGAAATCCAATAAAACAATACGAAACCCTGTACAGCTTTAGTTGTAGAACCTGCCATGCAGCGTGGCGGTAACCTGCCACAAAACATGGTAGCTATAGTAGGCATAGTTCGAAATGTCTATGTTGGCTAAGATTAATATTCTACTTTCGAAATGATTTACTTCACTATGCACTAGTAATAATATCAAAGAATTTTTTCTCGTACCAAGCATATTTAACTATCATAAGGAGAAATCTCCTCCAATTCTGCGTTTGCATTGTGTGTGTGGCGGGAGGTCTTATGGTAGTTCCATTTTTAAAAAGCATTCCGAAAATTCTTTTATAAATCTTGTTTGTTTAAATACAACTGTGTTTTTTTTTTGTTTACTCATACCAGTCCCATGACTGATCCGGAGTTTATTGTTTTCTTTCCTAAACTCTGGGTGCCCATTATTTCCACACGGGCAGCCTAGTAGCAGGTTTCAATATTTTGGAGTAGCAGTATTTTGGAGCTTTTATCTTGGAGATATCTTAGGAGCTATTGGAGATTTCAGGTGTTAGATTTTGGGAGTTCGTTATCATCTCTCTCATTTGAGGATTTTTGGATATATGTTCACTGTTATATTCTCATGATGTTGTATTTAGAGATTGTGGTATATGTATTATGTACTCTGTTGTAGTATGGATATTATGTTGATGTTGTAACAGTGATGTTATTTATGATATTGATTCTGTTCCGCTGTTTTATATTCATCTAATTGTTGTTATAAGCTCCGGCGATGCGAATTTGATGTCGTTTATTGGACATCGAGTTTGGGTCGTCACAGATTCCAAAAATTTAAATTTGATCCAATCTTAAATCATTAATTCCAATTCAATTCAGTTTTTCAATAAACCATTTCAAATTGTATCAATTTCAAATACAGATTTGGACCACAAAATAAACCATTTCAATTCCAATATATTTCAAAACTTTATATATTCAAACATTTCAAACTAGATTTGATAATTCCATGTATATATATAAATATATATATCAAATTCACTTTACTATTATTTATTTGAAATATTTACTTAATCGTTTCAATAACATCTAAATACAACATCAATTTACAAACTAGAATAAACAAAATATCCCATTTCAATTTATGTAAATTTGAAATACACATTTAAGTCACTTTAATCAAATTCAAGTTATAAAATCATATCTTTAAAATTTCAAACTTGATAAATTTCAAATCAAATTTATTTAAGTATAATTCTTAAATAAATAAAATTTCAAACCAATTTCCAACCTGTATTTATTAACATCATTATAAACTCTATATATGAAAATATAAATTTTAAATAAATACTTAAACAATATGGAACATTAATCTACATATATATTTTAAAACTATAAGATTTATAAATCAGTTATTAAAATTTAAAATTTCAAAATTTACTTATAATATACAATTTTCAAAACATATAAATTTAGAAAATCTAAATTTTAACTTTATAAAATATATATATATATATATATATATATATATATATATAATATCTTAAAAGTCAATATTTAATAAACCATATACTTCTTTCCAAAGCCATGGAAATTATTTTTAAAATTTTTATGTATAGACCAACGGTGTTTGTATATAAATTTCTATCCTATGGTCAAGTGATACGGATATTTATCATTTCAATCCGCAATTTAAATATATACAGACATATATCATTTCAACCCGCAATCCCAAATTCAATTTAGTGAAAATCGCTTGGGTTTATCATTTCATCCCATAATGATTTCCTCCTATTCTACAGATCGTTCGGGCGTGTATCATTTCAACCCATAGTGAATCTATACTAACAGGGAACTTGCAGAGTGATAATAGATATGATAATAATATAACAGGCATATCATCAATATAAATTACAGATAATGGTATCAGATGTCACAAGTGAACGTATAGCATATATATATATATATATATATATATATATATATATAGCAGCGTAAATAACAAACAACAGCATATTTCAATTGTCATTTCAATTGAAATCAAATTTAATAAGTATAAGAACGTTAATCGTGAGTGATTACTCACCTTTCGAGGCTAGAGAATGTTGAGAAATTTAGCTATTAATCCAAACACAAATTCCGAAGCAAAGTAAGATTGAATGCGAATTTGACGAGCAAAGCTGATGGATTGGAATAGACGAAATCCAATCAGAACTGAATCGATGAAGAGAATTGATATTAGTGAATTGATATAGATAGAATTGTATATATATACAAATCATGTTCTAATTTCAAACACATATTAATAGAATATACATACATACATACATACATACATACATGTGTTTCAAAAATCATTATTTACACTAAAACTGAAATATTAAAGTCAAACATATATATATAAAGTAAATTTTGTATCCGTACATTAGAACTTAACAAATTAACATATATATACAACTTATATAAAATATATAACCCAGAACTTGTATATAAATTAATATATAACATATCTATTTATAGCTATTCCAAAATCTATTTACTTACATAAATTAACATAGATAAACTAACATATAATATATATATATATATATATAGTTACCTATTATAATACTACTACAGCAAATATGTAAAACATACACATCAGAAGTATACTTTATATAAACCAAAATATAACTTATATTATACTCTCGTACTCACGTATATATAAAGTTGTAGAAAATATATAACCTAAAGAAATCAAAACATCTTAAACTCATATACAAACAGCGAAATCTATATGTACATATATATAGAAGCAACAGCCTATCATTTCATTTTTTTTAGCAACAACTATATATCACTTATTATATCATATATATAGCTAACATACTGCTGCAACTTATAAAATATTTCTTTATATATACTTATATAATATACATAAACAAATCTATAACCTTCATATATTATATATACATAAAATCAAACAGGTTGCACGCAATTTGTATAAACTGTACATCATATAAAGTATAACATATATATATATATATATATATATATATATAGCTGTAAACAGAATACATCTTTTAAAATATGCATACTTATATATATAGGCACGAAAACTACTATATGCTATATATATAACATAACTCATTTTATAAATTTACTTAAAACACATATTCCTTGTCTGTAACACACGTACATATGTATTTATATGCCCTCACATTCAAAATATATATAATACTTTCAAAATATTGAATAAATATTACATAATCACTTGAAACAAAACATAAGTTATTACAAAACAAAACAGAAACATGAAGGCTGCAAGCTCAAAATATCTATATAAATATAGACATAACATACCATATACATCAAAATGGGATGCCGCAGCAGTACTCAGGAAAATAAGTAACCTAAGATATATATATATATATATATATATAATCATAAAAGAAATTTTTCTCTTCAAATACATATATAACCATATATATGTATATATACGTTCTTACCATATATAAGTAATATATATATATAAGGTGATAACCAACGTGTGCTACTGGATGATTACTTGGAGCTGCTACATGGTCGGAAGTGAGCCGATCGCGGAGGGAGTTTGAAAGCGATGGGATGCTCGACGGTTTCAAAGGGGATCGGCTGCTGGAAGGGAAAGAGAGAGGGGACAGGGGAAGGAAGTGGAGTGCTTAGTCGGAGGGATGGTGTCATGTGGTGGTTGACGTGCTTCACGCGGTGAGGCTCACGACGGGGATGGGGAGAGAGGAAGGGCAAATCTGGTGAGGGTGGCAGCACAGTGGAAGTCTTAAGATATTATAAAGCTAAATATATTTTTCCATGGCCGAAGAAGAGAAAAAAAGGAAGATCAAGGGGAAGAGTTAGACACGTGAACAGGCTACAGGTAAAAATATATACAAATGCTTTGTTTCGTATGCCATAAATTTTCTTGAAGTAATATACATTGATTTCTAAATTTATTAATAGCTAGGAACAGGAAAGTTTGTCCGTGAATTCAGGAAAGCAATAATAGAAATGGCTATTTGATTTGAACCAGTTAATAACTGAATAGAAACAAGGAATCCCAAAAGTTTGAAACGTGTACTAGTACGAGTAACCATTCTACAGATTTCATCGTATACCGAATAGCGGAATTGACAAATGAGTATACTGCGGAGATCAACACGAAGAGACGATCAAAAAGGTATACAGATATAAGTGATTTGACCATCCTATCAAAAGCCGATATCCGGTACCGAAAATGCTGCAAATCTGTCAAAAATAAGATAAACGGAGCAATAACGGTTCAAATTTGACGAAATGAAATATGACATTTCATTTAGAAGTTGATTTACAAATTTATTATATAAAAAATCTTCAGATTTGGAAAACATTTATTATCATCCAATATTAACTGATTTAAATAGAAATAGAATTACACAATAAAAAAAACTTTCAAATTATCTGATGAAATTTACCACTCGCTATGTGTAAATAGACGTATTCCAAACATTAAATTTTCATTTCAAAATTAAAATATTTAAAACTTCTTAAAATTCAATTAATTAAATTAATAAAACCACTAAAATTTATGGGTCATTACAGGAAAGATTTATAAACGTTGAATTCAGCCAAACTATTACACCATCAACTAGGGTGACGTGTGAATGTTAATATTTAAATTGTTCACTATTAATTGTTGACTGAATTTACACATAAAGTCAGACTACTACATCAATGAATTCTTCGACATAACCCACCAATTAATTATTTTATATATTGTTATAAATAAATTAAATTGACTAATACTTAAGAAAGATTAATTATTAGTATATTTAATGTTTAGGTTGCTTTAGTAAATAGGCTGGCTTCTAGTATTTTTTTGGATGCCAATTGTTTTGATGTATATATAAAGTTATATCTGCATGTGTCAATATATGTTATCGATATATATATATATATATATATATATATAAACATTCTTTAAATATATACGATTACTAAATATGGATTGAGGATATTTTGTCCCATGAATTATCATGAGTATAGCTGGCTGTAACGATCTGCCTTTCTTACACCTGAAGACGACACTTAATACATCCACAGTATTCATGTGCCGATTATTTATGTGTCTGAAAGACAGTTCATTTGGGGTGAAGAAAGAAAAGATAGAACAGAATCTCACAAAATGTGATGAGTAATATATAATATGAATGAGTCTTTACAAAAGTAAATCATCTTTATTATACACAACATCATAGTACATTAACTTATTATAAGCCTAGACAGTTATAACGGCCCGTCTTCACAATTCTGATAAATATACAACAAAAATCACCAAGGACAACTAAAAGCATAAAAATATAAGATACGTGAGTACGTCTTGGAGAATCTACCTCGTCTCATGAATGCTCTAACTGATATAGCTAAATCCGAAAAATATGTTCGGGCTGATCCGAATATTATTAGAAAAATAACCTTCAGATCAGTCTTGTAAAACCAGTATGAGAAACTCAAATCATAAGGAATTTTATTCATTATAACATGTAAAATCCTTCAAAATCAAAGGTATCTCGTAAGACCATGCCGCACATAAACACTGATGGGTTTTTACCCTAACCAAACCATTTTTATATAAAATGCAGTTATATTATAATAATGTCAAGGATACAAATGCATATTCATCATAGATGAAATTGTTACATTAATTAAATTCCAGTATACTAGATATATAATTAAGTCCGTAAAGGCACGTATTGAGAAATGGATTCCATCAATGATAAGACATTAGGGTACCACCTATCACAGTGCGTCTCTAGATAAAACACACCGAGAGCCTCACATGGACTCCCTACGAGTCAAGACTGGCCATACGCCCTACTGGATAACGCCAAAAATGTCATCGTCTTGGTTGGGATCAACAACCTGATTAGGCCCCGAGCATACATGACTATAATATCGATCAAGATTGGGTGATGGCTATACCTTAATGGTAGCGCGCCACATAGCTTTGAAGAATATCCCCTGATTTTAGTCATTTTCGGATGTGAGGGTTGAGGTTACGACTATCTTTTTTATAGAAAACCATCTTGAAATGCTAACATTGCCCTTTAATCAGTAATGCAATGTCAGCATTCATCCATACAAGTTCGTTCTAGATCTAAACGAAACCGAAGGCACTACCTCTACTACATTTATTTTGGAATCACCCTTAGGATTAATAGCAAGTAGCCTTGCACTTCAAAAGCTCCGTCTTTAATCATCTTCAAGATGTTTTCAATTTGAAACGCTTGAGTAGGATCGAAGTGGTTTTCGGATAATTTATACTTATCCGATTTCTGTCTCTTCAAAACAACATTCGATAGTTTCAATAAACTCATCCCTGATTCTTTTGAAAATAATCAGACATTACATAAAATTAGGGGTCGTCTCTTAACCATTTAAGTGGATGGATCTCCCTATCATTTGTTCTAGGAGAACAAAACAAGATTTATATACATAGTCCAACATCATCGAAGATGACCGTGCCATCTAACTCACGTGTTTCTCTTAGATATTTTCGGAGTTATATTTTTGTCCAGATTTGATTGTCGATTATTTTACTATCAAATAAACAAACAAAAACAAATTCAGAATTTAATTACCTATAGCAACTATTAAGCCTCAAACTAAATCTATCATTTATTATAAGACTCTTTTCAAAAGTGTTTATAAAAAATATTCATGTACTTATCTCGCTGACATAAGTATTTCACAAAACATTTATATAGATTTCTCATTTTCAAATCATATCAAAGGTCAAAACAAAATGTTATTTAAATTATAGATAAAGATAACCTCAAACAATATTCCTTCGGTGTAAGTATGGAACAAATGTCCCTACCACCAGAATTAAGAAGGTCGGTTGAAGGAAATCTAATCCCAAATTCTTTTATAAGTTTCCTTCTATAAATCCTCTAAATAAATCTCTTTTATTTATGAATCTCCTTTACTTAAATTTCAAAGCCAGTTACAAAACTCTTTATAATCACCAAGTTAAATTTATAATTTTTTGTATAAATATCAAAATTATTTATAAAACTTCCTATATAAATATTCAAAAATCATTTATAAAACTTTCTTATAAATATTCCTTATTTAAAACAACTCCTTTAATAAACCTATTTAATAAAGTCATTTTGATAGAAAAAATGATTATTTAAAATGCCTTTACTAAAATCACTGCATAACTTGAAACTAATATTAAAAGTATGTTTGACCTTAAAAGTCAGAAAAAAGTTTAGTGACTATAATGGTTCTCTTTTACAGAGTTTACTTTTAAGTTATAACATGTGTATTAAAATAACTAGCAGATATGCATAAGGGAATCAACAAATAACAATTAGTCATATAAGTAAATGTCCAAGTTACCAAAATAACAGATGAGGATTTGTTCTATTAAACACATGTTTAAGTTAATATAACAACGGAATGGGTTTTTATTTTGCCTAATAAATGTCAACATAATCTACTTGTTGAATTATGGTATAACGGCGATTTATTCTACCAAATAGGTGTCAAGTACAAATTAATTAGCAGAACGATGATTTGTAAACAGACGTCATTGGGTTTCATATTCAATTAAGTTTACTTAAGGACAAACGACAAAGAAATCCCTTGGATTAAAATCGTTCGTTAAAAGAAAGTTGCTTTTTAAAAACAAAACCGATCTTTAAAAATAAGGTGGTCTAAACTTCTAAAACTTTATTTAATAATTAATCAACATCTAAACTTTATTTAAAATGATTAATCCTTTAATTAATAATTAACGCATAATTAACTATTAAATAAATAACAAAAAAATAGTTGTCATTTACATAAAAAATTAAATAATATTAAATCTTTAAATAAATATTTAAACCATAATTGATTTCTAATTAATTATTAAATAATAATTAAACCTTCATTAATTAATAATTTAAATCTTAATTATGTCTTTAATAATCTTAACTTAACTAGTAAGTAATCAAGTAATTAAACCCTTTTATAATAAATAAATAATTAAAAATTAATCTTAAATAAATAATTTAATAATAATTAATCCTTAAATAATTAATTAAAAATATAATTAACCTTTGATTAATTAACTAATTAAAATTAACTTACTTAATTAATACTTAAGTACTAATTACCTTACTAAATAATGATTAAGTATCAATTACCTTATTAAATTAATTAATTAAATAATCATTAAATAAAAAATAATTAATTAAATAATAATTAATTTTTATTACATATAATATGTTTTGAAAACACTTTTCAAAAATATACTTAAGTAAAAAACACTTTTAATTTGCAAAAAGAGTTCGTCTTACGGAATGCATTTATAGCGACTATCGCTATATGACCCGCAATTTTCGAAACTTAATTTATGTTCTAAATCACTTCCAAAACTCCATCTTTTTATGTTAACTTAATTTTATAACTTAGAGTAAAGTTTTGAAAAAAAATGTAAGGTTTTGAAAACTTTATAAAGCATTTCTAGAAAGTGAAGTTAGGAGACAAGTTTCTAACAACCTAAAGGATCTTGATGTCGCAAACTAATCACTTCAACATACTAACTTTTTTTTAACATACATCAACATATGCATGCATGCAACATACAAACACACAAAAAAACCCAGCACAACATTATTGATTTCAACTAACATCCAACCAAATAACAACTAAGATAATATTATGATAAAGTTAAGAACTTTATTAAAAGATGTGAACTTTTACTCACTATTAGGCCTCTAATTTATCCAAAGCAGCCAGAGATGCTCCCGCTAACAACCGCATTATGACAATCTCCTTCTTCTCCTTTCCTTTCCAAATAGCTTGGTCCAAGATATGATGGAGGTTGACCTTGAACGGTGGAGGGACTTCGGATTACCATCGAATTCAACTGATTTTTGCAAAAGTTACTCATGGAACTTGGAAAAGATATCAGAGGTGTGACGACCCGCCCTTCTACTACCAGAAAGACGTATCATCATTAAGAAAGAAAGGGATGAGAAATTAGAAAAGATAGATAATAAAGAACAACATCAGAATCTCACCGCGAAATGGAACAAAATATAATATATCACTTAAATATTTAATAGTTTTACATATATCAAAGTTATGCAGATAATACATAAATACAGACAGTTATAACACCTGCCTAGTTAATACAACTCAATACAATACAACTCAAAAGATATGACTCAGAGATACCAACACAGTGAACTATATATACATATATATCTACAACGCTGAAGCCTCCTACTCCATTGCTCCTCCAGAATTCGTCAAAACTAACCTGAATCCCTTGGCTACCCGTAAAAATTTGGGTACCCGAGAGTTTATGAAAAACAAAAATAAACTTCGGGTCAGACATGGGTCTGGTATGAGTAAACGGTTTAAAGTTGTTTAACTTTTGAAAAACATTTGAAAATAAAGGTATCACGTAAGACTCCCCACAAATAAATACAGGTAAGTTTTTACCTTACGCTAACCAAAACATTTCATAGGAAATCCAGTTATATTATAATAGTGTCTAGGGTTTTCAAGTAAAGTAGAAAATAGCCGAAATTGTTACATCTATTAAATTCCAGCTACTAGCCACAAAAGTGGGTAATACAAATCAAAACCGTAGGGTCTCGTAGGGAAAATGGATTTCCAACAATGGAAGGGCTACTGGGGTACCGCCCATCACAGTACGGGGCCTAGATCACCGTACCGAGGATTACTCCCTTCATCCCCTGCAACACAAGGCCGGAACCATTCCTTACTGAACAGTCCCGAACAAGATAAACCCCGCGGTTCTAACTAGCAAACCGCCCACTAAGCCGAAATATAAAAAGGGACATCTAGACAGGGGAAATATCTTGTCCTACTTGGGCATGACCCACCTAACCTTGCTGCATCTCCCCTGTTTTAGCCATTCCCGGTTGATGAGGCTTGAGGCTGCGATTACCTTTGAAGAACATATCACTTAGAATGCTCACCGTCCGCCTGACGATGTGTTGAAAGCATTCAATCCATACAAGTTCGTTCCGGGTTCGAACGAAACCGAAGGCATTATCTCGTTACACTCATTTTGGAATCACCCTCAGAGTCAACGATGATAACCCTTGCATTTTGAAACTCCATCTCGATCTCCATTTCAGGATTCACGACCTAACGTTTAGATTGGATCGATGTGGTTTTCGGAGAATCAAATTTGATTCTTCCGATCCCGGTCTCATTGGATCCAAACGCCATTTTAAGAGCCAAGTTGTCTAATTAACTTATACGGTTTTAAATAATTCAAATTCAACAATTGAATTAACATAGCAACGATTTCAGATCAAATCAATACAAGTAACATTGGTATAGCACAGCATATCACAGAGTATCATAGAATATCATTACATAAATATCACAATCAGATATTCAACACACATTCCATAAACAGTCATCTGAAATTCAACGTAAATTAAGTATATCAGAGTTATCACTCAACCCTGTGTTGTTGATTAACAGTTATATTACTCATTTCTTTACAAACTATTTGAATCAATAGATCGTTCATAATTCATTATTGATCTTAATTACTCAATAACTTATTTTATTTAACACTATTTAATTAATCAATTCTTGATTAAATAGTTTAACTTTTATTACGATTCTTTAACCATTAATTACTACCTTAATGGTTATTTAATAACTTGAATTCTTATTTGTTAACTTTAATGTACATAATTAACCCTTTATTTATCCTTAATTCTTAAGTAAATTACTTAATTAATTATTAATCCACATCTGGTTTATTTGATTAGCCAACTATTAACTTAAGTAGTAATTATAATCTTATAATTACTCAAAATCTACCATTAATTATAGTTTGAAAATGATTATTCTTAATTACTTCCTGAAGATATTGATTATTTAATTTAATTAACATTTTAAGGGTTTTCTTTAAGTTCGAAGTTTCATTATATTACTAACTATAACTCGGACTTTTATTAACTTTATGCTTAATAAATTGATCACTAAATTACGTTAATAAATAGGAGCTTAACCTTGCAAAGTATGGACCAAATAATTATCTTGTATATAAGTTTTGAAATCTTGAACCTGTTAAACATTTTTTTTCTGTTTTTTTTTTCTTTTCAAAACAGTGTTTTACAGTTAAATAAAAACTGTTTACTTAGCTTACTAAAAAAAAATGAAACTGCAGCTATCAAACACTGAGCACTACCCTGGGAAACTCACGCAATCCCTCGAGTCACTCAAGCAATTCACCCGAGCACCTCCCTGAACCCCATCTTCTTCTTTTTTAATTTTTTTTTAGTTATAAACTGTTAAATTATAAACTGCTAAATGTTACAAAAGAATGAACATCAGGTCCCGACAACTATCACGCGATCGTCTCGAGGCATCTCCCCAGAAAATTAAACACGACTTGAAGCACACCAATGACAGAAGAACAACAACAACAAAAAAACACAGCTCCACCTCCATCACCACCGTGCACGTGCACGGTGGGTAGCCGCACTTCCAGCGGCAGTCACCGGCGTCCACAAACCAAATTTCCTCCTCTCAACCATAAATGACTCCCAGAGATTCAAAAAAAAATGTCAAAACCAAAATTTACAGTTTTCGAAAGCACTGCAACAAACCCCTCGGCAAATTTCATTCGCGATCTTCGAACAAACCACCGGAATTACCGTCGCTTCGCCCACACGACCTCGACACACTAAACCATCTACCCTCCAAATCTCGTGCAGCTCGGTCACGAAATAAGGGCAAATTCGATGATTAACAGAGAAGAAATAAATACCCAGTAAAGCCCTAATATTGTCTCGTGTTCCAAATTCAATAAATAGAAAAATTAATTGATATTTTTCCTGAGTTTATAGATGTATAAGCTTGCTTCAATCCAAGTTTCACTATTTAAAATTGGATTGATTGTTTGAAAATGGAATAAATGTAAACTTAATTCAATTACAAACCGTGCTTGAAAAACAAAGTTAAAAATCTTCGTTATAGTTTTGAAAATCATGAATTCCAGTATGGATTCAATCTATGACCTAGAATTAATATTTTACAACAACTTATTTTTATCAAATTATTGTTTAATGCCCTGTAAATCATTACAGTGCTTATATTCTACCTTAAGACTTAACCAGTCTCTAACTTTATGTTATATCATATTGTTTTTAATTGAATACCTACAGATTACCCACGTTTAATGAGGCTAATTTGAGGTTTACTCAAATATATGCAAACCTGAAACAATAACAGGAGTCACAGAGTAGATGAAATTATATACAAGAGCAAGCATACCCCATATCATATGATGATTAAATCATGAACTGTTTAAAACAAAAACAATTGGAACTTAAAGCTTTAACTAATCTTGTTTACTCACAGGTGGAAGAAGTGAAGAAGGCTAGTTCGAAAGAAGGTTTGCTCACACAACACTGTTGAACTTGAAACAGAGAGTAGTTGAATGATGCAAGAAACTTGTAGCTTGGGTACTGCAGTTTGAAGTTTGAGTTCCTGCAACTTTCTTTTGCTAGAATTTGATTAAGCTTGAGAATATAAAGTTTTGATTTTTTTTTTCTTAATCAGGCTTTTGAAGTTATCACAGAACTAGAAGGTAAGAACAGATGAAAACATGTATATATAACTTTGAACATAAATCTTCTTACACAAGCTTCCACTAGATAGAAAAAATATCTTGCTTTATCCTATTTTTTTTTTTGGTACTAAAACTTGAAACGCATTAAAAATTTCGGCTAGCAGCTATTTCTCTCAGAAATAAAAGTGGCTAATTAATGTTTGTGTTAACACTTATGCTAACATAATCACTATTTACTGACACATATATTTGAATAAAGATATTTGCAGGCTTAAGATTGTACTAATATGTTCCATATGGGTTTACACTAATTAGTAATTGCTGACAACTTGTTTACAAAGATATTTGCAGGTCTTTGATTTCTTATGCATATACAAGTTACAGGTTTTTCATTTGTCTTCATACTTATGTCAACATATAAGTAATATTTGCTGTTAATTTAGTTTTTGTCTTATTGCTGATGTTTACATATGATTATGTTTGCAGACAAGTTACATTTGTTTTAAAGATATTAGTCTCATCGCTTACAGATTTTGTATATTTGTCTTCCAATAGTTAACACTTTTATTCATATCTTATTCAAGTTATAATTTTATACTTATGTTTGTAATCCTACCTTAGGTTATATTTATACTTATTCTCATTTTTATGGTTCATTTGTATTTATTTACATTTATATTTATATTGCTAGAATTAAATTTTAAATCTCAAACATTATCAAGCATATGTATTCACTTAACAAAAACTTAACAATGTATAGCATTTTAATTTAATTATATGAGTTAAATTTTATTAATAATATTGTTAAGAAACTTATTTTAGAATTTCAAACATTATTATCTATGTGTATTATTTCATACTAAATATAAATAATGTAAAGTATTTTAAGTAATTATATAAGATAGATTTTTATTGTGAATATTATTGAAATACTTATTTCAATTTTCCAGATCAATCTCCTTTTAAATACAGTTTATATAAATAGATGGTAAAATTTCAAAAATCATATTCATTTAAATATTATCAGTTCAAATTTTATATTTAATCAGATTAAACATTTATTAAAATAACCGGGGCCGAAATCTAGGGTCGTTACATTCCTTCCCCCTTAAAAGAATTTCGTCCCCGAAATTTAAAACATAGACAATTTATAAGCTGTTATACCAACCATCCAAACATACATATCAGCCACACAATAACAAACAAACAAACAGTCTATTCTAACAAACATCACTAGTTATCCGAACATAAATCCGGATAAGCTTTCCTAAAATTATCGAGAGTTTGTCTCCCGATGATCAATAATCCAAACTGGATTCCTGACCACAATTAAATTCAACTCAACTTCCAATTTCCTGAATTACTGGTTTAACAATTAATGATGTATTATGAACAAATTTCCTGAGATATATGGAATACACAATAAATTCCAGACATCCATTCTGGAAATTAAATTCTGAAATCTACAGTATTAACTCCTTCCAAATTTAATTGACTCTTTTACAGAATTTCAATACTTATTTTAAATCAAGCGCGTACGATGTACATATATCATTTGTACGTAATATCAAATCCGATCGCTCGATCACACAATTTCATTTCCGAACTAGTATCGTCCACCCGACTTCCTAGTGCGGACTCAGAATTGGTTTCTTGATTAGAAACCGTCATTCTCCTTGCATAGTCATAACTATGATAGAGAATTTCCAGCATCAATAATCCAAATCCATGGTTCGTCGTCGAAAATCGAGTGAAAAATCCTAACTCGGATCGATATATAATTATCTTGAAATTCTGTGCTCGAATCTGGATCAGTTTGTTATGCGAATAAAATAATATACGTTCATCTTACGTATTTATACCCATTGATTATCAACCATATCAATTTCTTTTATTCCCATTATTCTGATTCTATCCACTTGGAATAATTTTCTCAGTATCAAATTTTACTTAAGAATTTCACCATTCATTTCTTAAGCTTAATATAAGCATTATATATACTCTTATATTATTATTCTGCCACTTAAACCTTAATCTTCTTATTTAAATCTGAAGTACCAATTCCATATGAATTCAACTTTCTTAATCTCTGAATATTGAACCTTTATTGATCATTTCCATTTATAACTGATTCCTATTATTATTATTTTTAAATTAGTTTCATTCATTAGTTTACTTTAAATTTTCAATTTGAAATTGTTTTGTTGCTAATTTTTTTCTTTTCAAATTTTGAAAAGTTTTGACATATTCTCCATTACACAATTTCATAAGCACATATGTAAGGTTCCAATCCTTAACACAATTAATTTCAACCAATCCTCAAATTATTCTCTTTAGTTTAAGTGATTTACAACTTACTTGCTTAGACATAAAATCCATTTGAGCAAAACGAACTCATATTCAAAATCATCTTATTTTGCTTCCAATAATTCATAGAATTTTATTCAATCTTATTTACTTCAAACAACCCATTTCCTTAGGCAATTTAACAATATCATTGTGAATAAATAATCACTTAAGCTTAATAACAAATCTTAAATTGATTTCAATTCAATTTACACTTCATTCCATCCCAATTAAATTATTCACAATCCTTCTATTACATTTTCTTTTATTTTAAAAGTTTGATTCCAAACCATTTTATTAAATTTGACAACCCATATTTTAAACAATCATCTCACAATTTTACTTAAGTCATTTATTTTTTTTTCAAACTATTCCACCTAACAACTTAAATTTATTCTATTCCACCAACTTCCATTTAAATCTTTGATTTGATTTTCCTTTAACCAAATCCCAACTAATTTACTGATTAGTTAAAAAAAAATTTTCTTAAACCTTAATTTACGTTAACAATTCATTATTCCATTTATTCATAATCAATTATTTAATTTATACTTGAATTAAATTTGTTAACGACTCACACCATTTCTATTTAAACCCAATTCAAGACTTACTTGGTTTACATTTACTTATTTACATAAGAATTTTATTTTATTCAATATTATTTATGACTCGATTGAATTTATCTAAATACAATCTTATTTCATCTCAACTTCAACTGAATTTTGCTACTTACAAATCTTTAAATTTATTTCTCAATATATGAGTTCAAAACTTATTTATTTCCCTTAAAGTTTATATTACTCATTTGGGTCATTTCATCTTATAACCACAATTTCAGATTATATATATAACACTTAGCATCTTAAGGTATAAATTTCTACCTCACAATTTCAATCATTTTACCTTCAAATTTTATAGCCAATTAAGTTCATTTTGAACTTCAATTTCATTTAACTTTATCTCGGGTTAAGTTCCAATATGTTCCCTATTGTCATTTACTTAAATTAAATTTTAAGTCCCGGATTAAAATTCCCAATTTCATCATATTAATATCAACTTTACTTTATAAATTCAATAGTTGATCCATTTAAACCTTCCACATTATCTGAATAGAATTTTTCTTAAAATTCAATTGCCCGGTTTCCATTTCCAAAACCAATTTGAAATGATAACTACACATACCTACTTGGTATATCAACTCAAATTTTCAACTTTCAAACACTTATTTTCACCAAAACAAATTTTCTCCTTTTGAAAATTTTAAAATAACTTGCATACCCAACAACCCCAAACAATATCATAACCAAAAATAATTTTCCAAAACAAGATTCCATTATTTTTCTTTCCTTAAAATCTTTGGAAAAACATTTCAAACATTCCCAAGATTTTAAATTTCCAAATCCTTTGTTTAAATTCATTTAAACACTTTCAAATTTCCGGGACTTCAATTCTAGTTTAATCAAATTTTAGTTATATTCCTTTTTATTTAAAATCATTCCTAAATAATTTTATTTGGTTATAAACCACTCACATTTAAATTTTATTCGATTGTACTATTACAATCAAACATCCAAGTATATATATGGTTATTTCAGAAAAATATTTCTTTTATATCAAAATATAAATTTGGGTAAAATTATTTCATTTACCCTACTTTAAAAATCAATATTGTGTCGAATTGCTCTATTCAAGTGTTTAGAAACCCCTTCGATACAGTTTCCGAGACTGTGCCGACGAAGATTCATATACCACTCAATAAATCAATCAACCCAATATAAAACAACTTTATATTCACTAACAAATACGCGCTCATATCTATTAATACACTCAAACTCATTTTAGAGTTCTACTGACTCTGTTTATGAGTAATTACTACCAGAGCCAAGGTTTTCACCAACCTATGCTCTGATACCAACTGTGACGACCCGCCCTTCTACTACCAGAAAGACGTATCATCATTAAGAAAGAAAGGGATGAGAAAATAGAAAAGATAGATAATAAAGAACAACATCAGAATCTCACCGCGGAATGGAACAAAATATAATATATCACTTAAATATTTAATAGTTTTACATATATCAGAGTTATACAGATAATACATTAATATCAGACAGTTATAACACCTGCCTAGTTAATACAACTCAATACAATACAACTCAAACGATATGACTCAGAGATACCAACACAGTGAACTATATATATACATATATATCTACAACGCTGAAGCCTCCTGCTCCATTGCTCCTCCAGAATTCGTCAAAACTAACCTGAATCCCTTGGCTACCCGTAAAAATTTGGGTACCCGAGAGTTTATGAAAAACAAAAATAAACTTCGGGTCAGACATGGGTCTGGTATGGGTAAACGGTTTAAAGTTGTTTAACTTTTGAAAAGCATTTGAAAATAAAGGTATCACGTAAGACTCCCCACAAATAAATACGGGTAAGTTTTTACCTTACGCTAACCAAAACATTTCATAGGAAATCCAGTGATATTATAATGGTGTCTAGGGTTTTCAAGTAAAATAGAAAATAGCCGAAATTGTTACATCTATTAAATTCCAGCTACTAGCCACAAAAGTGGGTAATACAAATCAAAATCGTAGGGTCTCGTAGGGAAAATGGATTTCCAACAATGGAAGGGCTACTGGGGTACCGCCCATCACAGTACGGGGCCTAGATCACCGTACCGAGGATTACTCCCTTCATCCCCTGCAACACAAGGCCGTAACCATTCCTTACTGAACAGTCCCGAACAAGATAAACCCCGTGGTTCTAGCTAGCAAACCGCCCACTAAGCCGAAATATAAAAAGGGACATCTAGACAGGGGAAATATCTTGTCCTGCTTGGGCATGACCCACCTAACCTTGCTGCATCTCCCCTGTTTTAGCCATTCCCGGTTGATGAGGCTTGAGGCTGTGATTACCTTTGAAGAACATATCACTTAGAATGCTCATCATCCGCCTGACGATGTATTGAAAGCATTCAATCCATACAAGTTCGTTCCGGGTTCGAACGAAACCGAAGGCATTATCTCGTTACACTCATTTTGGAATCACCCTCAGAGTCAACGACGATAACCCTTGCATTTTGAAACTCCATCTCGATCTCCATTTCAGGATTCACGACCTAACGTTTAGAGGATCGATGTGGTTTTCGGAGAATCAAATTTGATTCTTCCGATCCCGGTCTCATCGGATCCAAACGCCATTTTAAGGGCCAAGTTGTCTAATTAACTTATATGGTTTTAAATAATTCAAATTCAACAATTGAATTAACATAGCATCGATTTCAGATCAAATCAATACAAGTAACATTGGTATAGCACAGCATATCACAGAGTATCATAGAATATCATTACATAAATATCACAATCAGATATTCAACACACATTCCATAAACAGTCATCTGAAATTCAACGTAAATTAAGTATATCAGAGTTAATCACTCAACCCTGTGTTTTTGTTTAACAGTTATATTACTCATTTCTTCACAAACTATTTGAATCAATAGATCGTTCATAATTCATTATTGATCTTAATTACTCAATAACTTATTTTATTTAACACTATTTAATTAATCAATTCTTGATTAAATAGTTTAACTTTTATTACGATTCTTTAACCATTAATTACTACCTTAGTGGTTATTTAATAACTTGAATTCTTATTTGTTAACTTTAATGTACATAATTAACCCTTTATTTATCCTTAATTCTTAAGTAAATTACTTAATTAATTATTAATCCACATCTGGTTTATTTGATTAGCCAACTATTAACTTAAGTAGTAATTATAATCTTATAATTACTCAAAATCTACCATTAATTATAGTTTAAAAATGATTATTCTTAATTACATCCTGAAGATATTGATTATTTAATTTAATTAACATTTTAAGGGTTTTCTTTAAGTTCGAAGTTTCATTATATTACTAACTATAACTCGGACTTTTATTAACTTTATGCTTAATAAATTGATCACTAAATTACGTTAATAAATAGGAGCTTAACCTTGCAAAGTATGGACCAAATAATTATCTTGTATATAAGTTTTGAAATCTTGAACCTGTTAAACATTTTTTTTCTGTTTTTTTTTTCTTTTCAAAACAGTGTTTTACAGTTAAATAAAAACTGTTTACTTAGCTTACTAAAAAAAATGAAACTGCAATTATCAAACACTGAGCACTACCCTAGGAAACTCACGCAATCCCTCGAGTCACTCAAGCAATTCACCCGAGCACCTCCCTGAACCCCATCTTCTTCTTTTTTTTTTTTTTTTTTAGTTATAAACTGTTAAATTATAAACTGCTAAACGTTACAAAAGAATGAACATCAGGTCCCCACAACTATCACGCGATCGTCTCGAGGCATCTCCCCAGAAAATTAAACACGACTCGACGCACACCAATGACAGAAGAACAAAAAAAAAACACAGCTCCACCTCCATCACCACCGTTCACGTGCACAGTGGGTAGGCGCACTTCCAGCGGCAGTCACCGGCGTCCACAAACCAAATTTCCTCCTCTCAACCATAAACGACTCCCAGAGATTCAAAAAAAATGTCGAAACCAAAATTTACAGTTTTCGAAAGCACTGCAACAAACCCCTCGGCAAATTTCATTCGCGATCTTCGAACAAACCACCGGAATTACCGCCGCTTCGCCCACACGACCTCGACACACTAAACCATCTACCCTCCAAATCTCGTGCAGCTCGGTCACGAAATAAGGGCGAATTAGATGATTAACAGAGAAGAAATAAATACCCAGTAAAGCCCTAATATTGTCTCGTGTTCCAAATTCAATAAATAGAAAAATTAATTGATATTTTTCCTGAGTTTATAGATGTATAAGCTTGCTTCAATCCAAGTTTCACTATTTAAAATTGGATTGATTGTTTGAAAATGGAATAAATGTAAAATTAATTCAATTACAAACCGTGCTTGAAAAACAAAGTTAAAAATCTTCGTTTTAGTTTTGAAAATCATGAATTCCAGTATGGATTCAATCTATGACCTAGAATTAATATTTTACAACAACTTATTTTTATAAAATTATTGTTTAATGCCCTGTAAATCATTACAGTGCTTATATTCTACCTTAAGACTTAACCAGTCTCTAACTTTATGTTATATCATATTGTTTTTAATTGAATACCTACAGATTACCCACGTTTAATGAGGCTAATTTGAGGTTTACTCAAATATATGCAAACCTGAAACAATAACAGGAGTCACAGAGTAGATGAAATTTTATACAAGAGCAAGCATACCCCATATCATATGATGATTAAATCATGAACTGTTTAAAACAAAAACAATTGGAACTTAAAGCTTTAACTAATCTTGTTTACTCACAGGTGGAAGAAGTAAAGAAGGCTAGTTCGAAAGAAGGTTTGCTCACACAACACTGTTGAAACTTGAAACAGAGAGTAGTTGAATGATGTAAGAAACTTGTAGCTTGGGTACTGCAGTTTGAAGTTTGAGTTCCTGCAACTTTCTTTTGCTAGAATTTGATTAAGCTTGAGAATATAAAGTTTTGATTTTTTTTTTCTTAATCAGGCTTTTGAAGTTATCACAGAACTAGAAGGTAAGAACAGATGAATACATGTATATATAACTTTGAACATAAATCTTCTTACACAAGCTTCCACCAGATAGAAAAAATACTTTGCTTTATCCTATTTTTTTTTGGTACTAAAACCTGAAACGCATTAAAAATTTCGGCTAGCAGCTATTTCTCTCAGAAATAAAAGTGGCTAATTAATGTTTGTGTTAACACTTATGCTAACTTAATCACTATTTACTGACACATATATTTGAATAAAGATATTTGCAGGCTTAAGATTGTACTAATATGTTCCATATAGGTTTACACTAATTAGTAATTGCTGACAACTTGTTTACAAAGATATTTGCCGGTCTTTGATTTATTATGCATATACAAGTTACAGGTTTTTCATTTGTCTTCATACTTATGTCAACATATAAGTAATATTTGCTGTTAATTTAGTTTTGGTCTTATTGCTGATGTTTACATATGATTATGTTTGCAGACAAGTTACATTTGTTTTAAAGATATTAGTCTTATCGCTTACAGATTTTGTATATTTGTCTTTCAATAGTTAACACTTTTATTCATATCTTATTCAAGTTATAATTTTATACTTATGTTTGTAATCCTACCTTAGGTTATATTTATACTTATTCTCATTTTTATGGTTCATTTGTATTTATTTACATTTATATTTATATTGCCAGAATTAAATTTTAAATCTCAAACATTATCAAGCATATGTATTCATTTAACAAAAACTTAACAATGTATAGCATTTTAATTTAATTATATGAGTTAAATTTTATTAATAATATTGTTAAGAAATTTATTTTAGAATTTCAAACATTATTATCTATGTGTATTATTTCATACTAAATATAAATAATGTAAAGTATTTTAAGTAATTATATAAGATAGATTTTTATTGTGAATATTATTGAAATACTTATTTCAATTTTCCAGATCAATCTCCTTTTAAATACAGTTTATATAAATAGATGGTAAAATTTCAAAAATCATATTCATTTAAATATGATCAATTCACATTTTATATTTAATTAGATTAAACATTTATTAAAATAACCGGGGCCGAAATCTGGGGTCGTTACAAGAGGAAAAGTTCTTGAAATTTATTTTATCTACAATTTCATAAAAAAGAATCACTCAAATTGGATCTATTTTGAGGGAGACATGGTCAAAAGAAGAAGAAGTATATTCCAACTTGAAAACCTGGGTCTAAAAATGAGTCTTAAAAAAATTAGATTTGGACATGACTAAGCTCAAAATTTGAAGAAGTGGTACACATGAAAATTGTAGCCACTATAATTCTCTACAGTTTAAATAAATGAAAACTTCCATTTAGTTTAGATATGAGAAAGATATATTAGAAGGAAGAGGAGGTAAAATTGAAGAAATGAAAGGGGTATTAATAAGCAAGAAACAAAGTAAATTACCTTATTGCCCTTGGTCTTTTACCCTCCACCTCCTCTTGCCACATCAACATGCCAGCCCAACTTCATATACCTCATTCCACAAGCTTGTCCCCTCCTCTTATGCTTAGCCAACATGAAGTTAATGAATGTGTACTTTGTGTTTACTAATGTTTCCTAAGGCATCTTCTCTTTTTAACATTTTTAAATATTAATTCTTATTTTCATAAAATATCACATTACTTATGTATACATTTAAGTATACATATACCAAGATCTATCTTAATTGAAACATAATTGTATATGTTATATTACACAACAGAGTTCACAACGTTTTCAATAACTTTTAGCCAACAAAAAGTCGAAAATTAAGAAAACGAATTTCAGTCACATTTTTTATTTTTCTTCGAACTAGATATTTTTCTAAACAAGTTTAGAAAACTATTTCACCATCATTATTTATTATTTAATTTTTTTAATTTTAATTCTAAAATATAATATTTGAATATTTGAAATTAATTAAATATTCCCAAATTAAAGCGGTGAAATTCCAGGTCGTTACACTCTCCCCCTTTTAAAAGAATTTCGACCCCAATTTTTTTGCCTCGAACCTAACCCAAAAGACAAACCAACCCAGTAATGCATAACAATATACACCAGTCCATATGATGTACATAGATCATCCTTATGCCAAAAACCTGATTTGATCACTCACTCGAATACATAGCTTTACTTCCAAAGTAGTATCGCTCACTCGATTCTCCAGTGCGGACTCCGATCAGGCTTCTTAATTAGAAACCTCTATTCTCCTTACATGGCCATACACTATGATAGAAAACTTTAATTCTAGATTAAGAATCCCTTACCAAGTGTTTGTCATCAAACATCGACTTATTTGGAATGATGTGAAACACATCAAGTCATGTACTCGAACCTTCGATCTAGAATTATGTTAGAAAGTGAAAATGATCTACGTACTGCTTACATACTCATCTATAGGTTTTTACTACCCAATTATTTTTACCTTTCCAAAAATATTTACCAAAACATTTCATAATAATTTCAGCTTAGTTCAGACATTTTTAAGTGATACAACTTATTTATGAAACTTTTTCATAAAATCATTTTAATTTATTAACTTGTATAATACTCTCCTACATCTTAAGAGTATATACAAAATATCGTATTTTTAAATCCTGTTTACCTCATCTTACATAAATGTAGGCCAAAAATAATTTGAGTCTTAAAAATGAGTTGACCAATCCAACAATTTTACCTAATTGATCTGGTAAGTGGCTAAGCATAGTGGGATGCTAGTATCCTAACTCCATGCAAGAATCAACTTTTTTTTAGACATTCTGGGGTAAAAATGTTTATTAGTCGGTCTAATGAAATCATATAAATTTTCACTTCCTAGATGTTTAAAATCGAAAGATATAGTTTAATGAAACAAAGTTTATTAAACCTCCTTATTAAATGAAATCAATTTTTAAAAATTCCTTTATTGACCAGTTCTTTAATCAAAATACCCTATCATTTTGAAACTTAAGAGCTAAATACCCGGTTTTTAGTTTTTTTGAAATGATACTTTATTTTTAACCCTTAGAAAGCATGCATATGACCAAGTAACTCCAAAATGATATTAAGGAACTAGGTATTACTAAATAGTATTATATATTCCCTTTCTAAGAAGAGTATACCCAAGAGTTTACCATTTGAACACATTCCTTTCCCAATTTTTAGTCATTTTCAAGTCACTCGAACTAGTTAATTATAAAAATATTTCTTATTTTCAAATCCCCCTTTTTGAAACGATACTATTTTTCCCAACCAAATCGTTCTTAACAAAATATTTACCATCCACTTGCTTTGCATTCATTCAGATTTGAACTTGTTTCGATCGTACAATGACAAAAAAGAATTATATACTAAGTGCACTATCACATTTGCCTAAGCAAACATCCAATTGTCACTAAGAAGATTATTCCGATCATCATAAAACAAATTGGGGTTCCCCAAACCAAACCAAAGAAAACACTTGTTTCTATAAAATTTTCTTTTCAAAATATTTATGCTTTAAAGTATTTTCAAGTAAAATTACTACTACTTTTCCAATAATCATTTGAAAACTTTATCAAAGTCCTTGAGATTTAAATTCTTTGAAAATTCATCTTATTCTCAAAATATTTTTTGAAATTCTAACTTATAAATCACTGTATATAAAATCTTTCCTCAAATATCCACTTTGAAAATATGTTTCCTTTATTTTTATTAAACATCTTTTATTAAAATCCAATGCTTATGACCCAACATTATATACAAATGCCTTATAGTCAAACTGTGAAACTTAATTCATGAGGTGCTCGATTCGATGTTCATACAAATTCCTACCTACCCAACCTATACTTCACTAAGGAAAATTTTGTATGAACCACTCATAATGCTCAAACTATACGAGCATAACTAATCAAACACCATATGACAATAATAATTAAATATTATTAACTCCTAATAACAAAACATTAATATAACTACACTTTATTTTTGAAAATTATATCTTCATATATAAAATATATTCCTAGGTAAAATTATTTCATTTACCATATTTTAAGATAATACTATGTCTATTTACCTACTTTAAGTGTTTAGAAACCCCTATCAACACTGTGGTGCCCCATGTCTCGACAAGAATTCACAAACCACTCAACCAATAAATCAACAGAATATAAAACATTTTTATATCACTAATAAATACGCACTCAATATATACACTCGAATTCATCCAAGGATCTCGCTTCCCTATCCCAAATGAGTTTACCCCACCAAAGCCTAGGTGTTCACTCAACCTAAGCTCTGATACTATGTTGCAACGTTCCCCCTAAATAGGTGGTGCCTACACTATGGTAACCTTGAACCTAATTTTTATGGCAAACCTCTCGAATGCACAACCAACCACTTAGGGATATGTAAGGGTAAGAATCTAAGATTTGACGCAGTTCACAAAGCGAGAACCCGCTATCACGTTAAAGCACTCTACAATCAGATATGATCCTAGTCTCCTCGAAACTGCCCTAGGTGATGACAACAACCACATAAATATTACTACTAACGTATCTCCAAGTTATGCAGTCATATCAGATATATTATGGAGACATTTACATAGATAAACAAGAATATAGTGGAAGCAAATGAGTTATAGAAGAAGGTTAATCAGAGCAATTGAAGAACAAAACCCAATTAGAGAAGAATGTTGAAGGATAAAGGTATTTGAAGTGATGAGGAGTTGGTTGAACCTTAGAATATCTTGTTAAAGATATCGTGGCAATTTTACTTGAAGATCGTCAACCATTGACCTCAACTGGATCACAAAAATCCATAAATATAAGATAATTTGAAATGCTGAAAATTTGCAACACTTATTAGTATTGTTGTTTATTTCGCAATACACCCATGTCGACATGGGGGTATCTAGGATGTCGACATGCTAGTCATTTTTCAGAATTTCAAGTTTTAAATGAAGAGACATTTTCCTCCACCTCTTCACCAAAAGACATGCCTCTTCAACCACTATATAAAGGCCTTTGAAAATGAATTTTTACATAAAGAATTCTCATTTTTTCTTAGTCCTTCTTCTCCAAATAATTGCAAAAGAAATCCATTGCATACTCTTCCAATTTCCTTGCAAATCAATTCTATTTCACTCCATTTCTTCACTGATTTGCAAAACATACAGTATCAGAGAGTTGTGCTTGAATTCACATCATTCTCTCTCTGATTTCATCTTATGCCTCAAAAAATTCAAAGTTATATTGCAATTGAAGGTCTTCAGGATCATTGTTTCGAATATGCAAGAAACTATATTGAAGATACAACTGCTTGTTATAGTTTGTTGTTGGAGACAAGGAGAAGCTGTTCTTGTAGCCTATGAAACCAAGATTGTAAAGGTGTTCTTGCCACCCGTGGAAAGCAAGCGATTATAGTGGAATTATGCACGATAGAGTGTAGGAATGGATGTAGAATTGGTTAATCCGAACCAGTATAAAAATCCAGGTGTAATTTACATTACTGCATTTTACTTTATTGCTTACTTATTCTCTGATTACTTCTTTCGGTTTGCAATTTGAGTAAATAAATTTTTATATTCATAAGCAAGTAGTTAATACACATTTCACCACTTCTAGTGTCTGAATAGCCTTAAGATCCAACATTGTGTTGTAGACCCTCTAGTTTCCAACATTTGCTATTAGAGCATTAGTTTTCAAAAATTCATAACTTGGTTTTTGAAAAGTATAAACGGCTAAGGACACTAGTAACACATTTTTTAACACTTTTATAGAAGGGCGATCTATCACTATGCCCCCTCTATTTGATGGCAGTAGTTATGCATATTGAGCTTGTATGATGAAATGTTATTTGCAGTCCAATGGTTTGGATTTGGAACATTACCCAAATAGAATACATAGAATCACAAGCTGAATATATAAAAGGGACACTAGACCAAAATACACAAGCACTTAATAACTCTAAGACCATGAATATTTTATTTTGCTCCTTAGATAGAAATGAATTTAATCGAGTGTATATTTGTAATTCTGCATATGAAATTTGAAGAATACTGCAAGTCACACATGAAGGCACCAGTAAAGTAAAATAAAAAGATATTTATGCTAATTAACCAATTTCAACTCCTTCAAATGAAACCAAATGATTCTATTTCTAATATGTATTCAAGATTTCAAGATATAGTGCATGCCTTAATATCCTTAGAAAAGAAAATTACTGAAGAAGACTAAGTCGGAAAGATCTTGAGTTCACTTCCTAGTGAATGAGAACAGAAGATTTTGGCAATCGAAGAAGCCAATGATATTAGTACTATGATAATAGAAGATTTAATTGGTAACCTAATGTCCTACGAAGTCAAGTTGAAAATTAGAAATGAGAATTAGGAAAATGAGAAGAAATCACTAGCACTCAATGCTATTGTCGGAAACGATGAATCAATGATGATGTTGTTGATGATGATATCGAGTTTATGACCAAGAAGTTCAAGAAATACTTGAAGTATTGGATAATAAACAAACTTAGAAAAACTAACAACAATAAAAATGGAAATGTTGTTTAAGTGTTTCGAATGAGATAAACCCGGTCATTTGAAAAGAGACTGTCCCAACTTAAAGAAATCAACGTACTTTTCAAACACTTTCAAGAAGGAGAGGAAACAGGCATTCAATGCAAAAGGGGATGATTCAGATATATCATCAAGTAATAGTGATTCCGAAACGGAAAATGCCAACATGTGCTTCATGGCAAAGGATGACCAGGACGGAAATTTAATAAAGAAATCACTAATGTTTTGAATGATATGTAACAAGGATATAAAATACTTAGGAAAGAGTACAATAATAGTTTGGCTGAGATAGATAGATTAAAAATATTTAATGAAAGGTTAACTGACGAAAAACAATGTCTAGAAGCTGAAGTTGAAATACCTTATGGGTATAATGATGAAAAAGATTTGACACTTGGACGTTTTGAAAAACTAAAAAGTGAAAATGAATCCTTAAAATCAGAAAATCTTTCAATGAAGTCACAGATCACTGATCTAAATGACAAAATAACATCTCTGAACAATGTTATTCTTAACCGTAATAAGGATTTTGACAAAATGAAAACTGTTATTGATAAATTTAACAAATGGAAGGATAATCTAGAAAAAATATTATCTGCATCTAAACACACTAGAAATAAACATGGACTTGGAAATACCCCTAAGGTTAAATCAAAGAAAAATAGTACTTAGAGTACTAAGTTTGTTAAGGCTACCAAGTCCAAACCAAAACCAAAGAAATTAAAGTTAAAATCTCTAAAGAGGTTCATTAATTTATGGGTTCCACAAAGGTTGGATGGTATTGAAAAAGAAAAATATATTGATAATTTTATTAATAAGGCTCATTCATCTAATGATTATATTTTGAAACGACATTCAAACTCTCCATGGGTTTGGCATCCCAATACTTAACCCTATGGACCACAAAATAAAAAGGGTACTAGTGTGCATATTTTATAATTTTTCAGGTACCAAACAATATATATTAGATAGCGGATGCTCAAAGCATATGACAAGAAATCCATTGAACTTTGGATAAATATGAAAAGGATTGTTGTTGGCATCGGCAAAGTCGGTAATTCTAAAACTCATCTTATTATTTGATAAGTTTATTTCATGTTTTGAATTGATTTGGTTTCCCCTCATGTGATTTATTTATATGCATCTCTATATACAAACTCTACATATTGTTTAGCAGTGATTTAAGCGTCTCTTTTTTGCCCTTTTTATTGATGACAAAAGGGGAGAAAAGGTATAAATATACTAGGCAAAATGATATGGGGAGTGCAGAGAGTTAGGGGGAGTCAAATATAAAAGTATTATATATTATCTCTCAAAATTTATATGGTTGTTATCATCAAAAAGGGGAGATTGTTAATACCTAGGTAATGATCTTGATGACAATAAACACATAAATATTACCATCAACGTATCTACAAGTTAAGCAGCCATATCAGATATATTAAGGAGACATTTACAAAGATAAACAAGAATACAGTGGAAGCAAATGAATTATAGAAGAAGGTTAATCAGAGCAATTGAAGAACAAAACCCAATTAAAGAAGAATGCCGAAGGATAAAGTTATTTGAAGTGTTGAGGAGTTGGTTGAAGATTAGAATATCTTGTTAAAGGTCTCATGGCAATTATACTTGAAGATCGTCAACCATTGACCTAAACCGAATCAAAAAAATCCACAAATATAAGTTAATTTGAAATGCTGAAAATTTGCAACACTTATTACTATTGCTGTTCATTTTGCAACACACCCATGTCGACATAGGGGTATCAAAGATGTCGATGTGCTAGTCGTTTTTCAGAATTTCAAATTTTAAATGAAGAGACATTTCCCTCCACCTCTTCAGAAAAAGACACATCTCTTCAACCACTATATAAAGGCCTTTGAAAATGAATTTTAACATCAAGAATTCTTATTTTCTTTTCTTACTCCTCCAAACATTTGCAAAATAAATCCATTGCATACTCTTTCAATTTCCTTGCGAATCGATATTATTTCGCTCCAATTCTTCACCGATTTGCAAACCACACAATATCCGAGAGTTGTACTTGAATTCACATCATTCTCTCTTTGGTTTCATCATATTCCCCAAAGAATTCAAAGATATATTGCCATTGGAGGTCTATAGGATCATTGTATCAAATCTGCAAGAATCTGTATTGAAGATATGACTACTTCTCATAGTTTGTTGTTGGTGATAAGGAGAAGGTGTTCTTGTGGCCTGTAAAATCAAGACGGTGTGTCTGGTAGCCCGTGAAACCAATTGTAAAGGTGTTCTTGCCACCCGTGGAAATCAAGCGATTATAGTAGAATTTTGCACGATAGAGTGCTGGACTGGATGTAGGATTGGTTAATCCGAACCAGTATAAAAATCCAGGTGCAATTTACATTACTGCATTTTACTTTATTGCTTACTTATTCTCTGATTACTTCTTTCGGTTTGCAATTTGAGTAAACAAAGTTTTATATTCATAAGCAAGTAGTTAATACACATTTCACCACTTCTAGTGTCTGAATAGCCTTAAGATCCTACATTGTGTTGTAGACACTCTAGTTTCCAACATTTGCTATTAGAGCATTAGTTTTCAAAAATTCATAACTTGGTTTTTGAAAAGTATAGATGGCTAAGAACACTAGTAACACATTTTTTAACACTTTTATAGAAGGGCGGTCTATCACTATGCCCCCTCTATTTGATGGCATTAGTTATGCATATTGAGCTTGTATGATGAAATGTTATTTGCAGTCCAATGGTTTGGATTTGGAACATTACCCAAATAGAATACATAGAATCTCAAGCTGAATATATAAAATGGACACTAGACCAAAAGACACAAGCACTTAATAACTCTAAGGCCATGAATATTTTATTTTGCTCCTTAGATAGAAATGAATTTAACCGAGTGTATATTTGTAATTCTGCATATGAAATTTGAAGAATACTGCAAGTCACACATGAAGGCACCAGTAAAGTAAAATAAAAAGATATTTATGCTAATTAACCAATTTCAACTCTTTCAAATGAAACCAAATGATTCTATTTCTAATATGTATTCAAGATTTCAAGATATAGTGCATGCCTTAATATCATTAGAAAAGAAAATTACTGTAGAAGACTAAGTCAGAAAGATCTTGAGTTCACTTCCTAGTGAATGAGAACAGAAGATTTTGGCAATCGAAGAAGCCAATGATATTAGTACTATGATAATAGAAGATTTAATTGGTAACCTAATGTCCTACGAAGTGAAGTTGAAAATTAGAAATGAGAATTGGGAAAATGAGAAGAAATCACTAGCACTCAATGCTATTGTCGAAAACGATGAATCAATGATGATGTTGTTGATGATGATATCGAGTTTATGACCAAGAAGTTCAAGAAATACTTGAAGTATTGGATAATAAACAAACTTAGAAAAACTAACAACAATAAAAATGGAAATGTTGTTTAAGTGTTTCGAATGTGATAAACCCGGTCATTTGAAAAGAGACTGTCCCAACTTAAAGAAATCAAAGTACTTTTCAAACACTTTCAAGAAGGAGAGGAAACAGGCATTCATTGCAAAAGGGGATGATTCAGATATATCATCAAGTAATAGTGATTCAGAAACGGAAAATGCCAACATGTGCTTCATGGCAAAGGATGACCAGGATGGAAATTTAATAAAGAAATCACTAATGTTTTGAATGATATGTAACAAGGATATAAAATACTTAGGAAAGAGTACAATAATAGTTTGGCTGAGATAGATAGATTAAAAATATTTAATGAAAGGTTAACTGACGAAAAATGTCTAGAAGCTGAAATTGAAATACCTAATGGGTATAATGATGAAAAGGATTTGACACTTGGAGGTTTTGAAAAACTAAAAAGTGAAAATGAATCCTTAAAATCAGAAATTTTTTCAATGAAGTCACAGATCACTGATCTAAAAGACAAAATAACATCTCTGAACAATGTTATTCTTAACCGTAATAAGGATTTTGACAAAATGAAAACTGTTATTGATAAATTTAACAAATGGAAGGATAATCTAGAAAAAATATTATTTGCATCTAAACACACTAGAAATAAACATGGACTAGGAAATACCCCTAAGGTTAAATCAAAGAAAAATAGTACTCAAAGTACTAAGTTTGTTAAGGCTACCAAGTCCAAACCAAACCAAAGAAATTAAAGTTAAAATCTCTAAAGAGGTTCATTAATTTATGGGTTCCAAAAAGGTTGGATGGTATTGAAAAGGAAAAATATATTGATAATTTTATTAATAAGGTTCATTCATCTAATGATTATATTTTGAAAGGAGATTCAAACTCTCCATGGGTTTGGCATCCTAATACTTAACCCTATGGACCCCAAAATAAAAAGGATACAAGTGTGCATATTTTATAATTTTTCAGGTACCAAACAATATATATTAGATAGCGGATGCTCAAAGCATATGACAAGAAATCCATTGAACTTTGGATAAATATGAAAAGGATTGTTATTGGCATCGGCAAAGTCGGTAACTCTAAAACTCATCTTATTATTTGATAAGTTTATTTCATGTTTTGAATTGATTTGGTTTCCCCTCATGTGATTTATTTATATGCATCTCTATATACAAACTCTACATATTGTTTAACAGTGATTTAAGCGTCTCTTTTTTGCCCTTTTTATTGATGACAAAAGGGGAGAAAAGGTATAAATATACTAGGCAAAACGATATGGGGAGTGCAGAGAGTTAGGAGGAGTCAAATATAAAAGTATTATATATTATCTCTCAAAATTTATATGGTTGTTATCATCAAAAAGGGGAGATTGTTAATACCTAGGTAATGATCTTGATGACAATAAACACATAAATATTACTATCAACGTATCTACAAGTTAAGCAGCCATATCAGATATATTAAGGAGACATTTACAAAGATAAACAAGAATACAGTGGAAGCAAATGAATTATAGAAGAAGGTTAATCAGAGCAATTGAAGAACAAAACCCAATTAAAGAAGAATGTCGAAGGATAAAGTTATTTGAAGTGGTGAGGAGTTGGTTGAAGATTAGAATATCTTGTTAAAGATCTCATGGCAATTATACTTGAAGATCATCAACCATTGACCTAAACCGAATCAAAAAAATCCACAAATATAAGTTAATTTGAAATGATGAAAATTTGCAACACTTATTACTATTGCTGTTCATTTTGCAACACACCCATGTCGACATAGAGGTATCAAAGATGTCGATGTGCTAGTCGTTTTTCAGAATTTCAAATTTTAAATGAAGAGACATTTCCCTCCACCTCTTCAGCAAAAGACACATCTCTTCAACCACTATATAAAGGCCTTTGAAAATGAATTTTAACATCAAGAATTCTTATTTTCTTTTCTTACTCCTCCAAACATTTGCAAAATAAATCCATTGCATACTCTTTCAATTTCCTTGCAAATCGATATTATTTCGCTCCAATTCTTCACCGATTTGCAAACCACACAATATCAGAGAGTTGTACTTGAATTTACATCATTCTCTCTATGGTTTCATCATATTCCCCAAAGAATTCAAAGATATATTGCCATTTGAGGTCTATAGGATCATTGTATCAAATCTGCAAGAATCTGTATTGAAGATACGACTACTTATCATAGTTTGTTGTTGGTGATAAGGAGAAGGTGTTCTTGTAGCCTGTAAAATCAAGACGGTGTGTCTTGTAGCCCGTGAAACCAATTGTAAAGGTGTTCTTGCCACCCGTGGAAATCAAGCGATTATAGTAGAATTTTGCACGATAGAGTGCTGGACTGGATGTAGGATTGGTTAATCCGAACCAGTATAAAAATCCAGGTGTAATTTACATTACTGCATTTTACTTTATTTCTTACTTATTCTCTGATTACTTCTTTCGGTTTGCAATTTGAGTAAACAAAGTATTATATTCATAAGCAAGTAGTTAATACACATTTCACCACTTCTAGTGTCTGAATAGCCTTAAGATCCTACATTGTGTTGTAGACACTCTAGTTTCCAACATTTGCTATTAGAGCATTAGTTTTCAAAAATTCATAACTTGGTTTTTGAAAAGTATAGATGGCTAAGGACACTAGTAACACATTTTTTAACACTTTTATAGAAGGGCGATCTATCACTATGCCCCCTCTATTTGATGGCAGTAGTTATGCATATTGAGCTTGTATGATGAAATGTTATTTGCAGTCCAATGGTTTGGATTTGGAACATTACCCAAATAGAATACATAGAATCTCATGCTGAATATATAAAATGGACACTAGACCAAAAGACACAAGCACTTAATAACTCTAAGGCCATGAATATTTTATTTTGCTCCTTAGATAGAAATGAATTTAATCTAGTGTATATTTGTAATTCTGCATATGAAATTTGAAGAATGCTGCAAGTCACACATGAAGGCACCAATAAAGTAAAATAAAAAGATATTTATGCTAATTAACCAATTTCAACTCTTTCAAATGAAACCATTGGTAAGCTTCTCTTCTTGTGTGTCATTGACTTTAGTGATTTCTGGATTTCTTGTGTAGTCTTCTGGAATTTGTGCGTCATTGACTTTTGTGATTGACATTGATATTATCGTCAATATTTTCGGTTTGATGAATGAAATAAAGAGTATGACACTTCTTTGATTCTTGTGTAGATTTTGTGATATTGATTAATCTCTTGTTGATTATCAACTACTTATATATCACAGCTTGGCCTTGTGATTATTATGTGTTTAGTCATAACTCTGATTCTATATCGTTTCATCTGATATTTATAGTTAGACTGATCCGTTTATTATTTTCTTATTAAATACTACTCGGGTCAGACCGAGATGTTACAGGTGCTTCAGCTTGACTTCTCTCTTGGGATTGATTTCTCTGACTTTTGGTTGACTACTTAGATTAGTAGTTTTTGTTGTATACATTAGAGACATAGACTCCATAATGTATACTTATTCTTTTGTGTAGTTCGTGTAACTATTCTTTTGTGATATTGTGGATCTTTCTGACCACTACTCTGATGTACACTTTTATGTGTAGTATTCATATCTTATTTCGCCTTTGTGATATGAATTTTCTGTGACTGATTTATGTTATGTTTATTCCTATATTTGTTTTTTCGAAGATATTTATAGCCACTGTGTAGTAGCTTTGAGTCTGTGTCGGTATGTCGGATTTCCTCTGGATAAAGCATTGCATGTTATACTATCTGACATATCGGTGCTCGCGCAAAGAAATTACACGGATGGTCGCTCCTCAACAGCCTTATTCTCCGTGCTAGTTGACAGCATTCACCGTAATGTTCTTGGCTAGCGTGGGTATAGAGGTGGGGCGTCACAGCTTGGTATCAGAGCCAAACTTCGGAACAATATGGAATATTATAACAAGGATCATCGTCCTAAGTTGACGCAGCGGATTAATCAAACAAAACTTCAATCGATGAAATGTAGCAATCGGTGAGTTGAAGATACCAAAATGCCCAAGTTCGTTGATCCAAAGATACCGAACTCTAGCTATCTCAAACACGTTGATAGCGCACTATACCGTGTTTCAAGATCTACGATTCTTCGCACGTTGATCTAGAAACACGGTATAGTGCGCTATCAACGTGTTTGAGATAGCTAGAGTTCGGTATCTTTGGATCAACGAACTTGGGCATTTTGGTATCTTCAACTCACCGATTGCTACATTTCATCGATTGAAGTTTTGTTTGATTAATCCGCTGCGTCATTATTGGTATCAGAGCCATACTTAGCCAATCATAGCTAAGTTTGATTCTTGGAGCCAAGTTTTTGAAGTTTGAAGTAGTTCATCGTGTTCATATTGAAGTTGCATCAAGTTTGGAGAGTTTGATCCATTTCATTTTGGATCGAGGAGTTGGATTTTGTTTGGATTTTGAATTGGTGATTTGCGCGCCAAAGTTTTGAAGGTTTTGGAGTGAGCCGAGGCAAATCTTGACCGAGCCAAGCAAAGTTGTGAAGAGTCAAGGCCGAGACAAGCATTGCCGAGACAGTTGAGCCTAGATTGCCTTATCGTGTGAAATTTTGAAGTATTGTGTTCAACTTGTTGAAGTTTGTGAAAATTTTAACCATGCCACCAAGGAGAGCTAATCGTCATCAAAACGTTGAAGCTTTGTATCGTAGAGAAGAAGCCGAGCTTATGGAACAACGTATTAATGAGAAATTTGATGAAGGCATTGGTAAATTGGAGAGATTGATGAATGATTTGAATCAAAGAAGGAGATCACCAAACTCGAACCATGGAGGAAACCGAGTTTCGCCATTGGTTACGGAAGCGAGGAGGGTATCGCCACATTTTTGTAGAGATAGAAGAGAAACATCAATTTCATCACGAAGAGATCATCATGACTATGCACATGAAGAGAGAAGAAGTCAACGTGAATTTGACCACGAAGCATATAGAGATGAGGAGAGACATAGTCAAAGAAGCATGCATGAACAAAGGGATGACATTGGTCGAGATCGATGTAGGCGTACTTTTGATTTTGTTGAAGAGGGTGATAGAGCAAGTATTCATTATCGAGATCGAGACCAAGTTCGAAATTCTTACCGTGATGTGGAGGATGACCGTCGTTGGGAGTCGGGTATGAAAATGGAGATTCCGGAGTTTAAAGGCGGGATGGTTGCTGAGGAGTTCTTAGATTGGTTGTCTAATGTGGAGGAAATCTTTGATTTCAAGGAGGTGCCGGAGAATCGAAGGGTGAAGTTAGTTGCTACAAGGCTGAGGGGGAGAGCATTGGCATGGTGGCAGCAAACTAAACTTACTCGAGAACGAATGGGGAAGTCAAAGATAGAATCGTGGGACAAGATGAAAAAGTTGATGAGATCTACTTTCTTACCTTACAACTACCAATCACTTATGTACCAAAGGTTGCAGAATCTGAGGCAAGGGACAAAGTCTGTTAGTGATTATGCTGATGAATTTTACCAACTCATTGCCAGGAATGATATTATGGAGACAGAAGAACAGCTAACTGCTAGATTCATTGGGGGATTGAGAATGCAGATCCAGGATATGGTTAATATGTTCGATCCTAGATCAGTTGCGGAGGCACATCAGAAAGCGTTAGCTTGGGAGAAGGAAGGAAGGCGTGGAGGTGGTGTGTTTACTAACTCTAATAATCAAGCAAGGGGTGCTGGTGGAAGTTCTAATGTTCCTAAACCAGTTACAAAACCAGTGGTGAAGGAGGTTGAGAAGGCGAAGGCTAGTAGTGTTTTCAAATGTTATAATTGTCAGGAGTTGGGTCACAAAAGCAACGAATGTCCGAAGCCGAAGAAGAGAACCATGGTTGCAGAGGTTGAAGCAGATGATGGTGAGGAGGCAGAGTATTCAAATGTACCTTATGTTGAGGAGGAAGAAAAAGTGTCGGGTGATGAAGGTTGTAATCTTATGATGAGGAGAAGTTGTTTGACACCTAAGCAAGAGGAGGATTGTAGTTGGCTGAGAAGCAATATTTTTCAATCGACATGTACTATTCTGGGGAAAGTCTGCAAGTTTGTTATTGATGCAGGAAGTTGTGATAATATTATTTCTACAGAAGCAGTGAGAAAGTTGAACTTGAAGACCGAGAAGCATCCTAAACCATACAAGCTTGCATGGTTAAGAAAAGGGGGTGAAGTGAAAGTGTGTCAAAGGGCTTGTGTTAATTTTTCGATTGGGAAGAAGTACAAAGATGAAATCTGGTGTGATGTCGTAGATATGGATGTTTGTCACTTATTGTTGGGCAGACCATGGCAGTTTGATAGAGCAGTTCAGCATGACGGTCGTGCCAACAGTTACAGTTTCATGTTCGAGGGTACTAAAATCACTTTGGTTCCCAAGAGACAGCAACAGAAGGAGAGCAAGCTAGAAGAGATTGAAGAATTGAAAACTCTGTTGACTTTGAAGGAGTTTGTTAAAGAAGTGGAGGAAGAACCGGAAGTGTTTTTGTTGATTGGGAGAGAGAGTAGTGAAGAAGTTGAGATTCCCGAAGAAGCAAAGCCAGTTTTGGAAGAGTTTGAAGATGTCTTTCCAGAGGAGTTGCCAAAGGAGTTACCACCACTTAGAGACATTCAGCATCAGATTGATCTTGTTCCGGGAGCAGTGTTACCACACCGACCACATTACAGAATGAGTCCGAAGGAACATGAGGAGTTACGAAGGCAGGTGGAAGAATTACTTGAACAGGGTCGTATTCAGGAAAGTTTGAGTCCGTGTGCTGTACCTGCATTGTTAGTACCAAAGAAGGACGGAACTTGGAGAATGTGCACTGATAGTAGAGCTTTGAATAAGATCACTGTTCGTTACAGATTTCCTATGCCGAGGTTGGATGATTTGTTGGATCAGTTGAGTGGGGCAACTATATTCTCGAAAATTGATTTGAAGAGTGGTTATCATCAAATTCGTATCAGACCTGGAGATGAATGGAAGACAGCTTTCAAAACTAGAGAGGGGTTGTACGAATGGTTGGTTATGCCATTTGGTTTGTCTAATGCACCTAGTACATTCATGCGGGTGATGAATCAAATTTTTAGACCATTCATTGGAAAGTTCGTCGTGGTGTATTTCGATGATATTTTGATTTATAGCAGGAGTACGGAGGAGCATGTTCTACATCTGAGGGAAGTGTTTCTTATTCTTTGTGAAGAACAATTTTACGCTGCTACAAAGAAATGTGTGTTTATGACACCTACTGTTTTATTCCTGGGTTATGTTGTTTCAGGGAAAGGTATTCAAGTTGACCAGAGCAAAGTTGAAGCAGTCAAGAATTGGCCACAGCCAAAGACAATTACAGAAGTGAGAAGTTTTCATGGGCTAGCGTCATTCTACCGAAGGTTCATACCACACTTCAGTAGCGTGATGGCTCCAGTGACTGATTGCATGAAGGGTAAACAGTTTGTGTGGTCAGAGGAAGCGGGGGTTGCCTTTGAAAGGATCAAGGAATTGTTGACGTCTGCACCAATTCTTGTTCTACCTAATTTTCAGTTGTTGTTTGAATTGCATACTGATGCTTCGAAGGTTGGTATTGGAGGAGTTCTGAGCCAGAATGGAAAGCCAGTTGCTTATTTTAGTGAGAAACTGTCAGGGGCAAAGATAAGATACAGTACATATGACGTTGAATTTCATGCTGTTGTTCAGGCTGTTAAGCATTGGAGACATTACTTATTTCAGAAGGAATTTGTTCTTTACACTGATCATGAAGCATTGAAGCATTTACAGGGACAGGATAAAATTTCAGCAAGACATGCATCGTGGATTGCATATTTACAGCAGTTTACTTTTGTCGTAAAACACAAATCTGGGGTGACGAATCGAGTAGCTGATGCTTTAAGTAGGAGGAGTCATTTGTTAACGACAATGAAGGTTGAAGTGACCGGGTTTGAAATGTTGCCAGAAATTATTGAAGAAGATCCTTACTTTGTGAAATATGTGGAGAAAGTGAAGGATGGGAGTACCGATGAATTCATGTTGGTTGATGGTTTTCTGTTTAAAGGGAATCGTTTATGCATACCGGACTGTAGTTTGAGGATGAAGATTGTGAAGGAATTACATGAAGAAGGGCATGTGGGCCGTGATCGTACTTTGCAGTTGATTTCGCAGTCTTACTTTTGGCCGTCGATGAGAAAAGAGGTTGAAAGGTTCGTGGAGCGATGTCATATTTGCCAAGTTTCAAAGGGGACAGCAACGAATGCAGGGTTGTATATGCCATTACCAGTACCATCTAAGCCATGGGTTGATATCAGCATGGATTTCGTTTTGGGTTTGCCGAGAACTCAAAGGGGAAATGATTCGATATTTGTTGTGGTGGACAGGTTTTCGAAGATGGCACATTTTGTTGCTTGCAAGAAGACAGCAGATGCAGTTCGAGTAGCGCAGTTATTTTTCAAGGAGATTTATCGACTTCATGGTTTACCAGAATCTATTGTTTCTGATCGAGATACTCGTTTTCTGAGTCACTTTTGGCTGAGTTTGTGGAAGATGGTGGGAACGAAACTGAAATTTAGTAGTGCTTATCATCCACAAACTGATGGACAGACAGAAGTTGTTAACAGGTCATTGGGGAATTTGTTGCGTTGTCTTGTACAGGATAATTTGAGAAGTTGGGACATGAAGCTATGCCAGGCAGAATTTGCTCATAATCATGCAGTAAATCGTAGCACAGGATTCAGTCCGTTTCAGATTGTTTATTCAAGTTTACCTAGGGGGCCGTTGGATTTAGCAGTTGTACCACAGTCAAAGAGAACAGTTAAACGAGCTGCTGATTTTGTTGATGAGCTGACTGAATGTCATAAAATCGTTCAGGAACGATTGGAGAAATCGAATGAGAAGTATAAGAAGTCTGCAGATTTGAAACGTCGAAATGTTGAATTTAAAGAAGGTGATTTGGTTTATGCCGTATTAACAAAGGATCGTTTTCCGGTGGGTGCTTATAACAAGTTGAAGGCACGAAAAATTGGTCCAATTGAAGTTTTGAAGAAAATCAATGAGAATGCTTATCGATTAAAGTTACCAGATGATGTTTATACTTCTGATGTTTTTAACGTCAAACATTTAATTCCATATCATGGAGGTGAGATGGTTGAGGAAGAATTTACAAATTCGAGGTCGAATTTTTCTCAACCAGGGGAGGATGATGCAGCTCAGAACAGAGAAGAAATGCAACCAAAATTTCTAACAAGGATGAGTCGTACACGACTCATAGAGAGGTTAAGTCGTACGCGACTTAGGAAGGCAGGGTTAAGTCGTTTCCGACTTAATGGTGCACGGGATAGCAAGTTTCGAGTTAACAACAATTTGAACCGCATAAAAGAGGCATCGGGTTTGAGTCGTGCGAGCTTGAGTCGTATACGGGATAATGGAACAGGGTTACGACTCAAGGGAAACTTGGAGTGTGCATACTTGATGAGTCGTACACGACTTAACAACGTATCCATAAGTCGTGACCGAGATAGCATCAAGAAGGAGAAGGATTCAACTGATGGGAGCTTGAGTCGAAGGAAGGATGTTGAGTCGCTGAAGTTATGAGTCGTGAGTCGTAGGTCGTTGCCGACCTAGTATGAGTCGTGAGTCGTTTGTTGTGATGAGTCGTGTACTGTTGTATGTTGTAAGTCGTATGTCGTGAGTTTTAAGTCGGTATGTAGTGGATCGTGTTGCATTTTAGGTCGTTACCGACCTATGGGTTGTGAGTGTTGTATTTTAGGTCGTTACCGACCTAGGGGTAATGTTGAGTCGGTCATGTATATGAAGTGTTGGGTCGCATACGACCTATGGTGAGTCGTCTTAAGGTCATATGATGATGTATGAAGGTCGTGCTTGTTAAGTCGGCCAGGGTTGAGTCGTTCTGGAGTTGAGCTGCCTTGTGTTGAGTCGGCCGCGACCTAAGTTAGGTCGTAAGTCGTCGCCGACCTAAGAGTCAGGTGAGGGTTTGTGTGTGTTGAGTTGTGAAAGCTATAAATAGCGCGTGTGTTGTACATTTTGAGGTTGTTGATTTTGGAATAAAATTCTCTTTTGTTAGCTTTGTGCTTTCATACCAATTGGTAGTTGAGTGTAATCTCCTATCTCCACTTACGTCATTCGAGTGCGCTCGAATCCACGTTTGTTGAAGCCGATTCACGGAATCTAGTGCGCTAGATCAACGTGCGAAGAATCGTAGATCTTGAAACACGGTATAGTGCGCTATCAACGTGTTTGAGATAGCTAGAGTTCGGTATCTTTGGATCAACGAACTTGGGCATTTTGGTATCTTCAACTCACCGATTGCTACATTTCATCGATTGAAGTTTTGTTTGATTAATCCGCTGCGTCATAAGTCTATCTTAGGAGTCATGCTTTAGGATTTAATTCGAGTCTTCGTACCGATTCATCCTATTTTCCTTATGATTCCTTGTTTATCTATCAAGATTGCTTGATATTAAATTTGGTGAATAACCTTTTTCTTCTTCTTCATTCTTTCTAAAGGAAGAGAAATGTCCAGACCAGGCCGCCCTAGAGCCGTGCCATCTAGCACTCCACCCCAGGATGGAGTTTTTATGACTGCTCAATAGCTTCTTGATTTGGTAACTAATTCTCAAGCAGCTGGAGCTAACCCGGAACCTACTCACCCAAAGTCGGGATTTGCACGCTTGTGTAACGATTACACTAATTTGGGTGGGGAGCCATTCAAAGGTTCCGAAACTGTTATTGAAGTACAGGCTTGGCTAAGAACATGCGATCGCATCTTTTCGCGCATGAATCTTATTGACCTTCACCGAGTTCAGGTGGCCTCTAGTATGCTCCGAGAAAGAGCATTGGACTGGTACGAGCTTCTTATTTCTGAGATTAATGAAGCGGATCTCACTTGGGAGAAATTCCGAGAATGCTTCGAGTTGAAATTCGTACCGGAAGCTGAGAAAGTGACATTGGCTCGACGATTTATAGACCTTGTTCAAGGTGAGTCCTCCGTGACTGATTACGTCGCCTCCTTCGAGTCGCTTTTCAAATATGGGGTTGAATACATCAACACCCCTCTGAAGAAGAATCAGAGATTCGTTTATCGCTTAAACAAAGATCTCAAGAAGCCATTACTTCTAAAATTGTAAATTTCTTTCGACCAACTTGTTGATATCGCTCTTCGTCTTGAAGAGGTGGATAGGGAGAATGATGTTGAAGTGGTGGGTTCCAAACCAAACTTCAACAACAAGAAGAGGCCAAACAAATTCAAAGGCCCTTATCCCAATAAGAAAGGGAAGCAAGCAACCTTCGTGGCAAAGACTTCTTCCTTTGGCCGTGGGGAATGCTATAATTATGGTTCGAAGGACCATTATGCGAACAAGTGCCCAAATTCTCTCTCTTGTCGCTACTGCAAAGTTCCCGGTCATGTTATATCTTCGTGCCCCAAACTTCAAGGCAAGAAAGAGGGAAAGCTTAATGTTGCTCAAGCCCCTAGCAACACATCTCGTGGCCAAGGTATTTCTCATTCTATTCTGGATGGAATTATTTTATTTCGTGATCATCCTATTCGAGTTCTTTTTGATACAGGTGCGTCCCATTCTTTTATATCAAAAGAGCTTGTTGATACTTTTTCCTTGGATGTTTTGTGTTTAACGACTTCTTTGAGAATTGCGAATCCAGTTGGTGGATCCGCAACAATCAGTTTATTGTGTAAAGATGTCGAGATTATTTTGTGTGATTTTTCTTTCCTTGCCGACTTGCATGTCATGCGTTATTTAGGCTTTGGAATGATTTTGGGAATGGATTGGCTTAACCGTTATGAAGCCCATATCTTATGTCCTGAGCGGACTATTCATCTTCGACACCCTCAATCTGTTAAGCAGATTTCTATTAATCTTAAAGATTCAGATTCCAGCTTGATCGCATCTTTGTATTCTTTAAATCCTCGTGATGACGATGATGATAATGAGGGTGATATTATTTCTCTTATTCACGTCGTTCGTGAATTTTTCGACTTATTCGTGCCCGTTTTAGGATTACCACCTAAGCAAGCAATTGAGTTCAGAATTAATCTTATTCCTGGAGCTCAACCTATCACTCGTCCTCCGTATCGTATGTCCAATAAAGAAAATGAGGAGATGCGTAAACAATTATCTGAATTGGAGACGAAGCAATTTATTCGCTCTAGTTCCTCGCCTTGGGGAGCTTCGGCTATTTTTGTGAAGAAATTCGATGGTACACTTAGGCTTTGCGTTGACTACCGCAAGCTTAATGATCTTACTATCAAAAATAAATATCCTCTACCTCGGATTGATGATCTATTTGATCAACTTAGTGGTGCTAGAGTCTTTTCGCAATTAGACTTAGCTATTGGATTTCATCAGCTTCGTATTGCAGAGGATAATATTCCTTTGACATCGTTCCGTACTCGTTATGGATCTTATGAATGGCTTGTCATGCCATTGGTTTGACGAATGCTCCGGCGTATTTCGTTGACCTTATGAATAGAGTTTTCAAAGACTTCCTCGATCGGTTTGTTCTCATCTTTATCGATGATATTCTTGTGTATTCTAAAACCGAGGAGGAGCATGAAAAACATCTTTGGATTGTGTTGAAAACTCTTAGGAGTAATCAATTAAAGGAAAAATTTTCTAAATGCCACTTTTGGCAATCTCGTGTGAAGTTTCTCGGTCACATTATTTCCGAATCCGGAATTTCCGTGGATCCTGAAAAGATTGAAGCGATTCAAGATTAGAAGAGACTGGAGAGTGTGACAGAGATTCGTAGTTTTCTCGGATTGGCGGGTTATTACCAGCGTTTTATCAAAGACTTTTCTAAGATTGCCATGCCTCTCACTAGCTTAACGAAGAAAGGTGTTAAGTACATTTGGTCGGACAAATGTGAAGCTTCTTTTCAGAAACTAAAGAAACTTCTTTCTGATGCTCCTATTCTCGTTATCCCCGAGGGAAATCAAGATTTCGTTGTTTATACCGATGCTAGTCACGTTGGTTTGGGTGCCATTCTTATGCAAAAAGAACGTGTTATTGCTTATGCTTCTAGGCAATTGAAGCCAGCCGAGACTAGATATGCCACTCATGATTTAGAGCTCGCGGCTATTATTTTCGCCCTTCGTATTTGGCGTCATTATCTTTTAGGAGAGAAATTTGTTCTTTATACCGATCATAAATCCTTGAAGTATTTATTCTCTCAAAAGGAACTTAATTTGCGTCAACAGCGTTGGCTCGAATTTCTTGCACCATATGATCTTGATATTCTTTATACTCCGGTAAGGGTAATCGTGTCGCCGATGCTCTTAGCCGTAAACAACAAGCTGTTGTTTCTATGATGATATCCGAATGGAACGATCTCGAGATATTATCCTCTTGTGAGATTCGAGACCGTGTCTCCGATTTATGTTCATCACTTGTGTTATGTAGCCTTGAGGCTCATCCTTCTCTTTTTGACCGCATTCTTGAAGCTCAAAGGCTAGATCCTGAATTGGCTCTTCTTGGCCAAAATATTAGGGATATAATTGATATTGAAGGTTTTAAAGACTTTGATATCGATTCTCGTGGCGGCATTCGGAAATTTGGTAGACTTGTCGTGCCAAATATTGGTGATCTTCGTAAAGATATTTTAGAAGATTCACATCGTTCTAAATTTACCATTCATCCCGGTAGTAGTAAAATGTACGCGGATATGAAGCGACTTTATTATTGGGAGGGAATGAAACTTGACATCGCTAACTCTGTTAAGCGTTGCATGACTTGCCAACTCGTTAAGGCCGAACATCAAAGGCCCGGTGGGTTATTGCAACCTTTGGAAATTCCGATTTGGAAGTGGGACAGTATTTCCATGGACTTTATAGATGGCCTTCCCCGTTCTCGTTCGGGTCATGATAGCTTATGGGTAATTGTTGATAGACTTACTAAATCCGCCCATTTTATTCCCGTTCGGTCTAACCGAACCGTTCCTCTTTTGGCCAAAATCTTTATCAAAGAAATTGTTAAATTGCATGGGGTTCCTACTTCTATTGTTAGATATCGTGATCCATTGTTTACTAGTGGATTTTGGAAGAGTCTTCAAAAAGCTTTAGGAACGAAGCTTAATTTTAGCACCGCTTATCACCCCCAGTCCGATGGACAAACCGAGCGTGTGAATAAAACTCTTGAAGATCTTCTTCGTGCTTGTGTGCTTGATTTCTGTGGAAGTTAAGAAGATCATATTTCACTTGTTGAATTTTCCTATAATAATAGCTTCCAATCTAGTATTGGTATGGCACCTTTCGAGGCACTCTACGGAAGGCCATGCCGATCTCCTTCTTGTTGGCTTGAGACCGGTGAGAAGCTGGTTTTAGGTCCAGATTTTATTCGGGATTCTACAGAAAAGATTGATCTTATTCGTCATAGGATGAAAGAAGCCCAGAGTAGAAAAAAATCCTATGCCGATAACCGGAGAAGGAAGTTAGAATTTTCTGTGGGAGATCTTGTGTTTATTCGTGTTTCACCAATGAAAGGTGTTGTACGTTTCAGTCGATCGGGAAAGTTAGCACCTCGATATATTGGGCCATTTCCTATCACTGAACGTATTGGTTCCATGGCTTATCGCCTTTTGTTGCCGGCTCAATTTTCTGCTATCCATGACGTGTTTCACGTTTCTCAACTTCGGAAATGTCTTCGAGGTTCCGATTCTATTCTTGAGCCCGGTGTTATGGAAGAGATTGAAGTTTCGCCTAATTTAACTTATGAGCAACATCCTATTCGTATCATTGCTTCAGAAGTCAAACGACTTCGAAATAAAGATGTTCCGCTTGTTAAAGTTCAATGGTCTTCAAATCCTAAGGATTGTTCTTGGGAATCTAGAGAGTACATCGAGCGAACACATTCGGACTTACTTCCCGTGCTCTTTAAGGTGAACCTTTTATTTCAAATTTCTTTTGTGCTGAATATGCTTTTATGGTTGTTACTTTATGTTCTCTTCTTAAATATTGCGAGGACGCAATTTCTTTAAGGAGGGGAGTCTGTAACAACCTGCATATTTGTCGATTTTATATTTAAATATTTTATTTAAATATTCTATCATTAGTCGGATTTTAGTCCGAAAAGCTACTTTTTGCATACGGTCGAATTAGGACTCGGGACCCCTCCCATTGAGTTTAAAATGCCGTTTGCGACCTTTTTGAGTATAAGCTTCGATATGTTTGGAGAAAGTTGATTTTTGCTACTTTTTACTTTGGGTTTGGTTTATGGGCTCAGCCCTATGTTAACTTATACTCCAAATCTGAGCCACTTCTCCCCATTCTCCCTCACTTCTTTCTCTTTTTAGTTTTAGAGCATTAACGGTGGGAGAGATTGGAAATTAAAACTCCAAAACCCTAGTTCCTCTTGAAACTTCAAATTCCTAGCTCCAAACTCAAGAAGAACCCATTGGTAAGCTTCTCTTCTTCTCCTCCAACTTATTCTCTTACCAATTTCCGAAATTCCTAAACCTAATTTTGGGAATGTTCTTGTTTTGAGCATAGATTCAAGCTCATTTGGGTTGTGTTGAAGAGAGGTTGATTCTCCATTTGCTTTCAAGCTTCTCCTTGTTTGATCTTGTGAAAAGGTGAGATTTTTATCTCACATCTATGCTTATACTTATCTTTGGATGTTAGGCATGAATTCCTAACACTTATTCGTGTGTATTAGCTCTTGGTTTGGATTGATTTGGTGAAAATCCTAACTTTTGGTGTTTTGGGTTCAATTCCTTAAAAATCATAGCTTTGAGGATCAAATGTGTTTTTGATGATGCATCGAGGAGCCAATAGGGCCGGGTAGCCGTTAGGCATAATTCCCTTGCGTCCATGCTCGTTCGGTTGCGAATTGATGGAGGTTTCATATCAATACATGGGCATAAATAGGCAGAGCATCAGGTTCGGCTGACCGACCCCCTGGTCCGGTCGACCGACCTGATGCCAAGTGCATAAGCACTTTTTGTTTTAGGGTCCGGTCGACCGACTACAGGGGTTCGGTCGACCGACCTGATGCCGAGGAGTTTTTCAATACAAGGTTCGGTCGACCGAGCACTGTATGTCGGTCGACCGACCTGATGATTTTTGCCTCCTTGGCCTTATTGCTTGAGTTTCCAACTTAAATCGATTCGTGTTGTTTCCTATTGATTGTTATCAATTATTATGACTTTGATGACTCCTTTTTAGAGATTTTTGAATATCCATTTCGATGGATTCTTTATCGGTTTCGTTCGATATTTATTCACATCTTCGTGTGTGAATTTTAGTGATTGATTGTTCCTACAATCTTCTTTGTGATTTGTCACTTTAATAAAGGTTTTCTATACTAGTAGTAAATATCAAAACTCTTTCCTCAAACGATTCCAACACTATTTTAATACCAAATTTGTTTATAAAACCGTTTTCCAATCTATTAGTATATATAAACCTTTACCTCACTCGTATGAGAAATCCAATTAAACGACTTAGTAAAACAAGTGGTATGAAACGCTTGCGTTCACTTTGTTGGTTAATTCTTTGACTTGTTCGATTGAATCTCTTGTGACAATTTTATAGTGGAGATCTACAGTTTGTTCGTAAATATTTAAGTTAAGCAAGTGGTTATGGGACATGAGGCTAAACTCATATATTTACTAGCTTAGTGTAATTGACACTTCTCGTTGATCATGACGATCATCTTTGTGATTTAGACTAGCAATGTGCGATGTCTCTTTGTCTGCGAGGGAGACTAAACCCCGTTTTATGGAGTTTCGACTCAATTTGTGATGGGGTAGCAACCTATGGTCTTCGGGCTGTTTGTGGAGCTTCGGCTCAATTTGTGATGGTTAGCGACCATGGAATTAGCGTTCCGTTTGTGATACATGTGTTGGTGAGCTTTACGCTCCCGTTTGTGATAGGCCTCCCCCCTTTGTGATTTCTGGATTTCTTGTGTAGATTTCTAGAATTCGTGTTTCACCAATTTTTCGTGATTTCCATTGATAAGCCTTATCGATATTTGTGCATTGGTGAATTTGTGTATCATTGACTTTAGTGATTTCTGGATTTCTTGTGTAGTCTTCTGGAATTTGTGCGTCATTGACTTTTGTGAGTGACATTGATATTATCGTCAATGTTTGTGGTTTGATGAACGAAATAAAGAGTATGACACTTCTTTGATTCTTGTTTAGATTTTGTGATATTGATTAATCTCTTGTTGATTATCAACTACTTATATATCACAGCTTGGCCTTGTGATTATTATGTGTTTAGTCATAACTCTGATTCTATATTGTTTCATCTGATATTTATAGTTAGACTGATCCGTTTATTATTTTCTTATTAAATAATACTCGGGTCAGACCGAGATGTTACAGGTGCTTCAGCTTGACTTCTCTCTTGGGATTGATTTCTCTGACTTTTGGTTGACTACTTAGATTAGTAGTTTTTGTTGTATACATTAGAGATATAGACTCCATAATGTATACTTATTCTTTTGTGTAGTTCGTGTAACTATTCTTTTGTGATATTGTGGATCTTTCTGACCACTACTCTGATGTACACTTTTATGTGTAGTATTCATATCTTATTCCGCCTTTGTGATATGAATTTTCTGTGACTGATTTACGTTATGTTTATTCCTATAATTTTTTTTTCGTATTTATAGCCACTGTGTAGTAGCTTTGAGTCTGTGTCGGTATGTCGGATTTCCTCTGGATAAAGCATTGCATGTTATACTATCTGACATATCGGTGCTCGCGCAAAGAAATTACACGGATGGTCGCTCCTCAACAGCCTTATTCTCCGTGCTAGTTGACAGCATTCACCGTAATGTTCTTGGCTAGCGTGGGTATAGAGGTGGGGCGTCACAGCTTGGTATCAGAGCCAAACTTCGGAACAATATGGAATATTATAACAAGGATCATCGTCCTAAGTCTATCTTAGGAGTCGTGCTTTAGGATTTAATTCGAGTCTTCGTACCGATTCATCCTATTTTCCTTATGATTCCTTGTTTATCTATCAAGATTGCTTGATATTCAATTTGGTGACTAACCTTTTTCTTCTTCTTCATTCTTTCTAAAGGAAGAGAAATGTCTAGACCAGGCCGCCCTAGGGCCGTGCCATCTAGCACTCCACCCCAGGATGGAGTTTTTATGACTGCTCAACAGCTTCTAGATTTGGTAACTAATGCTCAAGTAGCTGGAGCTAACCCGGAACCTACTCACCCAAAGTTGGGATTTGCACGCTTGTGTAGCGATTACACTAATTTGGGTGGGGAGCCATTCAAAGGTTCCAAAACTGTTATTGAAGTACAGGCTTGGCTAAGAACATGCGATCGCATCTTTTCGCGCATGAATCTTATTGACCTTCACCGAGTTCAGGTGGCCTCTAGTATGCTCCGAGAAAGAGCATTGGACTGGTACGAGCTTCTTATTTCTGAGATTAATGAAGCGGATCTCACTTGGGAGAAATTCCGAGAACGCTTCGAGTTGAAATTCGTACCGGAAGCTGAGAAAGTGACATTGGCTCGACGATTTATAGACCTTGTTCAAGGTGAGTCCTCCGTGACTGATTACGTCGCCTCCTTTGAGTCGCTTTCCAAATATGGGGTTGAATACATCAACACCCCTCTGAAGAAGAATCATAGATTCGTTTATGGCTTAAACAAAGATCTCAAGAAGCCATTACTTCTAAAATTAGAAATTTCTTTCGACCAACTTGTTGATATCGCTCTTCGTCTTAAAGAGGTGGATAGGGAGAATGATGTTAAAGTGGTGGGTTCCAAACCAAACTTCAACAACAAGAAGAGGCCAAACAAATTCAAAGGCCCTTATCCCAATAAGAAAGGGAAGCAAGCAACCTCCGTGGCAAAGACTTCTTCCTTTGGCCGTGGGGAATGCTATAATTATGGTTCGAAGGACCATTATGCGAACAAGTGCCCAAATTCTCTCTCTTGTCGCTACTGCAAAATTCCCGCTCATGTTATATACTCGAATTCGATTTGAGGTTGTTTTCTTCGATCTGGGTTTAGGGTGGTGTTCGCATGTGATTTTGTGACCGTGGTGGGTCGTCGCGATGAACGATGGTGGCCGGCGGTGGAGGTGCATGTGCACCGTGTTAGTAGTGCACAGTTTTGGGTGTGGACATTTTTGAGATGGGGAAGATGATAGAAACTCGGAGGGAAGTTCGCGTGTGGCTCGTGGGCGACTTGAAGACAATGGGGTTTGGGTTGCTTCGGTGTTGTATCGGGTGGAACCGTTGATTGCTTCGGGTTTTTAGCTGTTGTTTTGGTAGTTAGATATATTACTAAGTTGCAATATAAACTTGAGTAGAATAATTTAGGAATTAAGCATTATAGAATAAACAAGTTTATAAGGTTAAACTTGTTGTTTAAAAGTGAAGGTAAACCAACGTTTAAAAGTAAAAATTTAATTTATATTTAAATTTAAAAATGTTTTAAGATGTTTGATTTTAAAAATAATTATCTTAATTAAGTTTAAAATTCAAATTTAAAAGAGAATTTGAATTTAATTATTAAATCAAAGATTTAAGTTAAGTTTTGAAGCAATGTTTTAATAACAGTATTTTCAATTTATATTGAATTAAATAAGTTTAAAATTTGATAATTTAAAGAGTTTTTAAATTTGGAAATGATTTATAAATGCTTTTTATTCAAGTAAGATTATTATTATGATTTTGTAAACCAAGTTTAATAACTTGTCTTTGAATAAATTAGATTTAAATAATTCAAATAATTTATTTATGGAAATAAATAAGGTTAAATTATTTGGATAATTAATTTATGAATACTTATTTAATATGATTTGTTAATAAGTTAAGTTTGATTAAGATTTATGGTTTTCTTAATTTATTAAAGATTTTTCTTTAATATTAGAAGTTAATTAATTAATTGTTTAATTAATTTTAAATAATTAGTTAATTGTTTATTTAATTTTAATATCACTTAATTATGGATAAATTAAGTGTCATTACTTAATGAAGTAATCAATGGTTAATGTTTGAATATAATTAAGAATGGACGAAATTAATTATGGAAGTAATTAATAGGAAATTACTCATGGGAGAAATCAAATGGAAGTGATTAATGAATAATCACTTAATGTTATCAATTGAGAAATTGATTAATATCATTGTTTTAAAGTTAATTAATTATGGAGTAATTAATTAATTAAAGAATTTAGAATTATTTAATAATGAGATTAATTACTTGTTAAGTAATTAATTAAGAGAATAATTAAGATTTATTAATTGAAGTAATTAGAAGATAATTACTTATGTAAGTAATTAAGAGTTAATTACTTAAATATTCTTGTTAATTAATTAATGTGATTAATTAATTAATGAATGTGATTAATTTTAAAGATCAATTACTAAGTGTAAGTAATTAAAATTGTAATTAATTAATAAAGTAATTAATTAAGGATTTATTTATTAATTTAACTGTTTAATAATTACTTAAATGATGTAATTAAGGATTAATTAGTTGGATTAATTAGTCAAGGATTAATATAATTAATTTAGAAGATTATTAAATAAGAAGTTAATTAATTAAGTTAAGTAATTACAAATTGTTGATTACTGATTGTGATTAATAGAATGATTAATTATAAGTTAATTATTTAATTAATTAAAGTAATTATTAATTAATAAGGATCATTTGTTAATTAATCAAGGTTGATTAATATAAGTGATTAATGTAAGTATGATTAATTAATTGTAATTAATTGAGGTTTAATCGTAATTAATTATAGTTAATTAATTAATGAAGGATAATTAATTATTGTAATTAATGATAGTAATTAAAGATTAATTACTGAATATGGTTAAGGACAATTACTTGAATGTAATTAACGTATAATTAATCAAGGAAGATTAATTTGGGAAGATCATTAGAGATGATTAATTTATTCGGAATAATAATTAATAAAGAAGGATTATGGTAATCCAATTGATTAAGAGTTAATCAATTTTGCTTAGTTGATTGATTGATATTAGTTGATTGATTGATATTGGATGATCAATATTGAGTGATTGATAGTGGGTGGTTGATATTGATTGATACTGGATGATTTGGATATATCTGATATGTGATATACTGCTGTGTGAGATGAATGTTGATGTTAATTATCTATTGTGATAATGTGATTCATCTATCTGTTTATATCATCCTGAATGTAAGTTAATTGTTTAAACCCTTAAGTACAACTTGGACATTAAAATGCCGTTTGGTTTCGGTGAGACCGGCATCGGGTTTCCATATTTGGGATCCGAAAACCACATCGATTCCAATTAAATGTTAGGTCGTAAATCCAAGTGGAGCTAGTGAAGACTCGAGGTGTAAGGGCTATACGTCAGTATAACTCTGTGGGTGATTCCGTAATGAGTTTGACGGAATAGTACTTATAGATTCGAGATGGTGATTTAGAAGTGCAAGGGCTATAGTGGTTGACTCTAAGGGTGATTCCGAAACGAGTGCAACGAGATAGTGCCTTCGGTTTCGTTCGAACCCGGAACGAACTTGTATGAATCGAATGCTTTCAGAACATCGTCAGGTGGACGATGAGCATTCTAAGATAGATGTGTTCTATAAAGGTAATCGCAGCCTCAAGCCTCATCAACCGGGAATGGCTAAAACATGGGAGGTGCAGCAAGGCTTCGTGGGTAGCTCCCACTGGAGAGCAAGATTTTCCCTTGTCTAGAAGTCCCTTTTTATTCGGCCGTGTGGGCAGTTGGGTCGCGGCCAACTGCGGGGTTGTCTTGTTCGGGACTGTCCAGTAAGGGATGGTTTCGGCCTTTTGTTGCAGGGGAGCGGGTGTACTCCTCGGAACGTTGATGTAGGCCACGTACTGTGACGGGCGGTACCCTAGTAGCCCTGCCATTGATGGAATCTAAAATCCAATAAGTGCCTGTACGTTTTGATTGTGCCCAATTATGTTGGAACGTGAGATGTAAGCATTCCAGCTATTTCTGTATTTTATTTTGAAAACCCTAGACACTATTGTAATATCACTGGATTTCCTATCGAATGTTTTGGTTAGCGTAAGATAAAAACTTTTCCATGTTTATGTATGGGAAGTCTTACGTGATACCTTTTCTTTTCAAAGGTTTTTCTAAAGTTAAGCAATTTTAAACCGTTTACTCACACCAGACCTGTGATATTCCGAAATTTCAAGAAAAATTTAAATGTGATAATCTCCATTTTTTTTTAATTAATTAAAATTGATAAATTGTTATTTTAAAACAACAACAATAATAATGTTTTAAATAGAATTACACATGGAATTTGGATTTGTTAAAATTATGTATATCAAATCATTTTTTTTATTTTGGATTTGGATATTAGAATAGAAATTCAAAGATAAATATCTTAAAGTAAATTGGATATAAAAATATTTGATATCTTAAAGAAAGCATTTATTAGTTTAGAAATGTATTTATTAATTAAGATAATTTTTTTTTTGAAAATCATTCAAAGATAATATAAGTAAAATAACACAAGTGTAGTCTTTTAAAATTATGCTAAGTATATGTGTTAGGTGATTAGCCTTTAATATGACAAGTGTCAAAAATTTATTTTTATTTTTATAAATTCTAATTTTCATTATATAAAATATACTTCATTCATGTTTTCATTTTCTTCTATCTTCTTAACTTCTAGAAAAAAATGAATAACTGTAATTAAACTACGGATTCAAATTTGAGCAATACAACTTAATCAAGTAAGATTAATTCAAAGAATTAGCTTAAGCAGATCAGATCCTAAATCAATTCAGGGGAAATCCAGTTCAGAACAACATTTAAAGCAAAATCAAGTGGATTCAACAATTCATAATTCAGTTCAAAGCAAGGGATCATCTCAGTCTTCTCTATTTACAATTTTCAGGTGAGTAATCTACATCCTTAAACCTAAAAATGAAGTATAACTCTTGTAGTAAGGAGTGATCTAAAGCCTGCAGGAATAAATTACCAAGGTTAATGTGTATTAAGATGGAAGTAACCAGTGCATGTTGTTTAAAATGATTTTTATGTACATATATAAATATGTGAGTACATCTTACCTTCTTAAACAGTTTCGAAATCAGTAGCAATCTCAGGTTCAATACCATACCTCTGTTTGGCATATATTGTGAGTAAACAAGCCTTTAATCTGTTTTCAGTCTTGATGCATGCAGAAATCTAGAAGAAAATTAGTAATTAGTGTTTACATGATTGCTTTATGTGATCATATGAGTATATATGTGAATTTGATTGGGAATGTATGCCTGTTTGCAAGATTCTTGTTCTGTTCTTTTGTTCAGGGTATAAAATCTGGAAAAGAAAAAGGAAATTTTTTTTCCTTCTCTAAATTTTCTTTAGAACAAGATGTATATACAAATTTTGTTAATTATACCAGGGTATAAATTTAAATATATATATATATATATATATATATTTCAAGATCAATCTGGAGCTACTTTTAAAAAAGTAGTAAGAAGATTAGTAGATTTTAAAACCTATCAAAAATCTCGATTTCAATAATTAGTTGATTCAGGTGTATAATCTGTTTAGCCATCAAAAACTAGAATTCTTAAAAATTATAATCAAGATTTTTAGTGTTTTATTTCAAGAGAAATGACATGATGAACTGGTTTTGGGTTTAGAGTAATTTCTGTTGATCAAAAGATTTTGGGATCTCGTGTTCAGGAAGGAAGATAGCTTGGAGGTAGTCTGAGTCGTTAAAAATGGTCATGGATTTTTAAAGCTACCATGGCGATGGCTAGACGTCGATCTAGGGTTTAAGGTGAAGTTTTCATTGTAATGGGTTTCTGGGAAATTGTGTTCTCGAAATCGAATCGAGTTGAGATGGAGTGCGGGGATAGGAACGTGAGATGTAGGCGGTGGTCCAGGCAAATAACCGTGGTCTCTAATGATCGGAGATGGAAGTAGTCGAGAAGATTGACGTTGGGTCTCATGATGATGGGTTTGTATTTGCGTGATTTGATTTCACAGTGAAGTTGGGTTTTCTTGAAGGTCGATCGCGATGGGGTGGTTGTAAGTGACTTGTCTGAGGTCACGGTGGCGATCGGAGTTGGGTCGCGCCGCCGTGTACGTGCACGGCAGTGGTGATGGGTGTCAATGCTATGTGGGTGTGTGACTCGAGTCGTACTCGAGTAAAAAAAAGTGGAAGCTTGGGGATTTTTGCTCGTGTGCATGAATTGATTCCTGATGCTAATTACTTGGTTAAAACTTAACTACAGAAAAGAAAAGATGGGGAAGAAGAAGTTGTGTACAGGGAAGACCCGAGGGAAATGGTGTTTGACTCGATGTATAACTCAAGTAGACCAAGGGAAATCTCGGGTTTATCAATACTACACTGTTTCATTATAAAGGTAAAGTTAAGAAACCTGCTTGTACAAGTTCTGAGCTCTATATCTTAATAAAGGGATTAGTTGTTTTAGTCAAGAATCTAATACAAGTCTTATTTTTTTAGTTAATACATTAACAATGTTTTTAACACTTAGTTAATATTTTATTAAGTAGTTAATTTCAATGAAGTATAAAGTAAATTAACATTTTAAAGTTTGTAGTTAATATTAAATTGATTATCAAAGTTTAAAGGAGATTCTTTGAAAACATTAGTTAAGTTGAATAATTAATATCAATTAATTATTTTAGAATGTAATTAAGAATAATTACATTATAATTATAATTAGAGTTTGGATTAATTAATGATTAATTGATAAATAAATTTGTAATTAACTACTTAAAGTTAATTAACGAATGGTTAGTAGTTAAGTAATTAAGTAATTTAATTCACAAATGACTAATGATTAATTAACTGGTAATTAAGGAATATTTGATTTATAATTAAATTATGCTAACCAATAAATAAGTTTTATTAATTAATGGTCAAAGAATAATTAATCTGCAATTAAGATTTATTAATTTGGGGTTTAAGGGTAATTAAAGAGTAGATTACCCGATTGAAATTAATTTGTTAATTAAAGGTAATCTCTTGCAGATTAATTAAATAATAAATACTTGATGAGATTTAGTGAAGTAATTTATAATTACAGGATGTAATAAATTAAAAGGAATTACTTCATGGGTAGCAATCAAAAGGGTAATTGCTTGGGTAAGCAATTACATAGGGGTAATTACTGTTTGTGCGTAATTAGGGTTGATTACTGGATGCAATTAATTCATGGAGTTTGGTTAAGTATAATTACTTAATGAAAGTAATTAGATAATGATGATAATCTTAATGGAATTAAAGAATAATTAATCATGAAAGATTAATTAAGATGAACGATTATGGGATGGTAAATCAATGGGGTTGAAATTTATTAATAAGCAGGATTTAAAGATGATTGATTCAATTATGGTTAATTAGATTTATTCGAGATGGTGTGATTTATTTATCTTGCTTATGAATGGTTAAATGATAATTAAGTACCCTAAATTGATTGATGCCCTGATATGAAAAGGTTAGTGATATGATGTATTTGGTGGGCAATGATAGATTGGTTTTCTGTCAATGATGAATTATAGAGCAAAAGGGGTGACACCTTTTAAAAGTTGAGTTGCATTTCACCTGAATGACATGTGTTAAGATAAATTGAATTCGAAGAGACCGGAGTCGGGTATTAGTTAATACCCGAAACCACTTCGATTCTTTATAATTGATACGTGAACTTAATAGGGTATAATGGAAAGATTTAAATGGATTGAACCATATAATCTAAGTTCTGGCACTTAATTGCTTTATGAAATAAGTGATGTCTATAGCAACGTGTAAAGTTGTAAATTGATATACGTACCTCGGGTTTATGTGAGTTGTATACTTTTGTATTACATGTTAGATGGGTTTACTCACGCTGGTTTCTAGCCTGACCCGGGTGTTACTTTGATGTAATGCTCGGGTCAGACCGAGTATTACAGATTTTCAGGTAAGGACGTTCTGGAGCTCAGGAGGCGAGCTGGATGGCAGGGACGTATAGAGAGTATCCACTGTGATATTGTAGTATCTGGACATGATTGTTTTGTCCAATGTTTATGTAACTCCGATGTGTTTAAATGTAAATTAACAGCTATAGTTTTCTTTGTATAACTGTATAACTGCTATTTATTTGATATTATATTTTACCCGCTGCGAATGTGAGATTCTGTGTTTCTTTTTGTTCTTCATCTATCTCTTTCTTATTTCTCTTTCTTCTTTTTACTAACTATCTGGAAATTTCGGGATCGAAATTTTTGGGTCATTACATTTGATATCAGAGCTGAAGGTTAAGCGAGAACCTTGGCTCTGGTAGGGGATACTCATTAAGGAAAGGGTCAATGGTACCCTAGAATGAGTTGAGTATATAAATATGAGGGAGCGTACTTGTTATTTTTTTATATAAAGATTTTTAAATGATTTCAAAAGTAAATGAATCTTATATAAGAAATAGATTATCTATTATATTAAGGAAATTGGTTGTAGTATTAAATAAATTAAAAGTAATAGTAAGAATTAAGTGGTAATAGAATTACAACCAAATTGAAATTAAATTAAAGACAAGTTTGAAATGGATTCAAACTGAAATTAAATCTTGAAATTGGGAAAGGTTTCAGGATAAGGATAATCAATTAATTTATGTAATTAATTAAACTTTATTTAATGAGATTAATTAATGGATAATAATTGGAATTGATAAATAAGAGGGGGTTACTTAATGAAGTAACTAGAGGTAAGTAATTTAAAGGACAATTACTTAATGAAGGTAATTAAGAAATAAGTTAATTACCGAATGTGATTAATTGGAATTAATTAATGATGTAATTAATTTAAAGAAATAACAAATAATATTATTTAATGCATTTGAAAGAAATGATCCTATTTCAAACAAGAGTTGTTTGAAAATTTAAAAAAGAAATTTGTTTTGAATTAAAACCAAAGGTGGTTTAAAATTTTTAAAGTATAACTTGGTATGTTTAATATGTATACATGTGGATATACATAATATCAAAGGTGGTTGGAAATAAACTCTAATGGTGAGTTTTGAGTTTGGAATAAGATGTGATACCCAAGGTGATAAGTTTTTGAACTTAACAAGTAGGAAGATTATTTATGAGAAGTTTAAAATTTGAAATAAAAGTTCGAATTGGGTAAGGTTGACTGGATTAAGTGAATTGAGTTTAACTGGGAAAAAGTTAAATAAGTTGGAGTGATCAACCTGATTGGGAAATTTGAAGATGAAATAAAGATTTAACTTGAAAAGTTAAAAGGCTAATTTGAATTGGAAGTTTGTGTGATCTTAAAATGGATTTGAGATCTAGAAATTGAAAATGAATGGATGTTTTAAAATAAATTAGTCGATATCATCCTAATGTTGTTAAGAAATTTTAAGTAGTGAATTGGATTTGTTTAAATGAATGAGAAGTGTGGTGATATATCTATTATTGAGATAAAAGAAAATCTAACTTTAATTTGAAATTAAATTGTTTAAAAGCCTTTAATAAAGGTTAACTTGGTTTAAAGGGCTAAACCAACCTTAGTGAATTTAACTCGAATTTATATAATTCGAGATGGTTTGAATTTGGAATTAGATTGAAATTAGTTCAAATTGAATTTGATGTGAATTAATTAAAATTGTGATTGAAGATGTATAAGTATAAAGTTCAAATGGAAATTTTGAATTGGATTAATTTGAAACAATTTGAAATTGAGGTGAATGCAATTTGAAATTAGTCCGAATTGATTTGAATAATTTGGAATTGTAATTAAAGTTGAATAATTTTAAATTCAAATGGAATTTGGATTGAATTTGGGAAGAAATCAAGAATAATTCAACTTGATTTGGAAATGGAGTTTGATATTGAGATTTATTCAATCTGGAGTTGAAATGAATTGAAATTGGAACTAGTTCAATTGAAATTTATTTGAATTAGTAAAATTTGAGATGAAGGGTAAATAAAGTTAAATTTGGAAAGAACTGAGGAATTCAACTTGAATTGGGTTAAATAGATTTCAATGGAAATTGAAGTTATTTAAACTGGAATTGGGTCAATTTAAATTGAATTGATGAGAATGGAAATTGGGAAATGAGCAGTTTTGACTCTGGACTATTTTTAATATAAATTGTTTTAATATAAACCTATTTTCAAAGCTATTTATTATATATACAACTTTTCTTTTAAAAGCCAAACTAGCTTATATTTGTTTACAATTATTTTTGAAACTGTTTAAACAATTTTCCAACTGTTTTATAAGCTAATTACTATTTTACAAAACTAATTACTATCTTAGTATTATTTTGCAACTATTTAAAATTTCTGTAATTATTTTAATTATTTTACACTTATTTTGCAAACTAGTAATTATTTTCTAACTACTTATCTATTTTAAAAAATTTCAAATTATTTTCTAAATTTAAACTGGACAGAGTTTACACTGTTGGTGGAATACCCAGACGAGATAAGAATAGAGGTGATAATCCAAATGGGATTGAAGCAGTTGTGAATAAGTGAATGAAATTTAAATTAAATGTGAATAGAAAAAGAATTGATTTGGCAAATAACCAATAAAGGTAAATACGTAGGGTGTACGTATGTTATTCTATTCGCATAGTGATTTGATCCAGATTCGAGTACAGAATTTTGAGATAATTATGTCGATCCAAGTTAGGATTTTTTCACTCGATTTTTGTCGGCGAACCTGGATATGGGTTGTTGATTGATTCTGGATATTCTCTATCATAGTTATGACTATGCAAGGGGAATGACGGTTTCTGATCAAGAAACCAGATCTGTGTCCGCACTAGGAAGTCGGGTGGATGATACTAGTTCGGAAGTAAAATTGTGTGATCGAGTGAGCGATCAGATTGGTATAGCGTACGGATGATATGTGTACATCGTACGGATTTGAGTGAAAATAATTTTGAAAAAAATAATCAAATTGAATATTTGATTTTGAGTAAACAAAGTAAATCTATTTGTTTTATAAAATGAATCTCCCCTTATTGAATCTTTTGCCAAAAGAAAAAGTGTTTTTGGAAACGTTTGAAGTATAAAAGGAGTTTTATACAAATTTGAAATGATCCAAAGTTTTGAAAGATTTTATATATTTATATATATATATATATATATATATATATATATATATGAAGGATCATATGAGGATTTTGGAAAAAGGTTTTGGGAACCTATGGATTTGGAAAGGCTTTTGATTTTTGGGTAAAATCAATATTGAATTTGGAAAGCCTAGTTTGAGAATTATCGATTTTGGAATAATCGATTTTGTGTAAAGGAGCTTTGTATTGAGATCATACTAGGTGTATGATTTAAAGATACTATATACATAGTATAAAATGTTTTGATGATGGGTCTGGGGAAAAAGGCGCTCCCTTGGAATGGACTTCTCAGGAGTACCACCGGGTGGTGCTGCCTTGAGCCCCAAAGGGGGTTCTAAAGTTGATCATGTGAGGAGTCCGGACAAACTAGTTCCTAAGGATTATTGGGTAGCGAAAGTCGAGGGCGTTGATGCCTACAGGGGCATTTGGGTTATGCTGTGACGACAGTGTAACTCGTTGTCGCTGCGATCTGCTATGGGCACCATAGCGAAAATCGTGTGGAGGATGAGTGCCAACGGTCTACACTTGATTTTGCCGGGAAGGCAACGCAACATCGGTAGACTGCGATCTGTGGTCAAGTGGAGTGGAGAAGTTTCATTCTTTTGGCAGTGAAATTCGAGGGCGCTGATGCCTACAGTTATATGGGTTTTTGCTGTGATAGCTACGTAACCCCAGTTGTGGCTGCGATCTGTAGCGGGTTCCATGGTGTAATCGAAGGGCGCGGAGGGCTACAGTTATCTATGGATTTTGTCGGGATGGCAACGTAACCATCGGGTTAACTGCGACCATGGATGAGGGTGATGATTTCTAGAGTTTTCTGTAACGACCCAGAATTTTTATTAATTAAAATTTGAATATTTAATTAATTTTAAATATTAATAAGTGAATTTATAAGTCGAATAAATTTTATTTCGAATAATTGGATTTAATTGGATAATTAAATCAATAATTTAATATGTTAAATTATGGAAATAATTGAAAATTGAGTTAAATATGATTGAAAATGATTTGTAAAATTTTATAATATCATATTGAAGTTAGAAAGATATTTTAGGACTTTTAAAATCGAATTAAAATTAATTTGTGAAAATTGAATATTTTAGTATTTAATCGACTAGTGAAAATAGTCAATTTTTGAACAGTCTCAGAATTGGACGAAACTAGTTCCATTGGATCCGTAATAGTTAGTTATTACCGGATTTCAAATTTCGTAGCAATCGGAGTTATCGTTTGATCGTGGCAGCTCGAAACGCATCGAATTGCTTTTAATATTAATTTAGCGAGTAAAAATAGCCATTTTTCAAAAAGTCTCGGATTTCGACGAAACCAGTTTCATCGGATCCATAATGTGATATTATTGTATGGTTTCAAATTTCGTATCAATCGGATTTACCATTTGTCCGGTACAAATTAAAACGCCTAGAAAATAGTTTAAATCAGTTTAATTTAAATTGAACGTTTATAGCCATAACTCGCACAGATGACCGAATTAGCTTCCGAAACTTGTTCCATTGTGTCCGGAATGCGGGGTAAACCCTAGAAACGCTGGTTACGGCGCGTAAATCGGAGTTTGGAAATTCCGAAATGAATAATGTTTCGTTCGTTTTCCTATAAATAGACCAACCATTCACAAATAAAAAAAAAAGTAAACCCTAATTTGCAATGCACAGCCGCCACCAACAATCTATGGCCGAAAACAACCCATCTTCCCCCCTCGTTTTCTTCAAATCCAAGCCTGGTTTCAAGAATTCTTCAACTACAATATTGTAGAGGGCAGCGAGATCTTCGTATTCAACGGTGGAGATCGAGATTGGAGCGACGTGGCGGCGGCTAGGGGGTGCGACTGTCGCACGTTCAAGCACGCATTTCGATGCACAGAGGCCGCCGAGCTTGGCCATGGTTGGGGCGTGGGTGTGCGTGGGTGAGGGCTTCATTATGGAAGTTGTTGATCGACTTGGAAGTTGGCGTGGTGGTTGCAATATAAAACCCTAGTTTCGACTAAATGGGTTTCTTGGTTGCGTTGTTACTGGAAACGTACGTGAAGATGAAGATGAGCAAGGAGCGACCTGATGTTGTTGGGCAGGAGATCCTACGGCTCTGAATTGATTTAGGTTTAAAATTAATTAAAAGTTGTAAATAATTCTTTATTAAATTCGTGTAAACTTCATAAATGCATATCTTTTTCATACGAGGTCGAAAACGCGCGAAACTAGTTGCGTTGGAATCGTATGGACGAGCACTACGCGATGGAATTGGATTGGAGTCGTTTGGAGTTAGCGAGAATTTCGGGTAAAATTAAACGTCCGTTTAATTTTATTCGAAATAAATCGCTAAAACGAAATTGAAATCAAGGTGAGAACTTCTCACTCAATCGAATCGGTTTCGATTTTATTTTAAATAGTTAGATTTAAAATATTTGAATGCATGTTTGAATAATGATTGTTATCTATTGATTGTTAAAATAGACATTATGCGTCGTTAGTAAGCGGATGTTATTTATTAAAAACATATACTGCGAATATTTCATAAACAGTGAAATTGGTATTATATATAATAGCAATATATATATATATATATATATTGGCATATGTATATATTGGAGTTATTGATTTCCCGCATTGTATAGCGGATGAGACCCTATTGCGCCGTCTATTAAGCGGATAATATTTTAAATCCCATATACCGCGATAATTCCGTACTAGAGCGGAATTGGTATTGTGCTAATGTTTGTGGATGCAGGGAAACAGGTTGGAGGGATCCAACTGGATTCCTCAACAGTATTTATTTGATTTCAGATATTTTGATATTTGATGGACTATCATATCGATATATGATGTCGTTGTTGTCGTGATTGACTATTTGGTGTGTAGCATCATTGGACCAAGTTTTGGAATTTAAAAATGATTTTTAAAGTGATTTTTGAAAATATACTATATGTTTGGAATTGATCCATTTTAAATAAATAAACGTCATAATTTTAATATTATAAAAATTATGATTTTTGAGAAATATAGTTAAAAGTTGATTTTTGAAAATATGGGGTTAATGATTTTATAAAATAGTTAAATTGGGATTTTAGAATTTATTGTGAAAAGTTTAAAAATAGGATTTATAAAATTTAATTATTTTATAAATCAAAATGGTGAAATTATAAAGGAGATTAAAGACGTTTTAAAAGAATAATAATATAAATTGATTTATATAAAAGATTTATAAATTGATAATTTATAAATGAAAATATTTGAATTATAAAAGAGTTTTTATAAGTGTTAGAATGAATTGTGAATGAATTTCATAAATGAATGAAATTTATAGAATTATAAACGGTGAAGTTATAAATGGAATTTTATAAGCAGTAGGTTTATAAAATTTATAAAGTTATTAAAAGAATGGTTTTGGATAAATAATTGAATCTTATAAGTTATAAGATTTATAGTTATGAAGTTCAAAGGAACGATTTTTGCAAACAAATAAATTATAAGAATTTCACTTATAATATGAACTTTTAGTATATCATTGAGATATGAATTGAGATAGGTTAATAAAGGGAATTTATAAAGGAAGTAGTTATAAAATAAATAGAAATGGAATTTATAAACGTTGTTTTATAAATCCGCAAACGACTTAGTTTGATAAGTTAATTTTTATAACTTATTTATGGAGTTATATTCTTGTTTTTGAACTGTGAATAATCCTTTAAAATGAAATGTATAGAAATGATGAAATTGTTAACGTAGTATATTCACGTTTTTGAATAGTGAATAATATGTTAAAGAAATTGTTTAGGATGTGATATTTTAAAAAGAATTAAAACGATCTAACGATGTTTTGAATGGGTTGAGATTCGAAACTATAGATTTCAACATTCATTGTTGAAATAGACGTTTTCGAGAAATAAAAGGAAATGGTGGACTATAACACTGTTGTTATAGTAAATGATTTCCGAAAGGAAATGTTTTGTATAGTATTGGGATTTATATATCTATTTTAATTTCGAATCCCTATACTAGTGATTTTGGGACGTCGTAACGATGTTTTACGCAACATTCGTTTTGGCCCAAATAAATATGGTTAAGAGAATGATTTCCTTAAAGAATGAAATATATACTCAATCTCGATTTAAGTATATTGAATATTTTCCAAGGGTTGAAAATAAATAAAGACTTGTGAATTACTTATAAATAAATAAGTATGGAAATGTTTTCCAATATAAAGTGAATATTTTGAGAATTTATCTTTTTGAAGATAAATTGAAATGAATAATTGAAATCGTATATTCATAGATATTTTGAAATATAAATTCACTATGGAATTTATAAAAGAAAGGGGAATTTGTTTAAAAATAAATATTGATTTATTTTTGAAGTGTGAAAATTATATATCTTGTAAGGATATTATTGGGAAATAAATAATTTTGAAAATTATTTGGAATCTGGTGATGTGTGCATATCCATTGATAGTTCAATAACCGACTATCAATATTTACCTTTGAAAGGTATTTGTTGTGATTTGTTGAATTTGAATGCTACACTTATTTTTAAATTATTGCGCTCGTTATTCGGATTACCCATTCCGAATAGTGATACGACGTAATGGATAGCATTGATGACCGGTGTTGAAGACCCGGTATTTGCGAAAGCGAATGGACAACTCGTCGATTGTTTTTGCACCGAGTAGCTACGGTATAGAGACTCCCTATGTGATGGGAAGTCCGGACGTGATTAGTGAATATCCGGATTGCAAGGACTTCTTTGTAAGTGCCTTCGGTTTTGTTCGATCCCGGAACAGACTTGTATGGATTGTATGTCTGACATTACAAATTGAGATATAAAGCGGATTTCTTTCAAATATATTTCTGTTGGTGGCGGAGAATTTATTCTTTTAGCTTAACACCCTTCTCTGAGACGTACGAGCTCAGAGGTTATGTAGTTGAAGGTTATCAGCAATATATTCCCAATTTGGTAATGTGACATGCTGAGTGTTGCTGTGAAATGATCATTGTGTTGATTATTTGTGATAGGATCATTTATTTGATCGTCTATCTTAGTGATCATTTCTATGATCATTTGTTGACCCAAAGCATGGCTTTTGTATAAAGTATGTTTTTGTGGACGTGACTTCGTCGAGCCTCACACCTCGGAATGGTCAAAACAGGAAAGATGCAGCAATGTTATGAGGGGTAGCGCCCTTTAGGGTATGTGCATTTCCATCTGGAAAAGGGTGGTATCATAGTATGGAGCCCAGATACTTACTCATGTTGAAAACACTTTATGATTGTGTGAATTGATTACGAGCGCTCGGTTAAAGGTCCCAAAGGACCGGGGGATGGCATATTCGGTCAGTTGTTACTCAGTTAGGGGTGACCCGGCCTTGTGTTGGCAGAGATATGGTTTTTTTGTCGGGGATGTCCTTTCAGAGGCATTCTCATGTGGCAATGGGAAGTTCCTTGGCCTGATCATTCTATGGAAATCCAATTCCCAATACGAAACACTGTACGGTATTAGTTGTAGAACCTGCCATTTACTTATGGTGGTCACCACTGTTTAGATGGTAGCTATAGTAGGCATAGTTCGAAATGTCTATGTTGGCTAAGATTTATATTCTACTTTCGAAATTGTTTTATACACTATGCGCTAGTAATAATATCAAATGTCCTTTTAAATGCGTATCAAGCATCTTTGACTATCATAAGGAGAAATCTCCTCCGATTCTGCGTTTGCATTGTGTGTGTGTGCGGGAGGCCTTATGGTAGTCTCATTTTTAAAAAGCATTGCGAATTGACTTTAAAAATATTCCTCTATTTTGTTTTCAAAGATAAATAAACTGTTTTGAGTTCTCACACCTGTCACATGACTGACTCGGAGTTTATTGTTTTCCTTCCTAAACTCTGGGTGCCCACCAATTTCCACACGGGAAGTCAAGAGTTAAGGTTTATCAGGATATTCTGGAGTTGCTGGAGGCAAGCTGGATGGCATGGCGTATTACTAGTATATAGTATTTCTTTTTCCGCTGTTTGTTGTTGTTTGTTGTAGTACACTCTGATGATGATGTAATGTAATGTAATGTATAAAATGTAATAACTGATATAGTTCTTTGTTTAAAGATTATTCATTTATCTATTATATGTTGTTCCGCTGCGAATTGTGAGATTCTGTTGTTTTCTGTTCTGTTCCGTTCTATTTATTTTCTATTTTCTATCTTCTTCTTCTACCTTCTGTCTTTTTCTTTTTCTTCTTTTTTCTTAAACCCTCAGTGTTCGGTTTTCCGGCATCCGACTGATTGGCATTCGATACAGTGGACGTATTGATGTCGATATTCGAGAGTCGAAGAATCGGGTCCTGACATTTTCTCACCAAAGATATATCCTTTATCTTCAAAAAATGTTTTCAATATTTTCAATAAAATTAATTTTCAAGTATTTTCACTGGATGTTGAAAATGGATCTGCCAAGCACTTTTAGATTTTCAGTCGTACGCCTGATCAACGTATGACCGAATCTCTATGAGAACAAGGATGGACTTATTGAAACATCGAGTTATAAAAAGTATTTTTATAAAACTAATTTATAATAGTATATAGATTTTCAAAAGTGTTTTAAAAATAGTCAAAGAATAATTTATCTGATTTTAAGCAACTTAATAAATTCTGCTTTCGTTCCTTTTCGAGGACGAAAAGATTCAAAGGGGGAAGAAATGTGATATTCCGAAATTTCAAGCAAAATTTAAATGTGATAATCTCCATTTTTTTTAATTAATTAAAATTGATAAAATTGTTATTTTAAAACAATAATAATAATGTTTTATATAGAATTACACATGGAATTTGGATTTGTTAAAATTATGTATATCAAATCGTTTTTTTATTTATTTTGGATTTGGATACTAGAATAGAAATTCAAAGATAAATATCTTAAAGTAAATTGGATATAAAAATAATTGATATCTTAAAGAAAGCATTTATAAGTTTAGAAATGTATTTAATAACTAACATAAATTTTTTTTTGAAAATCATTCAAAGATAATATAAGTAAAATAACACAAGTGTAGTCTTTTAAAACTATGCTAAGTATATGTGTTAGGTGATTAGCCTTTAATATGACAAGTGTCAAAAATATATTTTTATTTTTATAAATTCTAATTTTCATTATATAAAATATACTTCATTTATCTTTTCATTTCTTCTATCTTCTTAACTTCTAGAAAAAATGAATAACTGTAATTAAACTACAGATTCAAATTTGAGCAATACAACTTAATCAAGTAAGATTAATTCAAAGAATTAGCACAAGCAAATCAGATCCTAAATCAACTCAGGGGAAATCCAGTTCAGAACAACATTTAAAGCAAAATCAAGTGGATTCAACAATTCATAATTCAGTTCAAAGCAAGGTATCATCTCAGTCTTCTCTATTTACAATTTTCAGGTGAGTAATCTACATCCTTAAACCTAAAAATGAAGTATAACTCTTGTAGTAAGGAGTGATGTAACAACCCGCATATTTATCGATTCTATATTTAAATATTTTATTTAAATATTTTATCATTCGTCGGATTTTGGTCCGAAAAGCTACTTTTTGCATACGGTCGAATTAGGACTCGAGACCACCCCCATTGAGTTCAAAATGCCGTTTGCGACCTTTTTGAGTATAAACTTCGATATGTTTGGAGAACGGTTAATTTTGCTACTTTTTGCTTTGGGCTTTGGTTTGGGCTGAGCCAATTAACCACTTACTAACTCAGTCCCAATCCCCCTCTCCTCTTCATTACTTCATTCTAATTCCTAACTCTTCAAGCTTTCAACAATGGTGAAAGACAAAAAGAATTAAAACTCCAAAATCCTAGTTTCTCTTGCTAGCTCAAGTTTTTGCTCCAAACTAATAGAAGAACTCATTGGTAAGCTTCTCTTCATCTTCTCAAACTCTTTCTCCATTCAATTTCAGAAAATTCCTAAACCTAATTTAGGGAATGTTTCTCTTTTAAGCTTAGATTCAAGCTTGTTGAGTTGGAATTGAAGAGTGCTTGTTCTTGCCATTGCTTTCAAGCTTCATCTTCATAATTTAGTTCAAAGGTGAGATTTTTAATCTCACATCTATGCTTATAATTCTCTTCGATTGTTAGGTATGAATTCCTAACACTTATTCATGTGCATTTGATTTTGATTTGGATTGCTTTTGTGAGTATTCCAATTTTTAGTGTTTTGAGTTCAATTCATTAAAAATCCTAACTTAGATGTTTGAACATGTTTTTGGCGATGCATCGAGGAGCTTATAGGGCCGGGTAGTCGATTGACATAAACCCTTAGCGCCGTTGCTCGTGCGAATGCAATTTGGTCAAGATTGAACCTCATTTGTAATAGGCATGGATGAGGCTGGAAACAGGCTCGGCCGACCGACCCCCTGGTCCGGTCGACCGACCTGCTTCTAAGTGCATAAGCACTTTCTGTTTTAGGGTCCGGTCGACCGACTACAGGGGTTCGGCCGACCGACCTGCTTCCCGAGTATTTTTGTGGAACAGGGTCCGTCGACCGACCCGCTGGTCCGGTCGACCGACCTAATGATTTTTGCCAGATTAGCCTATTTCGTGAATCCGTTTGAATATCCAACTTTAATCGATTCGTGTGGTCTCCCTTTTGTTGTTGTCATTTATTATCGACTTTGATGACCTTTTCTTTGGGAATTTTAGATATATCCACTTTGATGGATTTTATATCGATTTCTTTGGATTTTATTCACGTCTTCGAATGTGAATTTTTATGCCTGATTGTTTCTACAATCACTTCTATGATTTGTCACTTTAAAATATAAAGGTTTTCTATACTGGTAGTAAATATCAAAACTCTTTCTTCAAATGATTTCAATACTATTTTATTACAAAGCTCGTTTTCTCAAACCGATTTCCAATCTATTAGTATATACAAACCTTTACCTCACTCGTATGAGAAATCTAATTAAACGACTTAGTAAAACAAGTGGCATGAAACGCTTGCGTTTACTTCGTCGGTTAATTCTTGGACTTGTTCGATTGAATCTCTTGTGACAATTTTCTAGTGGAGATCTACAATTTGTTCGTAAATATTTAAGTTAAGCTAGTGGTTATGGGACATGAAGCTAAGCTCATATATTTACTAGCTTACTGTAATCGACACTTCACTTTGATCATGACGATCATTTTATGTTTTAGACTAGCATTGAGCAATGTCTTAGAGATTTTGGTTCATCGGATGTCTCGCTGTAAGACGTCGTTGTTCCCTTTGATTGTGATTTGGTTCATCGGATGTCCCGCTGTACGACGTCGTTGTTCCCTTTAATTGTGATTTGGTTCATCGGATGTCCCGCTGAACGACGTCGTTGTTCCCTTTGATTGTGATTTGGTTCATCGGATGTCCCGCTGTACGACGTCGTTGTTCCTTTTTATTGTGATTTCTGGATTTCGTGTGTTGATTTCTGGAATTTATGTTCCACCAACTTTTACGATTGGCATTGATATATATGTCATTTATTGTGGCTTGGTGAATGAAATTAGGAGTATGACATTCCTTTTTATCTTGAGTAGATTATTGTGATATTGATTAATCTCTTGTTGATTTTCAATTACTTATTTATCACAGCTTGGCATTGTGATTATTATATGTTTATGTCATATCTCTTATTATATATCACTTCATCTGATATTTATAGCTAGACTGATCCGTTTATTATTTTCTTCTTAAATAATACTCGGGTCAGACTGAGATTTTACAGGTGCTTCCTCATGGCTTCCTATCCGGAACCATCTTCTGACTTTTGGCTAACTACTCTAGTTTAGTAGTTTTTGTTGTATACATTTGAGATACAGACTCTATGATGTATACTTATTCTTTTGTCTAGCACTTGTATCTATTCCTTTGTATTATTGTGGATCCTTTTGACCACTACTCTGATGTACACTTTCATGTGTAATATTCATATCTATTTCCGCCTTTGTGATATGAATTATCTGTGACTGATTTGTGTTATGTTTATTTCTATATTTGTTTCCAAAGAAATTATAGCCACTGTGTAGTAGATTTGACTTTGTGTCGGTATGTCGGATTTCCGTTATACTATCTCACATATCGGTGCTCGCGCAAAGCAATTACACGGATGGTCGCTCCTCAACAGCCTTATTCTCCGTGCTAGTTGACAGCATTACTCCGTAGTGTTCTTGGCTAGCGTGGGTATAGAGGTGGGGCGTCACAGCTTGGTATCAGAGCCAAACTTCGGAACAATATAGAATAATTTAGCAAGGATCATGTCCTAAGTCTTTCTTAAGAGTTGTGCTTTAGGATTTTATTCGAGTCTTCGTACCGATTCATCCTATTTTCTTTATGATTCCTTTTTTTATTAATCAAGTTTGATTGAAATTTATTTTGAGAGTAACTTTTTCCTCTTCTTTCTTTCTTTCTTAAAGAAGAGAAATGGTTAGACCTGGCCGTCCCAACGCCGGTCAATCTAGTGCTACTACCCAAGATGGAGTTTTTATGTCTGCTCAACAACTTTTGGATCTTGTAAAGAATCAAGAGTTTATCTATGCTTTGAGTAAGAACCCCGAAATGGTTCTACCTTTGAAACTTGAAGTTTCTTTCAATCAGCTTGTGGATGTTACTCTTCTTCATGGAGAGGTTGGTAAGGGAAGTGTTTGTGATATTGGGACTTTCAAGAAGAGGCATATTAAGTTCAAGAGCCTTAATCCCAATAAGAGATTGAAGCAAACTACTTTTGTAGCAAAGACTCCAATCCCTAATCGTGGAGGATGCTACAATTATAATTCTAAGGAATACTATTGTAACGACCCTGAAATTTAGACCCAGTTTAAAATTTTAAAATCGTTTATTTAGGGTAGAAATTCAAATTTGCACGAACAAATTCCGTTTCAATTCAAACTTCACATTTGGAATGCGTCTAGATAGACATGGGCGTACGCCAAATTTCGTTGAAAATTATTGAAGAAAATTTCGTGCGTCGCATTTTCCTATTGATTTAAATTATATATGTAAATTCTCTTTCGTCCGAACTCAAATATTTTTCACATTTCTGAATAAGAAAAATATTCTGAATATGACGACGCAATTCGTTTCGTCAAATTTCGCTTTTAATTGCTTGCTAAAATGTTCGCTCGTGCAAATGGTTCAATAAGAGTTACCACTTTGCAAACAATGTCAAACCATAAATATTTTTATACCGTTGTGTTCGTCTCGTCGCGCTGACCAAAACGGTATATTTGTTTGTGTCAATCGGAGTTCGGCACTGCGAACTATAATTGTTTAATGGATTACAAATCGGTCCGTTACGCAGCATAAAAATCGGTACCCGTTTTCTTCAACGTTCAGAATTCTAGGAGTCTTTGACTATTCAGCTGCCTTGGGAAGCCAACAGCCATTGCGGTTACCAAAACAATAACTTGGAAACTTTTGATATTTCATATTTCATTCGTTTAAAACTTCAAAGCATCTCTGTATAAACAAGCTGCTATCTTCTTTTGTTCAGAGGCAAATTAATTTATGCGGTACGTATTCACTTTCCCCTCCATCATCTTCCTTTTACTATTTTGTTTTGTTCCGCAGTAATGAAACCCACCAGCCTTCGCCCAGACCCCATTAGCTTCGCCCAGACCCCGCCAGCTTCGCTCAGACCCCGCCAGCTTCGTCCAGACCCCATCAGCTTCGTCCAGACCCCGCCAGCTTCGCACAGACCACGCCAGCTTCGTCCAAACCCCATCAGCCTTCGCCCAGATCCGCCAGCTTCGCCCAGACCCCGCCAGCTTCGTCCAGACCCCGCCAGCTTCGTCCAGACCCGCCAGCCTTCGTCCAGACCCGCCAGCCTCCGTCCAGACCCCGTCAGCTTCATCCAGACCCGCCAGCCTTCGCCCAGACCCCGCTAGCCTTCGCCCAGACCCCGCCAGCTTCGTCCAGACCCCATCAGCCTTCGTCCAGACCCGCCAGCCTTCGTCCAGTCCCCGCCAGCTTCGCCCAGACCCGCCAGCCTTCGTCCAGACCCGCCAGCTTCGCCCAGACTCCACCAGCCTTCGCCCAGACCCGCCAGCCTTCGCCCAGACCGACCATCGGGTAATAAATACGTAGTTATTAAAGAGACCGGGATTGGAAATGGACATACTCTCTGTCGATACCGAAAACCACTTTAATAACTATTATGCGCGAAGTGTTGATCCAGAATGAAGTGGATGGTTTGGTGAACGCGTTGACTAAAGAAAGAGAACGATATTGGATTACCCCTGACATGACTAAAACAGGAGCCGCGCCGGGCCATTGAGGATCGCCACCTCTAGCGGACACGCTTCTTCGATGCCATATCTATTACTTTTGTGATTCGATTTGGGTGCACCCTTTGATTTGGGAGTGTTGTTTCGCGGTGTTGAGATAGTAGCTACTATGCTCAACATCAGTCCGGATCACGCAACTACTAGTATCCTAGTTGGTATTGCCTCATGTACCTTGTCATACTGATTATCCTATTCGCGACCACTACGTTTTGATTTGTACCTTGAGTATATGGATTTCCCTCTGGTGACTTCCGGTTTTGGGGAAACTACGGTCTTGTATATGCTTTTGGGAATATAAAATGTGTTAAGGGGAATTATGGTAACGCTTAACGCTATTTTAATATTCTATTTTACTGATTAGACATTACCTACATACCGTATCATATATATAGATAGTTTATCGGATCCTTAGAGATGTTATTTTATTCATCTTTGAGTTATGGACTTTATTTTCTGTAATTGATTATCCTGCATAAGATTTTGAGTCCTGCTCGAGTGTTTCTTTTGTATATGCTCGGGTCAGTCTGAAGCTATCCAGTTTGCTGATCAAGGTTGGTTGAAGATGTTGAAGACTTAGCATTTATCTTTATCATTCTATTTCTATTCCAGTATTGTTGTTCTTGTCTGTTGGACATTTATGTATTTCCTTTCAGTCACTTTATGTTTAGACATTGTTGTATTTCATATAGTAGCTTCATGAACTGCTATTATGACGATGTATTTTCCGCTGCATTATTCTGTGACTGTTCTGTGTCTGTGATGTTGTATTGATTCTCATTTACATTTATGTATATATAATCCCATAATGATTCGTGTTTTGTATTATTTAAGTTGACATGTATGGATTATTGTCAATTTAAATGGTCCAAATATATGGGTTGTTACAGTTGGTATTAGAGCTTTGGTTTCCACTAAAAACCTTAGTTGGGGTTATATAAACTCATTAGACATGGGGTAGCAATACCCTGGGATGAGGAGAATCAATTCAATATACATATCCTTTCAAATTCAAACTTCTTAATTGATTCGTTGATTAGACTTTCCTTAAAGTTCTATGATTTTCTATCCTTGGTTCTAAAAAAAAAAAAAAAAAAAAATTTTTTTGGTATTTCAGGATGAGTGCCAGAAGAAACAACAGGGGAGGAAGGGGAAATGGTCCTGCCCAGGCTGCACCTGCCGCCCCAGCTCCAGTCAAATTCACCACTCTTAGTAAGGAGTATACACAACTTGGTGGTGTTAAGTTCTCTGTATCCGAGAATATTATTGAAGCTCAACAATGGCTCAAAATCTTAGAGATGATATTTTCTGGATTGGAGATCACTGATGCTCAGAAGCGTCAGCTTGCTGCTTGGCAACTTCGGGATGCCGCACGAGACTGGTGGGAATCTGTTACTTCTCATATCGAGGAGAACACCATCACTTGGGCCCAGTTTAGGTATAAATTTATTTGGATTTCATAGTCTAAATTCTTCTTTCAATCCTTGGAATGTTATTTATCTAGTCTATCTTTTGATTAGGGATACTTTCTCGGAACAATGGATGCCAGCTGCTGGGAAAACCCAATTTATAGAGCTTTTATGGACCTTAAGCAAGGCAGTATGACTTTTTCTGAGTACGAGAGGAAATTCAACGAGCTCTCCAAGTTTGGCCCGGGATTGATCGATACCCCACTTCTGAAGAACGAGAAATTCATTTTGGGAGCTAAATCGGAGTATTATGACTTGCTTACTGGCCACATTCACTGCACTTTCACAGAGCTTGTTGACTATGCTCTTCGATATGAGGCGAAGCCTAAGGGACCCACTGCCAAGGCCACTCCTACTCAGTCCTCTTCCATCCAGCTCGGAAAGAGGAAGATGAACTTTGATCAACAAAAGAAAGCTTGGCAAAAGACTACAGGATTGGGATATGCCCAGAAAAGCCCAATCGACCTTGCTAATATCACTTGCTTCAAATGCGATAAGAAGGGTCATTATGCAAATAGCTGTCCATCCACCGGAGCTGCATTCCACCACCTCCTCAGATGAGGAATGATTTATGCCATGTCTGCCTCCAGCCAGGTCACTTCAAAAGAGATTGCCCATTGAGGAAGAAAGGCACACCATCAGGAGTATATGCTGTCACCACTCCTGCACCACCTCCACCACCTGCTCAGGATGACCAAGGTACCTTACGAAGTACTTTTTCGTTTCATAATTTACCTGTTCGGGTATTATTCGATACTGGTGCTTCTCATAGCTTCATATCTATTGATCTTTGTAATAAGCTCAAATTAGAACCTACTCTTGCTACTACTTCCTTATGTGTCTCCAACCCTATTGGAGGACTTGCCAACCTCAGTAGAATTTGTAAAGGGTCTGTGCTCTTGTATGGAAGATATTGATTCACTTGGGATTTCTATGTGCTTGGCTTCGTAGCATTTGACATTTTGTTGGGTGTTGATTGGTTAAGAAATTTCGATGCTGTTATTTCTTGCAAAGCTCGATCTGTTTCTCTAGTCAATGACAAGGGTCTACCGCTTGTCATCGAATGCAAATCACCTCAGAAATATGCGGGAAGCTTCATATTCTCTCTTGATGCTCACCCGGATGACCTTAGTACTACTCCTATTGTTTAGAAATTTCCCGATGTATTTGGAGAGGTCGACTCTCTACCGCCAAAGCGAGAGATCGATTTCCGCATTGACCTTATTCCCGGAGCTACTCCCGTAGTTCTCCCTCACAGAGGGCTGGCTCCTAAAGAAAAAGCTGAACTTAAAACCCAAATTGATGATCTATTTGCTAAGGGTTTGATCAAGAGAAGTTGTTCTGAATGGGGCGCCGCAGTTGTCTTTGTCACCAAATCAGATGGATCTCTTCGCATGTGTGTTGATTACCGAGAATTAAACAAGCGCACTCTCAAGAACCGCTATCCGATGCCTCGCATCAATGATTTATTCGATCAGCTCCATGGAGATAAAGTTTTCTCACAACTTGATCTAGCCACTGGGTTCCACCAACTAAGAGTAGCAAAAGATAGTATTCATAAAACAGCTTTCCGTACCGAGAATGGATTCTATGAATGGTTGGTTATGCCATTTGGTTTGACCAACGCACCTGCTTATTTCGTCGACTTAATGAATAGAGTCTTCCGTGATGTCCTTAACAAGTTTGTTCTTGTCTTCATTGATGATATTCTCGTCTTCTCCAAAGATGAGAAAGAGCATGAGACACATCTTGCTTATGTTCTGGGAACTCTCCGAAATCATCAGCTTAAAGCCAAGTTTTCGAAATGCCACTTCTGGAGAGACGAAGTACGATTCCTTGGCCATATTGTTTCTGAAAACGGGATTTCGGTCGATCCAGCTAAGATCGCCGTAATCAATGTAAGTCCTATCCTATTCGTTAATTCTATTCAACCCATCTTATTCCTTTCTAATTTGAAAACTTATCTACAGGATTGGGAGACTCCCAAAACTCCTACTGATATCCGTAGCTTCTTGGGCCTAGCGGGTTATTATCGCAGATTCATTGAGCGCTTTGCCTGGATTTCTGCCCCACTCACTGCTTTAACTCGAAAGGATGTCAAGTTTATTTGGAGTGAGAAGTGTGAATCAGCTTTTAATGAGTTGAAGCGTAAGTTAACTTCAGCCCCAGTTCTTGCGGTAATTGACGGGAGTGAAGGATTAATTGTCTATACCGATGCTTGTCGAGAAGGTTTAGGCGCTGTCCTTATGCAAAATGGAAAGGTTATTGCTTATGCGGGCCGTCAGTTGAAAACTCATGAAGTAAAGTATGCGACCCATGATTTAGAGCTTCTAGCAGTTGTATTCGCTTTGAAACTATGGAGGCGCCATCTTTTGGGGACAAAATTTGAATTATTCACAGATCATAAGTCCTTGCGGTATATTTTCTCTCAGAAGGACTTGAATCAGAGACAAGTCCGATGGCTCGAATTCTTAGCTGCATATGATCTCGACATCAATTATACTCCTGAAAAAGCAAATGTTGTAGCTGATGCTTTGAGCCGTAGCAAAGCATTGTCTTGTTGTAATCTTGTAGAAGGCATGCTATTTCAGCTTGTTATCTCCCCATCTCATTTGGATCGCATCAAAGCTAAGCAATATGAGGACACCTTGCTCTATCGCATGAAGGAGTTAGTTCTTGGTAGAGTTGGAAATGCTGACAGTAAGGTGGGAGCACAGATAGATAATAATGGAGTTCTGAAGATTGACAACCGTATTTGTGTTCCAAATGTTGATGGACTGAGACAAGAAGTGCTTAGAGAGAACCATCAATCATCACTTTCATTTCATCCTGGTGTCACAAAGATGTATCAAAATATGAAGCGTTTATATTGGTGGAGTGAGATGAAGAGAGATATTTCCATATATGTCAGTAGGTGCACCACTTGCCAACAAGTCAAGGCCGATCATCTGAAGACGGCGGGATTACTTCAACCCCTAGAGATTCCGTGTTGGAAATGGGATCAGATTTCTATGGACTTCGTTGACGGATTACCGAGGTCCAGAAAAGGGAACGAGAGTATATGGGTGATTGTTGATAGGTTGACAAAATCTGCTCACTTTATTCCTGTTAAGACCACTCGTACTGCTTCGAGTTTGGCCGAGATTTATATGAGAGAGATTGTCAGACTTCATGGAGTTCCATCTAGTATTATATGCGATAGAGATCCTTTCTTCACTAGTAAATTCTGGAAGGCATTTCAGGACTCTTGGGCACTAAACTGAATCTGAGCACAGCTTATCATCCTCAAACAGATGGCCAAACTGAGAGGGTAAATCAGATTTTGGAAGATCTGCTCCGAGCTTGCATTATTGATTTCGGTGGATCTTGGGAAGACCATCTCCATTTGGTTGAATTCACTTATAATAACAGTTATCAGGTAATCAAAAATTTTCAATTTGAATAAGTAAAATTGAATTGAAACTTAATTATCTTTATAATCAGGCAAGTATCGATATGGCACCGTTCGAAGCTTTATATGGACGACCATGCAAATCGCCAGCTTGTTGGATTGAGCCTGGTGACCGATTAGTTCTTGGACCGGATATGATTATGGAAGCATCCGAGAAGGTTAATGAGATCAGAAGGAAGATGAAGACCGCACAGGATAGGCAGAAGAGCTATGCAGATAGGCGTAGAAGAGAGTTAAAATTCCAGGTTGGAGATGAGGTCTTTCTTAAAGTATCACCTTTGAAGAATGTTATCCGATTTGGTCGTAGAGGGAAGCTCGCTCCTAGATTTGTTGGACCATTCACTATCACTGAGAGGATTGGTACACTAGCCTACAGAGTTGCACTGCTGGAGAAATTTGAGGGCGTGCACAACGTATTCCATGTTTCACACCTTCGGAAGGTTGTACACGATCCATCCATGACCATTCCTATTGCTCAGTTAGATGAGGTTGATATTGAGCCGGATTTGACTATAGAAAGAAGACCACTTCGTATTGTTGATAGGGATACGAAGCAGCTTAGAAGGAAATCTGTTAGCCTAGTCAAAGTCCAATGGAGTCCCGATGATCGTGATTGTACTTGGGAAACCGAGGAAAGTATCCGGGATTCAAATCCAGAACTGTTTGTTGCAGGTAAACTCTATTCTATATTCTATATTTCATCCGATAATAAATTCTATGTCCATCGTACCCTATGCTCTGTTCTTCCACTCTTTACTCTGCTCCTTTTCGGGGACGAAAAGTTTTGAGTGGGGGAGAATGTAACGACCCTGAAATTTAGACCCAGTTTAAAATTTTAAAATCGTTTATTTAGGGTAGAAATTCAAATTTGCACGAACAAATTCCGTTTCTATTCAAACTTCACATTTGGAATGCGTCTAGATAGACATGGGCGTACGCCAAATTTCGTTGAAAATTATTGAAGAAAATTTCGTGCGTCGCATTTGCCTATTGATTTAAATTATATATGTAAATTCTCTTTCGTCCGAACTCAAATATTTTTCACGTTTCTGAATAAGAAAAATATTCTGAATATGACGACGCAATTCGTTTCGTCAAATTTCGCTTTTAATTGCTTGCTAAAATGTTCGCTCGTGCAAATGGTTCAATAAGAGTTACCACTTTGCAAACAATGTCAAACCATAAATATTTTTATACCGTTGTGTTCGTCTCGTCGCGCTGACCAAAGCGGTATATTTGTTTGTGCCAATCGGAGTTCGGCGCTGCGAACTATAATTGTTTAACGGATTACAAATCGGTCCGTTACGCAGCACAAAAACCAGTACCCGTTTTCTTCAACGTTCAGAATTCTAGGAGTCTTTGACTATTCAGCTGCCTTGGGAAGCCAACAGCCATTCCGGTTACCAAAACAATAACTTGGAAACTTTTGATATTTCATATTTCATTCGTTTAAAACTTCAAAGCATCTCTGTATAAACAAGCTGCTATCTTCTTTTGTTCAGAGGCAAATTAATTTATGCGGTACGTATTCTCTTTCCCCTCCCTCATCTTCCTTTTACTATTTTGTTTTGTTCCCCAGTAATTGTAACGACCCTGGATTTCGGCCCCTGTTATTTTAATAAATGTTTAATTAATTAAATATAAAATATGAATTGTTCATATTTAAATGAGTATGACTTTGAAAATATTGCCATCTATTTATATAAACTGTGTTAAAAAGGAAATTGATTTGGAAATTGAAATAAGTATTTCAATAATATTTACAATAAAAATCTACCTTATATAATTTATTAAAATACTTTACTATTGTTTATGTTTAGAATAGAATAATACATATGGATAGTACGTTTGAAAATTCTAATATAAAGTATTCTTAACGATATTTTTGATAAATTTACCATATACAATTAAATTAAAAAGTTTTACATTTGCTAACATTGATAAACATTTACGTATGAATAATAATGTTTGAAATTTTAAATAAATTCCCTTATAGTATTTATCTTTCATTATTAAATTAAAATACTTTCTTTTGGTTAACATTTAGATGACAATGTTTAAAATCTAATTTTAACAATATAAAATATAAAATATAAATAGATGATAATGTTCAAAATAAATATAAATATTTTTATAAGCCTAACACATGTATGTGATCTAATAACGATAGCTTTTGAAATTATAATAAAATGTTAACAATGTTAAAACAAAACATATAAACATGTAAACAAATATCTTTGATCAAATGCAAGAAGCAGTATATGTACACACAAGACCTGCAAGTATCTTTGCAAAGTAATCTTGTTGTCTGCAAAACATTTTGTTAACATAAGTATGTTTAAACCCAAAATCTGCAATTATCAAAACAAGGTTTTCAGCAAGCATTATAGTGCAAACCCATATGAACACATTTAGTACAAGCAATAAAGCAATATCTTTACAAAATCCATGTGTCAGCAACACATAATAAGTATGCACCTTCATAAAAGACATTTTAGTACAAATAGAACCTGAAATATCATTGTACAAAATCTATGTGTCAGCAAACATAGGTTATGTTAGCCTAAGTAAAAAAAAAATATAAGCATTTAATTAAGCCACTTTTCTGTCTAAAGAGCATCTTCCAGCCGAAATTTTTGAGGCATCTCAGGCCTTAGTACAATTACAAATAAAGCAAATATTATTTTAAGTCAAAGCTTGCTCAAGAAGGCATTAAGTTCAAAGTTATACATATGTATGTTCATCTGTTCATATCATTTAGATCGGTTATTAAAACTTATAAAGTAAAGCCTAAAAAAAAAAAGAGAAAAGAAACAAAGAAGCATAAACAAATTATCAAGTTTAAACAGAATTCAGGAAGCAAGAAGAAAAGTTTACAGGGATTTGCAAACTTCAAACTGCTGCCTTCTGTCATCATCAAACTCCTCTGTTCAACTATGATTTATTTTTGGTGAGTAAACTTAACTATTTGAAAATTTAATCCTGTATATTCAACTTAAAATGTATGTGTTGTGATGTTTATGTTTAATAAGTTATACAAAGAACTTCTGTTGCTCTGGAAAAATATAATATGACTGTTCTTCAGTGGTCTACAGAAATTTGAAATCTGAATAAGTTAAACCAAGAAATTTGAAATACTTATGCATATCATTGATGAACTTGGTATTGAAGCTAATTCAAGTTGTTTAGCTTGACCAAAAACCTGTAAACATGCTGTAAAGTTTAAGTAGTATGTGGTAAATACTGTATTCAACTTACAGGTAAAAAGAGAAATCAAGAACTAAAATTCAAATATTTAAATTTGTAAATTCCATCACATATTTAGGTTACATACATCTAATTATGATTTTTAACATAAAAATTAGGATTTTTAAGCAAGGGATTTACGAGCAGTTCAAAATAGAACAAAAATGTGATTTTTGCCAATTCTGGATGTTAGAGTTAATTTTAATTCCTGTAAATTGATAGGAGGCAAGTTTGTAATCTATGTGAATCCAAAAAAATGTCAAACAAATTTTCGAATTCATAAATTTTGAGTTTGAATGTAAAATAGGGTTAAGATTCCTATTTTTTATGCTCTGTAAAAAAATTAGTTGCGGCTTCAATGAACAACCGAGTGACACGTGATGTTAGGAGTAGTTGGAGGGGGGTGTGAGTGACGTTTTGGTGGAGATTCATCACCTCCGGTGATGGAGGGTGGCCGCGCGGAGGAATTTACGGTGAGGCGTTCTGGGCTCGTGTTCAGGCAGCAGGTCATTTTCTGATCTAGGTTTCTTCGAAGGGTTTTGGGTTTAGTTTTTGGTAGTAGAGTCGTTTTGTGGTTTGTGGGGCTGTCGCGAGTCACCGCAGGGGGGCGCTACCCACCGTGCACGTGCACGGTGGCGATGGAGGGGGAGTTGTGTTTTTTTTTTTTCTGTCATTGGTGTGCTTCGAGCCGTGCTTAATTTTCTGGGAAGTTGCCTCGAGACGATCGCATGATAGTTGCTGAGGACCTGTTGTTCATTCTTTTGTAAACGTTTAGCAGTTTATAATTTAACAGTTTATAACTTTAAAAAAAAAAAAGGAGTATATAAAATGAGAAGAAGAGGAGAAACAGGGAAGGAGAGAGGATGAATGGGTTCAGGGGGGGAAAGACTCGGGGAGATTGAGTGGGAACCCGGGGTTTTACTCGTGCATTGCAAATTTTGTCTCGGGTGTAGTTGAAGAGTTCAAGCGTAACATGACTTGGTTACTTAACTGTATGAGTTCTAAGTAATAATTAAGTATTGTTAAAAATGTTTTCAAACTTAAATGAATATTTTAATTAGTAGTCAATTAAAGATACAGGATCAGATTTAATTAACGTTTAAACATTTTTAGTTAATAAGTGTTTAGTTTTAAAATTAATAAGAAAAGATTTTTGACTCTTATTCAATTAATTTATAAATAAGGAGTTTAAATTAGTTAAGTAAGTTAATATATGAATTGGGGTAACAAATTAAGAAATTAATTACATTAAATATAAGATTATCTAATAATTAGGTTTGGAGTTAATATTATAACTGGTTTCAAAATTTAAGAGAAGACTTTTAAATGTTTCATTAAGTTGAACATTTAATTAGTTTAGAAAAAAAAAATAATAACTCTTAAATTATAATTAGTCATAAATTATAAATAATTGATAAATTTGTAATTGACTACTTAAGATAATTTATGAATGATTAATGATTAATTAATTGAGTAGTTTAATTACGAATAAATAAAGGATTAAGGAAGTAATCAGCAGTTATTACATGGGTAAGTAAATGGATTAATAGCTAAGTTTATTAAACTAAATGGTTACTTAAGGTAAATAACCGAGTTAAGAGATAATTAGGTAATTGATAGTTTGAAATAAAATAAGCATGTAGTTATGACTAAATGATTAATTAAGAAATCATTAATTAAACAATCCGGAGTGAAATAAGTAATTGATTGTTAACTAATGACTAGTTAAATAGAGTTAAAAGATCTAACTCTCGGGTAATTAATTCTAAATTGAATTAATTACAAATAAGACCTAAGATGACTGCTTATGGGTTGTTATGTTGAATATCTGATTGTGATATTTATGTGGTGATATTCTGTGATGTTCTGAGTTTCATTATGTTATATCTATGATGCTTGTATATGTTTTATCTGAGATAAATGCTATGTTAGTTCTGATGTTAAATTGAACTGTTAAGTTAAATAGATAACTTGGCCCTTAAAATGGCGTTTGGATTCGATGAGACCGGGATCGGAAGAATCAATTTTGATTCTCCGAAAACCACATCGATCCAATTTAAACGATAGGTCGTGAACCTGAAATGGAGATCGAGATGGTGATTTCAGAATGCAAGGGTTATCGTCGTTGACTCTGAGGGTGATTCCAAAACGAGTGTAACGAGATAATGCCTTCGGTTTCGTTCGAACCCGGAACGAACTTGTATGGATTGAATGCTTTCAGCACATCGTCAGGCGGACGATGAGCATTCTAAGAAATATGTTCTAAAGGTAATCGCAGCCTCAAGCCTCATCAACCGGGAATGGCTAAAACAGGGGATGTGCAGCAAGGTTAGGTGGGTCATGCCCAAGCAGGACAAGATATTTCCCCTGTCTAGATGTCCCTTTTTATTTCGGCTTAGTGGGCGGTTGCTAGCTACAACCGCGGGGTTTATCTTGTTCGGGACTGTTCAGTAAGGAATGGTTCCGGCCTTGTGTTGCAGGGGATGAAGGGAGTAATCCTCGGTACGGTGATCTAGGCCCCGTACTGTGACGGGCGGTACCCCAGTAGCCCTGCCATTGTATGGGATCCAATTTCCAATAAGCGCCGTACGTTTTGATTGTGCCCAACTATGTTGGAATGTGAGATGTAAGCATTTCAGCTATTTCTGTATTTTACTTGAAAACCCTAGACACTATTATAATATCACTGGATTTCCTATGAAATGTTTTGGTTAGCGTAAGGTAAAAACTTACCCGTATTTATTTGTGGGGAGTCTTACGTGATACCTTTATTTTCAAATGTTTTTCAAAGTTAAATAACTTTAAACTGTTTACTCATACCAGACCCATGTCTGACCCGGAGTTTATTTTTGTTTTTTCCATAAACTCTCGGGTACCCAAATTTTTACGGGTAGTCAAGGGATTCAAGTTAGCTTTGACGAATTCTGGAGGAGCAATGGAGCAGGAGGCCTCAGCGTTGTAGATATATATATATAGTTTCGCTGTGTGGGTATCTCTGAGTCATATTGTTTGAGTTGTATTGTATCGAGTTGTATTAACTAGACAGGTGTTTATAACTGTCTAATATGTGATGTATGTATGATTGTCATATGTATTGATATTGTATAACTCTGATATATGTACAAACTATGAATTATTTAAGTGATATATTATATTTTGTTCCGTTCCGCTGTGAGATTCTGATGTTGTTGTTCTTTGTTCTTCTTTCTTTTCTACTTCTATCCCTTTCTTTCTTAATGATGATACGTCTTTCTAGTAGTAGAAGGGCGGGTCGTCACAGTTGGTATCAGAGCATAGGTTGGTGATAACCTTGGCTCTGGTAGGAAATTAATCATAGAATAGAGTTTGTAGAACTCTAAAATGAGTTTGAGTGTATTAATAGATATGAGAGCGTACTTGTTAGTGAATATAAAATTATTTTTATATTGTGTTAATTTATCTGTTGAGTGTTTATGGATTCTGGTCGATGTGTGGGACGCCATTCCATCGTTAGGGATTCCTAAACTCTTAAACAAGGTAGACCGACACAGAATTATTTTAAAATAGGGTAAATGAACTAATTTTACCTAACATTATATTTTGATATAAAAGAAATATTTTTCTAAAAATATTATATATGTTTGGATGTTTGATTGTTAATAGTACAATCAAATAAAAATTGGAGTGGATTATAACCAAATAAAATTATTTAAAAATGATTTTAAATAAAAAGGAATATAACTGAAATCTGACTAAACTAAAATTTAAGTCCCGGGAATTTGAAAAGTGTTTAAATGGATTTTAAATAGAAGGATTTGGAAATTTTAAAATCTTGGGAATGTTTGAAATGTTTTTCCAAAGATTTGAAGGCAATAATGGAGTATTGTTTTGGAAAATATTGTTGAATGGAAATTATTTTGGGAAAATTTGTGAAAGTAAGGAAGCACTGAACTCACTTTAAGTCGCTGGAAAATAATCCTGATGATGATGGCCACATCATTAGTATTCATTTTCGAGTTTCTAAAGTGATGGATTGCTATCAGGATATTGTTTGGACTTGTTGGGTATACAAGTTGGTTCAGAAATTTCAAAGGGAAAATTGTTTTGGTGAAAACAAGTGTTTGGAATTTGAATGTTTGATTTGATATACCAGGTGGGTATATGTAGTTATCATTTTAAATGGTTTTGGAAATGAAAACCGGGCATTTGAATTCTAAGAAAATCTATTTAGATAATGTGAAGTTTAAATGAATCAACTAAGGAACTTATAAAGTAAAGTTGATATTAATAAGAAGAAATCATGAATTTTAATCCAGGAATTAAAATTTAACTTGAGATAAGAAAATATACTAGAATTTAACCTGAGATAAGTTAAATGGAATTGAAGTTCAAAATGAACTTAATTGAATATAAAAGTTAAAGGTAAAATGATAGTAATTGTGAGGTGAAACTCTATGCCCTAATGATAGTATGTGTTATATATAAATAATCTGGAATGGTGGTCATATGATGAAGTGACTCAAATGAGTAATATAAGCTGTTAAGAAGATAAATAAGTTTTGAGCTCATATATTGAGAAATAAATTTAAAGATTGGTAAGTAGCTAAATTTAGCTGAAGGTGAGTTGGAATAAGATTGTATTTAAATGAATTCAATCGAGTCATAAATAATATTGAATGAGATAAAATTCTTATGTAAATAAGTAAATGTAAACCAAAGTAAGTATTGAATTGGATTTAAATAAAAATGGTGTGAGATGTAAACAAATCTAATTCAAGTATAAATTGAATAACCTTATCATGAATAAATTCAATAATGAGTTGTTAATGTAAATTAAAGATTTAAGGATGGATAAAGAAATAAACTAATCAAATAGATTAGTAAATAATTGGGATTTGATTTAAAAAGGAAATCAAATCAAAAATTTGAATGGAAATTGGTGAAATAGAATAAACCTAAGTTGTTAGGTGGAACAGTTTGAGAAAAATGAATGACTTAAGTAAATAATGAAATGAAATGATTGTGAATAAATTAATTGTGGTGGAGACAAGTGTAAATTGAGATGGGATCAATTTAAAATGTGTTATGAAGCTTAAGTAATCATTTATTCACGATGATATTGTTAAATTGCCTATTGAAGTAAATAAGATTGAATAAAATTCTATGAATTATTGGAAGCAAAATTGGATGATTTTGAATATGAGTCTGTATTGCTTAAATAGATTATATAAGCAAGCAAGTTGTAAAACACTTAAACTGAAAGGAATGATTTGAGAATTTATTGGAATTAATTGTGATAAGGATTGAAACAATACATATGTGCTTATGAAAATATGTAATGTTAAACAAATGGAGACTTTGTCAAAACTTTTCAAAATTTGGAAACTATATAAAAAAAAATTGAAATAAAATAATGAATAAAACTGATTTAAAATAATAATAGGAATCAGTTATAAATAGAGATAGTCAATAAAGGTTCAATTTTCAGAGTTAAGAAAATTGAATTCATATGGAATTGGTAATTCAGATTTAAATAAGAAGATATAAAGGCTATAGTGGTAGAATAATAATATAAGGGAATATATAATGCTTATATTAAAACTTAAGAAATGAATGGTGAAACTCTTAAGTAAAATTTGATATTGGGGAAAAATTATTCCAAGTGGATGGAATCAGAATAATGTGAATAAAAGAAAATTGATATGGTTGGTAATCAATGGATATAAATACGTAGGATGTACGTATATTATTTTATTCGCATAACAATTTGGTCCAGATTCGAGCACAGAATTTCGAGATAGTTATATCGATCCGAATTAGGATTTTTCACTCGATTTTTGACGACGAACCATGGATTTGGATTTTTGATTGGTTCTGGAAATTCTCTATCATAGTCGTAACTATGCAAGGAAAATGACAGTTTCGATCAAGAAATCAGATCTGAGTCCGCACTAGGAAGTCGGGTGGACAATACTAGTTCGGAAGTGAAATTGTGTGATCGAGTGAGTGATCGAATTTGGTATTGCGTACGAATGGTATATGTACATCGTACGGGCTTGATTGAATAGATATTGAAATTCTGTAAAAGCGTCAATTAAATTTGGAAAGAGTTAGCACTGTAACTTATAGAATTGAATTGCTAGAATGGATGTCTGGAATTTATTGTGTATTCCTTATATCTCAGGAAATTTGTTCATGATTCATCATAACTTGTTAAACCAGTAATTTAGGAAATTGGAAGTTGAGTCGAATTTAACTATGGTCAGGAACCCAGTTTGGATTGTTGATCATTGAGAAACAAACTCTTGATAGTTTTGGGAAGCTTATCTAGATTTTGTCCGGATAGCTAATAATGTTGTTAGAATTGACTGTTTTATTATTTGCTAATATATAAATGTGCTAATATATAAATGATAAGTATGTTTGAATAGTTGATATAAAAGCTTTTGAATTAACTGTTGTTTTAAAATTTCGGGGACGAAATTCTTTAAAGGGGGGAGGAATGTAACGACCCTGGATTTCGGCCCCTGTTATTTTAATAAATGTTTAATTAATTAAATATAAAATATGAATTGTTCATATTTAAATGAGTATGACTTTGAAAATATTGCCATCTATTTATATAAACTGTGTTAAAAAGGAAATTGATTTGGAAATTGAAATAAGTATTTCAATAATATTTACAATAAAAATCTACCTTATATAATTTATTAAAATACTTTACTATTGTTTATGTTTAGAATAGAATAATACATATGGATAGTACGTTTGAAAATTCTAATATAAAGTATTCTTAACGATATTTTTGATAAATTTACCATATACAATTAAATTAAAAAGTTTTACATTTGCTAACATTGATAAACATTTACATATGAATAATAATGTTTGAAATTTTAAATAAATTCCCTTATAGTATTTATCTTTCATTATTAAATTAAAATACTTTCTTTTGGTTAACATTTAGATGACAATGTTTAAAATCTAATTTTAACAATATAAAATATAAAATATAAATAGATGATAATGTTCAAAATAAATATAAATATTTTTATAAGCCTAACACATGTATGTGATCTAATAACGATAGCTTTTGAAATTATAATAAAATGTTAACAATGTTAAAACAAAACATATAAACATGTAAACAAATATCTTTGATCAAATGCAAGAAGCAGTATATGTACACACAAGACCTGCAAGTATCTTTGCAAAGTAATCTTGTTGTCTGCAAAACATTTTGTTAACATAAGTATGTTTAAACCCAAAATCTGCAATTATCAAAACAAGGTTTTCAGCAAGCATTATAGTGCAAACCCATATGAACACATTTAGTACAAGCAATAAAGCAATATCTTTACAAAATCCATGTGTCAGCAACACATAATAAGTATGCACCTTCATAAAAGACATTTTAGTACAAATAGAACCTGAAATATCATTGTACAAAATCTATGTGTCAGCAAACATAGGTTATGTTAGCCTAAGTAAAAAAAATATATAAGCATTTAATTAAGCCACTTTTCTGTCTAAAGAGCATCTTCCAGCCGAAATTTTTGGGGCATCTCAGGCCTTAGTACAATTACAAATAAAGCAAATATTATTTTAAGTCAAAGCTTGCTCAAGAAGGCATTAAGTTCAAAGTTATACATATGTATGTTCATCTGTTCATATCATTTAGATCGGTTATTAAAACTTATAAAGTAAAGCCTAAAAAAAAAAAGAGAAAAGAAACAAAGAAGCATAAACAAATTATCAAGTTTAAACAGAATTCAGGAAGCAAGAAGAAAAGTTTACAGGGATTTGCAAACTTCAAACTGCTGCCTTCTGTCATCATCAAACTCCTCTGTTCAACTATGATTTATTTTTGGTGAGTAAACTTAACTATTTGAAAATTTAATCCTGTATATTCAACTTAAAATGTATGTGTTGTGATGTTTATGTTTAATAAGTTATACAAAGAACTTCTGTTGCTCTGGAAAAATATAATATGACTGTTCTTCAGTGGTCTACAGAAATTTGAAATCTGAATAAGTTAAACCAAGAAATTTGAAATACTTATGCATATCATTGATGAACTTGGTATTGAAGCTAATTCAAGTTGTTTAGCTTGACCAAAAACCTGTAAACATGCTGTAAAGTTTAAGTAGTATGTGGTAAATACTGTATTCAACTTACAGGTAAAAAGAGAAATCAAGAACTAAAATTCAAATATTTAAATTTGTAAATTCCATCACATATTTAGGTTACATACATCTAATTATGATTTTTAACATAAAAATTAGGATTTTTAAGCAAGGGATTTACGAGCAGTTCAAAATAGAACAAAAATGTGATTTTTGCCAATTCTGGATGTTAGAGTTAATTTTAATTCCTGTAAATTGATAGGAGGCAAGTTTGTAATCTATGTGAATCCAAAAAAATGTCAAACAAATTTTCGAATTCATAAATTTTGAGTTTGAATGTAAAATAGGGTTAAGATTCCTATTTTTTATGCTCTGTAAAAAAATTAGTTGCGGCTTCAATGAACAACCGAGTGACACGTGATGTTAGGAGTAGTTGGAGGGGGGTGTGAGTGACGTTTTGGTGGAGATTCATCACCTCCGGTGATGGAGGGTGGCCGCGCGGAGGAATTTACGGTGAGGCGTTCTGGGCTCGTGTTCAGGCAGCAGGTCATTTTCTGATCTAGGTTTCTTCGAAGGGTTTTGGGTTTAGTTTTTGGTAGTAGAGTCGTTTTGTGGTTTGTGGGGCTGTCGCGAGTCACCGCAGGGGGGCGCTACCCACCGTGCACGTGCACGGTGGCGATGGAGGGGGAGTTGTGTTTTTTTTTTTCTGTCATTGGTGTGCTTCGAGCCGTGCCTAATTTTCTGGGAAGTTGCCTCGAGACGATCGCATGATAGTTGCTGAGGACCTGTTGTTCATTCTTTTGTAAACGTTTAGCAGTTTATAATTTAACAGTTTATAACTTTAAAAAAAAAAAGGAGTATATAAAATGAGAAGAAGAGGAGAAACAGGGAAGGAGAGAGGATGAATGGGTTCAGGGGGGGAAAGACTCGGGGAGATTGAGTGGGAACCCGGGGTTTTACTCGTGCATTGCAAATTTTGTCTCGGGTGTAGTTGAAGAGTTCAAGCGTAACATGACTTGGTTACTTAACTGTATGAGTTCTAAGTAATAATTAAGTATTGTTAAAAATGTTTTCAAACTTAAATGAATATTTTAATTAGTAGTCAATTAAAGATACAGGATCAGATTTAATTAACGTTTAAACATTTTTAGTTAATAAGTGTTTAGTTTTAAAATTAATAAGAAAAGATTTTTGACTCTTATTCAATTAATTTATAAATAAGGAGTTTAAATTAGTTAAGTAAGTTAATATATGAATTGGGGTAACAAATTAAGAAATTAATTACATTAAATATAAGATTATCTAATAATTAGGTTTGGAGTTAATATTATAACTGGTTTCAAAATTTAAGAGAAGACTTTTAAATGTTTCATTAAGTTGAACATTTAATTAGTTTAGAAAAAAAATATAATAACTCTTAAATTATAATTAGTCATAAATTATAAATAATTGATAAATTTGTAATTGACTACTTAAGATAATTTATGAATGATTAATGATTAATTAATTGAGTAGTTTAATTACGAATAAATAAAGGATTAAGGAAGTAATCAGCAGTTATTACATGGGTAAGTAAATGGATTAATAGCTAAGTTTATTAAACTAAATGGTTACTTAAGGTAAATAACCGAGTTAAGAGATAATTAGGTAATTGATAGTTTGAAATAAAATAAGCATGTAGTTATGACTAAATGATTAATTAAGAAATCATTAATTAAACAATCCGGAGTGAAATAAGTAATTTATTGTTAACTAATGACTAGTTAAATAGAGTTAAAAGATCTAACTCTCGGGTAATTAATTCTAAATTGAATTAATTACAAATAAGACCTAAGATGACTGCTTATGGGTTGTTATGTTGAATATCTGATTGTGATATTTATGTGGTGATATTCTGTGATGTTCTGAGTTTCATTATGTTATATCTATGATGCTTGTATATGTTTTATCTGAGATAAATGCTATGTTAGTTCTGATGTTAAATTGAACTGTTAAGTTAAATAGATAACTTGGCCCTTAAAATGGCGTTTGGATTCGATGAGACCGGGATCGGAAGAATCAATTTTGATTCTCCGAAAACCACATCGATCCAATTTAAACGATAGGTCGTGAACCTGAAATGGAGATCGAGATGGTGATTTCAGAATGCAAGGGTTATCGTCGTTGACTCTGAGGGTGATTCCAAAACGAGTGTAACGAGATAATGCCTTCGGTTTCGTTCGAACCCGGAACGAACTTGTATGGATTGAATGCTTTCAGCACATCGTCAGGCGGACGATGAGCATTCTAAGAAATATGTTCTAAAGGTAATCGCAGCCTCAAGCCTCATCAACCGGGAATGGCTAAAACAGGGGATGTGCAGCAAGGTTAGGTGGGTCATGCCCAAGCAGGACAAGATATTTCCCCTGTCTAGATGTCCCTTTTTATTTCGGCTTAGTGGGCGGTTGCTAGCTACAACCGCGGGGTTTATCTTGTTCGGGACTGTTCAGTAAGGAATGGTTCCGGCCTTGTGTTGCAGGGGATGAAGGGAGTAATCCTCGGTACGGTGATCTAGGCCCCGTACTGTGACGGGCGGTACCCCAGTAGCCCTGCCATTGTATGGGATCCAATTTCCAATAAGCGCCGTACGTTTTGATTGTGCCCAACTATGTTGGAATGTGAGATGTAAGCATTTCAGCTATTTCTGTATTTTACTTGAAAACCCTAGACACTATTATAATATCACTGGATTTCCTATGAAATGTTTTGGTTAGCGTAAGGTAAAAACTTACCCGTATTTATTTGTGGGGAGTCTTACGTGATACCTTTATTTTCAAATGTTTTTCAAAGTTAAACAACTTTAAACTGTTTACTCATACCAGACCCATGTTTGACCCGGAGTTTATTTTTGTTTTTTCCATAAACTCTCGGGTACCCAAATTTTTACGGGTAGTCAAGGGATTCAAGTTAGCTTTGACGAATTCTGGAGGAGCAATGGAGCAGGAGGCCTCAGCGTTGTAGATATATATATAGTTTCGCTGTGTGGGTATCTCTGAGTCATATTGTTTGAGTTGTATTGTATCGAGTTGTATTAACTAGACAGGTGTTTATAACTGTCTAGTATGTGATGTATGTATGATTGTCATATGTATTGATATTGTATAACTCTGATATATGTACAAACTATGAATTATTTAAGTGATATATTATATTTTGTTCCGTTCCGCTGTGAGATTCTGATGTTGTTGTTCTTTCTTCTTCTTTCTTTTCTACTTCTATCCCTTTCTTTCTTAATGATAATACGTCTTTCTAGTAGTAGAAGGGCGGGTCGTCACAGTAATGAAACCCACCAGCCTTCGCCCAGACCCCATGAGCTTCGTCCAGACCCCGCCAGCTTCGCCCAGACCCCATCAGCTTCGCCCAGACCCCGCCAGCTTCGCCCAGACCCCGCCAGCTTCGCCCAGACCCCATCAGCTTCGTCCAGACCCCGCTAGCTTCGCCCAGACCACGCCAGCTTCTTCCAAACCCCATCAGCCTTCGCCCAGATCCGCCAGCTTCACCCAGACCCCGCCAGCTTCGCCCAGACCCGCCAGCCTTCGTCCAGACCCGCCAGCCTTCGCCCAGACCCAGCCAGCTTCGCCCAGACCCGCCAGCCTTCGCCCAGACCCGCCAGCCTTCGTCCAGACCCGCCAGCCTTCGTCCAGACCCCGCCGCCTTTGCCCAGACCCGCCAGCCTTCGTCCAGACCCGCCAGCTTCGCCCAGACCCGCCAGCTTCGCCCAGACTCCACCAGCCTTCGCCCAGACCCGCCAGCCTTCGCCCGCCGCAGCCACCCTGTCGAACCAGACCCACCCACCGACTTGGCTGCTAACACCCGAGCCACTGCCTTCACTTCCCTCTTCACTTTGCCTAAGACCTATAGCCAATACATCAATATCACTTTGAACATGCTTTGTATATTCTCTGTTGGAAATTTATATGTCAAATGTTGTTGCATGCATATAGGCTCTACCTCTTAGTATATAGGATTTTCATATAGGTTATGTATATGTCACTTGAAGACCCTCCTTCCTATAGCTAGCCTTTATCAACAGGAATTTGTTCCCAATATGAACAGTGGGTTGCATATGCCGTTATATGGAGCATGTGCTCTGACTTTGCTTTGCTTCTCATTTATCGGCTGCATAACCAAATGAGATTAGAGTGTTTTATATATTAGTATAGCGGTATATACTTTGAAAATTCTAATTTGCTCACATACAGTGTTTTACTGTGTTTGTATCAGCTACTGCTTCGGAGACTTAGACTTTCATCCGACTTGTCGAATCTATCTTGCTTCGTTGTTCGGTATGGTTTATATATATATTCAATTGATATATATTGCAATAAACAAATAGTTGATTTATTTAATTGTTTGAATTGTAGTCTGTGTCGTTTTGCATCGTGCTTGTTCGTGTCTCTTATCTATTCGTCTTCGTGCTTCGTCGTCTTCTCTAACCACGCAAGGTGAATATTTCATTCATGACTCGATCTATTATGCTATGATAATCAAGTGATAAATTGTTGTTTATGTTAATTTGGATGTTAAATTGATGATTGTTAGGATTGTTGAAGTTAGGATTGTAAATCACTATGCAAGTTAAAAATTTAATATTGTTAGTTCACGACAAACAAGTGTGACACTAAAATTTGTTATGTGATGATTGAATTTGGTTGTTAATATAAGTGAATTTGAATATGAAATTGAAATTGATATAGGATAGTCGACAAAATTTAAATTGGACTATATATGTTGAACTTGACCCCTTTAACTGTTAAATCAACCGCCGCGTAGAAATAGCATTAACTACACTTTGAACCATTGTATGTATGATTGATGTAGAAATGTGATAATAGACACCAAGTGAAACCATAAGATAATAATCTTTAATCTACATGAAACGATAGTGTAGATTCTAGGAATAATTATATTAATTTGCTTAAATAACAAATGTAAGTTAATACGATTATTTCGGGATTATTTAATAAAATTGTTAAATTGTTATGTATGGTTGCTATTGCTTGTTTATTTACTTTGACAACATCCCAGTTATCACACTGCAAGTTCCCTTTGCTATGCTTGTTTTATATTGAATGATATTGGGTTGAAATGATAAATACCCATTTAAACAACTTGGCCTAGGATAGAAAATAAAAGTAAGAAGCCCGATTGGTCAACAAAACCATTTTCGAAATTGAAATATATTTTAAATTAAGTAATGAACTTAACAATTTGTTTGGAAATTTAATAACGAACTTAGGGATTTAAGTTGAAATAAATTAACGGATTTAAATTGAAACGGATTAATAACTTACCAAATTGGATAAAATGAATTGAAAATTTAATTGAAATAAGATTTAGGAGCAAGTAAGTTTAGAATTTAATAAGTTAAAGATTTAAAGATTTGTTAGCTTTAGATTCAAATTCATGCTTTAATTAAATAGATTGAACTTGTTATAAGTTAAATTGAGATTTAGGAGATTTGACTTACTAATTTAATGAATTTAAATTAGGGATAATTTAAATTTAAAATGATTTTAAATTTAACTAATTAATCAAATTAGGACATTGCAAATGTAAATAGACTTCTTTGATTAGAAATTTAATTGAATCGGTAAATAAAACAAATGAAGTTTTGAAAAGGGGAATCTAGTTAATAAAGTTGATTTAATCGAATTTATGATTACAATGGATATAAACATAAAGTGACATGAATAGAATTTGTTTTAATAATTTAAACTAAGTTTAGCATTATATTGAATTCGTTGATTTTGAACTAAACTTAATAAGCGACTTTTAGACCTTATTAAATTGAACTTGAATACTTAATTTTATCGTTAACTCAATTGTTTGAACTTAAGATCGTATTTGGAAATATGTTTTAAAATATCTAAAATAAACTGAATCGTGAATTGTCAAATTTTGGAAGTCAAATTTGCACCTTGAATTTTGGACTTTGATTTGTTAAACGTAAATTTAACCGACCATCGGGTAATAAATACGTAGTTATTAAAGAGACCGGGATCGGAAATGGACATAGTCTCTGTCGATACCGAAAACCACTTTAATAACTATTATGCGCGAAGTGTTGATCCAGAATGAAGTGGATGGTTTGGTGAACGCGTTGACTAAAGAAAGAGAACGATATTGGATTACCCCTGACATGACTAAAACAGGAGCCGCGCCGGGCCATTGAGGATCGCCACCTCTAGCGGACACGCTTCTTCGATGCCATATCTATTACTTTTGTGATTCGATTTGGGTGCACCCTTTGATTTGGGAGTGTTGTTTCGCGGTGTTGAGATAGTAGCTACTATGCTCAACATCAGTCCGGATCATGCAACTACTAGTATCCTAGTTGGTATTGCCTCATGTACCTTGTCATACTGATTATCCTATTCGCGACCACTACGTTTTGATTTGTACCTTGAGTATATGGATTGCCCTCTGGTGACTTCCGGTTTTGGGGAAACTACGGTCTTGTATATGCTTTTGGGAATATAAAATGTGTTAAGGGGAATTATGGTAACGCTTAACGCTATTTTAATATTCTATTTTACTGATTAGACATTACCTACATACCGTATTATATATATAGATAGTTTATCGGATCCTTAGAGATGTTATTTTATTCATCTTTGAGTTATGGACTTTATTTTTTGCAATTGATTATCCTGCATAAGATTTTGAGTCCTGACTCGAGTGTTTCTTTTGTATATGCTCGGGTCAGTCTGAAGCTATCCAGTTTGCTGATCAAGGTTGTTTGAAGATGTTGAAGACTTAGCATTTATCTTTATCAGTCTATTTCTATTCCAGTATTGTTGTTCTTGTCTGTTGGACATTTATGTATTTCCTTTCAGTCACTTTATGTTTAGACATTGTTGTATTTCATATAGTAGCTTCATGAACTGCTATTATGACGATGTATTTTCCGCTGCATTATTCTGTGACTGTTCTGTGTCTGTGATGTTGTATTGATTCTCATTTACATTTATTTATATATAATCCCATAATGATTCGTGTTTTGTATTATTTAAGTTGACATGTATGGATTATTGTCAATTTAAATGGTCCAAATATACGGGTTGTTACAACTATGCGAATATGTGTCCAAAACCCCATTCTTGTCGCTATTGCAAGAAACCGAGTCATCTTTTATCTTCGTGTCCTAAGCTTCCAAACAAATGGGAAGGAAAGCTGCAAGCCCCTAGCAACTCTTCTCTTAGTCAAGGTATTTTTCATTCAATCTTTGATGGCATTGTTTTAATTCGTGAACTTTCTATTTGAGTTCTTTTTGATATGGGTTTCATCTCACTATTTTATATCAAAAGAACTTGTCGATTCTTTTTCTTTGAAAATATTTTGGGCTTGATGACTTCTTTGAGGATTGCGAATCCGGATGGTAGATCCGCAACACTCAATTTGCTTTTATTTGATGTCGAAATTATTTTATGTGAATTATCTTTCCGAGCCGATATTTTCACTTAGGCTTCGGAATTTACTTTTGTATGGATTGGCTTAATCGTTGTGAAGCCCATATCCTATTTTCTCGTGTGGACTTTTCCTCTTCGACATTTCCAATCTGTTAAGCAGATTTCTATTTTTCCTTTATGATTTTGATTCCAACTTAATGGCATCATTTTATTCCTTAAGCCCACTTATAAGCAAAGTGTTGTTTCTCTTATCTAAATAGTTGAGAAATTTTCCTGTATTTTTGAGTTTGTCTTAGGATTATCACCTAAGAAATCTTTTATGTGGTGTTAAGGTCTTTCTAGTTCGACCTTGCCACCGATTTTCATTTGGCTACGAGTTGCGGGAGTTCGCATTCCACTTATCGCATTCCGCACTCGTTATGATTCTTATGGATGACTTATTATGTCATTCAAATTGTCCAGCTTATTTCATCCATTTTATAAATCGAATATTCTATGAATATTTCAATGAGACCATTCTTTTATTTATTGGTTTTTGGATGAAAATAGCAATTTAAAATTTTGAAAATCTTTTTCATAAGATTTATTTATAAGTACAATTTGATTTTTGTTCTTAAAATGAACAAAGAATATTCCTAAAAGTTTTTAAGAAACATGTTTATTATCTAGAAGATGATTTTGTGATTGTATTGCCCATTTAGTGTGTTAAGAATTCTGGTCGATGCGCTTGATCAACGTTATCGATAAGAATCTCCTAAACGCTTTGATGTGACAATCAGACACGATATATTGACTTGTAAAAATGTAAATTTTTGTAGAAAGATTATTACATTAAAAAAATGTAATTTTGAAAGTTTTAACTTTTCGGGAAAGGAGAATTATTTAAAAGAAGTTCTTTCTTTCGATACTCTTATTCTTGTGATTCCTGGAGGGGAACCAAGACTTTGCTATTTGTACCGATACTAGTCGTATTGGTTTGGAATGCCATTCTCTTGCAAAGGAGAACATGCTATCACTTGTGCTTCTAAATCATTATAGCTTATCGAGACTAGATATGCCACTCATGATCTAGTGTTCGTGGCTATTGTCTTTGCTTTTGATTCATCGGATGTACCGTTGTACTACATCGATGTCTTTGCTTTTGATTCATCGGATGTACCGTTGTACTACATCGATGTCTTTGCTATTTGATTCATTGGATGTACCGTTGTACTACATCGATGTCTTTGCTAATTGATTCATCGGATGTACCGTTGTACTACATCGATGTCTTTGCTATTTGATTCATCGGATGTACCATTGTACTACATTGATGTCTTTGCTAATTGATTCATCGGATGTACCGTTGTACTACATCGACGTCTTTGCTAATTGATTCATCGGATGTACCGTTGTACTACATCGATGTCTTTGCTATTTGATTCATCGGATGTACCCTTGTACTACATCGATGTCTTTGCTATTTGATTCGTCGGATGTACCGTTGTACTACGTCGACGTCTTTGCTATTTGATTCTTCGGATGTACCGTTGTACTACATCGATGTCTTTGCTATTTGATTCATCGGATGTACCGTTCGTACTACATCGATGTCTTTCCTTTTGATTCATCGGATGTACCGTTGTACTACATCGATGTCTATGCAATTTGATTCATCGGATGTACCGTTGTACTGCATCGATGTCTTTGCTATTTGATTCATCGGATGTACCGTTTGTACTACATCGATGTCTTTCCTTTTGATTCATCGGATGTACCGTTGTACTACATCGATGTCTTTGCTATTTGATTCATCGGATGTACCGTTGTACTACAACGATGTCTTTGCTACTTGATTCATCGGATGTACCGTTGTACTACATCGATGTCTTTGCTATTTGATTCATCAGATGTACCGTTGTACTACAACGATGTCTTTTCTATTTGATTCATCGGATGTACCGTTGTACTACACCGATGTCTTTGCTATTTGATTCATCGGATGTACCGTTGTACTACATCGATGTCTTTGCTATTTGATTCATCGGATGTACCGTTGTACTACATCGATGTCTTTGCTATTTGATTCATCGGATGTACCGTAGTACTACATCGATGTCTTTGCTATTTGATTCATCGGATGTACCGTTGTACTACATCGATGTCTTTGCTTTTGATTCATCGGATGTACCGTTGTACTACATCGATGTCTTTGCTATTTGATTCATCGGATGTACCGTTGTACTACATCGATGTCTTTGCTATTTGATTCATCGGATGTACCGTTGTACTACATCGATGTCTTTGCTATTTGATTCATCGGATGTACCGTTTGTACTACATCGATGTCTTTGCTTGGGTTCATTGGGCGTACCGTTTTTGTACTACGCTGATGTACCAAATTGTTCGAGTTTCTAGTTCCTCGGACGCACCGTTTTTGTACTACGCCGTTGCACCGGCTCAATTTTCAGCTATTCTTGACGTTCCCCACGTCTTTTATCTACGTAAATGCCTTAGGGATTCCGGTTTTCATTCTTGAGCGCGGTGTTATTGAGAAATTGAAGTTTCACCAAATTTGACTTTTGAGCAACATTCTATTCGCATCATTGCTTCGGAGGTTGAGCGCCTTCGATATAAAGATGTTCTTCTTGTGAGGGTTCAATGGTTCTCAAATCCTTAGGATTGCTCATGTGAAATCTTGAGAATTCATCGAACGAAAACTTTCGGATTTACTCCTTCGTGCTCTTTATGGTGAACTTCTTGATTCAAATTTTCTTTTGTGTTAATATGCTTCTATGGTTGTTACTTCTTATATTTCCTTCTTAATTATTGCGAGGACGCAATTTCTTTAAGGAGGGGAGTCTGTAACAACCCGCATATTTATCGATTCTATATTTAAATATTGTATTTAAATATTTTATCGTTCGTCGGATTTTGGTCCGAAAAGCTACTTTTTGCATACGGTCGAATTAGGACTCGAGACCACCCCCATTGAGTTCAAAATGCCGTTTGCATACGGTCGTGGCTATTGTCTTTGCTTTTGATTCATCGGATGTACCGTTGTACTACATCGATGTCTTTGCTATTTGATTCATTGGATGTACCATTGTACTACATCGATGTCTTTGCTAATTGATTCATCGGATGTACCGTTGTACTACATCGATGTCTTTGCTATTTGATTCATCGGATGTACCGTTGTACTACATCGATGTCTTTGCTATTTGATTCGTCGGATGTACCGTTGTACTACGTCGATGTCTTTGCTATTTGATTCTTCGGATGTACCGTTGTACTACATCGATGTCTTTGCTATTTGATTCATCGGATGTACCGTTCGTACTACATCGATGTCTTTCCTTTTGATTCATCGGATGTATCGTGGTACTACATCGATGACTTTGCTATTTGATTCATCGGATGTACCGTTGTACTACATCGATGTCTTTGCTATTTGATTCATCGGATGTACCGTTTGTACTACATCGATGTCTTTCATTTTGATTCATCGGATGTACCGTTGTACTACATCGATGTCTTTGCTATTTGATTCATCGGATGTACCGTTGTACTACATCGATGTCTTTGCTATTTGATTCATCGGATGTACCGTTGTACTACATCGATGTCTTTGCTATTTGATTCATCGGATGTACCGTTGTACTACAACGATGTCTTTTCTATTTGATTCATCGGATGTACCGTTGTACTACATCGATGTCTTTGCTATTTGATTCATCGGATGTACCGTTGTACTACATCGATGTCTTTGCTATTTGATTCATCGGATGTACCGTTGTACTACATCGATGTCTTTGCTATTTGATTCATCGGATGTACCGTTGTACTACATCGATGTCTTTGCTTTTGATTCATCGGATGTACCGTTGTACGACATCGATGTCTTTGCTTTTGATTCATCGGATGTACAGTTGTACTACATCGATGTCTTTCCTTTTGATTCATCGGATGTACCGTTGTACTACATCGATGTCTTTCCTTTTGATTCATCGGATGTACCGTTGTACTACATCGATGTCTTTGCTTTTAATTCATCGGATGTACCGTTGTACTACATCGATGTCATTGCTTTTGATTCATCGGATGTACCGTTGTACTACATCGATGTTTTTGCTTTTGATTCATCGGATGTACCGTTGTACTAGATCGATGTCTTTGCTTTTGATTCATCGGATGTACCGTTGTACTACATCGATGTCTTTGCGTTTGATTCATCGGATGTACCGTTGTACTACATCGATGTCTTTGCTTTTGATTCATCGGATGTACCGTTGTACTACATCGTTGTCTTCGCTATTTGATTCATCGGATGTACCGTTGTACTACATCGATGTCCTTGCTATTTGATTCATCGGATGTACCGTTGTACTACATCGATGTCTTTGCTATTTGATTCATCGGATGTACCGTTGTACTACATCGATGTCTTTGCTATTTGATTCATCGGATGTACCGTTGTACTACATCGATGTCTTTGCTATTTGATTCATCGGATGTACCGTTGTACTACATCTATGTCTTTGCTATTTGATTCATCGGATGTACCGTTGTACTACATCTATGTCTTTGCTATTTGATTCATCGGATGTACCGTTGTACTACATCGATGTCTTTCCTTTTGATTCATCGGAGGTACCGTTGTACTACATCGATGTCGTTGCTATTTGATTCATCGGACGTACCGTTGTACTACATCGATGTCTTTGTTATTTGATTCATCGGATGTACCGTTGTACTACATCGATGTATTTGCTTTTTATTCATCGGATGTACCGTTGTACTACATCGATGTCTTTGCTTTTGATTCATCGGATGTACCGTTGTACTACATCGATGTCTTTCCTTTTGATTCATCGGATGTACCGTTGTGCTACATCGATGTCTTTGCTATTTGATTCATCGGATGTACCGTTGTCCTACATCGATGTCTTTGGTATTTGATTCATCGGATGTACCGTTGTACTACGTCGATGTCTTTGCTATTTGATTCATTGGATGTACCGTTGTACTACATCGATGTCTTTGATATTTGATTCATCGGATGTACCGTTGTACTACATCGATGTCTTTGCTATTTGATTCATCGGATGTACCATTGTACTACATAGATGTCTTTGCTATTTGATTCATCGGATGTACCGTTGTACTACATCGATGTCTTTGTTATTTGATTCATCGGATGTACCGTTGTACTACATCGATGTCTTTGCTATTTGATTCATCGGATGTACCGTTGTACTACATCGATGTCTTTGCTATTTGATTCATCGGATGTACCGTTTGTACTACATCGATGTCTTTGCTTGGGTTCATTGGGCGTACCGTTTTTGTACTACGCTGATGTCCCAAATTGTTCGAGTTTCTAGTTCCTCGGACGCACCGTTTTTGTGCTACGCCGTTGCACCGACTCAATTTTCTGCTATTCTTGACGTTCCCCACGTCTTTTATCTACGGAAATGCCTAAGGGATTCCGGTTTTCATTCTTGAGCCCGGTGTTATTGAGAAATTGAAGTTTCACCAAATTTGACTTTTGAGCAACATTCTATTCGCATCATTGCTTCGGAGGTTGAGCGCCTTCGATATAAAGATGTTCTTCTTGTGAGGGTTCAATGGTTCTCAAATCCTTAGGATTGCTCATGTGAAATCTTGAGAATTCATCGAACGAAAACTTTCAGATTTACTCCTTCGTGCTCTTTATGGTGAACTTCTTGATTCAAATTTTCTTTTGTGTTAATATGCTTCTATGGTTGTTACTTCTTATATTTCCTTCTTAATTATTGCGAGGACGCAATTTCTTTAAGGAGGGGAGTCTGTAACAACCCGCATATTTATCGATTCTATATTTAAATATTTTATTTAAATATTTTATCGTTCGTCGGATTTTGGTCCGAAAAGCTACTTTTTGCATACGGTCGAATTAGGACTCGAGACCACCCCCATTGAGTTCAAAATGCCGTTTGCGACCTTTTTGAGTATAAACTTCGATATGTTTGGAGAAAGTTGAATTTTGCTACTTTTTGCTTTGGCTTTGGTTTGGGCTGAGCCAATTAACCACTTACTAACTCAGTCCTAACCCCCTCTCCTCTTCATTACTTCATTCTAATTCCTAACTCTTCAAGCTTTCAACAATGGTGGAAGAGAAAAAGAATTAAAACTCCAAAACCCTAGTTTCTCTTGCTAGCTCAAGTTCTTGCTCCAAACTAATAGAAGAACCCATTGGTAAGCTTCTCTTCATCTTCTCCAACTCTTTCTCCATTCAATTTCAGAAAATTCCTAAACCTAATTTAGGGAATGTTTCTCTTTTAAGCTTAGATTCAAGCTTGTTGAGTTGGAATTGAAGAGTGCTTGTTCTTGCCATTGCTTTCAAGCTTCATCTTCATAAATTTAGTTCAAAGGTGAGATTTTTAATCTCACATCTATGCTTATAATTCTCTTCGATTGTTAGGTATGAATTCCTAACACTTATTCATGTGCATTTGATTTTGATTTGGATTGCTTTTGTGAGTATTCCAATTTTTAGTGTTTTGAGTTCAATTCATTAAAAATCCTAACTTTGATGTTTGAACATGTTTTTGGTGATGCATCGAGGAGCTTATAGGGCCGGGTAGTCGATTGACATAAACCCTTAGCGCCGTTGCTCGTGCGAATGCAATTTGGTCAAGATTGAACCTCATTTGTAATAGGCATGGATGAGGCTAGAAACAGGCTCGGCCGACCAACCCCCTGGTCCGGTCGACCGACCCGCTTCTAAGTGCATAAGCACTTTCTGTTTTAGGGTCCGGTCGACCGACTAAAGGGGTTCGGCCGACCGACCTACTTCCCGAGGATTTTTGTGGAACAGGGTCCGGTCGACCGACCCCCTGGTCCGGTCGACCGACCTGATGATTTTTGCCAGATTAGCCTATTTCGCTAATCCGTTTGAATATCCAACTTTAATCGATTCGTGTGGTCTCCCTTTTGTTGTTGTCATTTATTATCGACTTTGATGACCTTTTCTTTGGGAATTTTAGATATATCCACTTTGATGGATTTTATATCGATTTCTTTGGATTTTATTCACGTCTTCGAATGTGAATTTTTATGCCTGATTGTTTCTACAATCACTTCTATGATTTGTCACTTTAAAATATAAAGGTTTTCTATACTAGTAGTAAATATCAAAACTCTTTCTTCAAATGATTTCAACACTATTTTATTACAAAGCTCGTTTTCTCAAACCGATTTCCAATCTATTAGTATATACAAACCTTTACCTCACTCGTATGAGAAATCTAATTAAACGACTTAGTAAAACAAGTGGCATGAAACGCTTGCGTTTACTTCGTCGGTTAATTCTTGGACTTGTTCGATTGAATCTCTTGTGACAATTTTCTAGTGGAGATCTACAATTTGTTCGTAAATATTTAAGTTAAGCTAGTGGTTATGGGACATGAAGCTAAGCTCATATATTTACTAGCTTACTGTAATCGACACTTCACTTTGATCATGACGATCATTTTATGTTTTAGACTAGCATTGAGCAATGTCTTAGAGATTTTGGTTCATCGGATGTCTCGCTGTAAGACGTCGTTGTTCCCTTTGATTGTGATTTGGTTCATCGGATGTCCTGCTGTACGACGTCGTTGTTCCCTTTAATTGTGATTTGGTTCATCGGATGTCCCGCTGAATGACGTCGTTGTTCCCTTTGATTGTGATTTGGTTCATCGGATGTCCCGCTGTACGACGTCGTTGTTCCCTTTTTATTGTGATTTGGTTCATCGGATGTCCCGCTGTACGACGTCGTTGTTCCTTTTTATTGTGATTTCTGGATTTCGTGTGTTGATTTCTGGAATTTATGTTCCACCAACTTTTACGATTGGCATTGATATATATGTCATTTATTGTGGCTTGGTGAATGAAATTAGGAGTATGACATTCCTTTTTATCTTGAGTAGATTATTGTGATATTGATTAATCTCTTGTTGATTTTCAATTACTTATTTATCACAGCTTGGCATTGTGATTATTATATGTTTATGTCATATCTCTTATTATATATCACTTCATCTGTTATTTATAGCTAGACTGATCCGTTTATTATTTTCTTCTTAAATAATACTCGGGTCAGACTGAGATTTTACAGGTGCTTCCTCATGGCTTCCTATCCGGAACCATCTTCTGACTTTTGGCTAACTACTCTAGTTTAGTAGTTTTTGTTGTATACATTTGAGATACAGACTCTATGATGTATACTTATTCTTTTGTCTAGCACTTGTATCTATTCCTTTGTATTATTGTGGATCCTTTTGACCACTACTCTGATGTACACTTTCATGTGTAATATTCATATCTATTTCCGCCTTTGTGATATGCTGTGACTGATTTGTGTTATGTTTATTTCTATATTTGTTTCCGAAGATATTATAGCCACTGTGTAGTAGCTTTGAGTTTGTGTCGGTATGTCGGATTTCCGTTATACCATCTGACATATCGGTGCTCGCGCAAAGCAATTACACGGATGGTCGCTCCTCAACAGCCTTATTCTCCGTGCTAGTTGACAACGTTACTCCGTAGTGTTCTTGGCTAGCGTGGGTATAGAGGTGGGGCGTCACAAGTGATCTAAAGCCTGTAAGAATAAATTACCAAGGTTAATGTGTATTAAGATGGAAGTAACCGGTGCATGTTGTTTAAAATAATTTTCATGTACATATATAAATATGTGAGTAAATCTTACCTTCTTAAACAGTTTTGAAATCAGTAGCAATCTCAGGTTTAAAAGCATACCTCTGTTTTGCATATATTGTGAGTAAACAAGCCTTTAATCTGTTTTCAGTCTTGATGCATGCAGAAATCTAGAAGAAAATTGGTAATTAGTGTTTACATGATTGCTTTATGTGATCATATGAGTATATATGTGAATTTGATTGGGAATGTATGCCTGTTTGCAAGATTCTTGTTCTGTTCTTTTTTTCAGGGTATAACATCTGGAAAAGAAAAAGGAAATTTTGTTTTCCATCTCTAAATCTTCTTTAGAACAAGATGTATATACAAATTTTGTCAATTATACCAGGATATAAATTTAAATATATATATATATATATATATATATATTTCAAGATCAATCTGGAGCTACTTTTAACAAAGTAGTAAGAAGATCAGTAGATTTTAAAACCTATCAAAAATCTCGATTTCAATAATTGGTTGATTCAGGTGTATAATCTGTTTAGCCATCAAAAACTAGAATTTTTAAAATTATAATCAAGATTTTTAGGGTTTTATTTCAAGAGAAATGACATGATGAACGGGTTTTGGGTTTAGAGTAATTTCTGTTGATCAAAAGATTTTGGGATCTCGTGTTCAGGAAGGAAGATAGCTTGGAGGTAGTCTGAGTCGTTAAAAATGGTCATGGATTTTTAAAGCTACCATGGCGATGGATAGACGCCGATCTAGGGTTTAAGGTGAAGTTTTCATTGTAATGGGTTTCTGGGAAATTGTGTTCTCGACATCGAATCGAGTTGAGATGGAGTTGCGGGGATAGGAACGTGAGATGTAGGTGGTGGTCCAGGCAAATAACCATGGTCTCTAATGAACGGAGATGGAAGTAGTCGAAAAGATTGACGTTGGGTCTCAAGATGATGGGTTTGTATTTGCGTGATTTGATTTCACAGTGAAGTTGGGTTTTCTGGAAGGTCGATCGCGATGGAGTGGTTGTAAATGACTTGTCTGAGGTCACGGTGGCGATCGGAGTTGGGTCGCGCCGCCGTGCATGTGCACGGCAGCGGTGATGGGTGTCAATGCCGTGTGGGTGTGTGACTCGAGTCGTACTCGAGTAAAAAAAAAGTGGAAGCTTTGGGATTTTTGCTCGTGTGCGTGAATTGATTCCTGATGCTAATTACTTGGTTAAAACTTAACTACAGAAAAAAAAAGATGGGGAAGAAGAAGTTGTGTACAGGGAAGACTCGGGGAAATGGTGTTTCACTCGATGTATAACTCGAGTAGACCAATGGAAATCTCGGGTTTATCAATACTACACTGTTTCATTATAAAGGTAAAGTTAAGAAACCTGTTTGTACAAGTTCTGAGCTCTATAACTTAATAAAGGGATTAGTTGTTTTAGTCAAGAATCCAATACAAGTCTTATTTTTTAGTTAATACATTAACAATGTTTTTAACACTTAGTTAATATTTTATTAAGTAGTTAATTTCAATGAAGTATAAAGTAAATTAACATTTTAAAGTTTGTAGTTAATATTAAATTGATTTTCAAAGTTTAAAGGAGATTCTTTGAAAACATTAGTTAAGTTGAATAATTAATATCAATTAATTATTTTAGAATGTAATTAAAAATAATTACATTATAATTATAATTAGAGTTTGGATTAATTAATGATTAATTGATAAATAAATTTGTAATTAACTACTTAAAGTTAATTAACGAATGGTTAGTAGTTAAGTAATTAAGTAATTTAATTCACAAATGACTAATGATTAATTAACTGGTAATTAAGGAATATTTGATTTATAATTAAATTATGCTAACCAATAAATAAGGTTTATTAATTAATGGTCAAAGAATAATTAATCTGCACTTAAGATTTATTAATTTGGGGTTTAAGGGTAATTAAAGAGTAGATTACCCGATTGAAATTAATTTGTTAATTAAAGGTAATCTCTTGCAGATTAATTAAATAATAAATAATTGATGAGATTTAGTGAAGTAATTTATAATTACAAGATGTAATAAATTAAAAGGAATTACTTCATGGGTAGCAATCAAAGGGTAATTGCTTGGGTAAGCAATTACATAGGGGTAATTACTGTTTGTGCGTAATTAGGGTTGATTACTGGATGCAATTAATTCATGGAGTTTGGTTAAGTATAATTACTTAATGAAAGTAATTAGATAATGATGATAATCTTAATGGAATTAAAGAATAATTAATCATGAAAGATTAATTAAGATGAACGATTATGGGATGGTAAATCAATCGGGTTGAAATTTATTAATAAGCACGATTTAAAGATGATTGATTCAATTATGGTTAACTAGATTTATTCGAGATGGTGTGATTTATTTATCTTGCTTATGAATGGTTAAATGATAATTAAATACCCTGAATTGATTGATACCCTGATATGAAAAGGTTAGTGATATGATGTGTTTGGTGGGCAATGATAGATTGGTTTTCTGTTAATGATGAATTACAGAGTAAAAGGGTGACACCTTTTAAAAGTTGAGTTGCATTTCACCTGAATGACATGTGTTAAGATAAATTGAATTCGAAGAGACCGGAGTCGGGTATTAGTTAATACCCGAAACCACTTCGATTCTTTATAATTGATACGTGAACTTAATAGGGTATAATGGAAAGATTTAAATGGATTGAACCATATAATCTAAGTTCTGACACTTAATTGCTTTATAAAATAAGTGATGTCTATATCAACTTGTAAAGTTGTAAATTGATATACATACCCCGGGTTTATGTGAGCTGTATACTTTTGTATTACATGTTAGATGGGTTTACTCACGCTGGTTTCCAGCCTGACCCGGGTGTTACTTTGATGTAATGCTCGGGTCAGACCGAGTATTACAGATTTTTCAGGTAAGGACGTTCTGGAGCTCAGGAGGCGAGCTGGATGGCAGGGACGTATAGAGGGCATCCACTGTGATATTGTAGTATCTGGACATGATTGTTTTGTCCAATGTTCATGTAACTCTGATGTGTTTAATGTAAATTAACAGCTATAGTTTTCTTTGTATAACTGTATAACTGCTATTTATTTGATATTATATTTTACCCGCTGCGAATGTGAGATTGTGTGTTTCTTTCTGTTCTTCTTCTATCTCTATCTTCTTTCTCTTTCTTCTTTTTACTAACTATCTAGAAATTTCGGGATCGAAATTTTCGGGTCGTTACAAGACCCCTGTCTGACCCGAGTGTTTTTTTTTGTTTTATTAAACTCTTGGGTACTCATATTATGTATGAGTAGTCAAGTGATTCAGTTTTTCTTAACGAATTCTGAAGGAGATATGGAGCAGGAGGCTTCCACATGTAGATATATTATGGTTCCGCTGTGTTTCTTTGGTATCTGTATCAGTATCTTGAGTTGTATAGTTAGTCAGATGTTTATAACTGTCTAATATGTGTTGTATAAGTTGTGTACTCAGATGTAATATGATACTCTGTAATATTTTATGATATTTATTATATTTCATTCGTTCCGCTGTGAGTTCTCTGTTGTTGTTGTGTTTTCTTCTCTTTCTTTCTTTTCTTCTTCTACCCCTTTCTTTCTTCAAGATGATGCGATTTTCTGGAGATAAAAAGTCGGGTCGTCTCAAAATTTATTCGAGTATAATTCTTAAATAATTCAATTCAAACCAATTTCATATTTATCTTCCAACTTAATTTTTATTTATGTCATTAAAACTCTATAAATACAATATCTTAAAAAGGTACCTAACCATATAATATAAAATAATCAAACTCCATTATTAAGCTTATTTTTACTAAACAAATTTATACACAAGAATTTAACTATATATATATATATAGAAATATTTATATAATATCAAAAATTAATATTTATTAAACCGTATATTTCTTTCCAAAACCATAGAAATCATTTCAAAATATTTTTGTATATAGACCATGGTGTCTGTGTATAATTTTCTACCCTATGGTCAAGTGATACAGATATTTATCATTTCAATCCGTAATTTAAAATAAAAATACGGTTATATATCATTTCAAACCGCAATCCTGAATGAAATAAAATGCATAACAACTTGTAGTCTATAACAACATAAAATACAACATCCATTCACCCAATATCAATCATCAACCATTTATCACAATCATCATCCAATTCAAACAATAACATCAATATAGAATAGAAATAAACAGCAAGTAATTACTGGCAGTTTATATTCAATAATAAATTAATTTAACTGGCAATTTATGCGCAATAACAAAACTGAATACCAATTTAATTCAATAAATTCAATTTTAACTGGAATGATGACAAAAAAAATACCAAATAGTAATAAATAAATTTCTAATCATATCAGAAATTAATTTAACACACACAAGAAATTTTAGAAGTTGTGAGTGGGTTAAAACACTCACCTTTTGAATTTAAATTGAATTTAAATCCAATTTAAACCCAAAAATTGAACAGTCTCAGAATTCGTCCAAACAAGCACCAAAATGTCCGAAATTCCAATACGAACCTAGCGGAGCAAACCGCGCGCGAAACGGATCTCGTATGCGAATAATACGCGTATTAGAACAATTGAAAATTAAATTAAAATTAAAAATAGAAATAAATAACGTTACACATTACTGCCACGTCAGCGTCAATGCTCCATCCTTTGGAACCCTAGCTCACGAGTGAATTTCCTGAGACCGAACATCGCACGAAGCCGTCGACCTTCAGTGCCAAACGCACGTCGCGAGAGATGCTGCTTCCACGATCAGGTGATGCTGCCATGTTCCCCTCTTCCAACCGCCCAAGGCCAACATGGCGCGAACGCCTCCGACTCCTCCTTTCAACACCGCCGCCAAAGACATTCAACCCAAAAAGCACGGCGAATTTGACCACTACGAGATGCACGACTACATCCCCGAGACCTGCTCGCCGAACTCTTCACATCGGCACCAGCCGATCGTCGATTGGTCGACGATCCGCCTTTGGATCGTCGGAAATCCATATGAATGGGCGTAACTGATTCCTGATTTCTGGGTAAACAGTGCACTGATTTGGAAAACGAATCACACCAGAAGATTATCTTTTAGAGAGCTTCAGATTGATATAAAATAAGATATAGTTTGAAGAGTTTGAATTTTTGGCTTTGAATTTGAATTGCAATTGCAATTGGATTTGGAATTGTCTGCCATTGAGATGAGGAGGTGAGGAGGCATTATACGTACAGAATAATGAACAATGAGGAATAATTAGGGTTTATAACGAGGTATAAATAGGCAAGGCTGAAAATAGAATAGATGGACCAGATTAATAAACGTGTTGAACGATAAAATGGCCCAAAAAGCCCGTTCTGACTCCGGAATGAAATTGGGTCAACCCATATATCAAAATAGATGTTTTAAAATATTTTAAAATTAATGGAATAGGTTTCACGTCCAAATTCCATCGCATTAAGAAGTTATGCTAAAATCAAATTATTTCAAATTGTTTTCAATTCATTTCAGTTTCATTGATTTCAAGGCGTTTCGAGTTCGTAAGATCAAACGATAAGTCCGATCGTTACGAAACTTGAAATCCTACAATAGTTCACTGTTATGGATCCGACGAAAGTGATCTTGTCAAAATCCGAGTCAGTGGCCAAAATGGTATTTTCCAGTTAATTAAATAAATTAATAATTAATTAATTAAATCACTTTTCAATTTCAATTCCAAAATTAGCAATTCTTATCATTTTTGATTTCTTAAACAATTACAGAAATTTAAACAGATTTAGATGTCAATCAAAGTTGATTAATTCATCACTTTCCATGTTTAATTTACATTCCACTAAATTCGTAAATTATAAATTAAATTACCAATAATTCCATTTAATTGACTTTTCATTCTGTTACTCAATTTCATTGCTATCAAATAGATAAAATTAACATTGGATTCAAAATCCATTACAAATATTCTCACATTTCATCTAAATTCCCATTTATATAATATTTAAATATTTAATTTCATTTAATTGCAATTAATCCTATTATTATAAATTAAATTCCAATATATTGATAAAACTTTATTTCCATCCTTTTATTCAACTTAATGTCATATTATAAATAAAGTTGACATTATTTCTAGTTATTTTCTTAATTTACACTAACGTAACATTTAATTAGATTTATTTCACTGATTACCAGTTTTAAATTTTATAGACTAAATAAATGGTTAGCTTATAATACTTGTAACCATTAACGTTAAATTACAATTATAAGTATTGCTAACAAACAAATGTTAAATTTGATTACATAACACGGTTCTTATCCAATTTTCATAAATTTTATACTAATTCGTCAATTAGTTCAATAGCTACACTTTTTTCCTTATATTCAATTCATAGTCAAGTATAACATATTTTCATTAATTGGCATTTCATTCAATCCATTAATTACTAACTTTAATTAGCATTGTTTACCTTGCATTCTCGTTATTTTTTCATAAATATGATTCCCAATTTTATTTCTTTTAGTATTAATTACACAATCATATTAAATTAACAATTTCAATTTTTTTAATTTATTCCAGATTTAATTACCAAAATCTTATTGAATTAACAATTTTTAATTATCGAAATTTACGGGACGTTACACTCTCCTCCACTCAAAACTTTTCGTCCCCGAAAAGGAAAAGAAGGGAAAAGAAGAAATAAGAAATCAATATATGTAACAGCCCGCAAATCCGTACCCCTTGAATTAACCCTATTCTACAATAGTCAACTCAAGTTGCACAGAAGTACGAACCATTTGGGTTTAAGAAGAAGAGGTAGAAGAAGAGAAAACAAAATCAACATCATAATCTATCCATCGCAGCGGAATAAAATATAATAGATAATATATAATCTTTACTCAACATCAAATATTTTTGTTTGTATATTACATCATCAGAGTACATCAATCACAGCTCAACATCACGATCATATAATGAATATACAACAACTCAGAATACACAACTCAACAGCGGAATATATATAAATAAATACGAGAATACGTGTCGTCATCCTGCTCGTCTCCTGAGCTCCATAGCATCAAATCCTGTATCCTATAATACTCGGTCTGACCCGAGCATTACAGTTAAATAATACCCGAGTCAGTCTGGAATACCAGCGTGAGAAAATCACACCCAGTTGATTATTAAAGTTTCAAAATCCTTTGAAAACAAAAGCATCTCGTAAGACCACGCCACAAATAAACATGTCGGGTTTTTACCTTACGATAGCTAAAACAATTGTTATAGAAATCCTCTGATATTATAATAGGGTCTATATACAAATACTTATAAAATAGCCGAAATTGTTACATGATTAAATTCCAGCTACTAGCCACAGAGTGGGTAATACAAACAAAACTCGTACAAGGCTCGTAGGGAAAATGGATTTCCAACAATGACTAGGCACTGGGGTACCACCTGTCACAGTACGGGGCCTAGATCACCGTACCGAGGACTACTCCCTTCATCCCCTGCAACACAAGGCCGGAACCATTCCTTACTGAACAGTCCCGAACAAGATAAACCCCGTGGTTGGCGCGACCAACCACCCACTAAGCCGAAATATAATAAGGGACATCTAGACAGGGGAATTATCTTGTCCTGCTTGGGCATGACCCACCTAACCTTGCTGCATATCCCCTGATTTTCAGTCATTCCCATTTGATGAGGCTTGAGGCTAAGCGTTACCTTTTTAGAACGTTTTTACTTAGAATGCCCATCGCCCACCTGACGATGTTTCGCAAGCATTCATCCATACAAGTCCGTCCTGGGTTCGAACGGAACCGAAGGCACTACTCCTACTACATCCATTTTGGAAATATCCTCAGGATTAGTAGCGACTAGCCCTTGTACTTCACTGCTCCATCTTCGACTCCGAACACGTTACACGAAACGTACAAACCGGATCGAAGTGGTTTTCGAGAAATAAATCTCGATCCCGGTCTCTTCGAAACGATCAACGTATTTGTCCAATATTGATAGTCGGTTATTTAACTATCAATTTATATCCACAAACAATCATCAACCAATAAATAATTTTCCAAATTATTTATTTATCTCCAAAAATATCTTCACAAGATATATTTCTATTTTCAATCCTTTGAAAACAGTTTCAAACCATCTTTCTTTCCAGAATAAACTTTTCCAAATATTTTCTATCTCCTCTGAAATCACCAAGCATGAAACTAGATTTTAAAAATGAATTTTAAAACATTTTACTTTGAAATATATACTTTTAAACAGCTAAGTTAAATTTCTTCAATATTTGTAAAATACTTACTATATGAGCATTTGAAAATAAAGTTGCTTAATAGAATATAAAACTAGAATTTCACTTTTGAAAACAAAACACTAGGTCATCTTTTTAAGTAATTACTACTATATTAGATTTTGAGAAAATACTTACCCTTTGAATTTTAAATATTGGATATAATAAATTTTTCAAAACTTGCTTTTTAAAAACAACTTTAAAACCCTTTTAACTTATATTTAAAAACTCGCTTTGAAAACATACCTGGTTATTCGAGGAGAATTTTCCAACTTCAATCAATTGAATCAATTTTCCAAATTGATTTTCAACTTATTTTATTTGAAATAAATTTCTTCACTTATTCAGTTCATTTCAAAATTCATTAATTATTGACTTAATTATAATTGTTATTATTTTCCCTTTTATTTTACATCTTTAACTGAAATATACACATTTCATATTTTTTTTTTCATTTCTTCTTTATTCTTCTAGAATAATTTAAATCCTAAATTTGAAATAATTGTTTTATTCTTTTAAACAGTAACATTGAAATTTTAAGTTTTCTTAACTTTCTGTTTATTCAAAAATTCCTTTCCATATACAGGATTCATTAATTAGCATTTTGGAAACACTAATATTCTTATCAATTCATTTTAAATTTATTTACATTCTTTATACATATTTTCTTAAAAATTTACTTCTTTTATTATTTCGTTCCAAGAATCCAATGCTATATAATTTGATAACTCAGAGTTCAAGAATATATCCAAGCAGCTATAGCATTCAATATTTCAATATGATTCATCACAGAATATCCACAAAGCATGTCAGAGAATAAATAACAATATATATATATATATATATATATATATATATATATATGTTGAGGGACCCAGTTGGATCCCTCCAACCTGTTTTCCCTGCATCCACAGATGTTAGCACAACATAAACATCAATCCAAAATATATCATACTAAAGCACAACAATCAAATCAACCATTCCAACAATTATTTAAATTTAATCCTTTAAATTTAAATTAACTGAGTGAGATTAACTCACCTTATTTCATTTGCAGTCCACTTCAATATTCCCTTGATTTTCTCGATTTAACCTTAAATAACATTGGATGATTTTTTTATTAATTCTGAATCAATCGAACAATTAATTACAATCATTTAATAATTTAACTTAATTAATGATTTAAATTTAAACTAACAATTTAACTTAACTAATAAGTTTATTTGAACTAATTACCTTTTTCCAATTATTTTTAGTAACTAAAGTAATTGAACAAGTAAAGCATTATAATCCATATTTTAAAAATTACATAGTAGGTTTATAATTTATATTTAAAACTAAAGATCTAATTTTTATATAAACCTGAAACATTTTAAAATTCCTACTTTCCAAACTCTTATCTATATACAACTTCCTGCTTTGCTATAAAACTTCTTTATAATTTATATTTGTAAAATAAAGCTCTGGGTTTCAATTTCTTTCTCTGTATGTAAATAAAAATTTCTAATATATATACTTACTTAAATTAAAGGAGATGCAATACCTCACTGCTAATCAACCCAGTCACCCAACACGCAGACATCCCCAAATCAAAATCACCTACCTCTTCCCTAAAACGTGACCGGCCCAAGAACTCGATCTCACATCGAAGACCAAACATCAAAGAAACTCGAACCCCATCAGAGTAGCTGCCATGTCGACTTCGACCGCGACCTCCATCGCCAGCAACCCCCAATCCAATTGCTACTTCAATCTGGTCGGCCACAATTACGTTCTTCAAAAAGATGAAGGAGGAAGCTCGCCGCCATCGCGAAGCCTCATCACGCAACGCAGAGCCTTCGAATTCGCGACCTCCTTCGAAGCCGAAGCTCGAACTTGATTATGGTGAGGACACGATTATCTTAATCTAAGATTATCGAACAGATGTCGTTCGACACTGAGTTTCCCCTTTTCGATTTGGGTTTCTTCTTCTTGTTTTTTTTTTTTTTTTTTTGAATTCGTATCAGAGAGGAGAAGGCTTTGAACTGCTAAGTGAAGAAAATAGAAAATGACTTTGAGAAAATAAGGTTTCGGTTTTGATTTGAGGAGTAATAGACAAGCGGCCATTGTTATCTTCTTCTTTTTTTTTTAATAATTTGGGGCTTTGAACAGAAAGAAGGGCTTCGGCTCTTTATGTGATGCTCGTTGTTTTGTTTTTTTGTTTTTTTTTTCTGTTTATTCTTATACTCGGCCTAAAGCTTCCACTTGAAGCCTCTTCCATTGTTTATCTATTTATTATATTATTATATATATATATATTTTTTTTCAAGCATTTTTATCGTTGACTGAACGTATATAGATTTGGGTATAAATCATTAAATTAACTTATTGAATTATCAATATAAAGAAAATAATTTGTTTAAATTATTAAATTAACTTATTATTTTCAGTGCTATCAATATAAATTGTCAAGCCATCAAATTATTTTTAACAGGCGTAAAATTCTAGATTCGACATTTTTATTCAACTTCCAGTTATTTAATTCGATAATTTAATTGTCAAATAAATTATGATATTCTTATTTCAAGTTAAAATTAACATTTAAATATTCAAAATCAATTGAATATTCAAATTTCAAATGCTCAAAATTTCCGGGTCGTCACATTCCTCCCCCCTTAAAAGAATTTCGTCCCCGAAATTACTAGTTAGGAAGAATGATCCAATACCCATTATTATTTTCCCCAAAACCAAACAGTTTCTAACAGTTCAACATCTATCCAACTATCTTTGTATAAAAGACCCATTATCAATCTTATTAACTTTCCAAATCCTTCCCTAGTTTGCAAACAATCCTATTTGCTCAACCATTCCAGTTTTAATCTTAAAACCAAATTTTGGATTACCAAAATTTCCTTAAAATTTTTCTAACTCCCGAAATTCCCGAAAAATTTCGCCAGCGTTTCCTTTGCGCGGCTGACTCGGTACAACTACAAAATGGCTCTACGGCCTCCCAAATACAAAAAGAAAACAAAAAGGCCAAGTGGCTCAATCCAAATCCAAATCCCAATCAAATTTCATACCAAATTTAAATACATACCTTTTTGTCGAGCATTTCAAATTTTTATCTTTTGAAATCAAACCAATTCTCTTTTCCCTTTATATTACCTGCATATCCTACCTGACAATAATATCCAAACACAATATTCCCAAAATCATTTTATCGACTTCCTTACGAAGTATCAATATTCATCCAAATATTTACTTGGAATACATTTATATTATCAATTTCAAATTAAGAAATTCTCCATTCCTTACTTAAGTGAACATAAGCAATTTGTATGTTTTTTTTACATTTATTTTCACTTTACCACTTTAATTTATATCCATTTCTATTCGCCTTTACCTTTACAATTCCATTTAAATTCAATTTGGCTTCCATTTTGAATATTGAGTTAGTTGCGCTTACTAATTAAATTTAAATCTCAATTAAAGTTTATTTGTAATTTTACTTTCTTTAGTTTCTTCAATTTCACTTTACCTTACATTCACCTTTGAGTTAGATTCCAATATCCAATTTCAATTCTAATTGTTTAACAAATTCAATTCATTTGTTGTTAGTAAAAAAATTTCAAAAAATTCCAAAAAAAAAAAAAAAAAAAAAATTCTATCTCCCAAAATTTCCGAAAATTTTTGGCAGAGTCCCCTTTGTACGGAGGAGCTTTTGCAATTTGACAAAAGAGATAAATATATATACATCGACCCACACGGTCGGAAAAACCAAAAACAGTTCATATTTCCTATTTTAATTGCGTAGGCGTACCTTATTTATCAATTTCAGCAAGCAGCTTATTATTTTTAGCAAATAGCACTACCAAATCCAGCCTCACGGCTTCCAAGTACCTGTACTTACTCAATTTAAACTTGTAAGTGCCAAATATAAGAAGTTTAACACATTTCACTTACTTGCAATAGTTAAAACATATGAATTCTAAAAGAAACTCATACCAAACATTTTTATGTAAGCAACTTATATAGTTTTCATGCTATCCAACTGTTTCAATTAATTTATAAACCATGTTCATTCAATTTGAATGGTCTTGAATCCACTCGTATACATCTTCATCAATTTGAATGGTTTATAACTCAACCATTTACTTTTAATTTATTTTTAAGCAACTGAACTCATATTTAATCCAATTGATCTCAAAAATCAATTTAATTTATTCTTATCAACACATAGAATTTTAATTACTTTCATTTACATCAAATGACAATTTATTCTATACAATTTGACGAGATCTATGTGAATAAATAGATATTTATGTTTATAACCAATTTCAATTGATTTCAACACAATTTATACTTAATTCTATTCCATTTTCAATTTATTCACAATCCATATATTCTCGCTTCCACTTCAGATTTAAATACATTCATTTGTATTTCATTTATTAACCCAACTAGTTCCATTATTCAAACAAGTTCCATTTAAAACCATTATCCATTTAGGTTCATCTTATTGCCAATTAACCTTCCTTTTATTTTAATCCACTCACGATCATTTACTTACTCGACACATTCCATTTAAATTTTATTTACAATCCATTTATTTACATTTCGTTTCATATTTGTTTACTCCAAACTATTTTATTTAGTTCGAAGACAATCCAAGTTATTCCATTCAATAACCATTTCTCAACTCATTTAAAACCAAATTTCATTTGATACTTATTTATCCCATCATTTATTTATTCAATATAAAATTAGTTTATCCACATTCATTTAAACTATTCTAACAAACTTGAAAGGAATGAAATATTATCAGCAACTCACCGAATTTTACTTCAGTTAAAAATTTATTTTCACTTGATTTAAAACCAATCCAATATTATTAAACTTAATTTTAAGTTGAATTCAATTCAACTCCTTTCCATCTTTTAGCTTAAGTTTATTCACTCTAATATATACTTAAGCTCATTCTCATCTTGCTAACCAAGTTCTCTTTTCAATTAACTTGATTCTATTTCAATCCAATATCCTATCAGCTACAAATTTATTTGATTCGTTATTATAAATTTCAAATTTCCAAGTTCGATCCATTCTCGGTCCACTTAAATAAATTTACAAGGTCATTTCAATTTAGTTCTACATATTTGGATTTCATTCACAATACAAACCATTATTATTTAATCCATCTCATTTTTATTTTATACATCTCAAATTATTTTTACTTTGTTAACACTTCCAGTCTAATTTTAATTAATAACTCAAGTTCTGAATCCCCTATACATTTTCAAATTACCATCCACTTTTAAATTACCATTCAATTTTATTAACTTACATTGCAATTTCATTCACACATCAATTAATTAATTTCAAGGCCACTTTTAATTATTTCTTCATCGACAATGTAAGTCGAATTTAATTATAACTTGAGTTTTATTTTCAAACTTCATCACAAACTCGCAATTTAATTCCATTAACTATTTTATTATCAATTAGTTCTTCCCTTATCTATAATCCAACACTTGAATTTTTAATACCAAATATCACTGCATTTAATCTTCCTAGCTCAATTTAGTTTATAATTCAAGTTTTGATTTCTATTTTATTCTCCAATTCATCAACAATGTTTATTTTGGAGTTTTGTATCTCACTTTTCAAATTTAATAAGTCACGACTTATTATTTTCACAATTCCATTCCTCATAGGCTTGAATATATTATTCTTTTATTTTTAACTCAAGCCTTATGCTTATTTATTACCCAAGCATATTTTATTCCTATGGATTTTTAATTCTCTTATAAGTTATTCTGATTTATTTATTTCAATTCAATCCTTATCCAATTTGCTTTTCATTATCCAGGTAAGAATTTAATTCCACCAAATAATTCAATTGAATTCTTATCCCAATTTAATTTTATTTTAACTTAGTTTCTTTAAATCAATTCGATTTTAACTTAATTCGAATACAACTGGATATTATTTTCAGCTTATTTAAATTTATTCCAATCCAGTTAATTTCATTTTAGCCTTTTATATTTAAATTCCAAGCTTATATTTCCTTCATTTTCATTCACTTAAGTTAAATTTTATTTGCTGACTTAAAAATTTCAATCCCTTCTTATTAATATCAACTCCTCTTTATCAGTACATTATTTGATCATTTATTCATTCACCAATTTATCATTTAACCCATAAACGTTATATCCAAACATTTATTATTTTTAGTCCATCCTGACTACTTTTCCATTCCACATAACTCCACACAATACAAATTTAAAATTCCAATACTCAGTTTCACTTACACCGTTGAAATTTTGTTTTTCAACAAATTCCAAAGTTTAAAACAACCTTTCAACATTTCAAAATTCCCTTTAAAACTTTCTATATCCAAAATTCGTTTGATAAATTCAATTTACCTCCTTTGAATTTCAAAACTCAACCAGTCTTGCAAACAATTCAAGTCAAAACAATTTGGTAGCAATTTCACTTCTGGAAACTCGAAAATGAACATCGATGATGCTGCAGTCATCACCGAAGTTATTTTCTAGCGACCAAAAGAGTTCAATGCTTTTATCGCTTTCTAAAATCCATCCAATATTTTTAAATTCCAAATTTCTCTAGATTTCAAATCCGATTCAAAAATATTTCTCAGTATATAATATATTTCCCAATCTTTGGAAATCATTTCCAAATTCAAAGGAACTTAAATCTCCAAATTCCAACCTCTTTAGATTTAAATTCAAACTTTTCTTTGGAATTTTATCTTACTTTAATAATTATTCATACTATAATTTACATTATAGTTTACATTTACAAATTCATTTAATATGCATTGGTTTCTTAGTTTTTAATTATGAATTCAATTCCTTATTCCATTATGAGTCATATTCATAAATTTCATCTATTATGTCAATTTATTCCTTAATTATTTCAAACTTTATTCAATTATATTACAATGATAATAATTTAATATTTATCACTTCTATCATCCAAACATCCATGTATAGCTATAATAATTAAGAAAATCATTTTCTTTTATATACATAAAATATATTTGGGTAAAATTATTTCATTTACCCTAATTAAAACAATACTGTGTCAGTTCATCCAGTTCAAGAGTTTAGAAATCCCTATCGATGACATGGCGTCCCATACATCGACCAGAATCCATAAACACTCAACCGATAAATCAACACAATATAAAACAAATTTTATTCACTAACAAATACGCGCTCATATCTATTAATACTCTCAAACTCATTCTAGAGTACTATGGTCTCTATTCTATGAGTAATTCCCACCAGAGCCAAGGTTATCTCCAACCTAAGCTCTGATACCAACTGTAACAGCCCGCAAATCCGTACCCCTTGAATTAACCCTATTCTACAATAGTCAACTCAAGTTGCACAGAAGTACGAACCATTTGGGTTTAAGAAGAAGAGGTAGAAGAAGAGAAAACAAAATCAACATCAGAATCTATCCATCGCAGCGGAATAGAATATAATAGATAATATATAATCTTTACTCAACATCAAATATTTTTGTTTGTATATTACATCATCAGAGTACATCAATCACAGCTCAACATCACGATCATATAATGAATATACAACAACTCAGAATACACAACTCAACAGCGGAATATATATAAATAAATACGAGAATACGTGTCGTCATCCTGCTCGTCTCCTGAGCTCCATAGCATCAAATCCTGTATCCTATAATACTCGGTCTGACCCGAGCATTACAATTAAATAATACCCGAGTCAGTCTGGAATACCAGCGTGAGAAAATCACACCCAATTGATTATTAAAGTTTCAAAATCCTTTGAAAACAAAAGCATCTCGTAAGACCACGCCACAAATAAACATGTCGGGTTTTTACCTTACGATAGCTAAAACAATTGTTATAGAAATCCTCTGATATTATAATAGGGTCTATATACAAATACTTATAAAATAGCCGAAATTGTTACATGATTAAATTCTAGCTACTAGCCACAGAGTGGGTAATACAAACAAAACTCGTACAAGGCTCGTAGGGAAAATGGATTTCCAACAATGACTAGGCACTGGGGTACCACCTGTCACAGTACGGGGCCTAGATCACCGTACCGAGGACTACTCCCTTCAACCCCTGCAACACAAGGCCGGAACCATTCCTTACTGAACAGTCCCGAACAAGATAAACCCCGTGGTTGGCGCGACCAACCACCCACTAAGCCGAAATATAATAAGGGACATCTAGACAGGGGAATTATCTTGTCCTGCTTGGGCATGACCCACCTAACCTTGCTGCATATCCCCTGATTTTCAGTCATTCCCACTTGATGAGGCTTGAGGCTAAGCGTTACCTTTTTAGAACGTTTTTACTTAGAATGCCCATCGCCCACCTGACGATGTTTCGCAAGCATTCATCCATACAAGTCCGTCCTGGGTTCGAACGGAACCGAAGGCACTACTCCTACTACATCCATTTTGGAAATATCCTCAGGATTAGTAGCGACTAGCCCTTGTACTTCACTGCTCCATCTTCGACTCCGAACACGTTACACAAAACGTACAAACCGGATCGAAGTGGTTTTCGAGAAATAAATCTCGATCCCGGTCTCTTCGAAACGATCAACGTATTTGTCCAATATTGATAGTCGGTTATTTAACTATCAATTTATATCCACAAACAATCATCAACCAATAAATAATTTTCCAAATTATTTATTTATCTCCAAAAATATCTTCATAAGATATATTTCTATTTTCAATCCTTTGAAAACAGTTTCAAACCATCTTTCTTTCCAAAATAAACTTTTCCAAATATTTTCTATCTCCTCTGAAATCACCAAGCATGAAACTAGATTTTAAAAATGAATTTTAAAACATTTTACTTTGAAATATATACTTTTAAACAGCTAAGTTAAATTTCTTCAATATTTGTAAAATACTTACTATATGAGCATTTGAAAATAAAGTTACTTAATAGAATATAAAACTAGAATTTCACTTTTGAAAACAAAACACTAGGTCATCTTTTTAAGTAATTACTACTATATTAGATTTTGAGAAAATACTTACCCTTTGAATTTTAAATATTGGATATAATAAATTTTTCAAAACTTGCTTTTTAAAAACAACTTTAAAACCCTTTTAACTTATATTTAAAAACTCGCTTTGAAAACATACCTGGTTATTCGAGGAGAATTTTCCAACTTCAATCAATTGAATCAATTTTCCAAATTGATTTTCAACTTATTTTATTTGAAATAAATTTCTTCACTTATTCAGTTCATTTCAAAATTCATTAATTATTGACTTAATTATAATTGTTATTATTTTCCCTTTTATTTTACATCTTTAACTGAAATATACACATTTCATATTTTTTTTTTCATTTCTTCTTTATTCTTCTAGAATAATTTAAATCCTAAATTTGAAATAATTGTTTTATTCTTTTAAACAGTAACATTGAAATTTTAAGTATTCTTAACTTTCTGTTTATTCAAAAATTCCTTTCCATATACAGGATTCATTAATTAGCATTTTGGAAACACTAATATTCTTATCAATTCATTTTAAATTTATTTACATTCTTTATAATTATTTTCTTAAAAATTTACTTCTTTTATTATTTCGTTCCAAGAATCCAATGCTATATAATTTGATAACTCAGAGTTCAAGAATATATCCAAGCAGCTATAGCATTCAATATTTCAATATGATTCATCACAGAATATCCACAAAGCATGTCAGAGAATAAATAACAATATATATATATGTTGAGGGACCCAGTTGGATCCCTCCAACCTGTTTTCCCTGCATCCATAGATGTTAGCACAACATAAACATCAATCCAAAATATATCATACTAAAGCACAACAATCAAATCAACCATTCCAACAATTATTTAAATTTAATCCTTTAAATTTAAATTAACTGAGTGAGATTAACTCACCTTATTTCATTTGCAGTCCACTTCAATATTCCCTTGATTTTCTCGATTTAACCTTAAATAACATTGGATGATTTTTTTATTAATTCCGAATCAATCGAACAATTAATTACAATCATTTAATAATTTAACTTAATTAATGATTTAAATTTAAACTAACAATTTAACTTAACTAATAAGTTTATTTGATCTAATTACCTTTTTCCAATTATTTTTAGTAACTAAAGTAATTGAACAAGTAAAGCATTATAATCCATATTTTAAAAATTACATAGTAGGTTTATAATTTATATTTAAAATTAAAGATCTAATTTTTATATAAACCTGAAACATTTTAAAATTCCTACTTTCCAAACTCTTATCTATATACAACTTCCTGCTTTGCTATAAAACTTCTTTATAATTTATATTTGTAAAATAAAGCTCTGGGTTTCAATTTCTTTCTCTGTATGTAAATAAAAATTTCTAATATATATACTTACTTAAATTAAAGGAGATGCAATACCTCACTGCTAATCAACCCAGTCACCCAACACGCAGACATCCCCAAATCAAAATCACCTACCTCTTCCCTAAAACGTGACCGGCCCAAGAACTCGATCTCACATCGAAGACCAAACATCAAAGAAACTCGAACCCCATCAGAGTAGCTGCCATGTCGACTTCGACCGCGACCTCCATCGCCAGCAACCCCCAATCCAATTGCTACTTCAATCTGGTCGGCCACAATTACGTTCTTCAAAAAGATGAAGGAGGAAGCTCACCGCCATCGCGAAGCCTCATCACGCAACGCAGAGCCTTCGAATTCGCGACCTCCTTCGAAGCCGAAGCTCGAACTTGATTATGGTGAGGACACGATTATCTTAATCTAAGATTATCGAACAGATGTCGTTCGACACTGAGTTTCCCCTTTTCGATTTGGGTTTCTTCTTCTTTTTTTTTTTTTTTTTTTGAATTCGTATCAGAGAGGAGAAGGCTTTGAACTGCTAAGTGAAGAAAATAGAAAATGACTTTGAGAAAATAAGGTTTCGGTTTTGATTTGAGGAGTAATAGACAAGCGGCCATTGTTATCTTCTTTTTTTTTTTTTTTAATAATTTGGGGCTTTGAACAGAAAGAAGGGCTTCGGCTCTTTATGTGATGCTCGTTGTTTTGTTTTTTTTTTTTTTTTCTGTTTATTCTTATACTCGGCCTAAAGCTTCCACTTGAAGCCTCTTCCATTGTTTATCTATTTATTATATTATTATATATATATATATATATTTTCAAGCATTTTTATCGTTGACTGAACGTATATAGATTTGGGTATAAATCATTAAATTAACTTATTGAATTATCAATATAAAGAAAATAATTTGTTTAAATTATTAAATTAACTTATTATTTTCAGTGCTATCAATATAAATTGTCAAGCCTTCAAATTATTTTTAACAGGCGTAAAATTCTAGATTCGACATTTTTATTCAACTTCCAGTTATTTAATTCGATAATTTAATTGTCAAATAAATTATGATATTCTTATTTCAAGTTAAAATTAACATTTAAATATTCAAAATCAATTGAATATTCAAATTTCAAATGCTCAAAATTTCCGGGTCGTCACAATATATCTTACTTAAAATATTAAATTAATAAACAAATAAATTTACAAAATTAATTAATTTAAATAAACATACCAATTTATAACCATTAAATCTTCTATACTCAAATTAATAAAGTTTAGAAAATATTTTTCAAAATATTTTCTAAGTCCAAAATTTACGAAAATTTCGGCAAAGTCTCCTTTGTACGGAGAGGCTCAGGAGAAAATATAATATCAAATATAACAATATATAACATATATTTTCCAAAATAATATATATCCCAACACGGGAAAAATAATATAATAACGCTATAAAACCGTAATCCGAAAACGTACCTATTTGTTGGGCAATTAAAGCTTAATTATGGAACCAAAAGCAGTAGCAATCGCTTCCATAACCTGTATTTCACTTATATAATCCAAAAGAGTAAATAATTATATGAAATGAAATATTTAAAGTTGTTTCAAACATAAACAAATAACTCAATACAACAACATTCACTTGCAACAAGGCATACAACCATCACTTAGAATAAATACAAATCAATCATTCATTCATATCAAACAAAACAAATAGTTGTTCGGGTTTAAAACTTTAAATTGTACGGAATGAAAAATAAACTACTAAGTGTACCCTTCACTCAACAGTCTTAGGTGAAACTATATAGATTATTCATACATCCAAACAAATTTAAAATATCCTTGCCCAAACAACCATAAACCAAACAAACAATGATTTCAAACAATAGATTAAATTTATTCTTATTAATTCCATTCATGCATTTGTTGTTTGGTTTCTATTTCATTCATAAAATGATTTTTCTCTTTGATTTACATTTACTTCTTTCAAATTTCAATTTCCATTCATTCATTTACTACTTAATTTCATTTATTTATAGTGTTCATCTTTCCATTTATTTTTATTATAAATAACTTCAACACTTACTTAAGTTTATTACCATTTCTTTATAAATTTTCTATTATATTTAAATAACAGCCTTTCAGTCATAACTTAAGTTTATACAATTATAACATTAAATTCTTATTTAGAAAAGAAAATTCATTGAATACTTTCATTACTCAGGTTTTGTTACTTACATAATATCCATTACATTTTCTTATTAACATTTTAACTTTTTATAGTTGGTAAGTTATATATATGTTAAAGAATGCAATTAAAAATTATATAAGTTTACCTCATTTCTTTTAAGTTAATTTAATGTTCAATAATTATATCTTTTGTTTTATAAGTTACAATTTCAACTTTCATTTAATCCCATTTGTAACTTAGCATTAATCTCTTATTTTGATTAGAGGTTCCACTTATTAATTAGTTACATTCAATTTCAGTACAATAATTGAAACTACTAATTACAGAAACTTAAGAATTAAATATCGGGTTAATTTTCAAATCATTTTAAAATAATAGATAGATATATATGTACTTACAACTTATATCCAATCATATTTAAAACAAATTAAAATTTTGTATTTGTTTATCAAAATAAAAGTGCAGTAAAACTACTACAGTGGCCTTCCCATTTTGAAACTCGAAAATGAACGTTGATGATGCGTGCACTCATCACCGAAATTATTTTCCAGCGACAGAGAGGGGAGTACATAACTTATTTCTTTTCAAAATTTATTTAAAGCAATTCTTTCAAATCTTATTGAAATATTTATATTAGAAAATACTTTTGACAATATTATTATTATATTTCAAAATCACTCAGAGAAATATTCAAAACCCCGGAACTTAAGTTCTAAATTTCCAATTTTATTTATTTTAATTTCAAATCTTACTTTACTAATATTTATAGATTACATTACCTAACAACTAATATATTACACTCAAATGTAACCTTTGTAAAAAAAAAATTATTTTATAGATATAAAAAATATAATAGGAAAAATTATTTCATTCACCTATATTCAAAAAAATATTGTGTCGGTCTGTCCTATTAAGTGTTTAGAAATCCCTATCGATGTCATAGCGTCCCATGCACCAACCAGAATTTATAAATACAAAACGGAAAAAATTAATACAATATAAAACATTTTATAACACTAACAAATCGCTCTCTCATATATATGCACTCAGCGACTCATCATAGGGTATTACTACCCTATTAACAAAGAGTCAGACCCCACAAAACTAAGGTTTATCGCTAAACCAAAGCTCTGATACCAGATGTAACGTCTCGCCTTTTTGTACACTTTAAATGGACAATAAACCACACACGTCAGGCTTAAACCACACAGAAGGGCGGATTGTTATGGGGTAAATAAGAAAAAGCAGAGAAAGAAAACAAAATAGAATCTTGCAGCGGAACGATAAAATATAATAATCAAATAAACAGTTCATGAAGCTGTTTTACAAAACATTGATTATATTTATACAATACATATCAGAGTACACATACCAGAGAATAATAATTAATGCACCGAAACAATGTGATGCAGTGGAATAATATAATAAATAATAGTAATACAATCTTCGTCTTTGTCCTCCAGAAATAGAGTCTTTGAATCCTGAAATTCTCAGACTGACCCGAGCGAATTGAAAAGACAAATCATTCGAGTCAGAAATAAAAGATCTAATGTAAGTTAAATCAACAGGAATAAATATGAGTGGAACGGCGTTATAGATATTTACGGGATTTGACATCTCCTATCCAGTGTCTAACGTGAGTGCAGTAACTTAAGAGATGCTCGGGAGTCACATCTCCTAAGGATTTGTTAAACTATTTACTATTTAGTAATATTTAGCTATTATAAAAGTTTCTAATAATAAAATAAACTTACTTTTAAATAGCGTTAAGGGTTTACCCATATAGCCCTTAACACGTAATAGTGCCAGTAGTCTATACAGTACCTGCATATCACCTGATCGGGAGACTATGAGAAGATACTCCATAGGTATGACACAAATCAAATTCGTACAAGGCTCGCTAGGGTAGGTGACACGGCACAACTAGGCAATGCCAGGGTAGATATACCAATTGTTATCTGGGCTGGTGGTAACGCGCAGCAGCTACAACCGCCCACCTCGAGCCACACCCCCAAAATCCAAAAATCAAAAGTGGCCACCGAAACAATCCAAAAGTTAGAGTAGAATATCGAAGGGATGTGCCCGATAAGAGGGGCTACCTCCTTGGCCCGAGAATCACTCCTGTTTTAGCCACCTTATGCCAACTCACGGGAGTCGGGTCCACGTATATACCTCAAAGGAAATGCCGCCACCATCCTACTTCATTCTGGAATCTCCACCGCATACACGGTTGTTAAAGTGGTTTTCTGAGTTGGCAGAGAGTATGACAACTTCCAATCCTGGTCTCTTTAACAACCAATCGTTATTATAATACCGCGGTCATTTCAAAATAATTATACTTCAAAACCAGGATATAATATTCATTTCAAAACCGTATATATATGATATCATTTTCGTTTTCAAAACCATATCAATATGATATCATTTATAAAACCCAAATCAATATAATATCATTTTTTATTTCAAATATATTCTTTTCCCAAAATCATAGCATTTTCAAATCATAATACCTTGAAACCCATAACTTTGAAACATTACTTCCAATACTTAAATGGTTTAATATTAAATTACTTTATATAATAAATTAGCTTCTTTAATTCACAAATCAATTCCAAATACAGATTTGAATCCCCAAATAAACCATTTCAATTCTCATATATTTCAAAGATTTAAATATTCCACCATTTCCAAGCTAATACTTGGATAATCCCATATACATCAAATTCAATTACTATTATTTAGATTTGAGATGTTTGCGTAATAAATCCAATATCATTTAAGAAAACTTTTAACTTCACATAACTGGATATTCTTTCAATTTATTTAACTTGATATATTCATTTAAATCAAATTTATATTCATTTAAATCACTCTAAACCAAATCAAGTTATAAGAATCATGCCCTTTAAAATCTCAATTTTATTTAAATTTCAAATCCAATTTATTCGAGTATAATTCTTAAATAATTCAATTCAAACCAATTCCATATTTATCTTCCAACTTAATTTTTATTTAAGTCATTAAAACTCTATATATACAATATCTTAAACAGGTACCTAACCATATAATATAAAACAATCAAACTCCATTATTAAGCTTATCTTTTTTTTTTTTTTTGAAAGGCAAGCGGGGTTGACTGGTCCCCTACCAGGATGTTATTAAAATAAAGAAAAGAAAGCGACTATGAACATGCTCACAATCGCGAAAAACTAACAAAAAAACAAGAAATTACAACACTCACAAGAACATACAAAAAAAGGAAAAAACACAGATAAGAAGGAGCACTATATCCAATCATTCAAGACAAAGGATGTAAAATCAAATTTACTGTCCTTTATTCCCATTTTTATGCTTGCATGAAAGGCATGCATCAGCTGATCACTGTTCCTCATCTTGTTCTCAAAGCACCTCAAATTTCTTTCATCCCATACGAAGTTAAGATATCTCTTGATCACAAAAAATACACAAATCTTTCTTTTTTCTTCCACCTCGTTGCCTTTCCAATGAGATCCCACTCTTCACTGGCAATACCATGGATATGATTTATACTCAAAACAGACATGAGGTACTTCCACATTCCCAAAAGAGAGCTACATTCAAAAAATAGGTGACTAACCGTTTCAGGAAGCAACTTGCAGAAGAAGCAAAGGGGATCAACAAGCATCCCAAAACTCATTAATCTGTCTTTGGTAAGTAGAGCACTATTAATTACTTTCCATAACATTAGGTTATCTCTGTGAGATGAATATCTGGTCCATAGCACTCTGTGCCATTTTATATTACTAGTAGCAGGAGAATTAACAAGCGATCTGTAAACAGAAGCAATAGAATGTGGTTTTCCTTTCCACTGTATTTCATCAGTCATGGCAGGCATGAAACTCATAGATTGATACTTGTTCCAAACAGCTCTAATGACTTGATTACTGGTGTATGGTAGAGACAATTTCCCATCAGTAATGTAATCAGATGCAAACGCATCACGATTAATACCAGTTTGCATGATTTGCTGGGGAGTGAAAATGTTGGATAATATCATACCATCCTCCAACCAAGGGGAATTCCAGAAGCTAGCATCACTGGTGGGTGAGAGCTTAACCTTGATTAGTGGAAGAAAAGATGCTCTTGACATCAGAATACTTCTCCAAGTCCAACTGGAATTTTGTGGCACAGTCATGGTCCAAAATATCTTTCTACCCAAGTTATGGGTTCTAGTCCACTGAACCCACAAGTTGTCAGCGTTGTTTAGTAAGGCATTCATAAGCGTACTGATAGCAGCTCTATTCCATGTTTGTAAGTTAAGAATGCCAAGACCACCTTTGTTTTTTGGAAGCTCCATAATACCAAAGGAGCAGGGTATTAATTTCCTATTATGGATGGTTCCAGACCAGAAGAACCTTAACATAGCTTTTCTTATCATTTTAATGAGTTTGATGGGGAGAATGAATGCCTTAGCCCAGTACACAATCATTGAGGAAATGACAGATCTGATGAGCACAAGCCTGCCAGCTTGAGAAAGAAGTCTATTTGCCCAACAGTTCATGGTGCTACAAATTTTGTCATACAGTGGCAAGCAGTTGGCAGTGGTAATCCTGGATGAGCAAAGTGGAAGTCCCAGATAGCACATGCTATTATTCATAGCTTGAAGACCAGATAATGACAATATTTGAGTTTCTTGTTCAGAAGAGATCCCAGAGGTGATCATGTGAGATTTGCTTAGGTTGAGTTGAAGACCAGTCATAAGGTAGAAGTTTTGTAGAACTGTTTTAATGTTTTCAAGGGAAACTTGATCAGGTTTAGTGAATAATAAGATGTCATCAGCAAAGAATAAAGATGTTATTTGCGGAGATTTGCATTTAGAATGATACAAAATCTTCTTCTGTTCATAGTTATTTATCAACATAACATTCAAAACTTCCATAACAAGAATGAAAATGTATGAAGATATGGGGTCTCCTTGCCTGATCCCCTGCTTGCTGTTGAAAAACCCTGTGTTGCCACCATTATGATAGATGGAGAAGGATGGGGTGGATACACAGTTGTATATCCAAGCCATAAATACTTTTGGGAATCTCATGAGTGCCATAATTCTGACAATCGAACTCCAGTGAATACTATCAAAGGCCTTCTTTATATCCAGTTTCAGCATTGCATTCTTTGAAGCTTGGGCATGAGTATAACCTTTTATCAGTTCATGGGTTAGTAGAATGTTATGAATTATATTCCTCCTAGGCAGAAAGGCAGCTTGGTTCTTGGAGATGAGCCTACTGAGGACTACAACAAGTCTAGAGGCTAGAATTTTGGATATGCATTTGTAAATGACGTTGCAACACGATATAGGCCTGAAGGATTCAACAGAGGATGGGTGCTGAGCTTTAGGAATTAGGACCAGATTGGTGGAGTTTACTTCCAATAAAAGTTTGGACTTGAAGAAAAAGTTATGAACTGCCTTTAAAAAGTCCTCCTTGATAATATCCCAACTATGGGTAAAGAATGAAAGGTTGAATCCATCAGGGCCACCACTGGAATTTTTGTTCATCGAAAAAAGAGTTTCTTTGATTTCTCTATCAGTAACTTTAGCAACAAGGGAGTTTGCTTCCTCCAAAAGTACATGGGGCACCTGCACATTATCAATTTTTTCAAGATCAGGTTTGAAATTATTTTTATTACCAAGTAAGGATTTGAAGTAGTTGAGTAGGGCTTGGTCAACATCATTAGGGCCAGTGTGTAGCACTCCAAATTCATCGTAAATGTGGGATATATTTTCCTTTGCTTGTTTGATTTTGATGGCAGCATGAAAGTATGCAGTGTTGTTGTCACCATCATGAGCCCATTTAATTCGCAGTTGTTGTCTCCTCATCTTCCCTTCAACCTTCAAAGCTTCATGCAGCTGATCATGTATGTTTTTCTCATTAGTGGCAGCATCAGGGTTATCTGGGTTGCCCACCATAAAGTTTTGAGCTTCAATGAGTTTCTGCCTCAGCAAATTTGATTTTAGTGTTCCATTTCCAAAGTTTTTCCTTGCCCATACTCTCAGCACTTCCTTGGTAGCTTTTAATTTCCTGCATAGAATATACATGGGATTTCCATAATATTTTTCAGACCAAACTTTTTTAATTATACTAGTATACCCAGGTTCATGGACCCAAGTACTATAAAATTTGAATGCTTTTTGTTTTTTTAATAACATCTGTCCCGTGGAGAAAATGATAGGGGAGTGATCAGATAGAACTGGATGTGGGATAAAGGAAGACATGGTCGGCCAGGTGGATAATGCAGTTAGATTGGCAAAAGAATGGTCTATATTAGTGAAGGTCCTGATTCCAGACCTACTACTATTGTTCCAAGTATATTCAGCTCCAAAGGAAGGAATTGGGAGGAGACATGCATCATCAATAGCTTTATTAAGTGGCATAATGTCTTTCTGTAACAGTGGGGTTCCACCAAGCTTATCATGCAAATTGTAACAACAGTTGAAATCCCCAAGAACAATCCAAGGGTGGGAGTTTTGTCTGAAGGCAGGAAGAAGGTTGAGGAGGGTTTGTCGCGAGTTGGCAGAGTTTTGAGCATAAATTATGGATATGAAGAAGGAGGAGGGGGGGTTGATTAGGTTGGCTTGAAGATGCATGACTTGATCAGTGCAGAGTATGGGGGAGATAGAGATGACTAAGGGATTATGGATAATCATGATGCGACCATAGGTTGCATGATCCAGATTATGGTGCAGCTTCCAAGTTTGGTTAATGTATCTTGCTGCTTTAACGGTAAGAGATTCATTCAATTTGGTTTCTAGAATGGCAACAAAGGATAGATTATGATGTTTAATAAGATATTTGACTTGATCAAGTTTGTTGGATGAGTGTGCTCCTCTTATGTTCCAACTAGCAAGGTTGTGCGACATTATGTATACTTCAGAGACTGATGAATGACATTTTTCGTGCTCCTGGTTGCAGGAGACCCCCTGAGTTCTGATGTATTGTCAATCTTGTACTGTTTATTTTGTTTGGGTCTTGTTTCACTTTCTTTCCCCGATCCTTGATTTGAATGTGATTTTGGTGAGGTTGGCAGAGATTTCCATCCTGGTAGTTCACCAGTGAAAGAATAGGGATGTGAATTATGTGTTGGCAAAGGCATCAACAATGCAAGGATATCTTTTTCAAGTGAATTTTTGAATTGTATTTCAACATTATGATTGATGGGTTTGAAAATGGTGTTTAAAGAATTAAGAATGAGAGTATTTGTGGAGTTTATGGTTTGTTTTGGTGATGTGTTGGCATTCTCCAATATGTTGATATCCTTTTGCATTGTTTCATGGTTATTCATAGTATCAGGTGGGGTCATTGTAGTAACAATTGCAAGTGTTTCAGGTTGCATTTTGTTTGTTACATGCACAAGTTCAGGATCAGTTTGCACAAGTTCAGGATCAGTTTGCACTATAATATTGCTGTTTTCCACTATTTCTCCCTCCTCCAATTGTGTTGTAGTGACATTGTTATTTGTCTCTGGTCCATTGTCCCCATTTTGGTTGCATGCATCAGTCAAGTCTTCATCCATTAAGACTATGAATCTATTATTATTCATATTGCATTCCTCATTGTTTCCTTTAGTCATCTTCTTCAATTCATTGTCATTCAGTAAAGCATCTTTATCACCTTGCCTTTCATTTGTTGCATATAGTTCTGCATCATCAGTAGTATTTTTATTTTCATTCTCTCTAGTTAACTTGGTTCCCTTTTTTTCTATTCTTCTCCAGACTTGTTTTTGTTTAGTAACTTTTGTAATCATCCCCCCACCGTATTCACGTCCCTCGTATCCTTTCTTCTCATCATCCATAACTACTACTTCTTCTATATCTTCCTTTGCTATTACTAAGCACTGTTTGGTTTCATGTCCAAAAACTTTACAGCTGTTGCATATTTCTGGTCTCCATAAATAATTAACTATCACAATCTGGTCTGTTCCATCCATAAGACGAACTGGAAACTCATTTATCAATTCCTTGTCCGGTGTAACTTCAACCATACATTTAGCATATCCTATTCTCTCCAATTTCTCCGTTTGAGCATCCATACACATGAACTTTCCAATTCGAGAAGCTAACCAATTTATACCCATATGAGACCAGGCATATAGTGGTATATTGGTTAATCTGATCCAAACCGGTACAGAGCGAATTGTACTGCAACTGTTACCTATTGTGGGATCCCATTGCTTTACAATGAAAATTTTGTTCCTCATAATTATCGGGTCTGACGCAATGATATTCCTTCTATCTTCATCACAAGAAAGATTGAATAGGAACAAATTTCCATCTGATTTTACTTTGATTGAGCCTTTTAGTTTCCATGCTTTTTTGAGATGCGATATGACCGTAAGGTAAGAAAGAGGTTTGTCAAGAAAAAAACCAACAAGATAATCACCCCAAACATCATTACCTGCAGCAATCACATTTTCTGGTGGTACTAGAACTTTGCCATCATATATCAGAGGAACAGAAACTGGTGAGTGCAATCCCGCATTGCGTGGTTTGGTTTTGAAAAGAGAGTTCCATTGCATAGTCTGATCATGGCAAGGAGGTCTGGAAAGTAGAGAAGGGTTGCAATTAGGAAGGGCAGCAGAATCAATATGAGGAAGAGAAAGGTTACCCGATGGAGGGTGGGGTGATGGAGGTTTATGGGGAGGAAGCGGAGGGTCCGGCGGTAGAAGGACAGGGGGGACAAGTATGGACTGGTTGCAAACAGTGGTAGGTATTTGGTGAAGGACGATAGGGACAGTTGATAGTAAGGGTTGAGAGGTTGGGTCAGAAGCCATTAAAAAAACAAAAAGTTGAGGAAAAAAAAACTGAAAAAAATTTATATAACTATATACATAGGTTAAATTCAAGAATTTAACTATATATATATATAAATATTTATATAATATCAAAAATTAATATTTATTAAACCATATATTTCTTTCCAAGACCATAGAAATCATTTCAAAATATTTTATATATAAACCATGGTGTCTGTATATAATTTTCTACCCTATGATCAAGTGATACAGATATTTATCATTTCAATCCGCAATTTAAAATAAAAATACGGTTGTATATGATTTCAAACCTCAATCCCAAATGAAATAAAATGCATAACAACTTGCAGTCTATAACAACATAAAATACAGCATCTATTCACCCAATATCAATCATCAACCATTTATCACAATCATCATCCAATTCAAACAATAACATCAATATAGAATAGAAATAAATAACAAGTAACTACTGGCTGTTTATATTCAATAATAAATTAATTTAACTGGCAGTTTATGTGAAATAATAAATTGAATACCAATTTAATTCAATAAATTCAATTTTAACTGGAATGATGATAAAAAATATACCGAATAGCAATAGATAAATTTCTAATCACATCAGAAAATAATTTAACACACATAAGAAATTTTAGAAGTTGTGAGTGTGTTAAAACACTCACCTTTTGAATTTAAATCCAATTTAAACCTAAAAAGTAAACAGTCTCAGAGTTCATCCAAACTAGCGCCAAAATGTCCAGAATTCCAATACGAACCTAGCGGAGCAAACCGCGAGCGAAACGGACCTCGTATGTGAAAAATACGCGTATTAGAACAATTGAAAATTAAATTTAAATTAAAAACAGAAATAAATAACGTTACACAATAGTGCTACTTCAGCATTAATGCTCCCTTCTCTGGAACCCTAGCTCACGCGTGAATTTCCTGAGACCAAACATCGCATGAAGCCGCAGACCTTCAGTGCCAAATGCACGTCGCTAAGATGCTGCTGCCACGATCAGGTGATGCTGCTATGTTCCCATCTTCCAGTCGCCCAAGGCCAACATGGCGTGAACGCCTTCGGCTCCTCCTTTCAACACCGCCGCCGCCGATATTCAACCTCGAAACCATGACGAATTTGACCACTACGAGACGCACGACTACATCCCCGAGACCTGCTCACCGAACTCTTCACAACGGCACCAGCCGATCGTCGATTGGTCGACGAGCCGCCGTTGGATCGTCGGAAATCCATATGAACTGCCGTAACTGATTCGCGATTTCTGGGTAAACAGTGCACCGATTTGAAAAACGAATCACGCCAGAAGATTACGCACTTCGCGAGCTTCAGATTGATATAAAATATGATACAGTTTGAAGAGTTTGAATTTTTGGCTTTGAATTTGAATTGCAATTGGATTTGAAATTGTCTTCCATTGAGATGAGGAGGTGAGGAGGCATTGTACGTACAGAATAATGAACAATGAGGAACAATTAGGGTTTATAACGAGGTATCAATAGGCAAGGTTTAAAATAGAATAGATGGACAGATTGATAAACGTGTTGAACGATAAAATGGCCCAAAAAGCCCTTTCTGACTCCAGAACGAAATTGGGTCAACCCATATATCAAAATAGATGTTTTAAAAATTTTAAAATCAATGGAACAGGTTTCATGTCCAAATTCCATCGTATGAAGAAGTTATGCTAAAATCAAATTATTTCTAATTGATTTCAATTTCATTGATTTCAAGACGTTTCGAGTCCGTACGATAAAACGATAAGTCTAATCGTTACGAAACTTGAAATCGTACAATAATTCACTATTACGGATCCGATGAACTGGTTTTGTCGAAATCCAAGTCAGTAGCCAAAATGGCTATTTTCCAGTTAATTAAATAAATTAATAATTAATTAATTAAATCACTTTTTCAATTTCAATTCCAAAATTAGCAAATCTTATCATTTTTGATTTCTTAAACAATTACAGAAATTTAAACAAATTTAGATGTCAATAAAAGTTGACTGATTCATCACTTTCCATGTTTAATTTAAATTCCATTAAATTCAGAAATTATAAATTAAATTACCAATAATTCCATTTAATTGAATTTTCATTCTGTTATTCAATTTCATTGCTATCAAATGGATAAAATTAACATTGGATTCAAAATCCATTACAAATATTTTCACCTTTCATATAAATTCCCATTTATATAATATTTAATTTCATTTAATTGCAATTAATCCAATTATTATAAATTAAATTCCAATATATTGATAAAAATTTATTTTCATTCCTTTTATTCAACTAATTGTCATATTATAAATAAAATTAACATTATTTCCAATTATTTTCTTAATTTACACTAACATAACATTTAATTAGATTTATTTCACTAATTACCAGTTTTAAATTGTATAGACTAAATAAATGGTTAGCTTATAATACTTGTTACCATTAACGTTAAATTACAATTATAAGTTATTGCTAACAAACAAATGTTAAAATTGAATACATAACACTGTTCTTATCCAATTTTCATAAATTTTATACTAATTCGTCAATTAGTTCAATATCTATACTTGTTTCCTTATATTCAATTCATAGTCAAGTACAACATATTTTCATTAATTGGCATTTCATTCAATCCATTAATTACTAACTTCAATTAGCATTGTTTACCTTGCATTCTCGTTATTATTTTATAAATATGGTTCCCAATTTATTTCTTTCAGTATTAATTACATAATCATATAAAATTAATAAATTTCAATTTTTTTAACTTATTCCACATTTAATTACCAAAATCTTATTAAATTAACAATTTTTAATTATCGAAATTTACGGGTCGTTACACTGTATAACATATAAAGTATAACATATATATATATATATATATATATGTATAGCTGTAAACAGAATACTTTTTTAAAATATGCGTACTTATATATATATGCACGAAAACTACTATATACTATATATATATAATAGAACTCATTTTATACATATACTAAAAACACATATTCCTTGTCTGTAACACACGTATATATGTATTTATATACCTTCACATTCAATATATATATATAATACTTTCAAAATATTGACATAAATATTACATAATCACTTGAAACAAAATATAAGTTATTACAAAACAAAACAGAAACAGGAAGGTTACAGGCTCAAAATATCTATATAAATATAGACATACATGCCATATACATCAAAAAGGGATGCTGCAGCAGTACTCAGGCAAATAAGTAACCTGAGATATATATCTATCATCATAAAAGAATTTTTTAACTTCAAATACATATATAACCAAATATGTGTATATATATACACACACGTTCTTACCATATATAAGTAATATATGTGTAAGATGATAACCAACGCGTGCTACTGGATGATTGCTTGGAGCTGCTACACAATTGGAAGTGAGCCGATCGCAGAGGGTGTTCGAAAGTGGTGGGATGCTCGGCGACTTCAAAGGGGATCGGCTGATGGAAGGGGAAGAGAGAGAGGACAGGGGAAGGAAGTGGAGTGCTTGGTCGGAGGGATGGTGTCATGTGGCGATTGACGTGCTTCACCCGGTGAGGCTCACGGTTGGGATAGGGAGAGAGGAAAGGCGAATCTCGTGAGGTGGTGGAAGCACAGTGGAAGTCTTCAGATATTATAAACCTAAATATATTTTTCCACGGCCGAAGAAGAGAAAAAAAGGAAGAGCAAGGGAAGAATTAGATAGATGAGCAGGCTACAGGTAAAAATATATACAAATGCTTTGTTTCGTATGCTATAAATTTTCTTGAAGTAATAGACATTGATTTCTAAATTTATTAATAGCTAGGAATAAGAAAGTTTGTCCGTGAATTCAGGAAAGTAATAATAGCAAACGACTGTTTGATTTGAACCAGCGAAAGACTGAATAGAAACAAGGAAGCCTAAAAGTTTAAAACGTGTACTAGTGCGAATAACCGTTCTACAGATTTCATCGTGTGCCGGACAACAGAATTGACAAATAAGTATACTACGGAGATAAACACGATGAGACGATCAAAAGGTATACAGATATCAGTGATATGATCATCCTATCAAAACACGATATCCGGTACCGAAAATGCTGCAAATCTGTCAAAAATAAGATAAACGAAGCAATAATGGTTCAAATTTAACGGAATGAAATATGACGTTTCACTCAGAAGATGATTTACAAATTTATTGCATAAAAAATATTCAGATTTGGAAAACATTTTATTATCATCCAATATTAACTGATTTCAATTGAAATTGAATTACACGATAAAATAAACTTCCAAATTATCTAATGAAAATTTACCATTTGCTATGTTTAAATAGTCGTATTCTAAATATTAAATTTTCATATCAAAATTGAAATATTTAAAATTTCTCAAAATTCAATTAATTAAATTAACAAAACCACTAAAATTTACGGGTCGTTACACTCTCCCCCAATCAAAACTTTTCGTCCCCGAAAAGGAAGGTGGTAGGAGAATAGAAACAACCCGAAAGAAAAATAGATTGAAAAACAAAATAAAACAATTAGTTTAAACCATATAAATTTCAATTTTAATTAATTACTATTCACCAATTGATTTAAATTCAAGGTATTTCATTAAGTTGATTAAATTTCAATTTATAATATTTGATATAAAAGGTTTCTTTCAAAACAAATTTTTATTTAATTTATCTTATTTACTATTCAATCAACTTATTAATCTAGTTATCTCTATTAAAAAATTTATGATTAAAATTAAAGCATATAACATTTATTATGACCACTCAAATTTTATTTATAAATTGTTTTAATCATCATTTTACATTGTACTAATTCAGTTACATATTTAACTTCTGAATGATTTAGGTAAGTTATATTAAACTATAATTGAGTGTTATACAAGTAAAATTTTCCAAGTTTAATAATTTCAAGTTTAAGTATTTATTCAAAAAAATTGGCTTCATTTTATAACTGAAATCACCTTTAACATAAAATTTGAGAATTAAATTTTCGATTCACTTTAAACAATTTAGTGATATATATATATATATATATATATATATATATATATATATATATATATATATCATCAAATTTATGAATATATACCTATATATTATAATCAAGTCATATTTGAAAATTCAAAGCAACATCATTTTCTAAAACAAAGTATAGCAAAGCTACAGAATGGTCTCTCTATTCTGAGACTCCAAAATGAAGACCAATGAAGCGGCAGCCATTACCGAAATTATTTTCCAACGACAAAAGAGGAGAGCACTGATTTAAACATTTAAAAATTCTTTAAAAGCAATTCTATTAGAAAATACATTTGAATAATATATATTTTAAAACTTTAAAGCCAATGTTTGAAATCAGTGGAAATTAAATTCTCAATTCTAAATTTAAATTCATTTCAATTCCAAATTTAAATTTTAAACCATGTTATTTATCATATTGGAATAGTCAATGGTTTACAAAACAATAAATGAAAATCAAATATTATCATTTTGTTTACTAATTCATTTAACAATTATCGTTCAGAAAATTTACTTATATATATGATATAATCATACAAAAATTATTTTATTTACCAAATTTGAAAACAATATTGTGTCAGTTTGCTCTGTTCAAGTATTTAGAATTTCTATCGATAGCGATGATCAGATGAATCGATCGAAAACCCAAATCAACATTAACAACTCAAACAACACAATATATATAAAACATTTTAATATAAATTACAAATACACTCCTTCACTCGATAATTCTAGAATGGATTTCAAAACAGGGATAGAGATCCAAATTAGTGGAACCCTAATCAAAAGTATTCAGATTGGAAGATAAGCTCAAACCGAAGATAAGATGATTAAGTAACAAAATAGGAAGATGGATATACTAATATTAATCATGGGTGACAATAACGGGGTCAACCATGACTTCAAGAATAAGATTGATGCAGAATTCTAAAGCAAATCGGCATCAGATCACAAGAGATAGAATTCGGGCATAACAAGAGATAGCAGCTTATAAACCGAGCATACAAAAATCTTCGGTAAATCAATGCTATTGTAAAGGAGTTTCACCCCTTTAAAAATCATTTAGTGGAGCTATGGGATATTCCAAAATCAAGAAGAATTTGGATATGGGAAGACAAGAGTGGATTTCAGAATGAAATAGGGGAGTTCCAAAATTCAAAGAAAACTGAATCAAAGAGAAAGGGATTCAAGCTCGAACGAAGGTATTTCTGTAATTAAATTTACTCTATATATTGAGTTTTACCTAATACTAAAGCTCTGATACCACATGTAACATCCTAGTATTTTCAACTATTCGCATCCACGCATGCCGGATTTGAATTGCTCAAAATACCAAATTGTTAATTTATATTTGGCAAAACTCATCATATACAGTAAATAAATAACCACAAACATGGAGTAATATAACAATAATGCAGCAGAAACAAAGGAATAGTAGTTCGTGAAGCTACTATATATATAACAGAGTTAAACAAGATACACTAGAAGTCTCGAATACATAAATGTCTCAATACAATAGTCAAATACAAAATCAGAATGCATCACTGGAATCAACTGAATGGCTAAAAGCAGATTCAATAGATGGATCTCCAAGCAAAACTCCACCTCCAAAGGTGAGTCTCGAATACAAGTAAAATTAGTCTGACCCGAGTGTAAAGCAAAATACAAAAAACTCGAGTCAGGATTAGCATTCTTATATCAATAAATCCAACTCAAGTGAAATAATAACTGAAATACAAGTAACTCAAAGGATGTTTGGGATAACCGTCCTCTAAGGATCCGTTAAACTATCTACTATGTAGTAAAATACATTATTATAATAATGTCTATAGCAAAGTAAACTATTAAAATAGCGTTAAGGCGTTACCCATATCCTCCTTAACACATTTTATAGTGCCAATGGTCTATACAGTATCGTAATACCTCCAGATCGAAAGGCTACCAGAGGGTACTCCATAGGTACGACACAAATAAAACTCGTACAAGATGCTCTAGGGTATGTGACACGACACAACTAGGCAATGCCAGGGTAGATATACCAATTACACTTCCGGGCTGGTGGTAACGCATAGCAGCCACTACCGCCCACCTCGATCCACACTCCTAAATCAAAAATCAAAATTGGCCACCAAATCAATCACAAAGTCAGAATATAGTATCGAATGAGTGTGTCCAATCGGAAGAGCTACCTCACTTGGCCCGTCGATTGCTCCTGTTTTAGCCACCTTATGCCAACTTACGAGAGTTGGGTCCATGTATATACCTCAATAGGACGTCGCCACCATCTTGCTTCATTCTGGAATCTCCACCGCGTACACGGTTGTTAAAGTGGATTTCGGTATTGGCAGAGGGTATGACAATATCCGCTCCCGGTCTCTTTAACAACCAAATGTTATTATAACACCGCGGTCATTTTAAAATAGTTTATACTTCAAAACCAAAATATCATTGGCATTTCAAAACCATATCAATACGATATCATTTATATTTCAAATATATTCATTTCCAAAATCAAAGCAATTTCAAAGTTATACCACTTTCGAAACCCAAAACTTGAAATTACAACACTTTCAAAACACAATCTTTGAAATTGGTAACTTTGAAAACATAACTTCCACCACTGAAATAGTTTAGATATTAAAATAGTATATATAATAAAACAGTTTATAAAGTAAATTTTTTTATATAAAAGATTATAAGTAAAAATAATTTATATTAAAATAGTTGGTATATTAAAGTAGTTTATATTAAAAATAGTTTATATTAAAAATGATTATATTAAAATAGTTTATGTTAAAATAATTTATAAAGTAAAATATAAAATAGTTTTAAATATATTCTAAAATACTATGTAAAATAGTTTCCTCAAATTTCACAAATCGATTCTGTAACATCCCAAAAATTTTGAATTTAAAATTTAGAAATATATTTGAAACTTTTTGAAATTTAAATGGAAAAGTTATAAAGAAATAAAATATGAACAAAGTTTAGTGTTTTTAGTTAAAACTTTTAATAGAATTTAAAATTGTTAAAGTAAGTTATGATAAATTTATAAAAATTCAAATCACATAATTATAATCTAACAAGTAAACATTCAAACAAAAAAACAAATAAACCTATGAATAAATAAACAAATAAACAAATAATCTAACATTTAAGCAATATAAACATATAAACAAATCAAACAATAGACTAACCTAGAACTCTCTCCCCAGCAAAAGAAGAAGCAAATAATAATCCAATGTAAACATAAAGTGCTGAAAGTATGCAATGGAGTGAATAAACATTTCACAACATACTTCATTTAATGCATTGCATGTACACAATCTTTTCAGCACACACTAACATTTATTAACAAGCATGGTTTAGTTTTTCTTTTACTTCAACTTGTACTTGCTTATGCTTTACCCTGTACAAAGCCACTATGTAAATAATGCTTCAGTACTTTGCTTAAAAACCTGCCTACCTCCTTATATACATGGCAATTGCCTTAGTTATCTCGTTCAAACAAACTTTTGCAAAGATCAGAAAAGGAAATAAACAGAAATAAAAGCCAACATCATTTTTATTCAAGCTTGAAAGAAAATTTACTGAGGAAAAAAAAAGGAAAAAAAAAGAAAGAAGAAGAAGTTAAACTGCAGACTTCCAAAACCAGAGTGCTTTCTGTTTCGAAACAAATTTCTGGTGAGTAACATCAACTTTAAGGCTTTAAGTTAACTGTAAAGATGATTCTTGTTTCATGGGATAGTATATGCTTATCTTTGAATATAGTTGGTAAATATGTATATAAATATACAGGCTACCCTGTATATTCTTCTTCTCTGTTATGGGTTACAGGGTAGACTTGCATTCAAACTCCAGTAGTTTTCATCTAAATAATAGTAAAGCTTCAGTTTTAAAAGCAAACAAGATAATGGAAAGCAAATATGCTTATTAAAAAAACAGATTTAAACCTCAAGTCTGTAAGGTATTATCACTAAAGTTGTTTACAGGAAATCAAAGGAAGATGTGATAAATTCAAGTACTATAAAAAGCTAATCCAAGTTAATAGCTTAAATCCTTACTGTAAATCATGATTTCTAAAACAAAAGTGAAGAATTTTAGTTTAGTATTCAAAGGGAAATTTGCATTTGAATAAAAATTGAATTTCTACCAATTTCTTGTAAGTGAATCAATTTAAATTGCTGAAATTTGAGTTGAGGCAAGCCTAACCATTCTTGATATTGGGAAAAATACAAATTTATTTTTCCATTGCATGAATTGGGAATACGAGATCGTTTTAGGGTTTTTCTTCCAGTTTTGAACGCGCTTAGAAAAAAGAGGATTTCGCCCTTTTGAGTTGACCGAGCTTCACGATGACTTGAGGAAGGGTAGCTAGGGGTGTTATCGAGCCATGGACGGAGTCGCTGGGTTTCTGGCGGCGTCAGGCGTTGGGGCGAGGCAATTGTTCAGGGGTTGTTCGTTCAAGCTTTTGGGTTCGAGAACGAGATTTTGAATTTTTGATGGGTTCGAACTTGTGAGTGTTTGAGAGGCATGAGCACGTCGTCGATGACGTGTGGACGACCAGAAGTTCGACCAGAGGAGGCGATTCCAGTTGTGCACGTATACGTGCACAAGTTGATGATCAGAAAGGTTATAGCCTGAAGCATTTCAGGTTGGGTTTTCTTAGGGGTTGTACTCGAAGCACGACTCGAGGAAAACTGGGGAGAAACCGAAGGGAGACTCGGGGGGGTTTCAGCGTTGGATCGTGTAGAAATTTGGACTTAAACAAATTTTGAAATTTTTTTTTTACACGGGTAGCATGGGATTGAAACTCGAAGCAGGAAGTATTTGAGCTCGGGCGTGACTCAGGGGAAGCCTCGGGTTGACCACCTGAACCATATTCAGTATGACAATTTGTGGACAATTTAAGTTTAAACTATTTTTATGAGCATTCTTTATGAAATGATGATTGTTAATGAAATGTGAAGTTAAATTAAACAATGATTAAATAATTTATGATTTATAATTACTTTGTAATTTATGATAATAAATAGATAAAAGCAATTAAAAATTAAAGTTGTAAATTAAGAATCGTTAATTTGATAATTGAAGTTGATTGATTCAAAATTGATAGTTACATTAAAATAATTTATTAAGGAATAATAAATTAATATATTCAATTGAGATCTAATTGAATTGTAGTTTAAAATGATAATTAAAGTGAATAATTGTCATTAATCAATGATTTTGAAAAGAAATTTAAGAATGATTTACAAACTTGTAATTAAATTGATTTATAAACAATTAAGTGTTTAAATAAATTTGTAAGTAAGAATTTGTAAATTTTGAAACAATAAATTGAGTAATCAAAATGTAATTTATTTATCCAGATTCTTATCATTAAATTTAATTAATTCAGTGGCAAATGTATTTAAATCACATTGGAAAGTAATTAACTATTGTTGTTAACTTACATTGATATCTCTGTTCTGTTTGTAATTCTGTATGATGTAATTACCATGTAATTGCACTGTGATTATGATTTGTTCTATATTGATATGAAAACCCTGTTGCCGTAAAACGGCATTTAAACTTCGATGCGATAGGGTATCGGATTTCAGTTGGTTATCCGAAACCCACATCGAACCTGTGAATATTTGTGAATGACATCCACATGTTTTAAAATTTGACACTCACTATTCGAATTAGCCAGGAAAGGACCTGTGTGTCATATAACCCATTTCGAATATGTGATTCGACGTTATGGATAGAATGTGAAGACCGGTGTTGAAGACCGGGTATTTGCGAGAGCGATAGGATGACCTGTCGATTGACTCTGCATCGAGTTGCTCCGGTATAGAGTTCTCCATATGTGACGCAGCGGATAATTCGAACAAAACTTCAATCGATGAAATGTAGCAATCGGTGAGTTGAAGATACCAAAATGCCCAAGTTCGTTGATCCAAAGATACCGAACTCTAGCTATCTCAAACACGTTGATAGCGCACTATACCGTGTTTAAAGATCTACGATTCTTCGCACGTTGATCTAGCGCACTAGATTCCGTGAATCGGCTTCTACGATCGTTGAATCGAGCGCACTCGATTAACCGAAAGAGGAGATAGGAGATTACACTCAACTACCAATTGGTATGAAAGCACAAAGCTAACAAAAGAGAATTTTATTCCAAAAATCAACCTCCAAAAATTACAACTCACGCCCCTATTTATAGAGTTTACAACTGGCCCTTAGGTCGTGACCGACTCATATCTCATGACTCATCTAAGTCGCTGCCGACTCATCTAAGTCGCTGCCGACTCAACAGACGCTACATACTGCCATTACAACACTTCATACGCAACCGACTCAAGCAGGGCACGACTCACGACTTACTACCTCAACCACAACTCACCCGACTCAACACGTTACGACTCACAGACAATACAAACGACTCAAACACGACCGACTCATATAGTACATACATGACCCAACTTATGTCGTAAACGACTCACGACTCATCAAACACACAAGGTACACGACTCAACAAGCCAAGCGACTCAGCCGACTCAACTCCTTGCCGTCCTAACTCCCTCCGACTCAAGGCCTTCACTAGCTGGGGCTTTCCCTTGCTTCATGCTAAGTCGTAGACGACTCATGTAGATATCATTAGGTCGGTACATCTTCTCCTGAGCTTGGTTAAGTCGCAAACGACTTATGGATAGACCGTTGAGTCGTGGACGACTCAACTCCGATGCCTTGTTATCTCGGCCTGATTTCTCCCGTGGTTTGTTAGGTCGTGGACCTCCTTCCCTAGCTCGGAAACGACTCAAACCTTCATTGAGTCATGGACGAGTCATCACACTACACCACAAACTCGTGTTTTCAGGAATTAAAGTTTGCACAACTTCTTCTCTGGCCTTAGCTGCATCATCCTCCCCTGGTTGAGAAAAATTCGACCTCGAATTTGTAAATTCTTCCTCAACAATCCCACCTCCATGATATGGAATTAAATGTTTGATGTTAAAAACATCAGAAGTATAAACATCATCCGGTAACTTTAATCGATAAGCATTCTCATTAATTTTCTTCAAAACTTCAACTGGACCAATTTTTCGCGCCTTCAACTTGTTATAAGCACCCACTGGAAAACGATCCTTTGTCAATACAGCATAAACCAAATCACCTTCCTTAAATTCAACATTTCGTCGTTTCAAATCTGCAAACTTCTTATACTTCTCATTCGATTTCTCCAATCGTTTCTGAACGACTTTATGACATTCAGTCAACTCATCAACAAAATCAACAGCTCGTTTAACTGTTCCCTTCGACTGTGGTACTACTGCTAAATCCAACGGTCCCCTTGGTAAGTTTGAATAAACAATCTGAAACGGGCTGAATCCTGTGCTACGATTCACTGCATGATTATGAGCAAATTCTGCCTGGCATAGCTTCATGTCCCAACTTCTCAAATTATCCTGTACAAGACAACGCAACAAATTTCCCAATGACCTGTTAACAACTTCTGTCTGCCCATCAGTTTGCGGATGATAAGCACTACTAAATTTCAGTTTCGTTCCCATCATCTTCCACAAACTCAGCCAAAAGTGACTCAGAAAACGAGTATCTCGATCAGAAACAATAGATTCTGGTAAACCATGAAGTCGATAAATCTCCTTGAAAAATAACTGTGCCACTCGAACTGCATCTGCTGTCTTCTTGCAAGCAACAAAATGTGCCATCTTCGAAAACCTGTCCACTACAACAAATATCGAATCATTTCCCCTTTGAGTTCTAGGCAAACCCAAAACGAAATCCATGCTAATATCAACCCATGGCTTAGATGGTACTGGTAATGGCATATACAACCCTGCATTCGTTGCTGTTCCCTTTGAAACCTGGCAAATATGGCATCGCTCCACAAATCTCTCAACCTCTCTTCTCATCGACGGCCAAAAGTAAGACTGTGAAATCAACTGTAAAGTACGATCACGGCCCACATGCCCTTCCTCGTGCAACTCCTTAATAATTTTCAATCTCAAACTACAATCTGGAATGCATAATTGATTTCCTTTGAACAAGAATCCATCAACCAACATAAATTCATCGGTACTCCCATCCTTCACTTTCTCAACATATTTCACGAAGTAAGGATCTTCATTAATCATCTTTGGCAACATTTCAAACCCCGTCACTTCAACCTTCATTGTCGTTATTAAATGATTCCTCCTACTCAAAGCATCAGCTACTCGATTTGTCACCCCTGATTTGTGCTTAACGACAAAAGTAAACTGCTGTAAATAAGCAATCCATGATGCATGTCTTGCTGAAATCTTGTCCTGCCCCTGTAAATGCTTCAATGCTTCATGATCAGTGTAAAGAACAAATTCCTTCTGAAATAGATAATGCCTCCAATGCTTAACAGCTTGCACAACAGCATAAAACTCATCGTCATATGTACTGTATCTCATCTTTGCCCCTGACAACTTTTCACTGAAATATGCAATAGGTCTCCCCTGCTGACTCAACACTCCTCCAATCCCAACCTTCGAAGCATCAGTACGCAATTCAAACAATAACTGAAAATTAGGTAGAACAAGAATTGGTGCAGACGTCAACAATTCCTTGATCTTCTCAAAGGCAACCCCCGCTTCTTCTGACCATACAAACTGTTTCCCTTTCATGCAATCAGTCACTGGAGTCATCACGCTACTGAAGTGTGGAATGAACCTTCGGTAGAATGATGCCAATCCATGAAAACTTCTAACTTCAGTGATAGTTCTCGGCTGTGGCCAATTTCTAATAGCTTCAACTTTACTTTGATCAACTTGAATTCCTTCTCCTGAAACAACATAGCCCAGAAATAAAACAGTATGCGTCATAAACACACATTTCTTCGCAGCAGCATAAAATTGTTCCTCACGAAGAATAATCAATACTTCCCTCAAATGTAGAACATGCTCCTCCATACTCCTGCTGTAAATAAGAATATCATCGAAATAAACCACGACGAACTTCCCAATGAATGGTCTAAAGATTTGATTCATCACCCGCATGAATGTACTAGGTGCATTTGACAAACCAAATGGCATAACCAACCATTCGTACAACCCCTCTCTCGTCTTGAAAGCTGTCTTCCATTCGTCTCCAGGTCTGATTCGAATTTGATGATAACCACTCTTCAAATCAATCTTCGAAAATATAGTTGCCCCACTCAACTGATCTAGCAAGTCATCCAACCTTGGCATAGGAAATCTGTAACGAACAGTAATCTTGTTCAAAGCTCTACTATCGGTACACATTCTCCATGTTCCATCCTTCTTCGGCACCAACAAAGCTGGTACTGCACAAGGACTCAAGCTTTCCTGAACACGTCCCTACTCAAGTAACTCTTCCACCTGCCTTCGTAACTCCTCATGTTCCTTCGGACTCATTCGATAATGTGGTCGATGTGGTAACACTGCTCCTGGAACAAGATCAATTTGATGTTGAATGTCTCTAAGTGGCGGTAACTCCTTAGGTAACTCCTCTGGAAAGACATCTTCAAATTCTTTTAAAATTGGCTTTGCTTCTTTTGGAATCTCAACTTCTTCACTACTCTCTCTCCCAATCAACAAAAATACTTCAGACTCCTCTTCAACTTCTTTCACAAACTCCTTCAAAGATAATAAGGTTTTCAACTCTTCAATCTCTTCTAGCTTGCTCTCCTTCTGTTGTTGCTTCTTGGGAACCAAAGTGATTTTAGTACCCTCGAACATGAAACTGTAACTGTTGGCACGACCATCATGTTGTACTGCTCTATCAAACTGCCATGGTCTGCCCAACAACAAATGACACACATCCATGTCTACAACGTCACACCAAATTTCATCTTTGTACTTCTTCCCAATAGAAAAATTAACACAAGCTCTTCGACACACCTTCACTTCACCACCCTTCCTTAACCATGCTAGCTTGTACGGTTTAGGATGCTTCTCAGTCTTCAAGTTCAATTTCCTCACAGCCTCTGTAGAAATAATATTATCACAACTTCCCGCATCAATAACGAACTTGCAAACCTTTCCCAGAATAGTGCACGTCGACTGAAAAATATTGCTTCTCAACCAACTACAATCCTCCTCCTGCTTTGGTGTAAGACATGACCTCCTCAACATAAGATTACAACCTTCATCTCCAAACAATTCTTCTTCCTCCTCAACATAAGGTGTATTTGAACATTCTGCCTCCTCACCATCATCCTCCTCAACTTCTGCAACCATGGTTCTCTTCTTCGGCTTCGGACATTCATTGCTTTTGTGACCCAACTCCTGACAATTATAACATTTGAAAACACTGCTAACCTTCGCCTTCTCAACCTCCTTCACCACTGGCTTTGAAACAGGTTTAGGAACATTAGAACTTCCACCAACACCCCTTGCTTGATTATTGGAATTAGTAAACACACCACCTCCACGCCTTCCTTGTTTCTCCCAAGCCAACGCTTTCTGATGTGCTTCTGCAACTGATCTAGGATCAAACATATTAACCATATCCTGGATCTGCATTCTTAGTCCCCCAATGAATCTAGCAGTTAGTTGTTCTTCCGTTTCCATAATATCATTCCTGGCAATGAGTTGGTAAATGTAATGCCCCAGAAATTCATAGAATCTTATTTGGTTGAATTTTGAAAATATATGAATTCATTTGTATAAGAATACATGGAAAAAAAAAGTGTTCAAGTGTGTGCACACTGATATGGCACAAGAAAGAACTCCAAATCCACTGAAATCAAAACAAGAATTAAAAAGTATTACAAACATAATTTTGTGATATGGATATTTGATCTCTGGAATTATATGAATCATCCAAGAAAATAAGAAAAGTAAGTTTTGTTTTGAATCAGTAAACATATTTTATTTAAACCCAGAAAAGAAAATGTTACAAGGATTTAAAAGCCTGTATGCACATATAGGTGCATATCTTTCTGAAATTAAGGAGGAGTTAAATAAGCCTAGATAGGATATGTATGCAAATGTACATTTCTGTAAGAATAGAAAATGTTAAAAAGAAATAAGCAAGTTTTAAAAGGTTTCCTTTCTGATTTAAGCAGGAGAAGCATCTTTGGTGAGTAATCTCACTAATCCATGGCATTAAGTCCTGTTATGAGGCAGCCTAGCTTATGCTAATTTTTCTGCATACTTTGGATTTTATTACTATGGTTTTAATGGATGCTTTAATGGGTGTTTCTAAATGCTTTTAGTTTTGATAGTTGAGTATTATGCTCTGATTGTTTATACCCAGAAATGTTATAGTATGAAAATATAACAGTAAATAGAGAATGCTTGTAGCTGGTTTAGTTATGGCATGACAAATATATGTATATGAGTTGCATTACACTTGTGTAAGTGCTGAGGCTCAAATGAAAGATTCAAGGTTGCAATGGAAATTCCTAAAGTGCTGAACCCTTGATCAAATAGAAAACCATGGGCCAGAAATCTTGTTTAAGCTAGATCTTGAATTTAGTTCAAACATGGTTGCTTGTGAAACAATAATAACCCACATGCCTAGTCTTTATTCCCAGTTACATACATTCTTGTATTTTCTTTTAAACCAGAATAACTGTGGATATGAATTCCCTGGATATGAAAGTTAGCTTGTTCTGGAATTATGCTTGTGAGCTCTATATAATGTTTCATGTACACTGTGATTCAGTCACCTAGCTATCTCATGATAGGATCAAACATGAACACTTAGTAAATAAACAAAGGATTGTGAGCCAAGAGAACTGCTGGAATGCTTGTTGTATTTAAAGTATGCAAGTTGGCACATGGTTTGTTTAAGCCCTGAGATCTTTGTGCAATAATGTGAATTATTTTATTGCAATGTGTCCCCGTGATTCCTTATGGCAGATGAGGCTAGGAAGAAATTTGGTAAATGCAAATCTCAGATTGATAAAGTAGGAACTAGTGTATTCCTTGATTGGTTGGACTGGAGCTATGATAGTTCTTGAACATTTCTATTTAAAATATAAGTTTGCGTAGTTGAATGTGTGTACAAAATTAGTTTTGAACACTGATCATAGCTGCACAAGGTATCATAAATAAGTCAGATAGATTGATCAAAGAAGCTCTGCCAATCTATACAAAATGTTTAGGTCTCACTTAATTACTTAATATCATGGAATTTTTGATGATGCTCATACCAGATCTTGTATCTGACCCTTGTTTGTTTATGGCAACTGGGGTGTCTCATTTAAAATGGGGCAGCCCTTAATGCTTTTTCAGGGAATGCTGGTTCTAAATAGGAAGTTGCTATGGCTAATGAGAATGATTGGATAAGCATGCTAAACTAGAGTTAGATAAGAACTTAGAATGAAATATTTGCATGTAATCTGGGAAGTTTGATAGTTCTGTTTAGGTTGTTATGTAATAACCTTGAAAGTTTGGATTTATTCAGTTATTTTAAATGAATCTAGTGATGTATTAAGTAGGAAGAACTTGCAAGAAATATGTGTTATGTTGTTTCTGGTTTCTGGTTTGGTATATATTAAAGATATTGAAGTTAAACTGAATTGAAAATCTATTTGCTAAAGTTGTTTTTGATTTAGAGGAAAAAAAAAACTGGATTTTATAAGTATAATCACTTTATGATGGTTTTAGTTAATCCTGAATCTTTTCAAAAAAAAAAATAGATATATAAGAAATTATATTGGGAAAATCCAGAAAGAGTTATAACTGTTACATTTTCAAGTCTTGATGCTGATATATGTCCAAATGCAAGTAAAAGAATGGTTTCTTTAACCAAATAGTTAGACCACAGGTCAGGCCAAATGCACACTTCAAATAAATGGAGCAAGGAACCATTTGAACCCAGTTTTCTGGAAATTGAGCAGAAGCATAAACATGTACATGTATATCTGTGTACATGTTGATATTTGGGCAACAATATGAATATAAATTCCTAGAGAAGTAGTAGGAATGGGTTTTGAAAATAATAAAGCAAGAAATATTGTTTTGTATGTTAGATTATAGGCAAAATTTAAGTGTATATGTGTAGATAGGTAGGTATCAGGTTTTAAAACCATGCAGGAAAAAAAAAAGAAGACAAAAAAAAAATGGGGTTTGAACTGACCAGCATATCACTCGAACTCGTGACCTCTCATGTGTAAGTTAGGCGCGTTTCCATTACGCCTAGATGTTGCTTGTGTTCACTTATGATACACTTTCTTTTAGCTTGAGTTTGAATCTATGCAGATTTTAACACAAACATCCATATTAAAAAGCTTTCTTCCACCGGATTATTACTTAATCATTCCTTAATTAGAATAACAGACCAAAGTACATGTTTACAGTGGATTCTATGGTCAATAATCAGAATGTGAAAATAAATCTTTTATCAGGGAATTATCACATTTTAATAGATTTAAAAAGATTTCTACCTCCATATTATTATTATGCTCTGATTCTAGTAGGATATAACATAGATATGTTCATATATGTATGTTAGGAATGATTTAGATTTAAAACAATATTTTTATATTGAGAAAGATCCTGGATAATATGAGAATAGGTAAGGATGACCCTAGGTAGTCTTAGTTAAGTATGTAAAAAAAAAAAAAAAATTTTTTGCTTAAGAATTAGGGTCATTTCATTTGGTATCAGAGCTATGTTAAATTTATACATAGCTAAGAATGATTGTATTGATTGATTGAAGTACTATAATCATATGTATGTACTGTTTGAGTAAAATAATAATATAGATAGAAAGTTAAAATATATAGATATATATATACTCTCATGATAAACTAACCTTATCTACCCATACTGTAGTTGTCCAATTATGGTAGGAAGAGGATCTCAACACAATGCAGGATCATGTACACCACAAATGCTTGATATGCAAGACTTTATGAGGGCTTTAAGGGATGGAGTAGGGCAGAGACTTGAGAATCCACATGAGGAACTTTCCAAACTATTAAAGACTTATACCAATTTAGGAGGCAAGAGCTTTGAAGGGACTGAAAATGTGATGGAAATTCAAGCATGGTTGAGAACACTGGATAGAATTTTCAATGACATGCAGTTGGATGATCAAAGGAAGAGGCAAGTGGCCTCAAGACAACTGAAAGGTGTGGCTTTAAGTTGGTGGGAGGTAGTCATAGCTGGGAGGATTGAGAATGAAATCACTTGGAATCAATTCAAGGAGATGTTGGAAGCTAGATTTGTTCCAGCATCAGCCAAAACTCTACTACTTGAAGAATTCATCAGACTTAGGCATGGAACTTTTAATGTGACTGAATATACTCATAGGTTTGAAGGCTTGTCTAAGTATGGAGCTATGCTTGTGGCTGATGAGGTATCAAAGAATGATAGGTATATTAAGGGTTTAAATCCAGGGCTTAGTAGGGCCATGTTGCCATATGTAGATAAAACTTTTGATCAAGTCATTGATCTGGCCTTAAAATTTGAGCAACATGACAAGGAAAGGGAGAAGTATAGGAGTTTTAAGAATAACAACAATAAGAAGAATAAGGGAAGATATCACCCCTATGACAAAAAGAAGGAGGAGACAGAAAGTAAGAAAACTAATGATACTAAGACCACTGATACAAAGAGGAAAATAACATGTAATTATTGTGGAAAAGAAGGACATATCAAACCAAGGTGCCCAGAATTGAAGGGAGGAGCTTTCAAGTGCTATCTATGTGGAAAGGAGGGACATATCAAGAGAAACTGCCCTGAGTATAAACAGCAAGGGAAGCTAGCAAGTTTGGAGAGCAAAGGCAAATCCACAGTAGAGACTATTGCAGAAAATCATGGTCAAGTAGAAGGTACCTTATTTATTTGCACCTTACCTATATCAGTAGTGTATGATACAGGGGCAACACATTCTATGATTTCCCATGAATTAGTTGCATTGCTTAAATTAAATTGCATATTGGTTGAAACTCCTTTGTTAGTGCAAAGCCCATTGGGAAGTTCTAGTGTTTTAAACATGATTTGTGTGGATGTGGGATTAAACATAGGAGGAAATGTTTTTATTTCCAATTTATATGTTTTAAATTACCCAAATATAGGTGTTATATTGGGTGTAGACTGGTTAAGGCAATACAAAGCCATAATTAATTTAGACTCATCCACCATATCATTACAAAATTCTAGAGGTCAAAGAATCACAATTTTGTGTGAAACAGCCAAAGAAAGAAAATTATATCACTTGATCGACTTAAATAAGGATTCCAGTGAGCCTTCTATTGAAGAAATCCCCATAATTAACGAATACATAGATGTGTTTGGAGAAGTTGAGGGGGTTCCACACCACAGACCAGTGGAATTTCAGATTAGTCTGATACCAGGAGCAAGTCCAATTATTAAGAAACCCACTAGGATGGGGCCAAATGAGTTGAAGGAATTAAAGAAATAGCTAGAAGAGTTAGAAAGCAAAGGATTTATAAGGCCAAGTAACTCTTGCTGGGGTGCTCCAGTAGTATTTGTAAAGAAACATGATGGTACTTTAAGAATGTGCATAGATTACAGGGAGTTAAACAAAGTCACTATCAAGAACAAGTACCCCTTACCTAGAATTGATGATCTTTTTGATCAACTTAGTGGAGCAAAAATATTTTCTAGGTTAGACTTGGCATCTGGATTCCATCAGATGAAGGTTGAAGACTCAAGTGTTAAGTATACAGCCTTTAACACTAGGTATGGTTTATATGAGTTTCTTGTCATGCCATTTGGGTTGACAAATGCCCCATCATATTTTGTAGACTTAATGAATAGGATATTCAGGGATTATTTAGACAAGTTTGTATTGATTTTTATTGATGATATTTTGATTTATTCTAAAACAGTAGAGGAACATGAAAATCACTTACACCTTGTTTTGTCAAGATTAAGAGAAAAAGATTTAAAAGCCAAATTTTCTAAGTGTGCATTTTGGAAAGAAGAGGTGCATTTCCTTGGGCATGTTGTATCTGCCAAAGGCATTTCAGTGAACCCCAATAAAATTGTGGCTATCCAAGCATGGAAAAGGCCAAGCACAGTGGGAGAAGTTAGGTCATTTATGGGAATGGCAGGGTATTATAGAAGATTTATAAAAGATTTTTCTAAGATGTCATCACCTCTTACCAACCTAACTAGAAAGAACCAACCCTTTAGATGGACTGAGAAATGTGAACAAGCCTTTAGTAAAATCAAGGAGGCTTTAGTCAATGCACCGGTGTTGAGAGTACCAGAAGGAAATGAGGATTTGATTGTTTATACTGATGCAAGTGGCTCTGGGCTAGGAGCTGTATTGATGCAGCAAGACCAAGTTATAGCCTATGCATCAAGGCAACTGAAGCCGCATGAATCAAAGTATGCAACCCATGATCTTGAATTGGCAGCAGTGGTATATGCACTAAAGCTCTGGAGACATTATCTTCTAGGTGCAAAGTTCATTTTATACACAGACCATAAGGCATTGAAATATCTTTTTTCACAAAAAGATCTGAATATGAGGCAACATAGATGGGTTGAATTTTTAGCAGCATATGATTTAGACATACTTTATACCCCAGGAAAAGCTAATAAGGTTGCAGATGCTTTGAGCAGGCAGCACGCAAAAGTAGCCATGTTAATGATAAAAGAGTTTAAAAATTTATCTCTACTTACTGATTTGGAAATTGAGGAAGACAATGAGGTAAACATGGAGATGATTGAAGAAGGGAAAAAGGGAAAATTAAGTTTGATAACTTTGCAATCAGATTTAATTTTGAAAGTGGGAAAAATGCAGGAGGAAGATCCAGATTTGTTAGAAAAGAAAACTCTAATAGAAAAAGGAGAAGAAGTAGCAAACTACCACGTTGATAAGAATGGTTACTTAAGGAATAAAGGTAAGATATGTGTTCCAAAGAATATAGGATTGAAGGAAGAGATACTTAATAAATATCATAGAAGCAAATATTCTATACACCCAGGTAGCACCAAGATGTACCAAAACTTGAAGAGGGATTATTGGTGGACAGGGATGAAAACTGATGTGGCCAAACATGTTGCAAAGTGTATGACTTGCCAACAAGTCAAAGCAGAAACCCAAAGACCCTCGGGCCTATTACAACCTCTAAGTATACCACAGTGGAAGTGGGAAGATATATCTATGGATTTCATAGATGGTCTGCCTAGATCAAAGAGAGGAAATACAAGCATTTGGGTAGTAGTTGATAGATTGACCAAAGTGGCACATTTTATACCAGTAAAGGCAGAAAGAAATGCCCCTAAACTAGCTCAGATATTCATGAGAGAAGTAGTAAGGTTGCATGGAATCCCTAAAACTATAGTGAGTGATAGGGACACAATCTTTACCTCCAGATTTTGGAAGAGCTTTCAAAAAGCCATAGGGAGTGAATTATGCTTGAGTACAGCATACCACCCCCAATCAGATGGTCAAACTGAAGTGATAAATAAGGTTTTGGAGGATTTATTGAGGGCATGTACATTAGACTTTGGAGGTAATTGGGAAGATCACCTCCATTTGGCTGAATTTACATATAACAATAGTTATCAAAGCACCATAGGCATGGCACCATTTGAAGCCTTGTATGGAAAACCAAGTTTGTCACCAATATGTTGGGTTGAAGCAGGAGAAAAGGCTGTCTTAGGGCCTGAGTATGTAAAAGAGACCACAGAGAAAATTGAACTGGTGAGGAGAAGAATGGCAGCAGCTCAAGATAGGCAAAAGAAGTTTGCAGATAAAAAGAGAAAGCAGGTAGAATATGAAGTTGGTGATTATGTTTTCATCAAAGTTTCACCTATGAAGAAGGTGTTAAGATTTGGCAAGCAAGGAAAACTTACCCCAAGATATGTTGGACCTTACAAGATTTTGGAAAGAATAGGTTCATTAGCATATAGGCTAGAGCTGCCTGAAGAGATGAGTGCAATGCACAATGTATTCCATGTATCACAACTTAGAAGATGGGTACATGATAAAGAAGAGATTCTAGAGAAACCCACTCAGGTTCAAATAAATTCTGATTTGGTCTATGAGAAAGAACCCGTGGGGATTTTGGCTAAAGAGGAAAAGAAGTTGAGGAACAAAACTTTAAAATTGGTAAAGGTTCAATGGAGCCTAGACCCTAAGGACTGTACATGGGAATTGGAGGATAAAATAAAGATGGATTACCCTAAGCTTTTTGTAGTGGAAGGTAAAAACTAAATTCCTAAAAGTTTAATATGTATGTTTTGACTGAATTGTTTGCTTATGCAATGTCTGATAGATTTTATGAGAATCTAGAAATAAAAAAAAAATGAATGAGAAAATTGTGAGGACACAATTCCTAAAAAGGTGGGGTGATTGTAATGCCCCAGAAATTCATAGAATCTTATTTGGTTGAATTTTGAAAATATATGAATTCATTTGTATAAGAATACATGGAAAAAAAAAGTGTTCAAGTGTGTGCACACTGATATGGCACAAGAAAGAACTCCAAATCCACTGAAATCAAAACAAGAATTAAAAAGTATTACAAACATAATTTTGTGATATGGATATTTGATCTCTGGAATTATATGAATCATCCAAGAAAATAAGAAAAGTAAGTTTTGTTTTGAATCAGTAAACATATTTTATTTAAACCCAGAAAAGAAAATGTTACAAGGATTTAAAAGCCTGTATGCACATATAGGTGCATATCTTTCTGAAATTAAGGAGGAGTTAAATAAGCCTAGATAGGATATGTATGCAAATGTACATTTCTGTAAGAATAGAAAATGTTAAAAAGAAATAAGCAAGTTTTAAAAGGTTTCCTTTCTGATTTAAGCAGGAGAAGCATCTTTGGTGAGTAATCTCACTAATCCATGGCATTAAGTCCTGTTATGAGGCAGCCTAGCTTATGCTAATTTTTCTGCATACTTTGGATTTTATTACTATGGTTTTAATGGATGCTTTAATGGGTGTTTCTAAATGCTTTTAGTTTTGATAGTTGAGTATTATGCTCTGATTGTTTATACCCAGAAATGTTATAGTATGAAAATATAACAGTAAATAGAGAATGCTTGTAGCTGGTTTAGTTATGGCATGACAAATATATGTATATGAGTTGCATTACACTTGTGTAAGTGCTGAGGCTCAAATGAAAGATTCAAGGTTGCAATGGAAATTCCTAAAGTGCTGAACCCTTGATCAAATAGAAAACCATGGGCCAGAAATCTTGTTTAAGCTAGATCTTGAATTTAGTTCAAACATGGTTGCTTGTGAAACAATAATAACCCACATGCCTAGTCTTTATTCCCAGTTACAAACATTCTTGTATTTTCTTTTAAACCAGAATAATTGTGGATATGAATTCCCTGGATATGAAAGTTAGCTTGTTCTGGAATTATGCTTGTGAGCTCTATATAATGTTTCATGTACACTGTGATTCAGTCACCTAGCTATCTCATGATAGGATCAAACATGAACACTTAGTAAATAAACAAAGGATTGTGAGCTAAGAGAACTGCTGGAATGCTTGTTGTATTTAAAGTATGCAAGTTGGCACATGGTTTGTTTAAGCCCTGAGATCTTTGTGCAATAATGTGAATTATTTTATTGCAATGTGTCCCCGTGATTCCTTATGGCAGATGAGGCTAGGAAGAAATTTGGTAAATGCAAATCTCAGATTGATAAAGTAGGAACTAGTGTATTCCTTGATTGGTTGGACTGGAGCTATGATAGTTCTTGAACATTTCTATTTAAAATATAAGTTTGCGTAGTTGAATGTGTGTACAAAATTAGTTTTGAACACTGATCATAGCTGCACAAGGTATCATAAATAAGTCAGATAGATTGATCAAAGAAGCTCTGCCAATCTATACAAAATGTTTAGGTCTCACTTAATTACTTAATATCATGGAATTTTTGATGATGCTCATACCAGATCTTGTATCTGACCCTTGTTTGTTTATGGCAACTGGGGTGTCTCATTTAAAATGGGGCAGCCCTTAATGCTTTTTCAGGGAATGCTGGTTCTAAATAGGAAGTTGCTATGGCTAATGAGAATGATTGGATAAGCATGCTAAACTAGAGTTAGGTAAGAACTTAGAATGAAATATTTGCATGTAATCTGGGAAGTTTGATAGTTCTGTTTAGGTTGTTATGTAATAACCTTGAAAGTTTGGATTTATTCAGTTATTTTAAATGAATCTAGTGATGTATTAAGTAGGAAGAACTTGCAAGAAATATGTGTTATGTTGTTTCTGGTTTCTGGTTTGGTATATATTAAAGATATTGAAGTTAAACTGAATTGAAAATCTATTTGCTAAAGTTGTTTTTGATTTAGAGGAAAAAAAAAAAACTGGATTTTATAGGTATAATCACTTTATGATGGTTTTAGTTAATCCTGAATCTTTTCAAAAAAAAAAAAATAGATATATAAGAAATTATATTGGGAAAATCCAGAAAGAGTTATAACTGTTACATTTTCAAGTCTTGATGCTGATATATGTCCAAATGCAAGTAAAAGAATGGTTTCTTTAACCAAATAGTTAGACCACAGGTCAGGCCAAATGCACACTTCAAATAAATGGAGCAAGGAACCATTTGAACCCAGTTTTCTGGAAATTGAGCAGAAGCATAAACATGTACATGTATATCTGTGTACATGTTGATATTTGGGCAACAATATGAATATAAATTCCTAGAAAAGTAGTAGGAATGGGTTTTGAAAATAATAAAGCAAGAAATATTGTTTTGTATGTTAGATTATAGGCAAAATTTAAGTGTATATGTGTAGATAGGTAGGTATCAGGTTTTAAAACCATGCAGGAAAAAAAAAAGAAGACAAAAAAAAAAAAAATGGGGTTTGAACTGACCAGCATATCACTCGAACTCGTGACCTCTCATGTGTAAGTTAGGCGCGTTTCCATTACGCCTAGATGTTGCTTGTGTTCACTTATGATACACTTTCTTTTAGCTTGAGTTTGAATCTATGCATATTTTAACACAAACATCCATATTAAAAAGCTTTCTTCCACCGGATTATTACTTAATCATTCCTTAATTAGAATAACAGAGCAAAGTACATGTTTACAGTGGATTCTATGGTCAATAATCAGAATGTGAAAATAAATCTTTTATCAGGGAATTATCACATTTTAATAGATTTAAAAAGATTTCTACCTCCATATTATTATTATGCTCTGATTCTAGTAGGATATAACATAGATATCTTCATATATGTATGTTAGGAATGATTTAGATTTAAAACAATATTTTTATATTGAGAAAGATCCTGGATAATATGAGAATAGGTAAGGATGACCCTAGGTAGTCTTAGTTAAGTATGTAAAAAAAAAAAAAAATTTTTGCTTAAGAATTAGGGTCATTTCAGTAAAATTCATCAGCATAATCACTAACAGACTTCGTCCCTTGCCTCAGATTCTGCAATCTCTGGTACATAAGTGATTGGTAGTTGTAAGGTAAGAAAGTAGATCTCATCAACTTTTTCATCTTATCCCATGATTCTATCTTTGACTTCCCCATTCTCTCCCTGGTTAGTTTAGTTTGCTGCCACCACGCCAAAGCTCTCCCCCTCAACCTAGTAGCAACCAACTTCACCCTTCTATGCTCAGGAACCTCCTTGAAATCAAAGATCTCTTCAACATTAGAAATCCAATCGAGAAATTCTTCTGCAACCATCCCGCCTTTAAACTCCAGAATTTCCATCTTCATACACGATTCCCATCGACGATCATCTTCAACATCCCGATTAGAATTTCGAACTTGGTCTCGATCTCGATAATGAATACTAGCTCTATCACCTTCTTCAACAAAATCAAAAGTACGTCTACATCGATCTCGACCATTATCATCCCTTCGCTCATGCATGCTTCTTTGACTATGTCTCTCTTCATCTCTATATGTTTCATTATCAAATTCACGTTGACTTCGTCTCTCTTCATGTGCATAGTCATAATGATCTCTTCGCGATGAAATTGATGTTTCTCTTCTATCTCTACATGAATGTGGTGATACCCTCCTCGCTTCCGTAACCGATGGCGAAACTCTGTTTCCTCCATGGTTCGAGTTTGGTGATCTCCTCCTTTGATTCAAATCATTCATCAATTTCTCCAACTTACCAATGCCTTCATCAAATTTCTCATTAATACGTTGTTCCATAAGCTCGGCTTCTTCTCTACGATACAAAGCTTCAACGTTTTGATGACGATTAGCTCTCCTTGGTGGCATGATTGAAAACTTCACAAACTTCTACAATTCAAACACAAAACTCCAAAGTTTCAACAAGTTACGGTTCAACACTTAACTCGACAAGGCTTTAGCTCGGCAATGGTTCAACACGGCTCAACCTTGACTCGGCTATGACTTGCCTCGGTCCAACTTGTCTCGGTTACAAATTCAATGTAACGACCCGCCGCCTTGACCGCCTCTAGCCGGTAATTAAACCAACTAGAAACGTTCAAAATGACGGATTGTTATTTAGTTTATAGAATTTAAACAGAATCAGTCACAGAATCACAAAACAATAATATATTTTTCATAAATGAACTTTCTTTTATATACAATTATCAGAGTTAATACAATAAGTTACATTTTATACAGCGGAAACAAATTTTATTAAGTACAAGAAAAAATAATTTTCTGAAAAGCTTTAGTTGTGCTTTCCCCTCTCTCTCTAACTTCGCTGCGCGCAAACTCCAAGCTGTAAAAATACTCGGTCTGACCCGAGCGTTAATTGCAAAACACAAAAACACTCGAGTCAGGATTAATCTTTATTCAAGTAATTAAATTTGAAATGAACTGAAATAAATGGTTACAGTTATGGTGAACAAATAAATCAGTTAAATCCTATTATAGATTTTCACATTAGCGATTCCAAATTTTTATACACATGTGTGGCTGCAGTACACACGTGTACTCATACCCATGTGCACTGCCTCGCCAACCCACGTGCACGAGTCAGACAAATCACTGCAAGTATACAAGCATAACTCCAAAACAGACAAGGCAAGGCACTATGCAGTGCACAACAAATCCAAACAGCCCCAAATACAAAATCACTGCACATAACCAAAACAAGGACCACAAGAGCAGGCTGCAACCATGGAAGCAGAAGACCACAAATAAAGTGATTCAAAGTGGGCAACTCAGAAATATACCCAAGTGCAGACAGTAGCATGCACTAAAATACAACATATCAAACAGTCCCAAAATGGAAGCAACAGGTGAAACAAGTATGGCAGGGAATAAGGGGCAGGCAGCAACATGCACTTCTTGCAGGGGAAACAAGTACAGAGAGCAACAACAGGGAGCAACAATCAGTGCCAACAAGAAAACAACCCCACATGCAAATACATGGTCAAATTCTATTTAGAAAATCAAACAAAATTAAACATTTGAATTTAACATGAAATTCCATTTCACTGTGAAACTGATATGCAAAGCCCATGCTACACTGTCCAGCTTCAACAGATTCCATGCTTATGATTTTTAAGCTTAACAAACCTCATTTGTTTCAAATCCTAAGTTTAAAATGGTTTATATGCAGAAGTGTTAAATTTTCCCCTTTTTTTTTTCTGCTCTGCAACCAAAATACAGAGGAACAAGTCCATAAAAATTCCCAGTGCACATAAGTTTTACAGAACTACTTGTTTTAGAACTAGATAGCAAAGCACAGAGTTTCCTTAATCAAATACCAAATTTTTTTTAAAGAACAGTTGTTTCACATTTTTTTTCAAGAGCATGCAGATCCTAATGCATTCATATCTACAGATTAATTACCACTATCTACACATGCAAGAGAATCGTACCCAAGTGTATCCAAATGTACTACTTGTATTCAATCATGAAATGAAATTTATATGCAAAGGACAGAGGAAATGCAAACCCACATAGCAGTAAGGATGTTGCATGCAACTGAGATGAACAGAGGTGCCACAATGATTAGGGATATGGGATGCAGACAACAAAGAATGCTTACAGAGATGTTTACATGTTTTATGGTTACAGAGATGGTCAAACAAACATGCACATGAAAATTTATAGGCAAACAAAAATGGAATTGAAGACTGGGCAACATGAAGCATGCAATACTCAAGACATATCTTTATTACAAAAACAATTATGCACCTCAACTACTTAGTTAAACAAAACATTTTAGTAGCATCTGCACTTACCAATTTAACAACAAGATAACATAGCATCTGTTCTTATCAAAATTTTAAATTTTGAAAGAAATCAATAACATTTGTTCCTAACAGTTCAAACATAATTACTAGCATCTGTAAACATGAACATGCCCACAATGTTTTAATGTGGTTGGTATTTCATTCATGTGCAATTCTAGTCCTGTTACCCTGAGTTTCCAGAGAGTTTCAAATCATTTTGATTATTTAATTTGAACAACATCTTAAACTATGATTCCTGATTCTACAAATCATTTTTTTTGTGAACCTTGATAACACTAACAGATATTATATTATGTGTTAATGGTATTAGAACAGATTTTTATATGTGGGAAAGAAGATACAGAGACATCATGGTCCAGTTACTCAGAACACATCTGCATAATACAAACTGTTTCAGACATGCATTTCTTTATTAAAATCTGGATTCAAGTAGCATGCATGCAAAAATTCTGTGACAAGCACTAGTTTTTTTTCAGTTGCATTTCTCTGCTCTGCATCAAGATTCAGGTGAGTAACATTTTAACTAATGAAGTTTAAACATTTTAGAAGCTACAAGTATGGCAGTGAAACAACTCAAGAGATCAAAAATGCAACACTTGATTGAGCTACAGACAGGTTAGACTAAAGTTTGAACTAAGAACAGGCAAATAAATTAAACAGCAAACATCATGCATAACACACAAGCATACACAAGCATATTCACACATTTATATAGATATGCAGTACATAGATTTTTTTTTTTATATCAAGTTAACAGACACCAAACATCATCACAACAACAAAAGAAACTCAGGCATCTACATTTCCTTAGATTGGCAGACCCAAACCCCAATTTTGTTTCAGGCTAAACCAAAGATATTCAGTTGAATGCAAACTAAGAATTCTTTTTTTATGATTTTAAAAATCAAGTTGTTAGTCAAGTAATTTATTTATAAACTTAAATAAATAAATCTGAAACATTCAAACACTATTTACAGATATTTGCTCTGTTGCCTATTTTGTTTGTACAGAGGCATCACAGTTTATTCTTGTTTCACATTTTTTTCTTTAAGATTAGATAAGATTAAATTCTAACTTATATAACATACTATGCTTAAAAAAAAACTTAAACTCTAATATTAATTTTATCCTGAAGTCATGTTTTTGAACATAATAACAATCTGGAAACTAAAACAGGCAAACCAAGATTACTGTGCAACATGCATATAACAGAGTATACCCTTTAATTCAAGTATTGGTTTGAGAAATCAATATTTACTCTTGAATTAATGAAACTGGATGGTCTAATTTATACACACATGCAGTTGTTCTTCTATTATTAAGTTTTCAGAGAAAACATTACAGTTTCACTTATTCCTTTTATTCTTTTCCATTTTTAATAAAAATTAAAACTGTATATTTACTTTGTTTAAATCTTAACTTTAACAAAGATTTGGATCTAAGGTTATGATTTTGATCTGGATATACACTTGGAATGCTAGAACAAACAAGATCAAGCAAGACAAATTTCAACAGAAAACAAACATTCAGAAACATACATCTCACATGAAATTCCATCTCAATCATCCACTTCAATATGATTATCACAGGCATAAACTAAGCAACTAAAATTACTTAAATTTTTTTTTTTTTTTTTTTTGTTAAAAAAAAAGATGTTATTCACAGAAAACAAGATGCAGTATTTCATTTTGCAAATGGCCAGTGAAAGGGGTATATGTAGATTCACACAAATATTTTAAGCATCCAAATCATTTTGCTTTGATTCCTTTACAAGTTTAAAACAAAATCCATCTTGTTTTACTGAAACAAAATCCATTGAAACAAAAAGAGACAAAGGGAAAAGAAAAAGGATTTTTGACAGGTTTTCCTTAAGAAAACAGTTTTCTGAACAAGATCGGAGATGATCAACAACTATTTCCTATTCTCAAGCATTTTCTAACAACAACATACACATAAAGCAGTACAAATATTCATTTAACAAAGCCAAATCCAACACATGCAGCCACAAACATAACGAGCAAAGTTTGGATATAGCATCTGCTCTCATCAATTTAATTAAAAATTATAGTATCTGTGTTTATCAATTTAAAAATACAATTTATAACATCCATTCTCATCAGTTTAATTAAAATTTAAGTAGCTTCTGTTCTTAACAGTTTAAATAAAATTAAATTCAATAGTATTTGTCCTCATCAGTTTAAATAACAAATTAACAGAGCAATTCATAGCAAAAGAACAACCAACAACCAACATGCAGTGAGCCATCTGTTCTTATTGGTCTAGAATTCAATTTTAACCGAGCAACTGAAAACCACAAACCACCAAAACAAAGCATGCAATCAAGCATTCACTTCAAAACAAATCTAAAAACTTGCATGAAGATTAATCGTGAGGAGAAACTCACCATAACAAAGTCGAAGCAGCCGAAGGGAAATAAGCCAAGTTGAACGAAGGTCGAAGCCCAGATTAGATCGCATACCCTTGTTTTGAATCGCAAGAAGCAAAACCCTAGATTTGATTGCTAGCCCTAATTTGAAGACGAGCAAAAAATTGGAGAGGCCGCCATTTTGTTTCGTTATTTCGTTTAGGGTTTAGAAATGAAAATGGTAAAGTGAGATAAAGGGGAATCGGGTTAAAGATAAAGGCAGTAGTATTCAAACGTGGGCCGGTATAAATTTCAAAGCCCAAACCATAAACAAGTTTTCCTCTTATTTTTTTTTCTATTTATCTAAATCCAATTTGTTTTGTCTAATTATTTTCATTACTTTGTTTTGTAAATTTTTGTTTAAGTTATGTTGTTAAATTTTTTTTTTTTTTTTTTTTTACTAAGTGTATTTGTTTATTTTATTTTGTATTGATTTTTTTTTTATTTAAGCTAAAGAAAAGAATGTTATTAAAATTTTAACCATCAGTTTATTAATTTACATAAATAAAAATTCTTGTATCCAAATTATTTTCTTAAGTCATTAGTTTGAATTTCAATTACAAATTAAATATTCAATTTCAACTCCAAAGTCAAGTTTAAATTTTTCTTCAGCTTTGTATAGATTAAATTTTAAATATTTAATCACCAATTTCATTGTTATATCGGAAATTCAGTTTAAATTATCATTCAAATATTCAAAATTAATTAAATATTCACAATTTAAATTGTTCAAAATTTAGGATCGTTACAATCTCCCCTCCTTAAAAGAATTTCGTCCCGAAATTACAAGTAAGGAAAAATGATTGTTAAAATTTCACTAATATTTATATTTTACTCAATTTTATCAAGTTCAACACTTATTAAAGATGAATGAATATAGGATTCATTCTATTTGTTTTATCTCGCTAGCTTTGCTAATTAACTCTTTTGTTTATTATTTTCTACAATCAAGACACAAAAAAAAATCTTTACTAAAATTTTCAACTTACAAAACCCAAATTTTAAATTTGAAACACTACATTTAAGAAATTTTACATATTATAACTTTTCCAAAGCTGTGGACTTTCAAAACATTTCAAAAATCCTCTTCCTTAATTCATTAGGTTGGAATTTACATCACTTTAATTTCAGATAATTGATTTGCTATTTAAAGTTTGAAAATACTTGCTAACTCGAAATTTAACAAGTCTACTGTCGTTCTTAAAGACATTAGGCATACGCTGGCCAGGCGCAAGTCTAACAATCTCCAAGTACTAAATATACTTGCTTCAATTCCCAGTGAAAATACTTTAAAAATTCTTTTAAAAATGGATATGGAAAGCACATTCCCCCATGGATCACAGTTTACTCGGCGGTTCCGCTACTATCCCAGTAGAGTCGCTTGTAACTGTGGATATCTCATCCCTTGAATTACGCCATGGTTGTTGCCAAAGATCGCGGTTCACACGGCGGTTACGCTACTATCCCAGTAGAATCGCTCGTGACCGTAGGCATCTCGCCCCTCGAATTACGCTTTGGTTTGTAGATTGCAGTTTACACGGCGGTTACGCCACTATCCCAGTGGAATCGCTTGTAACTGTAGGCATCACGCCCCTCAAATTACGCTACCACCCGAGTGTAACTAGATCGCGGTATACTCGGCGGTTACGCCACTATCCCAGTGGAATCGCTTGTAACCATAGGCATCTCGCCCCTCGAATTACGCTAGCACACTATACCAGTCCAAAAGGACATTCCAACTAATGGAAATACAAAAGGTCATCCAACTAATGGAAATATAAATGGTCATCCAACTAATGGAAATATAAATGGTCATCCAACTAATGGAAATACTACGTAGCTACGATTTTTAAATGGATACTCATCTCGAGTTCCATCACCATCACACAGTCACACAGTATAAATGGAAGGTACCTTTCCATATCCTCAATTTTGGAAAACATAATATTATACATACATATATAATATTTCACTTCACACTTAGTACAACCCATGTACTTAAATAAGTTTTCCACAACAATTACTTTTCCAAACTAATTGGTTTTCGAATTTATCGTATTCACACATATACGTTATGAAAACCACAACATTTCATACCCATAACAAATAGAGGTTTCACAAATTTCCATTTCATTATCCATTTAAAATTTTCCTCTAAGTCGATTTGGAATTTTAAGGTTATATCAAACCTAATACACATTCACAATCCAATTTATTATCGACTTCACACACTCGATTTGGATTTCACGCTACATCGTCAATTCTCAACACATAATTGATGTCTATCGATATATAACCTCTGAGCTCGTACGTCTCAGAGAAGGGTGTTAAGCTAAGAGAATAAATTCCCCGCCACCAACAGATATATATTTAATAGAAATCAACTGATATGTCGTCAATTCACGACGTTAGACATACAATCCAAATCATCCATTTAAAATTCAAAGTTCAACTTACTTTGTTTTGGGTGACAAAGTTAAACTCAATTTAACTCAAAATTCAATCACTTTGAAAATTTCCAAATTGAACTAATTGTTCAAATTTCCCAAAAATAATATCTTTACAAGATATAAAAAATTTCACACTTAGCCATTTGAAACAAATTCAAATCATTTTGCACCTTTTAATCTTTGAAAACAAATTTCAAAGCAATTTCCTTAAATGGAAACATTTCCAAATATTTATCCATTTTAAACTTCAAATGGTTCACTTAAATTAATCAAATAAATCCTTACCGATTTATTTTAAACTTACGTTCCAAATCCGTAAATTTATTTCCACATTTCAAAAATAAATCAATATTTATTTTTAACAAATTCCCCTTTTCTTTTATAAATTCCATAGTGAATTTACATTTCCAAAGTATCTATGAATATACGATTTCAAATCGATTTCACAAATTCATTTTCAATTTATCTTCAAAAGATAAAATTTCAAACCATTCATTTCATATAGGGAAACATACCCATACTTATTCAATAATAAGTAATTTACAAATCCACTTATTTTCAACACTTTGAAAATATTCAATATACTTCAAACCAAAATCAAGTATATATTCATTCTTAAAAAAAACCATTCTTTTAAACACATTTTATTTGAGTCAAAACGAATGTTGCGTAAAACATCGTTACGACGACTCAAAACCACTAGTATAAGGATTCAAATTTAAAAATAGATATGTAAATCCCAATACTAAACAAAATCATTTCCCTTTTGAAATTATTTACTATAACAACAAATGTTATAATCTACCATTTCCATTTTTCCACTCGAAAACGTCTATTTCAACAACAAGTGTTGAAATCTATTCTTTCGATTCTTAACACATTTCAAAATGAATTATCTTCATTTACATAATGTTTCTTCCCAAAAACATTCCCATTTAAGTTTTCAACTTCAACTTAATTCATGGTTTGAATTCCACATACACTTCAAAAATATTGGTTTTAAACCGATTTCAAATTCCCAATACTAAGTTTTCCACTCAACTTAATTCCATGCCCGTTCAAATTCAAATGCATCATTGAATCTATTTAAATCTATTTCGAATTTTCATTAGATTCATATCTCTTTTGATATTTTATTCACCGTTCAAAAACCATAGATATAATTCCTTTAATAAGTTACAACAATTTACTTATCAAAATAAGTCGTTTGCGGATTTTACAAACATCTCTAGAAATTCCATTTCTATTTATAAAACTTCGTTTTATAATCTCCTTTATTAATTTGATTCAATTCAGCTCATATAACTTAGTTATATACCCAAAATTTCATATTATAAGTTAAATACTTATAATCCATTTATTCACTAAATCGTTCTTCACAACATTTGAAATCAATTTTTCAAAAGAATTCAAAATTAAATTTCCAAGTTATAGTTCAATAATCCGCTTGGTTATAATCAAATTGACATATCATTTTATTTTCCAATTACTACTTTGGAGATATTCAAAATATTTGATTTAAGTCAATCTAAACCAATTCATTAATCCACTTGACTTACATTTCATTTTCCATAACTCTCAAAAATTCGATAATGAGTTTCTGAACGATCGAAACTCAAGTCTAACGAGACCTCACCGAAGAGAAACGGTCGCAAACCTAAATTTAGAGAGGGGAATTTCCAAAAATAATTCTAATTTTCAAAATACCTTTTATTTTAAAGAAAACAATTTTAAACTTCTTTAGATTTGAAAACACTTCATTTAAAGTGATTCTAGTAACTATTCATATTAAACGCCATAAACTAAGCTTTGTGCAAACCAAAGCTCTGATACCACTTTGTAACGACCCGCCGCCTTGACCGCCTCTAGCCGGTAATTAAACCAACTAGAAACGTTCAAAATGACGGATTGTTATTTAGTTTATAGAATTTAAACAGAATCAGTCACAGAATCACAAAACAATAATATATTTTTCATAAATGAACTTTCTTTTATATACAATTATCAGAGTTAATACAATAAGTTACATTTTATACAGCGGAAACAAATTTTATTAAGTACAAGAAAAAATAATTTTCTGAAAAGCTTTAGTTGTGCTTTCCCCTCTCTCTCTAACTTCGCTGCGCGCAAACTCCAAGCTGTAAAAATACTCGGTCTGACCCGAGCGTTAATTGCAAAACACAAAAACACTCGAGTCAGGATTAATCTTTATTCAAGTAATTAAATTTGAAATGAACTGAAATAAATGGTTACAGTTATGGTGAACAAATAAATCAGTTAAATCCTATTATAGATTTTCACATTAGCGATTCCAAATTTTTATACACATGTGTGGCTGCAGTACACACGTGTACTCATACCCATGTGCACTGCCTCGCCAACCCACGTGCACGAGTCAGACAAATCACTGCAAGTATACAAGCATAACTCCAAAACAGACAAGGCAAGGCACTATGCAGTGCACAACAAATCCAAACAGCCCCAAATACAAAATCACTGCACATAACCAAAACAAGGACCACAAGAGCAGGCTGCAACCATGGAAGCAGAAGACCACAAATAAAGTGATTCAAAGTGGGCAACTCAGAAATATACCCAAGTGCAGACAGTAGCATGCACTAAAATACAACATATCAAACAGTCCCAAAATGGAAGCAACAGGTGAAACAAGTATGGCAGGGAATAAGGGGCAGGCAGCAACATGCACTTCTTGCAGGGGAAACAAGTACAGAGAGCAACAACAGGGAGCAACAATCAGTGCCAACAAGAAAACAACCCCACATGCAAATACATGGTCAAATTCTATTTAGAAAATCAAACAAAATTAAACATTTGAATTTAACATGAAATTCCATTTCACTGTGAAACTGATATGCAAAGCCCATGCTACACTGTCCAGCTTCAACAGATTCCATGCTTATGATTTTTAAGCTTAACAAACCTCATTTGTTTCAAATCCTAAGTTTAAAATGGTTTATATGCAGAAGTGTTAAATTTTCCCCTTTTTTTTTTCTGCTCTGCAACCAAAATACAGAGGAACAAGTCCATAAAAATTCCCAGTGCACATAAGTTTTACAGAACTACTTGTTTTAGAACTAGATAGCAAAGCACAGAGTTTCCTTAATCAAATACCAAATTTTTTTTAAAGAACAGTTGTTTCACATTTTTTTTCAAGAGCATGCAGATCCTAATGCATTCATATCTACAGATTAATTACCACTATCTACACATGCAAGAGAATCGTACCCAAGTGTATCCAAATGTACTACTTGTATTCAATCATGAAATGAAATTTATATGCAAAGGACAGAGGAAATGCAAACCCACATAGCAGTAAGGATGTTGCATGCAACTGAGATGAACAGAGGTGCCACAATGATTAGGGATATGGGATGCAGACAACAAAGAATGCTTACAGAGATGTTTACATGTTTTATGGTTACAGAGATGGTCAAACAAACATGCACATGAAAATTTATAGGCAAACAAAAATGGAATTGAAGACTGGGCAACATGAAGCATGCAATACTCAAGACATATCTTTATTACAAAAACAATTATGCACCTCAACTACTTAGTTAAACAAAACATTTTAGTAGCATCTGCACTTACCAATTTAACAACAAGATAACATAGCATCTGTTCTTATCAAAATTTTAAATTTTGAAAGAAATCAATAACATTTGTTCCTAACAGTTCAAACATAATTACTAGCATCTGTAAACATGAACATGCCCACAATGTTTTAATGTGGTTGGTATTTCATTCATGTGCAATTCTAGTCCTGTTACCCTGAGTTTCCAGAGAGTTTCAAATCATTTTGATTATTTAATTTGAACAACATCTTAAACTATGATTCCTGATTCTACAAATCATTTTTTTTGTGAACCTTGATAACACTAACAGATATTATATTATGTGTTAATGGTATTAGAACAGATTTTTATATGTGGGAAAGAAGATACAGAGACATCATGGTCCAGTTACTCAGAACACATCTGCATAATACAAACTGTTTCAGACATGCATTTCTTTATTAAAATCTGGATTCAAGTAGCATGCATGCAAAAATTCTGTGACAAGCACTAGTTTTTTTTCAGTTGCATTTCTCTGCTCTGCATCAAGATTCAGGTGAGTAACATTTTAACTAATGAAGTTTAAACATTTTAGAAGCTACAAGTATGGCAGTGAAACAACTCAAGAGATCAAAAATGCAACACTTGATTGAGCTACAGACAGGTTAGACTAAAGTTTGAACTAAGAACAGGCAAATAAATTAAACAGCAAACATCATGCATAACACACAAGCATACACAAGCATATTCACACATTTATATAGATATGCAGTACATAGATTTTTTTTTTTATATCAAGTTAACAGACACCAAACATCATCACAACAACAAAAGAAACTCAGGCATCTACATTTCCTTAGATTGGCAGACCCAAACCCCAATTTTGTTTCAGGCTAAACCAAAGATATTCAGTTGAATGCAAACTAAGAATTCTTTTTTTATGATTTTAAAAATCAAGTTGTTAGTCAAGTAATTTATTTATAAACTTAAATAAATAAATCTGAAACATTCAAACACTATTTACAGATATTTGCTCTGTTGCCTATTTTGTTTGTACAGAGGCATCACAGTTTATTCTTGTTTCACATTTTTTTCTTTAAGATTAGATAAGATTAAATTCTAACTTATATAACATACTATGCTTAAAAAAAAACTTAAACTCTAATATTAATTTTATCCTGAAGTCATGTTTTTGAACATAATAACAATCTGGAAACTAAAACAGGCAAACCAAGATTACTGTGCAACATGCATATAACAGAGTATACCCTTTAATTCAAGTATTGGTTTGAGAAATCAATATTTACTCTTGAATTAATGAAACTGGATGGTCTAATTTATACACACATGCAGTTGTTCTTCTATTATTAAGTTTTCAGAGAAAACATTACAGTTTCACTTATTCCTTTTATTCTTTTCCATTTTTAATAAAAATTAAAACTGTATATTTACTTTGTTTAAATCTTAACTTTAACAAAGATTTGGATCTAAGGTTATGATTTTGATCTGGATATACACTTGGAATGCTAGAACAAACAAGATCAAGCAAGACAAATTTCAACAGAAAACAAACATTCAGAAACATACATCTCACATGAAATTCCATCTCAATCATCCACTTCAATATGATTATCACAGGCATAAACTAAGCAACTAAAATTACTTAAATTTTTTTTTTTTTTTTTTTTGTTAAAAAAAAAGATGTTATTCACAGAAAACAAGATGCAGTATTTCATTTTGCAAATGGCCAGTGAAAGGGGTATATGTAGATTCACACAAATATTTTAAGCATCCAAATCATTTTGCTTTGATTCCTTTACAAGTTTAAAACAAAATCCATCTTGTTTTACTGAAACAAAATCCATTGAAACAAAAAGAGACAAAGGGAAAAGAAAAAGGATTTTTGACAGGTTTTCCTTAAGAAAACAGTTTTCTGAACAAGATCGGAGATGATCAACAACTATTTCCTATTCTCAAGCATTTTCTAACAACAACATACACATAAAGCAGTACAAATATTCATTTAACAAAGCCAAATCCAACACATGCAGCCACAAACATAACGAGCAAAGTTTGGATATAGCATCTGCTCTCATCAATTTAATTAAAAATTATAGTATCTGTGTTTATCAATTTAAAAATACAATTTATAACATCCATTCTCATCAGTTTAATTAAAATTTAAGTAGCTTCTGTTCTTAACAGTTTAAATAAAATTAAATTCAATAGTATTTGTCCTCATCAGTTTAAATAACAAATTAACAGAGCAATTCATAGCAAAAGAACAACCAACAACCAACATGCAGTGAGCCATCTGTTCTTATTGGTCTAGAATTCAATTTTAACCGAGCAACTGAAAACCACAAACCACCAAAACAAAGCATGCAATCAAGCATTCACTTCAAAACAAATCTAAAAACTTGCATGAAGATTAATCGTGAGGAGAAACTCACCATAACAAAGTCGAAGCAGCCGAAGGGAAATAAGCCAAGTTGAACGAAGGTCGAAGCCCAGATTAGATCGCATACCCTTGTTTTGAATCGCAAGAAGCAAAACCCTAGATTTGATTGCTAGCCCTAATTTGAAGACGAGCAAAAAATTGGAGAGGCCGCCATTTTGTTTCGTTATTTCGTTTAGGGTTTAGAAATGAAAATGGTAAAGTGAGATAAAGGGGAATCGGGTTAAAGATAAAGGCAGTAGTATTCAAACGTGGGCCGGTATAAATTTCAAAGCCCAAACCATAAACAAGTTTTCCTCTTATTTTTTTTTCTATTTATCTAAATCCAATTTGTTTTGTCTAATTATTTTCATTACTTTGTTTTGTAAATTTTTGTTTAAGTTATGTTGTTAAATTTTTTTTTTTTTTTTTTTTTACTAAGTGTATTTGTTTATTTTATTTTGTATTGATTTTTTTTTTATTTAAGCTAAAGAAAAGAATGTTATTAAAATTTTAACCATCAGTTTATTAATTTACATAAATAAAAATTCTTGTATCCAAATTATTTTCTTAAGTCATTAGTTTGAATTTCAATTACAAATTAAATATTCAATTTCAACTCCAAAGTCAAGTTTAAATTTTTCTTCAGCTTTGTATAGATTAAATTTTAAATATTTAATCACCAATTTCATTGTTATATCGGAAATTCAGTTTAAATTATCATTCAAATATTCAAAATTAATTAAATATTCACAATTTAAATTGTTCAAAATTTAGGATCGTTACATTCAAGCACTTCAAACCTTGGCGCGCAAAAACCCAAGATAGATCTCAACAATTTCCAACTCCTCGATCCAAAATGAAATGAATCAAACACTCTAATGTTGTTACAAATTCAACAAGAACACAATGAACTCCTTCAAACTTCAAAAACTTCAAAAACTTCAAAAACTTGGCTCCAAGAATCAACTTAGCTATGATTGGCTAAGTATGGCTCTGATACCAATAAATGACGCAGCGGATAATTCGAACAAAACTTCAATCGATGAAATGTAGCAATCAGTGAGTTGAAGATACCAAAATGCCCAAGTTCGTTGATCCAAAGATACCGAACTCTAGCTATCTCAAACACGTTGATAGCGCACTATACCGTGTTTAAAGATCTACGATTCTTCGCACGTTGATCTAGCGCACTAGATTCCGTGAATCGGCTTCTACGATCGTTGAATCGAGCGCACTCGATTAACCGAAAGAGGAGATAGGAGATTACACTCAACTACCAATTGGTATGAAAGCACAAAGCTAACAAAAGAGAATTTTATTCCAAAAATCAACCTCCAAAAATTACAACTCACGCCCCTATTTATAGAGTTTACAACTGGCCCTTAGGTCGTGACCGACTCATATCTCATGACTCATCTAAGTCGTTGCCGACTCATCTAAGTCGCTGCCGACTCAACAGACGCTACATACTGCCATTACAACACTTCATACGCAACCGACTCAAGCAGGGCACGACTCACGACTTACTACCTCAACCACAACTCACCCGACTCAACACGTTACGACTCACAGACAATACAAACGACTCAAACACGACCGACTCATATAGTACATACATGACCCAACTTATGTCGTAAACGACTCACGACTCATCAAACACACAAGGTACACGACTCAACAAGCCAAGCGACTCAGCCGACTCAACTCCTTGCCGTCCTAACTCCCTCCGACTCAAGGCCTTCACTAGCTGGGGCTTTCCCTTGCTTCATGCTAAGTCGTAGACGACTCATGTAGATATCATTAGGTCGGTACATCTTCTCCTGAGCTTGGTTAAGTCACAAACGACTTATGGATAGACCGTTGAGTCGTGGACGACTCAACTCCGATGCCTTGTTATCTCGGCCTGATTTCTCCCGTGGTTTGTTAGGTCGTGGACCTCCTTCCCTAGCTCGGAAACGACTCAAACCTTCATTGAGTCGTGGACGAGTCATCACACTACACCACAAACTCGTGTTTTCAGGAATTAAAGTTTGCACAACTTCTTCTCTGGCCTTAGCTGCATCAATATGTGATGGGGAATCCGATCAGGATTGTGGATATCCGGATTGCAAGGACTTCTTTGAAAGTGCCTTCGGTTCTGTTCGAGCCCGGAACAGACTTGTATGGATAGTCTGTTTGACATTACAAATTGAGATATAAAGCCGATTTCTTTCAAATATATTTCTGTTGGTGGCGGAGAATTTATTCTCTTAGCTTAACACCCTTCTCTGAGACGTACGAGCTCAGAGGTTATATAGTTGAAGGTTATCAGCAATATATTCCCAATTTGGTAATGTGACATGCTGAGTGTTGCTGTGGAATGATCATTGTGTTGATCATTTGGATAGGATCATTTATTTGATCGTCTATCTTGGTGATCATTTCTATGATCATTTGTTGACCCAAAGCACGGCTTTTGTATAAAGTGTGTTTTTGTGGATGTGACTTCGTCGGACCTCACACCCCGAAATGGTCAAAACAGGAAAGATGCGGCAAGGTTATTGGGGGTAGCAACCCTTAGGGTATGTACATTTCCTTCTGGATAGAAGTGGTATCATGGTATGGAGCCCAGATACTTAACTTATGTGGATATCGCAGATATATATATATGATTTTGTGATTTGTTGCTGGGGCCCCGGTTAAAGGTTGGTTACGACCGGGAGATGGCATACTCGTGTCAGTAGTTACCCAGTTAGGGGTAACCCGGCCTTGTGTTGGCAGAGATCCGGTTTGGTTTTCGGGGACGTCCTTCCAGAGGCGTTCTCATGTGGAAATGGGAAGTTCCTTGGCCTGACCATTTGTTGGAAATCCAATAAAACAATACGAAACCCTGTACGGCTTTAGTTGTAGAACCTGCCATGCAGCGTGGCGGTAACCTGCCACAAAACATGGTAGCTATAGTAGGCATAGTTCGAAATGTCTATGTTGGCTAAGATTAATATTCTACTTTCGAAATGATTTACTTCACTATGCACTAGTAATAATATCAAAGAATTTTTTCTCGTACCAAGCATATTTAACTATCATAAGGAGAAATCTCCTCCAATTCTGCGTTTGCATTGTGTGTGTGGCGGGAGGTCTTATGGTAGTTCCATTTTTAAAAAGCATTCCGAAAATTCTTTTATAAATCTTGTTTGTTTAAATACAACTGTGTTTTTTTTTTTTGTTTACTCATACCAGTCCATGACTGATCCGGAGTTTATTGTTTTCTTTCCTAAACTCTGGGTGCCCATTATTTCCACACGGGCAGCCTAGTAGCAGGTTTCTATATTTTGGAGTAGCAGTATTTTGGAGCTTTTATCTTGGAGGTATCTTTGGAGCTATTGGAGATTTCAGGTATTAGATTTTGGGAGTTCGTTATCATCTCTCTCATTTGAGGATTTTTGGATATATGTTCACTGTTATATTCTCATGATGTTGTATTTAGAGATTGTGGTATATGTATTATGTACTCTGTTGTAGTATGGATTTATGTTGATGTTGTAACAGTGATGTTATTTATGATATTGATTCTGTTCCGCTGTTTTATATTCATCTAATTGTTGTTATAAGCTCCGGCGATGCGAATTTGATGTCGTTTATTGGACATCGAGTTTGGGTCGTCACAAATTGGTATCAAAGCTGTTGGTTGAGTAAGAACTTTAGCTACGGAGTATAACACATTAGATGGCTCATTAGAGATGGGGTGAAGTATACCCTAGAATGAGTATAATCAAAATTGAAACTTTAAAAATTTTCTTAGTCTATTTCTTTTTACTACTGATATTCCTTAAGATATTTCGTCTGCATATCTGAATCAATTTTCTTACTAATCTCAGATAGTGAAAATGAGTGGACGCAGAGGAAGAATTAGGGGTCAAGGCAATGCTGCAGCACCAAATCAAATTCCCGCAGCCGCAGAAGCAGTAATAGAAATTCAGCAGCAGCCGGACTTGGCTGAATTATATAAGAAGTTTGAAAAGCTTGGTGGAAAACCATTCATTGGCAAGGAGTCGATTATTGACGCTCAAGCTTGGGTAAGATCGTGTGAAAAGATTTTTAAAGGGCTAAAATTGCAGGATGAGCAGAAAAGACTTATAGCTTCTTGGCAACTCCAAGGAGAAGCTTCAGCTTGGTGGGAAACCATCATTGTAGATGAACCCGAGGAAGAATTCACTTGGGATCGTTTCAAGGAAGTGTTTGAGAAACGTTACATGCCATCGGTGGGAGTTTCTAGAATGTATCAGGAATTTCTGGATTTGAAACAAGGAAGTTTGTGGTTTGAAGAATACTTGAATAAATTCAGTGAACTATCTCGGTTTGGTCCGGAATTGCTAAATACACCTCTGAAGAAAAACGAAAGGTTTATCCGTGGTATGAACCAGAAATATCATGGAAGAATGACGGGTCATGTTAAAGAATCTTTCTCAGATTTAGTAGATATGGGTTACAGGTACGCTACTCTTGATATACAAGAAGCAACTATGGAAAAAGGAAATTCAGGTAGTCAGAATTATAAAAAGCGAAAATTCGGAGGCAAGAAACCTTGGCAAGGCAATGAGAAGAAGAGGAACACTCAAGGAAGAGCAACAGAAAATGTCACTTGTTACAACTGCAAAGAGAAAGGCCACTATTCAAATGACTGCCCAAAACCGAAGAAACCAGCTAGAGAATGTTACAATTGTCATAAACCGGGACATTTAGTTAAAGATTGCCCAGTGATGAAGCCAGCGCAAGTGGCAAAGGTTTACACGATAAAGGAGGACCCCTCATCTTCAAAAGCTGACAAAGGGAAAGGTGTTTTGGAAGGTAACCTTACTATTAATAATAGAACTGTTAGAGCTTTATTTGATACAGGAGCTTCACATAGCTTTATCTCCCAACAAACCGTAAATGAATTAGGACTTGAAACTAAATTTGCTGACGATATTATTTGCGTGAAAAATCCGGTTGGAGGTCCCGCAAATCTTTGTTCATATTGTAAGAGAGTTCCTATTTCATATGCTAGCTATAAATTTCCTATCAACCTTTATGTCCTCGAATTTGATGAATTTGAAATCTTACTCGGTATGAACTGGTTAACGAGATACGATGCTATATTGGAGTGTAGTAATCGGACAGTTTTAATCAAAACATGTTTTGGAAATTTTATTGAAATCTCTTGTGAGAATCCTAGTCCAAGGAGCGACAGATTGATATATACTTTGGGATGTCTTGAACCCACTTTGCAGTCTATACCTGTTGTTCGGGATTTTTCCGACGTATTTGAAGAAGTGAAATCTTTACCTCCTCATCGAGAAATAGAATTCCGAATCGATCTTGTACCTAATACTCGTCCTGTTGTTCACGCAAGTCGCAGGATGGCACCCAGGGAAAAGATTGAATTGGTTCATCAAACTAATGAGCTACTAGCAAAAGGATTAATTCGACCCAGTGTTTCTGAATGGGGTTCAGCCGTCGTATTTGTTGCCAAATCAGACGGATCTTTGAGATTGTGTGTAGATTACCGCGATCTAAATAAACAAACTCTCAAGAATAAATTTCCACTGCCCAGGATTGATGATTTATTTGATCAATTGCATGGCGCTCGTTTCTTTTCAAAAATGGATCTAGCTCAGGGATTCCATCAATTACGAATCGCCGAAGATTGTGTACATCTGACTGCTTTCAGGGATCCTAATATGTTTTATGAATGGTTAGTTATGCCTTTCGGGCTAACCAATGCTCCAGCATACTTCGTAGATCTTATGACTCGTGTGTTTCGAGAAGTTTTGAATAAATTTGTGCTTGTATTCATTGATGACATCTTAATTTTCTCCAAAACTGAAGATGAGCATGCCGAGCATCTTAGAATTGTCTTAGAAATTTTAAGGAGAAATGTTCTATATGCAAAATTTTCCAAATGCCATTTCTGGGTCAATGAAGTAAAATTCCTTGGCCATATTGTTAATGAAGAAGGAATTTCAGTAGATCCTAGCAAAATTTCCGCTATTCTTGATTGGAAACAACCCACTACTCCAAGAGAAGTTCGAAGCTTTTTGGGTTTAGCAGGCTATTGTCGGAAATTCATTCAAGATTTTTCTAAGTTAGCTAGTCCACTGACTAAGTTAACAATGAAAAATGCAAAATTCATTTGGACTTCAAGATGTGAGGAAGTTTTTCAAGGGTTGAAAAAGAGATTGACCACTGCTCCTGTTCTCACTATAGTTAATGGGAACCAAGGCTTATCTGTCTATACTGATGCATGTGGTGAAGGGGTAGGTGCAGTATTAATGCAAAATGGAAAGGTGGTTGCCTACGCAAGTAGACAATTACGTCCGCATGAGAAGAACTACCCAACGCACGATTTGGAACTTTTGGCTGTTGTTTTCGCTTTGAAAATATGGCGACATTATCTTCTGGGTAAGAATCTTTTCAGCTTTCCTAACGATTTATGAAACTAACTTGATTAAAGAAATATACCTAATAAACTCTCTTTATTTTAGGTGAAAAATTCGAATTATTCACCGATCATAAAAACTTGAAATATCTTTTCACCCAGAAGGATCTGAATCTGCGACAACAACGTTGGTTGGAATTTCTAGCATCATATGACCTAGATATCCAATATACGCCGGGAAAAGCCAATGTGGTTGCCGATGCTTTAAGTAGGAAACATGCTGTTCTCGCATATCTTGTTATCACTCCTACTCTCCTTGAGAAGATCTCAAAACAGCAGAAAGAAGATGAGTTTCTTCGAGGAATCCATAAAAGAATATGCCAGGGCGAAGACACTACTTTTGAAATAGATAATAGAGAAGTTATAAGGATGAAGGGCAGAATTTGTGTCCCTGACATTCCAGAATTGAAACGAGAAGTATTGGACGTATGCCACAAGTCCAAATTCAGCATCCATCCCGGAGTCAACAAAATGTATCGAGATGTTAAAAGAACATTCTGGTGGAAAACGATGAAGAGAGACATATCTATTTATGTGATTCGTTGTGCTACTTGTCAGCAGATCAAGAGCGACCAAAGGAAAGTGGCCGGTTTACTTCAACCTTTAGAAGTACCGAAATGGAAGTGGGATCGGGTATCAATGGATTTCATTGATGGATTGCCTCGTACCAAGAAAGGCAATGTAGAGATTTGGGTTATTATGGATCGTCTAACCAAAAATGCTCATTTCATTCCAGTTAAATCTACTCGGACTGCGGCAAGCTTGGCAGGTATATATATAAAGGAAATTGTTCGCCTCCATGGTATTCCCAGTAGTATAGTGAGTGATCGTGACCCGATCTTCACTAGTAGATTTTGGGAAGCATTTCAGGATGCATTGGGAACGAAATTAAATTTCAGTACTGCTTATCATCCGCAATCTGATGGACAGACTGAGAGAGTTAACCGAATTTTAGAAGACCTATTGCGTGCTTGTGTTCATGATTTTGGTGGTTCTTGGGAGGACCATTTGCATCTGGCTGAATTCTCTTATAATAACAGTTATCAGGCCAGTTTAGAAATGGCTCCTTTCGAAGCTTTATATGGTCGTCCGTGTCGATCACCTACATGCTGGATCGAATCAGGTGACAGACTTGTTCTTGGACCGGATATGATAAAAGAGGCCACTGAGAAGGTAAATTTTATTCGAAAGAAGTTATTAACTGCCCAAAGCCGACAGAAGAGCTACTATGACCGTCGAAGGAGAAATTTGGAATTTCAAGTTGGAGATTCTGTATTTCTAAAAGTATCTCCGATGCGGGGTGTGTTGAGATTCGGGAAAACTGGAAAGTTGGCACCGCGTTATATTGGTCCTTTTCCTATTATGGAAAGGATTGGTTCTCTAGCATATAGAGTGCAGTTACCCAGCTGGTTATCTGGCGTACATGATGTGTTCCATATTTCTAATCTTCGGAAATATGTGCACGATCCAGATGATATTATTGAAGAAGCTGCTCAACAGGATCTTGAAATCACTCCCAACTTGGCAGTTAGAAGGGAACCGATGAAAATAATTGATCGTGATGAGAAGCGATTGAGGAACAAAATTGTGAAATTGGTCAAAGTTAAATGGAGTGGCGATCCAAAGGACTGTACTTGGGAGACTGAAGAGAATATGAAGAAATCATATCCCAAATGCAGAATTGACATCTCGACTTAAAACTGTAAGTCATTTCCTTGTTTCCGAATTCGTATATTATTTGTTTACGTTTCTCTCTCTTTCAATTTCGAGGACGAAATATTCTTAAGGAGGGGATATTGTAACATCCCGAAAATTTTGAATTTAAAATTTAGTAATATATTTGAAATTTTTTGAAATTTAAATGGAAAAGTTATAAAGAAATAAAATATGAACAAAGTTTAGTGTTTTTAGTTAAAACTTTTAATAGAATTTAAAATTGTTAAAGTAAGTTATGATAAATTTATAAAAATTCAAATCACATAATTATAATCTAACAAGTAAACATTCAAACAAAAAAACAAATAAACCTATGAATAAATAAACAAATAAACAAATAATCTAACATTTAAGCAATATAAACATATAAACAAATCAAACAATAGACTAACCTAGAACTCTCTCCCCAGCAAAAGAAGAAGCAAATAATAATCCAATGTAAACATAAAGTGCTGAAAGTATGCAATGGAGTGAATAAACATTTCACAACATAATTCATTTAATGCATTGCATGTACACAATCTTTTCATCACACACTAACATTTATTAACAAGCATGGTTTAGTTTTTCTTTTACTTCAACTTGTACTTGCTTATGCTTTACCCTGTACAAAGCCACTATGTAAATAATGCTTCAGTACTTTGCTTAAAAACCTGCCTACCTCCTTATATACATGGCAATTGCCTTAGTTATCTCGTTCAAACAAACTTTTGCAAAGATCAGAAAAGGAAATAAACAGAAATAAAAGCCAACATCATTTTTATTCAAGCTTGAAAGAAAATTTACTGAGGAAAAAAAAAAGGAAAAAAAAAAGAAAGAAGAAGAAGTTAAACTGCAGACTTCCAAAACCAGAGTGCTTTCTGTTTCAAAACAAATTTCTGGTGAGTAACATCAACTTTAAGGCTTTAAGTTAACTGTAAAGATGATTCTTGTTTCATGGCATAGTATATGCTTATCTTTGAATATAGTTGGTAAATATGTATATAAATATACAGGCTACCCTGTATATTCTTCTTCTCTGTTATGGGTTACAGGGTAGACTTGCATTCAAACTCCAGTAGTTTTCATCTAAATCATAGTAAAGCTTCAGTTTTAAAAGCAAACAAGATAATGGAAAGAAAATATGGTTATTAAAAAAACAGATTTAAACCTCAAGTCTGTAAGGTATTATCACTAAAGTTGTTTACAGGAAATCAAAGGAAGATGTGATAAATTCAAGTATTATAAAAAGCTAATCCAAGTTAATAGCTTAAATCCTTACTGTAAATCATGATTTCTAAAACAAAAGTGAAGAATTTTAGTTTAGTATTCAAAGGGAAATTTGCATTTGAATAAAAATTGAATTTCTACCAATTTCTTGTAAGTGAATCAATTTAAATTGCTGAAATTTGAGTTGAGGCAAGCCTAACCATTCTTGATATTGGGAAAAATACAAATTTATTTTTCCATTGCATGAATTGGGAATACGAGATCGTTTTAGGGTTTTTCTTCCAGTTTTGAACGCGCTTAGAAAAAAGAGGATTTCGCCCTTTTGAGTTGACCGAGCTTCACGATGACTTGAGGAAGGGTAGCTAGGGGTGTTATCGATCCATGGACGGAGTCGCTGGGTTTCTGGCGGCGTCAGGCGTTGGGGCGAGGCAATTGTTCAGGGGTTGTTCATTCAAGCTTTTGGGTTCGAGAACGAGATTTTGAATTTTTGATGGGTTCGAACTTGTGAGTGTTTGAGAGGCATGAGCACGTCGTTGATGACGTGTGGACGACCAGAAGCTCGACCAGAGGAGGCGATTCCAGTTGTGCACGTATACGTGCACAAGTTGATGATCAGAAAGGTTATAGCCTGAAGCATTTCAGGTTGGGTTTTCTTAGGGGTTGTACTCGAAGCACGACTCGAGGAAAACTGGGGAGAAACCGAAGGGAGACTCGGGGGGGTTTCAGCGTTGGATCGTGTAGAAATTTGGACTTAAACAAATTTTGAAATTTTTTGTTTACACGGGTAGCATGGGGTTGAAACTCGAAGCAAGAAGTATTTGAGCTCGGGCGTGACTCAGGGGAAGCCTCGGGTTGACCACCTGAACGATATTTCCAGTATGACAATTTGTGGACAATTTAAGTTTAAACTATTTTTATAAGCATTCTTTATGAAATGATGATTGTTAATGAAATGTGATGTTAAATTAAACAATGATTAAATAATTTATGATTTATAATTACTTTGTAATTTATAATAATAAATAAATAAAAGCAATTAAAAATTAAAGTTGTAAATTAAGAATCGTTAATTTGATAATTGAAGTTGATTGATTCAAAATTGATAGTTACATTAAAATAATTTATTAAGGAATAATAACTTAATATATTCAATTGAGATCTAATTGAATTGTAGTTTAAAATGATAATTAAAGTGAATAATTGTCATTAATCAATGATTTTGAAAAGAAATTTAAGAATGATTTACAAACTTGTAATTAAATTGATTTATAAACAATTAAGTGTTTAAATAAATTTGTAAGTAAGAATTTGTAAATTTTGAAACAATAAATTGAGTAATCAAAATGTAATTTATTTATCCAGATTCTTATCATTAAATTTAATTAATTCAGTGGCAAATGTATTTAAATCACATTGGAAAGTAATTAACTATTGTTGTTAACTTACATTGATATCTCTGTTCTGTTTGTAATTCTGTATGATGTAATTACCATGTAATTGCACTGTGATTATGATTTGTTCTATATTGATATGAAAACCCTGTTGCCGTAAAACGACATTTAAACTTCGATGCGACAGGGTATCGGATTTCAGTTGGTTATCCGAAACCCACATCGAACCTGTGAATATTTGTGAATGACATCCACATGTTTTAAAATTTGACACTCACTATTCGAATTAGCCGGGAAAGGATCTGTGTGTCATATAACCCATTTCGAATATGTGATTCGATGTTATGGATAGAATGTGAAGACCGGTGTTGAAGACCGGGTATTTGCGAGAGCGATAGGATGACCTGTCGATTGACTCTGCACCGAGTTGTTCCGGTATAGAGTTCTCCATATGTGATGGGGAATCCGATCAGGATTGTGGATATCCGGATTGCAAGGACTTCTTTGAAAGTGCCTTCGGTTCTGTTCGAGCCCGGAACAGACTTGTATGGATAGTCTGTCTGACATTGCAAATTGAGATATAAAGCCGATTTCTTTCAAATATATTTCTGTTGGTGGCAGAGAATTTATTCTCTTAGCTTAACACCCTTCTCTGAGACGTACGAGCTCAGAGGTTATATAGTTGAAGGTTATCAGCAATATATTCCCAATTTGGTAATGTGACATGCTGAGTGTTGATGTGGAATGATCATTGTGTTGATCATTTGGATAGGATCATTTATTTGATCGTCTATCTTGGTGATCATTTCTATGATCATTTGTTGACCCAAAACACGGCTTTTGTATAAAGTGTGTTTTTGTGGACGTGACTTCCTCGGACCTCACACCCCGAAATGGTCAAAACAGGAAAGATGCGGCAAGGTTATTGGGGGTAGCACCCCTTAGGGTATGTACATTTCCTTCTGGATAGAAGTGGTATCATGGTATGGAGCCCAGATACTTAACTTATGTGGATATCGCAGATATACATATATATGATTTTGTGATTTGTTGCTGGGGCCCCGGTTAAAGGTTGGTTACGACCGGGAGATGGCATACTCGTGTCAGTAGTTACCCAGTTAGGGGTAACCCGGCCTTATGTTGGCAGAGATCCGGTTTGGTTCTCGGGGACGTCCTTCCAGAGGCGTTCTCATGTGGCAATGGGAAGTTCCTTGGCCTGACCATTTGTTGGAAATCCAATAAAACAATACGAAACCCTGTACAGCTTTAGTTGTAGAACCTGCCATGCAGCGTGGCGGTAACCTGCCACAAAACATGGTAGCTATAGTAGGCATAGTTCGAAATGTCTATGTTGGCTAAGATTAATATTCTACTTTCGAAATGATTTACTTCACTATGCACTAGTAATAATATCAAAGAATTTTTTCTCGTACCAAGCATATTTAACTATCATAAGGAGAAATCTCCTCCAATTCTGCGTTTGCATTGTGTGTGTGGCGGGAGGTCTTATGGTAGTTCCATTTTTAAAAAGCATTCCGAAAATTCTTTTATAAATCTTGTTTGTTTAAATACAACTGTGTTTTTTTTTTTTTTTTTACTCATACCAGTCCCATGACTGATCCGGAGTTTATTGTTTTCTTTCCTAAACTCTGGGTGCCCATTATTTCCACACGGGCAGCCTAGTAGCAGGTTTCTATATTTTGGAGTAGCAGTATTTTGGAGCTTTTATCTTGGAGATATCTTAGGAGCTATTGGAGATTTCAGGTGTTAGATTTTGGGAGTTCGTTATCATCTCTCTCATTTGAGGATTTTTGGATATATGTTCACTGTTATATTCTCATGATGTTGTATTTAGAGATTGTGGTATATGTATTATGTACTCTGTTGTAGTATGGATATTATGTTGATGTTGTAACAGTGATGTTATTTATGATATTGATTCTGTTCCGCTGTTTTATATTCATCTAATTGTTGTTATAAGCTCCGGCGATGCGAATTTGATGTCGTTTATTGGACATCGAGTTTGGGTCGTCACAGATTCCAAAAATTTAAATTTGATCCAATCTTAAATCATTAATTCCAATTCAATTCAGTTTTTCAATAAACCATTTCAAATTGTATCAATTTCAAATACAGATTTGGACCACAAAATAAACCATTTCAATTCCAATATATTTCAAAACTTTATATATTCAAACATTTCAAACTAGATTTGATAATTCCATGTATATATATAAATATATATATCAAATTCACTTTACTATTATTTATTTGAAATATTTACTTAATCGTTTCAATAACATCTAAATACAACATCAATTTACAAACTAGAATAAACAAAATATCCCATTTCAATTTATGTAAATTTGAAATACACATTTAAGTCACTTTAATCAAATTCAAGTTATAAAATCATATCTTTAAAATTTCAAACTTGATAAATTTCAAATCAAATTTATTTAAGTATAATTCTTAAATAAATAAAATTTCAAACCAATTTCCAACCTGTATTTATTAACATCATTATAAACTCTATATATGAAAATATAAATTTTAAATAAATACTTAAACAATATGGAACATTAATCTACATATATATTTTAAAACTATAAGATTTATAAATCAGTTATTAAAATTTAAAATTTCAATATTTACTTATAATATACAATTTTCAAAACATATAAATTTAGAAAATCTAAATTTTTAACTTTATAAAATATATATATATATAATATCTTAAAAGTCAATATTTAATAAACCATATACTTCTTTCCAAAGCCATGGAAATTATTTTTAAAATTTTTATGTATAGACCAACGGTGTTTGTATATAAATTTCTATCCTATGGTCAAGTGATACGGATATTTATCATTTCAATCCGCAATTTAAATATATACAGACATATATCATTTCAACCCGCAATCCCAAATTCAATTTAGTGAAAATCGCTTGGGTTTATCATTTCATCCCATAATGATTTCCTCCTATTCTACAGATCGTTCGGGCGTGTATCATTTCAACCCATAGTGAATCTATACTAACAGGGAACTTGCAGAGTGATAATAGATATGATAATAATATAACAGGCATATCATCAATATAAATTACAGATAATGGTATCAGATGTCACAAGTGAACGTATAGCATATATATATATATATATATATATATATATATATATATATATATATATATATAGCAGCGTAAATAACAAACAGCAGCATATTTCAATTGTCATTTCAATTGAAATCAAATTTAATAAGTATAAGAACGTTAATCGTGAGTGATTACTCACCTTTCGAGGCTAGAGAATGTTGAGAAATTTAGCTATTAATCCAAACACAAATTCCGAAGCAAAGTAAGATTGAATGCGAATTTGACGAGCAAAGCTGATGGATTGGAATAGACGAAATCCAATCAGAACTGAATCGATGAAGAGAATTGATATTAGTGAATTGATATAGATAGAATTGTATATATATACAAATCATGTTCTAATTTCAAACACATATTAATAGAATATACATACATACATACATACATACATACATACATGTGTTTCAAAAATCATTATTTACACTAAAACTGAAATATTAAAGTCAAACATATATATATAAAGTAAATTTTGTATCCGTACATTAGAACTTAACAAATTAACATATATATACAACTTATATAAAATATATAACCCAGAACTTGTATATAAATTAATATATAACATATCTATTTATAGCTATTCCAAAATCTATTTACTTACATAAATTAACATAGATAAACTAACATATAATATATATATATATATATATATATAGTTACCTATTATAATACTACTACAGCAAATATGTAAAACATACACATCAGAAGTATACTTTATATAAACCAAAATATAACTTATATTATACTCTCGTACTCACGTATATATAAAGTTGTAGAAAATATATAACCTAAAGAAATCAAAACATCTTAAACTCATATACAAACAGCGAAATCTATATGTACATATATATAGAAGCAACAGCCTATCATTTCATTTTTTTTAGCAACAACTATATATCACTTATTATATCATATATATAGCTAACATACTGCTGCAACTTATAAAATATTTCTTTATATATACTTATATAATATACATAAACAAATCTATAACCTTCATATATTATATATACATAAAATCAAACAGGTTGCACGCAATTTGTATAAACTGTACATCATATAAAGTATAACATATATATATATATATATATATATATATATATATAGCTGTAAACAGAATACATCTTTTAAAATATGCATACTTATATATATAGGCACGAAAACTACTATGTGCTATATATATAACATAACTCATTTTATAAATTTACTTAAAACACATATTCCTTGTCTGTAACACACGTACATATGTATTTATATGCCCTCACATTCAAAATATATATAATACTTTCAAAATATTGAATAAATATTACATAATCACTTGAAACAAAACATAAGTTATTACAAAACAAAACAGAAACATGAAGGCTGCAAGCTCAAAATATCTATATAAATATAGACATAACATACCATATACATCAAAATGGGATGCCGCAGCAGTACTCAGGAAAATAAGTAACCTAAGATATATATATATATATATATATATATATATATATATATATATATATATATATATATAATCATAAAAGAAATTTTTCTCTTCAAATACATATATAACCATATATATGTATATATACGTTCTTACCATATATAAGTAATATATATATATATAAGGTGATAACCAACGTGTGCTACTGGATGATTACTTGGAGCTGCTACATGGTCGGAATTGAGCCGATCGCGGAGGGAGTTTGAAAGCGATGGGATGCTCGGCGATTTCAAAGGGGATCGGCTGCTGGAAGGGAAAGAGAGAGGGGACAGGGGAAGGAAGTGGAGTGCTTAGTCGGAGGGATGGTGTCATGTGGTGGTTGACGTGCTTCACGCGGTGAGGCTCACGACGGGGATGGGGAGAGAGGAAGGGCAAATCTGGTGAGGGTGGCAGCACAGTGGAAGTCTTAAGATATTATAAAGCTAAATATATTTTTCCATGGCCGAAGAAGAGAAAAAAAGGAAGATCAAGGGGAAGAGTTAGACACGTGAACAGGCTACAGGTAAAAATATATACAAATGCTTTGTTTCGTATGCCATAAATTTTCTTGAAGTAATATACATTGATTTCTAAATTTATTAATAGCTAGGAACAGGAAAGTTTGTCCGTGAATTCAGGAAAGCAATAATAGAAATGGCTATTTGATTTGAACCAGTTAATAACTGAATAGAAACAAGGAATCCCAAAAGTTTGAAACGTGTACTAGTACGAGTAACCATTCTACAGATTTCATCGTATACCGAATAGCGGAATTGACAAATGAGTATACTGCGGAGATCAACACGAAGAGACGATCAAAAAGGTATACAGATATAAGTGATTTGACCATCCTATCAAAAGCCGATATCCGGTACCGAAAATGCTGCAAATCTGTCAAAAATAAGATAAACGGAGCAATAACGGTTCAAATTTGACGAAATGAAATATGACATTCCATTTAGAAGTTGATTTACAAATTTATTATATAAAAAATCTTCAGATTTGGAAAACATTTATTATCATCCAATATTAACTGATTTAAATAGAAATAGAATTACACAATAAAATAAACTTTCAAATTATCTGATGAAATTTACCACTCGCTATGTGTAAATAGACGTATTCCAAACATTAAATTTTCATTTCAAAATTAAAATATTTAAAACTTCTTAAAATTCAATTAATTAAATTAATAAAACCACTAAAATTTATGGGTCATTACAGGAAAGATTTATAAACGTTGAATTCAGCCAAACTATTACACCATCAACTAGGGTGACGTGTGAATGTTAATATTTAAATTGTTCACTATTAATTGTTGACTGAATTTACACATAAAGTCAGACTACTACATCAATGAATTCTTCGACATAACCCACCAATTAATTGTTTTATATATTGTTATAAATAAATTAAATTGACTAATACTTAAGAAAGATTAATTATTAGTATATTTAATGTTTAGGTTGCTTTAGTAAATAGGCTGGCTTCTAGTATTTTTTTGGATGCCAATTGTTTTGATGTATATATAAAGTTATATCTGCATGTGTCAATATATGTTATCGATATATATATATATATATATATATATATATATATATATATATAAACATTCTTTAAATATATACGATTACTAAATATGGATTGAGGATATTTTGTCCCATGAATTATCATGAGTATAGCTGGCTGTAACGATCTGCCTTTCTTACACCTGAAGACGACACTTAATACATCCACAGTATTCATGTGCCGATTATTTAAGTGTCTGAAAGACAGTTCATTTGGGGTGAAGAAAGAAAAGATAGAACAGAATCTCACAAAATGTGATGAGTAATATATAATATGAATGAGTCTTTACAAAAGTAAATCATCTTTATTATACACAACATCATAGTACATTAACTTATTATAAGCCTAGACAGTTATAACGGCCCGTCTTCACAATTCTGATAAATATACAACAAAAATCACCAAGGACAACTAAAAGCATAAAAATATAAGATACGTGAGTACGTCTTGGAGAATCTACCTCGTCTCATGAATGCTCTAACTGATATAGCTAAATCCGAAAAATATGTTCGGGCTGATCCGAATATTATTAGAAAAATAACCTTCAGATCAGTCTTGTAAAACCAGTATGAGAAACTCAAATCATAAGGAATTTTATTCATTATAACATGTAAAATCCTTCAAAATCAAAGGTATCTCGTAAGACCATGCCGCACATAAACACTGATGGGTTTTTACCCTAACCAAACCATTTTTATATAAAATGCGGTTATATTATAATAATGTCAAGGATACAAATGCATATTCATCATAGATGAAATTGTTACATTAATTAAATTCCAGTATACTAGATATATAATTAAGTCCGTAAAGGCACGTATTGAGAAATGGATTCCATCAATGATAAGGCATTAGGGTACCACCTATCACAGTGCGTCTCTAGATAAAACACACCGAGAGCCTCACATGGACTCCCTACGAGTCAAGACTGGCCATACGCCCTACTGGATAACGCCAAAAATGTCATCGTCTTGGTTGGGATCAACAACCTGATTAGGCCCCGAGCATACATGATTATAATATCGATCAAGATTGGGTGATGGCTATACCTTAATGGTAGCGCGCCACATAGCTTTGAAGAATATCCCCTGATTTTAGTCATTTTCGGATGTGAGGGTTGAGGTTACGACTATCTTTTTTATAGAAAACCATCTTGAAATGCTAACATTGCCCTTTAATCAGTAATGCAATGTCAGCATTCATCCATACAAGTTCGTTCTAGATCTAAACGAAACCGAAGGCACTACCTCTACTACATTTATTTTGGAATCACCCTTAGGATTAATAGCAAGTAGCCTTGCACTTCAAAAGCTCCGTCTTTAATCATCTTTAAGATGTTTTCAATTTGAAACGCTTGAGTAGGATCGAAGTGGTTTTCGGATAATTTATACTTATCCGATTTCTGTCTCTTCAAAACAACATTCGATAGTTTCAATAAACTCATCCCTGATTCTTTTGAAAATAATCAGACATTACATAAAATTAGGGGTCGTCTCTTAACCATTTAAGTGGATGGATCTCCCTATCATTTGTTCTAGGAGAACAAAACAAGATTTATATACATAGTCCAACATCATCGAAGATGACCGTGCCATCTAACTCACGTGTTTCTCTTAGATATTTTCGGAGTTATATTTTTGTCCAGATTTGATTGTCGATTATTTTACTATCAAATAAACAAACAAAAACAAATTCAGAATTTAATTACCTATAGCAACTATTAAGCCTCAAACTAAATCTATCATTTATTATAAGACTCTTTTCAAAAGTGTTTATAAAAAATATTCATGTACTTATCTCGCTGACATAAGTATTTCACAAAACATTTATATAGATTTCTCATTTTCAAATCATATCAAAGGTCAAAACAAAATGTTATTTAAATTATAGATAAAGATAACCTCAAACAATATTCCTTCGGTGTAAGTATGGAACAAATGTCCCTACCACCAGAATTAAGAAGGTCGGTTGAAGGAAATCTAATCCCAAATTCTTTTATAAGTTTCCTTCTATAAATCCTCTAAATAAATCTCTTTTATTTATGAATCTCCTTTACTTAAATTTCAAAGCCAGTTACAAAACTCTTTATAATCACCAAGTTAAATTTATAATTTTTTGTATAAATATCAAAATTATTTATAAAACTTCCTATATAAATATTCAAAAATCATTTATAAAACTTTCTTATAAATATTCCTTATTTAAAACAACTCCTTTAATAAACCTATTTAATAAAGTCATTTTGATAGAAAAAATGATTATTTAAAATGCCTTTACTAAAATCACTGCATAACTTGAAACTAATATTAAAAGTATGTTTGACCTTAAAAGTCAGAAAAAAGTTTAGTGACTATAATGGTTCTCTTTTACAGAGTTTACTTTTAAGTTATAACATGTGTATTAAAATAACTAGCAGATATGCATAAGGGAATCAACAAATAACAATTAGTCATATAAGTAAATGTCCAAGTTACCAAAATAACAGATGAGGATTTGTTCTATTAAACACATGTTTAAGTTAATATAACAACGGAATGGGTTTTTATTTTGCCTAATAAATGTCAACATAATCTACTTGTTGAATTATGGTATAACAGCGATTTATTCTACCAAATAGGTGTCAAGTACAAATTAATTAGCAGAACGATGATTTGTAAACAGACGTCATTGGGTTTCATATTCAATTAAGTTTACTTAAGGACAAACGACAAAGAAATCCCTTGGATTAAAATCGTTCGTTAAAAGAAAGTTGCTTTTTAAAAACAAAACCAATCTTTAAAAATAAGGTGGTCTAAACTTCTAAAACTTTATTTAATAATTAATCAACATCTAAACTTTATTTAAAATGATTAATCCTTTAATTAATAATTAACGCATAATTAACTATTAAATAAATAAAAAAAATAGTTGTCATTTACATAAAAAATTAAATAATATTAAATCTTTAAATAAATATTTAAACCATAATTGATTTCTAATTAATTATTAAATAATAATTAAACCTTCATTAATTAATAATTTAAATCTTAATTATGTCTTTAATAATCTTAACTTAACTAGTAAGTAATCAAGTAATTAAACCCTTTTATAATAAATAAATAATTAAAAATTAATCTTAAATAAATAATTTAATAATAATTAATCCTTAAATAATTAATTAAAAATATAATTAACCTTTGATTAATTAACTAATTAAAATTAACTTACTTAATTAATACTTAAGTACTAATTACCTTACTAAATAATGATTAAGTATCAATTACCTTATTAAATTAATTAATTAAATAATCATTAAATAAAAAATAATTAATTAAATAATAATTAATTTTTATTACATATAATATGTTTTGAAAACACTTTTCAAAAATATACTTAAGTAAAAAACACTTTTAATTTGCAAAAAGAGTTCGTCTTACGGAATGCATTTATAGCGACTATCGCTATATGACCCGCAATTTTCGAAACTTAATTTATGTTCTAAATCACTTCCAAAACTCCATCTTTTTATGTTAACTTAATTTTATAACTTAGAGTAAAGTTTTGAAAAAAAATGTAAGGTTTTGAAAACTTTATAAAGCATTTCTAGAAAGTGAAGTTAGGAGACAAGTTTCTAACAACCTAAAGGATCTTGATGTCGCAAACTAATCACTTCAACATACTAACTTTTTTTTAACATACATCAACATATGCATGCATGCAACATACAAACACACAAAAAAACCCAGCACAACATTATTGATTTCAACTAACATCCAACCAAATAACAACTAAGATAATATTATGATAAAGTTAAGAACTTTATTAAAAGATGTGAACTTTTACTCACTATTAGGCCTCTAATTTATCCAAAGCAGCCAGAGATGCTCCCGCTAACAACCGCATTATGACAATCTCCTTCTTCTCCTTTCCTTTCCAAATAGCTTGGTCAAAGATATGATGGAGGTTGACCTTGAACGGTGGAGGGACTTCGGATTACCATCGAATTCAACTGATTTTTGCAAAAGTTACTCATGGAACTTGGAAAAGATATCAGAGGTGTGACGACCCGCCCTTCTACTACCAGAAAGACGTATCATCATTAAGAAAGAAAGGGATGAGAAATTAGAAAAGATAGATAATAAAGAACAACATCAGAATCTCACCGCGAAATGGAACAAAATATAATATATCACTTAAATATTTAATAGTTTTACATATATCAGAGTTATACAGATAATACATAAATACAGACAGTTATAACACCTGCCTAGTTAATACAACTCAATACAATACAACTCAAAAGATATGACTCAGAGATACCAACACAGTGAACTATATATACATATATATCTACAACGCTGAAGCCTCCTACTCCATTGCTCCTCCAGAATTCGTCAAAACTAACCTGAATCCCTTGGCTACCCGTAAAAATTTGGGTACCCGAGAGTTTATGAAAAACAAAAATAAACTTCGGGTCAGACATGGGTCTGGTATGAGTAAACGGTTTAAAGTTGTTTAACTTTTGAAAAACATTTGAAAATAAAGGTATCACGTAAGACTCCCCACAAATAAATACAGGTAAGTTTTTACCTTACGCTAACCAAAACATTTCATAGGAAATCCAGTTATATTATAATAGTGTCTAGGGTTTTCAAGTAAAGTAGAAAATAGCCGAAATTGTTACATCTATTAAATTCCAGCTACTAGCCACAAAAGTGGGTAATACAAATCAAAACCGTAGGGTCTCATAGGGAAAATGGATTTCCAACAATGGAAGGGCTACTGGGGTACCGCCCATCACAGTACGGGGCCTAGATCACCGTACCGAGGATTACTCCCTTCATCCCCTGCAACACAAGGCCGGAACCATTCCTTACTGAACAGTCCCGAACAAGATAAACCCCGCGGTTCTAACTAGCAAACCGCCCACTAAGCCGAAATATAAAAAGGGACATCTAGACAGGGGAAATATCTTGTCCTACTTAGGCATGACCCACCTAACCTTGCTGCATCTCCCCTGTTTTAGCCATTCCCGGTTGATGAGGCTTGAGGCTGCGATTACCTTTGAAGAACATATCACTTAGAATGCTCACCGTCCGCCTGACGATGTGTTGAAAGCATTCAATCCATACAAGTTCGTTCCGGGTTCGAACGAAACCGAAGGCATTATCTCGTTACACTCATTTTGGAATCACCCTCAGAGTCAACGATGATAACCCTTGCATTTTGAAACTCCATCTCGATCTCCATTTCAGGATTCACGACCTAACGTTTAGATTGGATCGATGTGGTTTTCGGAGAATCAAATTTGATTCTTCCGATCCCGGTCTCATCGGATCCAAACGCCATTTTAAGAGCCAAGTTGTCTAATTAACTTATACGGTTTTAAATAATTCAAATTCAACAATTGAATTAACATAGCATCGATTTCAGATCAAATCAATACAAGTAACATTGGTATAGCACAGCATATCACAGAGTATCATAGAATATCATTACATAAATATCACAATCAGATATTCAACACACATTCCATAAACAGTCATCTGAAATTCAACGTAAATTAAGTATATCAGAGTTATCACTCAACCCTGTGTTGTTGATTAACAGTTATATTACTCATTTCTTTACAAACTATTTGAATCAATAGATCGTTCATAATTCATTATTGATCTTAATTACTCAATAACTTATTTTATTTAACACTATTTGATTAATCAATTCTTGATTAAATAGTTTAACTTTTATTACGATTCTTTAACCATTAATTACTACCTTAATGGTTATTTAATAACTTGAATTCCTATTTGTTAACTTTAATGTACATAATTAACCCTTTATTTATCCTTAATTCTTAAGTAAATTACTTAATTAATTATTAATCCACATCTGGTTTATTTGATTAGCCAACTATTAACTTAAGTAGTAATTATAATCTTATAATTACTCAAAATCTACCATTAATTATAGTTTGAAAATGATTATTCTTAATTACTTCCTAAAGATATTGATTATTTAATTTAATTAACATTTTAAGGGTTTTCTTTAAGTTCGAAGTTTCATTATATTACTAACTATAACTCGGACTTTTATTAACTTTATGCTTAATAAATTGATCACTAAATTACGTTAATAAATAGGAGCTTAACCTTGCAAAGTATGGACCAAATAATTATCTTGTATATAAGTTTTGAAATCTTGAACCTGTTAAACATTTTTTTTCTGTTTTTTTTTTCTTTTCAAAACAGTGTTTTACAGTTAAATAAAAACTGTTTACTTAGCTTACTAAAAAAAAATGAAACTGCAGCTATCAAACACTGAGCACTACCCTGGGAAACTCACGCAATCCCTCGAGTCACTCAAGCAATTCACCCGAGCACCTCCCTGAACCCCATCTTCTTCTTTTTTAATTTTTTTTTAGTTATAAACTGTTAAATTATAAACTGCTAAATGTTACAAAAGAATGAACATCAGGTCCCGACAACTATCACGCGATCGTCTCGAGGCATCTCCCCAGAAAATTAAACACGACTTGAAGCACACCAATGACAGAAGAACAACAACAACAAAAAAACACAGCTCCACCTCCATCACCACCGTGCACGTGCACGGTGGGTAGCCGCACTTCCAGCGGCAGTCACCGGCGTCCACAAACCAAATTTCCTCCTCTCAACCATAAATGACTCCCAGAGATTCAAAAAAAAATGTCAAAACCAAAATTTACAGTTTTCGAAAGCACTGCAACAAACCCCTCGGCAAATTTCATTCGCGATCTTCGAACAAACCACCGGAATTACCGCCGCTTCGCCCACACGACCTCGACACACTAAACCATCTACCCTCCAAATCTCGTGCAGCTCGGTCACGAAATAAGGGCAAATTCGATGATTAACAGAGAAGAAATAAATACCCAGTAAAGCCCTAATATTGTCTCGTGTTCCAAATTCAATAAATAGAAAAATTAATTGATATTTTTCCTGAGTTTATAGATGTATAAGCTTGCTTCAATCCAAGTTTCACTATTTAAAATTGGATTGATTGTTTGAAAATGGAATAAATGTAAACTTAATTCAATTACAAACCGTGCTTGAAAAACAAAGTTAAAAATCTTCGTTATAGTTTTGAAAATCATGAATTCCAGTATGGATTCAATCTATGACCTAGAATTAATATTTTACAACAACTTATTTTTATCAAATTATTGTTTAATGCCCTGTAAATCATTACAGTGCTTATATTCTACCTTAAGACTTAACCAGTCTCTAACTTTATGTTATATCATATTGTTTTTAATTGAATACCTACAGATTACCCACGTTTAATGAGGCTAATTTGAGGTTTACTCAAATATATGCAAACCTGAAACAATAACAGGAGTCACAGAGTAGATGAAATTATATACAAGAGCAAGCATACCCCATATCATATGATGATTAAATCATGAACTGTTTAAAACAAAAACAATTGGAACTTAAAGCTTTAACTAATCTTGTTTACTCACAGGTGGAAGAAGTAAAGAAGGCTAGTTCGAAAGAAGGTTTGCTCACACAACACTGTTGAAACTTGAAACAGAGAGTAGTTGAATGATGCAAGAAACTTGTAGCTTGGGTACTGCAGTTTGAAGTTTGAGTTCCTGCAACTTTCTTTTGCTAGAATTTGATTAAGCTTGAGAATATAAAGTTTTGATTTTTTTTTCTTAATCAGGCTTTTGAAGTTATCACAGAACTAGAAGGTAAGAACAGATGAAAACATGTATATATAACTTTGAACATAAATCTTCTTACACAAGCTTCCACTAGATAGAAAAAATATCTTGCTTTATCCTATTTTTTTTTGGGTACTAAAACCTGAAACGCATTAAAAATTTCGGCTAGCAGCTATTTCTCTCAGAAATAAAAGTGGCTAATTAATGTTTGTGTTAACACTTATGCTAACATAATCACTATTTACTGACACATATATTTGAATAAAGATATTTGCAGGCTTAAGATTGTACTAATATGTTCCATATGGGTTTACACTAATTAGTAATTGCTGACAACTTGTTTACAAAGATATTTGCAGGTCTTTGATTTCTTATGCATATACAAGTTACAGGTTTTTCATTTGTCTTCATACTTATGTCAACATATAAGTAATATTTGCTGTTAATTTAGTTTTTGTCTTATTGCTGATGTTTACATATGATTATGTTTGCAGACAAGTTACATTTGTTTTAAAGATATTAGTCTCATCGCTTACAGATTTTGTATATTTGTCTTCCAATAGTTAACACTTTTATTCATATCTTATTCAAGTTATAATTTTATACTTATGTTTGTAATCCTACCTTAGGTTATATTTATACTTATTCTCGTTTTTATGGTTCATTTGTATTTATTTACATTTATATTTATATTGCTAGAATTAAATTTTAAATCTCAAACATTATCAAGCATATATATTCACTTAACAAAAACTTAACAATGTATAGCATTTTAATTTAATTATATGAGTTAAATTTTATTAATAATATTGTTAAGAAACTTATTTTAGAATTTCAAACATTATTATCTATGTGTATTATTTCATACTAAATATAAATAATGTAAAGTATTTTAAGTAATTATATAAGATAGATTTTTATTGTGAATATTATTGAAATACTTATTTCAATTTTCCAGATCAATCTCCTTTTAAATACAGTTTATATAAATAGATGGTAAAATTTCAAAAATCATATTCATTTAAATATTATCAGTTCAAATTTTATATTTAATCAGATTAAACATTTATTAAAATAACCGGGGCCGAAATCTAGGGTCGTTACATTCCTTCCCCCTTAAAAGAATTTCGTCCCCGAAATTTAAAACATAGACAATTTATAAGCTGTTATACCAACCATCCAAACATACATATCAGCCACACAATAACAAACAAACAAACAGTCTATTCTAACAAACATCACTAGTTATCCGAACATAAATCCAGATAAGCTTTCCTAAAATTATCGAGAGTTTGTCTCCCGATGATCAATAATCCAAACTGGATTCCTGACCACAATTAAATTCAACTCAACTTCCAATTTCCTGAATTACTGGTTTAACAATTAATGATGTATTATGAACAAATTTCCTGAGATATATGGAATACACAATAAATTCCAGACATCCATTCTGGAAATTAAATTCTGAAATCTACAGTATTAACTCCTTCCAAATTTAATTGACTCTTTTACAGAATTTCAATACTTATTTTAAATCAAGCGCGTACGATGTACATATATCATTCGTACGTAATATTAAATCCGATCGCTCGATCACACAATTTCATTTCCGAACTAGTATCGTCCACCCGACTTCCTAGTGCGGACTCAGAATTGGTTTCTTGATCAGAAACCGTCATTCTCCTTGCATAGTCATAACTATGATAGAGAATTTCCAGCATCAATAATCCAAATCCATGGTTCGTCGTCGAAAATCGAGTGAAAAATCCTAACTCGGATCGATATATAATTATCTTGAAATTCTGTGCTCGAATCTGGATCAGTTTGTTATGCGAATAAAATAATATACGTTCATCTTACGTATTTATACCCATTGATTATCAACCATATCAATTTCTTTTATTCCCATTATTCTGATTCTATCCACTTGGAATAATTTTCTCAGTATCAAATTTTACTTAAGAATTTCACCATTCATTTCTTAAGCTTAATATAAGCATTATATATACTCTTATATTATTATTCTGCCACTTAAACCTTAATCTTCTTATTTAAATCTGAAGTACCAATTCCATATGAATTCAACTTTCTTAATCTCTGAATATTGAACCTTTATTGATCATTTCCATTTATAACTGATTCCTATTATTATTATTTTTAAATTAGTTTCATTCATTAGTTTACTTTAAATTTTCAATTTGAAATTGTTTTGTTGCTAATTTTTTTCTTTTCAAATTTTGAAAAGTTTTGACATATTCTCCATTACACAATTTCATAAGCACATATGTAAGGTTCCAATCCTTAACACAATTAATTTCAACCAATCCTCAAATTATTCTCTTTAGTTTAAGTGATTTACAACTTACTTGCTTAGACATAAAATCCATTTGAGCAAAACGAACTCATATTCAAAATCATCTTATTTTGCTTCCAATAATTCATAGAATTTTATTCAATCTTATTTACTTCAAACAACCCATTTCCTTAGGCAATTTAACAATATCATTGTGAATAAATAATCACTTAAGCTTAATAACAAATCTTAAATTGATTTCAATTCAATTTACACTTCATTCCATCCCAATTAAATTATTCACAATCCTTCTATTACATTTTCTTTTATTTTAAAAGTTTGATTCCAAACCATTTTATTAAATTTGACAACCCATATTTTAAACAATCATCTCATAATTTTACTTAAGTCATTTATTTTTTTTTCAAACTATTCCACCTAACAACTTAAATTTATTCTATTCCACCAACTTCCATTTAAATCTTTGATTTGATTTTCCTTTAACCAAATCCCAACTAATTTACTGATTAGTTAAAATTTTTTTTTCTTAAACCTTAATTTACATTAACAATTCATTATTCCATTTATTCATAATCAATTATTTAATTTATACTTGAATTAAATTTGTTAACGACTCACACCATTTCTATTTAAACCCAATTCAAGACTTACTTGGTTTACATTTACTTATTTACATAAGAATTTTATTTTATTCAATATTATTTATGACTCGATTGAATTTATCTAAATACAATCTTATTTCATCTCAACTTCAACTAAATTTTGCTACTTACAAATCTTTAAATTTATTTCTCAATATATGAGTTCAAAACTTATTTATTTCCCTTAAAGTTTATATTACTCATTTGGGTCATTTCATCTTATAACCACAATTTCAGATTATATATATAACACTTAGCATCTTAAGGTATAAATTTCTACCTCACAATTTCAATCATTTTACCTTCAAATTTTATAGCCAATTAAGTTCATTTTGAACTTCAATTTCATTTAACTTTATCTCGGGTTAAGTTCCAATATGTTCCCTATTGTCATTTACTTAAATTAAATTTTAAGTCCCGGATTAAAATTCCCAATTTCATCATATTAATATCAACTTTACTTTATAAATTCAATAGTTGATCCATTTAAACCTTCCACATTATCTGAATAGAATTTTTCTTAAAATTCAATTGCCCGGTTTCCATTTCCAAAACCAATTTGAAATGATAACTACACATACCTACTTGGTATATCAACTCAAATTTTCAACTTTCAAACACTTATTTTCACCAAAACAAATTTTCTCCTTTTGAAAATTTTAAAATAACTTGCATACCCAACAACCCCAAACAATATCATAACCAAAAATAATTTTCCAAAACAAGATTCCATTATTTTTCTTTCCTTAAAATCTTTGGAAAAACATTTCAAACATTCCCAAGATTTTAAATTTCCAAATCCTTTGTTTAAATTCATTTAAACACTTTCAAATTTCCGGGACTTCAATTCTAGTTTAATCAAATTTTAGTTATATTCCTTTTTATTTAAAATCATTCCTAAATAATTTTATTTGGTTATAAACCACTCACATTTAAATTTTATTCGACTGTACTATTACAATCAAACATCCAAGTATATATATGGTTATTTCAGAAAAATATTTCTTTTATATCAAAATATAAATTTGGGTAAAATTATTTCATTTACCCTACTTTAAAAATCAATATTGTGTCGAATTGCTCTATTCAAGTGTTTAGAAACCCCTTCGATACAGTTTCCGAGACTGTGCCGACGAAGATTCATATACCACTCAATAAATCAATCAACCCAATATAAAACAACTTTATATTCACTAACAAATACGCGCTCATATCTATTAATACACTCAAACTCATTTTAGAGTTCTACTGACTCTGTTTATGAGTAATTACTACCAGAGCCAAGGTTTTCACCAACCTATGCTCTGATACCAACTGTGACGACCCGCCCTTCTACTACCAGAAAGACGTATCATCATTAAGAAAGAAAGGGATGAGAAAATAGAAAAGATAGATAATAAAGAACAACATCAGAATCTCACCGCGGAATGGAACAAAATATAATATATCACTTAAATATTTAATAGTTTTACATATATCAGAGTTATACAGATAATACATTAATACCAGACAGTTATAACACCTGCCTAGTTAATACAACTCAATACAATACAACTCAAACGATATGACTCAGAGATACCAACACAGTGAACTATATATATACATATATATCTACAACGCTGAAGCCTCCTGCTCCATTGCTCCTCCAGAATTCGTCAAAACTAACCTGAATCCCTTGGCTACCCGTAAAAATTTGGGTACCCGAGAGTTTATGAAAAACAAAAATAAACTTCGGGTCAGACATGGGTCTGGTATGAGTAAACGGTTTAAAGTTGTTTAACTTTTGAAAAGCATTTGAAAATAAAGGTATCACGTAAGACTCCCCACAAATAAATACGGGTAAGTTTTTACCTTACGCTAACCAAAACATTTCATAGGAAATCCAGTGATATTATAATGGTGTCTAGGGTTTTCAAGTAAAATAGAAAATAGCCGAAATTGTTACATCTATTAAATTCCAGCTACTAGCCACAAAAGTGGGTAATACAAATCAAAATCGTAGGGTCTCGTAGGGAAAATGGATTTCCAACAATGGAAGGGCTACTGGGGTACCGCCCATCACAGTACGGGGCCTAGATCACCGTACCGAGGATTACTCCCTTCATCCCCTGCAACACAAGGCCGTAACCATTCCTTACTGAACAGTCCCGAACAAGATAAACCCCGTGGTTCTAGCTAGCAAACCGCCCACTAAGCCGAAATATAAAAAGGGACATCTAGACAGGGGAAATATCTTGTCCTGCTTGGGCATGACCCACCTAACCTTGCTGCATCTCCCCTGTTTTAGCCATTCCCGGTTGATGAGGCTTGAGGCTGTGATTACCTTTGAAGAACATATCACTTAGAATGCTCATCATCCGCCTGACGATGTATTGAAAGCATTCAATCCATACAAGTTCGTTACGGGTTCGAACGAAACCGAAGGCATTATCTCGTTACACTCATTTTGGAATCACCCTCAGAGTCAACGACGATAACCCTTGCATTTTGAAACTCCATCTCGATCTCCATTTCAGGATTCACGACCTAACGTTTAGAGGATCGATGTGGTTTTCGGAGAATCAAATTTGATTCTTCCGATCCCGGTCTCATCGGATCCAAACGCCATTTTAAGGGCCAAGTTGTCTAATTAACTTATATGGTTTTAAATAATTCAAATTCAACAATTGAATTAACATAGCATCGATTTCAGATCAAATCAATACAAGTAACATTGGTATAGCACAGCATATCACAGAGTATCATAGAATATCATTACATAAATATCACAATCAGATATTCAACACACATTCCATAAACAGTCATCTGAAATTCAATGTAAATTAAGTATATCAGAGTTAATCACTCAACCCTGTGTTTTTGATTAACAGTTATATTACTCATTTCTTTACAAACTATTTGAATCAATAGATCGTTCATAATTCATTATTGATCTTAATTACTCAATAACTTATTTTATTTAACACTATTTAATTAATCAATTCTTGATTAAATAGTTTAACTTTTATTACGATTCTTTAACCATTAATTACTACCTTAGTGGTTATTTAATAACTTGAATTCTTATTTGTTAACTTTAATGTACATAATTAACCCTTTATTTATCCTTAATTCTTAAGTAAATTACTTAATTAATTATTAATCCACATCTGGTTTATTTGATTAGCCAACTATTAACTTAAGTAGTAATTATAATCTTATAATTACTCAAAATCTACCATTAATTATAGTTTAAAAATGATTATTCTTAATTACTTCCTGAAGATATTGATTATTTAATTTAATTAACATTTTAAGGGTTTTCTTTAAGTTCGAAGTTTCATTATATTACTAACTATAACTCGGACTTTTATTAACTTTATGCTTAATAAATTGATCACTAAATTACGTTAATAAATAGGAGCTTAACCTTGCAAAGTATGGACCAAATAATTATCTTGTATATAAGTTTTGAAATCTTGAACCTGTTAAACATTTTTTTTTCTCTTTTTTTTTCTTTTCAAAATAGTGTTTTACAGTTAAATAAAAACTGTTTACTTAGCTTACTAAAAAAAATGAAACTGCAATTATCAAACACTGAGCACTACCCTAGGAAACTCACGCAATCCGAGTCACTCAAGCAATTCACCCGAGCACCTCCCTGAACCCCATCTTCTTCTTTTTTAATTTTTTTTTTAGTTATAAACTGTTAAATTATAAACTGCTAAACGTTACAAAAGAATGAACATCAGGTCCCCACAACTATCACGCGATCGTCTCGAGGCATCTCCCCAGAAAATTAAACATGACTCGAAGCACACCAATGACAGAAGAACAAAAAAAAAAAACACAGCTCCACCTCCATCACCACCGTTCACGTGCACAGTGGGTAGGCGCACTTCCAGCGGCAGTCACCGGCGTCCACAAACCAAATTTCCTCCTCTCAACCATAAACGACTCCCAGAGATTCAAAAAAAATGTCGAAACCAAAATTTACAGTTTTCGAAAGCACTGCAACAAACCCCTCGGCAAATTTCATTCGCGATCTTCGAACAAACCACCGGAATTACCGCCGCTTCGCCCACACGACCTCGACACACTAAACCATCTACCCTCCAAATCTCGTGCAGCTCGGTCACGAAATAAGGGCGAATTAGATGATTAACAGAGAAGAAATAAATACCCAGTAAAGCCCTAATATTGTCTCGTGTTCCAAATTCAATAAATAGAAAAATTAATTGATATTTTTCCTGAGTTTATAGATGTATAAGCTTGCTTCAATCCAAGTTTCACTATTTAAAATTGGATTGATTGTTTGAAAATGGAATAAATGTAAAATTAATTCAATTACAAACCGTGCTTGAAAATCAAAGTTAAAAATCTTCGTTTTAGTTTTGAAAATCATGAATTCCAGTATGGATTCAATCTATGACCTAGAATTAATATTTTACAACAACTTATTTTTATAAAATTATTGTTTAATGCCCTGTAAATCATTACAGTGCTTATATTCTACCTTAAGACTTAACCAGTCTCTAACTTTATGTTATATCATATTGTTTTTAATTGAATACCTACAGATTACCCACGTTTAATGAGGCTAATTTGAGGTTTACTCAAATATATGCAAACCTGAAACAATAACAGGAGTCACAGAGTAGATGAAATTTTATACAAGAGCAAGCATACCCCATATCATATGATGATTAAATCATGAACTGTTTAAAACAAAAACAATTGGAACTTAAAGCTTTAACTAATCTTGTTTACTCACAGGTGGAAGAAGTAAAGAAGGCTAGTTCGAAAGAAGGTTTGCTCACACAACACTGTTGAAACTTGAAACAGAGAGTAGTTGAATGATGTAAGAAACTTGTAGCTTGGGTACTGCAGTTTGAAGTTTGAGTTCCTGCAACTTTCTTTTGCTAGAATTTGATTAAGCTTGAGAATATAAAGTTTTGATTTTTTTTTTCTTAATCAGGCTTTTGAAGTTATCACAGAACTAGAAGGTAAGAACAGATGAATACATGTATATATAACTTTGAACATAAATCTTCTTACACAAGCTTCCACCAGATAGAAAAAATACTTTGCTTTATCCTATTTTTTTTTGGTACTAAAACCTGAAACGCATTAAAAATTTCGGCTAGCAGCTATTTCTCTCAGAAATAAAAGTGGCTAATTAATGTTTGTGTTAACACTTATGATAACATAATCACTATTTACTGACACATATATTTGAATAAAGATATTTGCAGGCTTAAGATTGTACTAATATGTTCCATATAGGTTTACACTAATTAGTAATTGCTGACAACTTGTTTACAAAGATATTTGCCGGTCTTTGATTTATTATGCATATACAAGTTACAGGTTTTTCATTTGTCTTCATACTTATGTCAACATATAAGTAATATTTGCTGTTAATTTAGTTTTTGTCTTATTGCTGATGTTTACATATGATTATGTTTGCAGACAAGTTACATTTGTTTTAAAGATATTAGTCTTATCGCTTACAGATTTTGTATATTTGTCTTTCAATAGTTAACACTTTTATTCATATCTTATTCAAGTTATAATTTTATACTTATGTTTGTAATCCTACCTTAGGTTATATTTATACTTATTCTCATTTTTATGGTTCATTTGTATTTATTTACATTTATATTTATATTGCCAGAATTAAATTTTAAATCTCAAACATTATCAAGCATATGTATTCATTTAACAAAAACTTAACAATGTATAGCATTTTAATTTAATTATATGAGTTAAATTTTATTAATAATATTGTTAAGAAATTTATTTTAGAATTTCAAACATTATTATCTATGTGTATTATTTCATACTAAATATAAATAATGTAAAGTATTTTAAGTAATTATATAAGATAGATTTTTATTGTGAATATTATTGAAATACTTATTTCAATTTTCCAGATCAATCTCCTTTTAAATACAGTTTATATAAATAGATGGTAAAATTTCAAAAATCATATTCATTTAAATATGATCAATTCACATTTTATATTTAATTAGATTAAACATTTATTAAAATAACCGGGGCCGAAATCTGGGGTCGTTACAAGAGGAAAAGTTCTTGAAATTTATTTTATCTACAATTTCATAAAAAAGAATCACTCAAATTGGATCTATTTTGAGGGAGACATGGTCAAAAGAAGAAGAAGTATATTCCAACTTGAAAACCTGGGTCTAAAAATGAGTCTTAAAAAAATTAGATTTGGACATGACTAAGCTCAAAATTTGAAGAAGTGGTACACATGAAAATTGTAGCCACTATAATTCTCTACAGTTTAAATAAATGAAAACTTCCATTTAGTTTAGATATGAGAAAGATATATTAGAAGGAAGAGGAGGTAAAATTGAAGAAATGAAAGGGGTATTAATAAGCAAGAAACAAAGTAAATTACCTTATTGCCCTTGGTCTTTTACCCTCCACCTCCTCTTGCCACATCAACATGCCAGCCCAACTTCATATACCTCATTCCACAAGCTTGTCCCCTCCTCTTATGCTTAGCCAACATGAAGTTAATGAATGTGTACTTTGTGTTTACTAATGTTTCCTAAGGCATCTTCTCTTTTTAACATTTTTAAATATTAATTCTTATTTTCATAAAATATCACATTACTTATGTATACATTTAAGTATACATATACCAATATCTATCTTAATTGAAACATAATTGTATATGTTATATTACACAACAGAGTTCACAACGTTTTCAATAACTTTTAGCCAACAAAAAGTCGAAAATTAAGAAAACGAATTTCAGTCACATTTTTTATTTTTCTTCGAACTAGATATTTTTCTAAACAAGTTTAGAAAACTATTTCACCATCATTATTTATTATTTAATTTTTTTAATTTTAATTCTAAAATATAATATTTGAATATTTGAAATTAATTAAATATTCCCAAATTAAAGCGGTGAAATTCCAGGTCGTTACACTCTCCCCCTTTTAAAAGAATTTCGACCCCAATTTTTTTGCCTCGAACCTAACCCAAAAGACAAACCAACCCAGTAATGCATAACAATATACACCAGTCCATATGATGTACATAGATCATCCTTATGCCAAAAACCTGATTTGATCACTCACTCGAATACATAGCTTTACTTCCAAAGTAGTATCGCTCACTCGATTCTCCAGTGCGGACTCCGATCAGGCTTCTTAATTAGAAACCTCTATTCTCCTTACATGGCCATACACTATGATAGAAAACTTTAATTCTAGATTAAGAATCCCTTACCAAGTGTTTGTCATCAAACATCGACTTATTTGGAATGATGTGAAACACATCAAGTCATGTACTCGAACCTTCGATCTAGAATTATGTTAGAAAGTGAAAATGATCTACGTACTGCTTACATACTCATCTATAGGTTTTTACTACCCAATTATTTTTACCTTTCCAAAAATATTTACCAAAACATTTCATAATAATTTCAGCTTAGTTCAGACATTTTTAAGTGATACAACTTATTTATGAAACTTTTTCATAAAATCATTTTAATTTATTAACTTGTATAATACTCTCCTACATCTTAAGAGTATATACAAAATATCGTATTTTTAAATCCTGTTTACCTCATCTTACATAAATGTAGGCCAAAAATAATTTGAGTCTTAAAAATGAGTTGACCAATCCAACAATTTTACCTAATTGATCTGGTAAGTGGCTAAGCATAGTGGGATGCTAGTATCCTAACTCCATGCAAGAATCAACTTTTTTTTAGACATTCTGGGGTAAAAATGTTTATTAGTCGGTCTAATGAAATCATATAAATTTTCACTTCCTAGATGTATAAAATCGAAAGATATAGTTTAATGAAACAAAGTTTATTAAACCTCCTTATTAAATGAAATCAATTTTTAAAAATTCCTTTATTGACCAGTTCTTTAATCAAAATACCCTATCATTTTGAAACTTAAGAGCTAAATACCCGGTTTTTAGTTTTTTTGAAATGATACTTTATTTTTAACCCTTAGAAAGCATGCATATGACCGAGTAACTCCAAAATGATATTAAGGAACTAGGTATTACTAAATAGTATTATATATTCCCTTTCTAAGAAGAGTATACCCAAGAGTTTACCATCTGAACACATTCCTTTCCCAATTTTTAGTCATTTTCAAGTCACTCGAACTAGTTAATTATAAAAATATTTCTTATTTTCAAATCCCCCTTTTTGAAACAATACTATTTTTCCCAACTAAATCGTTCTTAACAAAATATTTACCATCCACTTGCTTTGCATTCATTCAGATTTGAACTTGTTTCGATCGTACAATGACAAAAAAGAATTATATACTAAGTGCACTATCACATTTGCCTAAGCAAACATCCAATTGTCACTAAGAAGATTATTCCGATCATCATAAAACAAATTGGGGTTCCCCAAACCAAACCAAAGAAAACACTTGTTTCTATAAAATTTTCTTTTCAAAATATTTATGCTTTAAAGTATTTTCAAGTAAAATTACTACTACTTTTCCAATAATCATTTGAAAACTTTATCAAAGTCCTTGAGATTTAAATTCTTTGAAAATTCATCTTATTCTCAAAATATTTTTTGAAATTCTAACTTATAAATCACTGTATATAAAATCTTTCCTCAAATATCCACTTTGAAAATATGTTTCCTTTATTTTTATTAAACATCTTTTATTAAAATCCAATGCTTATGACCCAACATTATATACAAATGCCTTATAGTCAAACTGTGAAACTTAATTCATGAGGTGCTCGATTCGATGTTCATACAAATTCCTACCTACCCAACCCATACTTCACTAAGGAAAATTTTGTATGAACCACTCATAATGCTCAAACTATACGAGCATAACTAATCAAACACCATATGACAATAATAATTAAATATTATTAACTCCTAATAACAAAACATTAATATAACTACACTTTATTTTTGAAAATTATATCTTCATATATAAAATATATTCCTAGGTAAAATTATTTCATTTACCATATTTTAAGATAATACTATGTCTATTTACCTACTTTAAGTGTTTAGAAACCCCTATCAACACTGTGGTGCCCCATGTCTCGACAAGAATTCACAAACCACTCAACCAATAAATCAACAGAATATAAAACATTTTTATATCACTAATAAATACGCACTCAATATATACACTCGAATTCATCCAAGGATCTCGCTTCCCTATCCCAAATGAGTTTACCCCACCAAAGCCTAGGTGTTCACTCAACCTAAGCTCTGATACTATGTTGCAACGTTCCCCCTAAATAGGTGGTGCCTACACTATGGTAACCTTGAACCTAATTTTTATGGCAAACCTCTCGACTGCACAACCAACCACTTAGGGATATGTAAGGGTAAGAATCTAAGATTTGACGCAGTTCACAAAGCGAGAACCCGCTATCACGTTAAAGCACTCTACAATCAGATATGATCCTAGTCTCCTCGAAACTGCCCTAGGTGATGACAACAACCACATAAATATTACTACTAACGTATCTCCAAGTTATGCAGTCATATCAGATATATTATGGAGACATTTACATAGATAAACAAGAATATAGTGGAAGCAAATGAGTTATAGAAGAAGGTTAATCAGAGCAATTGAAGAACAAAACCCAATTAGAGAAGAATGTTGAAGGATAAAGGTATTTGAAGTGATGAGGAGTTGGTTGAACCTTAGAATATCTTGTTAAAGATATCGTGGCAATTTTACTTGAAGATCGTCAACCATTGACCTCAACTGGATCACAAAAATCCATAAATATAAGATAATTTGAAATGCTGAAAATTTGCAACACTTATTAGTATTGTTGTTTATTTCGCAATACACCCATGTCGACATGGGGGTATCTAGGATGTCGACATGCTAGTCATTTTTCAGAATTTCAAGTTTTAAATGAAGAGACATTTTCCTCCACCTCTTCACCAAAAGACATGCCTCTTCAACCACTATATAAAGGCCTTTGAAAATGAATTTTTACATAAAGAATTCTCATTTTTTCTTAGTCCTTCTTCTCCAAATAATTGCAAAAGAAATCCATTGCATACTCTTCCAATTTCCTTGCAAATCAATTCTATTTCACTCCATTTCTTCACTGATTTGCAAAACATACAGTATCAGAGAGTTGTGCTTGAATTCACATCATTCTCTCTCTGATTTCATCTTATGCCTCAAAAAATTCAAAGTTATATTGCAATTGAAGGTCTTCAGGATCATTGTTTCGAATATGCAAGAAACTATATTGAAGATACAACTGCTTGTTATAGTTTGTTGTTGGAGACAAGGAGAAGCTGTTCTTGTAGCCTATGAAACCAAGATTGTAAAGGTGTTCTTGCCACCCGTGGAAAGCAAGCGATTATAGTGGAATTATGCACGATAGAGTGTAGGAATGGATGTAGAATTGGTTAATCCGAACCAGTATAAAAATCCAGGTGTAATTTACATTACTGCATTTTACTTTATTGCTTACTTATTCTTTGATTACTTCTTTCGGTTTGCAATTTGAGTAAATAAATTTTTATATTCATAAGCAAGTAGTTAATACACATTTCACCACTTCTAGTGTCTGAATAGCCTTAAGATCCAACATTGTGTTGTAGACCCTCTAGTTTCCAACATTTGCTATTAGAGCATTAGTTTTCAAAAATTCATAACTTGGTTTTTGAAAAGTATAAACGGCTAAGGACACTAGTAACACATTTTTTAACACTTTTATAGAAGGGCGATCTATCACTATGACCCCTCTATTTGATGGCAGTAGTTATGCATATTGAGCTTGTATGATGAAATGTTATTTGCAGTCCAATGGTTTGGATTTGGAACATTACCCAAATAGAATACATAGAATCACAAGCTGAATATATAAAAGGGACACTAGACCAAAATACACAAGCACTTAATAACTCTAAGACCATGAATATTTTATTTTGCTCCTTAGATAGAAATGAATTTAATCGAGTGTATATTTGTAATTCTGCATATGAAATTTGAAGAATACTGCAAGTCACACATGAAGGCACCAGTAAAGTAAAATAAAAAGATATTTATGCTAATTAACCAATTTCAACTCCTTCAAATGAAACCAAATGATTCTATTTCTAATATGTATTCAAGATTTCAAGATATAGTGCATGCCTTAATATCCTTAGAAAAGAAAATTACTGAAGAAGACTAAGTCGGAAAGATCTTGAGTTCACTTCCTAGTGAATGAGAACAGAAGATTTTGGCAATCGAAGAAGCCAATGATATTAGTACTATGATAATAGAAGATTTAATTGGTAACCTAATGTCCTACGAAGTCAAGTTGAAAATTAGAAATGAGAATTGGGAAAATGAGAAGAAATCACTAGCACTCAATGCTATTGTCGGAAACGATGAATCAATGATGATGTTGTTGATGATGATATCGAGTTTATGACCAAGAAGTTCAAGAAATACTTGAAGTATTGGATAATAAACAAACTTAGAAAAACTAACAACAATAAAAATGGAAATGTTGTTTAAGTGTTTCGAATGAGATAAACCCGGTCATTTGAAAAGAGACTGTCCCAACTTAAAGAAATCAACGTACTTTTCAAACACTTTCAAGAAGGAGAGGAAACAGGCATTCAATGCAAAAGGGGATGATTCAGATATATCATCAAGTAATAGTGATTCCGAAACGGAAAATGCCAACATGTGCTTCATGGCAAAGGATGACCAGGACGGAAATTTAATAAAGAAATCACTAATGTTTTGAATGATATGTAACAAGGATATAAAATACTTAGGAAAGAGTACAATAATAGTTTGGCTGAGATAGATAGATTAAAAATATTTAATGAAAGGTTAACTGACGAAAAACAATGTCTAGAAGCTGAAGTTGAAATACCTTATGGGTATAATGATGAAAAAGATTTGACACTTGGACGTTTTGAAAAACTAAAAAGTGAAAATGAATCCTTAAAATCAGAAAATCTTTCAATGAAGTCACAGATCACTGATCTAAATGACAAAATAACATCTCTGAACAATGTTATTCTTAACCGTAATAAGGATTTTGACAAAATGAAAACTGTTATTGATAAATTTAACAAATGGAAGGATAATCTAGAAAAAATATTATCTGCATCTAAACACACTAGAAATAAACATGGACTTGGAAATACCCCTAAGGTTAAATCAAAGAAAAATAGTACTCAGAGTACTAAGTTTGTTAAGGCTACCAAGTCCAAACCAAAACCAAAGAAATTAAAGTTAAAATCTCTAAAGAGGTTCATTAATTTATGGGTTCCACAAAGGTTGGATGGTATTGAAAAAGAAAAATATATTGATAATTTTATTAATAAGGCTCATTCATCTAATGATTATATTTTGAAACGACATTCAAACTCTCCATGGGTTTGGCATCCCAATACTTAACCCTATGGACCACAAAATAAAAAGGGTACTAGTGTGCATATTTTATAATTTTTCAGGTACCAAACAATATATATTAGATAGCGGATGCTCAAAGCATATGACAAGAAATCCATTGAACTTTGGATAAATATGAAAATGATTGTTGTTGGCATCGGCAAAGTCGGTAATTCTAAAACTCATCTTATTATTTGATAAGTTTATTTCATGTTTTGAATTGATTTGGTTTCCCCTCATGTGATTTATTTATATGCATCTCTATATACAAACTCTACATATTGTTTAGCAGTGATTTAAGCGTCTCTTTTTTGCCCTTTTTATTGATGACAAAAGGGGAGAAAAGGTATAAATATACTAGGAAAAATGATATGGGGAGTGCAGAGAGTTAGGGGGAGTCAAATATAAAAGTATTATATATTATCTCTCAAAATTTATATGGTTGTTATCATCAAAAAGGGGAGATTGTTAATACCTAGGTAATGATCTTGATGACAATAAACACATAAATATTACTATCAACGTATCTACAAGTTAAGCAGCCATATCAGATATATTAAGGAGACATTTACAAAGATAAACAAGAATACAGTGGAAGCAAATGAATTATAGAAGAAGGTTAATCAGAGCAATTGAAGAACAAAACCCAATTAAAGAAGAATGCCGAAGGATAAAGTTATTTGAAGTGATGAGGAGTTGGTTGAAGATTAGAATATCTTGTTAAAGGTCTCATGGCAATTATACTTGAAGATCGTCAACCATTGACCTAAACCGAGTCAAAAAAATCCACAAATATAAGTTAATTTGAAATGCTGAAAATTTGCAACACTTATTACTATTGCTGTTCATTTTGCAACACACCCATGTCGACATAGGGGTATCAAAGATGTCGATGTGCTAGTCGTTTTTCAGAATTTCAAATTTTAAATGAAGAGACATTTCCCTCCACCTCTTCAGAAAAAGACACATCTCTTCAACCACTATATAAAGGCCTTTGAAAATGAATTTTAACATCAAGAATTCTTATTTTCTTTTCTTACTCCTCCAAACATTTGCAAAATAAATCCATTGCATACTCTTTCAATTTCCTTGCGAATCGATATTATTTCGCTCCAATTCTTCACCGATTTGCAAACCACACAATATCCGAGAGTTGTACTTGAATTCACATCATTCTCTCTTTGGTTTCATCATATTCCCCAAAGAATTCAAAGATATATTGCCATTGGAGGTCTATAGGATCATTGTATCAAATCTGCAAGAATCTGTATTGAAGATATGACTACTTCTCATAGTTTGTTGTTGGTGATAAGGAGAAGGTGTTCTTGTGGCCTGTAAAATCAAGACGGTGTGTCTGGTAGCCCGTGAAACCAATTGTAAAGGTGTTCTTGCCACCCGTGGAAATCAAGCGATTATAGTAGAATTTTGCACGATAGAGTGCTGGACTGGATGTAGGATTGGTTAATCCGAACCAGTATAAAAATCCAGGTGCAATTTACATTACTGCATTTTACTTTATTGCTTACTTATTCTCTGATTACTTCTTTCGGTTTTCAATTTGAGTAAACAAAGTTTTATATTCATAAGCAAGTAGTTAATACACATTTCACCACTTCTAGTGTCTGAATAGCCTTAAGATCCTACATTGTGTTGTAGACACTCTAGTTTCCAACATTTGCTATTAGAGCATTAGTTTTCAAAAATTCATAACTTGGTTTTTGAAAAGTATAGATGGCTAAGGACACTAGTAACACATTTTTTAACACTTTTATAGAAGGGCGGTCTATCACTATGCCCCCTCTATTTGATGGCATTAGTTATGCATATTGAGCTTGTATGATGAAATGTTATTTGCAGTCCAATGGTTTGGATTTGGAACATTACCCAAATAGAATACATAGAATCTCAAGCTGAATATATAAAATGGACACTAGACCAAAAGACACAAGCACTTAATAACTCTAAGGCCATGAATATTTTATTTTGCTCCTTAGATAGAAATGAATTTAATCGAGTGTATATTTGTAATTCTGCATATGAAATTTGAAGAATACTGCAAGTCACACATGAAGGCACCAGTAAAGTAAAATAAAAAGATATTTATGCTAATTAACCAATTTCAACTCTTTCAAATGAAACCAAATGATTCTATTTCTAATATGTATTCAAGATATCAAGATATAGTGCATGCCTTAATATCATTAGAAAAGAAAATTACTGTAGAAGACTAAGTCAGAAAGATCTTGAGTTCACTTCCTAGTGAATGAGAACAGAAGATTTTGGCAATCGAAGAAGCCAATGATATTAGTACTATGATAATAGAAGATTTAATTGGTAACCTAATGTCCTACGAAGTGAAGTTGAAAATTAGAAATGAGAATTGGGAAAATGAGAAGAAATCACTAGCACTCAATGCTATTGTCGAAAACGATGAATCAATGATGATGTTGTTGATGATGATATCGAGTTTATGACCAAGAAGTTCAAGAAATACTTGAAGTATTGGATAATAAACAAACTTAGAAAAACTAACAACAATAAAAATGGAAATGTTGTTTAAGTGTTTCGAATGTGATAAACCCGGTCATTTGAAAAGAGACTGTCCCAACTTAAAGAAATCAAAGTACTTTTCAAACACTTTCAAGAAGGAGAGGAAACAGGCATTCAATGCAAAAGGGGATGATTCAGATATATCATCAAGTAATAGTGATTCAGAAACGGAAAATGCCAACATGTGCTTCATGGCAAAGGATGACCAGGATGGAAATTTAATAAAGAAATCACTAATGTTTTGAATGATATGTAACAAGGATATAAAATACTTAGGAAAGAGTACAATAATAGTTTGGCTGAGATAGATAGATTAAAAATATTTAATGAAAGGTTAACTGACGAAAAATGTCTAGAAGCTGAAATTGAAATACCTAATGGGTATAATGATGAAAAGGATTTGACACTTGGAGGTTTTGAAAAAGTAAAAAGTGAAAATGAATCCTTAAAATCAGAAATTTTTTCAATGAAGTCACAGATCACTGATCTAAAAGACAAAATAACATCTCTGAACAATGTTATTCTTAACCGTAATAAGGATTTTGACAAAATGAAAACTGTTATTGATAAATTTAACAAATGGAAGGATAATCTAGAAAAAATATTATTTGCATCTAAACACACTAGAAATAAACATGGACTAGGAAATACCCCTAAGGTTAAATCAAAGAAAAATAGTACTCAAAGTACTAAGTTTGTTAAGGCTACCAAGTCCAAACCAAACCAAAGAAATTAAAGTTAAAATCTCTAAAGAGGTTCATTAATTTATGGGTTCCAAAAAGGTTGGATGGTATTGAAAAGGAAAAATATATTGATAATTTTATTAATAAGGTTCATTCATCTAATGATTATATTTTGAAAGGAGATTCAAACTCTCCATGGGTTTGGCATCCTAATACTTAACCCTATGGACCCCAAAATAAAAAGGATACAAGTGTGCATATTTTATAATTTTTCAGGTACCAAACAATATATATTAGATAGCGGATGCTCAAAGCATATGACAAGAAATCCATTGAACTTTGGATAAATATGAAAAGGATTGTTATTGGCATCGGCAAAGTCGGTAACTCTAAAACTCATCTTATTATTTGATAAGTTTATTTCATGTTTTGAATTGATTTGGTTTCCCCTCATGTGATTTATTTATATGCATCTCTATATACAAACTCTACATATTGTTTAACAGTGATTTAAGCGTCTCTTTTTTGCCCTTTTTATTGATGACAAAAGGGGAGAAAAGGTATAAATATACTAGGCAAAATGATATGGGGAGTGCAGAGAGTTAGGAGGAGTCAAATATAAAAGTATTATATATTATCTCTCAAAATTTATATGGTTGTTATCATCAAAAAGGGGAGATTGTTAATACCTAGGTAATGATCTTGATGACAATAAACACATAAATATTACTATCAACGTATCTACAAGTTAAGCAGCCATATCAGATATATTAAGGAGACATTTACAAAGATAAACAAGAATACAGTGGAAGCAAATGAATTATAGAAGAAGGTTAATCAGAGCAATTGAAGAACAAAACCCAATTAAAGAAGAATGTCGAAGGATAAAGTTATTTGAAGTGGTGAGGAGTTGGTTGAAGATTAGAATATCTTGTTAAAGATCTCATGGCAATTATACTTGAAGATCATCAACCATTGACCTAAACCGAATCAAAAAAATCCACAAATATAAGTTAATTTGAAATGCTGAAAATTTGCAACACTTATTACTATTGCTGTTCATTTTGCAACACACCCATGTCGACATAGAGGTATCAAAGATGTCGATGTGCTAGTCGTTTTTCAGAATTTCAAATTTTAAATGAAGAGACATTTCCCTCCACCTCTTCAGCAAAAGACACATCTCTTCAACCACTATATAAAGGTCTTTGAAAATGAATTTTAACATCAAGAATTCTTATTTTCTTTTCTTACTCCTCCAAACATTTGCAAAATAAATCCATTGCATACTCTTTCAATTTCCTTGCAAATCGATATTATTTCTCTCCAATTCTTCACCGATTTGCAAACCACACAATATCAGAGAGTTGTACTTGAATTTACATCATTCTCTCTATGGTTTCATCATATTCCCCAAAGAATTCAAAGATATATTGCCATTTGAGGTCTATAGGATCATTGTATCAAATCTGCAAGAATCTGTATTGAAGATACGACTACTTATCATAGTTTGTTGTTGGTGATAAGGAGAAGGTGTTCTTGTAGCCTGTAAAATCAAGACGGCGTGTCTTGTAGCCCGTGAAACCAATTGTAAAGGTGTTCTTGCCACCCGTGGAAATCAAGCGATTATAGTAGAATTTTGCACGATAGAGTGCTGGACTGGATGTAGGATTGGTTAATCCGAACCAGTATAAAAATCCAGGTGTAATTTACATTACTGCATTTTACTTTATTTCTTACTTATTCTCTGATTACTTCTTTCGGTTTGCAATTTGAGTAAACAAAGTATTATATTCATAAGCAAGTAGTTAATACACATTTCACCACTTCTAGTGTCTGAATAGCCTTAAGATCCTACATTGTGTTGTAGACACTCTAGTTTCCAACATTTGCTATTAGAGCATTAGTTTTCAAAAATTCATAACTTGGTTTTTGAAAAGTATAGATGGCTAAGGACACTAGTAACACATTTTTTAACACTTTTATAGAAGGGCGATCTATCACTATGCCCCCTCTATTTGATGGCAGTAGTTATGCATATTGAGCTTGTATGATGAAATGTTATTTGCAGTCCAATGGTTTGGATTTGGAACATTACCCAAATAGAATACATAGAATCTCAAGCTGAATATATAAAATGGACACTAGACCAAAAGACACAAGCACTTAATAACTCTAAGGCCATGAATATTTTATTTTGCTCCTTAAATAGAAATGAATTTAATCGAGTGTATATTTGTAATTCTGCATATGAAATTTGAAGAATGCTGCAAGTCACACATGAAGGCACCAATAAAGTAAAATAAAAAGATATTTATGCTAATTAACCAATTTCAACTCTTTCAAATGAAACCAAATGATTCTATTTCTAATATGTATTCAAGATTTCAAGATATAGTGCATGCCTTAATATCATTAGAAAAGAAAATTACTGAAGAAGACTAAGTCAGAAAGATCTTGAGTTCACTTCCTAGTGAATGAGAACAGAAGATTTTGGCAATCGAAGAAGCCAATGATATTAGTACTATGATAATAGAAGATTTAATTGGTAACCTAATGTCCTACGAAGTGAAGTTGAAAATTAGAAATGAGAATTAGGAAAATGAGAAGAAATCACTAGCACTCAATGCTATTGTCGAAAACGATGAATCAATGATGATGTTGTTGATGATGATATCGAGTTTATGACCAAGAAGTTCAAGAAATACTTGAAGTATTGGATAATAAACAAACTTAGAAAAACGAACAACAATAAAAGTGGAAATGTTGTTTAAGTGTTTCGAATGTGATAAACCCGGTCATTTGAAAAGAGACTGTCCCAACTTAAAGAAATCAAAGTACTTTTCAAACACTTTCAAGAAGGAGAGGAAATAGGCATTCAATGCAAAAGGGGATGATTCAGATATATCATCAAGTAATAGTGATTCAGAAACGGAAAATGCCAACATGTGCTTCATGGCAAAGGATGACCAGGATGGAAATTTAATAAAGAAATCACTAATGTTTTGAATGATATGTAACAAGGATATAAAATACTTAGGAAAGAGTACAATAATAGTTTGGCTGAGATAGATAGATTAAAAATATTTAATGAAAGGTTAACTGACGAAAAACAATGTCTAGAAGCTGAAATTGAAATACCTAATGGGTATAATGATGAAAAGGATTTGACACTTGGAGGTTTTGAAAAACTAAAAAGTGAAAATGAATCCTTAAAATCATAAAATCTTTCAATGAAGTCACAGATCACTGATCTAAATTACAAAATAACATCTCTGAACAATGTTATTCTTAACCGTAATAAGGATTTTGACAAAATGAAAACTGTTATTGATAAATTTAACAAATGGAAGGATAATCTAGAAAAAATATTATCTGCATATAAACACACTAGAAATAAACATGGACTTGGAAATACCCCTAAGGTTAAATCAAAGAAAAATAGTACTCAAAGTACTAAGTTTGTTAAGGCTACCAAGTCCAAACCAAAACCAATGAAATTAAAGGTAAAATCTCTAAAGAGGTTCATTAATTTATGGGTTCCAAAAAGGTTGGATGGTATTGAAAAAGAAAAATATATTGATAATTTTATTAATAAGGTTCATTCATCTAATGATTATATTTTGAAAGGACATTCAAACTCTCCATGGGTTTGGCATTCCAATAGTTAACCCTATGGACCCCAAAATAAAAATGGCACAAGTGTGCATATTTTATAATTTTTCAGGTACCAAACAATATATATTAGATAGCGGATGCTCAAAGCATATGACGAGAAATCCATTGAACTTTGGATAAATATGAAAAGGATTGTTATTGGCATCGGCAAAGTCGGTAACTCTAAAACTCATCTTATTATTTGATAAGTTTATTTCATGTTTTGAATTGATTTGGTTTCCCCTCATGTGATTTATTTATATGCATCTCTATATACAAACTCTACATATTGTTTAGCAGTGATTTAAGCGTCTCTTTTTTCCCCTTTTTATTGATGACAAAAGGGGAGAAAAGGTACAAATATACTAGGCAAAATGATATGGGGAGTGCAGAGAGTTAGGGGGAGTCAAATATAAAAGTATTATATATTATCTCTCAAAATTTATATGGTTGTTATCATCAAAGATGGGAGATTGTTAATACCTAGGTAATGATCTTGATGACAATAAACACATAAATATTACTATCAACGTATCTACAAGTTAAGCAGCCATATCAGATATATTAAGGAGACATTTACAAAGATAAACAAGAATACAGTGGAAGCAAATGAATTATAGAAGAAGGTTAATCAGAGCAATTGAAGAACAAAACCCAATTAAAGAAGAATGCCGAAGGATAAAGTTATTTGAAGTGATGAGGAGTTGGTTGAAGATTAGAATATCTTGTTAAAGATACCATGGCAATTATACTTGAAGATCGTCAACCATTGACCTAAACCGAATCAAAAAAATCCACAAATATAAGTTAATTTGAAATGCTGAAAATTTGCAACACTTATTACTATTGCTGTTCATTTTGCAAGACACCCATGTCGACATAGGGGTATCAAAGATGTCGATGTGCTAGTCGTTTTTCAGAATTTCAAATTTTAAATGAAGAGACATTTCCCTCCACCTCTTCAGCAAAAGACACATCTCTTCAACCACTATATAAAGGCCTTTGAAAATGAATTTTAACATCAAGAATTCTTATTTTCTTTTCTTACTCCTCCAAACATTTGCAAAATAAATCCATTGCATAATCTTTCAATTTCCTTGCAAATCGATACTATTTCGCTCCAATTCTTCACCGATTTGCAAACCACACAATATCAGAGAGTTGTACTTGAATTCACATCATTCTCTCTTTGGTTTCATCATATTCCCCAAAGAATTCAAAGATATATTGCCATTGGAGATCTGTAGGATCATTGTATCAAATCTGAAAGAATCTGTATTGAAGATACGACTACTTATCATAGTTTGTTGTTGGTGATAAGGAGAAGGTGTTCTTGTAGCCTGTAAAATCAAGACGGTGTGTCTTGTAGCCCGTGAAACCAATTGTAAAGGTGTTCTTGCCACCCGTGGAAATAAAGCGATTATAGTAGAATTTTGCACGATAGAGTGCTGGACTGGATGTAGGATTGGTTAATCCGAACCAGTATAAAAATGCAGGTGTAATTTACATTACTGCATTTTACTTTATTGTTACTTATTCTCTGATTACTTCTTTCGGTTTGCAATTTGAGTAAATAAAGTTTTATATTCATAAGCAAGTAGTTAATACAAATTTCACCACTTCTAGTGTCTGAATAGCCTTAAGATCCTACATTGTGTAGTAGACACTCTAGTTTCCAACATTTACTATTGGAGCATTGGTTTTCAAAAATTCATAACTTGGTTATTGAAAAGTATAAATGGCTAAGGACACTAGTAACACATTTTTTAACACTTTCATAGAAGGGCGGTCTATCACTATGCCCCCTCTATTTGATGGCAGTAGTTATGCATATTGAGCTTGTACGATGAAATGTTATTTGTAGTCCAATGGTTTGGATTTGGAACATTACCCAAATAGAATACATAGAATCTCAAGCTGAATATATAAAATGGACACTAGACCAAAAGACACAAGCACTTAATAACTCTAAGGCCATGAATATTTTATTTTGCTCCTTAGATAGAAATGAATTTAATCGAGTGTATATTTGTAATTCTGCATATGAAATTTGAAGAATACTGCAAGTCACACATGAAGGCACCAGTAAAGTAAAATAAAAAGATATTTATGCTAATTAACCAATTTCAACTCTTTCAAATGAAACAAAATGATTCTATTTCTAATATGTATTCAAGATTTCAAGATATAGTGCATGCCTTAATATCATTAGAAAAGAAAATTACTGAAGAAGATTAAGTCAGAAAGATCTTGAGTTCACTTCCTAGTGAATGAGAACAGAAGATTTTGGCAATCGAAGAAGCCAATGATATTCGTACTATGATAATAGAAGATTTAATTGGTAACCTAATGTCCTACGAAGTGAAGTTGAAAATTAGAAATGAGAATTAGGAAAATGCGAAGAAATCACTAGCACTCAATGCTATTGTCGAAAACGATGAATCAATGATGATGTTGTTGATGATGATATCGAGTTTATGACCAAGAAGTTCAAGAAATACTTGAAGTATTGGATAATAAACAAACTTAGAAAAACTAACAGCAATAAAAATTGAAATGTTGTTTAAGTGTTTCGAATGTGATAAACCCGGTCATTTGAAAAGAGACTGTCCCAACTTAAAGAAATCAAAGTACTTTTCAAACACATTCAAGAAGGAGAGGAAACGGGCATTCAATGCAAAAGGGGATGATTCAGATATATCATCAAGTAATAGTGATTTAGAAACAGAAAACGCCAACATGTGCTTCATGGCAAAGGATGACCAGGATGGAAATTTAATAAAGAAATCACTAATGTTTTGAATGATATGTAACAAGGATATAAAATACTTAGGAAAGAGTACAATAATAGTTTGGCTGAGATAGATATATTAAAAATATTTAATGAAAGGTTAACTGACGAAAAACAATGTCTAGAAGCTGAAATTGAAATGCCTAATGGGTATAATGATGAAAAGGATTTGACACTTGGAAGTTTTGAAAAACTAAAAAGTGAAAATGAATCCTTAAAATCAGAAAAACTTTCAATGAAGTCACAGATCACTGATCTAAATGACAAAATAACATCTCTGAACAATGTTATTCTTAACCGTAATAAGGATTTTGACAAAATGAAAACTGTTATTGATAAATTTAACAAATTGAAGGATAATCTAGAAAAAATATTATCTGCATCTAAACACACTAGAAATAAACATGGACTTGGAAATACCCCTAAGGTTAAATCAAAGAAAAATAGTACTCAAAGTACTAAGTTTGTTAAGGCTACCAAGTCCAAACCAAAACCAAAGAAATTAAAGTTAAAATCTCTAAAGATGTTCATTAATTTATGGGTTCCAAAAAGGTTGGATGGTATTGAAAAAGAAAAATATATCGATAATTTTATTAATAAGGTTCATTCATCTAATGATTATATTTTGAAAGGACATTCAAACTCTCCATGGGTTTGGCATCCCAATACTTAACCCTATGGACCCCAAAATAAAAAGGGTACAAGTGTGCATATTTTATAAATTTTCAGGTACCAAACAATATATATTAGATAGCGGACGCTCAAAGCATATGACGAGAAATCCATTGAACTTTGGATAAATATGAAAAGGATTGTTATTGGCATCGGCAAAGTCGGTAACTCTAAAACTCATCTTATTATTTGATAAGTTTATTTCATGTTTTGAATTGATTTGGTTTCCCCTCATGTGATTTATTTATATGCATCTCTATATACAAACTCTACATATTGTTTAGCAGTGATTTAAGCGTCTCTTTTTTGCCCTTTTTATTGATGACAAAAGGGGAGAAAAGGTATAAATATACTAGGCAAATGATATGGGGAGTGCAGAAAGTTAGGGGGAGTCAAATATAAAAGTATTATATATTATCTCTCAAAATTTATATGGTTGTTATCATCAAAGAGGGGAGATTGTTAATACCTAGGTAATGATCTTGATGACAATAAACACATAAATATTACTATCAACGTATCTACAAGTTAAGCAGCCATATCAGATATATTAAGGAGACATTTACAAAGATAAACAAGAATACAGTGAAAGCAAATGAATTATAGAAGAAGGTTAATCAGAGCAATTGAAGAACAAAACCCAATTAAAGAAGAATGCCGAAGGATAAAGTTATTTGAAGTGATGAGGAGTTGGTTAAAGATTAGGATATCTTGTTAAAGATCCCATGGCAATTATACTTGAAGATCGTCAACCATTGACTTAAACCGAATCAAAAAAATCCACAAATATAAGTTAATTTGAAATGCTGAAAATTTGCAACACTTATTACTATTGCTGTTCATTTTGCAACACACCCATGTCGACATAGGGGTATCAAAGATGTCGATGTGCTAGTCGTTTTTCATAATTTCAAATTTTAAATGAAGAGACATTTCCCTCCACCTCTTCAGCAAAAGACATATCTCTTCAACCACTATATAAAGGCCTTTGAAAATGAATTTTAACATCAAGAATTCTTATTTTCTTTTCTTACTCCTCCAAACATTTGCATAATAAATCCATTGCACAGTCTTTCAATTTCCTTGCAAATCGATATTATTTCGCTCCAATTGTTCACCGATTTGCAAACCACACAATATCAGAGAGTTGTACTTGAATTCACATCATTCTCTCTTTGGTTTCATCATATTCCCCAAAGAATTCAAAGATATATTGCCATTGGAGGTCTATAGGATCATTGTATCAAATCTGCAAGAATCTGTATTGAAGATACGACTACTTACCATAGTTTGTTGTTGGTGATAAGGAGAAGGTGTTCTTGTAGCCTGTAAAATCACGACGGTGTGTCTTGTAGCCCGTGAAACCAATTGTAAAGGTGTTCTTGCCACCCGTGGAAATCAAGTGATTATAGTAGAATTTTGCACGACAGAGTGCTGGACTGGATGTAGGATTGGTTAATCCGAACTAGTATAAAAATCCAGGTGTAATTTACATTACTGCATTTTACTTTATTGCTTACTTATTCTCTGATTACTTCTTTCGGTTTGCAATTTGAGTAAATAAAGTTTTATATTCATAAGCAAGTAGTTAATACACATTTCACCACTTCTAGTGTCTGAATAGCCTTAAGATCCTACATTGTGTTGTAGACACTCTAGTTTCCAACATTTGCTATTGGAGCATTGGTTTTCAAAAATTCATAACTTTGTTTTTGAAAAGTATAAATGGCTAAGGACACTAGTAACACATTTTTTAACACTTTTATAGAAGGGCGGTCTATCACTATGCCCCCTCTATTTGATGGCAGTAGTTATGCATATTGAGCTTGTATGATGAAATGTTATTTGCAGTCCAATGGTTTGGATTTGGAACATTACCCAAATAGAATACATAGAATCTCAAGCTGAATATATAAAATGGACACTAGACCAAAAGACACAAGCACTTAATAACACTATGGCCATGAATAGTTTATTTTGCTCCTTAGATAGAAATGAATTTAATCGAGTGTATATTTGTAATTCTGCATATGAAATTTGAAGAATACTGGAAGTCACACATGAAGGCAACAGTAAAGTAAAATAAAAAGACATTTATGCTAATTAACCAATTTCAACTCTTTCAAATGAAACCAAATGATTCTATTTCTAATATGTATTCATGATTTCAAGATATAGTGAATGCCTTAATATCATTAGAAAAGAAAATTACTGAAGAAGACTAAGTCAGAAAGATCTTGAGTTCACTTCCTAGTGAATGAGAACAGAAGATTTTGGCAATCGAAGAAGCCAATGATATTAGTACTATGATAATAGAAGATTTAATAGGTAACCTAATGTCCTACGAAGTGAAGTTGAAAATTAGAAATGAAAATTAGGAAAATGAGAAGAAATCACTAGCACTCAATGCTATTGTCGAAAACGATGAATCAATGATGATGTTGTTGATGATGATATCGAGTTTATGACCAAGAAGTTCAAGAAATACTTGAAGTATTGGATAATAAACAAACTTAGAAAAACTAACAACAATAAAAATGGAAATGTTGTTTAAGTGTTTCGAATGTGATAAACCCGGTCATTTGAAAAGAGACTGTCCCAACTTAAAGAAATCAAAGTACTTTTCAAACACTTTCAAGAAGGAGGGGAAACAGGCATTCAATGCAAAAGGGGATGATTTAGATATATCATCAAGTAATAGTGATTCAGAAACGAAAAATGCCAACATTTGCTTCATGGCAAAGGATGACCAGGATGGAAATTTAATAAAGAAATCACTAATGTTTTGAATGATATGTATCATGGATATAAAATACTTAGGAAAGAGTACAAAAATAGTTTGGCTGAGATAGATAGATTAAAAATATTTAATGAAAGGTTAACTGACGAAAAACAATGTCTAGAAGTTGAAATTGAAATACCTAATGGGTATAATGATGAAAAGAATTTGACACTTGGAAGTTTTGAAAAACTAAAAAGTGAAAATGAATCCTTAAAATTAGAAAATCTTTCAATGAAGTCACAGATCACTGATCTAAACGACAAAATAACATCTCTGAATAATGTTATTCTTAACCGTAATAAGGATTTTGACAAAATGAAAACTGTTATTGATAAATTTAACAAATGGAAGGATAATCTAGAAAAAATATTATCTGCATCTAAACACACTAGAAATAAACATGGACTTGGAAATACCCCTAAGGTTAAATCAAAGAAAAATAGTACTCAAAGTACTAAGTTTGTTAAGGCTACCAAGTCCGAACCAAAACCAAAGAAATTAAAGTTAAAATCTCTAAAGAGGTTCATTAATTTATGGGTTCCAAAAAGGTTGGATGGTTTTGAAAAAGAAAAATATATCGATAATTTTATTAATAAGGTTCATTCATCTAATGATTATATTTTGAAAGGACATTCAAACTCTCTATGGGTTTAGTATCCCAATACTTAACCCTATGGACCCCAAAATAAAAAGGGCACAAGTGTGCATATTTTATAATTTTTCAGGTACCAAACAATATATATTAGATAGCGGATGCTCAAAGCATATGACAAGAAATCCATTGAACTTTGGATAAATATGAAAAGGATTGTTATTGGCATCGGCAAAGTCGGTAACTCTAAAACTCGGCTTATTATTTGATAAGTTTATTTCATTTTTTGAATTGATTTGGTTTCCCCTCATGTGATTTATTTATATGCATCTCTATGTACAAACTCTACATATGGTTTAGCAGTGATTTAAGCGTCTCTTTTTTGCCCTTTTTATTGATGAAAAAAGGGGAGAAAAGGTATAAATATACTAGGCAAAATGATATGGGGAGTGCAGAGAGTTAGGGGGAGTCAAATATAAAAGTATTATATATTATCTATCAAAATTTATATGGTTGTTATCATCAAAAAGGGGAGATTGTTAATACCTAGGTAATGATCTTGATGATAATAAACACATAAATATTACTATCAACGTATCTACAAGTTAAGCAGCCATATCAGATATATTAAGGAGACATTTACAAAGATAAACAAGAATACAGTGGAAGCAAATGATTTATAGAAGAAGGTTAATTAGAGCAATTGAAGAACAAAACCTAATTAAAGAAGAATGCCGAAGGATAAAGTTATTTGAAGTGATGAGGAGTTGGTCGAAGATTAGAATATCTTGTTAAAGATCTCATGGCAATTATACTTGAAGATCGTCAACCATTGACCTAAACCGAATCAAAAAAATCCACAAATATAAGTTAATTTGAAATGCTGAAAATTTGCAACACTTATTACTATTGCTGTTCATTTTGCAACACACCCATGTCGACATAAGGGTATCAAAGATGTCGATGTGCTAGTCGTTTTTCAGAATTTCAAATTTTAAATGAAGAGACATTTCCCTCCACCTCTTCAGCAAAAGACACATCTCTTCAACCACTATATAAAGGCCTTTGAAAATGAATTTTAACATCAAGAATTCTTATTTTCTTTTCTTACTCCTCCAAACATTTGCAAAATAAATCCATTGCATACTCTTTCAATTTCCTTGCAAATCGATATTATTTCGCTCCAATTCTTCACCGATTTGCAAACCACAGAATATCAGAGAGTTGTACTTGAATTCACATCATTCTCTCTTTGGTTTCATCATATTCCCCAAAGAATTCAAAGATATATTGCCATTGGAGGTCTATAGGATCATTGTATCAAATCTGCAAGAATCTGTATTGAAGATACGACTACTTATCATAGTTTGTTGTTGGTGATAAGGAGAAGGTGTTCTTGTAGCCTGTAAAATCACGACGGTGTGTCTTGTTGCCCGTGAAACCAATTGTAAAGGTGTTCTTACCACCCGTGGAAATCAAGCGATTATAGTAGAATTTTGCACGATAGAGTGCTGGACTGGATATTGGATTGGTTAAACCGAACCAGTATAAAAATCCTGGTGTAATTTACATTACTGCATTTTTCTTTATTGCTTACTTATTCTCTGATTACTTCTTTAGGTTTGCAATTTGAGTAAATAAAGTTTTATATTCATAAGCAAGTAGTTAATACACATTTCACCACTTCTAGTGTCTGAATAGCCTTAAGATCCTACATTGTGTTGTAGACACTCTAGTTTCCAACATTTGCTATTCGAGCATTAGTTTTCAAAAATTCATAACTTGGTTTTGGAAAAGTATAAATGGCTAAGGACACTAGTAACACATTTTTTAACACTTTTATAGAAGGGCGGTCTATCACTATGCCCCCTCTATTTGATGGCAGTAGTTATGCATATTGAGCTTGTATGATGAAATGTTATTTGCAGTCCAATGGTTTGGATTTGGAACATTACCCAAATGGAATACATAGAATCTCAAGCTGAATATATAAAATAGACACTAGACCAAAAGACACAAGCACTTAATAACTCTAAGGCCACGAATATTTTATTTTGCTCCTTAGATAGAAATGAATTTAATCGAGTGTATATTTGTAATTCTGCATATGGAATTTGAAGAATACTGCAAGTGACACATGAAGGCACCAGTAAAGTAAAATAAAAAGATATTTATGCTAATTAACCAATTTCAACTCTTTCAAATGAAACCAAATGATTCTATTTCTAATATGTATTCAAGATTTCAAGATATAGTGCATGCCTTAATATCATTAGAAAAGAAAATTACTGAAGAAGACTAAGTCAGAAAGATCATGAGTTCACTTCCTAGTGAATGAGAACAGAAGATTTTGGCAATCGAAGATGCCAGTGATATTAGTACTATGATAATAGAAGATTTAATTGGTAACCTAATGTCCTACGAAGTGAAGTTGAAAATTAGAAATGAAAATTAGGAAAATGAGAAGAAATCACTAGCACTCAATGCTATTGTCGAAAACGATGAAGCAATGATGATGTTGTTGATGATGATATCGAGTTTATGACCAAGAAGTTCAAGAAATACTTGAAGTATTGGATAATAAACAAACTTAGAAAAACTAACAACAATAAAAATGGAAATGTTGTTTAAGTGTTTCGAATGTGATAAACCCGGTCATTTGAAAAGAGACTGTCCCAACTTAAAGAAATTAAAGTACTTTTCAAACACTTTCAAGAAGGAGAGGAAACAGGCATTCAATGCAAAACGGGATGATTCAGATATATCATCAAGTAATAGTGATTCAGAAACGGAAAATGCCAACATGTGCTTCATGGCAAAGGATGACCAGGATGGTAATTTAATAAAGAAATCACTAATGTTTTGAATGATATGTATCAAGGATATAAAATACTTAGGAAAGAGTACAATAATAGTTTGGCTGAGATAGATAGATTAAAAATATTTAATGAAAGGTTAACTGACGAAAAACAATGTCTAGAAGCTGAAATTGAAATACCTAATGGGTATAATGATGAAAAGGATTTGACACTTGGAAGTTTTGAAAAACTAAAAAGTGAAAATGAATCCTTAAAATTAGAAAATCTTTCAATGAAGTCACAGATCACTGATCTAAACGACAAAATAACATCTCTGAACAATGTTATTCTTAACCGTAATAAGGATTTTGACAAAATGAAAACTGTTATTGATAAATTTAACAAATGGAAGGATAATCTAGAAAAAATATTATCTGCATCTAAACACACTAGAAATAAACATGGACTTGGAAATACCCCTAAGGTTAAATCAAAGAAAAATAGTACTCAAAGTACTAAGTTTGTTAAGGCTACCAAGTCCAAACCAAAACCAAAGAAATTAAAGTTAAAATCTCTAAAGAGGTTCATTAATTTATGGGTTCCAAAAAGGTTGGATGGTATTGAAAAAGAAAAATATATTGATAATTTTATTAATAAGGTTCATTCATCTAATGATTATATTTTGAAAGGAGATTCAAACTCTCCATGGGTTTGGCATCCCAATACTTAACCCTATGGACCCCAAAATAAAAAGGGTACAAGTGTGCATATTTTATAATTTTTCAGGTACCAAACAATATATATTAGATAGTGGATGCTCAAAGCATATGACAAGAAATCCATTGAACTTTGGATAAATATGAAAAGGATTGTTATTGGCATCGGCAAAGTCGGTAACTCTAAAACTCATCTTATTATTTGATAAGTTTATTTCATGTTTTGAATTGATTTGGTTTCCCCTCATGTGATTTATTTATATGCATCTCCATATACAAACTCTACATATTGTTTAGCAGTGATTTAAGCGTCTCTTTTTTGCCCTTTTTATTGATGACAAAAGGGGAGAAAAGGTATAAATATACTAGGCAAAACGATATGGGGAGCACAGAGAGTTAGGGGGGGTCAAATATAAAAGTATTATATATTATCTCTCAAAATTTATATGGTTGTTATCATCAAAAAGGGGAGATTGTTAATACCTAGGTAATGATCTTGATGACAACAAACACATAAATATTACTATCAACGTATCTACAAGCTAAGCAGCCATATCAAATATATTAAGGAGACATTTACAAAGATAAACAAGAATACAGTGGAAGCAAATGAATTATAGAAGAAGGTTAATCAGAGCAATTGAAGAACAAAACCCAATTAAAGAATAATGCCGAAGGATAAAGTTATTTGAAGTGATGAGGAGTTGGTTGAAGATTAGAATATCTTGTTAAAGATCTCATGGCAATTATACTTGAAGATCGTCAACCATTGACCTAAACCGAATCAAAAAAATCCACAAATATAAGTTAATTTGAAATGCTGAAAATTTGCAACACTTATTACTATTGCTGTTCATTTTGCAACACACCCATGTCGACATAGGGGTATCAAAGATGTCGATGTGCTAGTCGTTTTTCATAATTTCAAATTTTAAATGAAGAGACATTTCCCTCCACCTCTTCAGCAAAAGACACATCTCTTCAACCACTATATAAAGGCCTTTGAAAATGAATTTTAACATCAAGAATTCTTATTTTCTTTTCTTACTCCTCCAAACATTTGCAAAATAAATCCATTGCACACTCTTTCAATTTCCTTGCAAATCGATATTATTTCGCTCCAATTCTTCACCGATTTGCAAACCACAGAATATCAGAGAGTTGTACTTGAATTCACATCATTCTCTCTTTAATTTCATCATATTCCCCAAAGAATTCAAAGATATATTGCCATTGGAGGTCTATAGGATCATTGTATCAAATCTGCAAGAATCTGTATTGAAGATACGACTACTTATCATAGTTTGTTGTTGGTGATAAGGAGAAGGTGTTCTTGTAGCCTGTAAAATCACGACGGTGTGTCTTATAGCCCGTGAAACCAATTGTAAAGGTGTTCTTGCCACCCGTGGAAATCAAGCGATTATAGTAGAATTTTGCACGATAGAGTGCTGGACTGGATAAAGGATTGGTTAATCCGAACCAGTATAAAAATCCAGGTGTAATTTACATTACTGCATTTTACTTTATTGCTTACTTATTCTCTGATTACTTCTTTCGGTTTGCAATTTGAGTAAATAAAGTTTTATATTCATAAGCAAGTAGTTAATACACATTTCACCACTTCTAGTGTCAGAATAGCCTTAAGATCCTACATTGTGTTGTAGACACTCTAGTTTCCAACATTTGCTATTAGAGCATTAGTTTTCAAAAATTCATAACTTGGTTTTTGAAAAGTATAAATGGCTAAGGACACTAGTAACACATTTTTTAACACTTTTATAGACGGGCAGTCTATCACTATGCCCCCTCTATTTGATGGCAGTAGTTATGCATATTGAGCTTGTATGATGAAATGTTATTTGCAGTCCAATGGTTTGGATTTGGAACATTACCCAAATAGAATACATAGAATCTCAAGCTGAATATATAAAATGGACACTAGACCAAAAGACACAAGCACTTAATAACTCTAAGGCCATGAATATTTTATTTTGCTCCTTAGATAGAAATGAATTTAATTGAGTGTATATTTGTAATTCTGCATATGAAATTTGAAGAATAGTGGAAGTCACACATGAAGGCACCAGTAAAGTAAAATAAAAAGATATTTATGCTAATTTACCAATTTCAACTCTTTCAAATGAAACCAAATGATTCTATTTCTAATATGTATTCAAGATTTCAAGATATAGTGCATGCCTTAATATCATTAGAAAAGAAAATTACTGAAGAGGACTAAGTCAGAAAGATCTTGAGTTCACTTCCTAGTGAATGAGAACAGAAGATTTTGGCAATCGAAGAAGCCAATGATATTAGTACTATGTAATAGAAGATTTAATTGGTAACCTAATGTCCTACGAAGTGAAGTTGAAAATTAGAAATGAAAATTAGGAAAATGAGAAGAAATCACTAGCACTCAATGCTATTGTCGAAAACGATGAATCAATGATGATGTTGTTGATGATGATATCGAATTTATGACCAAGAAGTTCAAGAAATACATGAAGTATTGGATAATAAACAAACTAAGAAAAGCTAACAACAGTAAAAATGGAAATGTTGTTTAAGTGTTTCGAATGTGATAAACCCGGTCATTTGAAAAGAGACTGTCCCAACTTAAAGAAATTAAAGTACTTTTCAAACACTTTCAAGAAGGAGAGGAAACATGCATTCAATGCAAAACGGGATGATTCAGATATATCATCAAGTAATAGTGATTCAGAAACATAAAATGCCAACATGTGCTTCATGGCAAAGGATGACCAGGATGGAAATTTAATAAAGAAATCACTAATGTTTTGAATGATATGTATCAAGGATATAAAATACTTAGGAAAGAGTACAATAATAGTTTGGCTGAGATAGATAGATTAAAAATATACAATGAAAGGTTAACTGACGAAAAACAATGTCTAGAAGCTGAAATTGAAATACCTAATGGGTATAATGATGAAAAGGATTTGACACTTGGAAGTTTTGAAAAACTAAAAAGTGAAAATGAATCCTTAAAATCAGAAAATCTTTCAATGAAGTCACAGATCACTGATCTAAATGACAAAATAACATCTCTGAACAATGTTATTCTTAACCGTAATAAGGATTTTGACAAAATGAAAACTGTTATTGATAAATTTAACAAATGGAAGGATAATCTAGAAAAAATATTATCTGCATCTAAACACACTAGAAATAAACATGGACTTGGAAATACCCCTAAGGTTAAATCAAAGAAAAATAGTACTCAAAGTACTAAGTTTGTTAAGGCTACCTAGTCCAAACCAAAACCTAAGAAATTAAAGTTAAAATCTTTAAAAAGGTTCATTAATTTATGGGTTCCAAAAAGGTTGGATGGTATTGAAAAAGAAAAATATATTGATAGTTTTATTAATAAGGTTCATTCATCTAATGATTATATTTTGAAAGGACATTCAAACTCTCCATGGGTTTGGCATCCCAATACTTAACCATATGGACGCCAAAATAAAAAGGGTACAAGTGTGCATATTTTATAATTTTTCAGGTACCAAACAATATATATTAGATAGCGGATACTCAAAGCATATAACAAGAAATCCATTGAACTTTGGATAAATATGAAAAGGATTGTTATTGGCATCGGTAAAGTCGGTAACTCTAAAACTCATCTTATTATTTGATAAGTTTATTTCATGTTTTGAATTGATTTGGTTTCCCCTCATGTGATTTATTTATATGCATCTCTATATACAAACTCTACATATTGTTTAGCAGTGATTTAAGCGTCTCTTTTTTCCCTTTTTATTGATGACAAAAGGGGAGAAAAGGTATAAATATACTAGGCAAAATGATATGGGGAGTGCAGAGAGTTAGGGGGAGTCAAATATAAAAGTATTTTATATTATCTCTCAAAATTTATATGGTTGTTATCATCAAAAAGGGGAGATTGTTAATACCTAGGTAATGATCTTGATGACAATAAACACATAAATATTACTATCAACGTATCTACAAGTTAAGCAGCCATATCAGATATATTAAGGAGACATTTACAAAGATAAACAAGAATACAGTGGAAGCAAATGAATTATAGAAGAAGGTTAATCAGAGCAATTGAAGAACAAAACCCAATTAAAGAAGAATGCCGAAGGATAAAGTTATTTGAAGTGATGAGGAGTTGGTTGAAGATTAGAATATCTTGTTAAAGATCTCATGGCAATTATACTTGAAGATCGTCAACCATTGACCTAAACCGAATCAAAAAAACCACAAATATAAGTTAATTTGAAATGCTGAAAATTTGCAACACTTATTACTATTGCTGTTCATTTTGCAACACACCCATGTCGACATAGGGGTATCAAAGATGTCGATGTGCTAGTCGTTTTTCAGTATTTCAAATTTTAAATGAAGAGACATTTCCCTCCACCTCTTCAGCAAAAGAGATATCTCTTCAACCACTATATAAAGGCCTTTGAAAATGAATTTTAACATCAAGAATTCTTATTTTCTTTTCTTACTCCTCCAAACATTTGCAAAATAAATCCATTGCATACTCTTTCAATTTCCTTGCAAATCGATATTATTTCGCTCCAATTCTTCACCGATTTGCAAACCACACAATATCAGAGAGTTGTACTTGAATTCACATCATTCTCTCTTTGGTTTCATCATATTCCCCAAAGAATTCAAAGATATATTGCCATTGGAGGTCTATAGGATCATTGTATCAAATCTGCAAGAATCTGTATTGAAGATACAACTACTTATCATAGTTTGTTGTTGGTGATAAGGAGAAGGTGTTCTTGTAGCCTGTAAAATCAAGACGGTGTGTCTTGTAGCCCTGAAACCAATTGTAAAGGTTTTCTTGCCACCCGTGGAAATCAAGCGATTATAGTAGAATTTTGCATGATAGGGTGCTGGACTGGATGTAGGATGGGTTAATCTGAACCAGTATAAAAATCCAGGTGTAATTTACATTACTGCATTTTACTTTATTGCTTACTTATTCTCTGATTACTTCTTTCGGTTTGCAATTTGAGTAAATAAAGTTTTATATTCATAAGCAAGTAGTTAATACACATTTCACCACTTCTAGTGTCTGAATAGCCTTAAGATCCAACATTGTGTTGTAGACACTCTAGTTTCCAACATTTGCTATTAGAGCATTAGTTTTCAAAAATTCATAACTTGGTTTTTAAAAAGTATAAATGGCTAAGGACACTAGTAACACATTTTTTAACACTTTTATAGAAGGGCGGTCTATCACTATGCCCCCTCTATTTGATGGCAGTAGTTATGCATATTGAGCTTGTATGATGAAATGTTATTTGCAGTCCAATGGTTTGGATTTGGAACATTACCCAAATAGAATACATAGAATCTCAAGCTGAATATATAAAATGGACACTAGACCAAAAGACACAAGCACTTAATAACTCTAAGGCCATGAATATTTTATTTTGCTCCTTAGATAGAAATGAATTTAATCGAGTGTATATTTGCAATTCTGCATATGAAATTTGAAGAATACTGCAAGTCACACATGAAGGCACCAGTAAAGTAAAATAAAAAGATATTTATGCTAATTAACCAATTTCAACTCTTTCAAATGAAACCAAATGATTCTATTTCTAATATGTATTCAAGATTTCAAGATATAGTGCATGCCTTAATATCATTAGAAAAGAAAATTACTGAAGAAGACTAAGTCAGAAAGATCTTGAGTTCACTTCCTAGTGAATGAGAACAGAAGATTTTGGCAATCGAAGATGCCAATGATATTAGTACTATGATAATAGAAGATTTAATTGGTAACCTAATGTTCTACGAAGTGAAGTTGAAAATTAGAAATGAGAATTAGGAAAATGAGAAGAAATCACTAGCACTCAATGCTATTGTCGAAAACGATGAATCAATGATGATGTTGTTGATGATGATATCGAGTTTATGACCAAGAAGTATTGGATAATAAACAAACTTAGAAAAACTAACAACAATAAAAATGGAAATGTTGTTTAAGTGTTTCGAATGTGATAAACCTGGTCATTTGAAAAGAGATTGTCCCAACTTAAAGAAATCAAAGTACTTTTCAAACACTTTCAAGAAAGAGAGGAAACATGCATTCAATGCAAAAGGGGATGATTCAGATATATCATCAAGTAATAGTGATTCAGAAACGGAAAATGCCAACATGTGCTTCATGGCAAAGGTTGACCATGATGGAAATTTAATAAAGAAATCACTAATGTTTTGAATGATATGTATCAAGGATTTAAAATACTTAGGAAAGAGTACAATAATAGTTTGGCTGAGATAGATAGATTAAAAATATTTAATGAAAGGTTAACTGACGAAAAACAATGTCTAGAAGCTGAAATTGAAATACCTAATGGGTATAATTATGAAAAGGATTTGACACTTGGAAGTTTTGAAAAAATAAAAAGTGAAAATGAATCCTTAAAATCAGAAAATCTTGCATTGAAGTCACAGATCACTGATCTAAACGACAGAATAACATCTCTGAACAATGTTATTCTTAACCGTAATAAGGATTTTGACAAAATGAAAACTGTTATTGATAAATTTAACAAATGGAAGGATAATCTAGAAAAAATATTATCTGCATCTAAACACACTAGAAATAAACATGGACTTGGAAATACCTCTAAGGTTAAATCAAAGAAAAATAGTACTCGAAGTACTAAGTTTGTTAAGGCTACCAAGTCCAAACCAAAACCTAAGAAATTAAAGTTAAAATCTCTAAAGAGGTTCATTAATTCATGGGTTCCAAAAAGGTTGGATGGTATTGAAAAAGAAAAATATATTGATAATTTTATTAATAAGGTTCATTCATCTAATGATTATATTTTGAAAGGACATTCAAACTCTCCATGGGTTTGGCATCCCAATACTTAACCCTATGGACCCCAAAATAAAAAGGGTGCAAGTGTGCATATTTTATAATTTTTCAGGTACCAAACAATATATATTAGATAGCGATTGCTCAAAGCATATGACAAGAAATCCATTGAACTTTGGATAAATATGAAAAGGATTGTTATTGGCATCGGCAAAGTCGGTAACTCTAAAACTCATCTTATTATTTGATAAGTTTATTTCATGTTTTGAATTGATTTGGTTTCCCCTCATGTGATTTATTTATTTGCATCTCCATATACAAACTCTACATATTGTTTAGCAGTGATTTAAGCGTCTCTTTTTTGCCCTTTTTATTGATGACAAAAGGGGAGAAAAGGTATAAATATACTAGGCAAAACGATATGGGGAGCACAGAGAGTTAGGGGGAGTCAAATATAAAAGTATTATATATTATCTCTCAAAATTTATATGGTTGTTATCATTAAAAAGGGGAGATTGTTAATACCTAGGTAATGATCTTGATGACAACAAACACATAAATATTACTATCAACGTATCTACAAGTTAAGCAGCCATATCAGATATATTAAGGAGACATTTACAAAGATAAACAAGAATACAGTGGAAGCAAATGAATTATAGAAGAAGGTTAATCAGAGCAATTGAAGAACAAAACCCAATTAAAGAAGAATGCCGAAGGATAAAGTTATTTGAAGTGACGAGGAGTTGGTTGAAGATTAGAATATCTTGTTAAAGATCTCATGGCAATTATACTTGAAGATCGTCAACCATTGACCTAAACCGAATCAAAAAAATCCACAAATATAAGTTAATTTGAAATGCTGAAAATTTGCAACACTTATTACTATTGCTGTTCATTTTGCAACACACCCATGTCGACACAGGGGTATCAATGATGTCGATGTGCTAGTCGTTTTTCAGAATTTCAAATTTTAAATGAAGAGACATTTCCCTCCACCTCTTCAGCAAAAGACACATCTCTTCAACCACTATATAAAGGCCTTTGAAAATGAATTTTAACATCAAGAATTCTTATTTTCTTTTCTTACTCCTCCAAACATTTGCAAAATAAATCCATTGCATACTCTTTCAATTGCCTTGCAAATCAACATTATTTCGCTCCAATTCTTCACCGATTTGCAAACCACAGAATATCAGAGAGTTGTACTTGAATTCACATCATTCTCTCTTTGGTTTCATCATATTCCCCAAAGAATTCAAAGATATATTGCCATTGGAGGTCTATAGGATCATTGTATCAAATCTGCAAGAAACTGTATTGAAGATACGACTACTTATCATAGTTTGCTGTTGGTGATAAGGAGAAGGTGTTCTTGTAGCCTGTAAAATCAAGACGGTGTGTCTTGTAGCCCGTGAAACCAATTGTAAAGGTGTTCTTGCCACCCGTGGAAATCAAGCGATTATAGTAGAATTTTGCACGATAGAGTGCTGGACTGGATGTAGGATTGGTTAATCCGAACCAGTATAAAAATCCAAGTGTAACTTACATTACTGCATTTTACTTTATTCCTTACTTATTCTCTGATTACTTCTTTGGGTTTGCAATTTGAGTAAATAAAGTTTTATATTCATAAGCAAGTAGTTAACACACATTTCACCACTCTAGTGTCTGAATAGCCTTAAGATCCAACATTGTGTTGTAGACACTCTAGTTTCCAACATTTGCTATTGGAGCATTAGTTTTCAAAAATTCATAACTTGGTTTTTGAAAAGTATAAATGGCTAAGGACACTAGTAACACATTTTTTAACACTTTTATAGAAGGGCGGTCTATCACTACGCCCCCTCTATTTGATGGCAGTAGTTATGCATATTGAGCTTGTATGATGAAATGTTATTTACAGTCCAATGGTTTGGATTTGGAACATTACCCAAATAGAATACACAGAATCTCAAGCTGAATATATAAAATGGACACTAGACCAAAAGACACAAGCACTTAATAACTCTAAGGCCATGAATATTTTATTTTGCTCCTTAGATAGAAATGAATTTAATCGAGTGTATATTTGTAATTCTGCATATGAAATTTGAAGAATACTGCAAGTCACACATGAAGGCACCAATAAAGTAAAATAAAAAGATATTTATGCTAATTAACCAATTTCAACTCTTCCAAATGAAACCTAATGATTCTATTTCTAATATGTATTCAAGTTTTCAAGATATAGTGCATGCCTTAATATCATTAGAAAAGAAAATTACTGAAGAAGACAAAGTCAGAAAGATCTTGAGTTCACTTCCTAGTGAATGAGAACAGAAGATTTTGGCAATTGAAGAAGCCAATGATATTAGTACTATGATAATAGAAGATTTAATTGGTAACCTAATGTCCTACGAAGTGAAATTGAAAATTAGAAATGAGAATTAGGAAAATGAGAAGAAATCACTAGCACTCAATGCTATTGTCGAAAACGATGAATCAATGATAATGTTTTTGATGATGTTATCGAGTTTATGACAAAGAAGTTCAAGAAATACTTGAAGTATTGGATAATAAACAAACTTAGAAAAAATAACAACAATAAAAATGGAAATGTTGTATAAGTGTTTCGAATGTGATAAACCCGGTCATTTGAAAAGAGACTGTCCCAACTTAAAGAAATCAAAGTACTTTTCAAACACTTTAAAGAAGGAGAGGAAACATGCATCAATGCAAAAGGGGATGATTCAGATATATCATCAAGTAATAGTGATTCAGAAATGGAAAATGCCAACATGTGCTTTATGGCAAAGGATGACTAGGATGGAAATTTAATAAAGAAATCACTAATGTTTTGAATAATATGTATCAAGGATATAAAATACTTAGGAAAGAGTACAATAATAGTTTGGCTGAGATAGATAGATTAAAAATATTTAATGAAAGGTTAACTGACGAAAAACAATGTCTAGAAGCTGAAATTGCAATACCTAATGGGTATAATTATGAAAAGGATTTGACACTTGGAAGTTTTGAAAAACTAAAAAGTGAAAATGAATCCTAAAATCAGAAAATCTTTCAATGAAGTCACAGATCACTGATCTAAACGACAAAATAACATCTCTGAACAATGTTATTCTTAACCGTAATAAGGATTTTGACAAAATGAAAACTGTTATTGATAAATTTAACAAATGGAAGGATAATCTAGAAAAAATATTATCTGCATCTAAACACACTAGAAATAAACATGGACTTGGAAATACCTCTAAGGTTAAATCAAAGAAAAATAGTACTCACAGTACTAAGTTTGTTAAGGCTACCAAGTCCAAACCAAAACCTAAGAAATGAAAGTTAAAATCTCTAAAGAGGTTCATTAATTCATGGGTTCCAAAAAGGTTGGACGGTATCGAAAAAGAAAAATATATTGGTTATTTTGTTAATAAGGTTCATTCATCTAATGATTATATTTTGAAAGGACATTCAAACTCTCCATGGGTTTGGCATCCCAATATTTAACCCTATGGACCCCAAAATAAAAAGGGTACAAGTGTGCATATTTTATAATTTTTCAGGTACCAAACAATATATATTAGATAGCGGATGCTCAAAGCATATGACAAGAAATCCATTGAACTTTGGATAAATATGAAAAGGATTGTTATTGGCATCGGCAAAGTCAGTAACTCTAAAACTCATCTTATAATTTGATAAGTTTATTTCATGTTTTGAATTGATTTGGTTTCCCCTCATGTGATTTATTTATTATCATCTCTATATACAAACTCTACATATTGTTTAGCAGTGATTTAAGCGTCTCTTTTTTGCCCTTTTTATTGATGACAAAAGGGGAGAAAAGGTATAAATAAACTAGGCAAAATGATATGGGGAGTGCAGAGAGTTAGGGGGAGTCAAATATAAAAGTATTATATATTATCTCTCAAAATTTATATGGTTGTTATCATCAAAAAGGGGAGATTGTTAATACCTAGGTAATGATCTTGATGACAATAAACACATAAATATTACTATCAACGTATCTACAAGTTAAGCAGTCATATCAGATATATTAAGGAGACATTTACAAAGATAAACAAGAATACAGTGGAAGCAAATGAATTATAGAAGAAGGTTAATCAGAGCAATTGAAGAACAAAACCCAATTAAAGAAGAATGCCGAAGGATAAAGTTATTTGAAGTGATGAGGAGTTGGTTGAAGATTAGAATATATTGTTAAAGATCTCATGGCAATTATACTTGAAGATCGTCAACCATTGACCTAAACCGAATCAAAAAAATCCACAAATATAAGTTAATTTGAAATGCTGAAAATTTGAAACACTTATTACTATTGCTGTTCATTTTGCAACACACCCATGTCGACATAGGGGTATCAAAGATGTCGATGTGCTAGTCGTTTTTCAGAATTTCAAATTTTAAATGAAGAGACATTTCCCTCCACCTCTTCAGCAAAAGACACATCTCTTCAACCACTATATAAAGGCCTTTGGAAATGAATTTTAACATCAAGAATTCTTATTTTCTTTTCTTACTCCTCCAAACATTTGCAAAATAAATCCATTGCATACTCTTTCAATTTCCTTGCAAATCGATATTATTTCGCTCCAATTCTTCACCGATTTGCAAACCACACAATATCAGAGAGTTGTACTTGAATTCACATCATTCTCTCTTTGGTTTCATCATATTCCCCAAAGAATTCAAAGATATATTTCCATTAGAGGTACATAGGATCATTGTATCAAATCTGCAAGAATCTGTATTGAAGATATGACTACTTATCATAGTTTGTTGTTGGTGATAAGGAGAAGGTGTTCTTGTAGCCTGTAAAATCAAGACGGTGTGTCTTGTAGCCCGTGAAACCAATTGTAAAGGTGTTCTTGCCACCCGTGGAAATCAAGCGATTATAGTAGAATTTTGCACGATAGAGTGCTGGACTGGATGTAGGATTGGTTAATCCGAACCAGTATAAAAATCCAGGTGTTATTTACATTACTGGATTTTACTTCATTACTTACTTATTCTCTGGTTACTTTTTTATGTTTGCAATTTGAGTAAATACAGTTTTATATTCATAAGTAAGTAGTCAATACACATTTCACCACTTCTAGTGTCCGAATAGCCTTAAGATCCAACATTATTTTGTAGACACTCCAGTTTCCAACAGAAACAGCATTCGATAGTTCCAGTAAACTCATCCCCAGTTCTTTTGGAAATAATCAGACAATACATAGGAGCAGGGTTAACTATTTAAGTGAATGAATTTCCACATCATTTGTCTTAGGGGAATTTTTTTTTTACTCATAGTACAGCATCATCGAAGATGATTGTGCCATATAGCTTATGTGTTTCTCCTAGATATTTTTGGAGTTGTATTTTGGTCCAGATTTAATAGTCGGTTATTTAACTATTAAATAACAAACAACCATAAATTCAGAAATTTAATTACCGATAGAAACCACTAAGCCTCAAACTAAAACTTTCATTTATTAAAACTCTTTTCAAATGTGTTTATCAAAAACATTCATGTACTTATCCCACAGACGTAAGTATATTCATAAAACATTTATAAAAGATTTCTCATTTCCAAATCATAACAAAGGATCAAAACAAAATGTTATTTAAATTATAGATAAAGATAACCTCAAACAATATTCCTTCTATAACGTCCCGAAAATTTTTGACTTTCGAAAATTCAACATCGATACTCACTTTATCGACTGCCGAGAAATCGAAGGCCGGAAACCCGAAATGTTATGGTTTAAGAAAGAAGAAAAGACATAAGAAGAGAGAATATAGAAAAATAGAGAGGAAAGGAAATAGAAAATAGAACGGAATAGAAAACAACAGAACAACATCAGAATCTCACAATTCGCAGCGGAACAACATATAATAGATAAATGAATAATCTTTAAACAAAGAACTATATCAGTTATTACATTACATCACATTTTAATTACATCATATCATCAGAGTGTACAACAACAACAACAAACAATGCAGTGGAAAAGAAATACTATATACTAGTAATACGTCATGCCATCCAGCTTGCCTCCTGCAACCCCAGAATATCCTGATAAACCTAACTCTTGACTGCCCGTGTGGAAATTGGTGGGCACCCAGAGTTTAGGAAGGAAAACAATAAACTCCGAGTTAGTCATGTGACTGGTGTGGGAACTCAAAACAGTTTATTTATCTTTAAAATCAAAATAGAAGAATATTTTTAAAGTCAATTCGCAATGCTTTTAAAAATGAGACTACCATAAGACCACCCGCCACACACACAATGCAAACGCAGACTTGGAGGAGATTTCTCCTTATGATAGTCAAAGATGCTTGATACGCATTAAAAAGAAACATTTCATATTATTATTAGTGCATAGTGTAGAGAAAATCATTTCGAAAGTAGAATATAAATCTTAGCCAGCATAGGTACCATTATATTATGCCTACTATAGCTACCATATTAGATGGCAGGTTCTACAACTAATACCGTACAAGTCTCGTATTGTTTCTTTGGATTTCCAACGAATGATCAGGCCAAGGAACTTCCCATTGCCACATGAGAATGCCTCTGGATGGACATCCCCGAGAACCAAACCGGATCTCTACCAACACAAGGCCGGGTTACCCCTAACTGAGTAACAACTGACCGAATATGCCATCCCCCGGTCCTTTGGGACCTTTCACCGAGCGCTCGCAATCAATTCACACAATCATAAAGTGTTTTCAACATGAGTAAGTATCTGGGCTCCATACCATGATATCACCCTTTTCCAGAAGGAAATGCACATATCCTAAAGGGCGCTACCCCTCATAACCTTGCTGCATCTTTCCTGTTTTGACCATTCACGGGGTGTGAGGCTCGACGAAGTCACGTCCATAAAAACATACTTTATACAAAAGCCATGCTTTGGGTCAACAAATGATCATAGAAATGATCACCAAGATAGACGATCAAAGAAATGATCCTATCACAAATAATCAACACAATGATCATTTACAGCAACACTCAGCATGTCACATTACCAAATTGGGAATATATCGCTGATAACCTTCAACTACATAACCTCTGAGCTCGTACGTCTCAGAGAAGGGTGTTAAGATAAAAGAATAAATTCTCCGCCACCAACAGAAATATATTTGAATGAAATCGGCTTTATATCTCAATTTGTAATGTCAGACATACAATCCATACAAGTCTGTTCCGGGCTCGAACAAAACCGAAGGCACTTCTCACGAAGCCCTTGCAATCCGGGTATTCACAATCCCGATCGAATTTCCCATCACTTAGGAAATCTCTATACCAGGAGCTACCCAGTGCAGAGACAATCGATAGGTCATCCTATCGCTTTCGCAAATACCCGGTCTTCAACACCGGTCATCAATGCTATCCATTACGTCGTATCACTATTCGGAATGGGTAATCCGAATAACGAGCGCAATAATTTAAAAATAAGTGTAGCATTCAAATTCAGCAAATCACAACAAATACCCATTCAAAGGGAAATATTGATAGTCGGTTATTGAACTATCAATGGATATGCACAACATCACCAGATTCCAAATAATTTTTCAAATTATTTATTTTCCAAAATATCTTTACTAGATATATAATTTTCACACTTCAAAAATAAATCAATATTTATTTTTAAACAACTTCCCTTTTCTTTTATAAATTCCATTGTGAATTTTCATTCTAAAATATTCATGAATATACGACTTCAATTCGATTTCTAATATTCATTTTCAATTTATCTTCAAAAAGATAAATTCAAAATATTCACTTAATATTGGAAAACATTTCCATACTTATTAAATAAGTAATTCACAAATCTATTTATTTTCCACACTTGGAAAATATTCAATATACTTAAATCGAGATTAAGTATATATTTCATTCTTTAAGGAAATCATTCTCTTAAACATATTTATTTGGTTCAAAACGAATGTTTCGTAAAACATCGTTACGACAACCCAAAATCACTAGTATAGGGATTCGAAATTAAAATAGATATATAAATCCCAATACTATACAAAACATTTCCTTTCGGAAATCATTTACTATAACAACAGTGTTATAGTCCACCATTTCCTTCTATTTCTCGAAAACGTTTATTTCAACAATAAATGTTGAAATCTATGATTTCGAATCTCAACACATTTTAAAACATCGTTAGATCGTTTTAATTCTATTTAAAACATCAAATCTAAACATTTTCTTTAACATATTATTCACTATTCAAAAACGTGAATATACTACGTTAACACATTTCATCCTTTTATACATTTTATTTTAAAGGATTATTCACAGTCTAAACGTGAATATAACTCCATTAATAAGTTTCAACAATTTACTTATCAAAATAAGTCGTTTGCGAATTTATAAAACAACGTTTATAAACTCCATTTCTATTTATTTTATAACAACTTCCTTTTATAAATTCCTTTATTAACCTATTCGATTTATAACTCAATTATAAACTAAAGGTTCATATTATAAGTCAAATACTTATAATTTATTCGTTTACAAAAACCGTTCCTTTGAACTTCATAATTATAAATCTTATAACTTATAAGATTCAATTATTTGTCCAAATCTATTCCTTTAATAACTTTATAAATTTTATAAACCTACTGCTTATAAAATTCCATTTATAACTTCACCGTTTATAATTCTATGAATTCCATTCACTTATGCAATCCATTTTCACTTCATTCTAACACTTATAAAAACTCGTTTTATAAATCAAATATTTTAATTTATAAATATCAATTTATAAATCTCTTATATAAATCAATTTATACTATTATTTTAAAACATCTTTAATCTCCTTTAAAAACTTCATCATTTTGATTTATAAAATAATCAAATTTTATAAATCCTTTATTTAAACTTTTCACAATAAATTCAAAAATTCCGATTTAACTATTTTATAAAATCATTAGCATCATATTCTCAAAAATCAGTTTTTAACTATATTTCTCAAAAACCATAATTTTTATAACATAAAAATTATAATGTTTATTTATTTAAAATGAATCAATTCCAAAAATATTTTATATTTTCGAAAATCACTTTAAAATCATTTTAAAATTCCAAAATTTGGTCCAATGATGCTACATACCAAATGGTCAATCACGACAACAACGACATCATATATCGATATGATAGTCCATCAAATATCAAAATATCTGAAATCAAATAAATACTGCTGAGGAATCCAGTTGGATCCCTCCAACCTGTTTTCCTGCATCCACAAACATTAGCACAATACCAATTTCGCTCCAGTACGAAATTATCACGGTATATGGGATTTTAAATATTATCCGCTTAATAGACGGCGCAATAGGGTCTCATCCGCTAAAAAAATGCGGGAAATCAATAACTCCAATATATACATATGCCAATATATATATATTGCTATTATATATAATACCAATTTCACTGTTTATGAAATATTCGCGGTATATGTTTTTAATAAATAACATCCGCTTACTAACGGCGTATAATGTCTATTTTAACAATCAATAGATAACAATCATCATTCAAACATGCATTCAAATATTTTAAATCTAACAATTTAAAAAAAAAAAATCAAAACTGATTCGATTGAGTGAGAAGTTCTCACCTTGATTTCAATTTCGTTTTAGCGATTTATTTCGAATAAAATTAAACGGACGTTTAATTTTACCCGAAATTCTCACTAACTCCAAACGACTCCAATCCAATTTCATCGCTTAGTGCTCGTCCATACGATTCCAACGCAACTGGTTTCACGTGTTTTCGACCTCGTATGAAAAAGTTATGAATTTTTGAAGTTTGTACATGATTTAAACTAAAATTTACAACATAAATTAACTAATTTTAAACCTATTCAATTTAGAGCCACTGGATCCTAGCCCCTTGCATCACGACCGTTCCTATCATCTTCCTCATCTCCACACTTGGCTACAGGCACAAGGCCGAACCCAACTCAACACCTAGGGTTTGATATTGCAACCAATTCGAGCGACATGAACTCGATCGAGATACTCCATCGCGAAGCCCCTAGTCTCCTCTACGTTCGGCCTCGACAAGAGCAAGCTTGGCCACTCCCTGACACGCGCGCACGCAAGTGAACGGCCCACGCACGCGACCACTTTCCCCCCTCCGCGCGACGCCAAATTCGATCATAGCCGTATAGAATCGTAGAGCTCTCCTTCCTCTTCAATGTTGTAGTTAACAACTTTGGCTAAAACTTCACGGATTGGAAGTAACCGAGGAAAGAAAATCGAAAAATTCTGGCCATTGATTGTTATGAACGGCGGCTAGGGTTAGGGTTTAGAATTTTTTTTTTATTTTGTGAGGGTTATTGGTCTATTTATAGGAATTTGAACGAACACTATTCATCCGGAAATTCCAAACTCCAATTTACGCGCCGAAACTGACGTTCCTAGGGTTTATCCCTCGTTCCGGACACAATGGAACATGTTTCGAAAGCTAATTCGGACATCTGTGTGAGATATGGCAACAAACGATCGATTTAAATTAAACCGATTTAAACGATTTTCTAGGCGTTTTAATTTGTACCGGACAAACGGTAAATCCAATTGACACGAAATTTAAAACCTTATAATAATATCACATTACGGATCTGATGAAACTGGTTTCGTCGAAATCCGAGACTTTTTGAAAAATGGCTATTTTAACTCGCCAAATTAAAATTAAAAATAATTCGATGCGTTTCGAGCTGCCACGATCAAATGGTAACTCCGATTGGTACGAAAATTGAAATCCGGTAATAACTAACTATTACGGATCCAATGGAACTGGTTTCATTCAATTCTGGGACTGTTCAAAAATTGGCTATTTCTACTAGTCGATTAAATATTAAAATATTCAATTTTCACAAATAAACTTTTAATTCGATTTTAAAAGTTCTAAAATATCGTTCTAACTCCAATATGATAAAATAAAATTTCCCAAATCATTTTCAATCATATTTAACCCAATTCTCAATTATTTCCATAATTTAACATATTAAATTATCGATTTAATTATCCAATTAAATCCAATTATTCGAAATAAAATTTATTCGACTTATAAATTCACTTATAAATATTTAAAATAAATTAACTATTCAAATTTTAATTACTAAAAATCCTGGGTCATTACAATCTTCCCCCCTTAAAAGAATTTCGTCCTCGAAATTATCAAGTAAGAAAAATTACAGAATTTATTAACTTTCCAAAATTCATAATTAAATTTCTTATAACAACTTTACTAAGTTTTCAAATCATACTTAGTTATCTTTTCAAAAACAACTACTATTGTTTAACTTTCAATTCCAAAATCAAAGTTAAAGTTTTTAGAATTTTCCAATTTTCTCAAATTTTTTCTAACGCCTTAAATTTTCGGAAAAATTCGCCATAGTCTCCTTTGCGCGGCTCGATCCGAAAAAAAAATGACAGGATATATATCACAAATATACATCTCATCAAGTAATGAGGCATCCCGAAGGGAAAAAGTATAAAAGTACGATATTTAATCCGAGATATGTACCTTATATTTTATTAGCGAGCATATACGGCTAATATAGCGCGAAAGCGAGCTCCAAATGCGAAGCAAACGCGATCCGCACCTACTAAACACTCAACAAACAACATGAGAACATGCATGTAGACAATAGTATCAATATACAACATATAGCAACATAATAACTATATATGCCAACATAGCAATGCAGTAAAAGCAATTATATTCAACCATCAATTAACTATCATCCATAACCAATATATATTCATTCATATTCTCATTAATATTCAATGAATTGGGTTTTCAATTTAATCACTTTTGATTCATTAACAGTGGATGTTCTTACTAACATTCATTTTCAATTAGTTTATATTCACTAATTCATATTCAAGTTGGTTCACTTCCAAATCAAATTCAATTCTATTCAAGATTCACTTAACTTCAAATTGGATTTCAATTACTTTAGCTTCCAATTTCATTAACCCTTGATGAATCATATACAATCAATCAACTAACCATATAACAACCAATTTATATTAATTTCAACCTAATTCCTTTGCTTATATTCATTCAATTTGGTTTAACACCATCACTTTCATTCAATTATTCAACTTTCTAATAACATTAGATTTTAATGAATTAACACGTACATCCATTATTTCTTATCAATTATTCACATTTAATTGATTAACATTCAATCCATTAATTCAATTCAATTTACAAAAGTTGAATTTCATTTATATAACTAAGTTCATATCTATCACTTAACTTTTATTAATTTACTTTGATATCAATATCAACTTCATTGAACATATCTTAAGTCATACTCCATTTTACAAACATCATTTGGTTTTTACTTAACTTAAATTCCAGCTTATAAATTTATTCAGATTCTCAATTCTAAAGTAAATTTCTATTTAACTTTAAATTCATTTTTATTTACAACTCATATTCATAAATATATTCATATAGTTTCACTTCTCATATATATAAGTTTATTTCACAATTGTAAATCACTTTAATTATAATTCAATTTTTATAATTATTTTTACTTATACAATTATTCTTTTATTTAGATTATTTAAACAACTAAACAATCCACTTATATACACTTTAATAATTCTGAAAAATTATTTCTTTATATATAAAATATAATCAAGGTAAAATTATTTCATTAACCCAATTTAAAACAATATTGTGTCGAATTGTTCTATTCAAGTGTTTAGAAACCCCTTCGGCACAGTCTTGCGGACCACGCTGACGAAAGTTCATATGCCACTCAATAAACCAATCATCACAATATAAAACAATTTTTATATTCACTAACAAATACGCTCTCATATCTATTATTACACTCAAACTCATTGTAGAGCACTACTGATTCTATCTCTAATGAGTAATACCCAACAGAACCATGGTTGTCGCTTAACCATATGCTCCGATACCAAATGTAACGATTGCGATTTTTCGTTGCCGAAAAACCGAATAGTTAGGGTTTTAAAAAAGAAAAGAAAAAGCAAAAGAGAGAAGAAGGTAGAAAATAGAGAGAAAAGAGAATAAGACAATAGAACGGAATAGAAAACAACAGAACAACATCAGAATCTCACAATTCGCAGCGGAACAACATATAATAGATAAATGAATAATCTTTAAACAAAGAACTATATCAGTTATTACATTACATCACATTTTAATTACATCATATCATCAGAGTGTACAACAACAACAACAACAACAAACAATGCAGCGGAAAAGAAATACTATATACTAGTAATATGTCATGCCATCCAGCTTGCCTCCTGCAACCCCAGAATATCCAGAATATCCTGATAAACCTAACTCTTGACTGCCCGTGTGGAAATTGGTGGGCACCCAGAGTTTAGGAAGGAAAACAATAAACTCCGAGTCAGTCATGTGGCTAGTGTGGGAACTCAAAACAGTTTATTTATCTTTAAAATCAAAATAGAAGAATATTTTTAAAGTCAATTCGCAATGCTTTTAAAAATGAGACTTCCATAAGACCTCCCGCCACACACACAATGCAAACGCAGACTTGGAGGAGATTTCTCCTTATGATAGTCAAAGATGCTTGATACGCATTAAAAAGAAACATTTCATATTATTATTAGTGTATAGTGTAGAGAAAATCATTTCGAAAGTAGAATATAAATCTTAGCCAGCATAGGTACCATTATATTATGCCTACTATAGCTACCATATTAGATGGCAGGTTCTACAACTAATACCGTACAAGTCTCGTATTGTTTCTTTGGATTTCCAACGAATGATCAGGCCAAGGAACTTCCCATTGCCACATGAGAATGCCTCTGGATGGACATCCCAGAGAACCAAACCGGATCTCTACCAACACAAGGCCGGGTTACCCCTAACTGAGTTACAACTGACCGAATATGCCATCCCCCGGTCCTTTGGGACCTTTCACCGAGCGCTCGCAATCAATTCACACAATCATAAAGTGTTTTCAACATGAGTAAGTATCTAGGCTCCATGCCATGATACCACCCTTTTCCAGAAGGAAATGCACATATCCTAAAGGGTGCTACCCCACATAACATTGCTGCATTTTTCCTGTTTTGACCATTCACGGGGTGTGAGGCTCGAGAAGTCACGTCCATAAAAACATACTTTATACAAAAGCCATGCTTTGGGTCAACAAATGATCATAGAAATGATCACCAAGATAGACGACCAAACAAATGATCCTATCACAAATAATCAACACAATGATCATTTACAGCAACACTCAGCATGTCACATTACCAAATTGGGAATATATCGCTGATAACCTTCAACTACATAACCTCTGAGCTCGTACGTCTCAGAGAAGGGTGTTAAGCTAAAAGAATAAATTCTCCGTCACCAACAGAAATATATTTGAATGAAATCGGCTTTATATCTCAATTTGTAATGTCAGACATACAATCCATACAAGTCTGTTCCGGGCTCGAACAAAACCGAAGGCACTTCTCACGAAGCCCTTGCAATCCGGGTATTCACAATCCCGATCAAATTTCCCATCACTTAGGAAATCTCTATACCAGGAGCTACCCAGTGCAGAGACAATCGATAGGTCATCCTATCGCTTTCGCAAATACCCGGTCTTCAACACCGGTCATCAATGCTATCCATTACGTCGTATCACTATTCGGAATGGGTAATCCGAATAACGAGCGCAATAATTTAAAAATAAGTGTAGCATTCAAATTCAGCAAATCACAACAAATACCCATTCAAAGGGAAATATTGATAGTCGGTTATTGAACTATCAATGGATATGCACAACATCACCAGATTCCAAATAATTTTTCAAATTATTTATTTTCCAAAATATCTTTACTAGATATATAATTTTCACACTTCAAAAATAAATCAATATTTATTTTTAAACAACTTCCCTTTTCTTTTATAAATTCCATTGTGAATTTTCATTCTAAAATATTCATGAATATACGACTTCAATTCGATTTCTAATATTCATTTTCAATTTATCTTCAAAAAGATAAATTCAAAATATTCACTTAATATTGGAAAACATTTCCATACTTATTAAATAAGTAATTCACAAATCTATTTATTTTCCACACTTGGAAAATATTCAATATACTTAAATCGAGATTAAGTATATATTTCATTCTTTAAGGAAATCATTCTCTTAAACATATTTATTTGGTTCAAAACGAATGTTTCGTAAAACATCGTTACGACAACCCAAAATCACTAGCATAGGGATTCGAAATTAAAATAGATATATAAATCCCAATACTATACAAAACATTTCCTTTCGGAAATCATTTACTATAACAACAGTGTTATAGTCCACCATTTCCTTCTATTTCTCGAAAACGTTTATTTCAACAATAAATGTTGAAATCTATGATTTCGAATCTCAACACATTTTAAAACATCGTTATATCGTTTTAATTCTATTTAAAACATCAAATCTAAACATTTTCTTTATCATATTATTCACTATTCAAAAACGTAAATATACTACGTTAACACATTTCATCCTTTTATACATTTTATTTTAAAGGATTATTCACAGTCTAAACGTGAATATAACTCCATTAATAAGTTTCAACAATTTACTTATCAAAATAAGTCGTTTGCGAATTTATAAAACAACGTTTATAAACTCCATTTCTATTTATTTTATAACAACTTCCTTTTATAAATTCCTTTATTAACCTATTCGATTTATAACTCAATTATAAACTAAAGGTTCATATTATAAGTCAAATACTTATAATTTATTCGTTTACAAAAACCGTTCCCTTGAACTTCATAATTATAAATCTTATAACTTATAAGATTCAATTATTTATCCAAATCTATTCCTTTAATAACTTTATAAATTTTATAAACCTACTGCTTATAAAATTCCATTTATAACTTCACCGTTTATAATTCTATGAATTCCATTCACTTACGCAATCCATTTTCACTTCATTCTAACACTTATAAAAACTCGTTTTATAAATCAAATGTTTTAATTTATAAATATCAATTTATAAATCTCTTATATAAATCAATTTATACTATTATTTAAAACATCTTTAATCTCCTTTAAAAACTTCATCATTTTGATTTATAAAATAATCAAATTTTATAAATCCTTTATTTAAACTTTTCACAATAAATTCAAAAATTCCGATTTAACTATTTTATAAAATCATTAGCATCATATTCTCAAAAATCAGTTTTTAACTATATTTCTCAAAAACCATAATTTTTATAACATAAAAATTATAACGTTTATTTATTTAAAATGAATCAATTCCAAAAATATTTTATATTTTCGAAAATCACTTTAAAATCATTTTAAAATTGCAAAATTTGGTCCAATGATGCTACATACCAAATGGTCAATCACGACAATAACGACATCATATATCGATATGATAGTCCATCAAATATCAAAATATCTGAAATCAAATAAATACTGTTGAGGAATCCAGTTGGATCCCTCCAACCTGTTTTCCTGCATCCACAAACATTAGCACAATACCAATTTCGCTCCAGTACGAAATTATCGCGGTATATGAGATTTTAAATATTATCCGCTTAATAGACGGCGCAATAGGGTCTCATCCGCTAAAAAAATGCGGGAAATCAATAACTCCAATATATACATATGCCAATATATATATATATTGCTATTATATATAATACCAATTTCACTGTTTATGAAATATTCGCAGTATATGTTTTTAATAAATAACATCCGCTTACTAACGGCGTATAATGTCTATTTTAACAATCAATATATAACAATCATCATTCAAACATGCATTTAAATATTTTAAATCTAACTATTTAAAAAAAAATCAAAACTGATTCGATTGAGTGAGAAGTTCTCACCTTGATTTCAATTTCGTTTTAGCGATTTATTTCAAATAAAATTAATCGGACGTTTAATTTTACCCGAAATTCTCACTAAATCCAAACGACTCCAATCCAATTTCATCGCGTAGTGCTCGTCCATACGATTCCAACGCAACTGGTTTCGCGCGTTTTCGACCTCGTATGAAAAAGTTATGAATTTTTGAAGTTTGTACATGATTTAAACTAAAATTTACAACATAAATTAACTAATTTTAAACCTATTCAATTTAGAGCCACTGGATCCTAGCCCCTTGCATCACGACCGTTCCTATCATCTTCCTCATCTCCACACTCGGCTACAGGCACAAGGCCGAACCCAACTCAACACCTAGGGTTTGATATTGCAACCAATTCGAGCGACATGAACTCGATCGAGATACTCCATCGCGTAGCCCCTAGCCTCCTCTACGTTCGGCCTCGACAAGAGCAAGCTCGGCCACTCCCTGACACGCGCGCACGCAAGTGAACGGCCCACGCACGCGACCACTTTCCCCCCTCCACGCGATGCCAAATTCGATCATAGCCGTATAGAATCGTAGAGCTCTCCTTCCTCTTCAATGTTGTAGTTAACAACTTTGGCTAAAACTTCACGGATTGGAAGTAATTGAGGAAAGAAAATCGAAAAATTCTGGCCATTGATTGTTATGAACGGCGGCTAGGGTTTAGAAATTTTTTATTTTATTTTGTGAGGGTTATTGGTCTATTTATAGGAATTTGAACGAACACTATTCATCCGGAAATTCCAAACTCCAATTTACGCGCCGAAACTGACGTTCCTAGGGTTTTATCCCGCGTTCCGGACACAATGGAACAGGTTTCGAAAGCTAATTCGGACATCTGTGCGAGATATGGCAACAAACGATCAATTTAAATTAAACCAATTTAAATGATTTTCTAGGCGTTTTAATTTATACCGGACAAACGGTAAATCCGATTGACACGAAATTTGAAACCTTACAATAATATCACATTACGGATCCGATGAAACTGGTTTCGTCGAAATCCGAGACTTTTTGAAAAATGGCTATTTTAACTCGCCAAATTAAAATTAAAAATAATTCGATGCGTTTCGAGCTGCCACGATCAAATGGTAACTCCGATTGGTACGAAAATTGAAATCCGGTAATAACTAACTATTACGGATCCAATGGAACTGGTTTCGTTCAATTCTAAGACTGTTCAAAAATTGGCTATTTCTACTAGTCGATTAAATATTAAAATATTCAATTTTCACAAATAAACTTTTAATTCGATTTTAAAAGTTCTAAAATATCGTTCTAACTCCAAATGGTAAAATAAAATTTCCCAAATCATTTTCAATCATATTTAACCCAATTCTCAATTATTTCCATAATTTAACATATTAAATTATCGATTTAATTATCCAATTAAATCCAATTATTCGAAATAAAATTTATTCGACTTATAAATTCACTTATAAATATTTAAAATAAATTAAATATTCAAATTTTAATTACTAAAAATCCTGGGTCGTTACACCTTCGATGTTAAGTGTGTAACAAATGTCCATACTACTAGAATTAAGAAAGTCAGTTGAAGGAAGTCCAATCTCAAATTCTTTTAAATTTTCCTTCTATAAATCTTCTAAATAAAATATTTATTTATAAATCTCCTTTACTTAAATTCCAAACCCATTTACAAAACTCTTTATAAATCACCAAATCAAATTTACAAAACTCTTTTATAAATATCAAAATTATTTATAAAACTTCCTTTATAAATATCCAAAAAGCATTTATAAAACTTTCTTATAAATATTCACTATTTAAAACAACTTCTTTAATAAAGTCCTTTTGACAAACAAAACAATTATTTAAAACGCCTTTACTAAAATCACTACGTAACTTGAAACCATTATTAAAAGTATGATTGACCTTAAAAATCAGAAAGAAGCTTAGCGACTATGATGGTTCTCATTTAACTGAGTTTATTTTTAAAGTTATAACATGAGTATTTACATAACAAGCAGATATGTATAAGGGAATCGGCCAATAACAATCAATCATATAAGTAAATGTCTAAGTTACTAAAATAGCAGATGGGGATTTGTTCTGCTAAACACATGTCTAAGTTAATATAATGGCAGAATGGGTATTCATATGCCTAATAGATATCAACATAATCTACTTGGTGAATTATGGTAGAACGGTGATTTATTCTACCTAACAGATGTCAAGTACAAGTTAATTAGTAGAATGGTGATTTATAAACAGATGTAAATGGGTTTCATATTCAACTGGGTTTACTTAAGGATGAACACAAAGAGATCCCTCGGATTAAAATCTTCCGTTATTTGCTTCTTGAAAACAAAACCGATCCTTAAAAGTAAGGTGGTCTAAGCTTCTAAAATTTTATTTAATATAATCAACATTTAAACATTATTTAAAATGATTAATCTTTCGACTAGTAATTAAAGCACAATTAACTATTAAATAAATAATAAAATAATAATTATCCTTCACATAAATAATTAAAAAACATTAAATCTTTAAATAAATATTTAATCCATAATTAATCTCTAATTAATTATTACATAATAATTTAAACCTTCATCAAATAATAATTTAAATCTTAATTATCTTTAATTAAATCTTAACTTAACTAGTAATTAATTAAATAATTAAACCCTTTTATAACAAATAAATAAATAAATAAATAAAAATTAATATAAAATAAATAATTAAATAACAATTAATCCTTAAATAATTAATTAAAAATTTAACTAACCTTTTATTAATTAACTAATTAAATTTAACTTAATTAATATTTAAGTACTAATTACCTTATTAAATAATGATTAAGTACTAATTATCTTATTAAATTAATTAATTAAATAAATAGTAATTACTTTTTATTACTTATAATATATTTTCAAAAACATTTTTCACATATATACTTAAGTAAAAAACACTTTTAGTTTGAAAAAAGAGTTTGTCGTATGAACTTCATTTATAGCGACTACCGCTATATGACCCGTAAGTTTCAAAACTTGATTTATGTTCTAAATCACTTCCAAAATTCCATATTTCTATATTAGCTTACATTTATAACTTTGAATAAAGTTTTGAAAACAAAGGTATGGTTTTGAAAATTTTATAAAGCATTTCAAGAAAGTGAAATTAAGAGACAAGTTTTTAACAATCCAAAGGATCTTGATGTCGCAAGTTAATCACTTCAACATGCTAAATTTTCTTTAACATACATCAACATATGCATGAATACAAAACACACACATACATAAAAAAAACCCATCATAACATTATTGATTTCAACCAATGTCCAACCAAATAACAACTAAGATAATATAATGACAAATTTTAGAAACTTTATTAAAAGATACGAGCTTTTACTCACCATTAGGCCTCTAATTTATCTAAAGCGGCCGAAGATGCTCCAGACCAATGACCACACTATGACACTCTCGTTCTCCTCCTTTCCTTGCCAAATGTCTCGCCCTAAGGTATGGTGGAGCTTGGCCTTGAATGGTGGAGGACTTCAGATGATCATCGAATTCACAAAAACCCAAAAATGGGACATCTTTCGACTGATTTTTAGACAAGTTACTAACGGAATTTGAAAAAGTTTTCAAAGGAAAACTTTATGGAAATTATTTTCTCTAAATTTTTTTTGAAAAAAATCACTCAATTTAAATTTTATTTGTGGGATATATGGTCAAAAGAAGAAGAGGTATTTTCGAACTTGAAAACCTGGATCCGAAAGTGAGTCTGAATGGAATAGGGTATGGACATGGCTAAGCTTAAAATTTAAAGAAGTGGCACGCTAGAAAATTGTAGCCACTGAAATTTTCTATTGTTTAAAAAAATGAAACCTCTATTTGGATAAGGTATGAGAAATATATGGTGGAAGGAAGATGAGGCAAAATTGAAGAAATGAAAGGGGTATTTATAAGCAAGAAACAAAGTAAATTACCTTAATGCCATTGGTCCTTTGCCCTCCACCTCCTCTTGCCACATCACCATGTCACCTCACCTTCATGTACCTCAGCCCACAAGCTAGTCCCTTCCTCTTATGCTTAGCCAACATGAAGTTAATGCATGTGTACTTTCTGTTTACCAATGTTTCCTAAGGCATTTCTCTTTTTAACATTTTTAAATATTAATTCTTATTTTCATGAAATGTCACATTACTTATATATATATATATATATATATATATATTCACACATTTAAGTATACATATACCACTATTTATCCTAACTCAAATATAAATGTATGTGTTATATTGTACAATAGGGTTCACAACATTTCCAATAACTTTTAGCCGACAAAAACCCAAAAATTAGAAAAACAGATTTCGGTCACGTTTTCGATTTTTCTTCGAACTAAATATTTTTGTAAACAAATTTTAAAAACTATTTCACCATTATTATTTATTATTTAAAAGAATTTTGCTTTAATTCTAAAATCTAATATTTTAAAAATTAAAATTAATTAAATATTTCCAAATTAAAGAGGTGAAATTCTGGGTCGTTACATTGGCCATATAGGGAGGAATAAAGGATATATCTAGTTTGAATTGGTACTAAAGACGAGGTAAAAGGTGGATATTTCTCCATTTGCTCCCTCGGTAAATACCAATGCATACCAACCCTTCCTTTTTCTATTTCATACTTGACCCCCTATCTACCATCATTTCTAGCCAACCCAACATCCTCCAGGCCTAACCCCCTAGATCCAAAACATCCAAATACAATTTAAAGTGGTAGCATTAATCTTTTTGCAAATTTGAGTGTAGGATTGAAGATCCTAGGAGTTTATTTGTAGATCGGCGTGTTACAAACAACAAGATCTGCTAAGGCATAATTTGTATATATAAATGCTTATCCTACACATGTATATACAATATTGCCATGCATCTGTATAATTTTGTTTAAGGATTTTGGTATTAAAAATTAATTCATATAAATTAATTTCAAAATTATAAATTTAAATTTGCGAATTAATAAAATAACATGTAACAACTTTAATTTTTGGCCATAGTGAAAATTTATTTTATATAATTATTTAGACAGGCTAGATTTAATTTTATTGTAAACTTAATTTTATTTAATTAATTTTCTACTAAACTAATACACACACACACACACACTCTTATACGTATATTTATATATATTTTGGTAGCGGCAATTTAAAAATAAAAAATTATTTTTCTCTCGTGTTTGTGAATTTTTTTCACACCAAAACTATTTTAATTAACAATTAAAATATATTATTTATATTATATAAATTTTTGTTTAAACATACATAGGTATATATTAATTTTAGCCAATACTAATTTTTTTTATGTAAATCAATTCGTTACAACCAGTAATAATAGTAGATATTTATTTTAATATTTTGAATTTAAAATATTTTGAAATAAGCAATTTAAAACTTAAATATAATATATTCGACTTGGAAAAAATAAGATATGAATTAAGAAAAATTAGAATTTTGACTCAAATTAATATGGTTTTCTTATTCAAATAAGTTCATAATAAATTTCGTTTCATTATATCCATATACTTGGTAAATTTGATATATGTATATACTTAGCCATTTATATTTTCTTGATATATATATATATATATATATATATGTATATATGAAATTAATAAACACACGCACACAAAATAGATATAAATCTACATACACACACATACAGTAGATATAAATCTCAATACATACATGCGCGCTTATAGTTCTTGCTGTTATGTAATCTTAGGAATATACATATTATATCCAAAATACACATCTTCGTATGCATAAATATATAAACATTTTAAAATAAATCAAATATTATTTAAAATGTGGATCGAATCTAATTTTTACTAATGGTTTACATAGGCCACTTATTAAGATCATGGAAGATTTTTTTAATCATTTCACCCTCTGTCAAACATGCCAGTTCCAACATGACCAAACTATAGATATCACTGAAGATAAAAAGAAAACGTGCATAAAATATTGTTACAGAACTATTGCTTCATAAGGAATAGAAATTGAAATTCATCTAAATGAGAAAACGTGCATAAAATATTGTTACAGAACTATTTCTTCATAAGTAATAGAAATTGAAATTCATCTAAATGATCTATAAGTAATTGAACTCGCTACTAGAATACTTTAAAATGGGGACGGAGCCTAGAGTCGGCCGGAGTCGGCTCCGTTTCCATTATGGAGTCGGCTGGGAACGGCGAAAATTCTATTGAAGTTTGCGTCGGTTGGGGACGGCTTGCAACGGCCCGAGTCGGCTAACGTCGGCTGTTTAATTATTTTCCCAATCTAATTCTTATATACACCTATTTTGTTTGAAGAAATAAAAAAACACTACTAAAATGACCAAAAAAATAAAATTGACATGTATGATTATTAATATTGACCCAATGACGGGTCGTGATGGCTTAAATTGGTAATTTTGATGATATATGTTCATGTGATTCGAAAAGTTATCGTTGTTAAAATCTAACTCGCCCGACAATTCGATGCAACTTTTAGTCGATCCGTTATACAAATTCGATAAAGGTGGTTATATGTAACATTTTAAAGAATTAGAATAATTTTTTAAACCGTTGGGTAATCAATTATGAATTTTTAAATGTATTTGGTATAATAAAATTGTAGAAAATAAAATATGCAGCGTAAAAATAAATTCTTTGAATCTTATGTCGATCTAAGGTATGTTGGACATGTTTCCAGAATATGGATTAAAAATACACGAATCTGGGGTGTCGATCTTGAATTTCAAATTTATGGTCGTTCGAGGATTTTCGGACAAAAAACCCTCCCTTCATTCGAAGGCCAAATGACGTTCAAACAAGACCAAATTTGAACCAGTGATGCTTTGTAGTGTTTTAATCGAATCTGTATGGTTGGATTCACAATAAAAACATCGCCTACAAAATTATCCCAGAAATACATCATTTTCTAGGAGTTAGCTATAACACTTATAATATTAGTGTTATAGCTAACTCCTACAAAATGACATATTTCTTAGATAATTTTATTTTCGATGATTTTTTTGTGAATCCAACCATACGGATTCGATTAAAACACTACAAAGCATCACTGGTTCAAATTTGGTCTCGTTTGAATGTCTTTCGGCCTTCGAACGAAGGATTTTTTGTCCGAAAGTCCACGAACGGCCATAAATTTGAAATTCAAGATCGACACCCAAGATTCGTTTATTTTTAAACCATATTCTAGAAACATGTCCAAAATACCTTACATCGACATAAGATTCAAAGAATTTATTTTTACGCCGCATATTTTATTTTATATAATTTTGTTATACCAAATACATTTAAAAATTCATAATTGATTACCCAACGGTTTAAAAAATTATTTTAATTCTTGAAAATGTTACATATAATAACCTTTATCGAATTTGTACAATGGGTTGACTAAAAGTTGCATCGATTGGTCATGCGAGTTAAATTTTCAACAACGAAAATTTTCGAATTATACGAACATATATCATCGAAAATACCAATTTAACCTATCACGACCCGTTATTGTTCAACAATAATAATAATAAATGTCAATTTTATTTTTTTATATTGTAGTAGTGTTTTTTATTCTTTTAAACGAAATAGGTGTAAAAAGAATTTTAAAAATATATATATACGGGCCGACCCTAAACGACTCAAGCCGTCGCTAGTCGGGCCGATGCTAGCCAACGCCAGCCGACTCCATATCGACTATACAGGTTTCAGCCGAGATCTTCTTCTCCACTTTCTTTGCTTAGTAAAAAAATGATTTTTTTCTTCCCCGTCACTGATTCTGATGCTCTCCAGCCGTCACCCTTCGTCGTCGTCGCCGTAGAAGCCTAGAACTCGCCGGAATCTCCTCTTCTTCTTGAATTTGATAATTTTCTAAACCCTAATTTCAAATTAAATTGTTTAACTATATCTAAATGTAGATTATTGTGATAATAATTGGGTGTAGGTATTGCTATTTTAGTGTATTAGGTTATTTTTAGTATGAAATCATTGAGTTTGAAAGTGTGTATTGGGAATAACTGGGTGTAGGTATTTAGAATTTGAAAGTGTGAAAGTATGAATTGGGAATTGGAAATTTGAAAGTGTGAAAGTGTGAATTTGAATTTTATTCCCGATCGATCCCTTATATTTTATATTTGGATTGAGTGAGGACGACTTGGTCGTCGAGTATTGTTTGACTGGCCTGTGCGCCTTGTATTTGGATTGAGTGAGGATGACTTGGTCATCGAGTGTTGTTTAACTGGCATATGCGCCATGTGTTTGGCTATTTATAACTGAAAAGTCTCAGTAGCCGGTCCATTCGGGCTGTGTCGATATTATACGAAGGGCGCATCGCCTCCATACGCAACCATTTATTTCTGGCACCTAGGTGAAGCGACTATTGGGATGTTTATTGCTTTATATGTAATAACCATCTTAATATAAATGATTTAAAAGAAATAATTTATAAATAAACTTCTTACTTATTTTAGTCTATCTTTAATTAATTTAAATAATTTAAACGAAAATAAGACAGCAACAAAGCCTTTAGTCCCAAAAGGCTTTGGTAGATTAGAAAATACGATGATAAACACATAAAACTTCAGATGCAAAATCGATATGCGTATAGGTATAGAAAATAAATGCTTTCGAAATTTCTAATATATATTTTTTTAAATTAGGAAAAATGTTCAATTACATTCTCGACCGTACCTGGATGTATGAAAGTCGAACAGGAATGAAAGGTTCAACGAAAAAACATTTTAAGGATAATGTACATGAATTTGTTAAATTTGCTGAAGCTAATAATGAAGAAGGCGGCACATAAGTTCGTTATCCGTGTCATAAATTTGCATTATCGGGAACCAGATTTAGTTATCGTACACTTGTGTAAATCCAGTTTTGTGTCAATCTATTATTTCTAGGATCCTCATGGAGAAAAAATTGGTGCATCTAATTCTATAGTGCTTGAGGCTGAGGTGAATAATAATAATGTTACGATGAATCCAATAGTAGATATGGTGCAAGATGCAACATGGTCAATGTTTCCTACTGTTCAAGTTAATGATGTAAATGTCAAGAAGAATCGACGGAGGGGGTGAAAAGAATATGATTTACTGGATTCTGCGAAAAGACCATTGTGGGAAAGTTGTAGTAGAAGAACGAAATTATCAGTTACATCCGAATACATTACTCTGAAATAAAAATTCAATTCTATAGAAGCTGAATTTACAGTAGTTGTACAAGTTGCAAAATGACATATGCCACCCAATAATCTGATGTGCGATAGTCATTATAAAGTGAAAAAACTAATGTCTGCTTTCGGTTTGCCCTACTAGAAGATAGATACATGTATAAAAGGTTGTATGTTGTATTGAAAAGATGACATTAATCTTAAGAAATGCAGAATATGTAATGATGAAAGATGCAAACCAAGAAAAAAAAGGAAAAGGAAGTTCCATACAAGTGAATGCATTATTTACCCATCACTCCCAGACTTTAAATATTATATGCGTCTTCTGCGACAGCATCACATATGAGATGGCACGGTGTGAGAACGCAAGAAGAGGGGACTTTGATACATCCATCAGACGGAGAAGCATGAAAACATTTCGATAAGACTTATCCTGCGTTTGCCGCAGAGAGTCGTAATGTGAGAGTTGGTTTATGTACAGTTGGATTTTCATCATTCTCTCAATTTGGTAGTAAATATTCGTCTTGGCCTATTATCGTTACACCTCATAATTTACCTCCGTGGAAGTGTATGAAAACTCCATATATATGTTTCTTACGATTATCATCCCTGGTCCTGATGATCCGACACAAGGAATCGATGTTTATCTACAGCCATTGATCGAAAAGTTGAAAACATTATGGTATGAAGGGGAGGATACATACGACGTGTCGAAAAAAAAGAATTTTCATATGTTTGCATCTTTTTTATGGACTGTTGGTGATTTTCCAGCTTACGCAATGCTTTCAGGCTGAAGTACGGTCGGTCGTCTTGCTTGCCCTTACTGCATGGAAGATACACGGGCATTTTCATTACTGCATGGAAGGAAAATTTCATGGTTTGATTGTCATCGATGTTTTCCTCATGTTAATCATACTTTTAGAAGAGATAAGAAAAACTTTGTAGTAAATAGAGCAGAGAACAGACAACGACTAACGACTTTATCAGGTGAAGAATTATATAAACTAGTTAAAGAATATCCGAAGATACAAGAAACTGGAGTACAGACTGAAATTCCAAGTAAATCGAACTGGTATAATTGGTGCAAACAAAATATATTTTGGGAGTTACTTTATTGGAAACATCTCTTACTACGACATAATATTAATGTGATGCACAACGAAAAAAACATGTTCGATAATGTGTTTAATACAGTTTTGAATGTCAAGGGTAAAACTAAGGACGATCTCAATTCAAGACGTGATATGGAACAATATTGTAAACGTCCCGAACTTCATATAAACCCTAATGACAGTAAAAAAACCCAAAGCATGCTATGATCTAGACAGCAATCAAGTAAAACTTGTGTTGAAGTGGATTGAAAGGCTGAGATGTCCTGATGAGATTTCTTCAATCTCCATAGATGTGTTGAATTAAAAAATAATAAATTGATTCAGATGAAAAGTCACGATTGCCATGTCATAATGGAAAATTCTTTACCCGTCGTTTGCAAAGAACTATTGCCAGTAAAAGTGTGGAGTGCTGCAACAGAATTAATTCTGTTTTATAAAGAGCTTTGTTCGACCACGTTAAAAGTTGAGCGTATTCGTAAACTTGAAAATGACATCCATATATTGCTCTGTAAACTTGAGAAAATATTTTCTCTAGGATTATCTAATGTAATGGAGCATTTACCTGTTCATCTTTCATATGAAGCACTTCTTCGAGGTCCCGTGCAATATGGATGGATGTATCCATTTGAGAGGTAATTTTGAATATTTGAAACAATAATTTGAATTTTAATTTGATGTAAGTAAATTTTAATCGAACAAATTTTGTAATAGGTACTTGAATCATCTCAAGAAAAAAGTTAGACAAAAAGCACGAGTTGAAGGTTCGATTTGCAAATCATATATCGAACAAGAAGCTTCAATCTTTTTCTCTCACTATTTCAGTGACTATGTGAACTTATCATTTGCAAGTGTTTCGTGTAACGATGAAGCCATTGAACAAGATTGTTCTGAATCAATGTTTTCTATATTTAGACAGAATGGCCGAGCTGTTGGAAAATGTGTGGAAATATGGTTAGACGATGGAGATTATCATATAGCACACACATACGTTCTTCTTAATTGTGCTGAAGTTGCACCATTTATTAGGTAAATATTGAATGATAGTTCTCGATAATATTACATATTTGCATTATTTAAGAGTTACCCAATTTAAATTGATTTTGCACTTAATATACGTATACATATATTTGCAGTATTTACGAATCAGAACATCTACTTGGCGATCTCAGCAAAGAATTTGCTAACTGGTTTATGAAACACATTTATGATCAAAGAAATTGTATCGGTGATGAAGGACTGAAACGTCTTGCGATCGGACTAAAAAGAAATGTCAACATTTATCCAATATTCTTCGTAAATGGATTTAAATTCAACATGAATACGGTACTGAAAATATGAATTATAACAGCAGTTTATTTGTCAAAGGGACTGAAGATCCAGATGAACATGTAAAAGATTTTTACGGTGTCCTAACACAGGTTTTGAAATTGACATATTCTGTCTGATCTACAGAAAAAAAAATTTTATTCAGATGCAGTCGGTTTAGCAATGTTCCGGGCTCTGGCATCAACGTGCACAAAGACTATAAACTTATTGAAATAAACCATAACTCACGTTACTCAAAGTATGATCCTTTCGTGTTAGCCAAACAAGCATACAGGTTTATTTTGCTCTGTATCCATCACTAAAACGAGATGAAGCAGACTGGTCGGCTGTTTTTAAAACAGATGCAAGATTTACACTTGACGGAAATAATATTCCAGACAAAGCAGCTTATCAAGCAGATCTTGAGCCAAATAATGAATTAATAATAACTGATGATCATGTTAATATATAGCCTTTGAACTATGAATCAAATATTCTAATAGAAGCATTTGATACTTTAGAGGAATATGACGATATAGAGTGCGAGACCGAGTCAGAATCAGAAAACGACAAAGATTGATTATTAATTAGTGATGATCTAATGTATATAAGATGGAAATTTGTATCCTTTGTTTTTTTTTTGAGAAAAATGTGTGATCCTCTACGAATAGAGGAGAGCACACATGAAAATATGTATATCATGAATATAAAGTGCTGCCAACATGCCTGGCAGGTAACAAAAAACCAAAATACATATATATCAAATCTCAGGTACTCCTAAGATGAGTTCCGGCAAGGCACCACCCATCACACGCCGATATTGAGCTCCGGCATGGCCACAGCCCGATAATAAGGTGTTAGATGTACCTAAAAACCTAGTGAAAGAACAAAAAATACTGGATGACATCCCAGACTAATGGTGAAGCTCCAACCAACTGAACCTGTAGAGGAGAATAAGCATCTGCTCTGAAGTGGATCTGCTGAAAGGAGAAACCGCTCTGAAGCCTCTGAACAAGAGAAAGAGGTACCAGACCGAAGAGCATATCCTCTCTGCTCCGATGACCTCTCAACCATTTGATGTCCAGCAATCTGAATATATGAAAACCTGCAAAATGAACCTGATATCCTATCTCCCATACCTATAACTGGAAAATGACTAAAGAAAAAATTAGGATGATACATATATATGTATATTTGTATAATAAATATACATATGTATGTATATATAAGGAAGGAAATAAAAACCTGAATAATACTAACTGGACAATAACAGTATAAATAAAATACCTAAAAACCAATACCAAATAGAGACTAGTACAAATATTTAGACGAATCTATCTTATGAACCTTTAACCATAAGTAAGTTATGATTAGAAGTGAAATCATTGTCTAAATTAGACAAAATATTAATAATACCATTATTAATGTTAAAAAAATTATTATTGTGTTTAAAATAATTAATATTATGATTAACCTTGTGAAGATACCTTTGAAAAGGGTATTTTTAGCTAATTTATATTAGGGGTTAGAGATCCGATTAAAACAAAATGAAGAAATTGTAAAAATCAATTTGTTAAAATGACAATTATTATTATTGAAAATTCTTTGATCTCTTTCAAACTTAATAAACCAACTAATAATAATGAATAAAGTGTCTAGTAAAATCTAATATTCTTTTTGAACCTGAATCTATAATTATTCGAGTAGAATTCACAATCCGAAATTTTAGTTGTTATATTAAAGTTAAAAAATTTAAGAGTGTTAATTAGAATGTAATTAGAATCCATACAATTATAGTATATATGATTAATGTCCTCAAGATACAGATTACAAAAATAATATTTAGTATCATTTTGAATATTTTTCTCTTTAAAAATTTGATTGTGTTAAATTTTCCATGAAGAATTAACCACATGTGAATTTTGGATTTGGAAGGTGCATTAGATTTCCACATATATTTAAATGAGTTATTTATTGTGCCCAAAAAATTAATGAATCTGTAAAAAGAATTAGAAGTATATTTCTTGCTTTTATCACATTCCCAACTAATAAAATCATTGTCATTATCGATATTATAAAGAATTAGTCTGGCATAAAGCAAGAAAAGTTGTCTAAAAGTTGAATCAACTAAAATTCTATTAAAACTGAAATTCGAAGGAGGATCATTTTCTGAAGAATAAACTTCATTGATAAAAGCATACTTAAAGTTACAAATTTCATACAGATCCTTAAATTCTATCTTAAGAGGCAAGATCGAAATCCATCGGTCATGCCAAAACGAAGTACGATTACTAGAGTGAACAATTGTATTTATTCCTAATTTAAAAATCTCATTGCATTTTAAAATATTTTTCTAAAAGTTAGATATATTTTGAGTGGTTGGAGAAGCAATTTGATATAAATTGTTATTTCCATTATAGTAATATTTAAAAATGATCTCTTTCCAAATAGCGTTATCATTTATATCTTTAAACTTCCAAAGCCATTTTCCTAACAGAGACAAATTCATATTACGCAGATTAATAACACTAATCCACCTTCCATTTTGGCCTTACAGACAGTTTCCCAATTTACTAGACATTTAATATTCTTATTAGAGTTTTCTCCACTCCATAAGAAATCTCTTCTAATCTTATCAATTTTATCAATAACCCAATCCGGGAACAAATGCAAGGACATCCAATAAATCGGAATAGATGATAAAACCGAATTTATTAAAACTAGTCTACCTGCTTTAGATAGTAATCTTCCATTCCAGTTAGAAATCTTAATTTTAATTTTATCAATGATAATAGTCCAGTCGTCATGTTTGAGTTTGGTGGGACTAATCATAAAACCGAGGTAGTCAAAAGGAAAGTTCATATTTGAGTTTGTATCCTTTGTTGTATTATATCAATTCTAAAACCTGTGTTAATGTAATAGAAATTCGTATCATTTTTTGTATTATTCTTTTATTATTCTGCTGCGAGCTATATGTATGTGATTATTAATCAGGCACGTTTTCTAATTATGAAATGATATATGTTTTTTCATTATATGAAATAATATATATATATATATACATACATATATATATATATGCATGTTTCTAGCAGATATTATGTCACACAACATGCGGTCCCAAGGTTCACGAGGCCCTGCTCTTGGTGAGGGTAGTAGTGGTACGGTCGATAATAGCCAGAGAGCATACTTAGTACCGAAGACCGATAAAGGGTAAGTATTTAATTTACTGCAACTTCATTATATTATTTAGTGCATGCTACTAGTATATTTATGATTTATTAACTGACAATATCAAAATGTATTCAGGAGTTTCGATTTACAGCCGTCCGAGCCCATTCTAGCCGTGTCTCGCAACAGCTACCGTAGTGGGATGACGGACTTGTGGAAGCAATATGATATGATCCCACTTTATATCAGAGAAGCCATATGGATTGACCTCCAGGTAAGTATAAAATTCTAATTAATTTGAGACTGGCATATTTGATCTTTGAAAATTAATATACAATTTATATAATTCATTCAAATTTCAACGTACAGTCGTCCTTTATTGTGGATCCCGAAGATCTCGGGACGTTCAGGACGCGCTAGAAGAGGAAGATGAGAAAAATCTATAGAGGTACGCTCTCCAAGATGAAAGAGGCCCGTAAAAAGCCTAACTGGATGAATGAAAATTTGTATGCGCGGTTTGTGCAATATTGGGAAAGCAAAGACGCGAAGGTAAATTTTCTACTTTCATATTTATGTAATTATAATTCAATTAAATGTATATATAATAGTTAAATTACATAGGCGGTAGCATCGAGGAACTCCGCAAACATGCTTAGGAATCCTACAACGCGCTGTGGTGGATCCAAGTCTTTTCAGCAATATAGAAAAGAAATGGTAAATATAAAAATTGTTATTTGTAATTTACTTATAACGTTTTTTAGTTATATATATGTATATATGTGTATATATATACATTCTTTAATCATATCTAATTTAAGACGAGGGAGAGAGGTGGTGTTGCACCGTCCCATTTGGACGTCTTCACTCGAACACAAACCGTCGAGCATACAGATAAAGATGGCGTGGTAACGTATGAATGGTCAGATGCCAAATCAGCGAATATTCGGGTATAAAGACTATAAATTTTTTCTCTTATGTAATAATACATTAAATTGAATATTCATCTTCTCAAAATTATATTTCTAGACACAGGAGAGGTACGATCAGGAGATTGCTCGCGTGCTTGCAGAGTCTGGAAGGGAGCAGTAGACCGTTGAGAAGACGGACAAGATATTCGCTCGTATTACCGACCCGCCGACCAGAAATGGACAGTATGGATATGACAATCAAGCGGTAATATTTGTTGAATTTAATTAATTCATTAATCAGTTTATAAATTTTATTGAATATTACGTATAAACTACAACTATGAATTTATTAAAATACAGGCCGCGACACAAGCCGCTTACAATAAACAACAGGTTGAAGAAACAATAGCGGACCTACAAGCATAAGTCGTCGAGTTGAACGATTGGAGGAAGACTAGATTGAAGCAGCAACTAGACGAGGGATTGCTGGTTACTTGGCAGAGCACGGGACGAATATTGTAACAACCCTAGATTTTTGACTATAATTTTGAATTTGACTTTATTTTGTTTGAAATTATTTTTTAAATTTGTTTTATTTGTGATATTTCATTTCTAAATATTTTTAAAATGATAATAAAAAATTTCCAAAATTTACTGTATTTATTTCCTGTTTTTAAAGGCTGTTTTCTAATTTTCTGCTATTTTCTTCATATAAATTATATTTAATTATATTATATTATTTATTTTGTGAATGAATTTTTATTTTTATATTATTATCTTTGTTATAAATATTTTTCCAAGTCCATATAATTTTTCTAAAATTTATTCTGTTATTTTCAAATTTTTCTAGCCTAGTTTGCAATTTTGTGCTATTTTCTCATTTTAACCTTATATAATTAATAAATATTTATATATATTTTTATGTTTTGTTAAATTTTCGAAATTGTGACTGAAATAATTGTTATTTTCAGTAATTTAAACTTATATAAAAAAATTAGAGAAATTTGAAAAGGTTTATGACTTTTTGATTTCCTAAGGTCCTTTTACATTCCGCCTTTTCATTTTCTTAACCTACTCCTTTATTGTTTTGGCCGCATAATTCCTCTTTCTTTCAGCTGCATTTCCATTTGTTTTCACGTACTCAAACATCTCTCAAATACAAAAATATGCACGGCCATTTCTGATCAAAGTTTGGTAAACTTCTTCTCTTCTTTTTCTTTGTTTTTTTATTTTCTACTTTGATTTTGCATTGGTTCTCAACCATATATGGATCGGCCACTGCTCCTCCAGCCCTAGGCCAACCCCCACCACCTGATGCTCCGACCAGCAACCTCCCTAGTCCACGACCATGGCAGGCCGAGCACATCCATGGCATGGATCACCACTAAAATTCACAAAACCCATCACCTTGTAGGCAAACCGGGCCTAGTTTGTCAACATCACCTTATACCACCATTAGCCGTCACTTCCTCCACCACCACCACCTCAGACCTGACCACTACCCTCTGCCACCTGACCCATCACCACATGCACCACTGTCTGGGCCCACATAGCCTCTGGCCAAAACCTATTGTGGCCTAGAGATGTTGAAATTTGCCTTGTACTTGTTGCCTTCTTATGTTGTTTTCACCATCCATGTCCACCACCTCCAAATCTCCACATGGCCGACCAAACACCACCACCACCAGCCCTGTTCTAGACTTGAGACACCTCTGCACACCACCTACTGACCCCATCTGAAATAGCCATGCCCTACATGCCTTGGCCGAGCCCATAAGTTGCCTTGAAATCCATGCTTTTGCCTTGAAATGTTAGCCTTTTGCATCACCAACTAGTGCACCATTTTGTCTATACATGGCCGACCCCTATAGGTCCACAACCATACCCTAGAACATGCCATAGTCATGTAATTTCCAGCCATGGCTGAGCCTATGGAAGTTTGAAGCAAGTGCAAAACAATTCCACTTTGATTTGTGCAGTCTATTTTATCATCGTTTATCGTATTTGCATTGGAAACTTATGTATATTATTATTGTTTGTGTGACATGTTTTCAAGGGATTTGATATTTTGGCTCCTCCACTCATATTTGAATCGTGTTATCGTGCTTGTTTGGATCTCATTCATGCATTCGTCGTTGTGTCTCCAGCACAAACCAGTGAGTTATTCTCACCAGACATTATATACATATATAACTAGTGAAATGACCCCTTGTGAATCTGTTTATCATGTTATATCTGCTATATTATGATTATATGATGTTCACCCATGCTTAAACATCATGTTATATCTGCTATATTATGATTATATGATGTTCACCCATGCAAAACAATTCCACTTTGATTTGTGCAGTCTATTTTATCATCGTTTATCGTATTTGCATTGGAAACTTATGTATATTATTATTGTTTGTGTGACATGTTTTCAAGGGATTTGATATTTTGGCTCCTCCACTCATATTTGAATCGTGTTATCGTGCTTGTTTGGATCTCATTCATGCATTCGTCGTTGTGTCTCCAGCACAAACCAGTGATTTATTCTCACCAGACATTATATACATATATAACTAGTGAAATGACCCCTTGTGAATCTGTTTATCATGTTATATCTGCTATATTATGATTATATGATGTTCACCCATGCTTAAACACCTGTTATTACATTTGTTACCGTTATATTATGCTGTTCTGTTATTTTTATCAGTTTATCACACTGCAATTTCCCTTTAGATTAGAATCACTATGGGTTGAAATGATACATACTCGAACGAACTTTAGAATAACGGAAAATCGTTATGGGTTGAAATGATAAGCCTGAATGATTTTTCAATTTATTTCATTTACTTGGGACTACGGGTTTGAAATGATAAAATCCGGATTTTCTTTGTAAATTACGGGTTGAAATGATATATTACCCGTATCACTTTTCCTAGTGTAGAAAATTATATACAGACCCGTAATTAATATATGTTTTTCTAAAAAAACTAAAATTATTTTAGAAATGTAAATAATTTTTTGAGTATAATTTAAAATGATTTTTGTAAAATATTATTGATTTTCTGAATAATTATAAGTGAAATAAATTAATGAAATGGTTAGAAAATTTTGAATGTAAGCTATTTTGGAAAATTGATTTAATTATAATTGGACAATAATTGAACATGAAATTATGATAAACTTATGATAATTTGAATTTAAACAAATTTAAAGTGATTTTATATCATATTAATGATTTTTAATAAAGTTGAAATGGGAAATGAATGAATATTTAAGTTGAAATTTTGAAATATAACTAAAATTGAAAATTTATGAAATTGACTTAAAATGTGAATTTTTAGTTAAGTAAATAAAAATAAGACTAAGTTATATTTGAGAATTTGAACTTAAGTGTTAAGTTGAAATTTAATGTAATGAATTTAAAATTGAATGTTGCAATTTAATAAGTGAATTAGTATTAAATATTAATTTTTAATGGAAATTTAACTTCATGATATCATGAAATTAAGGAAAATTAAATGGTGTTTATAAAAGCAAAAAATGCGTGATTTTATAAGTTAAAAGTGATTTAAAGAAAAATATAATTGTTGTGAAATTATATTGAAAATTTGAAGTTAATTAACTGCATTTTTGAAATGCTATTATATCTAATATAAAGGATAATACAACATCTGTAAATGTTGTAGTTGATAAGTGAACTAAATAGCTAAATTGAATTTAAGGCTATTATAGCATTTTTTTAAATGCTATAATTGTTGGATTAGACTAAGTTTTCTTCGAAACTAATGTAACTCTATTACAGCATTTTAAACGCTGTCTTTTGTTAAATTGAACTGTTTTGAATATAACTTTCTGTAGCATTTTCCAAATGCTGCGAAAGTTGAATTTTCACTGTTTTGATAAAATTAAGTGAATAAATGAACTTTGAGAGTTGAAAATTTTGGAAATTTAATAATTTAATTTTTATATGTAATAACTTCATTTTTAAAATGATTTAAATGAAGTAATTTGTTTGGAATTGAACTATTTTGAAATGTGAATTGAAATGGTATTTTTAAATTGAATAAAAATGAATATGTTTTTCAAATGAAATGATAAGTTATATTTTGAAATGGATTTGAGACGATATTGGATTTTGAGAAATTAATACCATTTTTAAATTATAACCATGGGTTATAATAACGATGGGTTGTTAAAGAGACCGGGATCGGATATGGACATACTCTCTGTCAATACCGAAAACCAATTTAACAATTGTGTACGCGGTGGAGATTCCAGAATGAAGTAGGATGGTGACGATGTTCCTAAGGTACTTTACGTGGACCTAACTCCCGTGAGTTAGCTTAAGGTGGCTAAAACAGGAGCGATCTCGGGTCAAAGGATGTAGCACCTATGGACTGGACACACTTCTTCGATACCATTCTATTACTGTTGTGATTGATTCGGGTGCACCCCTTGATTTTGGAGTGTTGTTCTGGGTGGGCATAGTGGCTGCTACGTTACCGCCATCCCGTGTGCGTAATTGGTATACCTACCCTGGCATTGCCTTGTGTGCCGTGTCACCTACCATATCGAGCCTTTACTACGAGTTTGTTTTTCTCCCGTAGCCCATGGAGTATTTAGGGTAGTCTCTTGGAGATATGATGATACCGGATGAACTACTGGGACTATTATCTGTGAAGGGTGATATGGGTAGCCCGGAATGCTATTTAAAAGTATGTTTATTTTACTGTAGACATTATTATAATAGCAAAATATTACTATATAGTAAATAGTTTGACGGATCCTTAAAAGATGGGCGGTCCCAGGCATCCTTTAAGTTACTTGTATCTTTATGATAGTTTACTTGAGTTGGTTTACATTATATAAGTATATTGTCCTGACTCGAGTGTTTTTTGTTTTTCTTTACACTCGGGTCAGCCTGAGTATCCACAGCTTTGGATTCTCTCTCTGGAGTTGGTCTTTGCTGGAGTTTCTGCTTATCTACATATTTATCTACTTCTGTTTCAGCAGTTCTAGTTTATCTCATGTATTAGTGAACTTCTATGTATTTGGGTTTTCTATTATGTTGTTTCAGACTATATTATGTATTTGGTTTGAGACTCTGTTTTAGTAGCTTCATGAACTACTATGTATTTTTATATTCCGCTGCGAGTTATTCTGTTTGTTCTGCGTCTGTGATTCTGTGTATTTGATTTTATTTGCTCCAAATTTATCTACAATCTGTTATTTCGCATCATTCAAGTCTGACATGTGTGGATTATTGTCGATTTGAATGGTACGAAATGGTGGGTCATTACAGTTGGTATCAGAGCTTTGGTTTTTGGCAAACCATTGCCTCTGCGGAGCAAAAAATCATTAGAGATAGGGTATTTCTACCCTAGAATGAGTGAAATCAATCTCAGAGTCATATCTTTGTGAGAGACGTATTTTCAAAGTATAAAATGATTTTTGAAAATGTTTTCAAAATGATTTTCAAAGATTATTTTGATATATAATTTTCTTGCTTTTAAAGGATTTTCAAATGTTTTCTAACTTCCTTTCTTTCGTATCTACCTTGTTAGGATTTTTCTTTCTTTAAGATATTCATCCAAGTGTATTATCTTGTCTTATCTTAATTTATCTTTGGCTTGTCTTTATTCTTATCCTAAATTCATTCTTGATATTTTTCAGGATGAACCAAGAAAATGCTAGAGGTAGGGGTCATGGTATTGCCCCAGCTCCTCAACCTGTTGCTCCAGTCAGGTTCACTGCTCTTTGTAAGGTATTCTCTCAACTAGGTGGAACCCCATTCACCGGTTCAGAGACTACTATTGAGTCTCAACAGTGGTTGCGGAGTCTTGAGAGGATATTTACTGGTCTTGATATTGCTGATGCCCAGCAGCGTCAGTTAGCAGCTTGGCAGTTGCGTGATTCTGCTTTAGATTGGTGGGAGTTCGTTACGGCTAACACCGTCGAGCCTGATCTCACTTGGGAGCAGTTTAGGTATCCTTTATGTTATCTTAATTTTGTTCCTATTTTTTTCCTTTCTTTGAATCTATCTTGAGCTTGTTTTCTGTATCTCTTTTCCAGGGAGGCTTTTGTGGCAAAATGGATGCCAGAAGTCGGGAAATCTCAGCTTTATCGTGAGTTTATGGATCTGAAGCAGGGTACCATGTCTTTTGCTGAGTATGAGAGGAAGTTTAATGAACTTTCCAAATTCGGTCCTAGCCTTATTGATACTCCTCTCAAGAAGAATGAGAAATTTATTGCTGGTGTTCGTCCAGAGTATTATAGTCGCCTTATTTCTCATGTTCATGGTTCTTTCACCCAGCTTATGGATATGGCTATTCGCTATGAGAATCCCACATCCAAAGGTCCTACTACTTCTGGTACTTCTCCATCTTAGTCTTCCTCTGCTAATTCCAAGAAGCGTAAGCCTAATTTCCTCTAACAGAAGAAGAATTGGCTAAAGCATCCTGGTTTGGGATCTTCATCACCTGCTCCTGCTTAGAGGCAACCAGTTGATCTTTCCTCCATCACTTGCTTTAGGTGTGATCAGAGAGGGCACTATGCCAATAGCTATCCCACATTATCTGGTGTTGCGGTTCCTCCACCCGCTCAGTCGGCTAGACGTGGTCTCTGCCATATCTGTCTCCAGCCCGGTCATTTCAAGAAGGACTGCCCTACCCAGCAAAGGGGTACCCCTTCTGGTATATTTGCTGTCACTTCTGCCTCGTCTCAAGTTCCTCCACCTGCTCCTGCTCCTAGTGATGACCAAGGTACACTCCAGGGTTCATTAACTTTATTTCAACATCCTGTTCGTGTGTTGTTTGATACTGGTGCTTCACACAGTTTTATTTCTGTTGATTTGTGTGATAAGTTTGAGAATCTCTTATCTCCTGAGTATGCTTCTGTTCCATTATGTGTTTCAAATCCTATTGGGGGTCCTGCTAACCTTAATCGGATTTGTTGAGAAGTGAAACTTCAACATTCTGATCATCGCTTTAACGGTGATTTTTATATTCTGGGCTTCGATGCTTTTGATTTATTGCTTGGTCAGGATTGGTTAGTGAATCATGATGCTCATATCTCTTGTAAAGCCCGGTCTGTTCGTCTCTTTGATGATCATGGAAATTCCTTGATTATTCAGTGCCGCATGCCTTAGGATTTTGCTGGCAACTTTATTTATTCTTTGGATTCTTCTCCCAGTGATCTTGATTCTACTCTTGTGGTTAGACTATATCCCGATGTATTTGGTGAAGTCACTTCTTTACCTCCAAAGCGGGAAATTGATTTTCGGATTGATCTTATTCCTGGTGCTCAACCTGTTGTTCTTCCTCTTAGAAGAATGGCACCCCGCAAGAAGGTTGAGATGGGAAAGCAAATTGAGGACTTGTCTTCCAAAGGTCTGATTAGGCCTAGTTTTTCTGAATGGGGAGCTGCGGTGGTTTTGTCATCAAATCTAATGGTTCTCTTCGGATGTGTGTGATTATAGGGAGCTAACAAGCTCACTATGAAAAACAGATATCCAATGCCTCGTATCAATGATATGTTTGATCAGCTTTATGGTGCCACTATTTTCTCTCAGCTTGATCTTGCCATAGGTTTTCATCAGCTCAGGGTTGTTGAGGATAGCATTCCCAAGACCGCTTTCCGCACTGAGAATGGGTTTTATGAGTAGTTAGTCATGCCTTTCGGTTTGACTAATGCTCCTGCTTTCTTTGTTGATTTGATGAATCATGTTTTTCGTGATGTGCTTAATAAATTTATGCTAGTCTTTGTTGATGATGTCCTTGTTTTCTCTAAGACCCAGGAAGAGCATGAGTTGCATTTGAAATATGTTCTTGAGACTCTCAGAAATCATCAGTTAAAGGCTAAATTTTCTAAATGCCTCCTTCCGATATCTCGGGCATATTGTTTCTAGTAATGGAGTTTCTGTTGATCCAGTCAAGATCGCTGCGATCAATGTAAGTCTTTCTTTCTTCTCTTTTCTCTATCATTTTAATAATTCTATCTTTCCTGTTGTCCTTATTTTTCCACCTATTCTGTTTTAGGATTGGGAAACTCCAAAGACACCATCAGATATTCGTAGTTTTCTGGGCCTTGCCGGTTACTACCGGAGATTCATTGAGAATTTTGCTCGGATTGTTGCACCTCTCACATCTTTGACTCGGAAGAATGCTAAGTTTGTTTGGAGTGATCAGTGTAAGGCTGCAGTCAGTGAGTTGAAGAGCAAGCTAACTTCCGCACCAGTTCTTACTATTCCAAATGGAAGTGAGGGATTGACAGTTTATACTGATGCTAGTCGTGAGGGTTTGGGTGCTGTTCTCATGCAGGATGGTAAGGTCATTTCCTATGCCAGCCATCAATTGAAAATCCACGAGGCAAATTATGCTGCTCATGATTTAGAGCTGCTTGCTGTTGTCTTTGCTTTGAAACTTTGGAGGCATCATCTTCTTGGAACCAAGTTTGAGCTTTGCACAAATCATCAGTCTCTAAGATATATCTTCTCCCAGAAGGATTTGAATCATAGGCAAGTTCGTTGGCTCGAGTTTTTGGCCTCTTATGACCTCGATATTAGTTATACTCCGGGTAAAGCTAATGTTGTGGCCGATGCTCTGAGTCGAAAGAAGGCTTTGTTGTGTCAACTTGTTGTTTCTTCTTCTCCTCTTCTAGATCGGATTATGGCTAAGCAGGATGAGGATGAGATGCTTAGATTGATGAAGGAGAGTGTTTGTAGCAGAGTTGGTGGTAGTAGTAGTGGTAGTAGTAGTGGAGCTCAGATTGATGATAGAGGGATTTTGAGGGTTAATGGCAGGATTTGTGTCCCAAATGTTGATGGTTTGAGGCAGGAGTTGCATCAGGAGAATCATCGATCCAGAATTTCTATTCATCCTGGTGCATCGAAGATGTATCAGGTTATGAAGAGGCTTTGTTGGTGGAAGGTGATGAAGAGGGATATCTCTATCTTTGTTAGTCGGTGTGCGACTTGTCAGCAAATCAAAGCCGATCACCAGAAGACCCCTGGTTTGTTGCAGCCCCTTGAGATTTCTAATTGGAAGTGGGAACAGGTTTCCATGGATTTCATCGATGGTTTACCGAGGACTCGGAAGGGTAATGAGAGTATATGGGTTATTGTTGATAGACTGACCAAGTCCGCTCATTTTATTCCGGTCAGGTCTACTCGTTCTGCTTCTAGCTTATCTGATATCTACATGAGAGAGATTGTTTGTCTCCATAGTGTTCCTCTCAGTATTGTTTGTGATCGTGATCCTATCTTTACCAGTCAGTTCTGGAAGGCTTTTCAGGAATCTCTGGGTACTCGTCTGAATCTGAGCACTGCTTACCATCCACAGACCGACGGTCAAACGGAAAGAATAAATCAGATTCTTGAGGATCTTCTTCGTGCTTGTGTGCTTGATTATGGAGAATCTTGGAAAGATTATCTCCATCTTGCCGAATTTACCTACAATAATAGCTATCAGGTATAAATCTTATCTTCTGTTTTTTAGTCTATTCTTGATCTTTTTATCTATCTCATTCTATATTCGCATTCAGGCCAGTCTCAAAATGTCTCTGCTTGCTGCTCTATACGGACGACCTTGTAGATCTCCATCATGCTGGATTGAATTCGGTAATCATTTGATTCTTGGTACTAAAGTGATTTTGGAAGCTTCTGAGAGAGTTGAGGAGATTAAGAAGAGGTTGAGAGTCGCTTAGGATAGGCAGAAGAAATATGCTGATAGACGAAGGCGGAATTTGGAATTTTCTGTTGGCGATCAGGTGTTCCTTAAGGTTTCTTCCTTGAGGAATGTCATTTGCTTTGGTCATAGAGGGAAGCTTTCTCCTAGGTTCATTGGTCCTTTCCGCATTGTGGAAAGAGTTGGTTCTTTGGCTTATCGTCTGGATTTGCCCGAGAAGCTTTCTGGAGTGCATGATGTATTCCATGTCTCGCATCTTCGTCGTCATCTTTATGATCCATCTCTTATTGTCCAGCCTTCTGCTCTTGATAGTTTGGATATTAAGCCTAACCTGACTGTTGAGAGGAAGCCACTTCGTATTGTTGGTAGAGATATGAGCAGCTCAGAAGGAAATCTGTGAATCTGGTCAAAGTACAGTGGAGTGCCGACGATCAGATTGTACATGGAAAACGAAGGAGACCATTCGTGCATCGAATTCGGAATTATTTGTTTCAGGTACTATTTTGTTTTTATTCTTGTTTCTCTTATTTTACCTTTCCGTTATTTTCGAGGATGAAAAGATTTGAGTGGAGGAGAGTGTAACAACCCTAGATTTTGGACTATAAATTTGAATTTGAATTTATTTTGTTTGAAATTATTTTTTTATTTTTTTTATTTGTGAGATTTCATTTCTAAATATTTTTAAAATGATAATAGAATTTTTCCAAAATTTACTGTATTTGTTTCCTATTTTTAAAGGCTGTTTTCTAATTTTCTGCTATTTTCTTCATATAAATTATATTTAATTGAATTATGTTATTTATTTTGTGATTGAATTTTTATTTTTATATTATTATCTTTGTTACAAATATTTTTCCAAGTCCATATAATTTTTCTAAAATTTATTCTGTTATTTTCAAATTTTTCTAGTCTAGTTTGCAATTTTGTGCTATTTTCTCATTTTAACCTTATATAATTAATAAATATTTTTATATATTTTTATATTTTGTTAAATTTTCAAAATTGTGACTGAAACAATTTTTATTTTCAGTAATTTAAACTTATATAAAAAAATTAGAGAAATTTGAAAAGGTTTATGACTTTTTGATTTCCTAAGGTCCTTTTACATTCCGCCTTTTCATTTTCTTAACCTTCTCCTTTATTGTTTTGGCCGTACAATTCCTCTTTCTTTCAGCTGCACTTCCATTTGTTTTCACATACTCAAACATCTCTCGAACACAAAAATATGCATGGCCATTTCTGATCAAAGTTTGGTAAATATCTTCTCTTCTTTTTCTTTGTTTTTCTATTTTCAACTTTGATTTTGCATTGGTTCTCAACCATATATGGATCGGCCACTCCTCCTCCAGCCCCAGGCCAACCTCCACCACCTGATGCTCTGACCAGCAACCTCCTAGTCCACCACCATGGCAGGCCGACCACATCCACGGTATGGATCACCACTAAAATTCACAAAACCCATCACCTGTAGGCAAACCGAGCCTAGTTTGTCAACATCACCTTCTACCACCATTAGCCGTCACTTCATCCAACACCTCAGACCTGACCACTACCCTCTGCCACCTCACCCACCACCACCTGCACCACTGTCTGGGCCCACATAGCCTCTGGCCAAAACCTATTGTGGCCTAGAGATGTTGAAATTTGCCTTGTACTTGTTGCCTTGTTATGTTGTTTTCACCATCCATGTCCACCACCTCCAAATCTCCACATGGCCGACCAAACAGCACCACCACCAGCCCTGTTCCAAACCTGAGACACCTCTGCACACCACCTACCAATCCCACCTGAAATAGCCACACCCTCCATGCCTTGGTCGAGCCCATATGTTTCCTTGAAATCCATGCTTTTGCCTTGAAATGTTAGCCTTTTGCATCACCAACTAGTGCACCATTTTGTCTATACATGGCCGACCCCTATAGGTCCTCAACCAGACCCTAGAACATGCCATAGTCATGTAATTTCCAGCCATGGCTAAGCCTATGGAAGTTGGAAGCAAGTGCAAAAAATTCCACTTTGATTTTTGCAGTCTATTCTATCATCGTTTATCGTATTTGCATTTGAAACCTATGTATATTATTATTGTTTGTGTGACTTGTTTTCAAGGGATTTAATACTTTGGCTCCTCCACTCATATTTGAATCGTGTTTTCGTGCTTGTTTGGATCTCATTCGTTCATCTGTCGTTGTGTCTCCAGCACAAACCAGTGAGTTATTCTCACCAGACATTATATACATATATAACTAGTGAATTGACCCCTTGTGAATCTGTAAAATGCATTATGATGTTATATCTGCTATATTATGATTATATGATGTTCACCCTGCTTAAACACCTGTTATTACATTTTTTACTATTATATTATGATGTTCTGTTATTTTTATTAGTTTATCACACTGCAAGTTCCCTTTAGATTAGAATCACTATGGGTTGAAATGATACATACCCGAACGGACTTTAGAATAAGAGAAAATCGTTATGGGCTGAAATGATAAGCCCGAATGATTTTTCAATTTATTTCATTTACTTGGGACTGCGGGTTTGAAATGATAAAACCCGGATTTTCTTTGTAAATTACGGGTTGAAATGATATATTACCCGCATCACTTTTCCTAGTGTACAAAATTATATACAAACCCGTAGTTAATATATGTTTTTCTAAAAATTTTAAAATTATTTTAGAAATGTAAATATTAAAATAATTTGATTTAAATCTAACTAAAAATGATTTTTGTAAAGTATTATTGATTTTCTGAATAATTATAAGTGAAATAAATTAATGAAAAGGTTAGAAAATTTTGAATGTAAGTTATTTTGGAAAATTGATTTAATTATAATTGGACATTAAATTGAATATGAAATTATGATAAACTTATGATAATTTGAATTTAAATGAATTTAAAGTGATTTTTATATCATATTAATGATTTTTAATAAAGTTGAAATGGGAAATGAATGAATATTTAATTTGAAATTTTGAACTATAACTAAAATTGGAAATTTATGAAATTGACTTAAAAGTGAATTTTTAGTTAAGTAAGTAAAAATAAAACTAAGTTATATTTGAGAATTTGAACTTAAGTGTTAAGTTGAAATTTAATGTAATGAATTTAAAATTGAATGTTGTAATTTAATAAGTGAATTAGTATTAAATATTAATTTTTAATGGAAATTCAACTTCATGATATCATGAAATTAAGGAAAATTAAATTGTGTTTATAAATGTAAAAAATGTGTGATTTTATAAGTTAAAAGTAAATTAAAGAAAAATATAATTGTTGTGAAATTATACTGAAAATTTGAAGTTAAATAACTGCATTTTTGAAATGCTATTATATCTAATATAAATGATAATACAACATCTGTAAATGCTGTAGTTGATAAGTGAACGAAATAGCTAAATTGAATTTAAGGCTATTATAGCATTTTTTTAATGCTATAATCGTTGGATTAAACTAAGTTTTCTTTGAAACTAATGTAACTCTATTACAGCATTTTAAACGCTGTCTTTTGTTAAATTTAACTGTTTTGAATATAACTTTCTGTAGCATTTTCCAAATGCTGCGAAAGTTGAATTTTCACTGTTTTGATAAAATTAAGTGAATAAATGAACATTGAAAGTTGAAAATTTTGGAAATTTAATAATTTAATTTTTATATGTAATAACTTCATTTTTTAAATGATTTAAATGAAGTAATTTGTTTGGAATTGAACTATTTTGAAATGTGAGTTGAAATGGTATTTATAAATTGAACAAAAATGAATACGTTTTTCAAATGAAATGATAAGTTTGATATTTTTAAATGGATTTTATGATAAGTTTGATATTTTGAAATGGATTTGAAATGATATTGGATTTTGAGAAATAAATACCATTTTTAAATTATAACTATGGGTTATAATAACGATGGGTTGTTAAAGAGACCGGGATCGTATATCGACATACTCTCTGTCGATACCGAAAACCACTTTAACAACTGTGTACGCGGTGGAGATTCCAGAATGAAGTAGGATGGTGACGACGTTCCTAAGGTACTTTACGTGGACCTAACTCCCGTGAGTTAGCTTAAGGTGGCTAAAACAGGAGCGATCTCGGGTCAAAGGAGGTAACACCTGTGGACTGGACACATTTCTTTGATACCATTCTATTACTGTTGTGATTGATTTGGGTGCACCCATTGATTTTGGAGTGTTGTTCTGGGTGGGCGTAGTGGCTGCTACGTTACCGCCAGCCCGTGTGCGTAATTGGTATATCTACCCTGGCATTGCCTTGTGTGTCATGTCACCTACCATATCGAGCCTTTACTACGAATTTATTTTTCTCCCGTAGCCCATGGAGTATTTAGGGTAGTCTCTCGGAGATATGCTGATACTAGATGGACTACTGGGGCTATTATGTGTGAAGGGTGATATGGGTAGCCTGGAACGCTATTAAAAAGTATGTTTATTTTACTATAGATATTATTATAATAGCGAAATATTACTATATAGTAAATAGTTTGACGGTCCTTAAAGGATGGGCGGTCCCAGGCATCCTTTAAGTTACTTGTATCTTTATTACAGTTCACTTGAGTTGGTTTACATTATATAAGTATATTGTCCTGACTCGAGTGTTTTGTGTTTTGCTTTACGCTCGGGTCAGCCCGAGTATTCACAGCTTTGGATTCTCTCTCTGGAGCTGGTCTTTGCTGGAGTTTCTGCTTATCTACATATTTATCTACTTCTGTTTCAGCTGTTCTAGTTTATCTCATGTATTAGTGAACTTCTATGTATTTGGGATTTATATTATGCTGTTTCACACTGTATTATGTATTTGGTTTGAGACTTTGTTGTAGTAGCTTCATGAACTACTATGTATTTTTATATTCTGCTGCAAGTTATTCTATTTGTTCTGTGTCTGTGATTCTGTGTATTTTATTTTATTTGCTCCAAATTTATTTACAGTCTGTAATTTCGCAAAGAACTATTTCCCGCAAAAGTGTGGAGTGCTATAACAGAATTAATTCTGTTTTATAAAGAGCTTTGTTCGACCACGCTAAAAGTTGAGCATATTCGTAAACTTGAAAATGACATCCCTATACTGCTCTGCAAACTTGAGAAAATATTTCCTCCAGGATTATCTAATGTAATGGAGCATTTACCTGTTCATCTTTCATATGAAGCACTTCTTCGAGGTCCCATGCAATATGGATGGATGTATCCATTTGAGAGGTAATTTTGAATATTTGAAATAATAATTTGAATTTGGTGTAAGTAAATTTTAATCGAATAAATTTTGTAATAGGTTGTAACAACCCGCATATTTATCGATTTTATATTTAAATATTTTATTTAAATATTTTATATAAATTACATAATTTTTCTAAATTTTTTTATATAAATCCGGTATTTTATTTAAATATTTTATATAAATTACATAATTTAATTTTATATAAATTACATAATTTTTCTAAAAATTTAAAATTATTTTAGAAATGTAAATAATTTTTTAAATATAATTTAAAATGATTTTTGTAAAATATTATTGATTTTCTGAATAATTATAAGTGAAATAAATTAATGAAATGGTTAGAAAATTTTGAATGTAAGCTATTTTGGAAAATTGATTTAATTATAATTGGACAATAATTGAACATGAAATTATGATAAACTTATGATAATTTGAATTTAAACGAATTTAAAGTGATTTTATATCATATTAATGTTTTTAATAAAGTTGAAATGGGAAATGAATGAATATTTAAGTTGAAATTTTGAAATATAACTAAAATTGGAAATTTATGAAATTGACTTAAAAGTGAATTTTTAGTTAAGTAAATAAAAATAAGACTAAGTTATATTTAAGAATTTGAACTTAAGTGTTAAGTTGAAATTTAATGTAATGAATTTAAAATTGAATGTTGCAATTTAATAAGTGAATTAGTATTAAATATTAATTTTTAATGGAAATTTAACTTCATGATATCATGAAATTAAGGAAAATTAAATGGTGTTTATAAAAGCAAAAAATGTGTGATTTTATAAGTTAAAAGTGATTTAAAGAAAAATATAATTGTTGTGAAATTATATTGAAAATTTGAAGTTAATTAACTGCATTTTTGAAATGCTATTATATCTAATATAAATGATAATACAACATCTGTAAATGTTGTAGTTGATAAGTGAACTAAATAGCTAAATTGAATTTAAGGCTATTATAGCATTTTTTTAAATGCTATAATTGTTGGATTAGACTAAGTTTTCTTCGAAACTAATGTAACTCTATTACAGCATTTTAAACGCTGTCTTTTGTTAAATTGAACTGTTTTGAATATAACTTTCTGTAGCATTTTCCAAATGCTGCGAAAGTTGAATTTTCACTGTTTTGATAAAATTAAGTGAATAAATGAACTTTGAAAGTTGAAAATTTTGGAAATTTAATAATTTAATTTTTATATGTAATAACTTCATTTTTAAAATGATTTAAATGAAGTAATTTGTTTGGAATTGAACTATTTTGAAATGTGAATTGAAATGGTATTTTTAAATTGAATAAAAATGAATATGTTTTTCAAATGAAATGATAAGTTATATTTTGAAATGGATTTGAGACGATATTGGATTTTGAGAAATAAATACCATTTTTAAATTATAACCATGGGTTATAATAATGATGGGTTGTTAAAGAGACCGGGATCGGATATGGACATACTCTCTGTCAATACCGAAAACCAATTTAACAACTGTGTACGCGGTGGATTATTGTCTGTGATTATTCTGTTTGTTCTGTGTCTGTGATTCTGTGTATTTGATTTTATTTGCTCCAAATTTATTTACAATCTGTTATTTCGCATCATTCAAGTCTGACATGTGTGGATTATTGTCGATTTGAATGGTACGAAATGGTGGGTCGTTACAGTTGGTATCAGAGCTTTGGTTTTTGGCAAACCATTGCCTCTGTGGAGCAAAAACTCATTAGAGATAGGGTATTTCTACCCTAGAATGAGTGAAATCAATCTCAGAATCATATCTTTGTGAGAGACGTATTTTCAAAGTATAAAATGATTTTTCAAAATGTTTTCAAAATGATTTTCAAAGATTATATATATAATTTTCTTGCTTTTAAAGGATTTTCAAATGTTTTCTAACTTCCTTTCTTTCATATCTACCTTGTTAGGATTTTTCTTTCTTTAAGATATTCATCCAAGTGTATTATCTTCTCTTATCTTAATTTATCTTTGGCTTGTCTTTATTCTTATCCTAAATTCATTCTTGATATTTTTCAGGATGAACCAAGAAAATGCTAGAGGTAGGGGTCATGGTATTGCCCCAGCTCCTCAACCTGTTGCTCCAGTCAGGTTCTGTCAGGACCCGATTCTTCGTCTTCCGAATATTCAACATCGATACTCACTTTATCGACTGCTGAGAAATCGAACGACGCAAAACCGAACACTGAGGGTTTTTAAGAAAAGAAGAAATTAAGAAAAGAAAAAGAAAAAGATAGAAAATTTAGATAGGGAAAAGAAGATAGAAAATTTTAAAATAGAAAGGAAAGGGAAGAGAAAGGAAATAGAGAAGAGAACATAAAACAACAGAACACTTCAGAATCTCACAATTCGCAGCGGAACAACATATAATAATAAATGAATAATCTTTAAACAAAGAACTATATCAGTTATTACATCACATTATATTACATTACATCAAATCATCAGAGTGTACAACAACAAACAATTTTAAAACAGCGGAAAAGAAATACTAAGTACTAGTAATACGCCATGTCATCCATCTTGCCTCCAGCAACTCCAGAATATCCAGAATATCCTGATAAACCTTAACTCTTGACTGCCCGTGTGGAAATTGGTGGGCACCCAGAGTTTAGGAAGGAAAACAATAAACTCCAAGTCAGTCATGTGACTGGTGCGAGAACTCAAAACAGTTTATTTTTTTCTTTAAAATTAAAATGGAGGAATATTTTTAAAATTCAATTCGCAATGCTTTTAAAAATGAGACTACCATAAGACCTCCTGCCACACACACAATGCAAATGCAGACTTGGAGAAGATTTCTCCTTATGATAGCCAAACATGCTTGATACGTATTAAAGTCAAATCAATTTTGATATTATTATTAGTGCATAGTGTATAAAACGATTTCGAAAGTAGAATATAAATCTTAGCCAGCATAGGTACCATTATATTATGCCTACTAATAGCTACCATATTAGATGGCAGGTTCTACAACTAAAACCGTACAAGTTTCGTATTGTTTCTTTGGATTTCCAACAAATGGTCAGGCCAAGGAACTTCCCATTTGCCACATGAGAATGCCTCTGGAAAGACATCCCCGAGAACCAAACCGGAACTCTGCCAACACAAGGCCGGGTTACCCCTAACTGGGTAACTACTGACACGAGCACGCCATTCCCCGATCGTAAACGACCTTTCTCACGGGATCCCGATAACCAACAACCACAAAGTAATAAATTCGTAGTAACCACATAGGTTAAATATCCGGGCTCCATACCATGATACCACCTCTATCCAGAAGGAAATGTACATACCCTAAAGGGAGCTACCCCTCATAACCTTGCCGCATCTTTCCTGTTTTGACCATTTCCGGGGTGTGAGGTTCGACGAAGTCACGTCCACAAAAACATACTTTATACAAAAGCCATGCTTTGGGTCAACAAATGATCAACACAATGATCATCAAGATAGACGATCAAATAAATGATCCTATCACAATAATCAACACAATGATCATTTCAGCAACACTCAGCATGTCACATTACCAAATTGGGAATACATCGCTGATAACTTCAACTATATAACCTCTGAGCTCGTACGTCTCAGAGAAGGGTGTTAAGCTAAGAGAATAAATTCTCCGCCACCACAGAAATATATTTGAAAGAAATCGGCTTTATAACTCAACTTGTAATGTCAGACATACAATCCATACAAGTCTGTTCCGGGCTCGAACAGAACCGAAGGCACTTACAAAGAAGTCCTTGCAATCCGGATATTCACTAATCACGTTCGGACTTCCCATCACATATGGAGTCTCTATACCAGGGACCAGTCGATGCAAAGACATTCGACAAGAAACCCTTTCGTTTTCGAAAATATCCGGGTCTTCAACACCGGTCTTCGAATGCAATTCGTAACGTCGTATCACATATTCGGAATGGGTTATACGACCCCAAGGTCCTTTCCCGGTTAACCCGAATAGTGAGTGCTTATTTAAAAAAATAAGTGTGGCATTCAATTTCAAGCAAATCACAACAAATACCATTCAAAGGTAAATATTGATAGTTGGTTATTGAACTATCAATAGATGTGCACACATCACCAGATTCCAAATAATTGTCCAAATTATTTAATTTTCAAAAATATCTTTAGAAGATATAAACTTTCCATATTGCAAAAATAAATCAATATTTATTTTTAAACCCATTTTCCCAATTCCATTTATAAATTCCATATTGAATTTATATTTCCAAAATATTTATGAATATATGATTTCCATTCGTTTTCAAATATTCATTTTCAATTTATCTTCAAAAAGATAAATTCAAAATATTCACTTAATATTGGAAAAACATTTCCATACTTATTTATTTATAAGTAATTCACAAGCCTTTTTATTTTCTATGCTTAGAAAATATTTAATATACTCTAATCGAAATTAAGTATATATTTCATTCGTTAAGGAAATCATTCTCTTAAACATATTTATTTGGGCCAAAACGAATGTTGCGTAAAACATCGTTACGACAACCCAAAATCACTAGTATAGGGATTCGAAATAAAATAGATATATAAATCCCAATACTATACAAAACATTTCCTTTCGGAAATCATTTATTATAACAACAGTGTTATAATCTACTATTTCCTTTTATTTCTCGAAAACATCTATTTCAACAATAAATGTTGAAATCTATGGTTTCGAATCTCAACATATTTTAAAACATCGTTAGATCGTTTTAATGCTATTTAAAACATCACATTCAAAACATTTTCTTTAACATATTTTTTTCACTATTCAATACGTGAATATACTTATTAACCAATTTCATCATTTCTATTCCTTTTATTTTAAAGAATTATTCACTGTTCAAAAACGTGAATATAACTCCATGAGTAAGTTATAAAAATTAACTTATCAAAATAAGTCGTTGCGAATTTATAAAACAATGTTTATAAATTCTATTTCTATTTATTTTATAACAACTTCCTTTTATAAATTTCCTTTATTAACCTATCTCAATTCATATCACAATGATATATTAAAATTTCATATCATAAGTCAAATACTTATAATTTATTTGTTTATAAAATCGTTCCTTTAAACTTCATAAATTTTATAAATCTTATAACTTATAAGATTCATTTATTTATCTAAATCCATTCCTTTAATAACTTTATGAATTTTATTTTATTTTCCTTTACAAATTTTATAAACCTACTGTTTATAAAATTCTATTTATAACTTCATCGTTATAATCCTATAAATCATTCATTTGTGAAATTCATTCACAATTCATTCCAACTCTTATAAAAACTTCGTTTTATAATTCCAATATTTCAATTTACAAATATCAATTTATAAATCTTTTATATAAATCAATTTATATCATTCTTTTAAAACATCTTTAAACTCCTTTATAATTTCATCTTTTGATTTAGAAATAATCCAATTTCATAAATCCTATTTTTTTAACGTTGTTATAATTTATTCAAAAATCCCAATTCAGCTATTTTATAAAATCATTAATCCCATATTTTCAAAAATCAACTTTTAACTATATTTCTCAAAAATCATAATTTTTATAACATAAAAATTATAACGTTTATTTATTTAAGATGAATCAGTTCCAATATTTTATAAACGTATATTTCCAAAAATCACTTTAGAAATTAAAATTGTTGTTTTAACTTCAAAAATTGGATCCGATGATGCAACACATCAATATTCAATCACAACTTTCAAACATCATATATCATCCATGATAACAATCAAATATCACAATATATGAAACCAAATAAATATTTGTGAGGAATCCAGTTGGATCCCTCCAACCTGTTTCCCTGCATCCACAGACATTAGCACAATACCATCCCGTTTCAAGACGGAATATCGCGGTACATGGGATTTTATAAATATATATCCGCTTACTAACGGCGTAATAGGGTCTTATCCGCTAAAAGAAAATGCGGGAAATCAATCAACTGCAATATATACATATGCCAATATATATATATTGCTATATATAATATAATACCAATTCCACTTCGAGGTGGAATATCGCGGTATATGTGTGTAATAAATAACCTCCGCTTACTAACGGCGTATAGGGTCTATTCACATCCAATAACTATATATAACAATCAACATTCAATCATTCAATCAACACCGTCAAGCAAATTTTTAAATCTAACTATTTAAAATTTAAATAAACAATAAAATTCCTTTTGAGTGAGAAGTTCTCACCTTTATTCCTGTTTGCAATCCACTCCCAATTCAACTTGTTTTCTTCATTTATACCTTGTATTAATATTTATACAATTCATTAATATTCGAACAGATCGAATAATAAATTTTCATTTTATAATTTTAATTCATCGGTTTTGTTCTAAATCAATTCCTTTAAATAATTTTATTCAATTAATTATTTCATCTCAAGTTAATGATTTTTATTTTAAGCTAAAAATTAAAGATTCAAACTGATTTTCTTTCTTTTTTTTTTTTTAAATAATTCTAACATTTTGCTTATATAAATTCCTTCAATCTTTTAAAATTCCTTTGTTTAATAAATTATTTTAACTAAAAATTTAATTTAATTTAATTAACCAAACTCACTTTCAATAAAATTATCTAATCGAAGAACTAAATCTTAAACTAGAATTCCTTTAGTTTATTTAACCAATAAATTAAATTCCTATTAGGTAAATTAAATTAGCCAATGATTTTATTAATATTCGAATTAAATCGAACTATTCAATTTTCGTTCTTGATTGTTTAATTAATCAATTGTTTTATTTAAACCAGTTTCTTCTTTAAATAAATTTATGAAAACTAATTTTCCTTTAATAGATTATATTTTATTTTCCTTCATTCCAATTGAACTAAATTTTCTTTTTATTAATTAAATCAACTAAATTTTTTTTTTCTTTTCAACTGCATATGGGATATTCAATTTACTGTTTTAAATTTAAATACTTATTTATTTTTATAATTCAAGAGTTTAAATTGTTTGAACTTTCTGTATATATATTGAACTGCATTTTTAATTCTTCAAACTTTTAAAATCCTATTTCTAATCTATATTCATTTTATTTTAAATTAATTTAAATTTGAAATCATTAAAAATTTAAAAACTCGAAAACTAAGTTACTGCAATTTAGAATAACATTTTATCTCAACTAATATTTTAATTATCACTTCACATAACACAGTATAAATAAAAATAAAAATCTTATACCTTAACTGCCGAGCATCAATTTGATTTCGAGCCACCGTGCGTCGCAGTCGCCATCGCGAATGCCATCGCGCCTTAGCCTCGAGCGCGCGCTCGAGAAGAATGACAGCCCACGCCCCATCTCGCGCCGCCACCATCATCGCGTGCGCGCGAACGTGCGCGACCTCCACTGTTGACCGCAACATCGTCGCTTGCCTTCGATCGCCGCGCGCCGCCGTTGCCGCCCAACCTCGCGTCCCCTTGAATCGCGACTACTCGAGAACCTCCATCGGTACGCGACCCAATCGAGTCGCCCACTCCACCTCCACGTCGCGCGCCACCAACAGCGACTCGCGACCCTCGCCTCCCCAACGAAATCACGCGCGCGCGCTCGACTTAGGGCTTTGGCCTCCATTTGTTTTTTTTTTAATGAACTGAAGAGGGCTTCGGTTGAAATTTGAACGAGAGGGAGATGATATTTAAAAGCGAGCTCGGCCATGCTTAACACGATCTCGTTCGTGATTTTAGGCATGACTTTAGGCGTAATTGAAGGGGAGAACAGTGTTTTGATTTTGACCAATTTAAATTCAAATTTTAATTTGAATTCGATTTTTTTATTTCAGCGCGTTTACATCTCGTGTGCTCACATATTAACTCAGAAAAATACGAAATTTGAAATCCGGCAATAATTCAATATTACGGACCCAATGGAACTGGTTTCGTCGAATTCCGAGACTGTGCCTCGGACGGCTATTTTTGAATATTGATTCAAACGATTAAATTTCAAAACTGAATAATTCACTTTAAAATTCAATTCTGAAGCTTCTATAATCTTCAGTATTATCAATATGAATTTTACAAGCCTTTGAAATATTTTTAATTGGCTTAAATTTGAAGATTCAATTTTTTTTATTCAACTTTCAATAGATTAAATTCTAAAAATTCAATCGCCAAATTCAAAGTTATATTGAAAATTCAATCCAAACCATTATTTAAATATTTAAAATTAATTAAATATTTCCAAATTAAATTATTCAAAATTCTGGGTCGTTACAATCTTCCCCCCTTAAAAGAATTTCGTCCCGAAATTACAAGTTAAGAAGAATGCCCCTATCCCGATTATTATTTTTCACAATCTAAATAGTTTTATCAAATTACTAGCCTAAATCTTTTTACTAGAATTTCATTATCATTTCAACTAGCTTTCCAATTCCAATTATAAGTTTCAAACAACATTGTTTTCCTAACAATTCAAGTTTAAATTCAAGTTCAAATTTCAAACTTTCAAAATTTCTCAAAATTTTTCTAACACCCTAAATTTTCGAAAAATTTCGCCAGCGTCTCCTTTGCGCGGCTAGCTCGGTACGACTACAAAATGGCATCACGGCCCCTCAGAATCAAAAAGAAAAGAGAAAAGCCAAGTGGCTAGAGAAGAAAGTCATCAAATTTCATACTGAAATTGAAATACGTACCTTTTTGTCGAGCCATTCAATTTTATCTTTGAAATCAAAATCCAAATTCCTTTATACACCTGTATAACCTGCTAGTAGTAGTAGCATACAAATATCCAATTCCAATATTCAAACCAATTTGCCAATTCTATTGCAAAATTTCGATATATGTTTCTTATATATTTTAACTTCACTATTTGAAGTTACATATTCATTTCAATTTCAATTTCATTCACAATTTAAATTCTATTTGAATTCAATTCACAATTTGAAATTCCATTCGAATTTAATTCTCAATTCTAAATATTGAATTCTAACGATTAACTTTCATTTGCTAATTCATTTTAATATTCAATTCTATCTTATTCACATTCCATATTCTAATGATAATAATTCTATATTATCACTTCTAACAATCATGCAACCATATATTATAATAATTCATAGAAAAATCATTTCTTTTCTATACAAAAATAGTTTTGGGCAAAATTATCTTATTTACCCGATTCAAAAACAACTTTATATTCACTAACAAATACGTGCTCATATCTATTATTACACTCAAACTCATTCTAGAGTACAGCTGACTCTATCTCTAACGAGTAACACCCAATAGAACCATGGTTGTCGCTTAACCATAAGCTCTGATACCACATTGTCAGGACCCGATTCTTCGTCTTCCGAATATTCAACATCAATACTCACTTTATCGACTGCTGAGAAATCGAACGACGCAAAACCGAACACTGAGGGTTTTTAAGAAAAGAAGAAATTAAGAAAAGAAAAAGAAAAAGATAGAAAATTTAGATAGGGAAAAGAAGATAGAAAATTTTAAAATAGAAAGAAAAGAGAAGAGAAAGGAAATAGAGAAGAGAACAGAAAACAACAGTACACTTCAGAATCTCACAATTCGCAGCGGAACAACATATAATAATAAATGAATAATCTTTAAACAAAGAACTATATCAGTTATTACATCACATTATATTACATTACATCAAATCATCAGAGTGTACAACAACAAACAATTTTAAAACAGCGGAAAAGAAATACTAAGTACTAGTAATACGCCATGTCATCCATCTTGCCTCCAGCAACTCCAGAATATCCAGAATATCCTGATAAACCTTAACTCTTGACTGCCCGTGTGGAAATTGGTGGGCACCCAGAGTTTAGGAAGGAAAACAATAAACTCCAAGTCAGTCATGTGACTGGTGCGAGAACTCAAAACAGTTTATTTTTTCTTTAAAATTAAAATGGAGGAATATTTTTAAAATTCAATTCGCAATGCTTTTAAAAATGAGACTACCATAAGACCTCCTGCCACACACACAATGCAAACGCAGACTTGGAGAAGATTTCTCCTTATGATAGCCAAACATGCTTGATATGTCTTAAAGTCAAATCAATTTTGATATTATTATTAGTGCATAGTGTATAAAACGATTTCGAAAGTAGAATATAAATCTTAGTCAGCATAGGTACCATTATATTATGCCTACTAATAGCTACCATATTATATGGCAGGTTCTACAACTAAAACCGTACAAGTTTCGTATTGTTTCTTTGGATTTCCAACAAATGGTCAGGCCAAGGAACTTCCCATTTGCCACATGAGAATGCCTCTGGAAAGACATCCCCGAGAACCAAACCGGAACTCTGCCAACACAAGGCCGGGTTACCCCTAACTGGGTAACTACTGACACGAGCACGCCATTCCCCGATCGTAAACGACCTTTCTCACGGGATCCCGATAACCAACAACCACAAAGTAATAAATTCGTAGTAACCACATAGGTTAAATATCTGGGCTCCATACTATGATACCACCTCTATCCAGAAGGAAATGTACATATCCTAAAGGGAGCTACCCCTCATAACCTTGCCGCATCTTTCCTGTTTTGACCATTTCCGGGGTGTGAGGTTCGACGAAGTCACGTCCACAAAAACATACTTTATACAAAAGCCATGCTTTGGGTCAACAAATGATCAACACAATGATCATCAAGATAGACGATCAAATAAATGATCCTATCACAATAATCAACACAATGATCATTTCAGCAACACTCAGCATGTCACATTACCAAATTGGAAATACATCGCTGATAACTTCAACTATATAACCTCTGAGCTCGTACGTCTCAGAGAAGGGTGTTAAGCTAAGAGAATAAATTCTCCGTCACGACATAAATATATTTGAAAGAAATCGGCTTTATAACTCAACTTGTAATGTCAGACATACAATCCATACAAGTCTGTTCCGGGCTCGAACAGAACCGAAGGCACTTACAAAGAAGTCCTTGCAATCCGGATATTCACTAATCACGTTCGGACTTCCCATCACATATGGAGTCTCTATACCGGGGACCAGTCGATGCAAAGACATTCGACAAGAAACCCTTTCGTTTTCGAAAATATCCGGGTCTTCAACACCGGTCTTCGAATGCAATTCGTAACGTCGTATCACATATTCGGAATGGGTTATACGACCCCAAGGTCCTTTCCCGGTTAACCCGAATAGTGAGTGCTTATTTAAAAAAATAAGTGTGGCATTCAATTTCAAGCAAATCACAACAAATACCATTCAAAGGTAAATATTGATAGTTGGTTATTGAACTATCAATAGATGTGCACACATCACCAGATTCCAAATAATTTTCCAAATTATTTAATTTTCAAAAATATCTTTAGAAGATATACACTTTCCATATTTCAAAAATAAATCAATATTTATTTTTAAACCCATTTTCCCAATTCCATTTATAAATTCCATATTGAATTTATATTTCCAAAATATTTATGAATATATGATTTCCATTCGTTTTCAAATATTCATTTTCAATTTATCTTCAAAAAGATAAATTCAAAATATTCACTTAATATTGGAAAAACATTTCCATACTTATTTATTTATAAGTAATTCACAAGCCTTTTTATTTTCTATGCTTAGAAAATATTTAATATACTCTAATCGAAATTAAGTATATATTTCATTCGTTAAGGAAATCATTCTCTTAAACATATTTATTTGGGCCAAAACGAATGTTGCGTAAAACATCGTTACGACAACCCAAAATCAATAGTATAGGGATTCGAAATAAAATAGATATATAAATCCCAATACTATACAAAACATTTCCTTTCGGAAATCATTTATTATAACAACAGTGTTATAATCTACTATTTCCTTTTATTTCTCGAAAACATCTATTTCAACAATAAATGTTGAAATCTATGGTTTCGAATCTCAACATATTTTAAAACATCGTTAGATCGTTTTAATGCTATTTAAAACATCACATTCAAAACATTTTCTTTAACATATTTTTTTCACTATTCAATACGTGAATATACTTATTAACCAATTTCATCATTTCTATTCCTTTTATTTTAAAGGATTATTCACTGTTCAAAAACGTGAATATAACTCCATGAGTAAGTTATAAAAATTAACTTATCAAAATAAGTCGTTGCGAATTTATAAAACAATGTTTATAAATTCTATTTCTATTTATTTTATAACAACTTCCTTTTATAAATTTCCTTTATTAACCTAACTCAATTCATATCACAATGATATATTAAAATTTCATATCATAAGTCAAATACTTATAATTTATTTGTTTATAAAATCGTTCCTTTAAACTTCATAAATTTTATAAATTTTATAACTTATAAGATTCATTTATTTATCTAAATCCATTCCTTTAATAACTTTGTGAATTTTATTTTATTTTCCTTTACAAATTTTATAAACCTACTGTTTATAAAATTCTATTTATAACTTCATCGTTATAATCCTATAAATCATTCATTTGTGAAATTCATTCACAATTCATTCCAACTCTTATAAAAACTTCGTTTTATAATTCCAATATTTCAATTTACAAATATCAATTTATAAATCTTTTATATAAATCAATTTTATCATTCTTTTAAAACATCTTTAAACTCCTTTATAATTTCATCTTTTGATTTAGAAATAATCCAATTTCATAAATCCTATTTTTTTAACCTTGTTATAATTTATTCAAAAATCCCAATTCAGCTATTTTATAAAATCATTAATCCCATATTTTCAAAAATCAACTTTTAACTATATTTCTCAAAAATCATAATTTTTATAACATAAAAATTATAACGTTTATTTATTTAAGATGAATCAATTCCAATATTTTATAAACGTATATTTCCAAAAATCACTTTAGAAATTAAAATTGTTGTTTTAACTTCAAAAATTGGATCCGTTGATGCAACACATCAATATTCAATCACAACTTTCAAACATCATATATCATCCATGATAACAATCAAATATCACAATATATGAAATCAAATAAATATTTGTGAGGAATCCAGTTGGATCCCTCCAACCTGTTTCCCTGCATCCACAGACATTAGCACAATACCATTCCGTTTCAAGACGGAATATCGCGGTACATGGGATTTTATAAATATATATCCGCTTACTAACGGCACAATAGGGTCTCATCCGCTAAAAGAAAATGCGGGAAATCAATCAACTGCAATATATACATATGCCAATATATATATATTGCTATATATAATATAATACCAATTCCACTTCGAGGTGGAATATCGCGGTATATGTGTGTAATAAATAACCTCCGCTTACTAACGGCGTATACGGTCTATTCACATCCAATAACTATATATAACAATCATCATTCAATCAACACCGTCAAGCCAATTTTTAAATCTAACTATTTAAAATTTAAATAAACAATAAAATTCCTTTTGAGTGAGAAGTTCTCACCTTTATTCCTGTTTGCAATCCACTCCCAATTCAACTTGTTTTCTTCATTTATACCTTGTATAAATATTTATACAATTCATTAATATTCGAACAGATCGAATAATAAATTTTCATTTTATAATTTTAATTCATCGGTTTTGTTCTAAACCAATTCCTTTAAATAATTTTATTCAATTAATTATTTCATCTCAAGTTAATGATTTTTATTTTAAGCTAAAAATTAAAGATTCAAACTGATTTTTTTTTTTTTTTTTTTTAAATAATTCTAACATTTTGCTTATATAAATTCCTTCAATCTTTTAAAATTCCTTTGTTTAATAAATTATTTTAACTAAAAATTTAATTTAATTTAATTAACCAAACTCACTTTCAATAAAATTATCTAATCGAAGAATTAAATCTTAAACTAGAATTCCTTTAGTTTATTTAACCAATAAATTAAATTCCTATTAGGTAAATTAAATTAGCCAATGATTTTATTAATATTCGAATTAAATCGAACTATTCAATTTTCGTTCTTGATTGTTTAATTAATCAATTGTTTTATTTAAACCAGTTTCTTCTTTAAATAAATTTATGAAAACTAATTTTCCTTTAATAGATTATATTTTATTTTCCTTCATTCCAATTGAACTAAATTTTCTTTTTATTAATTAAATCAACTAATTTTTTTTTTCTTTTCAACTGCATATGGGATATTCAATTTACTGTTTTAAATTTAAATACTTATTTATTTTTATAATTCAAGAGTTTAAATTGTTTGAACTTTCTGTATATATATTGAACTGCATTTTTAATTCTTCAAACTTTTAAAATCCTATTTCTAATCTATATTCATTTTATTTTAAATTAATTTAAATTTGAAATCATTAAAAATTTAAAAACTCGAAAACTAAGTTACTGCAACTTAGAATAACATTTTATCTCAACTAATATTTTAATTATCACTTCACATAACACAATATAAATAAAAATAAAAATCTTATACCTTAACTGTCGAGCATCAATTTGATTTCGAGCCACCGTGCGTCGCAGTCGCCATCGCGAATGCCATCGCGCCTTAGCCTTGAGCGCGCGCTCGAGAAGAATGACAGCCCACGCCCCATCTCGCGCCGCCACCATCATCGCGTGCGCGCGAACGTGCGCGACCTCCACTGTTGACCGCGACATCGTCGCTTGCCTTCGATCGCCGCGCGCCGCCGTTGCCACCCAACCTCGCGTCCCCTTGAATCGCGACTACTCGAGAACCCCCATCGGTACGCGACCCAATCGAGTCGCCCACTCCACCTCCACGTCGCGCGCCACCAACAACGACTCGCGACCATCGCCTCCCCCACGAAATCACGCGCGCGCGCTCGACTTAGGGCTTTGGCCTCCATTTGTTTTTTTTTAATGAACTGAAGAGGGCTTCGGTTGAAATTTGAACGAAAGGGAGATGATATTTAAAAGCGAGCTCAGCCGTGCTTAACACGATCTCGTTCGTGATTTTAGGCATGACTTTAGGCGTAATTGAAGGGGAGAACAGCGTTTTGATTTTGACCAATTTAAATTCAAAATTTAATTTGAATTCGATTTTTTTATTTCAACGCGTTTACATCTCGTGTGCTCACATATTAACTCAGAAAAATACGAAATTTGAAATCCGGCAATAATTCAATATTACGTACCCAATGGAACTGGTTTCGTCGAATTCCGAGACTGTGCCTCGGACGGCTATTTTTGAATATCGATTCAAACGATTAAATTTCAAAACTGAATAATTCACTTTAAAATTCAATTCTGAAGCTTCTATAATCTTCAGTATTATCAATATGAATTTTACAAGCCTTTGAAATATTTTTAATTGGCTTAAACTTGAAGATTCAAATTTTTTTTATTCAACTTTCAATAGATTAAATTCTAAAAATTCAATCGCCAAATTCAAAGTTATATTGAAAATTCAATCCAAACCATTATTTAAATATTTAAAATTAATTAAATATTTCCAAATTAAATTATTCAAAATTCTGGGTCGTTACAGGTTCACTGCTCTTTGTAAGGTATTCTCTCAACTAGGTGGAACCCCATTCACCGGTTCAGAGACTACTATTGAGTCTCAACAGTGGTTGCGGAGTCTTGAGAGGATATTTAATGGTCTTGATATTGCTGATGCCCAGCAGCGTCAGTTAGCAGCTTGGCAGTTGCGTGATTCTGCTTTAGATTGGTGGGAGTTCGTTACGGCTAACACCGTCGAGCCTGATCTCACTTGGGAGCAGTTTAGGTATCCTTTATGTTATCTTAATTTTGTTCCTATTTTTTTTCCTTTCTTTGAATCTATCTTGAGCTTGTTTTCTGTATCTCTTTTCCAGGGAGGCTTTTGTGGCAAAATGGATGCCAGAAGTCGGGAAATCTCAGCTTTATCGTGAGTTTATGGATCTGAAGCAGGGTACCATGTCTTTTGCTTAGTATGAGAGGAAGTTTAATGAACTTTCCAAATTCGGTCCTAGCCTTATTGATACTCCTCTCAAGAAGAATGAGAAATTTATTGCTGGTGCTCGTCCAGAGTATTATAGTCGCCTTATTTCTCATGTTCATGGTTCTTTCACCCAGCTTATGGATATGGCTATTCGCTATGAGAATCCCACATCCAAAGGTCCTACTACTTCTGGTACTTCTCCAGCTTAGTCTTCCTCTGCTAATTCCAAGAAGCGTAAGCCTAATTTCCTCCAACAGAAGAAGAATTGGCTAAAGCATCCTGGTTTGGGATCTTCATCACCTGCTCCTGCTTAGAGACAACCAGTTGATCTTTCCTCCATCACTTGCTTTAGGTGTGATCAGAGAGGGCACTATGCCAATAGCTATCCCACATTATCTGGTGTTGCGGTTCCTCCACCCGCTCAGTCGGCTAGACGTGGTCTCTGCCATATCTGTCTCCAGCCCGGTCATTTCAAGAAGGACTGCCCTACCCAACAGAGGGGTACTCCTTCTGGTATATTTGCTGTCACTTCTGCCTCGTCTCCAGTTCCTCCACCTGCTTCTGCTCCTAGTGATGACCAAGGTACACTCCAGGGTTCATTAACTTTATTTCAACATCCTGTTCGTGTGTTGTTTGATACTGGTGCTTCACACAGTTTTATTTCTGTTGATTTGTGTGATAAGTTTGAGAATCTCTTATCTCCTGAGTATGCTTCTGTTCCATTATGTGTTTCAAATCCTATTGGGGGTCCTGCTAACCTTAATCGGATTTGTCGAGAAGTGAAACTTCAACATTCTGATCATCGCTTTAACGGTGATTTTTATATTCTGGGCTTCGATGCTTTTGATTTATTGCTTGGTCAGGATTGGTTAGTGAATCATGATGCTTATATCTCTTGTAAAGCCCGGTCTGTTCGTCTCTTTGATGATCATGGAAATTCCTTGATTATTCAGTGCCGCATGCCTTAGGATTTTGCTGGCAACTTTATTTATTCTTTGGATTCTTCTCCCAGTGATCTTGATTCTACTCTTGTGGTTAGACTATATCCCGATGTATTTGGTGAAGTCACTTCTTTACCTCCAAAGCGGGAAATTGATTTTCGGATTGATCTTATTCCTGGTGCTCAACCTGTTGTTCTTCCTCTTAGAAGAATGGCACCCCGCAAGAAGGTTGAGATGGGAAAGCAAATTGAGGACTTGTCTTCCAAAGGTCTGATTAGGCCTAGTTTTTCTGAATGGGGAGCTGCGGTGGTTTTGTCATCAAATCTAATGGTTCTCTTCGGATGTGTGTGATTATAGGGAGCTAACAAGCTCACTATGAAAAACAGATATCCAATGCCTCGTATCAATGATATGTTTGATCAGCTTTATGGTGCCACTATTTTCTCTTAGCTTGATCTTGCCATAGGTTTTCATCAGCTCAGGGTTGTTGAGGATAGCATTCCCAAGACCGCTTTCCGCAATGAGAATGGGTTTTATGAGTAGTTAGTCATGCCTTTCGGTTTGACTAATGCTCCTGCTTTCTTTGTTGATTTGATGAATCATGTTTTTCGTGATGTGCTTAATAAATTTATGCTAGTCTTTGTTGATGATGTCCTTGTTTTCTCTAAGACCCAGGAAGAGCATGAGTTGCATTTGAAATATGTTCTTGAGACTCTCAGAAATCATCAGTTAAAGGCTAAATTTTCTAAATGCCTCCTTCCGATATCTCGGGCATATTGTTTCTAGTAATGGAGTTTCTGTTGATCCAGTCAAGATCGCTGCGATCAATGTAAGTCTTTCTTTCTTCTCTTTTCTCTATCATTTTAATAATTCTATCTTTCCTGTTGTCCTTATTTTTCCACCTATTCTGTTTTAGGATTGGGAAACTCCAAAGACACCATCAGATATTCGTAGTTTTCTGGGCCTTGCCGGTCACTACCGGAGATTCATTGAGAATTTTGCTCGGATTGTTGCACCTCTCACATCTTTGACTCGGAAGAATGCTAAGTTTGTTTGGAGTGATCAGTGTAAGGCTGCATTCAGTGAGTTGAAGAGCAAGCTAACTTCCGCACCAGTTCTTACTGTTCCAAATGGAAGTGAGGGATTGACAGTTTATACTGATGCTAGTCGTGAGGGTTTGGGTGCTGTTCTCATGCAGGATGGTAAGGTCATTTCCTATGCCAGCCATCAATTGAAAATCCACGAGGCAAATTATGCTGCTCATGATTTAGAGCTGCTTGCTGTTGTCTTTGCTTTGAAACTTTGGAGGCATCATCTTCTTGGAACCAAGTTTGAGCTTTTCACAAATCATCAGTCTCTAAGATATATCTTCTCCCAGAAGGATTTGAATCAGAGGCAAGTTCGTTGGCTCGAGTTTTTGGCCTCTTATGACCTCGATATTAGTTATACTCCGGGTAAAGCTAATGTTGTGGCCGATGCTCTGAGTCGAAAGAAGGCTTTGTTGTGTCAACTTGTTGTTTCTTGTTCTCCTCTTCTGGATCGGATTATGGCTAAGCAGGATGAGGATGAGATGCTTAGATTGATGAAGGAGAGTGGTTGTAGTAGAGTTGGTGGTAGTAGTAGTGGTAGTAGTAGTGGAGCTCAGATTGATGATAGAGGGATTTTGAGGGTTAATGGCAGGATTTGTGTCCCAAATGTTGATGGTTTGAGGCAGGAGTTGCTTCAGGAGAATCATCGATCTAGAATTTCTATTCATCCTGGTGCATCGAAGATGTATCAGGTTATGAAGAGGCTTTGTTGGTGGAAGGGGATGAAGAGGGATATCTCTATCTTTGTTAGTCGGTGTGCGACTTGTCAGCAAATCAAAGCCGATCACCAGAAGACCCCTGGTTTGTTGCAGCCCCTTGAGATTTCTAATTGGAAGTGGGAACAGGTTTCCATGGATTTCATCGATGGTTTACCGAGGACTCGGAAGGGAAATGAGAGTATATGGGTTATTGTTGATAGACTGACCAAGTCCGCTCATTTTATTCCGGTCAGGTCTACTCGTTCTGCTTCTAGCTTATCTGATATCTACATGAGAGAGATTGTTTGTCTCCATAGTGTTCCTCTCAGTATTGTTTGTGATCGTGATCCTATCTTTACCAGTCAGTTCTGGAAGGCTTTTCAGGAATCTCTGGGTACTCGTCTGAATCTGAGCACTGCTTACCATCCACAGACCGACGGTCAAACGGAAAGAATAAATCAGATTCTCGAGGATCTTCTTCGTGCTTGTGTGCTTGATTATGGAGAATCTTGGAAAGATTATCTCCATCTTGCCGAATTTACCTACAATAATAGCTATCAGGTATAAATCTTATCTTCTGTTTTTTAGTCTATTCTTGATCTTTTTATCTATCTCATTCTATATTCGCATTCAGGCCAGTCTCAAAATGTCTCTGCTTGCTGCTCTATACGGACGACCTTGTAGATCTCCATCATGCTGGATTGAATTCGGTAATCATTTGATTCTTGGTACTAAAGTGATTTTGGAAGCTTCTGAGAGAGTTGAGGAGATTAAGAAGAGGTTGAGAGTCGCTTAGGATAGGCAGAAGAAATATGCTGATAGGCGAAGGCGGAATTTGGAATTTTCTGTTGGCGATCAGATGTTCCTTGAGGTTTCTTCCTTGAGGAATGTCATTTTCTTTGGTCATAGAGGGAAGCTTTCTCCTAGGTTCATTGGTCCTTTCCGCATTGTGGAAAGAGTTGGTTCTTTGGCTTATCGTCTGGATTTGCCCGAGAAGCTTTCTGGAGTGCATGATGTATTCCATGTCTCGCATCTTCGTCGTCATCTTTATGATCCATCTCTTATTGTCCAGCCTTCTGCTCTTGATAGTTTGGATATTAAGCCTAACCTGACTGTTGAGAGGAAGCCACTTCGTATTGTTGGTAGAGATATGAGCAGCTCAGAAGGAAATCTGTGAATCTGGTCAAAGTACAGTGGAGTACCGACGATCAGATTGTACATGGAAAACGAAGGAGACCATTCGTGCATCGAATTCAGAATTATTTGTTTCAGGTACTATTTTGTTTTTATTCTTGTTTCTCTTATTTTACCTTTCCGTTATTTTCGAGGACGAAAAGATTTGAGTGGGGGAGAGTGTAACAACCCTAGATTTTGGACTATAAATTTGAATTTGAATTTATTTTGTTTGAAATTATTTTTTTATTTTTTTTTATTTGTGAGATTTCAATTCTAAATATTTTTAAAATGATAATAGAATTTTTCCAAAATTTACTGTATTTGTTTCCTATTTTTAAAGGCTGTTTTCTAATTTTCTGATATTTTCTTCATATAAATTATATTTAATTGAATTATGTTATTTATTTTGTGAATGAATTTTTATTTTCATATTATTATCTTTGTTATAAATATTTTTCCAAGTCCATATAATTTTTCTAAAATTTATTCTGTTATTTTCAAATTTTTCTAGTCTAGTTTGCAATTTTGTGCTATTTTCTCATTTTAACCTTATATAATTAATAAATATTTTTATATATTTTTATATTTTGTTAAATTTTCAAAATTGTGACTGAAACAATTTTTATTTTCAGTAATTTAAACTTATATAAAAAAATTAGAGAAATTTGAAAAGGTTTATGACTTTTTGATTTCCTAAGGTCCTTTTACATTCCGCCTTTTCATTTTCTTAACCTTCTCCTTTATTGTTTTGGCCGTACAATTCCTCTTTCTTTCAGCTGCACTTCCATTTGTTTTCACATACTCAAACATCTCTCAAACATAAAAATATGCATGGCCATTTCTGATCAAAGTTTGGTAAACTTCTTCTCTTCTTTTTCTTTGTTTTTCTATTTTCAACTTTAATTTTGCATTGGTTCTCAACCATATATGGATCGGCCACTCCTCCTCCAGCCCTAGGCCAACCTCCACCACCTGATGCTCTGACCAGCAACCTCCTAGTCCACCACCATGGCAGGCTGACCACATCCACGGTATGGATCACCACTAAAATTCACAAAACCCATCACCTGTAGGCAAACCGAGCCTAGTTTGTCAACATCACCTTCTACCACCATTAGCCGTCACTTCCTCCACCACCTCAGACCTGACCACTACCCTCTGCCACCTCACCCACCACCACCTGCACCACTGTCTGGGCCCACATAGCCTCTGGCCAAAACCTATTGTGGCCTAGAGATGTTGAAATTTGCCTTGTACTTGTTGCCTTGTTATGTTGTTTTCACCATCCATGTCCACCACCTCCAAATCTCCACATGGCCGACCAAACAGCACCACCACCAGCCCTGTTCCAGACCTGAGACACCTCTGCACACCACCTACCGATCCCACCTGAAATAGCCATACCCTCCATGCCTTGGTCGAGCCCATATGTTTCCTTGAAATCCATGCTTTTGCCTTGAAATGTTAGCCTTTTGCATCACCAACTAGTGCACCATTTTGTCTATACATGGCCGACCCCTATAGGTCCTCAACCAGACCCTAGAACATGCCATAGTCATGTAATTTCCAGCCATGGCTGAGCCTATGGAAGTTGGAAGCAAGTGCGAAACAATTCCACTTTGATTTGTGCAGTCTATTCTATCATAGTTTATCGTATTTGCATTTGAAACCTATGTATATTATTATTGTTTGAGTGACTTGTTTTCAAGGGATTTAATACTTTGGCTCCTCCACTCATATTTGAATCGTGTTTTCGTGCTTGTTTGGATCTCATTCGTGCATTTATCGTTGTGTCTCCAGCACAAACCAGTGAGTTATTCTCACCAGACATTATATACATATATAACTAGTGAATTGACCCCTTGTGAATCTGTAAAATGCATTATGATGTTATATCTGCTATATTATGATTATATGATGTTCACCCATGCTTAAACACCTGTTATTACATTTTTTACTATTATATTATGATGTTCTGTTATTTTTATTAGTTTATCACACTGCAAGTTCTCTTTAGATTAGAATCACTATGGGTTGAAATGATACATACCCGAACGGACTTTAGAATAAGAGAAAATCGTTATGGGCTGAAATGATAAGCCCGAATGATTTTTCAATTTATTTCATTTACTTGGGACTGCGGGTTTGAAATGATAAAACCCGGATTTTCTTTGTAAATTACGGGTTGAAATGATATATTACCCGTATCACTTTTCCTAGTGTACAAAATTATATACAAACCCGTAGTTAATATATGTTTTTCTAAAAATTTTAAAATTATTTTAGAAATGTAAATATTAAAATAATTTGATTTAAATCTAACTAAAAATGATTTTTGTAAAGTATTATTGATTTTCTGAATAATTATAAGTGAAATAAATTAATGAAAAGGTTAGAAAATTTTGAATGTAAGTTATTTTGGAAAATTGATTTAATTATAATTGGACATTAAATTGAATATGAAATTATGATAAACTTATGATAATTTGAATTTAAATGAATTTAAAGTGATTTTTATATCATATTAATGATTTTTAATAAAGTTGAAATGGGAAATGAATGAATATTTAATTTGAAATTTTGAAATATAACTAAAATTGGAAATTTATGAAATTGACTTAAAAGTGAATTTTTAGTTAAGTAAGTAAAAATAAAACTAAGTTATATTTGAGAATTTGAACTTAAGTGTTAAGTTGAAATTTAATGTAATGAATTTAAAATTGAATGTTGCAATTTAATAAGTGAATTAGTATTAAATATTAATTTTTAATGGAAATTCAACTTCATGATATCATGAAATTAAGGAAAATTAAATTGTGTTTATAAATGTAAAAAATGTGCGATTTTATAAGTTAAAAGTAAATTAAAGAAAAATATAGTTGTTGTGAAATTATACTGAAAATTTGAAGTTAAATAACTGCATTTTTGAAATGCTATTATATCTAATATAAATGATAATACAACATCTGTAAATGCTGTAGTTGATAAGTGAACGAAATAGCTAAATTGAATTTAAGGCTATTATAGCATTTTTTTAATGCTATAATCGTTGGATTAAACTAAGTTTTCTTTGAAACTAATGTAACTCTATTACAGCATTTTAAACGCTGTCTTTTGTTAAATTTAACTGTTTTGAATATAACTTTATGTAGCATTTTCCAAATGCTGCGAAAGTTGAATTTTCACTGTTTTGATAAAATTAAGTGAATAAATGAACATTGAAAGTTGAAAATTTTGGAAATTTAATAATTTAATTTTTATATGTAATAACTTCATTTTTTAAATGATTTAAATGAAGTAATTTGTTTGGAATTGTACTATTTTGAAATGTGAGTTGAAATGGTATTTATAAATTGAACAAAAATGAATACGTTTTTCAAATGAAATGATAAGTTTGATATTTTGAAATGGATTTTATGATAAGTTTGATATTTTGAAATGGATTTGAAATGATATTGGATTTTGAGAAATAAATACCATTTTTAAATTATAACTATGGGTTATAATAACGATGGGTTGTTAAAGAGACCGGGATCGCATATCGACATACTCTCTGTGGATACCGAAAACCACTTTAACAACTGTGTACGCGGTGGAGATTCCAGAATGAAGTAGGATGGTGACGACGTTCCTAAGGTACTTTACGTGGACCTAACTCCCGTGAGTTAGCTTAAGGTGGCTAAAACAGGAGCGATCTCGGGTCAAAGGAGGTAGCACCTGTGGACTGGACACATTTCTTCGATACCATTCTATTACTGTTGTGATTGATTTGGGTGCAGCCATTGATTTTGGAGTGTTGTTCTGGGTGGGCGTAGTGGCTGCTACGTTACCGCCAGCCCGTGTGCGTAATTGGTATATCTACCCTGGCATTGCCTTGTGTGTCATGTCACCTACCATATCGAGCCTTTACTATGAATTTGTTTTTCTCCCGTAGCCCATGGAGTATTTAGGGTAGTCTCTCGGAGATATGCTGATACTAGATGGACTACTGGGGCTATTATGTGTGAAGGTGATATGGGTAGCCTGGAACGCTATTTAAAAGTATGTTTATTTTACTATAGACATTATTATAATAGCGAAATATTACTATATAGTAAATAGTTTGACGGTCCTTAAAGGATGGGCGGTCCTAGGCATCCTTTAAGTTACTTGTATCTTTATTACAGTTCACTTGAGTTGGTTTACATTATATAAGTATATTGTCCTGATTCGAGTGTTTTGTGTTTTGCTTTACGCTCGGGTCAGCCCGAGTATTCACAGCTTTGGATTCTCTCTCTGGAGCTGGTCTTTGCTGGAGTTTCTGCTTATCTACATATTTATCTACTTCTGTTTCAGCTGTTCTAGTTTATCTCATGTATTAGTGAACTTCTATGTATTTGGGATTTATATTATGCTGTTTCAGACTGTATTATGTATTTGGTTTGAGACTTTGTTGTAGTAGCTTCATGAACTACTATGTATTTTTATATTCTGCTGCAAGTTATTCTATTTGTTCTGTGTCTGTGATTCTGTGTATTTTATTTTATTTGCTCCAAATTTATTTACAGTCTGTAATTTCGCAAAGAACTATTTCCCGTAAAAGTGTGGAGTGCTATAACAGAATTAATTCTGTTTTATAAAGAGCTTTGTTCGACCACGCTAAAAGTTGAGCATATTCGTAAACTTGAAAATGACATCCCTATACTGCTCTGCAAACTTGAGAAAATATTTCCTCTAGGATTATCTAATGTAATGGAGCATTTACCTGTTCATCTTTCATATGAAGCACTTCTTCGAGGTCCCATGCAATATGGATGGATGTATCCATTTGAGAGGTAATTTTGAATATTTGAAATAATAATTTGAATTTGGTGTAAGTAAATTTTAATCGAATAAATTTTGTAATAGGTTGTAACAACCCGCATATTTATCGATTTTATATTTAAATATTTTATTTAAATATTTTATCGTTAGTCGGATTTTAGTCCGAAAAGCTACTTTTTGCAAACAGTCGATTTGGGACTCGAGACCACCCCCATTGAGTTCAAAATGACGTTTGCGACCTTTTTGAGTATTAGCTTCGATATGTTTGGAGAAAGTTGATTTTTGCCACTTTTTCACTTAGGGCTTTGGTTTGGGCTGAGCCCATTAACCCCACTTATGTATTCAGTCCCAACCCTCTCCTCTTCATTTACTTCCTTTCTATTTTCCTAACCCTTCAAGCTTTAGCAACAATGGTGGAGAGGAGTGGAAATTAAAACTCCAAGCCCTAGTTCCATAGCAAAATCCAAGTTCTTGCTCCAAAATTTATGAGAACCCATTGGTAAGCATCTCCTTCTTCTTCTCCAACTCATTCTCTCTTTGAATTTCAAAAATTTCCTAAACCTAACTTAGGGAATGTTCTTCTTTTAAGCTTAGATTCAAGCTTCTAGTGTGAGATTGAAGTGTGGTTGATTTCCATTTGCTTTCAAGCTTCTTCTTCATTGATTTGGGTTCAAAGGTGAGATTTTTAATCTCACATCTAAGTCTATGAATTACCTTCGATTGTTAGGTATGAATTCCTAACACTTATTCATGTGCATTTGATTTTGATTTGGATTGCTTTTGTGAATATTCCAATTTTTAGTGTTTTGAGTTCAATTCGTTAAAAATCCTAACTTTGATGTTTGAACATGTTTTTGGTGATGCATCGAGGAGCATATAGGGCCGGGTAGTCGATTGGCATAAACCCCTAGCGCCGTTGCTCGCGCGATTGTAATTTGGTCGAGAGTTGCACCTCTTTTGAAATAGGGTAGGAAGTGCAAGCTTACAGGTTCGGCCGACCGAGCCCCCTGGGCCGGCCGACCGACCTGTAGTCCAGGCACTTCCTGCCTCTGTTTGGAAGTGCTGGTTACAGGCTTCGGCCGACCGAGCCCCCTAGGCCGGTCGACCAACCTGGTGCACCGAGCACTTCCAACCTCTGGTTCAGTCGACCGACTCAGGGAGTCCGGTCGACCGACCTGCTACTATTTGCCAGATTAGCCTATATTGCTAATTCGTCTGAATTTCCAACTTTAATCGATTCGTGTTGTCTCCCTTTTGTTGTTGTCATTTATTATCGACTTTGATGACTTATTTTCTTTGGGAATTCTTGGAATATCCATTTCGATGGATTCAGTATCGATTTCATTGGATTTTATTCACGTTTTCGAATGTGAATCTTAGTGATTGATTGTTCCTACAATCTTCTTTGTGATTTGTCACTTTAAAAATATAAAGGTTTTCTATACTAGTAGTAAATATCAAAACTCTTTCTTCAAAGGATTTCAACACTATTTTATTACAAAGCTCGTTTTCTCAAACCGTTTTCCAATCTATTAGTATATACAAGCCTTTACCTCACTCGTATGAGAAATCTAATTAAACGACTTAGTAAAACGAGTGGTATGAAACGCTTGCGTTTACTTCGTCGGTTAATTCTTGGACTTGTTCGATTGAATCTCTTGTGACAATTTTCTAGTGGGGATCTACAATTTGTTCGTAAATATTTAAGTTAAGCTAGTGGTTATGGGACATGAAGCTAAGCTCATATATTTACTAGCTTATTGTAATTGACACTTATCGTTGATCATGACGATCATCTTTATGGTTTAGACTAGCAATGTGCGATGTCTCTTTGTTTGCGAGGTTAGGCTAGATACCACTTGTGTGATTCCATTCACACATACCTTTTCGGTTAGCCTAGACACCATTTGTGTGATTCCGTTCACACATACCTTTTTGCTTTTTGGTTAGGCTAGACACCACTTGTGCGATTCCATTCACACATACCTTTTCGGTTAGCCTAGACACCATTTGTGTGATTCCGTTCACACATACCTTTTTGCTTTTTGGTTAGGCTAGACACCACTTGTGCGATTCCATTCACACATACCTTTTCGGTTAGCCTAGACACCATTTGTGTGATTCCGTTCACACATACCTTTTTGCTTTTTGGTTAGGCTAGACACCACTTGTGCGATTCCATTCACACATACCTTTTCGGTTAGCCTAGACACCACTTGTGTGATTCCACTCACACATACCTTTTTGTGATTTCTGGATTTCGTGTGTTGATTTCTGGAATTTATATCATTGACTTGTTATGAGTACAGGTTTAGGGTATGATGCCCTCTTTGGATCTTTGAGAAGATTCTTGTGATATTGATTAATCTTTTGTTGATTATCATTTACATGCTTATAGTAGTATGCCATTATGGATATTATGTTTATGCCATATCTTTTATGTTATATCATGTCATCTGATATTTATAGCTAGACTGATCCGTTTATTATTTTCTTATGAAATAATACTCGGGTCAGACCGAGATGTTACAGGTGCTTATGCTTGACTTCTCCCCTGGGATTCATTACTCTGACTTTTGGGCAAACTACTTAGATTAGTTGTTTATTTTGTTGTATACACTTGAGATACAGACTCATAGTTGTATTCTTTTGTATAGCACGTGTTGCTATTCTTTTGTATTATCGTGGATCTTTTGACCACTACTCTGATATACACTTTTATGTGTAATATTCATATCTATTTCCGCCTTTGTGATATGAATTGTCTGTGACTGATTTATGTTATGTTTACTTCTATATTTGTTTTCGAAGATATTATAGCAACCGTGTAGTAGCTTTGAGTTTGTGTCGGCATGTCGGATTTCCACTTGAAAAGAATTGCATGCTATACTATCTGACATATCGATGCTCGCACAAAGCAATTACATGGATGGTCGCTCCTCAAAAGCCTTATTCTCCGTGCTAGTTGACAGCATTCACCGTAATGTTCTTGGCTAGCGTGGGTATAGAGGTGGGGCGTCACAGCTTGGTATCAGAGCCAAACTTCGGAACAATATGGAATATTATAACAAGGATCATCGTCCTAAGTCCATCTTAGGAGTCGTGCTTTAGGATTTAATTCGAGTCTTCCTACCGATTCATCCTATTTTCTTTATGTTTCCTTGCTTTATCAATCAAGTTTGATTGAAATTTATTTTGAGAATAACTTTTTCCTCTTCTTTCTTTCTTTCTTAAAGAAGAGAAATGGTTAGACCTGGCCGTCCCAGCGCCGGTCAATCTAGTGCTACTCCCCAAGATGGAGTTTTTATGTCTGCTCAACAACTTTTGGATCTTGTAAAGAATCAAGAGTTTATCTATGCTTTGAGTAAGAACCCCGAAATGGTTCTACCTTTGAAACTTGAAGTTTCTTTCAATCAGCTTGTGGATGTTACTCTTCTTCATGGAGAGGTTGGTAAAGGAAGTGTTTGTGATATTGGGACTTCCAAGAAGAGGCATATGAAGTTCAAGAGCCTTAATCCCAATAAGAGAGTGAAGCAAACTACTTTTGTAGCAAAGACTCCAATCCCTAATCGTGGAGGATGCTACAATTGTAATTCTAAGGAACACTATGCGAATATGTGTCCAAAACCCCATTCTTGTCGCTATTGCAAGAAACTGAGTCATCTTTTATCTGCATGTCCCAAACTTTTGAACAAGGACATGAGAAAGCTAAATATTGTGCAAGCCCCTACAAACTCTTCTCTTGGTCAAGGTATTTTACATCCAATCCTTGATGGCATTGTTTTATTTCGTGATCTTCTTACTTGAGTTCTTTTTGATATGGGTTCCATCTCACTATTATATATCAAAAGGACTTGTTGATTCTTTTTGTTTGAAAATATTTTGGGCTTGATGACTTCTTTGAGAGTTGCGAATCCGGATGGTAGATCCGCAACACTCAATTTGCTTTCTATTGATGTCGAAATTATTTTATGTGATTTTTCTCTCCGAGCCGATTTTTACTTGGGCTTCGGAATTGATTTTTGTAAGGATTGGCTTAATTGTGGAGCTCATATCCTATTTTCCGTGTGGACTATTCATCTTCGACATTTTCTATCTGTTAAGTAGTTTCTATTTTTCTTGAGATTCCGATTTCAAATTTTTGAAGGCATCGTTTTATTCTTTAAACGCTCAAGATGAGAAAAGTGTTATTTCTCTTATCTAAATAAATTGTGAAACTTTTCCGGAATTTTTGAGCTTTTCTTAGGATTATCACCTAAGTAATCTTTTGTGTGGTGCTAAGGTCTTTTCAGTTTGACCTTGCCACCGATTTTCATTTGGCTACAAGTTGCCGGAGTTCGCATTCCATTTACCGCATTCCGCACTCGTTACGATTCTTATGAATGACTTATTTTATCATTCAATTTGTCCAGCTTATTTCGTCCATTTTATATATCGAATATTCTATGAATATTTCGATGAGACCATTCTTTTATATATTGATTTTGGATGAAAATAGTAATTTAAAATTTTGAAAATCTTTTTCATAAGATTTATTTATAAGTAAAATTTATTTTTTGTTCTTAAAACGAACAAAGAATATTCTTAGAAGTTTTTGAAAAAACTTACTTATACTATAGAATATGATTTTGTGATTGTATTGCCCATTCAGTGTTTTAAGAATTCTGGTCGATGCGCTTGATCAATGTTATCGATAAGAATCTCCTAAACGCTTTGATGAGACAATCAGACACGATATATTGACTTGTAAAAATGTAAATTTTTGTAGAAAGGTTATTACATAAAAATAAAAATGTAATTTTGAAAGTTTTAACTTTTCGGGAAAGAGGATTATTTAAAAGAACTCTTCCTCTTATTCTTGTGATTCTTGGAGGGGAACCAAGACTTTGCTATTTGTACCGATACTAGTCGTATTGGTTTGGATGCCATTCTCTTGCAAAGGAGAACGTGCTATCAATTGTGCTTCTAAATCATTATAGCTTATCGGGACTAGATATGCCACTCATGATCTAGTGCTCACGGCTATTGTTTTTACTTTTGGAATTTGGCATCATCACATTTGGATGAGAAATTTGTTCTCTACCCCGATCATAAATCCTTGGAATATTTATTTTCTCATAAGAAACTTCATGTTGACTCGAGTTCCTGGCATCTTATGATCTTGATATTCTTTTATTCCCGAGAAGGGAAATCGTGTTGCCAATGCGCTTTGTCGTAAGCAACAAGTGGTTGATTCTTTTATGTTGTCTGAATGGAATTATCTTTCTATCAAGTTCATCTGACGTTTTGGTATACTTCGTTTTATTGAGCTTTATCTCATTCCTTTTATGGACTAGTGTCCGGTGTTCTTTTATGGTGTTCGATTCATCGGATGTACTGTTATTATACTACATCGATGTTCCGTCTCATTCGATTCATTGGAGTACCGTTTGTACTACATCAATGTCTTTACTTTTCATTCATTGGATGTACCATTTGTACTACATCAATGTCTTTGCTATTTGATTCATTGGATGTACCGTTTGTACTACATCAATGTCTTTACTTTTGATTCATTGGATGTACCGTTTGTACTACATCAATGTCTTTGCTTTTGGATTCATTGGATGTACCGTTTGTACTACATCAATGTCTTTGCTATTTGATTCATTGGATGTACCGTTTGTACTACATCAATGTCTTTGCTATTTGATTCACTGGATGTACCGTTTGTACTACAACAATGTCTTTGCTACTCGATTCATTGGATGTACCGTTTGTACTACATCAATGTCTTTGCTATTAGATTCATTGGATGTACCGTTTGTACTACATCAATGTCTTTGCTACTCGATTCATTGGATGTACCGTTTGTACAACATCAATGTCTTTGCTATTTGATTCATTAGATGTACTGTTTGTACTACATCAATGTCTTTACTTTTGATTCATTGGATGTACCGTTTGTACTACATCAATGTCTTTGCTTTTGGATTCATTGGATGTACCGTTTGTACTACATCAATGTCTTTGCTATTTGATTCATTGGGTGTACCGTTTGTACTACATCAATGTCTTTGCTACTCGATTCATTGGATGTACCGTTTGTACTACATCAATGTCTTTGCTATTTGATTCATTGAATGTACCGTATGTACTACATCAATGTCTTTGCTTTGGTTCATTAGGCGTACCGTTTTTGTACTACGCTGATGTCCCAAATTATTTAAGTTTCTAGTTTCTCGGGCGTACTGTTATTATACTACGTCGTTGCACCAGCTCAATTTTCTGCTATTCTTGACGTTCTCCACGTCTTTTATATACGGAAATGCCTTAGTGATTCCGGTTTTTATTCTTGAGCCTGGTGATATTGTGGAAATTGAAGTTTCACCAGATTTGATTTATGAGCAACATTCCATTCGCGTCATTGCTTCGGAGCTCAAACGACTTCGAAATAAAGATGTTCTTATTATGAGAGTTCAATGGTTCTCAGATCCTAAGGATTGCTTTAGAGAATCCAGAGAAAGTCTTCGAGCGATCTCGTTCTTGCTAACTCTTTCGTGCTCTTTATGGTGAACTTCTTATTTCAATTTTCTTTTGTGTTGATATGCTTCTATGGTTGTTACTTCTTATTTTCTTCTTAAGTATTGCGAGGATGCAATTTCTTTAAGGAGGGGAGTCTGTAACAACCCGCATATTTATCGATTTTATATTTAAATATTTTATCGTTAGTCGGATTTTAGTCCGAAAAGCTACTTTTTGCAAACAGTCGATTTGGGACTCGAGACCACCCTCATTGAGTTCAAAATGACGTTTGCGACCTTTTTGAGTATAAGCTTCGATATGTTTGGAGAAAGTTGATTTTTTCCACTTTTTCACTTAGGGCTTTGGTTTGGGCTGAGCCCATTAACCCCACTTATGTATTCAGTCCCAACCCTCTCCTCTTCATTTACTTCCTTTCTATTTTCCTAACCCTTCAAGCTTTAGCAACAATGGTGGAGAGGAGTGGAAATTAAAACTCCAAGCCCTAGTTCCATAGCAAAATCCAAGTTCTTGCTCCAAAATCTATGAGAACCCATTGGTAAGCATCTCCTTCTTCTTCTCCAACTCATTCTCTCTTTGAATTTCAGAAATTTCCTAAACCTAACTTAGGGAATGTTCTTCTTTTAAGCTTAGATTCAAGCTTCTAGTGTGAGGTTGAAGTGTGGTTGATTTCCATTTGCTTTCAAGCTTCTTCTTCATTGATTTGGGTTCAAAGGTGAGATTTTTGATCTCACATCTAAGTCTATGAATTACCTTCGATTGTTAGGTATGAATTCCTAACACTTATTCATATGCATTTGATTTTGATTTGGATTGCTTTTGTGAATATTCCAATTTTTAGTGTTTTGAGTTCAATTCGTTAAAAATCCTAACTTTGATGTTTGAACATGTATTTGGTGATGCATCGAGGAGCATATAGGGCCGGGTAGTCGATTGGAATAAACCCTTAGCGCCGTTGCTCGCGCGATTGTATTTTGGTCGAGAGTTGCACCTCTTTTGAAATAGGGTAGGAAGTGCAAGCTTACTGGTTCGGCCGACCGACCTCTAGTCCAGGCACTTCCTGCCTCTGTTTGGAAGTGCTGGTTACAGGCTTCAGCCGACCAAGTCCCCTGGGCCGGTTGACCGACCTGGTGCCTCGAGCACTTCCAACCTCTGGTTCGGTCGACCCACTCAGGGAGTCCGGTCGACCGTCCTGCTACTATTTGCCAGATTAGCCTATATTGCTAATTCGTCTGAATTTCCAACTTTAATCAATTCGTGTTGTCTCCCTTTTGTTATTGTCATTTATTATCGACTTTGATGACTTATTTTCTTTGGGAATTCTTGGAATATCCATTTCGATGGATTCGGTATCAATTTCATTGGATTTTATTCACGTTTTCGAATGTGAATCTTAGTGATTGATTGTTCCTACAATCTTCTTTGTGATTTGTCACTTTAAAAATATAAAGGTTTTCTATACTAGTAGTAAATATCAAAACTCTTTCTTCAAAGGATTTCAACACTATTTTATTAGAAAGCTCGTTTTCTCAAACCGTTTTCCAATCTATTAGTATATACAAGCCTTTACCTCACTCGTATGAGAAATCTAATTAAACGACTTAGTAAAACGAGTGGTATGAAACGCTTGCGTTTACTTCGTCGGTTAATTCTTGGACTTGTTCGATTGAATCTCTTGTGAAAATTTTCTAGTGGAGATCTACAATTTGTTCGTAAATATTTAAGTTAAGCTAGTGGTTATGGGACATGAATCTAAGCTCATATATTTACTAGCTTATTGTAATTGACACTTCTCGTTGATCATGACGATCATCTTTATGGTTTAGACTTGCAATGTGCGATGTCTCTTTGTTTGCGAGGTTAGGCTAGACACCACTTGTGCGATTCCATTCACACATACCTTTTCGGTTAGCCTAGACACCATTTGTGTGATTCCGATCACACATACCTTTTTGCTTTTTGGTTAGGCTAGACACCACTTGTGCGATTCCATTCACACATACCTTTTCGGTTAGCATAGACACCATTTGTGTGATTCCGTTCACACATACCTTTTTGCTTTTTGGTTAGGCTAGACACCACTTGTGCGATTCCATTCACACATACCTTTTCGGTTAGCCTAGACACCACTTGTGTGATTCCACTCACACATACCTTTTTGTGATTTCTGGATTTCGTGTGTTGATTTCTGGAATTTATATCATTGACTTACAGGTTTAGGGTATGATGCCCTCTTTGGACCTTTGAGAAGATTCTTGTGATATTGATTAATCTTTTGTTGATTATCATTTACATGCTTATAGTAGTATGCCATTATGGATATTATGTTTATGCCATATCTTTTATGTTATGTCATGTCATCTGATATTTATAGCTAGACTGATCCGTTTATTATTTTCTTATGAAATAATACTCGGGTCAGACCGAGATGTTACAGGTGCTTCTGCTTGACTTTTCCCCTGGGATTCATTACTCTGACTTTTGGGCAAACTACTTAGATTAGTAGTTTATTTTGTTGTATACAATTGAGATATAGACTCATAGTTGTATTCTTTTGTATAGCACGTGTTGCTATTCTTTTGTATTATCGTGGATCTTTTGACCACTACTCTGATATACACTTTTATGTGTAATATTCATATCTATTTCCGCCTTTGTGATATGAATTGTCTGTGACTGATTTATGTTATGTTTACTTCTATATTTGTTTCCGAAGATATTATAGCCACTGTGTAGTAGCTTTGAGTTTGTGTCGGCATGTCGGATTTCCACTTGAAAAGAATTGCATGCTATACTATCTGACATATCGATGCTCGCACAAAGCAATTACACGGATGGTCGCTCCTCAACAGCCTTATTCTCCGTGCTAGTTGACAGCATTCACCGTAATGTTCTTGGCTAGCGTGGGTATAGAGGTGGGGCGTCACATAGGTACTTGAATCATCTCAAGAAAAAGTTAGACAAAAAGCACGAGTGGAAGGTTCGATTTGCAAATCATATATCGAACAAGAAACTTCATTCTTTTTCTCTCACTATTTCAATGACTATGTGAACTTATCATTTGCAAGTGTTTCGTGTAATGATGAAGCCGTTGAACAAGATTGTTTTGAATTAATGTTTTCTATATTTAGAAAGAATGGCCGAGCAGCTGGAAAATGTATGGAAATATGGTTAGACGATGGAGATTATCATATAGCTCATACATATGTTCTTCTTAATTGTGCTGAAGTTGCACCATTTATTAGGTAAATATTAAATGATAATTCTCGATAATAGTACATATTTGTATTATTTACGAGTTACCCAATTTAAATTGATTTTGCACTTAATATACGTATACATATATTTGCAGTATTTACGAATCAGAACATCCACTTGGCGATCTCAGCGAAGAATTTGCTAACTGGTTTATGAAATACGTTTATGATCAAAGAAATTGTGTCGGTGATGGAGGATTGAAACGTCTTGCGATAGGACTAAAAAGAAATGTCAACACTTATCCAGTATTCTTCGCAAATGGATTTAAATTCAACACCAAGGAATACGGTACTGAAAAAATGAATTATAACAGCGGTGTATTTGTCAAAGGGACTGATGATCCAGATGAACATATAAAAGATTTTTACGGCGTCTTGACATAGGTTCTGAAATTGACATATTCTGTCCGATCTGTAGAAAAAGTTTTTTTTATTCAGATGCAGTTGGTTTAGCAATGTTCCGGGCTCTGGCATCAACGTGCACAAAGACTATAAACTTATTGAAATAAACCATAACACACGTTACTCAAAGTATGATCCTTTCGTGTTAGCCAAACAAGCATTAGAGGTTTATTTTTCTCTATATCCATCACTAAAATGAGATAAAGCAGACTGGTCGGCTGTTTTTAAAACAAAGGCAAGATTTACACTTGATGGAAATAATATTCCAGACGAAGCAGCTTATTAAGCAGATCTTGAGCCAAGTAATGAATTAATAACAACTGATGATCATGTTGATATATGGCCTCTGAACGATAAATCAAATATTCTAATAGAAGCATTTGAGACTTTAGAGGAAAATGACGATATAGAGTGCGAGACCGCGTTAGAATCAGAAAACGATGAAGATTGATTATTAATTAGTGATGATCTAATGTATATAAGATGGAAATTTGTATCCTTTGTTGTATTATATAAATTCTAAAACCTGTGCTAATGTAATAGAAATTCGTATCGTTTGTTGTATTATTCTTTTATTATTCTGCTGCGAGCTATATGTATGTGATTATTAACCAGGAATGTTTTCTAATTATGAAATGATATATGTTTTTTTCATTATATGAAATAATATATATATATGCATGTTTCTAGCAGATATTATGTCACACAGCAGGCGGTCCCAGGGTTCACGAGGCCCTGCTCTTGGCGAGGGTAGTAGTGGTACGGTCTATAATCGCCAGAGCGCATACTTAGTACCGAAGACCGATAAAGGGTAAGTATTTAATTTATTGCAACTTCATTATATTATTTAGTGCATACTACTAGTATGTTTATGATTTATTAACTAACAATATCAAAATGTATTCATGTGTTTCGATTTACAGCCGTCCGAGCCCATTCTAGCTGTGTCTCGCAACAACTACCATAGTGGGATGACGGACTTGTGGGAGCAGTAGGATATGATCCCACTTTATATCGGAGATGCCGTATGGACTGACCTCCAGGTAAGTATAAAATTCTAATTAATTTGAGACTGGCATATTTAATCTTTGAAAATTAATACACAATTTATATAATTCATTCAAATTTCAACATGCAGGCGCCTTTATTGTGGATCCCGAAGATCTCGGGATGTTCAGGATGCACTGGGAGAGGAAGGTGAGAAAAAACTATAGAGGTATGCTCTCCAAGATGAAAGAGACCCGTAAAAGCCTAACTGGATGAGTGAAAATTTGTATGCGCAGTTTGTGCAATATTGGGAAAGCGAAGACGCGAATGTAAATTTTCTACTTTCATATTTATGTAATTATAATTCGTTTAAATGTTTATATAATAGTTAAATTACACAGGCGGTAGCATCGAGGAACTCCGCAAACATGCTTAGGAATCCTACAACACACTGTGGTGGATCCAAGTCTTTTCAGCAATATAGAAAAGAAATGGTAAATATAAAAAATGTTATTTGTAATTTACTTATAACGTTGTTTAGTTATATATATGTATATATGTGTATATATATACATTCTTTAATCATATCTAATTTCATACGAGGAAGAGAGGTGGTGTTGCACCGTCCCATTTCGACGTCTTCACTCGAACACACGCCGTCGAGCATACAGATGAAGATGGCGTGGTAACATATGAATGGTCAGATGCCAAATCAGCGAATATCCGGGTATAAAGACTATAACTTTTTATCTTATTTAATAATACATTAAATTGAATATTCATCTTCTCAAAATTATATTTCTAGACACAGGAGAGATACGATCAGGAGATTGCCCGCGCGCTTGCAGAGTCTAGCAGGGAGCAGTAGACCGTTGAGAAGACGGACAGGATATTCGCTCGTATTACCCACCCGCCGACCAGAAATAGACAGTATGGATATGACAATCAAGCAGTAGTATTTATTGAATTTAATTAATTCATTAACCAGTTTATATTTTTTATTGAATATTACGTATAAACTACAACTATGAATTTAGTAATATACAGGCCGCGACACAATCCGTTTACAATAAACAACAGGTTAAAGAAACAATAGCGGCAGCGCAAGCATAAATCGCCGAGTTGAATGATTGGAGGAAGACTAGATTGAAGCAGCAACTAGACGAGGCGATTGCTGCTTACTTGGCAGAGCATGGGACGAATATGCTGCCATCACAGGAATATGGTGCTACTGATGATTGGGGCGAGTAGTAGTATGTTTTTATATATGTTTTCTGATGAACTTTGAATGTCTTGTATATTTGATGAACTTTTAGTTGAATTTTGTAAATATTATGGATATCTATGATGATGAACGTTTGAAGATGTATATTGATGTTTTGTAGTTCTTAATTGGGCGTATATGTGATGTATATTGTTATTTGGTGAAGTATATTTGAGGAATATACATATGGTTGTGTGAATGGAAGGTAAAAATGTCGGTAATAGTATCGGGTCTTAAATGTGGACCTACAATAAGGCTAGAAAAGCAACTGTTAATTAGTTTTTTAGGTAGAAATATGGTTAATTCTCACCTTTGGATGAGAAGGTGTGAGCTTTTCTACAGTGCAGCCAGTAGCCACGTCTCGGAAACCAGTTAGATGTAAACAAATGTGTGTTTCATGCGTTTTATTACCTGTGGCAAACATATATGAGTCTAACTACACCATAGTGAAACCTTTCACATGCATGTATACATGCACATTCAAGTACCCATTTAAAAATGAGAAGATTGGAACATTTTTCCACTCAACTGCATAGCGGGATGTGTTTCACACCTTAATCACAGTAAAATGTATCTAAATGGACTACAATCCATAAGAAAGTCATGAGATGCGATGATGTGAAAACTGAAAACATTCGTCATAAGAGGTCTTATCCTCATATCAAGTCCATTTAGTTAGCTTATTTGTGATATCAACTATCGTCTCTCAAAAAGTGCTTGTCATATTTCCACAAGTCCTACACGAGCATTGAAATTTTCTATCAATGTTGATATAACCTCTTTTAGGGGTGAAAAGTAACTTCTAAAGCGTGAACGGTTGGTCTGCGCTTAAAAGAAATTGATTCAAGCTAGTCTACATAAAAGATGCATATACATCATCTAATGTTTTCAAAACATAACATAACTTGTAAAGTTAGAATTTTGAATCGAAACTAGATTTGAATAGTAAATCTTATATTCAAAGGATTTATATTTAAGTTTTTTTCTTACATGTATGCCATTTTTTCCATTTTGCTATAAATAGATTACTTTGACATTAGAGTACATAAAAGCATCAATTATGATTTCCAACGTAATAATTTATATACTTAAAATTAATTTAGATGCTTGAGTTTCTACATTTTAGACTTAAAACTTTAAAGTTTCCTCTGTTTTGCCTTCGTATTTATAAATTTAAACGGTAGAGTCACGTAAAAATGTTGATATTTTCCGTTTCAACATAGTTTGAATGATTTTTTTTTCCCAATTATGATTTTAATTCCGTCTTGAATGTGATAAATTCAGTTTAAAACAGGATACAAATATTAAAATATAATAGTTGGACATTCCACGTTTGCATATTTCACAGTAACTTATATACTAACAAAAGTTAACTCATATGGCACGCAAAATTTTCAAAGCATGGAATACAAAGTGAAAGCAATTTATAAGATATTGAAGCTCACATAGGAAGAAATGCTATATGGAACTTCATCCATCTGTGCGAATGAGCCACTTCAAGCTTAGCTTGGTGAACAACTCTACTCTCTTCTTAAGCAATTTTGACTAAAGTTCATCACTTCCAAAAAAAATATCATTCTAAGAATGTTAATGTAACGACACGCATTTTCGACTCTCGAAAGTCGACACTGCCACATCCATGGTATTCACGCACCGAGCTTCTAATTGCCGGAAAGATGGATTGTTAGGATGAAAGAAAGAAAAGAAACAATGTAATCTCACATCATGACGAGTAATACATAATATACAAATGATCTTTATAAAAGAAAACTGTAATATATATATATACATCAATAAGAGCAAATTAGTCTATCATCAGCCTGAACAGCTATAATAACATGTCCTCACAAATGCTGATGAATATAAACAACAAATGCAGCGGAAATAAAATATACGTGAATACGTTTTGAAGGCATACGGCTCGTGTCTTGAAGCTCCAAATCATCCAAACTAAATTTGAAAAATATTTTTGGGCTGACCTGAGCATTATAAGAAAATAACGTCTGGATTAGTCTGTTAAACCAGCGTGAGAAACACACATCATATGGACTTTTAATATTATAAAAAAAATTCAAAATAAAGGTATCTCGTAAGACCATGCCACACATAAACATGGACGGATTTTTACCTTATGATAATCATATCATTTCAAAAAGAAAATCTGGTGATACTATAAAAATGTGTGGGGTTTAAAGTATATATATAATGTAGCTGAAATGCTTGCATTTCACGTTTCATCATAACTGGGCACAACTAAGTCTGTAAAGCACTTATTAGAGAATGAATTACACCAATGACAAAGCTACTGAGGTATTGCATGCCACATTACACATCTAAAAAATCTACCCAAGGCCTCACATGGGCCTTATGCCAACACATGACCGTCTTACCCCTTATTAGAATATCGAATATGTCATCATCCAGTTGTTTTGCAACATTTTTTCGAAAGCTCTCATGCACATACCAAATTCATAAATAGTGATATAGAAAGGTGATACCCATACCATAATAGTTGTAAACCACATAGCCCTGTCGTATATCCCAAGTTTTATTCCTTCCTAGGTGGTGAGGTTTGACTCTACGGTTTACCTTTTATTTAGCAATCCTACTTGGATTGCTAACACTGCCCTCTAGGCAACAATGCAATGCTAGCATTCATCTATACAAGTTGTTCAGGGTATGAACAAACCAAATGCACTACTTCAACTACATCATTTTTGGAATTATCCTCAGGATTTTTAACCCTTGCACTTCAAAAAGCTCAGTCTCTATTCCATCATCTTCGAGATGTCTCACATTTGAACGCATATGCCTATTCGAAATGATTTCGGACAATATATTCGATCCCGATCTCTTCAAACCAACAAACGGTTAGTTTTAAAAACTGACCAAGATTTGATAGTCGGTTATTTAGCTATCAAACAAGCAACTCAACTGGAGATTAACTATCCATGTTAAGCACAAAGCAACCATTGAGCCTCTTTAATTAATCTTTTCATTAATTAAAACCACTTTTTAAATTCTTGTACCATTTTCAATACTTGAAAAATATTGATATTCTTATCTCAACTGTATGTATACTCACAAAACATTTCATCTTCAAAACTTAAAAAACTTTTCCATATACCTATTACAACGGTATAAGTATATCCACAAAACACTACGTTTCCAATACTTAGCAAACGTATCCATATACTTATCTCAATGTTATAAGTATATTCACAAATCTTAAGAAAAGTTTCAATTTTCAAAACCATATTCAATTGGGTTAAAACAAATGTCATTTAAAAACATTAATAACAATAAACCCAAACACTTTCCTCATTTTAGTGTTAAGTAAATAGATCGTATAGAAAATAGACCCACTTCTCAATTTCAAACAGTACCATCCCTCGATTATGCAACGATCCAGGATTTCTGTCAATTGAAATTCGTATATTTAATTAAATTTAAATATTAATAAGTAAGATTTGTAAGTCGAATAATTTATTTTTCAAATATCTGGATTTAATTAGATAATTAAATCGATAATTTAATATTTGAAATTGCTTAAATAATTGGAAATTGGGTTTAATGTGATTAAAAATGATTTATAAAGTTATATTAAATCATATTGGAGTTAGAACAATGTTTGTGAACTTTTTAAATTGAATTAAAAGTTAATTTGTGAAAATTGAATATTTAATTGACGAGTGAAAATAGTCATTTTTCAAACAGTCTCGTATTTCGACGAAACCAGTTTCATTGGGTCTGTAATGTCAAATTATTGTATGGTTTCAAATTTCGTGTCAATCAGATTTACCGTTTGTCCGGGGCAAGCCAAAACGCATAGAAATTAGTGTAAATCGATTTAATTTAAATTTGATCGTTTATTGTCGTAACTCACACAGATTATCGAATTAGCCTCCGAAACATATTCCGTTGTTTCCGTAACGCGGGGTAAACCCTAGAAATGCCGGTCACCGCACGAGATTTGGAGTTCGGAAAATTCGGGATGAATGGTAATTTGGAAATTTACTATAAAAGGCCTTCATTGTTTTCATTTGCAAAAAAAATAAACGAAACCCTAGTTCCTTGAGCCGGCCACCACTAACATTTTCAATGGACAGAAATGTTCAATCATTCTCCTCCAATTATCTTCCAATCTATCGACATTTATCACAACCTTTCAACTAGAGAAATGTAGATCGTCATGAGATCTTCACATCCAACGGTGGATTTGCGTTGAAGTGGCTTGGATTCGCCAAAATCAGGCGCTGAAGGGCGTGCGTTCAAGCGGGGTTTTCACGGCCTATGTTCGATCGAGCTTGTCTCCATCAGGGGTGGAGGTGTGTCGCGTGATGGCCTTCAAAGTGGCGTCGCCTGATCGTTGTAGAAGCTTGTCGTGGACGTGCGAAAATCAAGCCAAGAACGGCGGCATGGGTTTAGTTTCGCGTGAGAAACCTGGGGAGATACGCGATGGGGAAGACGCGTACGAGCGGCCTTGATCTCGTGTAGGAGTTTGGACGGCCAGATCTTGCTGTAGGGTATAAAAATTTAAATAAATTTGTAAATTGATTATATTTAAAATTGTGTAATCTTTAAACTATCATAACTTTGTCGTACGAGGTCGAAAAATTACGAAACGTATTGCGTTGGCTTCGTACGGACGAACACTACGCAATGGAGTTTGTTTGGAGTCGTTTGGAGCTAGTGAAAATTTCAGGTAAAATTAAATGCACGTTTAATTTTATTCGAAACAAAACGCTACAACTGTTATCGGAAACTCAAGGTGAGAACTTCTCACTTAATAGAATTGTTTCGATTTAAATTTTAAATAGTTAGATTTAAAATTGCTTGATTGCGAGATTGGATGATAATCATTATCTGTTGTATTGAAATCGACCCTATGCGCCGTATATTAAGCGGATGTTATTTATTAAAAACATATACCACGATAATTCCAACTTGTATGGAATTGGTATTATATATGTACTTGGAGTTGATTTCCCGCATTATATAGCGGATGAGACCCTATTGCGCCGCATAATAGCGGATAATATTTTATAAATCCCATATACCGCGATATTCCGTCTTGAAGCGGAATTGGTATTGTACTAACATCTTTGGATGCAGGGAAACAGGTTGGAGGGATCCAACTGGATTCCTCAAATGATTGAATTGGTTTCAATGTTATGTGTTGATCTATTTATTGTTCTATTTATAATCTGTGTGATTATCTTTGGGATTGAAATCGTTAAAGGCTAAATTTTAGCCGAATATATTTCTAGTATCGTTAGATGCCGAAAATAAATAAAATTTGATTTTTGAAAATTTAAGTTGAGAATTCATAATAGAATTTAATTTTGGAATTGATCCATTTTAAATAAATAAACGTTGAAAATTTTATGTTATAAAAATTTTGATTTTTGTGAAATATAACCGAAATGTGATTTTTTTAAATAAGTAGTTGATTAATTTATAAAATGGTTTAAATTAGGATTTTTGAATTATTATAAATGATTTCTATAAAAGATTTATAAAATTGATATTTATAAACTAAAATATTGGAATTATAAAACGAGTTTTTATAAGTATTAAAATGAAGTATGAATGGATTCCATAAGTAGATAAAATCTATAGATTTATAAATTGTGAAGCTATAAAATGAATAGATTTTGTAAAATAAAAGATTTATAAGTAATTAACTTATAAACTGGATTTTGGCGTGTAAATAGGATATGGATAGAATTTGTTAATAATGTGATTTTTATAAGTTAAAGTTGTTATAAAGTATAAATGGAATTTATAAACGTTGTTTTATAAATCCAAAATTGACTTATTTTTGATAAGTTTAATTATTATAACTTATTAAAGGAGATATATCCACGATTTTGGGACAGTGGATAATCCTTTAAATAAAATACGTAGAAGTTGAATTTGGTTAATGAAGTATATTCACGATTTTAGACGATGAATGATATATTAAAGAAATATTTTGGGAAAGTGATATTTTAAATAGAATTAAATGATTTAAAGATATTTTAAATTGTATTAAGTGTCGAAACCATAGATTTCAACATTCATTGTTGAAATAGACGTTTTCGAGAAATATAAGGAAATGGTGGACTATAACACTGTTGTTATAGTAAATGATTTCCGAAAGGAAAAGTTTTGTATAGTATTGGGATTTACATATCTATCTTAATTTCGAATCCCTATACTAGTGATTTTGGGTTGTCGTAACGATATTTTACGTAACATTCGTTTTGACCCAAATAAATGTGTTTAAGAGAATGTTTTGCTTAAAGAATAAAATATATACTTAATTTGGATTTACGTATATTGAATATTTTCCAAATGTTGAAAATAAATGGATTTGTGAATTACTTATTATTAAATAAGTATGGAAATGTTTTTCCAATATGAAGTGAATGTCTGAGATTTTATCTTTTAAAGATAAATTGAAAATGAATATTAAAAATCAATTTGGAAATCGTATATTCATAGATATTTTGGAAAGGTAAATTCACTATGGAATTTATAAAAGAAAGGGAAATCTGTTTAAAAATAAACACTGATTTATTTTTAAAAGTGTGGAAATTAATTTACGGATTTGGAACGTAAATTTAATAAATTGGTAAGGATTTAGTTGATTGGTTTAAATAAACCATTTTGAAATGAAAGTTGTAAAGGTGAAAATTGATTTGAAATTGGTTTTCAAGTGGTTGAAGTGTGGAAATTATATCTTGTAAAGATATTTTTGGAAAATCAATAATTTGAGAAAATTATTTGAAATCGGGTTATGTTGTGAATATTGATTGATAGTTAAATAACCGACTATTAATATTGACCCTTAAATGGTTATTTGTTGTGAATTGGTTGAAATTAAATGCTACACTTATTTTTAAATTATTGCGCTCGTTATTCGGACTACCCATTCCGAATAGTGATACAATGGAATGGATAGCGTTGAAGACCGGTGTTGAAGATCGGGTATTTGTGAAAACGATAGGATGACCTATCGATTGTCTCTGCACTGTTAGCTACGGTATGGAGATTTCCTTTGTGATGGGAAATTCGATCGGGATTGTGAATACCCGGATTGCAAGGGCTTCTTTTGAAGTGCCTTCGGTTCTGTTTGAGCTCGGAACAGACTTGTATGGTTACGTGTCTAACATTACATTTTGAGATATAAAGCAGATTTCTTTCAAATACATCTCTATTGGTGGCGGAGAATTTATTCTCTTAGCCTAACACCCTTCTCTGAGACGTACGAGCTCAGAGGTTATGTAGTTGAAGGTTATCAGCGATATATTCCAAATTTGGTAATGTGGCATGCTGAGTGTTGCTGTGTGATGATTATTTATTGATCATTTATTGATCGAAGCGTGGCTTTGTGAAAAAGCGTAGCTTTGTGGACGAGACTTCGTCAGACCTCACACCCCGGAAATGGTCAAAACAGGAATATGCGGCAAGGTTATGAGGGTCGTGCCCTTTAGGGTATGTCATTCCTTTCTGGAAAAGGGTGGTGTCAGGTATGGAGCCCTGATGCTTAACCTATGTGGTTGCTCCAATCTCATTTTTCTGTGTGGTTGTTGCTTGGTGATAGAGGGCCCTCGGATAAAGGTCGCAAAGGACCGGGGGGTGCATATTCGTGTAGTAGTTACCTAGTTACAGAGATAACCCGACCTTGTGTTGGCAGAGAGTTGGTTAAGTTCTCGGGACGTCCCGCCAGAGGCGATCCCATGTGGCAGTAGGAAGTTCCTTAGCCTGACCATTTGTTGGAAAATCCAAAGAAACAATACGAGCCTTGTACGGTTTTAGTTGTATTACCTGCCATTCAATGTGGCGGTAATCTGCTATTGAACATGGTAGCTATAGTAGGCATACGATAATGGTCGTATGTTGGCTAAGATTTATATTCTATTTTCGGAATGCTTTCTACACTATGCACTAATAATAATAATAAATGATTTGCTTTGTGTAGTAAGCATCTTTGACTATCATAAGGAGAAATCTCCTCCAATTCTGCGTTTGCATTGTGTGTGTGCGGGGAGGCCTTATGGTAGTTTCATTTTCCAAAAGCATTGCGGATATTTTTTCCAGTTTTATTGTTGTTGTTGTTTTAAAAGATAAATAACCGTTTTAAGTTCTCACACCAGTCCCATGACTGACCTGGAGTTTATTGTTCTCTTCCTAAACTCTGGGTGCCCATAATTTTCCACACGGGCAGTCTAGAGTCAGGTTATCAGGTCATTCTGGATTCAGAAGTGCTTTGGAGCTAAAGTGGCGAGATGGATGGCGAGACGTATTACTTGTATATGATATTATCTTTCCACTGTAAATTCACTTGTGGGGCATGTTTGTATAACTGTCCGTTGTCCAGTTGTGTTGTATATTATTGTTGTACACTCTGATGATGTAATGTAATAACTGATATAGTTCTTTGTTTTAAAGATTATTCATTTATCTATTATATGTTGTTCCGCTGCGATATGTGAGATTCTGATATTGTTTCTGTTCTGTTTCCTTCCTTCTTCTGTCTTTTTCTTCTACCTCTTCTTTTTTGCCCTAACAATTTGATTTTTCGGCATTCGATTATGCGGCATTTGATATAGTGGACGTATTAATGTCGATTCTCGAGAGTCGAAGAATCGGGTCTTGACATCTAGTATCAGAGCATATGGTTAAGCGACAACCATGGCTCTATTGTGTGTTACTCATTAGAGATAGAGTCAGCAGTACTCTAGAATGAGTTTGAGTGTAATAATAGATATGCGAGCGTATTTGTTAGTGAATATGAAATTGTTTTGTACTGCGTTGACTTATCAGTTGATTGTTTATGAACTTTGGTCGGTGCAGTCTAGCTAACTGTCGTTGATTGGGGTTTCTAAACTCTTAAACGAGATAAACCCGACATAGTATGATTTTAAATTGGGTAAATGAAATAATTTTACCTCGATTATATTTTATATATATAAAGGAACAATTTTTCAGAAATCATTGAAGTGTATATAAATTGAATGGTTTGATTGTGGAAAATGTAAGAAAAATATAAGTGAATCAAAGTTGTTCGAATAATCTGAATAAAAACAACAATTGTGAAAGAATGAATTATATAAGAGCAGCAATTGTATAAGTATAGAATTATAATTGGAATGATTTACAATTGTGAAATAATCTTGTATAAGTAAAGGGAAATAGTGAAATTATATAAGCAAGATTTATAAATGTGAGTTATAAACAAAGGAAAATTTTGAAAGAATTTTAAGCATTGGATTCACTATTGTTGCTGGGGAATAATAAGAGTGATGACTGCAGCATCATCAGTATCATTTTCGAGTTTCTGTGTGATGGATTTGCTACCATAGTAAATTGAAATTGAATTTTGTTGTGATAAACAAATTTGAAGTTAAAATCCAAGTTGAAATTGACAAATATAAGTTATCAAGATTTGAACTTGTAATATGAAATAAAGATTTAACTTTAGTAAAGTTGAAATAAATTTGAGTTAGCATAATAAAATGTATGATGTGAAATTTAACTAAAGGAGGTTAAATAAATTAACTCAGATTTGGAAGTTGAATAATAAGTTGTATAACTTATTAAATGTGAAAACGTAAGTAAAACCAATTATCAAAATGGTTAAACAACTTTGTTAAGCAAAACGAGGTATGAATCTGAATAAGTGATAAAAATTGACTTTGGCAAAAGTTAAATAGAATTTACTCTGGAGTTGGAATTTGAATTGGATTTTAACAGCATTAGATATGTTGTTGAAATGGAAATTTAAGTTAAGTTAAACAAATGATGTTAAAGGAATATAACTTAAGTGATGCTGAACGAAATTGATTTTGGTATCGAAGTAAAATAATGAAGTTAATTGAATGAATATGAATTGAGTTATATAAAGGAGATTCAACTTTATTTGTAAAATAAACTGGTAATTGAACTAATGAATTGAATGTAAATCAATCAAATGTAAGTAAATTGATATAGAATAATGGATACAAGTGTAAATTCATTTAAGGCTAATTGAATGTAAAGTGAATAAATTCGGTTGTATTAGATATACATTGGTTGTTAGATTATTGTTAATTGATTGATTAGAAATTCATATGCAATTGAATGAATAAAATTGAAAGCTAAAGCAATTAAATTCAAATTGGAAGATAAGTAAATCTAAATTGAATGAAAATTGATTTGAATTGAAAGTGAACCAATGTGAATGTAAATTAGTGAAAGTAAACTAATTGAAAATGAATAATTGAATGTCATTGTATATGAATTGGTTGTAAACAATTACAAGTAATGTTGAAATCATATAATTTGTTTATAAACCTTGTTTGGTATGCATTTCTTTTAATATGCATGTGTTGTAGTTGTTTAAAAGGGTAAAATGTCTATAACTTCTTATATACGTCACTTACGTGTTTATATTGAGTAAGTATAGGTACCGGGGCTATCGTTAGCGGGATTTGGTTGCGCAAAATGTTAAATAAATAACTGCTTTGCTTAAAAATGCTAAAAAGGTACGCCTACGCAATAAAAATAGGAAATATGAACTGTTTTTTTTTCGACCGAGTTGGTCGATGTATATATATTTATATCTACTGTGATATTGTAAAAGCTCTTCTGTACAAAGGAGGTCATTGCAAAAAAATTTGAAAATTTAAGGCGTTAGAAAATTTTCGGGAAATTTTGGAAATTTTTTGTGAAAACTAAGTTTTGATTTGGAATCAAAGGTTAAACGATATAGTTGATTTTGAAAAGTGTAACGACCCGTAGATTTCATGAATTTAATTGGGTTAAATTAATAAGTTTTATAATTAAATTTAGTAGAAAAAAACTTATAGATTAATATTGAAATGAAGGCTAAAATAAAATATATGAATGGTAATTAAAGCCTTTATTTGTAATATGAATAAAATTTCAATAAATAAAATGGTGTAAGTATTGTACCTGTATATAAGGTGAATTAAATAAATCCTATTTATTGGAACCATGTTTATTGATATGCGAATGCATAATAAATGAGTTATTACAAGAGATTTAAATTTAAATAGAATTCTAGATAATGAATAATGGAAAGGATTGTACATGTGTATAATTTAATGCTAGAAAGGAAAGTATTTAATTGATTTTGTAATAAAAACGTTGAAACGGAAATTGGAATAAATGTATTTAATGAGAGTTGTTGAAATAATTATTGTAGAGAATAAATTACAAATGTTATAAATTGTATAATGGTGACAGCTATTGTTCGTTACCAATGCATTTAATTAATAGCGATTAAATGTAATTAATCATTGCTTTTTGTAAGTTAAGAAAATAACTGAAAATTTTGAAGGTAAAATCAATATAAAGGTTAACTATCTCTACTAATAATACAAATTCTTTAGTTTGGTGAAGCTTTTTTGAACTTTCCAATCAACCCATGTACCCACTGCCTACGCAACTAACTTACTAACAAAGGGAGAGGGCATATGAGTCAATTCTCGTCTAACGTTTTATTCCCAATTTCTTCTAGCGGTTCTTCAACAGTTCTCCCTGTTTTCACTCCCCCCACTTTCTCCTCCCTATGTTTTCTCCTAACCGCCTTCTGTTCACCCTACTATGCCTCAACCGCCTTTCACAACCTGCCCGTTCTTCCATTCCCTCTACAAACCATCTCCATTCGCCCTTCTACAACTAACAATTTCAGGTCCCCCTTATTCCTCCTCCCCATGCTGCTTTGCTCCCTAACTTTTTGATTCCACGTGCAAATCGACCACCGCACAACCTAATATTTTGATTCTGCTATTTTATCTACTTTCCCATTTTCTGCTTCGTGGATATATGGACTATGTTATGGTTTCGTTTTCAATTTTCCATGTTGACGTCCAGATTCGATATTTGCCGATTCCATTCTGTTATCTGCATTTCCATTTTCTGCTTCGTCGATATATGGACTCCACTTTGATTTCGTTTTCGATGTGCCACACTGACGTCTAGATCATATGTTTGACGAATTCAGTTGCATGCTCAGCTCAAAGCCTTTGTTTGTAGGCAGCGCGGTGGAGGTAGCTCAACTAGTGATGATGTGCCAGCCACACGGCCATTTGAATTGGTATTCTGTAGTAGACTGTTGTTTTTCGAACTTGGTTACCTATTTATCATTTTCTATACTAGGCTGCTGTTTGTCGAAATTGGTTGCAGGCTCGGCGTAAAGGCGTTGTTTGTCGGCGAAGCAGTGGAGCTAGCTCAATTGGTTATCATGTGCCAGGCACACGGGCTTCTATTATAGTTCATGCTGCTTGCTTTTCAAAAGGTAATCTCTTTTTTAAGCTTACCTACCTATCATTTTCTATAATAGGCTGTTGTTTGCCATTTCTAAACTTACATATTTATCATTTTCTACAACACGCTGCTATTTGCCAACTTCAGCTATAGGCTTAGCTCAATGGCTTACTTCCTCGCCGCCAAGGTGGACCTAGCAATGTTGGTGATGATGTGCTCGGTACACGGCCTTTTGTTCCTCTTGATGGTGCTTACTTTTGAATAGGTATTCTCTTTTTTAATCTTACCTATTTATCGATTTGTATAATACCCTGCTGTTTGTCGAAATCAGCTGCAGGGTCAGTTCAATTGCTTATTTTGTCGTTGGCGCACTAGAGCTAGCTCAGTTGGTCTGATGTGCCAGACACATCAGCTTTTTTCACACTTGATGCTACTTGCTTTTGAATAGGTATTCTCTTTTTTAACATTACCTACTTATCGTTTTGCATAATAGGATATATACATTATACTGCAAACTCAGTTTTCTTTACATATCTGCGATTTTCTTAGCAATGAATGCAATTATTAGATTTCAAATGAAGTACTGCAAATATATTTTGTTCCTTCCCAACTTACTATGCTCGGTTCACTATATTCTAATATGCATGAATTATTATGCTTAGTTATTTACAAAATGGACTCTTTTTTAAGCTTCCCTATTTGTTGTTTTGTGTACTATGATATATATATATATGTATATGTATGTATATGTATATGTATATGTATATGTATGTATATATATATGTATATATATACATATATATATATATACACATATATATATACATACATATACATATATATATATATATATATAATGCACTGCAAACTCAGCTCACTTTATGTGGTTGCAAATTTTTGAGCAGTGAATTCAACTATTAGTTTTACACTATGATACTACAATTCTATTTTGTTCCTTCAGCATTTAGTACGCTTAATTGAGTAGATTTTAATACATACGAATTACTATGCTTACTTTAATAAATGCATGTTGTTGATGAATAATAGGCTGTTGTTTGCCGAATTCATTTGCAAGCTCCGCTCAATGGCTTTCTCTGCCAGTGGCGTGGTGGAGCTAGCTCAACTGGTGATGATGTGCCAGGCACACGGCCTTTTGTCACACTTGATGGTGCTTGCTTTTGAATAGGTATTCTCTTTTATAAACTTAACCATTGATCATTTTTCATAATATGCTATATACATTATACTGCAAACTCACTTTACTGTTAATGTCTTCGATTTTCTTGGCAATGAATGCATTTATTAGATTTCAAGTGGGATAGTGCAAATATAGTTTGTTCCTGCACTTTTTACTAAACTTGGTTCACTATATTCTAATATATATGACTTATTCTATTTAGTTATTTTAAAAATGGACTCTTTCTTAACCTTTCGCATTTAATGTTTTGTCTACTAGGATATAGACAATGTTCTGCAAACTCAGGTTAATGTATTTTTGCAATTTTCTTAGCACTGAATGCAAGTATTAGTTTTAAATTGCGATACTACAATTATATTTTGTTCCTTCAGTATTTACTATGCTCAGTTCAGTACATTCCAATATATATGAATTATTATGCTTAGTTTAATAAATGCGTGTTCTTTATGGATATGAAAACCCGACTGTTGCGCTGTTGCAGCATCAGTATAGTGTGGTCGTCAGTGCAGCAAATACGAGGTCCTCAACTTGCTGTGTCTTCCAAACACATCTAGCAAACTGTTTACCTCATCCTCCACAGTCGATGCTAAGTTAGGTAACATGTGTACTTCAATTTCCTTTTCTTCCTTTACTATTTACTATGCTCGGTTTACTGCACTGACATCACACATTCGATTCACTTCCTACTTTCACACTTCACTTTCACAATTCATTTACACCTGTGTTTTTTCAGCCAAACACGTTGGTGCCATTACTATCCATTCATCTTCCGTTCATTGTTTGTTTGTCTTATTATCACGGAATTGTGCTAACCCAATTAGGTAACCACTACATCAGTGCATAGTTCAGCCAATCCTTGCACAGTTAAACCAACTGTTAAGAGAGTTTCCGGTTCAATTATATTTTCCATCACTTCAGTAGTAAACAGACTTACCAGTAATCCGTTATGATACACAGTAACATACTTTTCTACATATATACAACTGCATAGGTAAAAAATCATTTTATTTGAGTGTTTTCTCCTCCTCCCTGTTTACCTTATAATTCAACAGTGTTGCTACATCTGACAAAATTCGTGTAGGAAACGGGTTCCACGAGGAGTTCTTTTGCAATACACTTTCCTATTTTTTCCTCTTCTAAAAAATATCCCATTGCATAGTATATTTTCAGCCCATGTATTACAAAATATAGTAGTTAATTCCTACCGACTTTGTCCTGGTTGAACAGTTCTGTTTTTTTAACCGTTCAAACTCCAAAATATCTCCTTATTTTTTCCCTTCCCTGTCTACCTTCGTAAATATCCACGTTACTTCAACTACGCTTCCTCCTCCCTCTCTTCACACATCTACAATCTTGCTGCAATTAGGTATTCCACCCCTTTCTCCTTGCTTACATCGCTGCTTTAAACTTCATTCCCCCCGGCTTACGATGACAATGTCGTTCCTCATTTTTCACCCACTCTTTCACAACACCAATTTTTTCCATTAGAGCCATTTACCTTACATTATTACCGTGTTTATTCATCATTTGGAGAAGTGCTCATAAGGCCTTCATTATGTACGGACACAGCATGCGCAGGCGCCAAACATGTAAATATTAATTTTGTTAACAATATTGTGTGCTGCATGTATTACACTATCATTCGTACCGCTCTACCACATTGCTTTCTACAGGCTGCGCAACATTGACGTATGTTAACTTAATATTTGCGTATAGCTGCTACACATATTTTGTTTCTAATCCCTAAAAAAAATTAAACACAGAAAATGTGCTACAACTGCAATATCTTTGGGTATCACAACGGTTTTATTCCCAGTAGTTGGCGATGGTACCACTTCCAAACTTATAACGAGATCCATCGATGAATGATCGGGCAGAGAATGGTACTTCGCATACTACACCAACTGTGAAATTGAAGAAGGTATTTTACAAATTTCAAACAGACATCGCTAAACATCTATTCATTGAACTCAATTTGGTACAAGTATACGGGTAAAATAATGACCAGTATCACGCCGGAGAAAGGTACCTACTAATTGAACTTAGGTAGTAGCCTTGCTTCATTCCCCCCGTCAATTTCCCATAAAAAATTGGCAAAATATGCAGACTAGACAACAAAATGAATTCATACAGTGATATTTTTTCCATGGTACACATTCCACATAGTTCTCTTCTGACCCACCAGTTTTACACCAGTTTGTTTTAGTCACGTCCATCGTACGTGCCTTTGTACTTATATGCATAAGATGGAAAGTTGAATAGAATTCTAATAAATGGTAATAATGGAAAACGTATACAATCAATGTAGGTAATTAGTAATTACAATGTTGTTGAAAGTAATAAACGGTTCTTGGTTGATAACTTATAACATAACGGAAAGAGTAAATGTACTCATTAGAATATTAATTGAAATTGGACAGAGATTTTAAGTAACTATGTTAATGCAAGGTAACTAATGATAAATTAAAGTAAATAATAATGAATAGTGATTAATTCAAAATTTGTAACACATATTATAAATTACCTGCTTATTTGTTAATGGAATTAGAATCTGTAATAAGTGATAATAATAAATGAATGTTACACTAATTGAAAAATAAATAACGTTCGTTTAAATGTTGAGTAATTATAGGGTCGTAATTATTATAACCGTTATTTTAATAATTATGATTAATTGTGAAATTAATACGAGAAGATGTAAAGTAATAACTAGGGAAGTAATACGTTATAAATTAAATATAACCTAAACTTAATTGTAAGTAAAATGTTGAAATTGAATCTAATCCATTGGAAACTTATTAAAGATAAACTGGATTCAATTTATAATAAAGAGGTTAGTTTAAGAAACTGAAATACATACTATAAAAGGGTAAATTAAGTTACTTTAAATTGAAACGGGAATTGGCTTTTAGAATTATAAATTAATAAGTAAATTAAGATGATTAAATTTATGAATTACAAAATTTGAATTTTTATCGTGAGTTAATTCATTTAATTTATAATAGTTGGATTTATTGCAAATGAATAAAAATCAAATATGTAATTATTACGTTAATTTAAAAATTAAGTTGAAATTGGGAAATATTTATGTAATAATTTTAAATCAAATGGTAAACCCTTCTATTTGAAAATTTATGAATGCAATAATTATGAGCTAATCCAATTTAATGGAAATTTTGGAAATTTATCTATAATTTTGAATTTTATGAAATTGAAGATTTCTATTGATTAATCTTTAATAAATTGACATTCAAAATTTTAAAATCATTGTAAATGTTTGGAATTTATAAAGTGATAAAGATTGCAAAGTTAAAAAATTTCAACGCGAAATTTGATTTTATTTATTATTTTAAATTTATTTAATTAATATAAAAATAGTCATTTTGGTCACGGACTCGGATTTCGACGAAACCAGTTTCATCTAATCTGTATCGGTGAATTATTGTAGGTTTCAAGTTTCGTAGCGATCAGACTTGTTGTTTGATCGTACGAACGCGAAACGCCTTGAAATCGATTTAATTGAAATCAATTTAAAATCAATTTGAAAATATTGATTTCAGCATAACTTCATCATACGATCGAATTTGAACGTGAAACTTTTTCCATCACGTACAGAATATTTTAAAACACCTATTTGGATATACGGGTTTAACCAATTTCGTTCCGGAGATGAAACGGGCTTTTTGGGCCAATTATCGTTCAGCACGTTTGTTTATCGGATTCATCTATTCTTTTTCTAATCTAACTATATAAATCCAGTTATAAACCCTAGCCTCCATCTATTCTCATTTGTTTGTGCGTTCATTTCATTGGCTCTCCCTCTTCCTCAATGGATGCAAACTCAAGATCCAAATTCAAATCAGATCCAAAGTCAAAAATTCAAAGGCCTCAAAAAATTCCCAAAAAAATATATGTTGATGCTCTCGACGAATGTAATTCAATGGTGCAATTCGTTTCTCGATTCAAGTTGCTGCATTTTCCAGAATTCAGGGAAGCATTTTCGGCCATTCATCATTGTGTTGATCAACTTCTTCCGATCGACAAATCGTTGGTACCATGGCGTAGAGGGGACCAAGTACTGCTCATCGGAATTATCGATTTGTCGAATCAACGGTTGGATCTTGCGCTAAAATTCAATTAGGGTTAGGGCATGAACGGCGGCTACGGCTTTGGGGGGTCGATCGGTGCTCGTGGTGGGGTGTCGCACGCCGCTGAAGAGGCGACGGACCATGCAGAGGAGGCGCGACCTTCGGTTGGCGGCCGAAATGGCATTGGTCGGCGGCGATCGAGGGTTATTTGGGCGCATAGTAGGTTAGGGTTCCTGAAGTTTCGTTCGAACAGTGGGAACAGGGGACAAACACGTGGTGCTCTGCTCGGTGACGTGGCTTTTAAATAGGGTTAGTTTTATTTTAAATTTATTTTGTTTTCAGTCGAATTAACTCGTATAACTTTCTCTCACGAACTCCGTTTCACGCGAATTTTTTTTGTTAGGATCGTAATTAAATTCCGGGCTTGATGACACAGGTTTGGACGAATTTGGAGACCATCAAAATTTTGGATTTAAATTGGATTTAAATTCAAAAGGTGAGTGTTTTAACCCACTCACAACTTCTAAAATTTCGTATGTTTGTTAAATTGATTTTAGATATGAGTAGAAATTTATTTATGACTATTTGGCTTGTTTTATTCATTATCTCAGTTAAATCGCATTTATTTAAATTAACTGTGAATTAATTTTATTATTGCATAAAAATTTGACAGTTAAACTTTATTTATTTGCATATAAACTGCTAGTTAAAAAGTTATTAAATTTATTATTGAATATAAATGGTTAGTTAATAATTGTATTTATTACCTGTTATATCTTATATGCTCTATATTGATGTTGTTTAAATTGGATGATGATTTGAAATAAATGGTTGATGATTGATATTTGGATGTATGGATGTTTATTTACATAAACTGCAAGTTATCATGCATTTCATTTCATTCGGGTTTGCGGTTTGAAATGATATACAACCGCATTTTTTATTTTTAAACTGCGGATTGAAATGATAAATATCCGTATCACTTGAACATAGGATAGAAAATTTTATACAGGCACCGCGGTATATATATAAAATTATTCTTGAAATGATTTTTATGGTTTGGATATATACGGTTTAATAAATATTAAATTTGGATATGATATAAATATATTTTATATACACATATATAGTTAAATTATTGAATTTAAGCTATGCATAAATCTGTTAAATAAAAATGAATAGGTTAGAAAAATGGAGTTTGATGATTTATATTATATGTTTAAATACAGGTTTAAGATCTTGTGTATATATAGAGTTTTAAATGATTCAAATCAATTAAGATTGGAAGATAAATTGAAATTTATTTGGAATTGAGCTTATTTAAAAATTTAACTCCATAAGTTGATGTATGTTTGCACAAAAAATGGGCAAACACCTCCAAGTCGTATGATTTAGTTGATTATATGCTGTTCTTGATGATTTGGGTGATTTATGCAAATATAGGAAATAGATGGACTAAACTGTAAAAGACACAAAGGTTTATAGTGGTTCGGCCAGAACGTGCCTACGTCCACTTTTTATGTTATTCTTCTTTTTCTATTCAGATTACAAGTATAAAGCTTTGATTACAAGTAACTGAAAGTTGTTTAAAATTTCTATCCGTGCTTGAGCTCTCAAACTTGTATGCCATTGTTGTACCTATACCCCTCTATTTATAGAGTGAGGATGAGGGTAGGGGTCCTGGATGTATATAGCTGCTGGTGGGCCTGGGCTGAAGCAATCTGGCCTGGTAAGGTTGGTCCGGTCGTGTCCTCCCTTGCTTCTGGTTCAGTAGTGAATGGCATGTGTATTGGGCCGGTGGTGAGGGCATAGCTTGGACCGGTGATAAGTGGTTCGGGCCCTAGAGGCGAGGTGGTGTCTTGGTTCGGAGGTGGATGGTTCGGCTGTGAGTGGACCGGTTGTGCATGGATATGGAGTTGGTTCGGCAGGGAGATGGAGAGTGGGTTGGTTCGGCAGGGAGGAGGACGTGGGTTGGTTTGGCTAGGTACCGAACCGGTAATGCTTCGGTCCGGTTGTGGATGGGTGAAGTTGGTTCGGTGGGTTGATGGTTCGGTAGTAGGCTGGTTCGGTGGTTGAGGAGGAGCGTCTTTGGTTTGGCATGCATGAGAGGGAGCTGGTCCGGCCGAATTTCATCCAACACTTGCCCCCCAAAGTAGGGCATGTGTATACACATGGCATGCTTTTTTTTAGCTAGGATATCTTCATTCGGCCCTGCGTGCCGAACCAACTGGTCCGGTCGTTCGTAATTGCCTATAAGTATGGGCTTCAGGCCTTCGTTCAACCTCCATCATTTGAGGCAGCCGAACCACATAAGTGCCGAATCAACTAGTACCGAATCATCTTAGTGTCGAATCATCTTAGTGTCGGATCATCTTAGTGCCGAATCAGGTGTGTTTCTTTTGCCGAATGAGGTTTCTTCGTTTCACCAAATGAGAATAAAGACACTCAGTACCGAACGAACTAAAAAACTTTTCAACGCCGAATGGACTCGGAAATCTGTTAGTACCGAATGAGTTCAGGGACCTTATGTGCCAAATGATCCTGAAAACCTTTATCTTTTGAGTTTTGAATTCGAGTGAAGTTGCAGACTACATACACTCGTTTGTTTATATCCTCTATTCTAATGATGTACTTTCTTGTTTGCAGATAAATGTCTCACAAAGTTGAAACTCGATCAGAAAAGAGAAAATCTACGGACCGAAATGAGCCTCCCGTTGTGCCCCCGCCCAGCCAGGACCAGCGCGACAGGGACCTGCCCCGAGGTCATTAGTGGACGGATATGGCCCCCAAGAGCTTCTGAACTCTGCTCCCGATTGCTTTCCGAGCTCCCTCAAAGAAGGGAAACTTGGTGTCATCGCTCGCTCCTTTGGGATTGACAGGGCGAGTATGCTGTTGCCGGGAGATGGTGTGATGCCGTATGATCCTCCTATTTGAAGGTGGCTCCATTCCAACTTCAGCCCAATTCCTATGCTATCCTGGTGTGCTTGTTCATCATTTTTCAAAGGAAATATGGGCGTCCCCCTTCCAACCGGGAGATCCGGTATCTGTACAACTTGAGAGGCTATAAGAAGGGGTCTCCAAACATCAGCTTGGAAGCGGTCGTGCCCTTCAAGCCGGTCCTGGATTTGAATTCGAAGCTCAGTATGTTCAAGAAAGAATGGTTCTTCATCAAGGATGACTCTATTTCCTTCCGCCTTTTCACTTCCGGCTGTAAGTTGAACTTCATTTATATTCTCCTTGTCTCGACCGCAATGCTTCTTCTTATATGCTTTTATTTCTTGCTAGCGACAGGTGGCTTTGCGGTCGTGGAGAATGATTCCTTGGCTCGGATGGTTGCGGAAATAAAGGCCATTTCGGGACGGGATAGGTCGGCTTCTTACCTGATAAGGAATGCCACTCTCCCTGAGTACAACTTAATTCTGCCACGTCAATCTGTAGTTAAGCAAAGAGATACAGCCGAGGAGAGGGCTGCCAAAGCTAAAGACGGGGCTACTGCGAAGAGTAGCAAGAGGAGACCTTTCTCGGTACCTCAAGTCATCGGGGGAAAGAAGCTTAAGAAATCTGATGGACCCTCTCCCAGCACGTGCCCAGATGTTCCGGAGAAGGAAAGTGGAGAGGAAAAAAGAGGCAAGGAGGAGAGCGGAGGTGATGGAGAAGGTGACGGTGGTAACGGTGGCGAAGGGCAGAGTGATAGTGGCGTTGGTGCCTTGACTTCTGGGCAAGCGGGTGAGATTCAAGAGTGGACGGATGATGCCTTCCGTCAAGCCTTCGAGGGGTTGGGGGAAGGGCCGGCCTTGGTGGAGAAATCGAAGAAGTCTGTTAAAGCCGGGACGGGTGCCGGTCTATCTTCTGAGAGTATTTCAGCTAAGGCAACTCCAACGGCTCAAGGTGAATTCTTAACTCCTTTTTTAACTCCATATGTTTCTTGAATTATAGTCTCATGCATGCTTGTAACACTTGGTTTTTATTCCAGGAACGGGTAAGGTGGCCAAGACATCAGATATTCGGCACCGCCTTGAACAGTACAAGCTACTCAAAGCTTCCGCCAAACCGAACCCGTCAACTAGCCATCCCGGAGGTCTGGTTGGCTATCGCCCTCTTCTCGGAGTTATTGAAGAAGATATGCAAAAGAGGAAGAGGGGTCGATCTTTGTTCGAACCTTCACCTGGCCCTTAGCCTCTAGTTCAGCCTATCCATGATATTACTGTGGAAGATACTGAGTTCATGCCTTCCCCAATCCGTCCGAAAATCCAACCGTCACCCCGATAGACCACCTTGGTTTGGTTCGCAACCCATTTACCGGCCACCCGGATCTGGACCCGAGTTTTCAGGACATTTCTTTTGACGAGGCCACGGGTGAGCATCTTCTTCCCTGCTATCCCATGGTACGGGTGCTTGATGAGGCTAAGTCCTTAGACCTCGATTTGCTTACTACTCGGATTGTGACCATGGGGGATGAGGCCAAGGCAAACATCGATCGGGTGGCTGAAGAGACCAAGAGGCTAATGGAGCATCACGCTCGACTGGCCAAGGCTGGAGTGGAAATCGGAAGTGCTAACATTCGGTTGCGGCTAATGGTTTCTGATCAGGCCAAACAGCTTGTCGATCAGGCTATCCAGATATCCCAGCATGAGGCGGCATCCAGACGGCTAAAGAAAACCATGGAAGAGGCTAGCAAGGCTGAGTTGCGAAAAATGGAGGCTGTTTGCAAAGAACGAATTAACATGGCCATCGCAATGGTGGATTAGGTTCGGGGAGCGGATCTTGAGCAGGTAGAGGAGTTATCTGGGAGGCTTAAGGCCGCAGAGATTGCTCAGGCCAAGCTGAAGGAGGAGATGGAAGTGATGCAGAAATCCCTTCAGGCTGACTGCTCGAGATACCGATTGGAGAGAGATGTTGCCATCGCACGGCTGTCGGCTTCTGAGGCCCGGATGAAAGAGTTTGAGGAGAACGAAGGGATGATGGATGAGATGCTACAGGACATGTATTTCCGAACTTGGAAGCAGGGCAACCTGTCCTGGATGGACGACTATCCCCGGGTCATGGCTAGGATATATCTTCGGGCTTTGGAGGAGGCTAAGGCCGATGCGGATAAGGACGGTGGTGCGGCTTTCAGGATGGATGTGGTTACGGCCCAATTCACTAAGGAAGAGAAGGTGGCGGTTAAGGAGGGCATGCGGCTGCTCGCTGCGGATGAGGTAGGCGTGCAGCTAGGTGATGATGATCAGGGAGCAGATGCTGGTAAGTCTTCCCTCTCAATCTTTCCTTAACTTGATTGTGTATCATTTATCTGATGGATTCTTTTCCTGAATCGGACAGGTGGGACCCCTGGCCAGCATGCTTGAAGTTCTGACCCTGCGGTCAAGTAGATCCCGGAGGGCGAGCAGGATAGAGGCGGACCCCTGCTGCAGCTGATTATTTTTTGGCCTACTTGGCATTCCTGTATATACTAGTACCAAAACATTAATGTACTTTTGGGTTGTAATTATATCATTTGTAATGAACGGCTTTATTTTTGACATGTAATTTCATAACATAAACTGATTCTGCTATATTTGAATGCTTTTGTTACTTTGATGTGTTGCATAAGAAATATAGCATTGCATGTGCTAGTGATTCAATTGTGTTTAATGATAAGTTCTTGCTTAGAATGTAATTTCATATTTTGCAATGTTTGTGGGATGTGAGAATAAATTATGGTTACATATTTGTGTTTAAGAGAAGAAAGTACCGCCCTTCAAGTTTTAGCTGTAGACGGTAGCTTTGAATGTCTTGTGTAACTGAGTATGGAATGCAGCTGAGTGTCTTGTCATCAGTTTGCGAGTCTCCTATTTGGTGTCCTGTACTTTAGGGACCGTTATATAGGATAGGAGAAAAGCTTTTAAATGAAATGGAAATATAAGAAACAGTAAAACTTCCAATCACGGAAGGCCGTCGATATGCTTAAGTTCGTGGCAAACGGGTTTTGTAGTCACTTTCCCTAGCTGTGGGTCTTGGAGACATTTGTCACCCATCTTACGCCTCCGCGGGGAGTTTATCTTTTTTTACCACAGCCGCACTTAAGACATATCGAAGCCGAGATCACGCACAGTAACTACCCAAGCCATTATGGCCTGTAATCGTGGGTATTATTCGATTTACTATGGCCGGCTAGCGTGGGTGTCGATCGTCAACCGTGAACTACCCCTGGCTGGCCACACCTTATGTTGGGGCTTAAAGTAGGTTCATAGTTGCCGGCAAGCCGAACACTGTAATGAGCTGCCAACGCCTATAGTCGGCCTTCTTGATGGCTTATAATCGGCTCATTACAGTTGGCTTTGAGGGCAGTCGCGAGCAATGAGTTAACCCGCAGCAGAAGGATGCTGGAGCAAAAGTGTCTCATTGGCGAGTGCATAGATTCGTATAGTACATATTGGGTCTTGTCCAGGTAAGTTGTGCCGTGAAGTGTCCAGAATGGAAATGTCGTTATGCATGATTTTGTTCAACAGAAAAGGATAAAGCTTAACAAGCAGCAAAGATATAAAGGAACAAGTTAAAAAGAGACAAGATTTTGAAAGTGGTTCGGCACGAAAATGCCTACGTCCACTGATTCTCTTTGTTAATTCACTTCATATGGGCTGTACAAGTTAAGAAAAGTATCGACGGAGGTGTTTGATGTTCCATGCCCTCTGGAACACCTCTCCATCCACTGTTGACAAAATATAAGCTCCGTTGTGGAGATCTTTATGAATTACATAGGGTCCGTCCCAGATTGGATCTAGCGCTCCGGGGCGTGGGAAGGTCCGCTTGAGGACAAGATCTCCTTCTTGTAAGCTGCGGTGCTTGACTTTGGAGTTGTATTGTGCTGCTACTTTTTGCTTGTAAGCTGCTGCTTTGAGTGCTGCATCATTTCTTCTCTCCTCAATTAGATCCAAAGACATGTGGAGGAGTTCTTCGTTCTCTTCTGGGTTGTAGTGGATCCTACGGTGGGAAGGCACCACAGTTTCAACTGGAAGCATGGCCTCCGATCCGTATGCCAAAGAGAAAGGAGTATGCCCTGTTGATGTTCTGTAAGATGTGCTGTAGGCCCAAAGTGCCGTAGGAAGTTCATCCACCCAAGCGCCTTTTGACTTTTCAAGTTTCTTCTTGATTAGAGTTTTGAGGATTTTGTTGAAAGCTTCGACTTGTCCATTTGCCTGGGGATAAGCCACAGATGAGAAGCTTTTGTGAATTCCGTGCTCTTGGCACCAGTTGGTGAATTCCTCGCTGTCAAATTGAAGTCCATTGTCTGATATGATTTCGAGGGGAACCCCGTACCTTCATAAAACATTTTTGATCAAGAAGTTAATAACTTTTGCCGAAGATATTTTATTTAGAGGCTCCGCTTTCACCCATTTGGTGAAATAGTCAACTGCCACTATGGCATATTTGGCTCCGCCTCGGCCCACTGGCAATTCGCCAATCAAGTCAATTCCTCATATTGCAAAGGGACAAGGGCTGGTCATTTGAGTAATCTCATTTGTGGGTAGTCGAGGAATCTTAGCAAATTTCTGACGTCTGTCGCATTTTTCGACGAAGTCTAAGGCGTCTTTGTTTAAAGTGGGCCAGTAATATCCGTAACGGAGTATTTTCTTTGCTAGAGTCTGCCCTTTGGTGTGATCTTCGCAACTTCCTTAATGGATGTTGGACAAGACTTCCCTGGCTTCCCTTCCAGCGGTACACCTTAATAAGGGATTAGAGAAGCCGCGCCGATAGAGGATGCCTTCTTGTAATGTGTAGCGGGAAACTCTCCTTAAGATTTTCTTAGCTTCATTACGCCCGTCGGGCAGTGTGCCACTTTGTAAGTACTTTCGGATGGGAGTCATCCAAGTTTCCTCTTCGATTGCAGCTATCATATTCATTGGCTCGTAACTCGGGGCTAGTTGCTTTGAGATGGTTATTGTTTGGGAAGCGGTGTCGTCCTTCATGCTAGCTTGCTTTGCCAGTTCGTCGGCCTCCTGATTCTCTTCTCGAGGAATGTGTTTGATTAAATAGTGATCTAATTGATTGAGCAGCAGCTTGGTCTTCTTTAGATATGTTGTGAGTCGTTCTCCTCGAGTCTGGAATTCTCCCAGTATTTGATTTACAATAAGTTGAGAATCACTATGGAGACATAAAGAACCGACTCCAATCTCCAGGGCAAGTTCTAATTCGGCTATCACTGCTTCGTATTCTGCGTCATTATTGGTGGCAGCAAATTCCAACCTTAGGGCGTAGTGCAGCTTCCTTCCCCTGGGGTTAATTATCATAACACCTGCCCCCGAGCCTTGTTCATTTGATGCTCCATCTACAAAGAGATTCCACTTGATATCTTCTGCTATTTCAGATTGCTCCTTACCTTCGTTAGTATTGAATTCGGCAATGAAATCAGCTATGGCTTTCCCCTTGATAGCGGTGCGAGGATGGTAGGTGATATCATATTGACTCAGTTCAATGCACCACTTAAGTAGTCGCCCAGAAGTGTCGGGGCGATGGAGTACCTGCCTTAGCGGTTGATCGGTTAAAACTCTGATGGAATGAGATTGGAAATAGTGTCGCAGTTTCCGTGACGTGATTAGCAAGCAGTACGCTAGATTTTCAAGTTTAGGGTATCTGGCCTCTGCCTCTGTAAATCTCTTGCTTACAAAGTATACGGGCCGCTACGCGCGGTTGTCTTCTCTCACCAAAGCGGCGCTTAAAGCATGGGACGATACAGCAAGGTATAGGTATAGTTCCTTGCCTTCATTTGGAGTTGAGAGTACTAGTGGTCTCTGGAGGTGTTCGATTAAGTTAAGGAAGGCTGCCGAGCATTCGTCAGTCCATTCGAACTTTCCTTTGTCTTTCTTTAGAGCTTCGAAGAAAGGGATGTATTTGTCGGTTGCTTTAGATATGAACCAGCTTAGGGCGGCCACTTTCCCATTTAGGCTTTGCATCTCTCTTCGAGTGGATGGTATCTTGATATCTTGCAAAGCCCGAACTTGTTCGGGGTTTGCTTCAATCCCCCTGGCATGGACGATGAATCCCAAGAACTTTCCCGACGATACTCCGAAGGAGCACTTTAGAGGGTTCAACTTCATTCCATATTGGCGAAGTACATGAAACATCCCGTCCAGGTGGTTTATATGATCGTTGGCTTTCTTCGATTTTACCAGCATGTCATCCACATAAACTTCCATAGTTCGTCCTATTAGTTCTGCAAACATCTTGTTGACGAGGCGCTGATAAGTAGCTCCGGCGTTTTTAAGTACAAAAGGTATTACTCTGTAGCAGTACAATCCCCGGTCAGTGATGAAACTAGTGTGGTCTTGATCGGGGGCGTGCATAGGGATCTGGCTATATCCTAAGTATGCGTCCATAAAGGATAAGAGTTCGTGTCCGGCTGTGCTGTCCATGAGCTGGTCGATTCGGGGGAGTGGGAAGCAGTCCTTCGGACAAGCGTCATTTAAGTTGGAGAAGTCGATGCATGTTCGCCACTTCCCATTAGCCTTCTTTACCAACACTGGGTTGGCGATCCATTCTGGGTAGATGGCTTCTCGTATGAAGTTATTGGCAAGTAGGTTCTTTACTTCTTCCTCGAGGGCTGCTGATCGTTCTGCCCCCATGCTTCTCTTTTTCTGCTTTACTAGCACCTTGGAGGGATCGATGTTCAGTACATGGCATGCTACGTCTGGGGAGATTCCTATCATGTCAGCGTGCGTCCATGTAAATACATCCATGTTGTGGCGAAGAAAATCAATGAGTTGATCCTTTAATTCCTCTTTTAGTTGAGATCCGATTTTCAATAGTCTACTTGAGTCATGTTTGTCCACAGCTACGAATTCCATAGCCTCTACAGGCTCGGCGGTGGCCTCCTCCTTTTTGTCCCTGGAGTCCAATCCATTAAAAGGATCACTGGTATAACGAAGAGGAGGGGATTTCTTTAGTTGCTATGCTTCCATGCTTTTCATGCAGAGAGTAGTCTCTGCATTTTTCCATTTATCTTTTCTGCGGTTATTGCGAAGTTCAGTTACATAGCAGTCTCGAGCGGCGTCTTGATCTCCCTCTATTTCTCCTATCCCGTTATCTGTTGGAAATTTCATCTTCAGGCACCTTGGGGCTAGGACAATTTGGAAGTCAGATAAGGCTGGTCTTCCCAAAAAGGTGTTGTAGGCCGAGTGGTTCTCTATTAGTACAAATGTTTGTTTTCGCACTACGGAGCGGGGATGACTTCCTATTTCAACAAAGAGGTCCAGTTGCCCGAGAGGCATCTTCGCATCTCCAGTGAAACCATGTAGTGGTTTGTTGCAGGGAGACACATCCTTCATTGACAGCTTCATTTTGCCGAAAGCATGCTTGAATAGGATATTTACTGAGCTCCCAGTGTCTACTAAAATTCGAAAAACTTTGGCTGGACCGAACCAGGCAGAGATGGCCATAGGATCCATGTGTGGGTACTGCCTTCCCTCTAGATCACGCCTACTGAATGTGATGTCGTCATTCTCTTTCCGTTTCGGGTGGCGTTCTTCCATAACAGAATTAACGTAGCCTTCATCGTTTCTAAGTGACTTACCGTATCTTTCCATCTCTGCCCAGCTTCTGTCGGCGATGTGTGGTCCTCCTGATATGGTATGGACCACTATCTTCTCTTGACTAGAGCCGCTGGGGTTGCGATTTCCTCCGCCTACTTCCGGAAGGGGTAGCCCTGGATTCTCATCGGTAGGAATCGAAGTCCTGTTCTGACCTTTCACATAGCGCTCTAGTCTTTTCCTTCTGATGTGTTCTTTAATCAAGTCCCGGATATGGTGGCATTCATTGGTGTCATGTCCATGAGAATCGTGGAAGCGGCAGAACTTTCCAGACTTGAGTGCGTTGTCTGATTCCTTCTTGTGCGGGGGGAGCTTGTATCTAACTTCGTCTTGGGTTGCTAGGAAGATGTTTTCAATTTTTTCATTCAAAGGAGTGTAAGAGTCAAATCTTGGTCCTGGTCGATATAAGCGCTTTTCTCCCTTCTTGCCCCCAGCATTGTCTCTAGAGTCATTTCTCTGAATATCCTTTGCTGCAGCGGGAACCCTGTCTGGAGTTGCCTTAACATGTTGTCCCGACTGCCTCTCAGTGGCAGCGTCTTCAAGTCGCATATATTTTCCAGCTTCATGGAAGAAATCGGGTAAAGTAGCTGGTTTTTCTTTCGTTAGTCTTCTAGCAAATTTAGTATCCGGGTGCACGCCACTACAGAGGGCCATTAGGATAAGTTTTCCATCGGCATCTTGAACTGCAGCCGCTACGGCATTGAATCGGGTTAAATACTGCTGCACTGTCTCTCCAAGCTTTTGTTTGATATTAGATAAGGAATAAGCGTCCTTGGGTTGTTCCACATGAATACGAAACTGGCTGATGAACTTTTCTTTCAACATTTCCCACGGGCTGATGGACCCTTGGGGTAGGTGGCAGAACCAGGAGGTAGCTAGATCTGCCAAGAATAGTGGGGAGCATTTACACAACACTCCCTCTGTTGCTCCGCTCATGAGCATATGCTGTGTGTATCTTTGTAGGTGTACGACGGGGTCAGAGGTTCCCTTGTAAGGTTCCATTGTTGGCATTTTCTATTCTCGGGGGGTGATGGCAATTTCGATATTACGGGTGAAGGGGCTGGTTACCCTAGCGCTTATCCCTCTATCTCTTTGATCTCGTTGGACGCACTCTCTGAACAATCGCGCTAACCTTTCATCAGACTTTGCAGCGGACAGAAATGAGTTTGGTTCTTGCCGGCGGGATTGATTCCGTCCAGATGACCTGTAGGGATGGTATCGTCTATCACGCCAAACATTCTCTAATGGATGCCTCTGGTCTTCCGGGGGCATGCTGGGGTCAGCCACAGTTGGTCCTTGCCTTGATCTTTCCCTGCCGGGTTCTCTTCTCAGCACTTCCTCCGGTCCAACTTCGGGCTGGACTCCAGCTCGGCCCCATTCCTTGGTGTTTCTATGGTTAGGTAGCATGGCGGGCTCAGCTACATACGACCCTTGCCTGGTACCTCCCCCGTTGGGTTCGGTTCCAAGCGTTTCCTCAGGTCGGAATTCGGGCTGAGTCCGGGCTCGGCTCCTACCATAGCTGTTTCTGTTGTTAGCCTCTTCGAAGAAGAAAGACCCTTGTCGTCTCCTAGATCCTCCAGACTGGGAATCACCCCATGATTCAGTGTTGCGGTTGGTTTCTTCGACATCCCTTAAGCGTGACATGAGTTGATCCACTAAGGCTTCTTGTTGAGATGCGAAGCGGTTAGTTACTTCAGCCACAACCCTGTCCAGATCCGCCCTTGTAATTGGTTGTTCCGTAGCAGGTGCTGTCGGATCTGCCCGATTTAAATTTTCTGTTGGAACTGGACGATTGTCTTGGCCTCTGATCACTGGATCTGGGATACTGCCAGTTGCGATGTTCTTTCCTTTGTTAGCATCTTTCTTCCGTCCGGGAGGCATGTTTTCCAGGCAATGAACGATGCTGATAGAAAAAGGGTTAAGTGGGGGAAGCTGAAGCTTCGAGCTCCTGTTTCCAGTGAAAGCACCAAAAATGTTTGCACAAAAAATGGGCAAACACCTCCAAGTCGTATGATTTAGTTGATTATATGTTGTTCTTGATGATTTGGGTGATTTATGCAAATATATGAAATAGATGGACTAAACTGTAAAAGACACACAGGTTTATAGTGGTTCGGCCAGAACGTGCCTACGTCCACTTTTTATGTTATTCTCCTTTTTCTATTTAGATCACAAGTACAAAGCTTTGATTACAAGTAACTGAAAGTTGTTTGAAAGTTCTATCCGTGCTTGAGCTCTCAAACTTGTCTGCCATTGTTGTACCTCTACCCCTCTATTTATAGAGTGAGGCTGAGGGTAGGGGTCCTGGATGTATATAGCTGCTGGTGGGCCTGGGCTGAAGCAATCTGGCCTGGTAAGGTTGGTCCGCTCGTGTCCTCCCTTGCTTCTGGTTCGGTAGTGAATGGCATGTGTGTTGGTCCGGTGGTGAGGGCATAGCTTGGACCGGTGATAAGTGGTTCGGGCCCTAGAGGCAAGGTGATGTCTTGGTTCGGAGGTGGATGGTTCGGCGGTGAGTGGACCGGTTGTGCATGGAGATGGAGTTGGTACGGCAGGGAGATAGAGAGTGGGTTGGTTCGGTAGGGAGGAGGACTTGGGTTGGTTTGGCTAGGTACCGAACCGGCAATGCTTCGGTCCGGTTGTGGATGGGTGAAGTTGGTTCGGTGGGTTGATGGTTCGGTAGTAGGCTGGTTCGGTGGTTGAGGAGGAGCGTCTTTGGTTCGGCATGCATGAGAGGGAGCTGGTCCGGTCGAATCTCATCCAACAATGTAAAACTTATTAAAGCTTGGAAATTTTAAAGGTATGATATTTATAACTGAAATTTTATTTCAAGATAAATTAAATGAATATTTCTAGTATAAATAATTGGAAGGAAATATTTAATTATAGGAAATTTGAGTTGTATATAAATGATTATGGATTTATCATGCAAATGTTCAAGACTAAATAATAGAACGGTGAATTTGTTGAAAGAATAAAATTCCAACTTTAGCTTTGAAATTTATTAATACTCAAATTTGATATATATTGAAGTTGAAGTGGTTTTGGAAACTGAAGGTGAAATTTAAATGTATGGTTTAGACTTTATCTAAAGAAAATATATTTGTAAAGTCATGGAAATTATTTTACTTTACAAAGTAAATCTAAAATTAAACCATTTTATTCTATATACTGTTGAATATCCAAACCATTCAAATTTTTAGAAGTTATGGTTTTAAAGCTTTGAATTTCGAACTATTATGTTTTGAAAGTTATAATCCAAATGTTTGGTTTCCAGATATTATAAATTTTAGGTAGTATGATTTTGGAAAAAGAAATATATTTGAAATAAAAATGATATTATTGATTTGGGTTTTATAAAAATAATATCGAAATGAGTTGTTTTCGAAATGAGAATGATATCGTTTTTATGGGTTTTGAAATGGATAATTATTTTCTAGTTTTAAAGTATAAACTATTTTAAAGACCGCGATGTTATAATAACGTTTGGTTGTTGAATAGATCTGGATCGGAAGTTGTCATACTTTCTGCCAACCCCGAAAACCACTTTAACAACCGTGTACGCGGTGGAGATTCCAGAATGAAGTAGGATGGTGGTGGCGTTTCCTTTAAGGTAAATACATGGACCCAACTCCCGTGAGTTGGCATAAGGTGGCTAAAACAGGAGCGATCGACGGGTTAATAAGGTAGCACCTTTGATCGGACACATCCCTTCAATATTATACTTTGACTTTCGATTGATTCGGTTGCCACTTTTGATTTTATTTGGAGGCGTGGCTCGAGGTGGGCGGTAGTTGCGCGCTACGCATTACCACCGACCCGGAAGCGTAATTGGTATATCTACCTTGGCATTACCTAGTTGTGCCGTGTCACCTACCCTATCGCCTATCGCACCTTGTATGAGTTTCTATTTGTGTTGTACCTATGGAGTATCCTCTGGTAGCCTCCCGATCAGGAGGTATTACGGTACTGTATAGACTATTAGCATTATTTGTGTTAAGGGCTATATGGGTAACCCCTTAACGCTATTAAAAAGTAAGTTTATTTTACAAATAGACACTATTGTAATAGCGCAATATACTATATAGTAAATAGTTTAATGGATCCTTAGGAGATGAAAATCCCGAGCATCTCTTGAGTTACTGCACTCATATTTATTTCTGTTAATTTAACTCACATAAGATCTTTTAGTTCTGACTCGAGTGTTTTTGTCTTTTCAAATTCGCTCGGGTCAGTCCGAGCGTTTCAGGATCAAAGACTTTAGCTCTGGAGGACGAAATCGAAGATTTCTATTATTATTATAATTATATTCCACTACAATCATATGTTTCCGCTGCATTGATATATGGTATGTGTAACTCTGATATATGTTGTATAAGTATAATCAAATATTTTTAAACAGCTTTATAAACTGTATATTTGATTATTATATTTTATCCTTCCGCTGTGAGATTCTGTTTTGTTTTATTTCTTTCTCGTTTTCTTATTTACCCCATAACAATCTGCCCTTTCGAACGGTTTGAATTGGCATGTGTGTCGATTTAAAGCGTGCGAAAAGGCGGAACGTTACAGTTGGTATCAGAGCTTTGGTTTAGCGATAAACCTTAGCTTTGTGGTGTTCGACTCTTTACTAATAGGGTAGTAATACCCTATGGGAGTCGCTGAGTGTATATATATGAGAGAGCATATTTGTTAGTGTTATAAAAAGATTTTTATATTGTGTTAATCCGTTCCATTTTGTATTTATAAATTCTGGTTGATGCATGGGACGCTGTGACATCGATAGGGATTTCTAAACACTTAATAGGACATACCGACATAATATTTGTTTTAATATAGGTGAATGAAATAATTTTGCCTATTATATTTTCTATATATAAAATAATAATAATAAAAATTCAAATGATATCTATATTTGGCTGAAATAGATTGGTTGTTAGGTAATAAATGTGTATAAAAAATAATAGAAATAAGATTGAAATAGAAAATAAATGAAATTCGAAAATTTAGAACTTAAGTTCCGGGGTTTTTAAATTTCTTTCGAATAAATTTTGGAATATAATAATATTGGTTATAAGTATTTTCTGATATAAATATTTAATATAATTTGGAAGAATTGTTTTAAAGAGGATTTTGGAGAAAAAGTTTTGTACTTTCCTCTTTGTCGCTGGAAAATAATTTCGGTGATGGCGGCCGCATCATCGACTTTCATTTTCGAGTTTCGAAGGGGAAAGGCCAATGTAGTAGTTCTACTGCAGATTCATTTTTGAAAAATATATAAATTTTGAATTGTTTAAATATAATTAGAGATATATAAGTGTAAGAATATATTTATCTATTATTTTAAAATAAATTGAAAATTTAACCCGGTATTAAATTCTTAAATTTCCGTTAATTAATTGTTCCAATTATTGTGGTGAAATGAAAGGTAAGTAATTAACAATTGAAACCTCTAATTTAGGTAAGAGATTTAAGGCTAAGTTATAAAGGAAATAAAAAGGAAATTGAAATTGTAACTTATGAGGAAAAGGTAAAAATTTATTAATTAAAAGAAATGCGAAAACTTGTATAACTTTCGAATTACATCCTTAAATTACATACATACATACATACATACATACATACATACATACATATATATATATATATAAAACTTACCAAATATTAAAATTTGAAATGTTTAATAAGAGATTGTAATAGAATATTATACAAGTAGAAATTTGAAATAATGAAAGTATTCAATGAAATTTGTTGTTAAATGAGAATTTAATGTTATAAACTTAAGTTATAATTGAAATTTTACCAAGTAAATATAATTAAAGGTAAGTATGACAAATAGATGATTATAAACTTAAGTAATTAAAGTGCAAATAAATGAGGTCATGCAATAATAAATGAATGAATAATTATAGTAGTTAATGGCATGACCCGAGTCAATGGAAATGAATAATAGTAAGTAGCAAGTGAAAATAAATGAATGCAATATAATAAAGAAAAATTGTAAACTTAAGTAAAAGGGATTGAAGTTATTTCTAAATAAAATTGAAAGAAATAAATGAAAATAAAAGGATAAACCGTTATATAAATGAAAAGAGTCACTGAATGAATGAAAGAAAGGAAATTAAACAACTAATGTATGAAATAAAATTTATAATCAGTAAAATTGATTTGAATTGTGTTGTTTGGTTTATGGTTGTTGGGTAAGGATACTTTAGATTTGTGTGGATGTGTGAATAACCTATTTAGTTTATCTAAGACTGTTGAGTAAATGATGCGCTAGTAGTTTATTCTTCATTCTGAACAATTTAAAAGTTTTGAACCCGAACAACTATTTGTTTGTTTGGTTGAATGGTTGCTTTGTATTTGTTGTGTATGCTGGTGTTAAAATTGATGGTTGTTGTATTGATTTGTTGTTAGTGATTGAAACCACTTAAATATTTCACTTTATATAAATTGTTAACCCTTTAGATTTTATAAGTGAAACGCATGTTTTGGAAGCAATTGCTACTGCTTTTGGTTCCATAAAATAAGCATAACTTGCCTGACAAATAGGTACGTTTCGGATTACGGTTTATAGCGCTATTTTATATATTTTCCCGGGTTGGGATATAATATTTTGGATAATATATGTTATATAATTGTTATATTTTGATATTATATTTTCTCGCTAGCCTCTCCGTACAAAGGAGACTCTACCGAAATTTTTTTTTCCGTAAATTTTGAACTTGGACATATTTTGAAAATGTTTTCCAAACTTTAGTAATTTAAGTATAAAAAGATTTAATGGTTATAAATTGAGATATTTTAACTAAATTAATTAATTTTATAAATTTAATTGTTTATAAAGTTAATGTTTGAATAAGGTATATTGATTTCTTAGTTCTTCGTTTCCCTTCTTTTCCTTTTCGGGGACGAAAAGTTTTGAGTGGGGGAGAGTGTAACGACCCGTAGATTTCGTGAATTTAATTGGGTTAAATCAATAAGTTTTGCAATTAAATTTAGTAGAATTTTTTTTTATAGATTAATACTGAAATGAAGGCTAGAATAAAATATATGAATGGTAATTAAAGCCTTTGTTTGTAATATGAATAAAATTTAAATAAATAAAATGGTGTAAGTATTGTACCTGTATATAAGGTGAATTAAATAAATCCTATTTATTGGAACCTTGTTTATTGATATGAGAATGCATAATAAATGAGTTGTTACAAGAGATTAAAATTTAAATAGAATTCTAGATAATGAATAGTGGAAAGGATTATACAGGTGTATAATTTAATGCGAGAAAGGAAAGTATTTAATTGATTTTGTAATAAAAACGTTGAAATGGAAATTGGAATAAATGTATTTAATGAGAGCTTTTGAAATAATTGTTGTAGAGAATAAATTACAAATGTTATAAATTGTATAATGGTGACAACTATTGTTCGTTACCAATGCATTTAATTAATAGCGATTAAATGTAATCAATCATTGCTTTTTGTAAGTTAAGAAAATAACTGAAAATTTTGAAGGTAAAATCAATATAAAGGTTAACTATATGCATAAGATGGAAAGTTGAATAGAATTCTAATAAATGATAATAATGGAAAACGTATACAATCAATGTAGGTAATTAGTAATTACAATGTTGTTGAAAGTAATAAACGTTTCTTGGTTGATAATTTATAACATAACGGAAAGAGTAAATGTACTCATTAGAATATTAATTGAAATTGGACAGAGATTTTAAGTAACTATGTTAATGCAAGGTAACTAATGATAAATTAAAGTAAATAATAATGAATAGTGATTAATTCAAAATTTGTAACACATATTATAAATTACCTGCTTATTTGTTAATGGAATTAGAATCTGTAATAAGTGATAATAAAATAAATGAATGTTACACTAATTGAAAAAGAAATAATGTTCGTTTAAATGTTGAGTAATAATAGGGTCGTAATTATTATAACCGTTATTTTAATAATTATGATTGATTGTGAAATTAATACGGAAAGATGTAAAGTAATAACTAGGGAAGTAATACGTTATAAATTAAATATAACCTAAATTTAATTGTAAGTAAAATGTTGAAATTGAATCTAATCCATTGGAAACTTATTAAAAATAAACTGGATTCAATTTATAATAAAGAGGTTAGTTTAAGAAACTGAAATACATACTATAAAAGGGTAAATTAAGTTGCTTAAAATTGAAACGGGAATTGACTTTTAGAATTATAAATTAATAAGTAAATTGAGATGATGAAATTTATGAATTATAGAATTTGAATTTTTATCGTGAGTCAATTCATTTAATTTATAATAGTTGGATTTATTGCATATGTATAAAAATCAAATATTTAATTATTACGTTAATTTAAAAATTAAGTTGAAATTGGGAAACATTTATGTAATAATTTTAAATCAAATGGTAAACCCTTCGATTTGAAAATTTATGAATGCAATAATTATGAGCTAATCCAATTTAATGGAAATTTTGGAAATTTATCTATAATGTTGAATTTTATGAAATTGGAGATTTCTATTGATTAATCTTTAATAAATTGACATTCAAAATTTTTAAAATCATTGTAAGTGTTTGGAATTTATAAAGTGATAAAGATTGCAAAGTTAAAAAATTTCAACGCGAAATTTGACTTAATTTATTATTTTAAATTTATTTAATTAATATAAAAATAGCCATTTTGGTCACGTACTCGGATTTCGACGAAACCAATTTCATCTGATCCGTATCGGTGAATTATTGTAGGGTTTCAAGTTTCGTAGTGATCGGACTTGTTGTTTGATCGTACGAACGCGAAACGCCTTGAAATCGATTTAATTGAAATCAATTTAAAATCAATTTGAAAATATTGATTTCAGCATAACTTCTTCATAGGATCGAATTTGAACGTGAAACTTTTTCCATCGCGTTCAGAATATTTTAAAACACCTATTTGGATATATGGGTTTAACAAATTTCGTTCCGGAGTTGAAACGGGCTTTTCGGGCCAATTATTGTTCAGCACGTTTGTTTATCGGATTCATCTATTCTATTTCTAACCTACCTATATAAATCCAGTTATAAACCCTAGCCTCCATCTATTCTCATTTGTTTGTGCGTTCATTTCATCAGCTCTCTCCCTTCCTCAATGGATGCAAACTCTAGATCCAAATTCAAATCAGATCCAAAGTCAAAAATTCAAAGGCCTCGGAGTATTCTCAAAAAAAAATATGTTGATGCTCTCGACGAATGTAATTCAATGGTGTAATTCGTTTTTCGATTCGAGTTGCTGTTTTTCCAGAATTCAGGGAAGCATTTTCAGCCATTCATCATCGTGTTGATCAACTTCTTCTGATCGACAAATCGTTGGTACCATGGCGTAGAGGGGACCGAGTACTGCTCATCGGAGTTATCGATTTTTCAAATCAATGGTTGGATCTTGCGCTAAAATTCAATTAGGGTTAGGGCATGAATGGCGGCTACGGCTTTGGGGGGTCGATCGGTGCTCGTGGTGAGGTGTCGCGCGCCGCTGGAGAGGCGGCGGACCATGCAGAGGAGGCGCGACCTTCGGTTGGCGGCCGAAATGGCGTTGGACGGTGGCGATCGAGGGTTATTTGGGCGCGTAGTAGGTTAGGGTTCCTGAAGTTTCGTTCGAACAGTGGGAACAAGGGACGAACACGTGGTGCTCTGCTCGGTGACATGGCTTTTAGATAGGGTTAGTTTTATTTTAAATTTATTTTGTTTTCAGTCGAATTAACTCGTATAACTTTCTCTCACGAACTCCGTTTCACGCGAATTTTTTTGTTAGGATCGTAATTAAATTCCGGACTTGATGACACAGGTTTGGACGAATTTGGAGACCATCAAAATTTTGGATTTAAATTGGATTTAAATTCAATTTAAATTCAAAAGGCGAGTGTTTTAACTCACTCACAACTTCTAAAATTTCGTATGTTTGTTAAATTGATTTTAGATATGAGTAGAAATTTAATTATGACTGTTTGGCATGTTTTATTTATTATCTCAGTTAAATCGCATTTATTTAAATTAACTGCGAATTAATTTTATTATTGCATAAAAATTTGGCAGTTAAAATTTATTTATTTGCATATAAACTGCTAGTTAAAAAGTTATTAAATTTATTATTGAATATAAATGGTTAGTTAATACCTGTATTTATTACCTGTTATATCTTATATGCTCTATATTGATGTTGTTTAAATTGGATGATGATTTGAAATAAATGGTTGATGATTGATATTTGGATGTATGGATGTTTATTTACATAAACTGCAAGTTATCATGCATTTCATTTCATTCGGGTTTGCGGTTTGAAATGATATGCAACCGCATTTTTTATTTTTAAACTGCGGATTGAAATGATAAATATCTGTATCACTTGACCATAGGATAGAAAATTTTATACAGGCACCGCGGTATATATATAAAATTATTCTTGAAATGATTTTTATGGTTTGGATATGATACGGTTTAATAAATATTAAATTTGGATATGATATAAATATATTTTATACATACATATATAGTTAAATTGTTGAATTTAAGCTATGCATAAATCTGTTAAATAAAAATGAATAAGTTAGAAAAATGGAGTTTGATGATTTATATTATATGTTTAAATACAGGTTTAAGATCTTGTGTATATATAGAGTTTTAAATGATTCAAATCAATTAAGATTGGAAGATAAATTGAAATTTATTTGGGATTGAGCTTATTCAAAAATTTAACTCCATAAGTTGATGTAAAACGTATTAAAGCTTGGAAATTTTAATGGTATGATATTTATAACTGAAATTTTATTTCAAGATAAATTAAATGAATATTTCTAGTATAAATAAATGGAAGGAAATATTTAGTTATAGGAAATTTGAGTTTTATATAAATGATTATGGATTTACCACGCAAATGTTCAAGACTAAATAATAGAACGGTGAATTTGTTGAAAGGATAAAATTCCAACTTTAGCTTTGAAATTTATTAATACTCAGATTTGATATATATTGAAATTGAAGTGGTTTTGGAAACTGAAGGTGAAATTTAAATGTATGGTTTAGACTTTATCTAAAGAAAATATATTTGTAAAGTCATGGAAATTATTTTACTTTACAAAGTAAATCTAAAATTAAACCATTTTATTCTATATATTGTTGAATATCCAAACCATTCAAATTTTTAGAAGTTATGTTTTAAAGCTTTGAATTTCGAAGTATTATGTTTTGAGGGTTATAATCCAAATGTTTGGTTTCCAGATATTATAAAGGAAAAAGAAATATATTTGAAACAAAAATGATATTATTGATTTGGGTTTTATAAAAATAATATCGAAATGAGTTGTTTTTTAAATTGGAATGATATCGTTTTTATAGGTTTTGAAACGGATAATTATTTTCTAGTTTTAAAGTATAAACTATTTTAAAGACCGCGGTGTTATAATAACGTTTGGTTGTTGAAGAGACCGGGATCAGAAGTTGTCATACTCTCTGCCAACCCCGAAAACCACTTTAACAACTGTGTACGCGGTGGAGATTCCAGAATGAAGTAGGATGGTGGTGGCGTTTCCTTTAAGGTAAATACGTGGAGCCGACTCCCGTGAGTTGGCATAAGGTGGCTAAAACAGGAGCGATCGAGGGTTAATAAGGTAGAACCTTTGATCGGACACATCCCTTCGATATTATACTTTGACTTTGGATTGATTCGGTGACCACTTTTGATTTTATTTGGGGGTGTGGCTCGAGGTGGGCGGTAGCTGCGCGCTACGGTTTACCACCGACCCGGAAGCGTAATTGGTATATCTACCCTAGCATTGCCTAGTTGTGCTATGTCACCTACCCTATTGCGCCTTGTACGAGTTTCTATTTGTGTCGTACCTATGGAGTATCCTCTGGTAGCCTCCCGATCAGGAGGTATTATGGTACTGTATAGACTAATGGCATTATTTGTGTTAAGGGCTATATGGGTAACCCCTTAATGCTATTAAAAAGTAAGTTTATTTTACAAATAGACACTATTGTAATAGCGCAATATACTATATAGTAAATAGTCTAACGGATCCTTAGGAGATGTAAATCCCGAGCATCTCTTGAGTTACTGCACTCATATTTATTTCTGTTAATTTAACTCACATAAGATCTTTTAGTTCTGACTCGAGTGTTTTTGTCTTTTCAAATTCGCTCGGGTCGGTCCGAGCGTTTCAAGATCGAAGACTTTAGCTCTGGAGGACGAAATCGAAGATTTCTATTTTTATTATGATATACCACTACACTCATATTGTTCCGCTGCATTGATATATGGTATGTGTAACTCTGATATATGTTGTGTAAGTATAATCGAATATTTTTAAATAGCTTTATAAACTATATATTTGATTATTATATTTTATCCTTCCACTGTGAGATTCTGTTTTGTTTTATTTCTTTCTCGTTTTCTTATTTACCCCATAAAAATCCGCCCTTCCGAACGGTTTGAATTGGCATGTGTGTCGATTTAAAGCGTGCGAAAATGCGGGACGTTACAAAAAGATAACTATATATGGATTTGAAAACTTAGTGAAGTTTTGTAAGAAGTTTAACTATTGATATTTTGGGAAAATTTAAACACTTAAGAGATTTGTAAATCAAATTTGAACGGTTTGTTTTGGAAAGTTAATGGATTTCAAAACTCTTTCTTACTTGGAAATTTCGGGGACGAAATTCTTTTAAGGGGGGAAGTTTGTAACGATCCAGGATTTCTGTCAATTGAAATTCGTATATTTAATTAATTTTAAGTATTAATAAGTAAGATTTGTAAGCCGAATAATTTATTTTTCAAATATCTGGATTTAATTGGATAATTAAATCGATAATTTAATATTTGAAATTGCGTAAATAATTGGAAATTGGGTTTCATGTGATTAAAAATGATTTATAAAGTTATATTAAATCATATTGGAGTTAGAAAAAAGTTTGTGAACTTTTAAAATTGAATTAAAAGTTAATTTGCGAAAATTGAATATTTTAATATTTAATTGATGAGTGAAAATAGTCATTTTTCAAACAGTCTCGGGTTTCGACGAAACCAGTTTCATCGGATCCGTAATGTCAAATTATTGTATGGTTTCAAATTTCGTGTCAATCGGATTTACCGTTTGTCCGGGGCAAGCCAAAACGCATAGAAATTAGTTTAAATCGATTTAATTTAAAATTGATCGTTTATTGCCGTAACTCGCACAGATGATCGAATTAGCCTCAGAAACATATTCCATTGTTTCCGGAACACGGGGTAAACCCTAGAAACGTTGGTCACCGCGCGAGATTTGGAGTTCGGAAAATACAGGATGAATGATAATTTGGAAATTTTCTATAAAAGGCCTTCATTGTTTTCATTTGCAAAAAAATAAACGAAACCCTAGTTCCTTGAGCCGGCTGCCACTAACATTTTCAATGGACAGAAACGTTCAATCCTTATCCTCCAATTATCTTCCAATCTATCGACATTTATCACAACCTTTCAACTAGAGAAATGTTGATCGTCATGAGATCTTCACATCCAACGGTGGATTTGCGTTGAAGTGCCTTGGATTCGCCAAAATCAGGCGCTAAAGGGCGCGTGTTCAAGCGGGGTTTTCACGGCCTATGGTCGATCGAGCTTGTCGCCGTCAGGGGTGGAGGTGTGTCACGTGATGGCCTTCGAAGTGGCATCGCCTGATCGTTGTAGAATCTCGTCGTGGAGGTGCGAAAATCAAGCCTAGAACGGCGGCATGGGTTCGGTTTCGCGTGAGAAACCTGGAGAGATACGCGATGGGGAAGACGCGTACGAGCGGCCTTGATCTCGTGTAGGAGTTTGGACGACCAGATCTTGCTGTATGGCATAAAAATTTAAATAAATTTGTAAATTGATTATATTTAAAATTGTGTAATCTTTAAACTATCGTAACTTTGTCGTACGAGGTCGGCAAATTACGAAACGAATTGCTTGGCTTCGTATGGACGAACACTATGCAATGGAGCTGGTTTGGAGTCGTTTGGAACTAGTGAAAATTTCGGGTAAAATTAAACGCGCGTTTAATTTTGTTCAAAAAAAAAACGCTAAAACTGTTATCGGAAACTCAAGGTGAGAACATCTCACTCAATCGAATTGTTTCGATTTAAATTTTAAATAGTTAGATTTAAAATTGCTTGATTGTGAGATTGGATGATAATTATTATCTGTTGTATTGAAATAGACCCTATGCGCCGTATATTAAGAGGATGTTATTTATAAAAAACATATACCACGATAATTCCAACTTGTATGGAATTGGTATTATATATGTACTTGGAGTTGATTTCCCGCATTATATAGCGGATGAGACCCTATTGCGCAGCATAATAGCGGATAATATTTTATAAATCGCATATACCGTGATATTCCGTCTTGAAGCGGAATTGGTATTGTACTAACATCTTTGGATGTAGGGAAACAGGTTGGAGGGATCTAACTGGATTCCTCAAATCATTGAATTGGTTTCAATGTTGTGTGTTGATCTATTTATTGATCTATTTATAATCTACGTTATTATCTTTGGGATTGAAATCGTTAAAGGCTAAATTTTAGCCGAATATATTTTTGGTATCGTTAGATGCCGAAAATAAATAAAATTTGATTTTTGAAAATTTAAGATGAGAATTCGTAATAGAATTTAATTTTGGAATTGATCCATTTTAAATAAATAAACGTTGAAATTTTTATGTTATAAAAATTTTGATTTTTGTGAAATATAACCGAAATATTATTTTTTTGAAATAAGTAGTTGATTAATTTATAAAATAGTTTAAATTGGGATTTTTGAATTATTATAAATGATTTATATAAAAGATTTATAAAATTGATATTTATAAACTAAAATATTGGAATAATAAAACGAGTTTTTATAAGTATTAAAATGAAGTATGAGTGGATTCCATAAGTGGATGAAATCTAGAGATTTATAAATTGTGAAGCTACAAAATGAATAGATTTTGTAAAAAAATATATTTATAAGTAATTAACTTATAAACTGGATTTTGGCGTGTAAATGGGATATGGATAGAATTTGTTAATAAAGTGATTTTTATAAGTTAAAGTTGTTATAAAGTATAAATGGAATTTATAAACGTTGTTTTATAAATCCGAAATTGACTTATTTTTGATAAGTTTAATTATTATAGCTTATTAAAGGAGATATATCCACGATTTTGGGACAGTGGATAATCCTTTAAATAAAATATGTAGAAGTTGAATTTGGTTAATGAAGTATATTCACGATTTTGGATGGTGACTGGTATATTAAAGAAATATTTTGGGAAAGTGATATTTTAAATAGAATTAAACGATTTAAAGATGTTTTAAATTGTATTAAGTGTCGAAACCATAAATTTCAACATTCATTGTAGAAATAGACGTTTTCGAGAAATAGAAGGAAATGGTGGACTATAACACTGCTGTTATAGTAAATGATTTCCGAAAGGAAAAGTTTTGTATAGTATTGGGATTTATATATCTATCTTAATTTTGAATCCCTATACTAGTAATTTTGGGTTGTCGTAACGATGTTTTACGTAACATTCGTTTTGACCCAAATAAATCTGTTTAAGAGAATGTTTTCCTTAAAGAATAAAATATATACTTAATTTGGATTTAAGTATATTGAATATTTTCCAAATGTTGAATATAAATGGATTTGTGAATTACTTATTATTAAATAAGTATGGAAATGTTTTTCCAATATGAAGTGAATGTCTGAGATTTTATCTTTTAAAGATAAATTGAAAATGAATATTAGAAATCAATTTGGAAATCGTATATTCATAGATATCTTGGAAAGGTAAATTCACTATGGAATTTACAAAAGAAAGAAATTTATTTAAAAATAAACATTGATTTATTTTTAAAAGTGTGGAAATTAATTTACGGATTTGGAACGTAAATTTAATAAATCGGTAAGGATTTATTTGATTGGTTTAAATAAACCATTTTGAAATGAAAGTTGTAAAGGTGAAAATCGATTTGAAATTGGTTTTCAAATGGTTGAAGTGTGGAAATTATATCTTGTAAAGATATTTTTGGAAAATCAATAATTTGGGAAAATTATTTGAAATCGGGTTATGTTGTGAATATTGATTGATAGTTAAATAACCGACTATCGATATTGACCCTTAAATGGCTATTTGTTGTGAATTGGTTGAAATTGAATGCTACACTTATTTTTAAATTATTGCGCTCGTTATTCGGACTACCAATTCCGAATAGTGGTACGACGTAATGGATAGCATTGAAGATCGGTGTTGAAGACTGGGTATTCGTGAAAACGATAGGATGACCTATCGATTGTCTCTGCACTGTTAGCTATGGTATGGAGATTTCCTTTGTGATGGGAAATTCGATCGGGATTGTGAATACCCGGATTGCAAGGGCTTCTTTTGAAGTGCCTTCGGTTCTGTTCGAGCCCGGAGCAGACTTGTATGGTTACGTGTCTGACATTACATTTTTAGATATAAAATAGATTTATTTCAAATACATCTCTGTTGGTGGCGGAGAATTTATTCTCTTAGCTTAACACCCTTCTCTGAGACGTACGAGCTCAAAGGTTATGTAGTTGAAGGTTATCAACGATATATTTCCTATTTTGTAATGTGGCATGCTGAGTGTTGCTGTGTGATGATTATTTATTGATCAAAGCGTGGCTTTGTGAAAAATCGTAGCTTTGTGGACGAGACTTCGTCAGACCTCACACCCCGGAAATGGTCAAAACAGGAATATGCGGCATGGTTATGAGGGTCGCGCCCTTCAGGGTATGTCATTCCCTTCTGGAAAAGGGTGGTGTCAGGTATGGAGCCCTGATGTTTAACCTATGTAGTTGCTCCAATCTCATTTTTCTGTATGGTTGTTGCTTGGTGATAGAGGGCCCTCGGATAAAGGTCCCAAAGGACCGGGGGGTGGCATATTCGTGTAGTAGTTACCTAGTTACAGAGATAACCCGGCCTTGTGTTGGCTGAGAGCTGGTTAAGTTCTCGGGACGTCCCGCCAGAGGCGATCCCATGTGGCAGTGGGAAGTTTCTTAGCCTGACCATTTGTTGGAAAATCCAAAGAAACAGTACGAGTCTTGTACGGTTTTAGTTGTATTACCTACCATGGAATGTGGCGGTAATCGTCTATTGAACATGGTAGCTATAGTAGGCATACGATAATGGTCGTATGTTGGCTAAGATTTATATTCTATTTTCGAAATGCTTTCTACACTATACACTAATTGTAACAACCCATAATTTTGAATAATTTAATTTGTGAATATTTAATTTATTTTAAATATTTAAATGATGATTTGACGTGAATTTCAAATTATCAGCATAAATTGGCGATTAAATTTTAGAATTTAATCTAGTGAAAAGTTGAATAGAATTTGAATTTAGCTTTGAAATTGAATATTGAATTGGTATTTAAAATTTGAACGAATGACTAGGAATAATAATTTGGATTTTGAGAATTATTATTTATGTAAATTTATAAATCGATGTTTAGTTATAAATAACATTTTTCTTTAACTAAAATAAAATAGAATAAAATTTTTGTCAATAACGAAATTAATAAATACACTTAGTTAAAGTTTTAACAACAAAAATTATACAAAACAATTGAATTTTAAAAAAAAAATATATAATAATATATATAAAAAAAATAAATATAAAATAAGTATACATTACCTTACCCCTGTCAGCCAAATTCACGCCTTAACTCATGCTTGCAACCATGCCTTCCATCACGCATTCCCTCTGCAAAAACACGTTCCTCTTTCTCCTTAAAACACGAAGCTCTCCTTTTCATTCGAAAACCAGAAAAAAATAAATCAAATGAAAGAAATAATGGCGGCCACGAATCTTCGCTCGTCCTCCTCTTCGTCGTTCAACAATTAGGGCTTTTCGAAATTTGGGTTTGCTTCGGCTTCAATTCGATCGCGTGCTTCTCAGTGGGTCGAGTTCGTCTCCTTGCTTCGGTGAAAGGTGAGTTCTTTGCTCACGATTGATTTTGATTCAAGTGTTTAAATTTGTTTGAATTGGATGTTTGGTTGCACACTATGTTTTGGGGGGTTATTCGTTATCAATTGCTTGGATTTTTTTTGGATTTAAACTGATATGAGCAGATTTGTCACTGCATGTTGGTTGTTGGTTGTTATTAGCTATCATTTGCTCTGATATTTTGATTTTAAATTAATAAGAACAAATGTTATTTGATATTTGTTTTTAAACTGGTAAGAACAGATGCTATTTGGGATTTATTTTTAAACTGGTGAGAACAGACACTATTTGGAATTTAATTTAAATTGATGAGAACAGAAGCTATCAATTTGTGATTTGTTTTTAACTGATGAGGACAGATGCTTGTTTTTGTGTTGCTACATGTGATGGATGCATACTCGTGTATCTGTATATATATGCCACCTCTGTTATGTTATGCAGTTTCAAGAAAAAAAAATATAATACTGTGAGTAAACTATACTTTAAAGTTTTGAATCTTGTTTTGCTCTTTGCTCTCGGTCAATCCAATTTAAACTGTTAAAAACAGATGCTATATGATATTGTTTTTTTTTTACTGATGAGAACAGATACTATAAATTTTGTTTTAAACTGTTAAGAACAGATGCTATTTGATATTTATTTTTAAACTAATAAGAACAGATGTTAATTTTAAGAGTATGAGTACTAGTTTGAGAACAAATGAAGTTTCATATGTACATGACTTTGAAAATGGTAGAGTTTTTCAGAAAGTATAATCTTGTTTTCAACTACGAACTTATACAGTTTTAATATATAACTATCTTTGACCTCTTGTATGCACTTGTGCTTGCACTGTGTTGAGTGTGCTAACTTGACCTTCTTGCATTTGTGTAGTAGCTGCTGTCCATTTTCATTTTATTAGCTATACTGATATATTTGAACATGAATCATTTTTAGCTGTGTCAATTTGTTTTAAATGGTGGAATCAATGTGTCACCTGTTTTCTAAAATCTGCATATATAGGCATACATATATTTGTATGTGTGCATGCATATATATGACTGGATTTATACTCTTGAATCTTGTTTACTTGATGACATTTAGTTGGTGTAGTTGTACTCTTGTAGCTTCACCTCAGTTCACTGAACTGTACTGGGTTGCATTTACAGACATACTTGATGTCTTGATTTTCACTTATAACTTCGCTGGAATTTTGTGGATGTTTTTCCATGTTATCCACTGCCTCTTGAAGCACTTTGATATTGATCATGTAATCTACTGAGAAAAATAAAAAAGAAAAAGAAAAAAAGTAAGTAAGTTGGAATTTGGTTTAACTTGTTTGAGTTGCAGGCTCACACCAGGTTTTAAATCCTTCTCCTCCTCTTTGCTTTTGAAAAAAATTGTAAACAAGTATAACTTTGGTTTAAGACCTGTTATATATTTTCAGAAATAAATGAAAGCAAGTTTAAACTTTAATCATTATTAGCCGGTAGACTTGATTCTCTTGACTTGGTCATCTTTGATGTTGTTGAACTAAGTAGCGTGCATTTTGTGGTCTGCCTTGTTGCTAAGTCATTTCTGTTGACATGTTGTTGCATTCTCTTGAGTCTGTTGGACTTGGGTCTAGTTGTTCACTTGCATTTGAGTACTGTGTCTTGTTTCATTTAGTTTGCATTGTTCAAAGTCATGTTCCAATAGTTGCTGCCCTGTCCATATAGTTGTTCAATTGACTACTGAACTGGTGCCTTTTGGTACTTGTCTGCATGTCAGTTCATCACTGATTACTTTGATTTATTTCATATTTTTGATATGTTGTCCACATGAGTTTGATGCGTTTGCATATACTCTGTCTTTGAGCTGCTGTGTTGATTGCATTGTTGTACCTGGGTTATCTCACTGATCATTTGTATACACATAGTTGTATGCTTCTCGGTTGCACTGTAGTTTAGTCTACATCCCTTTGTTTGATCATCAGTTGTAGCTTGTTATATTGAACTTGTAGTTGTGGCCGTAAGCTCTGTTGCACTTCGATGTTGTTTATGTTGAATCATTCTCTGTTGCACTTCACCTCTGAGTTGAGTTTCACTTATGGTTCCAGTATTGCTGAAACATGATGTTTACTTTGCTCACTTGTGGGTTAGTTTGATATTAAGTTGTATATGTTGACACATTCATATGCTGTTTGCACCATTTGATCAGATTTTTTCTTTGTTGCATTGCCTCCATTCAGAATTATTGTTGCAGTGATTTGTCTGATTTGTGCACACGAGTTGGCGAGGCAGTGCACATGTGTACAAATATATGTGTGCACTGCAGCCACACAGGATTGATAGATTTAAAAAAAAAATTAATTTAAGTTTGTTTCCCTGTTGCTTCTCTGTTCTCTGTTCATACCTGGTTACAGAGTTCTAATTGAGTTTTCAAACATGTTGCACTTCGATGTTGTTATGTTGAATCATTCACTGTCCCTGTTTCATTTGTTCAGTTGCACTAATAAATCCATGAATTGTTGTCTATTCATTTTGGGACCCTGTTTGTTCATCTGTGCTTGGCCTTAATGCTTAGTTATATTCAGGCTGATTTTTGATACACTGTATTTTGGGCTGTTACCATTTACTTCAATTCATTGCAAATTTAATTACTTGAATTAAGATTAATCCTGACGCGAGTGTTTTTGTGTTTTGCAATAAACGCTCGGGTCAGACCGAGTATTTTTACAGCTTGAAGATTTTCAGGCCACGAAGTTTGAGAGAGAGGGGAAAGCACTCCACTAAAGTTTTCTGGAAAAATTTTCTTGTACTTAATAATCAAAGATATATTCCGCTGTATAAAAATTAATGCATTGTACAAACTCTGATATATGTAAGAAAAATTATTTATGAATAATATTATGATTGTTCTGTGATTCTGTGGCTGATTCTGTTTAAACTCTATAAACTGAACAACAATCCGTCATTTTGAACGTTTCTACTTGGTTTAATTACCGACTGGGGGCGGTCAGAGCGGCGGGTCGTTACAAAAGTGGTATCAGAGCTTTGGTTTACTCAAAGCTCAGTTTATGATGTTTAATATGAATAGTTACTAGAACCACTTTAAAGAAAAATGTTTTTCAAATTTAAGATAAGTATGAAATTGTTTCTTTGAAAAACAAAAGGTATTTTGAAAATTCAAATCTTTTTCGAAAATTCCCCTCTCTAAATTTAGGATTGCGATAGTTTCTCATTCGAAACCCATTATCAAATTGTTGAGACTTATGAAAAATAAAATATAAGTGAAGTGAATTAATGAATTGGTTAAATCGAATATTATGAATATCTCCGAAATAACTGTGAAATAAAATTATATGTTGATTTAGTTATAGCCAAGAGGATAATTAAACTATAATTTGGGAATTTGATTCTGAATTCTTTTGAAAATTGATTTCAAATGTTTTGAAGAATGATTTAGTGAATAAATGGATTATAAGTATTTAACTTATATATGGACTTTTGATATATAATTGAGTTATATAAATTGAGTTGAATTAATAAAGAAGATTTATAAATCGAAGTTTTATAAATAGAAATGGAATTTGTAAAGATTGTTTATAAATTCGAAACCAATTGAATTTGATAAATGAAAAATAGAAGTTATTAAAGGAGATATATTCGTGATTTTGGACAGCGAATTATCCTTTAAGTTAAATATTGTGATAGTAAATGTTGGTTGGGAATTTTATCCACGATTTTGGACAGTGGATAATCTTTTAAATAAAAGTGTAGAAACACTGAGTTGATTTAAATAAGTATATTCACGATTTTGGACAGTGAATATATTATTGAATAAAACAGATATGTTTTAGGGAAGTGATATTATGAAATGTGGTTAATGTGGAAATATAAATTTAATGGAACCAAGTTAATGAATGGCTTACTAAAGAACTAGTTGACTATTTTGGAAATAGAAAGTAAATGCAAAGTTCAAATAGAATTTAAATTTCAAATTTGAAGTTGTCAACATGATAAATTCAGTGATGAATTTGAATTTAAACGTGCGGAAAATTAAATTAAGTGAAAAACTTAATATTGAAAAGTTTGAAATTGGTTTAAAACTAATATTATGAAAAGTAGGAGGAATTCAAACTATGAATTAAGTTGAAGTTGAAGTTGAAAAAGTTAATGGTTTTTAAAGATGTTTTAAAATGCATTAACTATCGAATACATAGATTTCAACATTCATTGTTGAAATAGGCGTTTTCGAGAAATAAGGAAATGGTGGACTATAACATCGTTGTTATAGTAAATGGTTTCCGAAAGGAAATGTTGTTTATAGTATTGGGATTTATATATCTATTTTAAATCCGAATCCCTATACTAGTGATTTTGAGTTGTCGTAACGATGTTTTACGCAACATTCGTTTTGACTCAAATAAATGTGTTTAAAAGAATGATTTCCTTAAAGAATGGAATATATACTTAATTTTGATTCAAGTATATTGAATATTTTCCAAGTGTTGAAAATAAATGGATTTGTGAATTACTTATTATTTAATAAGTATGGAATTATTTTCCAATATGAAATGAAAGGTTTGAAATTTTATCTTTTAAAGATAAATTGAAAAATGAATATTTGAAATTTTTTTCAAATGGTTAAGTTGGAAAATTATATATATCTTGTAAAGATATTATTTTTGGGAAATTTGAACGATCAGTTCAACTTGAATATTTTCCAAAAAAGATTGAATCTTGAGTTAAATTAAGTTTAACTTTGACATCAAAAACAATATAAGTTGAGCTTTGAATTTTGGATAGTCGATTGGGATTGTATGTCTAGCATTGTGAATTGATGACATAGCATTTGATCTCTATTAAATATATATCTGTGGCGGCGGAGAATTTATTCTTTTAGCTTAACACCCTTCTTTGAGACATACGAGCTTAGAGGTTATATATCGATAGACATCAATTATGTGTTGAGAATTGACGATGTAACGTGAAATCCAAATCGAATGTGAAATCGATAATGAATTGGATTATGAATGTGAATTAGGTTTGAGATAACCTTAAATTTTCAAATCGATTTAGAGGAAAATTTTAAACGTGATGGAAAATTTGGAATCCTCTATTTGTTATGAATGTGAATTGAGTTTTCGTAACTTATGTATGTGAATATAATAAATCAAAAACCATCATTTTGGAAAGTCATTATTATGAAAGTCCTATGCAAGTTTACATAGGTATGATATGTACGAAATGTGAAGTACTATATGTATATGACATATGTTTTCTAAAAACCGAGGATATGGAAATGTGCCTTCCATTTATTATTGGTGAAGGTGATTGGAACTCGGTGGAGTGTCCATTGGAAATCGTAGCTACGTAGAATTTCCATTAGTGGAATGTCCATTGGGACTGATTGGAATCCCCCACGATGGATCATCGTGTTTGGGATTAGGTGAATTGATGCTGGCGTAATTTGAGGGGCGTGATGCCTACAGTTACAAGCGATTCCACTGGGATAGTGGCGCAACCGCCGTGTAAACTGCGATCTAGAAACTGAAGCGTAATTCGAGGGGCGTGATGCCTACGGCCACGAGCGATTCTACTGGGATAGTAGCGTAACCGCCGTGTGGACCGCGATCTAAGGCGACAACCATGGAGAAATTCAAGAGAGATGGGAAATCTAAGGTTACAAGCGATTCTACTGGGATAATAGCGTAACCGCCAGGTAAACTGTGATCCATGGGGGAACGTGCTTTCCATATCCATTTTTAAAAGAATTTTTAAAAAGTATTTTCACTGGGAGTTGAAGCAAGTATATTTAGTACTTGGAGATTTTTAGACTTGCGCCTGGCCAGCGTATGCCTAAAGTCTGTGAGAACGATGATGGACTTGTTAAACTTCGAGTTATCAAGTATTTTCAAACTTTGAATAGAAAATCAATAGTCTGAAATTAGAATTACATAATTCTAACTTAATGAATTAAGGAAGAAATTTTTAAAATATCTTGGAAGCACACAGCTTTGGAAAAGATGTATTATGCAAATATTTAGCATGAAAGATTTCAAGTTTAAAAATCTGAGTTTTGTAAGTCAAAAATTTGGTAAAAAGACTTTTGTGTCTTGATTATTAAAATTGATGAACAAAACTAGTGAGATAAAATAAATGGAATGAATCCTATATTTATTTGCGAGTTTGAAACTTGGTAAAATTGTGTAGGATATAAATATCGGTGAGATTTTAGCAATCGTTTTTCCTGACTTATAATTTCGGGACGAAATTCTTTTAAGTAGGGGAGATTGTAACAACCCAGAATTTTGAACAATTTAATTTGTGAATATTTAATTTATTTTAAATATTTAAATGATGATTTGACGTGAATTTCAAATTATCAGCATAAATTGGCGATTAAATTTTAGGATTTAATCTAGTGAAAAGTTGAATAGAATTTGAATTTAGCTTTGAAATTGAATATTGAATTGGTATTTAAAATTTGAACGAATGACTAGGAATAATAATTTGGATTTTGAGAATTATTATTTATGTAAATTTATAAATCGATGTTTAGTTATAAATAACATTTTTCTTTAACTAAAATAAAATAGAATAAAATTTTTGTCAATAACGAAATTAATAAATACACTTAGTTAAAGTTTTAACAACAAAAATTATACAAAACAATTGAATTTTAAAAAAATATAATAATATATATAAAAAAATATATATAAAATAAGTATACATTACCTTACCCTTGTCAGCCAAATTCACGCCTTAACTCACGCTTGCGACCATGCCTTCCATCACGCATTCCCTCTGCAAAAACACGTTCCCCTTTCTCCTTAAAACACGAAGCTCTCCTTTTCATTCGAAAACCAGAAAAAAATAAATCAAATGAAAGAAATAATGGCGGCCACGAATCTTCGCTCGTCCTCCTCTTCGTCGTTCAACAATTAGGGCTTTTTGAAATTTGGGTTTGCGTCGGCTTCAATTCGATCACGTGCTTCTCAGTGGGTCGAGTTCGTCTCCTTGCTTCGGTGAAAGGTGAGTTCTTTGCTCACGAATGATTTTGATTAAAGTGTTTAAATTTGTTTGAATTGGATGTTTGGTTGCATGCTATGTTTTGGGGGGTTATTCGTTATCAATTGCTCGGATTTTTTTTGGATTTAAACTGATATGAGCAGATTTGTCACTGCATGTTGGTTGTTGGTTGTTATTAGCTATCATTTGCTCTGATATTTTGATTTTAAATTAATAAGAACAAATGCTATTTGATATTTGTTTTTAAACTGTTAAGAACAGATGCTATTTGGGATTTATTTTAAAACTGGTGAGAACAGACACTATTTGGAATTTAATTTAAATTGATGAGAACAGATGCTATCAATTTGTGATTTGTTTTTAACAGATGAGGACAGATGCTTGTTTTTGTGTTGCTGCATGTGATGGATGCATGCTCGTGTATCTGTATATATATGCCACCTCTGTTATGTTATGCAGTTTCAAGAAAAAAAAAAATATATAATACTGTGAGCAAACTATACTTTAAAGTTTTGAATCTTGTTTTGCTCTTTGCTCTCGGTCAATCCAATTTAAACTGTTAAAAACAGATGCTATATGATATTGTTTTTTTACTGATGAGAACAGATACTATAAATTTTGTTTTAAACTGTTAAGAACAGATGCTATTTGATATTTATTTTTAAACTAATAAGAACAGATGTTAATTTTAAGAGTATGAGTACTAGTTTGAGAACAAATGAAGTTTCATATATACATGACTTTGAAAATGTTAGAGTTTTTCAAAAAGTATAGTCTTGTTTTCAACTACGAACTTATACAGTTTTAATATATAACTATCTTTGACCTCTTGTATGCACTTGTGCTTGCACTGTGTTGAGTGTGCTAACTTGACCTTCTTGCATTTGTGTAGTAGCTGCTGTCCATTTTCATTTTATTAGCTATACTGATATATTTGAACTTGAATCATTTTTAGCTGTGTCAATTTGTTTTAAATGGTGGACTCAATGTGTCACCTGTTTTCTAAAATCTGCGTATATAGGCATACATATATTTGTATGTGTGTATGCATATATATGACTGGATTTATACTGTCTTGAATCTTGTTTACTTGATGACATTTAGTTGGTGTAGTTGTACTCTTGTAGCTTCACCTCAGTTCACTGAACTGTACTGGGTTGCATTAGAGACATACTTGATGTCTTGATTTTCACTTATAACTTCGCTGGAATTTTGTGGATGTTTTTCCATGTTTTTCCACTGCCTCTTGAAGCACTTTGATATTGATCATGTAATCTACTGAGGAAAAAAAAAAGTAAGTAAGTTGGAATTTGGTTTAACTTGTTTGAGTTGCAGGCTCACACCAGGTTTTAAATCCTTCTCCTCCTCTTTGCTTTTGAAAAAAATTGTAAACAAGTATAACTTTGGTTTAAGACCTGTTATATATTTTCAGAAATAAATGAAAGCAAGTTTAAACTTTAATCATTATTACCTGGTTGACTTGATTCTCTTGACTTGGTCATCTTTGATGTTGTTGAACTAAGTAGCGTGCATTTTGTGGTCTGCCTTGTTGCTAAGTCATTTCTGTTGACATGTTGTTGCATTCTCTTGAGTCTGTTGGACTTGGGTCTAGTTGTGCACTTGCATTTGAGTACTGTGTCTTGTTTCATTTAGTTTGCATTGTTCAAAGTCATGTTCCAATAGTTGCTGCCCTGTCCATATAGTTGTTCAATTGACTACTGAACTGGTGCCTTTTGGTACTTGTCTGCATGTCAGTTCATCACTGATTACTTTGATTTATTTCATATTTTTGATATGTTGTCCACATGAGTTTGATGCGTTTGCATATACTCTGTCTTTGAGCTGCTGTGTTGATTGCATTGTTGTACCTGGGTTATCTCACTGATCATTTGTATACACATAGTTGTATGCTTCTCGGTTGCACTGTAGTTTGGTCTGCATCCCTTTGTTTGATCATCAGTTGTAGCTTGTTATATTGAACTTGTAGTTGTTGCCGTAAGCTCTGTTGCACTTCGATGTTGTTTATGTTGAATCATTCTCTGTTGCACTTCACCTCTGAGTTGAGTTTCACTTATGGTTCCAGTATTGCTGAAACATGATGTTTACTTTGCTCAATTGTGGGTTAGTTTGATATTAAGTTGTATATGTTGACACATTCATATGCTGTTTGCACCATTTGATCAGATTTTTTCTTTGTTGCATTGCCTCCATTCAGAATTATTGTTGCAGTGATTTGTCTGATTTGTGCACACGAATTGGCGAGGCAGTGCACATGTGTACAAATATATGTGTGCACTGCAGCCACACAGGATTGATAGATTTTAAAAAAAAAATTAATTTAAGTTTGTTTCCCTGTTGCTTCTCTGTTCTCTGTTCATACCTGGTTACAGAGTTCTAATTGAGTTTTCAAACATGTTGCACTTTGATGTTGTTATGTTGAATCATTCACTGTCCCTGTTTCATTTGTTCAGTTGCACTAATAAATCCATGAATTGTTGTCCATTCATTTTGGGACCCTATTTGTTCATCTGTGCTTGGCCTTAATGCTTAGTTATATTCAGGCTGATTTTTGATACACTGTATTTTGGGCTGTTACCATTTACTTCAATTCATTGCAAATTTAATTACTTGAATTAAGATTAATCCTGACTCGAGTGCTTTTGTGTTTTGCAATAAACGCTCGGGTCAGACCGGGTATTTTTACAGCTTGAAGATTTTCAGGCCGCGAAGTTAGAGAGAGAGGGGAAAGCACTCCACTAAAGTTTTCTGGAAATTTTTTCTTGTACTTAATAATCAAAGATATATTCCACTGTATAAAAATTAATGCATTGTACAAACTCTGATATATGTAAGAAAAATTATTTATGAATAATATTATGATTGTTCTGTGATTCTGTGGCTGATTCTGTTTAAACTCTATAAACTGAACAACAATCCGTCATTTTGAACGTTTCTAGTTGGTTTAATTACCAACTAGGGGCGGTCAGAGCGGTGGGTCGTTACACTAATAATAATAATAAATGATTTGTTTTGCGTAGTAAGCATCTTTGACTATCATAAGGAGAAATCTCATCCAATTCTGCGTTTGCATTGTGTGTGTGCGGGGAGGCCTTATGGTAGTTTCATTTTCCAAAAGTATTGCCGATATTTTTTTCCACTTCTATTGTTGTTGTTATTTTAAAAGATAAATAACTGTTTTAAGTTCTCACACCAGTCTCATGACTAACCTGGAGTTTGTTGATCTCTTCCTAAACTCTGGGTGCCCATAATTTTCCACACGGGCAGTCTAGAGTCAGGTTATCAGGTCATTCTGGATTCAGAAGTACTTTGGAGCTCAAGTGGCGAGCTGGATGGCGAGACGTATTACTCGTATATGATATTATCTTTCCACTATAAATGCACTTGTAGAGCATGTTTGTATAACTGTCCATTGTCCAGTTGTGTTGTATATTATTGTTGTACACTCTGATGATGTAATGTAATAACTAATATAGTTCTTTGTTTTAAAGATTATTCATTTATCTATAATATGTTGTTTCGCTGCGATATGTGAGATTATGATATTGTTTCTGTTCTGTTTCCTTTCTTCTTCTGTCTTTTTCTTCTACCTCTTCTTTCTAACCCTAACAATTTAGTTTTCCAGCATTCGATTATGCGGCATTTGATACAGTGGACGTATTAATGTTGATTCTCGGGAGTCAAAGAATCGGATCTAGACAGATTAACAATGAAATCGGACAAGTTAGAAAATTATCCTTGCCTCGACACACATTCTTTATTCTCAAGATAGAAACGAGTTTCCATACCTCAGAATTTGGTACTAATTATGAAAAATAATTCACATACCACCATAATATAAAAAGATCATTTACGGAAATCAAATCACATTTTTTTATTAAACTCATTTTTATAAATTTCTTTTATATTTACAAGCTTCATTTATAAATTCCTTTATGAAACTTCATATCTCTTTTATAAAATATCATTTATAAATCTCCTTTTATAAATCTCAAGGTATAACTATAAAACTCATTTTATATTTAACACAAATCTTTGTTTTCAAAATAGGACCTTATACTTTTCATAAAATGATTATTTCGTATATCACTATAAATTCACAAATGTGATTCATTTTCTAATTTATCAAAATGATATTAATTTCCCTTTATAAAATATCATTTATAGATCACCATTTTATTTATAAAATATCGTTCATAAAACTATCTTTTATTTATAAAACAATATTCATAAAACTATTCTTATATTTGACATCTTATATAAAACGTTTCACAAATATTTATCTCTTCTTTTTAAAACAAAATCACTTTAAAATAAAAGATAAACTCCTTTATTTTCATTTAAAATAAACATTCATTATTATAATAACTTCTCTATAAAAATAGATACATTCCAAAATAATTTTAAAATATTTACATATAAATTAGAAAAGATTAACGAAAAAGTTGAAATAAAATAAAGAAGTTTGAAAATCATTAGTAAATAAAATACCATAGAAATTTCCAAAATTCATATTTAAATTCATTCTCCAAATCAAAACCATTCCCAAACCAAAACAACAATTAATAGTATTTCAAAATACTAACACAAGGTCCATAACTGCCATAGCACTTAACCAACGCTACTGTTACCTTTATCGCTAAAAGGTCCAACTTTTAACACATGTCAATATGTCACATCCAATATGGTCAAACTATCAAATTTTGACATTTAATAATCTATATAACAGGTATATAAATAGAATTAACATCAACAGGCACATAACTGAAATTTAAAATTGTAATGATGAGAAATCTGAATTTTCATATAGAATTCCCTGTATTTCATTTTATACGTCATTCACTTTTTAAAGCAGAAATTTAATCAAACCAACCTAATAAATAAGTCAAACACAAAAGTAGCATTCTCATATATTATATATCGTACAGCATTAATTCAGATGCGAGATAACTCACCTAAATTTCAGTTGTCACTTAAGCGTTTCGGTTTATCTAAAATCGAATAACGTTTGATTTTAGCTCAAAATTCCACTTGCTTCAAACTTTGACGAAACAAATTCTAATGCGTAGACAATGTTTCTACGAGCGCAATGCAAAAGATCGCTTCTCGATTATACCTCGTACACAAAAGTTATTCAATTTATAATATTTAGATTTAAATAATATAGTTAAATACACTAAGTAATTTTTTGTAAATTAATCACCCCACAAACCATCTTTCCAAACAATCCCTAATTCAAATTCCTAGGGGTGGGCGTGGGTCGATTTGGTGCGGTTTGGAGTCTAAACCGCTTCCGCACCTCATCAAACGGTTAATCAAATATACAAACTATTATACCAATCCTTTAAACGGTTCAGTTTCGGTCCAGTTTGAATGTAATACGGTTCGGTTTCGGTCAGGTCCGGTTTGAACCCATATTAAATACGAAATAAAAGAATTACTTCCATCAACAATCAATTTACAAAGGCCCTCCATACGTCCATGCTTCCATCCCGCAACTCGCCAAAAACTGCTCCGATCTCCGCCCCATCCACCGCCATCTCTGCATGAACTCGCTCCGCCATCACCCTTGGCACCCCACAAGTTGAACCTTCGGCCTCACAAAACCCTCCTCCGCATAGCCAGACAACCACCCTCCCCACAACCAACAAACCATCACCCACATCCGCTGCCAAATGCCACCATCGAAAAGCTTGTAAGCCTTCATCCTAACCCATAGCAGCCACCGAACACCTGTGCTTCAGCCTCTACCCCTCCATCAACGTGGCAGCCTCCACCCTGCCGAACATCACCAAGCAAGCAATCTTCCTCTACAAAACCCTCTTCACCAATCGCAGCCCACAATGCCACGCAGGCAGCGGCCCATCAGCCCTCCTCTAGTTGCTCCGCCATGTTGCCCTGCCTATCGGACTGGAAGCCAAGTCTCCTCCCTCAGAAACTTCACATTTCCCGCAAGCAGTTCATCCTCTTCCTATATATATATATATATATATATATATATATATATATATATTGTTTGCATGTATTTTTTTTGCTTGAGGAAGCTTAGTCTCTATTGTTATAAAAAAAGGTTATTGATTTTCATTTTTTTATTTTTATATATTGATTTAAAAAAAAATTATGTTATATATATGAGTTGTTATACTATGGGTTCTCTTGTTTACATATTTCTCTTCTTTACAGTTTTATGTATAGGTAGTTATACATTTGTAATCATGTTTTTCTTTTTGCTGCGAAAAAAAAGTAATATATATACAAGGATATATTTTTCGTGAAGCATATTTATATATATAAAGGGAGCTATAGGTATTTTAAGAGATAATGATATATATATATATATATATATATTATATATGCGTGTGTGTGTGTAATATTTTTATGTATGTTTTAAATTAAAATTTTATTTTAAAGTATATGTGTGTGTGTGTGTGTGTATACATAATAATATTGATTTTAAGTATATATATGAAGATTTATTTTGCAATATGGGTTTTAAATTGAATGTTGATTTAAAAGAATTTTTTTTGTTTCATCGATTCAACCCCCGTCGTACCTTGCTCTGTTCTCAACTTCGTTTTCATCATGCCGTGCCTTGGAATTTGTGTTTGGATTCGTAGCTCATTTCATCGTCAAATATCTCTAGTCTCGAAAGGTGAGCAATCACTCACGATTAATATTCTTATATTTAGTAAATTGATTTCATATGAAATGACAATTGAAATATGCTGTTAAATTTGAATTGTTAAGCTACTTAATAATAAATATTATATGTCATTATCTGCAATTGTTTATCTATGACATATGATAGCGTAACCTGTTGTATATATTATATTTAAATTTGTTACTGATGATATACGCTTGTTGTCGATATGTTATATTATTATCATATTTGTCTTCCCTGTTAGTTAGAAATTCCCTATGGGTTGAAATGATACATACCAGAATGATCTTATAGATTAAGGGAAAATCATTATGGGTTGAAATGATAAACCCAAGCTATTTTCGTTGATTTTGAATTTTGGTATTGCGAGTTGAAATGATATATACCCATAAGTATTAAATTTTAAATTGCGGATTGAAATGATAAATATCCATATCACTTGACCATAAGATGGAAAATTATATACGGACACCATCGGTTTATTTTTGGAAATGATTCTCAAAGTTTGAAAGGAAATATATGGGTTTTAAATAAACATTGATTTTTAAATATAATATAAATATTTCATTTTAATATGTGTAAATTAAATTTTATATTATATGTTTTGGAAATTATAAAATTATAAGTTAATTTGTAAAAATGTTAAATTTAAGATTTTACTTATATTTTTATTATTTTAAATATAAAAAATATGATTTCAAATAGATTTAATAATAAGATTTAATTTCATAAAAATTTAATATAATTTAATTTCATAAAATTTAATTTATTCTGTATATATAATATGTTTAAAATAATTATTTAAAATTTATATTAATATTTAAAACAGATTTTGTAATAACTTTAATAAATTAAGGTTGGTAAGTTTAATTGAAATTAATTTGAAATTGTATTTGTTTAAGGAGTTTTTTTAAATAAAAATTAATTTGAAGCCTATTGACTTTGAGATTTTGAAAGGTATGATTTTATAAATTGATTTAGATAAAGGTGATTAAATGTATATTTTCAAATATAAATAAAAATGAAATTGAATATTAAATTTTGATTTAATTTGTAATTTGAGAATTTACTTAAATGTTTATAAAGGTGACTAAGGGAACGTTTCAGAATTAAATAAATTAAAGTTAGATATTTAATATTTTAATTTTGATTTAAATTAGTAATCGAGGAATTTATTTAAATGCTTAAGAAAATGATAAAGTGAGTAATTTCAAATTTAAATGAAACTAAAGTTGAGTTTTTGAAATGTAAATGAAATTTATCATATTGAGTTATTATGAGTTGTTTGAATATTTAAACTTTGAAACCTATTGAAACTGAAATGTTTTAAATTTGTAGTTCAAACCTGCATTTAAAATCGTTGTAAATTGAAAATGGTTTCATTGAAAATTTGAATTGAATTGCAATTGATGAACGGAGTTTGATTTAAAATTGAATTTTAGAACCAAAGTTGATTTGGATTGATTTGTGGAATTGGATGAAACAATCCTAATTTGAAACTATTTTTGATATAAAACTCTTTTAATATAAACTATTTTTAGTATAAAACTATTTTATCTGTAACCCATTTTAATATAAACTATTTTAATATATATAAAACTACTTTTAAATCTTCAAAATTGTTTGAGTGGGAACTGTTATGATTTAGATTTAATGGGTTTGAATGCAAATATTTAATATGATGGTTTAAACTATTTTGTAGTTATGATTTCGAAAGTGAATAGGATTTCAAAAGAGATGTGATTTTGAAATGAATATGATATTTTAATATGAAGTATAAACTGTTTGAATTATTAATGACCATGGTATGAAATAAGCGTTTGGTTGTTAAAGAGACGGAGATCGGATGTTATCGTACTTTCTGCCAATACCAAAAACAGCTTTAACAACTGTGTACGTGGTGGAGATTCCAGTACGAAGTAGGATGGTTTGGCGATGATTCTGTATGAGGTATTAACGCAGCCCTGACTCTCGCAAGTCAGCTTGATGTGGCTAAAACATGAGCCATGCCGGACCAAGTGAGGTCGCACCTTCGATCAGGCACATTTCTTCGATATCATTCTATTACTTTGTAATTTGATTAGGTGCACCTTTGATTTAGGAGTGTCTCGACGTGGGCGGTGGTAGCTGCTATGCATTACCACTGGTCCAGATCCACAAGACGATAAAATCATACCCTGTGCATTGCCTCGCATGCCTTATCGCGCCTTCCACGAGTTTGATTGGTACCATACCTTTGGAGTGCCCCCGATAGCCCTCCAGTTTGTGGAGGAATTACGTTATTGTATAGACTGTGGGAATATATAATGTAATAAAGGGGATTTGAGTAATTCCTTAAGGCTATTTTAATAGTATACTTTACTATAGACATTATATATGTAGCGCGTTGTACTATGTATGTAGGTAGTTTAACGGATTCTTAACGGATAGTCATCCCAAACATCATTTAAGTTATTTGTATCTCAGTTGACATTTCACTTGAGTTGAATCTACTGGTATAAAAATGTTAATCCTGACTCGAGTGTTTAACTTTATGCTCGAGTCAGACTGAGTGTCACAGCATTTGAGGCTCACTTTTGGAGTTTGGAGCTTTGCTTAGATATCTATTTGTTATCTATTCAGCTTGCAGTTATTCACGGTTATTTTTGTTCAGTCTTGTCAGTTACTTTTGTATTTGAGACTACTCTGTATTTGAAATTTCTGTTGTATTTTTTTAAACTCTAATGTTTATATAGTAGCTTCATGAACTATTATTTATCTATTCCGCTGCTTATTGTTATATTACTCTGTGTCTGTGAATTTGTGATTGATTTATTTACTGTATATGCTAAGTTTTGCCAAATATAAATTAACAATCTGTTGTTTTGAGCAATTCGAGTCTGACATGAGTGAATGATTGTCGATTTTAATGGTTCGAAATACCGAGTTATAGTTTGGTATCAGAGCTCTGGTTTAGGCAAAACTTAGCGTATGGAGTAAAAACTCATTAGAGATAGGGTAGAAATACCCTAGAATGAGTAGAATCAATTATAGAATCATATTCATTCGAAATTTAAATCATTCGTTAGAATTCTTCTTGATCTGGATTTCTTTTGAACCTTGGAACTGTCCCTTTGTTCGGTAATCTATTCGTCTTTCCTTATTCGTGTTCGTCTTGATACTGTAGCATCCCACAGCTCAAATTCTGTTGATCTTTATATTAAATTAGAGCCCATCTTACAATCTCAATGGTCAACTTCATTCTTATTTGTGACTAATGCCATCGGTGTTCCCGCCAACCTTAGTGTGATTTGTAAAGGGGTGAAACTCCTTTACAACCGGTGTCGATTTACCGGAGATTTCTATTATCCTCGGTTTCGATGTTGTTATCTTTTGCACCGCTCGAACCGTCTCTTTAGTAGACGACTTGGGTAATTATCTTGTGATCGAATGTTGATTGCCTCAGGATTATAAAAGCAGTTTTATCTTTCCGCTTGATTCTTAGTCTAGTGATCTTGACTCCACCCCGATAGTCAGGGATTATCCTGATGTTTTGGTGAAGTCACTTATCTACCTCTTAAGTGGAAAATTGAATTCCACATTGATCTTATTCATGAAGCTTGATCTATTGTCCTTCCTCCCAGATGAATGGTTTATGTGGATGGTTAGCCATGCCCTTTAGATTAACCAATGCTCTTGCTTTCTTCGTTGATCTTATGAATCGCGTATTCCGCGATGTTCTCAACTAGTTTTTCCTTTTCTTTGTGGAAGATATTCTTGTTTTTCTAAGTCTCGGTTGACCCGGTTAAGGTCCCTATGATGAATGCGAGTCTATTCATCTTTCTTTTTTCGTAATTTAATTATTTAATCTTCCTTTCGAACCTACCTTTTTAGATAGAATTCTCTTTGATTAGGGTCCCTCTAAATTTGAATCCCTACTCTTGTTTAAGAATCAGCTCTTGAATCATCCCGTGAGGGAGTGTATTTCAAATTAATATAAAATGTTTTATATTGTGTTGTTTGAGTTGTTAAGTTTGATTTGGGGTTTCAATCGATTCGTCTGGCCAATGTTATCGATAAAAATTTCAAAATACTTGAACGGAGCAAACTAACACAATATTTTTTTTGAAAATGGTAAATGAAATAATTTTATGTTTGATTACATTTTTATATATAAAAGTATAATTTTCTGAATTAAATAGTTAAATGAATTGGTTGTTAGAAATGAAAATACTAGATTACCATTTACTGTTTTATCAACACTCCTAAATTGTTAACTTTTGTTGTATAAGGAGATGAAATTTTATAAAAAATATGTTTTATGAATCTGATTTGTAAATGAAATGAATTTAAATTAAGGATTTGAGAATTAATTTTCCGGTACTTTCAAAATTGGTATTCAGAGTTTGAGAAATATATATATTTGAAAATATTTGCGAATAGAAATTATTTCCAAAGAATTTTAAAAGAAGTAAGTCTGTACTCTCCTTTTTTGTCACTGGAAAATAATTTCGGTGATGACTGCAACGTTATCGACATTCATTTTCGAGTCTTAGAGTGGAGAGACCACTTAGTGGCTTCGCTACACCTTTGTTTTAAAAGGTAGATTTGATTTGAATTTCTTGTATAATTTGATATATAAAATGTATATATATGTATATATTTATTTCAAAATGGTTTGAAGTGTAACCGGAAGTAATAGTTTTCAATTTTTAAACAAAGTAAAAGTTGAATAATTGGAATGTTTAAAATGAGAAATGAAATTGAACGGTTAAATTAGGATAAATATTAATTTGTATAATATTCAGTTGCATTCTAAACCATATATAACTTGCCTGAAATATTCAAAAAGTTAAAACATTAATGTGGATATGTAATTGAAGATTGCATAAGAGAAATTTAAATAATTAAAATGTTCAAACTAAATTTTGCTTAATAGAAATGGTGTAAATAAAAGTAAATTTTTTATAGTGTTTAATTGCATTCGAAACATTAATAAAACTTACTTGAAAAGGTTTGAATGTAATTGAATAAGCATATAATATAAATGTATGAAATAAGATATCCAGAAATTAAATTTTGTTAAGGAAATTTATAAATAAAAAGTGGATGGTTATAATAAATGTTTATACACTGATTAAGTGAAATAACTTGAATAATAAAAAGAGGATGTTAATTAAGTAAATGAATATAGAATGTTAATAATAAACTTAAATAATTTATTAAAGGGTTATTCAAGTGATATTGACATTAAAGGAATATACTTTGTGAAATAAATAAATAAATGAATGAATGAATGAAATTTATAATGTTTTAAATTAATTGTTGTACCCGATATTTTGAATTTTGAATCTATCTTTCTTTTTGGTCGATTCTATTCTCCAATCTCGTTCCTTTCCAGAGACGAAAAGTTTTGAGTGGGAGAGAGTAACGACCCATAAATTCTAACGATTTTTAATAACGTAATTAATTAAATTTTCATGAAAATTAACAATTAAATTTAATAATGAATATTTTGATATTTGGTCTGCATCAATTTTAACATAGCAAGTATCAAATTTTTATTAGAAAATATGAAAGTTAGTTCTATTGTGTACTTTTCAATTTCAATTTAAAATTAGTTAGAATTGATGAAAATATTAAAATCTGAATATTTTTATGTAATAGAATTTTAAATCTTTTTCTGAGTGAGACGTCATGATTCGTTTCATCAAATTTGGACTGTTCTAGCTCCGTTTATCTTATCTTCGGCATTTTAGCAGCAGTTTGGCAACGAATATCGAGTTTTGATAGGATGATCATATCGCTGACATCTGTGTATCATTCTGTTCGTCTCATCGTGCTGATCTCCGTAGTATATTCATTTGTCAATTTTGATGTCTGGTACACGGTGAAATCCGCAAAATGGTTAGCTGTATCAGTACCCGTTTTGAGCCTTTTTGTGTTTTGTGTCCTTTCAATTGTCCAGCCGTGAGATAATGAATTTTCACTAGCATTTATTATCTTCTTGAATTCAACGTGCTGACTTTTCCATTGCCAGTGGTTAATAAATTATTTCCCTTCTAGCGCACCCCTACCTATTCATTCTCCTCTTTCTTCTGTTCGACCAGTTTCCTACTTAAAAAAATGTAAAAAGTTCTTATATAATTCATATAAAAATCTACTTGAGAAGAAACCGGCTCTCATTCTCACGCTGACCACCGCCTGTATGACACGCACATACCACCTCGCCCACTTCTCCTACGCTCGACCACATCTCTCCCCTCCACGCCATCAATCTCCAACGCCAGCCCTCCACAGGTCCATGCTTCTACCCCGCAACTCGCCAGAAACTGCTCCGATCTCCGCCCCATCCACCATCTCCGCATGACCTCACTCCGCCATCACCCTTGGCACCCCGCAAGTTGAACCTCCGGCCTAACAAAACCCTCCTCCGCATAGCCAGACAATCATCCTTCCCATAACGAGCAAACCATCACCCACTTCCGTTACCGAATGCCACCATCAAAAAGCAAGCAAGCCTTCACCTTAACCCATAGCAGCTACAGTACGCCTGTGCTTCAGCCTCGACCCCTCCACCATCACCGTGGCAGCCTCCACCCTGCCGAACTTCACAATGCAAGCAATCTCCCTCCACAAAATCCTCTTCACCAATCGCATCCCACAATGCCACGCAGGCAGCGGCCCATCAGCCCTCCTCCAAGTGCTCCGCCATCCTCCCCTGCCTACAAGACTGGAAGCCAAGTCTCCTCCCTCGGAAACTTCACCTTTCCCACAAGCAGTTCATCCTCTCCTTATATAAAAATATTAATATATGTATTGTTTGCATGCATTTGTTTTGCCTGAGGAAGCTTAGTCTCTCTTATTATAATAAAGAGATTTATTTTTTATTTTTTTATTTTTACATATTGATTTAAAAAAAAAGATAACATATGTTATATATACGAGTTGTTATACTAAGGGTTCTCTTGTTTTATATATTTCTCTTCTTTGCAGTTTTATGTATATATAGTTATACATTTGTAATCTTGTTTTTCTTTTTGCTGTGAAAAAAAAGTAATATATATATACACACACAAAGTTATATTTTGTGTGTAGCTTATTTATATAACAAAAGGGAGCTATATGTATTTTAAAAGATAATGATATATATATATATATGTATGTATGTATATATAATTTTTATATATGTTTTAAATTAAATGTTGATTTTAAAGTATATAAGTATATATACGAAGATTTTATTTTGCAATATGGGTTTTAAATTGAATGTTGATTTAAATGAATTTTTTTTATATTTTTTTTTCATAGATTCAACTGCGTCGTGCCTTGCTCTGTTCTCAAATTCGTGTTAATCGTGTTGTGCATTGGAATTTGTGCTTGGATTTGTAGCTCATTTCATCGTCAAATTTCTCTACCCTCGAAAGGTGAGCAATTACTCACAATTAACATTCCTATATTTAGTAAATTGATTTCTTATGAAATGGCAATTGAAATATGTTGTTAAATTTGAATTGTTAAGTTATTTAATTATTAAATATGATATGCCATTATTTGCAATTGTTTATCTATGACATATGTCATCATAACCTGTTGTATATATTATATTTAAATTTGTTACTGATGATATACGTCTACTGTTGATATGTTATATTATTATCATATTTGTCCTCACTCGGCAAGTTGTCTGTTAGTTAGAAATTCCCTATGAGTTGAAATGATACATACGTGAATGATCTTATAGATTGAAGGAAAATTGTTATGGGTTGAAATGATAAACCCAAGCGATTTTCATTGATTTTGATTTTTGAGCTTGCGGGTTAAAATGATATATAACTGTAAATATTAAATTTTAAATTGCGGATTGAAATGATAAATATCTGCATCACTTGACCATGGGATATAAAATTATATACGGGCACCATTGGTCTATTTTTTGAAATGATTTTCAAAGTTTGAAAAGAAATACATGGATTTTAAATAAATATTGATTTTTAAATATAATATAAATATTTTATTTTAATGTGTAAATTTTAAATTTTAAATTATATACTTTGAAAATTTTAAAATTATAAGTTAATTTGTAAAAAATGTAAATTTTAAGATTTTACTTATTTTTTATTTTTTTTTAAATACACAAAACAATATTTAAAATAGATTTAATAATAAGATTTAATTTCATATAAATTTAATATTATTTAATTTAATAAAATTTAATTTAGATTGTATATATAATAGTTTAAAATAATTATTTAAAATTTTATATTAGTATTTAAAACAGATTTTGTAATAACTTTGATAAATTAAGGTTGGTAAGATAAATTGAAATTGATTTGAAATTGTATTTGTTTAAGGAGTTTATTTAATAAAAATTGATTTGAAACTTATTGATTTTGATGTTTTGAAAGGTATGATTTTATAAATTGATTTAGTTAAAAGCGATTAAATGAATATTTTGAAATTTAAATAAAATTGAAATTGAATATTAAATTTTGATGTAATTTGTAATTTGAGAATTTGCTTACATGTTTATAAAAGGTGATTAAGGGAATGTTTCAGAATTAAATAAATTGAAGTTAGATATTTAATATTTTAATTTTTATTTAAATTTGTAATCTGAGATTTTATTTAAAAGCTTATGAAAATGAAAAGTGAATAATTTCAAATTTAAATGAAATTAAAGTTGAATTTTTGAAATATAAATGAAATTTATCATATTGAGTTGTTATGAATTGTTTGAATATTCAAACTTTGAAACCTATTGAGAATGAAATGGTTTTAAAATTGTAGTTCACACCTTTATTTAAAATCGTTGTAAATTAAAAATGGTTTCATTGAAAATTTGAATTGAATTGTAATTGATGAACCGAGATTGATTTAAATTGAATTTTATAAACCAAAGTTGATTTGAATCAATTCATGGAATTGGATGAAACAATCCTAATTTGAAACTATTTTTGATATAAAACTCTTTTAATATAAACCATTTTTAATAATAAACTATTTTAATATATATAAAAACTACTTTTAAATATTCAAATTGTTTGAGTATGACCTGTTATGATTTAGATTTAATGGGTTTGAATGCAAATATTTAATAAGATGGTTTAAACTATTTTGTAGTTATGATTTCGAAAGTAAATACGATTTCAAAAAAGATATGATTTTGAAGTGAATATGATATTTTGTTATGAAGTATAAACTGTTTGAATTATAAACGACCATAGTATGAAATAAGCGTTTGGTTGTTAAAGAAACCGGGATCGGATATTGTCATACTCTCTGCCAATACCGAAAACCACTTCAACAACTGTGTACGTAGTGGAGATTCCAGAACGAAGTAGGATGGTTTGGCGACGATTTTGTATGAGGTATTAACGCAGCCCTGACTCCCGGAGTCAGCTTGATGTGGCTAAAACATGAGCCATGCCGGGCCAATGAGGTCGCACCTCCGATCGGGCACATTTCTTCGATACCATTTTATTACTTTGTGATTTGATTGATGAGTGCACCTTTGATTTGGGAGTGTGTCTCGAGATGGGCGGTAGTAGCTGTTATGCATTGCCACTAGTCTGGATCCGCATAATGGTAGAATCCTACCATGGGCATTGCATCGCATGCCTTGTCACATGCCTTATCGCGCCTTCTCCGAGTTTAGTTGGTTACCATACCTATGGAGCGCTCTCTGATAGCCCTCCAGTTTACGGAGGAATTACAGTACTGTATAAACTATGACAATATATAAAATGCATTAAGAGGGATATGGGTAATGACTTAATACTATTTTAATAGTTTACTTTACTATAAACATTATATATATAGTGTATTGTACTATGTATGTAGATAGTTTAACTTATCCTTAAAGGATGGAAATCACAAACATCCTTTAAGTTATTTGTATTTCAGTTGACATTTCACTTGAGCTGAATTTACTAGTATAAGAATGTTAATCCTGACTCGAGTGTTCTGTGTTTTACTTTATGCACGGGTCAGACTGAGTGTCACGGCATTTGAGGCTCACCTTTGGAGTTTGGAGCATTTCTTAGAGATCTATTTGTTATCTATTCAGCTTGCAGTTATTTCCAGTTATATTTGTTCAATTCTGTCAGTTACTTTTGTATTTGAGACTACTTTGTATTTCAGACTTTATTGTATTTTGTTTTAAACTCTGATGTTTATATTGTAGCTCATGAACTACTATTTATCTATCCGTTGCTTGTTATTATATTACTCTATGTCTGCGATTCTGTGATTGATTTACTTACTGTATATGCTAAGTTTTTCCAAATATAAACTAACAATTTGTTGTTTTGAGCAACTCAAGTCTGACTGAGTGGATGATTGTCGATTTGAATGGTTCAAAATACCGAATCGTTATAACGTTGATCGTTAATTTTTATTTTATTAATTTAAATGTACCAAGCAGTGACGCTCCACCCCGAGACCCACATTAACAAAGAATATTACTGGGTAATACTATCTACTAATGCGGAGAATATGGCTGGTTAGGAGCGACCATCTATAGCATTGTCTGAAATATCTACTAAATACGTCGATAAATGCTCTATTTTTTTCTATCTCAAGCGAACGACATATTCAATATATGCTTAATACAAAACTATAAATGGCTGTCGGATCTATCAGAACAAAATACAGCAACAAAAATATATATCAAATCACATAACAGTAAACAACAAATATATCTACTTATCACTTTTTGTTGTAGTCTTTTGATGACTCTAGTGTATGTATATTTTTGGCTCGTTGTATATATTGTGGTTTTCGAACAATATTTCAATTAATGTTAAATTTTAACCAATTTAATTAATATATTGAAATTTGAAACAATTATTTTTAAACATTTCATAACAAATATTGATTGGAATAATCCTATCACTTTTTTAGTGTAAATTTGTAAGTTTTCTTTTTTTTTAAGATAGAAAAGATTCAGTTCAACGATTATTTGTAAAATGTACACTAATAATATATTGTGTCGTCCAAAGTTGAGAAAATTATTCAATAATTTAGTGGCTAAGATTATAAAATTATTTGTCAAATTAATTATGTAAAAATGAAGAATGAAGCGATAATTTTTCCTCAAATTTGAAGAATCTTAGGGTTAAAAGAGATCGGTCTAGAGATCTTTTTCAAGGTGTTGAGGTTAAATCGCGGGTTCATGCACACGTAAGGTTATTTCATTTTCAAAGCCGTAACGCTCCAAGGTCGAAGGTTAACCGTGATCGAACCGATGTTGGATTAGGTCTTTAAAACACTGTTCTAGATACATCCTAATATAATTGAGCTGTAAGGACTGAAGACTATACAGTTAAACTTCTCAGAATTCAAAATCACATTTCACATATTAGATAAAATATTTCATTTCCGAGGAACTCAAACTTCTATAAAATTAGAAGATTCATTCATTAAACTTCTATTAAGATAGAAGATTATAGCTAAGATTTAAACTATTGTCGAATTACAAAAGAAAAAATAATTAAAAATTCAATAAATACTCTCTGTGTGTGTATGTGCTCCTGCATGTGTAGTAATGGTAACTGTATTTACAGTTCAATATGTCAAATAATTAAAAATTCAATAAATACTCTCTGTGTGTGTATGTGCTCCTGCATGTGTAGTAATGGTAACTGTATTTACAGTTCAATATGCATAAGACATGACAAAGTGGATTCATATTATAGTAACTAAACACATCATGCCTTTTTGACTTTGTCTAGAGAACTATAAACCAATGGTGTAACCATGACTAAGAAAATCTAAATAAGGAAATTTAAAAGATTCCTAACCGAATACTAAATTTTCAAATTGAAATTGAAAAAAGTACTCACCCGTTACAGTATGGACCTGCTATAGTTGTTTAATCACAAACATGCAATATTTCAGAACCTTAGAACCTGCTTTCGATAGAAAATACTGATTTTATTTCTTTGTAAAATGGTACAAACCATAAATATGTGAACGCATATTTATCATTTCGTTTGCTTACTCAATAGTTCCTCTACAGCCTATGTACTTAAAGAAAAGACATAAAACAAAGTTAAGCAATAAAATAAGAAGGCAATTTTTCTTAGTAACAGAAAAGAATATATATTATGTTGAATATTTCCCCCACACAAATCTTCATTTGAAATTTTATAAAAGAGATCTATTAACTGATATTATCATCACATGTTAAAATTGTTTGACATAGTTTATTCAAAAAGAAGATATATTATTGTTTTCAGCAACATATTCTTGCTCCAACTCTATATTAATGGCATACATCTCTTTTGAGTTAATTATTTGTTATGGATTAATATATTGATGCATATGAGTTATAAACTATCCCCGACGATAAACCAATTCATTACAAAATTAGAGACGCAAATAAATTTCAAATTTATATGAGTAGATGCACACAATATGTTATGCAATGTCTTTACAATAACTTAATGTATAATTACTTGGTAAGAATGTTTTAAGTATAGGAAGTTTAAACATGTTTCTTTTGCGGACTGTAATCTATTAATTTATCAGTATTTTTTTTTCCAAAAATATAAAAATGATACCTTATAGTTGTAGGAAACAGTAATTGCCATTTATAACTACCAACAGTGATGAACAATGAAATCCTAAAAAATTAAGATCCGCCTAGTACCATAAGTCATAAGTCTTAAATTTGCACATGAATTTCTATCTTGGCATGTAGAATATGTAAGTTAAAGTGCCATAACACTGTCCATGAATGTATGAAAGGTTCCTTCGATTTGATCATGTTAAGCAAGCATATATAGAGTACAACTCTGGTGGCTCAAGTTGGCAGTGAATACAACGTGGTATTTTTAGCAACCTTCAACGGTGACGAACATAACTAATATAAAAGTAGCTGAAAAAAATAGAAACTTTTATGGAAAATTCTATTTCAACCCGAATATTTACTTAGTAGCCCCCAAAAATTTAAAAAAAATCTGTAAACCCAAAAATAACTTAAGTAGCACCCTACCATTTCCAGAACCATCATTCCCATCACACAAAACATGAAAAATTGAATTTTTTTCTTCACTGATTTAGAAGCTTAGTTGTGAAAAAAAAAAGATTAGTAAAGTTTATAAACCCAAAAAATAATTTAGTAGTGAAAAATTGAATTTTTTTTCTTCACTGATTTAAAAACTCAATTCATATTTTCTTCAGAACTACAATTAAAAAAGTATGTAAACCTAAAAAATAACTTAGTAGTGAAAAATTGAATTTTTTCTTCACCGATTTAGAAACTAGGGTTTTAAAGGAGCGGTGGTTTAGACAATAAGAAACCGACGTAAGAAGATAACGGAATTGCGAAGAAAGAAAGTACGCAGCTTTCTAAGGGTATTTTAGTCTTTATAATTTTATTTATTTTAGGAGACTACTAAATAATTATCTGTGTTGAAATAGAATTTGTCAACTTTTATACCATGACATAACTAATAAACACAAATATCCATCGATTAAGATGAACTCGAACAAAAATATCCATACCTCAACTCCAACTGCAGTTCTTTCTATCCATACGTCATATTTTTCCAGTGCTTTAATTATCCAAACGCCAGCGGTTCCAGTAAAACTAGCAGTTATACCAGAAATTTTAAGACTTATTCCATTAACTTCCATTCTTGCAATTATCACACCTAAAATTAAGTATCTTGCGACCATTTTGCTCGCAGAACTCATTCAAAAAGCATTGTGGAGAATATTCATTTTATTAATGTAGGTAAGGTAGGAAGCCATATTCAATTTATGGCAGACTAAAACTTTGTTTCAAAAGAAAATGAATTTAAATCAAAGTAAATCAATCTTGATTAATTTTATGCAAAATCAACAATATTGCATCCAAGAAACCAATTAACATCAGTAAATTTTATGTTCCTATAGAGATTTAATTCATAACTAAATTAAAAATCATACTTAGTGTCATGCTAAATCAGTTACTTCGTCTGAAAATCAGCCAACATTTTCATTCCTTATTTGTTTCCATGGATAAAGAAAAAAAGGTTAAACACAACACATTAGGCGGTTATTCTTTGTATTAGCCATTTTTTCCTCCATTGTTTATGATAAAACATAGCATGACAGTCACTATAATCAAAAGCATGGTTGAACAATGCATAACGGTAAACTACCATATTGGTGTTTTTTTGTATAAATTGAACATGGAACCCAAATATAAAGTATGCAGCTGTTAATGGTGCATCATTTATAGGTTTGTAAAAGCAAAATTACCATTTAAAAAGTATGTAAACAAATTCTTCATCAAATTCGAAATGATAAAATTCAATCAAAAAGTGTAGTAAACAATCCTTCAATAATGATCAATAATATATTGGATTTTTTTCAATTTGACCCACTTTTGAAAACATGTCGCGCTTTTAGACCACTATTAAAGCTAATTACAAATATAGGTCATTTTTCGGCAGCTCAACGCCACGCTGACTGAAAATGCACAGACGGCATTTCAAATACCGTCTGTATTTTTTATTATTAAAACATGGTTGACACTTTTTGAAAAGACGTCAACTATGTTTTAATATAAAACATACCGACGCAAGCGTCAGTAGACAGTTTTTGAAAAATCGTCAACTATGTTTTAATACGTGATAAAAGCAAACACATTTTGAAATAACGTCTTTGGGCGATTTTTGAAATATCGCATGTTTTCCTAGCCCTTTAAAAACAGATATCCTCGCATATCTCTTCTCACTCTAACTTTACCAAACTTCTATCACAAAAACTCAATACTCTCTCCCTCTTATCTTTTGCTGAAATCTCTTACCGTTTGCATAAAAAACAATCAAAATTTGTGTTTGGGTAGATCTAGTTCAAGAATAACATCTTATTTTGGATCAATCAAGGTTTGAAATTTTAAACCGTAATTTTTTAGTAGATTTGTAAATGAAAATTTTGTAATGTTGTATCTATGTTATTGCAGACTGACTTCTAATTTTCTTCAAAAGATTTGTCATTTTGATGGTGTATTGGTTATTGATGATTAAATGTGTAGAAAGTACATTGATGGTTCTTACAAACGGGCGAAAATTTATAAATGCTCTAATTTAGAATAATTAAAAAAATCAGTTTACAAAACAATGAAAATAAAATTGGTGGAATTTAATATTGATCTAGTTTGCAATTGACCTACCTATTTCGAATCTAAATGAATAAAAATTGTTATGATGATGGTGATGAATTAATGTTTTCTGTCGTATCTAAATCCATATAATTGTTTGTTGAAAAATCTAGAAGATTGGCAGTAGAACAACATGTACCGCCACATGTAGTTAACTATGATATTGAATATTAATCTAGAATGGTGGAGATCATAAACACTGCTCAAGGAAATATGTCTCATAGTTACAGTAATCCGAACAAATGTTCTTTGAATATCCTCCTTTCATGAATTATCAGCAAAGTGTACAATTTAGTTATTCATGTCCGATCCAGGATAGTTTTGCATGTTTGAGTTAAAGATAACACGTGTTTGCTAATCTTCTTATATCATATTGTATTCATTGTATTACATTTGAATCAAAATTTTAATTTTAATTTGTAGCTTTATTCCATAGCAGCATGCGACCCAAAATAGTGTTGGACCATCGAATAACTGTAGGTCTTGTCCAATGCAGCCTGCACCCTCCGAATTATCTCATCTGAGCCAAAAATACGTTTTGTTTTATAATGCTAATAAATTGTGTTGCATTTTATAACTATATCAAAGATGTCATATATTCATATTGCGGCTTTCCAGCACATGATATTGATACACAGTCGAACGTTCAACCAACAACTGATTTAGGAGTTCTAAACGTATCCGATAACGATGTGAATATAGATGTTGATGTCGATGTACACGACGATTCTGCTCTTGATAGCATGACTGTTGCAACTAAACCGGGGATTGATAGAACGTGGATCGATAACATGCAAGTAAACGGTGAATCACTAAACTATGATTTTGGAGTTGAAGATGATGCTTGTGGAGATAGTGATGAACTGGACATGGAGATACATTTAGATGATGATTTGTGTAATGCACAAATGATAGCTAGATCCGTCGTAGCAAATTTGCAATTTAACGATGAATTATTCCCCATCCTCCAGTGTTCGAAATAGTTTAAAGTTGGCATGTTATTTAAGAGCAACGCAAAAAATTTGCAACAATTAAAGTGAATGGTTTATTATACATGCAGGTTCTTTTAAGTTAGTCAAATCAAAAAAAACAAAATACATCGCTATTTGCATTGTGGATTCAAATTGTCCATGGAAAATACATGCTATAGTTTTAACAAAATCTCAATCCAAATGGTGGATTATTAAAAAATATCTGACTGGTCATAGTTGCGTTAACCCAACGGTTAACTCTAATCACAAGCAGGCAGCATGTTTTTAGTTTCGAAGATCATGCCTTTTGTGAAAGCAAATCTTGACATAACAGCTGAAACGGGGCAGGTGCTAATGGAAGAGCAACAATTTATTAAAATTGGTTATATGAAAGCATGGAGAGAATTGAGCAAGCAATCGAATGAATATATGGTGATTGGGCAGAATCCTACATTAAGTTACGAATCACAGCGCCTAACCATCAGTGGGAGTTTACACGTTACGCATCCGTATGCGACGAATAAGTAAAAGCGGGGTAGACACATGGCGTGGGGTTTACTTAAGTGAGTATCAATGAATACCATGATCTTAAGGTTCCCCATAATATCAAAAAAAAGTTACGATAATATTTTACTAAAATTGCTAGAACAAATTCAAATGGTGTTGGACATGTAACAACCGACGAGTAAGGAGTTTTTGATCGAGAATTTTAGGCCTCCTATTGACGGTTTTGTACATTGTCGGTCTTTATTTTGCATTGATGGCACACGTTTGTATTGAAAATGCACAAGTACATCATTTGTTGCAATTGCAGCAGATGCGAGTGATTAACTTTACCCTTTGGCATATGCAATTGTTAAGTCAGAATCATGTGATAGTTTGGAGTTGATTTTTTGCTTGCACTCGAAGGTTCATTCACAATATTTCCGATAAAATAAAAGGAATAAGATACGTCGAAAAACAACAGGGGATTATTTTACAAACATAGATTCTGTACTAGACATTATGTTATACACATTATTTCTAAAGGGAAAACGATGTCGAAGTTGATGAAATCCACAATTGGATTTTTAAAATAATAATGCAACAAGCATAGGCATGTTGAACTCAAAGACGATATGGGTTATCGCACCTATAAGCATAACGCATCTCGCACAGCAACAAGCATAGGAATGTTGAACTCAAAGACGATATGGGTTATCGCACCTATAAGCATAAAGCTTCTCGCACAGCAACAAGCATCTCGCACTAGAAAGGGTGAAGGGCAGAACCAAGCATTTCAATATTTAATAAAAGAAGGATGTCGAATCCTTAGAAGAGTGTTATACCCGACATCAAGTTTTAGCACTAATGGGGATGTCGTATATCAATCCTAAGAAGAGGGAACAATCTTGAATGAATGATGTCAAAAATGTGTATTAGAAGAGTATCAAAACCATATAGAGGAAAGAGTCACCACACAATATCATATCTTAACATTGAAGAAGATATCACATATCATCATTGCGATATGGAATGTCGTAGGTCATTAGTATAACTGGGATATTTTATATCCTTGATATTGCATGTCGTATGTAACCAGTGCCACACTTCATTAAGGCAAGGATTGATGTCGAATTCTAGGTGATACCGCATACAATTGAAGAAGTAATGATGTCAGACAACATGTCTAAAGTCATCAATATGATTGGAGATATCATACATTATTAATACATCATATCATCAATCTCGCATGTCGTCGGTAATCTATGCCGAACGAGGGATTTGAGCCTCAAGAAATCATATGCTTAAGTTTTCCACCTACAAACAATGTACAAAAAGCATATCGTATCACAGCAATGTCATTTATTACTAATGCCGTGTCATGCTAATGTCGCACTTCATCAATCAAGATGGTACGCAAGGAGAATTTCATGGTTCTCTACTTTATGAAGCAATACCAAAAGTTAGCAGTATAATTATGGCCGTTGAATGACATAAAATGATATCATACGTCACCGGCCTTTAGAGGATGTCGAAGGTCATTACTTTTTGAGGCGATAACGAGAGCTATCAAGATGGATTTGAATATTGAGTATTAAAGCCTCATGCCGAAGGTCATCAACATATACGAGGATGTCGAAACTCTTCAGCTTTGGAAGGATATCATAAATGATCAGCCCTCAATGAATGTCATGACTTAACGATGCAGCAAAGCATGATGTTCTGAGTTATCAACGCAAAAAGGGATGTCAAAAATCTTCAATACAAAGCATAACACCTTGCGCTATCGAGATGCTGATGATGGTAAAAGCCAAGCATGCCGGAAGTGACACGTGGCAGTCATGCTGCTCCTCCCAACCTCTATAAATACGGACCTAAGGACACGGACACGGACAAAGAGGCGATTATTTCTTTTCTCTCTTCTCAAAATTAAACAGTTGTACTCTAAATCGAATTGAGAAAATCTTGAATTGATTGTGAACTTTGCAATTTTATATGCATAAAGATTTGGACAAATATCTAGCATAGCCATATATCTTGATTCAACTTTGACATGGATATGTATATAATAGAGCTCATTGGGCCCTAAGACTCATCTTGACTTTATCTCGCATAAAGTCACATGAGCTTTGGGCTAAACTAGTGTTTATATGCAAAATCTCTATTTTGCTTACCACATATGAACAGCGGATTATAAACCATGAGGATTGCTAACCTAGTTCATTAACAAATGCTTAATGAACTATTGCACACATTTGCAACTTTTTCTCTCTCGTTTGAACATGTGATATGAACTTTTGAATAACTTTACCAAAGGTTCATGGGCATCATAGAGCCATCTCTAAACGACATCATCATGTACTAAGTCTTTAAATGGTGGGTTAGATTTTGATTTCTTAGCACTATTTGATCCCATCAACTAAGCCATGCTTGGTCATGACGTCAAGGGTGCGTAAACAAAGTTTTGGCTCATCACACATGGCAATATGCATGTTAGATCAAATTTTGGTTCAACATTTTGTACGCTAGAATGAGGGCATGAACCTTCGCCTTATTATTTCCTTATTTAAGTCTAATTATGTGGTTTATTTTCCTTTCTAGGGAAATGGTGAAAATTAGGAGAATCAACTTTCCGAACGAGGAAATAATGTAGCACACAATATTGAAGAATAATGTTACTCCTATCTTCAATCCAAAAAACTTGGAAACTAGTCAACCTTCAGAACCAGCAATGCCAACGGATAGCGAAGCCAAAATCAAATATCTAACGCAACAAATGGCAGTAATGCAAGAGTTACTAGGGAATGTCCTTTCACAGAATCTTCTAAAACGACAAGGCTCACTAAAGAAGAAGAAGCATAATCTTCAAAGAGGAACCTTAATGACCTAGCACTCAAAAGCAAGGAGAAAGACAAAAGCACCATGGATCCACCAAAAAAGAGAGGATCTTAAAATGAAGGACTAACATTGCGCTCCCCAAATTCACAGGGCAATAAAATTAAAACAAATCAATGAAGCAAGAATCAAGAAAGAATGGTAAAACGATCTTCAGAGCAGATCGGCAGTTCAGTTTCACGCAAGGAGTATAAGCGCAATAGAAAAGACTATTGTGATGATGAAACATACTTGAAGGACATTGCTAACAAGATTATGAAGGATATGCTCGATCTCAAGGGAAAAAGAACCCTTGATCCAAGGATGAACAATAATCCTTGTGAGACCCCGTTCATTGAAGAGCTAATGGCTGTCAGAATCTCATCACACATGAAGGTTCTCATGCTAAAGAATAATGGAAGCACTGATCCAGACGATCACTTACTACCTTTTGAAAACCATATGGATCTACACAATGCATCATGAGAAGTTCGTTGTAGACTTTTTCCTACTTCCTTTCAAGAAGCCACAACAAATTGGTATAGACACTATCAGGAAAGAACTATCTATTCCTGAGAGCAATTTTCCTATGAATTCTCGGCACAATTTTGCATCTGCAAACATTCCACTATCGATTCTGGTGTATTAGCCAATGTTAAACAGAGGTTGAGGGAATTGCTTGTGAATGCTTGAAGAGGTTTAATATGTAAACATTAAAAGCTGAAAATGTGACTGACCAAGAGAAGTTGATGGCTCTACGATTAAGATTAATTGAAAAAACTCCATTCTGGAAGGAACTCTACATTTATGGATGTAGAAATTTGCAGGACTTCCACTTTCAAACGGACAAGTTCAACTGTATGAATTAAATGTAAAATACAAAGAAGAAATCTCAATTGAAAAAAGAAACAGAAAAATCTAGCTTTAACCATCCCAACAAGAGGGAAGACGGAAAGAGATCTCAATTCCAATTATGCATCCCTGAATAAACCAATCTCATACATTTTCGCTATAGCTAAAGACTTTGGCAACTTCCATACCCCTTACAAAGCAAGGAACAACACTTAATCAAAGAAGAGGGAGAGATTATTGTGCCTATCATAAGACCAATAGACATACGACCGATGAATGTTGTGTATTGGCAGGAGTAATTCAAAATATGATTCGGTTTGGACTTTTTAAAAAATTGTTAAGGAAAGTCAAAAGCCAATTCATTTTGAAGGAAGTAACTAAGGGCTCCAAGCAGCACTTCAAACCTTGTGGAAAACGATTCTCGGTCAGATTTTATTCCACCAATTAATCAGATATATATTATTCATGGAGGTCCACATCTAGCAGGAAATAGCAAGGGAGCCAGAAGCATATGCATAAGAGAGGCAAGGGATGGAATCTTCTCCATCCAGGAGGAATCACCACGTAAAAATAAAAAATATCAACTTCAAATGCACAATCTAACCACAACTCTATAGGAACTGAGAGGCGTTCGTCATCCACATAATGATCCACTAATGATAATTGCGCAGATCGGACTTTCTATGGTGACCAAAATTCTAGTGGATACCGAAAGTGTGGTGAATGTCATCTTTAAACATGCTTATAATCAGATGGGGATCCCAGAAGCGAAGTTAAAACCAAGCTTTGAGCCCATCTTCAGATTCAATAACAAAGGGTCCACTCCGATGGTGCAGATTAAGCTTCTAGTGCAACTGGGGCTTCCATCCTACTTAAGAACTTTTAAAACTTTGTTCATCATAATGGACCAACCTTCCTGCTACAGCGCTTTCTTTGGGAGGTCAGCCCTGAACGAAGTAGATGCTTTTGTGTAACCAAAACACCTAACGGTGAAATTTCTAATTAAAAATGGATGGGAAACGATAACGAGAGAGCACTTCAGCTCTCGAGAGTTGTATTTTGCTAGTCTCAATCAATGCAAAAGAGATAATCTTTCTTGTTATGATGCAGAGAATGATAACCATAGCCTGTGTGAGAAGAAATTCCCTATGGGTTGAAATGATGCATACCCGAACGATCTTATAGATTAAGGGAAAATCATTATGGGTTGAAATGATAAACCCAAGCGATTTTCATTGATTTTGAATTTTGGGATTGCGAGTTGAAATGATATATACCCGTAAGTATTAAATTTTAAATTGCGGATTGAAATGATAAATATCCATATCACTTGACCATAAGATGGAAAATTATATACGGACACCATCGGTTTATTTTTGGAAATGATTCTCAAATTTTGAAAGGAAATATATGGGTTTTAAATAAACATTGATTTTTAAATATAATATAAATATTTCATTGTAATATGTGTAAATTAAATTTTATATTATATGTTTTGGAAATTATAAAATTATAAGTTAAATTGTAGAAATGTTAAATTTAAGATTTTACTTATATTTTTATTATTTTAAATATCAAAAATATGATTTCAAATAGATTTAATAATAAGATTTAATTTCATAAAAAATTAATGTAATTTAATTTCATAAAATTTAATTTATTCTGTATATATATAATATGTTTAAAATAATTATTTAAAATTTATATTAATATTTAAAATAGATTTTGTAATAACTTTAATAAATTAAGGTTGGTATGTTTAATTGAAATTGATTTGAAATTGTATTTTTTTAAGGAGTTTATTTAAATAAAAATTAATTTGAAGCTTATTGATTTTGAGATTTTGAAAGGTATGATTTTATAAATTTATTTAGATAAAGGTGATTAAATGAATATTTTCAAATATAAATAAAACTGAAATTGAATATTAAATTTTGATTTAATTTGTAATTTGAGAATTTACTTAAATGTTTATAAAGGTGACTATGGGAACGTTTCAGAATTAAATAAATTAAAGTTAGATATTTAATATTTTAATTTTGATTTAAATTAGTAATCGAGGATTTTATTTAAATGCTTATGGAAATGATAAAATGAGTAATTTCAAATTTAAATGAAACTAAAGTTGAGTTTTTGAAATATAAATGAAATTTATCATATTGAGTTATTATGAGTTGTTTGAATATTTAAACTTTGAAACCTATTGAAATTGAAATGTTTTAAATTTGTAGTTCAAACCTGCATTTAAAATCGTTGTAAATTAAAAATGGTTTCATTGAAAATTTGAATTGAATTGCAATTGATGAACTGAGTTCGATTCAAAATTGAATTTTGGAACCAAAGTTGATTTGAATTGATTTGTGGAATTGGACGAAACAATCCTAATTTGAAACTATTTTTGATATAAAACTCTTTTAATATAAACTATTTTTAGTATAAAACTATTTTATCTGTAACCCATTTTAAATATAAACTATTTTAATATATATAAAAACTACTTTTAAATCTTCAAAATTGTTTGAGTGGGAACTGTTATGATTTAGATTTAATGGGTTTGAATGCAAATATTTAATAAGATGGTTTAAACTATTTTGTAGTTATGATTTCGAAAGTGAATACGATTTCAAAAGAGATGTGATTTTGAAATGAATATGATATTTTAATATGAAGTATAAACTGTTTGAATTATAAATGACCATGGTATGAAATAAGCGTTTGGTTGTTAAAGAGATCTAGATCGGATATTATCATACTTTCTCCCAATACCAAAAACCGCTTTAACAATTGTGTACGTGGTGGAGATTCCAGTACGAAGTAGGATGGTTTGGCGATGATTCTGTATGAGGTATTAACGCAGCCCCGACTCCCGCAAGTCAGCTTGATGTGGCTAAAACATGAGCCATTCCAGACCAAGTGAGGTCGCACCTCCGATCAGGCACATTTCTTCGATATCATTCTAGGTGCACCTTTGATTTAGGAGTGTCTCGACGTGGGCGGTGGTAGCTGCTATGCATTACCACCGGTCCAGATCCACAAGACGATAAAATCATACACTGTGCATTGCCTCGCATGCCTTATTGCGCCTTCTACGAGTTTGATTGGTACCATACCTATGGAGTGTCCTCTGATTGCCCTCCAGTTTACGGAGGAATTATAGTACTGTATAGACTATGGGAATATATAATGTAATAAGGGGGATATGAGTAATTCCTTAACGCTATTTTAATAGTATACTTTACTATATACATTATATATGTAGAGCGTTGTACTATGTATGTAGGTAGTTTAACGGATTCTCAAAGGATAGTCATCCCAAACATCATTTAAGTTATTTGCATCTCAGTTGACATTTCACTTGAGTTGAATCTACTGGTATAAAAATGTTCATCCTGACTCGGGTGTTTTACTTTATGCTCGAGTCAGACTGAGTGTCACAGCATTTGAGGCTCACTTTTGGAGTTTGGAGCTTTGCTTAGAGATCTATCTGTTATCTATTCAGCTTGCAGTTATTTTCGGTCATTTTTGTTCAGTCTTGTCAGTTACTTTTGTATTTGAGACTACTCTGTATTTGAAATTTCTGTTGTATTTTTTTAAACTCTAATGTTTATATAGTAGCTTCATGAACTATTATTTATCTATTCCGCTGCTTATTGTTACATTACTCTGTGTCTGTGAATTTGTGATTGATTTATTTACTGTATATGCTAAGTTTTTCCAAATATAAATTAACAATCTGTTGTTTTGAGCAATTCGAGTCTGACATGAGTGAATGATTGTCGATTTGAATGGTTCGAAATACCGAGTTATAGTTCGGTATCAGAGCTCTGGTTTAGGCAAAACTTAGCGTATGGAGTAAAAACTCATTAGAGATAGGGTAGAAATACCCCAGAATGAGTAGAATCAATTATAGAATCATATTCGTTCGAGATTGAAATCATTCGTTAGAATTCTTCTTGATCTAGATTTCTTTTGAACCTTGGAACTGTCCCTTTGTTCTGAAATCTATTTGTCTTTCCTTATTCGTGTTCGTCTTGATACTGTAGCATCCCATAGCTCAAATTCTGTTGATCTTTATAATAAATTAGAGCCCATCTTACAATCTCAATGGTCAAATTCATTCTTATTTGTGACTAATGCCAGCGGCGTTCCTGCCAACCTTAGTGTGATTTGTAAAGGGGTGAAACTCCTTTACAACCGGTGTCAATTTACCGGAGATTTCTATTATCCTCGGTTTCGATATTGTTGTCTTTTGCATCGCTTGAACCGTCTCTCTAGTAGACGACTTGGGTAATTATCTTGTGATCGAATGTTGATTGCCTCAGGATTATAAAAGCAGTTTTATCTTTCTGCTTGATTCTCAGTCTAGTGATCTTGACTCCACCCCGATAGTCAGGGATTATCCTGATGTTTTGGTGAAGTCACTTATCTACCTCTTAAGTGGGAAATTGAATTCCACATTGATCTTATTCATGAAGCTTGATCTATTGTCCTTCCTCCCAGATGAATGGTTTATGTGGATGGTTAACCATGCCCTTTAGATTAACCAATGCTCCTGCTTTCTTCGTTGATCTTATGAATCGCGTATTCCACGATGTTCTCAACTAGTTTTTCCTGTTCTTTGTGGAAGATATTCTCATTTTTCTAAGTCTCGGTTGACCCGGTTAAGGTCGCCACGATTAATGCGAGTCTATTCATCTTTCTTTTTTCGTAATTTAATTATTAAATCTTCCTTTCGAACCTATCTTTTTAGATAGAATTCTCTTTGATTAGGGTCCCTCTAAATTTGAATCCCTACTCTTGTTTAAGAATCAATTCTTGAATCATCCTGTGAGGGAGTGTATTTCAAATTAATATAAAACGTTTTATATTGTGTTGTTTGAGTTGTTAAGTTTGATTTGAGATTTCAATCGATTCATCTGGCCAACATTATCAATAAAAATTCCAAAACACTTGAACGGAGCAAACTGACACAATATTTTTTTTGAAAATGGTAAATGAAATAATGTTATGTATGATTACATTTTTTATATATAAAAGTATAATTTTATGAATTAAATAGTTAAATGAATTGGTTGTTAGAAATGAAAATACTAGATTATCGTTTACTGTTTTATCAACACTCCTAAATTGTTAACTTTTGTTGTATAAGGAGATGAAATTTTATAAAAATATGTTTTATGAATCTGATTTGTAAATGAAATGAATTTAAATTAAGGATTTGAGAATTAAATTTCCATTACTTTCAAAATTGGTATTCAAAGTTTGAGAAATATATATATTTGAAAATATTTGCGAATAGAAATTGTTTTCAAAGAATTTTAAAAGAAGTAAGTTCGTACTCTCCTTTTTTTGTCACTGGAAAATAATTTCGGTGATGGCTGCAACGTTATCGACATTTATTTTCGAGTCTTGAAGTGGAGAGACCACATAATAGCTTCGCTACGCCTTTGTTTTAAAAGGTAGATTTGATTTGAACTTCTTGTATAATTTGATATATAAAATGTATATATATATATGTATATATTTATTTCAAAATGGTCTGAAATGAAACCGGAAATTTAACTCTTAAATTCTATGTTAAGTATGGTTTTCAATTTTTAAACAAAGTAAAATTTGAATAATTGGAGAGTTTAAAATGAGAAATGAAATTGAACAGTTAACTTAGGATAAATATTAATTCGTATAATATTCAGTTGCATTCTAAACCATATACAACTTGCCTGAAATATTCAAAAAGTTAAAACATTAACGTGGATATGTAATTGAAGATTACATAAGAGAAATTTAAATAATTAAAATGTTCAAACTAAATTTTGCTTAATAGAAATGGTGTAAATAAAAGAAAATTTTGTATAGTGTTTAATTGCATTCGAAACATTAATAAAACTTACCTGAAAAGGTTTGAATGTAATTGAATAAGCATATAATATAAATGTATGAAATAAGATATCCAGAAATTAAATTTTTTAAGGGAATTTATAAATAAAAAGTGGATGGTTATAATAAAAGTTTATACGTTGATTAAGTGAAATAACTTGAATAATAAAAAGAGGATTCTATTTAAGTAAATGAATATAGAATGCTAATATTGAACTTAAATAATTTATTTAAGTGATATTGACATTAAAGGAATATGCTTTGTGAAATAAATGTATAAATGAATAAACGAAATTTATATGGTTTTAAATTAATTGTTGTACTCGATATTTTGAATTTTGAATCTATCTTTCTTTTTGGTCGATTCTATTCTCCTATCTCGTTCCTTTCCAGAGACGAAAAGTTTTGAGTGGGAGAGAATAACGACCCATAAATTCTAACGATTTTTAATAACGTAATTAATTAAATTTTCATGAAAATTAACAATTAAATTTAATAATGAAAATTTGATATTTGGTATGCGTCTATTTTAACATAGCAAGTATCAAATTTTTTTTGGAAAATATGAAAGTTAGTTCTATTGTGTACTTTTCAATTTCAATTTAAAATTAGTTAGAATTGATGAAAATAAAATATTTTTAAAACCTGAATATTTTTATATAATAAAATTTTAAATCATTTTCTGAGTGAGACGTCATAATTCGTTTCATCAAATTTGGACTGTTCTAACTCCGTTTATCTTATCTTCGACGTTTTAGCAGCAGTTTGGCAACGAATATCGAGTTTTGATAGGATGATCATATCGCTGATATCTGTGTATCATTCTGTTCGTCTCATCGTGCGGATCTTTGTAGTATATTCATTTGTCAATTTTGATGTCTGGTACACGATGAAATCCGCAAAATGGTTAGCTGTGTAAGTACCCGTTTTGAGCCTTTTTGTGTTCTGTGTCCTTTCAATTGTCCAGCCGTGAGATAATGAATTTTCACTAGCATTTATTATCTTCTTGAATTCAACGTGCTGACTTTTCCATTGCCAGTGGTTAATAAATTATTTTCCTTCTAGCGTGCCCCTACCTATTCATTCTCCTCTTTCTTCCGCTCGACCAGTTTCCTTCTTAAAAAAATGTAAAAAGTTCTTATATAATTCATACAAAAATCTACTTGAGAAGAAACCTGCTCTCATTCTCACGCTAACCACCGCCTGTATGACACGCACGTACCACCTCGCCCACTTCTTCCCCGCTCGACCACATCTCTCCCCTCCACGCCATCAATCTCCAACGCCAGCCCTCCACAGGTCCATGCTTCCACCCTGCAACTCGCCAAAAACTGCTATGATCTCCGCACCATCCACCACCATCTCCGCATGACCTCGCTCCGCCATCACCCTTGGCACCCCGCAAGTTGAACCTCCGGCCTCACAAAACCCTCCTCCCCATAACGAGCAAACCATCACCCACTTCCGCTGCCAAATGCCACCATCAAAAAGCATGCAAGCCTTCACCTTAACCCTTAGCAGCTACAGAACGCCTGTGCTTCAGCCTCGACCCCTCCATCATCACCGTGGCAGCCTCCACCCTGCCGAACTTCACCACGCAAGCAATCTCCCTCCATAGAATCCTCTTCACCAATCGCAGCCCACAATGCCATGCAGGCAGCGGCCTATCAGCCCCCCTCCAGTTGCTCCGCCGTCCTCCCCTGCCTACAGGACTGGAAGCCAAGTCTCCTCCCTTGGAAACTTCACCTTTCCCACAAGCAGTTCATCCTCTTCTTATATAAAAATATTAATATATATATTGTTTGCATGCATTTGTTTTACCTGAGGAAGCTTAGTCTCTCTTATTATAATAAAAAGATTTATTTTCTATTTTTTTTATATATTGATTTAAAAAAAGATAATATATGTTATAAATACGAGTTGTCATACTAAGGGTTCTCTTGTTTTATATATTTCTCTTCATTGCAGTTTTATGTATATATGTAATTATACATTTGTAATCTTGTTTTTCTTTTTGCTGTGAAAAAAAAGTTATATATATATATATATATATGTATATACAAAGTTATATTTTGTGTGAAGCTTATTTATATAAAAAAGGGAGCTATATGTATTTTAAAAGATAATGATATATATATATATATATATTATATACGTTTTAAATTAAATGTTGATTTTAAAGTATATAAGTATATATACGAAGATTTTATTTTGCAATATGGGTTTTAAACTGAATGTTGATTTAAATGAAATTTTTTTTATATATATTTTGTTTCATAGATTCAACTCCGTCGTGCCTTGCTCTGTTCTCAAATTCGTGTTAATCGTCTTATGCATTGGAATTTGTGCTTGGATTTGTAGCTCATTTCATCTACCCTTGAAAAGTGAGCAATCACTCACGATTAACATTCTTATATTTAGTAAATTGATTCTTATGAAATGACAATTGAAATATGTTGTTAAATTTGAATTGTTAAGTTATTTAATTATTAAATATGATATGCCATTATCTGCAATTGTTTATCTATGACATATGTCACCATAACCTGTTGTATATATTATATTTACATTTGTTACCGATGATATACGCCTGCTGTTCATATGTTATATTATTATCATATTTGTCCTCACTCGGCAAGTTGCATGTTAGTTAGAAATTCCCTATGAGTTGAAATGATACATACCCGAATGATCTTATAGATTAAAGGAAAATTGTTATGGGTTGAAATGATAAATTCAAGCGATTTTCATTGATTTTGAATTTTGGGACTGTGGGTTGAAATGTTATATAACCGTAAATATAAAATTTTAAATTGCTGATTGAAATGATAAATATCTGTATCACTTGACCATAGGATATAAAATTATATACGGGCACCATTGGTCTATTTTTAGAAATGATTTTCAAAGTTTGAAAAGAAATACATGGATTTTAAATAAATATTGATTTTTAAATATAATATAAATATTTTATTTTAATGTGTAAAATTTAAATTTTAAATTATATATTTTGAAAATTTTAAAATTATAAGTTAATTTGTAAAAATGTAAATTTTAAGATTTTACTTATATTTTTATTTATTTTAAATACAAAAAATAAGATTTAAAATAGATTTAATAATAAGATTTAATTTCATATAAATTTAATATTATTTAATTTAATAAAATTTAATTTAGTCTGTATATATAATATGTTTAAAATAATTATTTAAAATTTTATATTAATATTTGAAATAGATTTTGTAATAACTTTAATAAATTAAGGTTGGTAAGATAAATTGAAATTGATTTGAAATTGTTTTTGTTTAAGGAGTTTATTTAATAAAAGTTGATTTGAAACTTATTGATTTTGAGGTTTTGAAAGGTATGATTTTATAAATTGATTTAGTTAAAGGTGATTAAACGAATATTTTGAAATTTAAATAAAATTGAAATTGAATATTAAATTTTGATTTAATCTGTAATTTGAGAATTTACTTACATGTTTATAAAAGGTGATTAAGGGAATGTTTCAGAATTAAATAAATTGAAGTTAGATATTTAATATTTTAATTTTGATTTAAATTTGTAATCTGGGATTTTATTTAAATGCTTATGAAAATGAAAATTGAATAATTTCAAATTTAAATGAAATTAAAGTTGAATTTTTGAAATATAAATGAAATTTATCATATTGAGTTATTATGAATTGTTTGAATATTCAAATTTTGAAACCTATTGAGATTGAAATGATTTTAAGTTTGGTTCACGCTTGTATTTAAAATCGTTGTAAATTAAAAATGGTTTCATTGAAAATTTGAACTGAATTGTAATTGATGAACCGAGATTGATTTAAAATTGAATTTTAAAACCAAAGTTGATTTGAATCGATTCATGGAATTGGATGAAGCAATCCTAATTTGAAACTACTTTTGATATAAAACTCTTTTAATATAAACTATTTTTAATATAAAACTATTTTAATATATATAAAAACTACTTTTAAATAATCTAATTGTTTGAGTAGGACCTCTTATGATTTAGATTTAATGGGTTTGAATGCAAATATTTTGTAACGACCCGCCTTTTTGGACAGTTTAAACCGACGATCAAATACCCATGTCGATTCCAAACCATTAAAAGGGCAGATAGTTATTGGGGTAATTAAGAAAAGAAAAGGAAGGGAAATAAAGGAAATGAAACAACACAGAATCTCACAGCGGAAGGCTAAAGTATAATAATAAAATAACAGTTCATGAAGCTGTTAATTAAATGAATACATTTGAAATGAATACATTTGATTATTATTATACAACATTTATCAGAGTTACATACACAACAAATATCATACAACAATGCAGCGGAATGGAATGAATATAATAGTAGTAGATAATATACCAAATCTTCGTCTCCGTCCTCCAAGGAAATGATCTTCAACCTAAACTGAAAACTCAGGACTGACCCGAGCGTAATGAAAAGACAAAACACTCGAGTCAGGACTAAAATATCCTTATGAAAGTTAAATCAATCGTAAATAAATATGAGTGTAACGGCGTCAGAAATGTTTACGGGGTTTGACATCTCATATCCAGTGTCAACGTGCGTGCAATAACTCAAGAGATGTTACGGGATTTTCCATCTCTCAAGGATCCGTTAAACTATCTACTATGTAGTAATATACGCTAAGTAGATAATGTCTATCAGTAATATAAAGTATCAAAATAGCGTTAAGGCGTTACCATAATCCCCCTTAACACATTTTATATTCCCAAAAGCATATACAAGACCGTAGTTTCCCCAAAACCGGAAGTCACCAGAGGGCAATCCATATACTCAAGGTACAAATCAAAACGTAGTGGTCGCGAATAGGATAATCAGTATGACAAGGTACATGAGGCAATACCAACTAGGATACTAGTAGTTGCGTGATCCGGACTGATGTTGGGCATAGCCAGCAGCTACCCCAACACCGCGAAACAACACTCCGAAATCAAGGGGTGCACCCAAATCGCATCACAAATGTAATAGATATGGTATCGAAGAAGTGTGTCCGCTAGAGGTGGCGAGCCTCAATGGCCCGGCGCGGCTCCTGTTTTAGTCATGTCAGGGGTCATCCAATAATCGTTCTCTTTCTTCAGTCAACGCGTTCACCAAACCATCCACTTCATTCTGGATCAACACTCCGCGTATAATAGTTATTAAAGTGGTTTTCGGTATCGACAGAGAGTATGTCCATATCCGATCCCGGTCTCTTTAATAACTACGTATTATTACACCGTTGGCTCTTTTACATTTCGAATCGATTCATGATTGATATCAAATGTCATATTCACTTCAAAATCAAATCCATTTCAAATATCGACATAGCCATTCAAAATATAAGGTTCCTTTTCAAAAATCATTTTGCGTCTCAATATCTTATTTCGGTTTCAAAATCATTCCGAATTTAAATTTTATGTTGCAACTTCATTTAACCCAATTCGTATTTAAATTCAAGATTTAAACATAAACATTCCACCTTATTAACCAGCTTGAAATTTTTAGAAAATAGTTTTAAGTAGTTTAAAAGTAGTTTAAATAATTAAAATAGTTAAAAATAATTAAAATCTTGAAATGGATTTAAAATAGATAAATTAGTTTAAAATAATTTAAATTGGGTTAAGTAGATTAAAAATAGATTAAAATATTTTAAGTATTCAAAATGGTTTATATAACAGAGTAATTTGGAAAACAAATTACAACAGCTTCAAAACCAATCCATTTCAATTACAACTTCCCAATTCCAATCAATTTCAATTTCCATTTTACCGATTCAATTTCGATTTCAATTCAAAACAACGTCAACTTTAACTTCAAATCAATTCAATTCTACATTCACCTTCAATTTATTCAATTTCAATTTTTTTATCGATTTGGAGCTTGATTTCAAAATATCCATTTATAACACTTAACAAATTTTCCATCAATATTCAAGTCTAAATTCCAATTTCAAATATGATTCAATTCCAAACTCGATTTCAAAATATCATTTTTATATCACTTTTACTTAATAATATTCAAAGCTCGATTTAAGGTTCAATCCCTTAAACGAATAAATTTTCGAACTTCAATCATAACCAAATTTTAAATTTCAAAGTCTCAACTTAATTCTTTAACAAAATTCCTTTAACCAAATTTTATTTCAACATTCCAAACTCAATTTTTCGATGAATTCAATTTCTATAAATCGGTTTCTGTTTATAACTTTTAAATCAAAACATTTAAATAAATTCAAATCGACGATTTCAAAAATTATTAATTTAACCAATTCGGTGTCCATATATAATTTTCTATCCTATGGCCAAGTAGTTATTTATTTCAATTAGATGTCAAGGATGAGTATATATTATTTAAATTAAATCACAGTATCATATGTATGCATAACAGGATCTATATAAGCAAATAAACATCCAAACATTCAATTATCAACCAATAGCATCCATCAAAATACATCATCCAATAAACAATACAATTCATGGCAGTTTCATAGTTATCAATGTCAGGTAATTTATTCGCAATTCAATTTTAATTTCAATTTAACTGTCAATTTAATTTTTCAACAGTTAATGCAAATGACAAGCTATATGACAATTAAATTTTTATCAAACAACAATAAATAAAATCATAACACTTCATAATATCAAATTTAACTAGCATAAAAATATTTAGTACGGTGTGAGCGTTATAAAACACTCACCTTGATTTCAATGTAGTTCCAGCGTTTTATTTCGAATAAAATTAAACGAGCGTTTAATTTTACCCGAAATTTTTACTAGCTCCAAACGACTTCAATCCAATTCCATAGCGTAGTGCTCGTCGATACGATTCCAACGCAAAAAGTTTCGTGCATTTTCGACCTGGTATGAAAAAGATATGATTTTTAGAAGTTTGTACGAATTAATTACAATAAAATTTTCAATTCTATTTTATTTTATTAACCTAGATGCAATCAGGGCCGTGCATTTACCAATCTCAAATCCAGGCCGTGAGTTTTCTCTTCTTCTTCCCCAGTAAAACACGTCCAAACCAAAACCCATAGCCGCCATCTAACTCCCAATTATCGCGACCCACTCGAGCTGGCTGGAGACGATCGGAGAGCGGCACCTCGAAGCTCGTAACGCGAGCTACACTCGGCCAGAAGGCGGTGGAGCTCGGCCTCCCCCCGACAATGGAATGCGTGCGCGATACGTGGGTGGACGCGGCCAAAATCTGGCGTCTCTGGTCGACGATTCAACGAAGTAGCCGTATGGATCTGAAGCTCCTACCAAGCTCTATCATCTTCCAGTTGAAAGTTTCTTGAAATACCGTATGGATTGTGAGAGATTAACGGAAGAAGGTCGGCAAAATTTCGGCCATTAATAGCTTGGGGTGGTGGCTGTAACCACTAGGGTTTCTCATTTTTTTATTTTTATTTTTTTTATTTTGTGAAAAAGGCTATTTATAGGAAACGACAAATACTTATTCATCCGGGATTCCCGAACTCCGATTTATGCGCGGTGACTGACGATCCTAGGGTTTATCCTACGTTCCGGACACATTGGAACAGGTTTAAGAAGCTAATTCGATCATATGTGAGAGTTACGGAAATAAACGATCAATTTTAAATTAAACCGATTAAACGATTTTCTATGCGTTTTGGCTTGCCCCGGACAAACGGTAAATCCGTTTGACTTGAAATTTGAAATCTTACAATAATATAACATTACGGATCCAATGAAACTAGTTTCGTTGAAATCCGAGACCGTTTGAAAAATGACTATTTTTAACTCGCCAAATTAATATTAAACAATTTCAACGCGTTTCGAGCTGCCACGGTCAAACGACAACTCCGATTGCTACGAAAATTGAAATCCGATAATAACTAACTATTACGGATCCAATAGAACTAGTTTCGTCCAATTCTGAGACTGTTCAAAAATTGGCTATTTTTCAGGCGATAATTAAATATTAAAATATTCAATTTTCACAAATAAATTTTAAATTCAGTTTTAAAAGTTCTATAACATCACTATAACTCCAATATGATAAAATAAAATTTTACAAATCATTTTTAATCATATTAAACCCGTTATTCAATTATCCAATAAATATCAATTTTAAAATCTTATTAACCCTATTATAATCCCAATACAACTTACATTCACCTTGGAAACCAAATTGAATCATATTAAATCAAATTTCAGTTATTCACTTTATTTTCATATATTAAATTTCAATATCAAATTAATCATATCAACTTCGGAATTTAATTATTCAAACATTTGTAATATTAAATTTAAACAATTTTATTATTCTTAAATCAGTATCTTTTGAAATATTCGAAACGAACTTATAAAATTTAACACATTCAAATTATAGAACAACCATTTTCATTAAAACAATTATTCAATTCCCTTTATTCAATTATTCAATAAATTCCAAATATTAAATTTTAAACAATTTAATTGTTCAATATTTGACGGATTTCAATATTGGATTTTTAAATAAAAATTTCATTATCAGTCGATTTACTATATTACATTAGATGAATTCCACGTTATTATTTAACTGCAGTTAGAGATAATGCACTCAACTAATATATATACTTTCATTTCAATTGCAATTGGTTCACAAATTCAATTCGACTAACTAAATGAATAGGTAACTTAAATAATTATCACTGTTGACTTTTAATTACTTATAAGTTTATTATTTACAAACAAGCGTCACAATTACCTATACAATACAAATTCATTCAATTACCTTCGACTACATCTTATTTCAATTGATTTGGGATTTCATTCAATTAATAAACACTTAACTTAGATAAATTTTGTTGCATTTCATTCTAGTTATTATTATTCCAAATGAATTACAATTTTTTTCTAACACTAAATCACGAAATCTTATTAAATTAGCTATTTTAATTATCGGAAATTTACGGGTCGTTACATATTTAATAAGATGGTTTAAACTATTTTGTAGTTATGATTTCAAAAGTAAATATGATTTCAAAAAAGATAGGATTTTCAAGTGAATATGATATTTTGATATGAAGTATAAACTGTTTGAATTATAAATGACCATGGTGTGAAATAAGCGTTTGATTGTTAAAGAAACCGAGATTGGATATTGTCATACTCTCTGCCAATTCCGAAAACCACTTCAACAATTGTGTACGTAATAGAGATTCCAAAATGAAGTAGGATGGTTTGGCGACGATTTTTTACGAGGTATTAACGCAGCTCTGACTCACGGAGTCAGCTTGATGTGGCTAAAACATGAGCCATGCTGGGCCAATGAGGTCGCACCTCCGATCAGGCACATTTCTTCGATGCCATTTTATTATTTTGTGATTTGATTGACGAATGCACCTTTGATTTGGAGTGTGTCTCAAGGTGGGCGGTAGTAGCTGTTATGCATTGCCACTAGTCTGGATCCGCATAACGGTAGAATCCTACCATGGGCATTGCATCGCGTGCCTTGTCACATGTCTTATCGCGCCTTCTCCGAGTTTAGTTGGTACCATACTTATGGAGTGCTCTCTGATAGCCCTCCAGTTTACTGAGGAATTACGGTACTGTATAAACTATGACAATATATAAAATGCATTAAGGGTATATGGGTAATGCATTAATACTATTTTAATAGTTTACTTTACTATAAACATTATATATGTAGTGTATTGTACTATGTATGTAGATAGTTTAACGGATTCTTAAAGGATGGGAATCTCAAACACCCTTTAAGTTATTTGTATTTCAATTGACATTTCAGTTGAGTTGAATTTACTAGTATAAGAATGTTAAATCCTGACTCGAGTGTTCTGTGTTTTTCTTTATGCACATGTCAGACTGAGTGTCACAACATTTAAGGTTCACCTTTGGAGTTTAAAGCATTGCTTAGAGATCTATTTGTTATCTATTCAGCTTGCAGTTATTTCCAGTTATATTTGTTCAATTTTGTTAGTTACTTTTGTATTTGAGACTACTCCGTATTTTAGATTTTATTGTATTTTGTTTTAAACTCTGATGTTTATATAGTAGCTCATGAACTACTATTTATCTATTCCGTTGCTTATTGTTATATTACTCTATGCCTGTGATTCTGTGATTGATTTACTTACTGTATATGCTAAGTTTTGCCAAATATAAATTAACAATTTGTTGTTCTGAGCAACTCAAGTCTGACATGAGTGGATGATTGTCGAATTGAATGGTTCGAAATACCGGATCGTTATAACGTTGATCGTTAATTTTTATTTTATTAATTTAAATGTACCAAGCAATGAAACTCCACCCCGAGACCCACATTAACAAAGAATATTATTGGGTAATACTATCTGCTAATGCTGAGAATAGGGCTGGTTAGGAGCGACCATGTATAGCATTGTCTTAAATATCTACTAAATACGTCGATAAATGCTTTATATTTTTCTATCTCAAGTGAACGACATATTCAATAAATGCTTAAAACAAAACTATAAGTGGCTATCGAATCTATCAGAACAAAATACAGCAACAAAAATATACATCACATCACATAACAGCAAACAGCAAATATATCTACTTATCACTTTTTTCTGTAGTCTTTTGATGACTCTGGTATATGTATATTTTTGGCTCGTTGTATATATTGTGGTCTTCGAACAATATTTCAATTAATGTTATATTTTAACCAATTTAATTAATATATTGAAATTTGAAACAATTATTTTTAAACATTTCATAACAAATATTAATTGGAATAATCCTATCACTTTTTTTTAGTGTAAATTTGTAAATTTTCTTTTTTTTAAGATAGAAAAGATTCAGTTCAAAGATTATTTGTAAAATGTACACTAATAATATATTATGTCGTCCAAAGTTGAGAAAATAATTCAATAAATTAGTGGCTAAGGTTATAAAATTATTTGTCAAATTAATTATGTAAAAAATGAAGAATGAAGCGATAATTTTTCCTCAAATTTGTAGAATCTTAGGGTTAAAAGAGATCGGTCTAGAGATCTTTTTCAAGGTGTTGAGGTTAAATCGCGGGTTCATGCACACGTAAGGTTATTTCATTTTCAAAGCCGCAACACTACAAGGTCGAAGGTTAACCGTGATCGAACCGAGGTTGGATTGGGTCTTTAAAACACTGTTCTGGATACATCCTAATATAATTGAGCTGTAAGGACCGAAGACTATACAGTTGAACTTCTCAAAAATTCAAAATCACATTTCACATATTAGATAAAATATTTCATTTCCGAGGAACTCAAACTTCTATAAAATTAGAAGATTCATTCATTAAACTTCTTTTAAGATGGAAAATTATAGCTAAGATTTAAACTGTTGTCGAATTACAAAAGAAAAAATAATTAAAAATTCAATAAATACTCTCGGTGTGTATATGTGCTCCCGCATGTGTAGTAATGGTAACTCTATTTACAGTTCAATATGCAAAAGACATGAGAAAGTGGATTCATATTAGTAACTAAACAAATCATGCCTTTTTGACTTTGTCTAAAGAACTATAAACCAATGGTGTAACCATGACTAAGAAAATCTAAATAAGGAAATTTAAAAGATTCCTAACCGAATACTAAATTTTCAAATTGAAATTGAAAAAAGTACTTACCCGTTACAGTATGGACCTGCTATAGTTGTTTGATTGCAAACAATACAATATAAAATTTGCAATATTTCAGAAACTTAGAACCTGCTTTCGATAGAAAATACTGATTTATTTCTTTGTAAAATGGTACAAACCATAAATATGTGAACACTGTTGAATATGCGCTTATATGTTTTTGTTTGATGATAATAAACATATATATTCATTTAAATGTATTTGGTAATGTACTATTTTGTTTTTCATAGATTAAATAAATATTTGTTGAATAAAATAAATTACACAGAATTTGAATTTGAATTCAAACAGAACAAGTTACACAGATTTTGAATTCAAACGAATATTTTATTCAAACTAATATTTATTACAATTTTAAATAGTACAATTACATGCTCTCACTATACATATACATTTCTGATTACATCACGATTACATCACAAATATTTTTACATTGATAACCTTACTACATATCACTCACACTCGTATTTTGTCTTCAACTGCATTCCAGTTTAAATCCAGCATCTGAGAAATCTGCAAAAATATTCACTAACGCAGTAAAATTGAAAAAGAAATATTTTTGCAATATAAAACGAAATATGATTTTGAAAACATTGTTTGCCTCAGTTATTTGGGTTGTTCGTCATCATTTTTGACTGTGCAATATCTGTGCATATCAGTATTGTTATCAGGGATAGGTAACTATAAGTGGCTGCAGTACACACGTGTACATTCGTATACGTGTGCACTGCCTCGCCAACTCGTGTACAAAAAAAATCAAACAAAAGCACAGAAATCAAAAACAAGGTCAAACCCAAGATAGGTTCAACTCAAGGCAAATAGACAAAGCAATTGACTATAAACAGTTCAAGACTAAAGCCACTAACAAATGCAACAGCAACATGCTTGAAGACTCCAGCACGACCAAGTATGGAGTGTACAAATGCAAATGTCCAAACAACAACATGAAGTGAATCAAGTTCAAGCCACAAGTGTACATGAATACAACTCGACTGCAACAGTACAGTCATGAAGACTGCAAGAACATGAACATAGAGCGACAATGAAACTGACTCAAAGCACAAAAGTGCAACAGTGAAGTGACAAATGTTCAGTGGTGAAGCAACAGAGATCAGAGACCAAGCAAAGCATAGTAACTGCATAGCAACAGCAACATGATCAAGTAGTAGTCTTTGAGCATGAGATATGTCAACTACATGAAGCAACAGCCAGACCAAAAGGCTACATGAAGTATGCAAGTTCAATCTATTCATTAAACAACTCAAGACCAAGTTGCAACAAAGTTCAAAAGTGCATCAAAAGCAGTTCAATGTGGATAGCAACAGCAAAAAGGGACTGCAACAAACATATATGCAGCATCAAGTCAAAGTATGCAACTACGTGACATAAATGCAACTACAACGATGCAAGCGAAGAACCAAAGTCAGTGGCAAGCTTCAAACTGCATAAGTGACCATGAAACTGACTCGAAGCAGTAGTGACAGTAAGCATGAATCAAGCTCAGTGGCAAATGCATAAACATATTAGAGTGAAACATTTGAGTTGCAAAGAACCAGACACAACAGTGCACAAGTACAAGAAACTTGAATTCAATTGCAACAACTCAATGGACCAAACTGCAAATACAGGAGGCAGTTCAATATAAACATGCTCAAGTCAGAGACTACAACATCAAAGTGCAGTGCAACATGAACCAACTCCAAGATGTATCACTAACATATACTACGGGGATGAACACATGAGAATGGACAAGGCACAAATCAAGTCCAGCTACAAGTTGCAGACTCAAAACAAACATGACACCAAGCTACAAACTCAAATGCAAACAGGAATAGAATATATACAATGCAAATGTATGCAACAGTGTGATAGATCAAGTGAGCACACTCATATGAACAAATGCAAAGAACAGTGAAGCATGCACATAGGCCACCAGTGAAACAAAGTAATATATACATGAACAAGTGTAGCATCTGTTACAGTGAAAAAGCCCAAGTCAAGGTGGAGTTACAACAATGCATCGGTGAGGAACACAACAACAATGAATACTGCAACATGACCAAATGTCAAAACTGCATCAATCACAAATGCAATGCAAAATGGAGTGAATGCAACATGGTGAACAACTAAAGTGCAACAAGTATTGCAGTAATGAATGCATCACATATACAACATCAAAGTGCAACAGAATGGATGCAGCAGTACCAAGTGATAGTGAAGATGGCCAGAGATGAAGACAGGGGCAAACACAAGATGGCCGAAGCAGTGAAGTTAGAATTTTCGAAAATAGGATGCTAAAGTCAAGACAAGAGAATTCAACAAATATATTCGTCTTTGAAAAAGTCAGCAATGAAAAAGGGGAAGTTTTAATGCCGTGTGAATCAAGAAAATCGAACGCAACACAATCAAAGCCGTGCGTATCAAGGTATAATTAAAATCAGGAAAGCATAATTTAGGAAAGTATAGAATCGATACAAGCAAAATCAAGTGTCCAGAATTCATATAAATACAATCCCAAAATCATCATCGGCTGTAAGAAGAAAATCGAATCAAATCCAAACACAAACCCAAGTTCATCATCGGCATCGAGTTATAGAGTCAAGCAATTCATTAAAACCAGCAACGAAAAGAAATAACATACCGAATCATCAACAACTCGATCACCGAAGAACCTCGAAGTCGACGCAAATCAATCGTCAGAGAACGTGCAAGCCGAGCAACGCAATCTCCAAGTCAACCAGATCATCAGAACGAAGCACTAATTCGGGAAAGAAGCCGAAGCCCTAATTCGACATAGAAAGGCCGACATTTTTACAAGCAAAAGAAGGAACGGGTCAAAGCTAAAGTGGATCGGGTTAATAAAAACAAGGGGCCGGCCTTGTTTTTTATAAAAGGGCTTAAGTTTTTTGTTTAGGGTTCAATTAATAAAGGGGTTTTTTAGTTATTTTTATTTTGAGCAAAAATCACGCATTCAAGTTGTAGTTTAATTTTTGCTCCGGTGTTATTTTTGAAGTTGTTTTTTCTTTTCGAGTCGAAGAATCTGTAAATCACCACCTAGGGATTAGGTAGTGTCAGATTGTCTATTTAGAATTAGTTCAGTGAGCAGGGAGTGCGAGTTTGCAAAGCTCTATAGGCGGGAGCAGTGTTTGCAAGTGAGCGAAACTCTATAGGCGGGAGCAGGGTGTGCGAGTCTAGTAGAGTGTTTGTGAGCGGGAGCAAAAGGGTCTGCGAGTCTAGTAGAGTGTTTGTAAGCGTGATACTGTTTAATTCTAATAGAAATCTGGGAATGCAGCAGTAGGCAGGGGTTGCCGAAGCTGGGTAAATTTTGTGTGTGATTTACTTTTCAGCATATTTATTTCTGCAATTATATTTTTGTGTTTAATTTGAGAAAATTTGCTATAACCCTATTCACCCCCCCTCTAGGGTTAATCTAGATCCTACAAGTGGTATCAGAGCCCGGTATATTTTTTATTTAACTCTAGAGTCATGAGTCTACAAAATAATGCTTTTTCTGAGGGGCAATCTATCGTTAGGCCACCCATGTTTAACGGGAACGATTATGCTTATTGGAAAGTTAGGATGAGTATTTACCTTAGTTCCGTTGATTATGATGTTTGGGATATTATTGAAACTGGCTATAAACCTCCCACTATAATCGTTGGTGATACTGAGATTCCTAAACCGAAGGATAGGTGGGATGCTAACGATAAGAGATTGAAAACGACAAATGCTAAAGCCATGAATGCTTTGATATGTGCTCTTGATAAAAATGAATTTAATAGAATTTCTCATTGTACAACAGCAAAGGAAATTTGGCACACTTTGGAGGTGACACACGAAGGAACTTCTCAAGTCAAGGAGTCTCGTCTAGCCCTATTCAGCAATGAATACGAGAACTTTGTGATGGACAAAGGCGAGAGCATAAAGGACATGTTTGGACGCTTTTCAACTTTGGTGTACAACGCTAGAGCACTTGGGAAGGTATTCACTGAGGTAGAGCTTGTGCGGAAGATACTACGAGTCTTACCAATGAACTTTGAAGCAAAAGTCACGGCAATCCAAGAATCGAAAGATCTGAGCAAACTAAGCATGGAGGAGTTGATTGGCAACTTGATGACATATGAGCTTGAGTTAAAAGCAAAGGAAGAACGCAACAACTCCGAACCAAAGAAAAAGACGATTGCCTTAAAAAGCAAAGAAGAAAGCGATGAAGAAGGAGAAGATCCAATTGAAGAGCTTGCAATGGCTGTCAATAATCTTAGAAAATGGTCGAGATTCAAGCCACGTAAGAAGAAAACAAATCGTAATAGGCCAAAAGATTCTGACAATTCTGATAATGAACCAACGTGCTTTAACTGCAAGAAGCCCGGACACTTCATACAAAAATGCCCACTTCTCAAAAACAAAGGAAAGAAAAAGGCGAAGAAGGTATTTGCAGTGACTTGGGATGATGAAGAAGGAGAAGAAGCTTCGGATAGCAGCTCAGAGGAGGCTAACTTGTGTCTTATGGCGAAATCAAATTCAGATTCAAGCTCAGAGGAATCTAGTGAGGAAGGTGAGTATTCCTATAGAGATCTTGTTTTTATGTGTTCTGATCTTACTAAAGTAGTTGATGCTCTTGAATCTAAAATTGAAAAACTGAAAACTGATAGGAGAGAACTTGCTCATAAAAATTTTAGGTTAGAAACTGAACTTGAAAATATTCAAAACCTAGAATGTAAAAGATGTAAAGTTTTAGATTCAGAATTGACAAAACTTAAGAATAACTCTGAGAATCTTGAAAAAGAAAACTTGAATCTTAAGGAAACCATCGACACTAGGAAAAAGGATTTTATAAATCGATGCACCTCACTTGTCACTGAAAATACAACACTAAAAACCAAAGTCCAAAATCTTGAGAAATCTTTGAATAACTTTTCAAGAGGCGAAAAATCTTTCAACATGCTATTGGGAAATCAATTTTTTGCTAACAACAGAAAAGGACTTGGTTTTGGAAAAACACAAGCTGAGGATAATGCAAAAGGGAAAAGTGTCTTTGATAAATGTGAAATAATTGGACATCATGTTGAAAATTGTAGTCATAGGAACAAGAACACAAAATTTATACAAGTTTGGGTTCCTAAGAATTCTACAAACAAATTTCATGTCTATTGGAACAAGAATGAAAAGTCTAAACAAGTTTGGGTTCCAAAGGGTTTGTTTATTCATAATGTTTCTGCCACTAACAATCATGGACCTAGAAATAGGTCACAAAAATCCTTCATCGTGTAGGTGTGGTGGCAGGCTAAGGAACAACAACGGTGTTCTCTGGATTTTGGCTGTTCCAGAAACACAACGGGCATCATAGCAAAGTTCGTTAGCCTAGTATAAAGGTGACAGAATCACAATGGGCAATCACGAGAAATTATCGTAAAGGTAAAACAGGTGAAGGTATATTAAATGTGATAATCTGCACCATATTCTGAATTAAATCAGCCAAAATTGTGATAATGATGTGATGTCTTTAATTCTGACTTACTGATATGATTTTTCCTTTGACTTGTTCTTACTTTGATTTGTGCTTAAAAGTAGACCAACCATCCTTTCATCATTGAACTTAATATGTATGGTCAAATGATGGTATTTTATTGATCCTTGATTACTCATGCTACACTTAAATATATTTTGACATTTTGGTCACTGCTTGTAAATTTGCACGATTTCAAATTCATGTGAAAAAGGATTTTAAGAAATTGTTGAAATTTCAAGAAATTGTTTTTGAAATAATTATGATGTTGATTGACTGTTGATTACTCATGAATATAATTGTTTATCCTATGGTTTCTGAAATTAACACCATGATATTTGGTTGAGTGTGAACATGGCTTCAATTCAAAATCCAAAGAACGTCATTTAAATTGTTGCTAAAATTGAGTTTGAAATTTTTGATGCACACTTCATGTCTGGTTTACCAAGTCCAGTTAGTAATATTTTGGATTGAAAAAGAAATTCAGATGCAGTTCATACTGGTAATCTAGTTGATAGAAAACATACGAGTTGAACGTGATTAATTTTTGAAACATTCAAACATTCATTTGCTGCTTCATTTTTCCAAAGAGAATATCTGCATATTTTTCACTTGAAATAATTTTTTCATTTAGCAGAATTTTTTTTCTCTCATATAACCCCTTCGAGAAAATAATTGTTTGACCATATTTTCAGATTAGTCATTTTTATTTTTAAATGACAAATTTTGACTGATCCGACTCCCTACTAATTATCAAAGAGATAAATAGTGATTGAAAAAGTGATGAGTCTTGATATTTAACATACATTACTCAAGAGAGTATATTTGGAAAATTTCTTTAGGAAATTAAAAAAGAATTATAAAACTTTTTGTTGGGTAAAGATTCCATGACCATTTCTATATCTATCATTATTTCTATCGACCATGGTTTATCAAATATTCAATATAGTTTGTCGATATGTGGCACTATAATCAGGAATCATTTGTTTTTCATGTCATATTTTTTAAAAAAATAAATAAATATCCAAAGTATTCACTCTCATTTAAAAGTCCTCACGGTTATGCATGGGTGAATTACTTGGATTTTTGATCATGTGCTTCCATGCTCATTTAAAAGTCCTTACGGTTATGCATGTATGGAACGCATATCAAAATTAAATTGCTTAAATAGACAAGTTGATTCTAATCCCATTTAAAAGTCCTCACGGTCATGCGTGGTTAGAAGATACTTGATTTCATTTTTTTAAAATTAAATTTGAATACTACTTATCTCATTTAAAAGTCCTAACGGTTATGCATGATTAGTAGATATTCAAATTCCTGATATAAATACCACAAGAAGATTCAACTGTATGATTTTATATGAACATCAATTTCCATCATTTCTAAAAGTGGAATATGCGCCTAACAAGGGTAGTTATGGTTTTTGTTTGATTCTTATTGAAGTTTAATATTTATATTCAATTTGAGTTTAATGTTGGATTAATATCAATCACTTTATCTCTATTTTTCTCTCACACTATTATTCTGTTGCTGATAACAAAAGGGGGAGAGAAAAGTTAAGATTTTGTCAAATAGAATCAAGCAAAGGTCAAATAATTTTTCCATATGCATCTAGGCTCATTTGAATATATTTCTATTTGTATGCATATATGTAGGGGGAGCATCATGTAGAGAGGAAGCATTTAAATAGGGGGAGCAATTAGAGTATATAATTGGTCAAATACATTTAACACGGTCAAAACCTTAAATATATGTTTGTTATCATCAAAAGGGGGAGATTGTTGAATATGCACTTATATGTTTTTGTTTGATGATAATAAACATATATATTCATTTAAATGTATTTGGTAATGTACTATTTTGTTTTTCATAGATTAAATAAATATTTGTTGAATAAAATAAATTACACAGAATTTGAATTTGAATTCAAACAGAACAAGTTACACAGATTTTGAATTCAAACGAATATTTTATTCAAACTAATATTTATTACAATTTTAAATAGTACAATTACATGCTCTCACTATACATATACATTTCTGATTACATCATGATTACATCACAAATATTTTTACATTGATAACCTCACTACATATCACTCACACTCGTATTTTGTCTTCAACTGCATTCCAGTTTAAATCCAGCATCTGAGAAATCTGCAAAAATATTCACTAACGCAGTAAAATTGAAAAAGAAATATTTTTGCAATATAAAACGAAATATGATTTTGAAAACATTGTTTGCCTCAGTTATTTGGGTTGTTTGTCATCATTTTTGACTGTGCAATATCTGTGCATATCAGTATTTTTATCAGGGACAGGTAACTATAAGTGGCTGCAGTACACACGTGTACATTCGTATACGTGTGCACTGCCTCGCCAACTCGTGTACAAAAAAAATCAAACAAAAGCACAGAAATCAAAAACAAGGTCAAACCCAAGATACGTTCAACTCAAGGCAAATAGACAAAGCAATTGACTACAAACAGTTCAAGACTAAAGCCACTAACAAATGCAACAGCAACATGCTTGAAGACTCCAGCACGACCAAGTATGGAGTGTACAAATGCAAATGTCCAAACAACAACATGAAGTGAATCAAGTTCAAGCCACAAGTGTACATGAATACAACTCGACTGCAACAGTACAGTCATGAAGACTGCAAGAACATGAACATAGAGCGAAAATGAAACTGACTCAAAGCACAAAAGTGCAATAGTGAAGTGACAAATGTTCAGTGGTGAAGCAACAGAGATCAGAGACCAAGCAAAGCATAGTAACTGCATAGCAACAACAACATGATCAAGTAGTAGTCTTTGAGCATGAGATATGTCAACTACATGAAGCAACAGTCAGACCAAAAGGCTACATGAAGTATGCAAGTTCAATCTATTCATTAAACAACTCAAGACCAAGTTGCAACAAAGTTCAAAAGTGCATCAAAAGCAGTTCAATGTGGATAGCAACAGCAAAAAGGGACTGCAACAAACATATATGCAGCATCAAGTCAAAGTATGCAACTACGTGACATAAATGCAACTACAACGATGCAAGCGAAGAACCAAAGTCAGTGGCAAGCTTCAAACTGCATAAGTGACCATGAAACTGACTCGAAGCAGTAGTGACAGTAAGCATGAATCAAGCTCAGTGGAAAATGCATAAACATATTAGAGTGAAACATTTGAGTTGCAAAGAACCAGACACAACAGTGCACAAGTACAAGAAACTTGAATTCAATTGCAACAACTCAATGGACCAAACTGCAAGTACAGGAGGCAGTTCAATATAAACATGCTCAAGTCAGAGACTACAACATCAAAGTGCAGTGCAACATGAACCAACTCCAAGATGTATCACTAACATATACTACAGGGATGAACACATGAGAATGGACAAGGCACAAATCAAGTCCAGCTACAAGTTGCAGACTCAAAACAAACATGACACCAAGCTACAAACTCAAATGCAAACAGGAATAGAATATATACAATGCAAATGTATGCAACAGTGTGATAGATCAAGTGAGCACACTCATATGAACAAATGCAAAGAACAGTGAAGCATGCACATAGGTGTAACGACCCGCCGCCCTAACCGCCTCTAGTCGGTAATTAAACCAACTAGAAACGATCAAGATGACGGATTGTTATTTAGTTTATAACATTTAAACAGAATCAGCTACAGAATCACAGAATAGTAATCATATTTTATAAACAAACTTTTCTTTTATATACAAATATCAGAGATATACAATAAATTACATTTGAATTTATACAGCGGAAACAATTTATATTTATAAGTACAAGAGAAAAAATTTTAGCTAAACTTTAGTGGTGCTGAAATCCCCCTCTCTCTAACTTCGCTGCGAGCAAATCTTTAAGCTGCAAAAATACTCGGTCTGACCCGAGCGTTTATGCAAAACACAAAAACACTCGAGTCAGGATTAATCTTTATTCAAGTAATTAAATTTGAAATGAACTGAAATAAATGGTTACAGTTATGGTGAAACAGATAAATCAATTTAAGTCTATTATAGATTTTCACATTAACGATTCCAAATTTTTATACACATGTGTGGCTGCAGTACACACGTGTACTCATACCCATGTACACTGCCTCGTCAACACATGTGCACGAGTCAGACCAATCACTGCAAACATATTTCAACTAAAGGCCACTGAAAATAACAACAACACATAGGATTACAACAACAGGGAGTAACACAAGTACAGGAATGATAAGGAACAGCAGCAGACACGCACATGGACAGTCGAAATCAGTAAGTCCAGTGAAGTCCAGTGACATATCTCAGGTGCAACATTCAAAGTCAAGAAACATGAATGCATCAGACTGCAGGCAACTCAAATAACACAGTGGCAACCACAAGTCACAAAAGCAGAAAATTGCTTTCAACATGCAAGGATAGATACGGATTAAAGTTCAAGAACATGTAGAAGAAATTTGAAAAACCTGGAATAGTTTCTGTCTTCTGCTTTTGAATAAAGGTGAGTAAACTAAGATTTTTAAAACAGTGTTAAACTTGGTTTCAACTTGCTACTATGAATGAATATCAGGATGTTATATGAAATATTTGTTTAAAATTGAATGCATGTTGAATTGAGTGTATTGAATCTCCTGGGTGATAACAATTTCAAACTGCAAATCTGACCTGTTGCAATGCAAAATTAAGCAAGTTCAAAAGCATGAAACAACTCAAAGTTCTCAACATCCAAGTAGAAATAGCAATCTGAAACCAAATGCAAACAACAACAACCAAGTACTACAAAGGCCAGAGATAACACTCAAGAACAACTCAAGTTTGATTTATTTTTGAAACATGGTACAGGTTCAAGACAAGGTTTTTAACTTGTTTTCAATTTATCTCAAAAGGAATAAGAGGAGAGAAAGTTGGAATATAACTATAGTTATTTCTAAAGCAAACAGGGAATACAACACTGACCTTCACAAAATACATGCAACTGCCTCAAAATCAAATATGCATTCAAGAACGGCAACCAACACCAAAGTTCACAACGCAACAGAAACAACTCAACTCGACTAACAACAAACAGTAATGTGCAGACCCAAATAAATGGCCAAGTAACTCAAGGCAAAGAAGCAACTCAGTAAAACATGCAAGTTCGAGATAAATTCAAGTCAAAAGCCCTAAACAAGTCCAAGTCGAAATCAGGGACATGGCCAAAGTTGAACAGGTCAAAAATTCCAAGCCGTGGTGGCCACTTAAAAAAAAATTCAAAGCCAAGAAAACTCAAACCAAGTCAAGTGAATGTTGAGAACAAGCTACATGATGAACAAGTGCAAAGGTGAATGCATCTATGAATGCAGACACAAAATGAAATAGCCATGTTCCAAAATAAATACAGTGGACTAAATGAAGAACAAGTATGCATAAACTTTTGAACAAGACTGCAACTCAACTAAACAGACATGAATGCAACAAACAAGCATGCAGCTGTAAGCATGCAACTCAGATTATGTACAAGGGCAGTGAGGCACAATGTAACAAATAAATGAAACTGAACAGTGGACAAAAGAACATAAACATCATCAAGCATAGCTTATCTTAACTACAACAGCAGTATACACAAAGCAATTACAAATGGTCCAGTTTAAACATGAATTCATAGGAAATGCATCAAATTTTAAAGTGGTTTATAATTATAGATTTTAAACAGAGGCTTGTAAAATAGGAACAGATATTAATTTTGTTTAGGTTGAATTAAATCTGTGACTTAAGAACAGACTCAATATTATCATATATGCAAACATACATATCAATGTATGCATATACATTCAAAACTGCAGGCATAATAAACAACCATATTCATAACACACCTCAAGTACCAGTCCAAAACCAAAGTATATAAATAGATTCAAGTGTATTTGTCCACATTTAAGGGTTTGAGGCAGAGACAAAGATCAGAGAATTGTTGATGCTTATCTAAAGTTTAAGGCTGTTATGAATATAACTAGAACAAGTGTGTCTACAGGCATGCATTCATATGACTACACCTAAATACAGGCATGCAGCAATATTCATCAACAAATCAACCAAATTTTCTTTTCATCACACATCAATAACAACACAAAGCAAGTCAAGTTTTTCGATAGCATCTGTGCTCATCAGTTTAAAACAAAGTACCAAGTAGCATCTGTTCTTATCAATTTTAAAAAAAATTAATTTTAAAAAAAAACATCAGTTGTTATCAGTTTAAAACAAATCACAAATATAACATCTGTTATTATTAGTTTAAAAGCAAATATCAATTAGCATTTTTTTCTTATCAATTTAAAAAAAAACAAATTTCAAACAACATCTGAAATCAAAGAAATTTGGAAGCATCTGTTCTCATCAGTTTAAAATAAAACAAATTATCAGGTAGCATTTGTTCAAATCAATTTAAAAATTAAAACTGGGCAGCATCTGTTTTATCAATTTAAAACAAAAATCAAATAGCATTTGTTTTTATAAATTTAAAAAGAACAAATTTTTGAAAGCGTCAATGGTTATCAGTTTAAAATTGGGTACCATCTGTTCTTAACAGTTTAACAATTCAAGCAAATCGAGCAAATGACAGCAAATAGCAACCGAAAATCCAACATGCAGTAGCCAATCTACCCATATCAGTTTCAAATTAAATTAGCCGAGCAAAAGATAACAAAATCACCCCAAAACATAGCATGCAACCAATATTCGATCCAACCAAATATAAGCACTTGCATGAAGATTAATCGTGAGCTAGAAACTCACCATTGCAAAATCGAAGCAGCCGAAGCATACTCGAGCTCGACCAAAATTCGAAGTAGTCGAACAATTTGAAGTCGCGGCATCCCCAATTTTCACGAAAGCCCTAATTTTGCAAAGCAGAACGAATGAAGAAGGAACGAAAGATGATTTTTGAGAGGCCGCCATTATTTCTCGTATGTTATTTTAGAACTAGGGTTTAGAAATGAACGAATGAATAAAGGGGAGGGGGCGTGGGTTTAGGTACGTTTTGCATAATAGGGTGATTTTTCCAACTTGCAGGGTGGCTGCATTTAATACTAAGGTACCATGCTATATTTTTTTTCATTATTATTATTTTACTTATACTTTAATAAATTTTTTTTTTCACTTCAATTTCAATTTATTTTGTATATATTTCCTTTAGTAAATATATAAACATTTTAAAGTTTAACTATCAAAAATTTATTTATATTAACACGTTTTCCCATTAGTTTTTTGTTCTTGTATTTTGTATTGATAAAATTTATTCCTTTTTATTTTAGTTAAAGAAGGTTATTTTAAAATCTACCATCAATTTATAAATTTTCATAAATAATAATTCTTATATCCAATTTATTTTTCTAATTCACTAGTTCGAATTTTTAAATATCAATTCAATCATTCAATTTCAAACTCGAAAGTCAAATTCACATTTTATTCAACTTTAAATAGATTAAATTTTAAATATTTAATCACCAATTTCATTGTTATATCGGAAATTCAGTTTAAATTATCATTCAAATATTCAAAATTAATTAAATATTCACAATTTAAATTGTTCAAAATTTAGGATCGTTACAATCTCCCCTCCTTAAAAGAATTTCGTCCCGAAATTACAAGTAAGGAAAAATGATTGCAAGTAAGGAAAAATGATTGTTAAAATTTCACTAATATTTATATTTTACTCAATTTTATCAAGTTCAACACTTATTAAAGATGAATGAATATAGGATTCATTCTATTTGTTTTATCTTGCTAGCTTTGCTAATTAACTCTTTTGTCTATTATTTTCTACAATCAAGACACAAAAATCTTTACTAAAATTTTCAACTTACAAAACCCAAATTTTAAATTTGAAACACTACATTTAAGAAATTTTACATATTATAACTTTTCCAAAGCTGTGGATTTTTCAAAACATTTCAAAAATCCTCTTCCTTAATTCATTAGGTTGGAATTTACATCACTTTAATTTCAGATAATTGATTTTCTATTTAAAGTTTGAAAATACTTGATAACTCGAAATTTAACAAGTCTATTGTCGTTCTTAAAGACATTAGGCATACGCTGGCCAGGCGCAAGTCTAACAATCTCCAAGTACTAAATATACTTGCTTCAATTCCCAGTGAAAATACTTTTAAAAATTCTTTTAAAAAATGGATATGGAAAGCACATTCCCCCATGGATCACAGTTTACTCGGCGGTTTCGCTACTATCCCAGTAGAGTCGCTTGTAACTGTGGATATCTCATCCCTTGAATTACGCCATGGTTGTTGCCAAAGATCGCGGTTCACTCGGCGGTTACGCTACTATCCCAGTAGAATCGCTCGTGACCGTAGGCATCTCGCCCCTCGAATTACGCTTTGGTTTGTAGATTGCAGTTTACTCAGCGGTTACGCCACTATCCCAGTGGAATCGCTTGTAACTGTAGGCATCACGCCCCTCAAATTACGCTACCACCCGAGTGTAACTAGATCGCGGTATACTCGGCGGTTACGCCACTATCCCAGTGGAATCGCTTGTAACCATAGGCATCTCGCCCCTCGAATTACGCTAGCACACTATACCAGTCCAAAAGGACATTCCAACTAATGGAAATATAAATGGTCATCCAACTAATGGAAATATAAATGGTCATCCAACTAATGGAAATATAAATGGTCATCCAACTAATGGAAATACTACGTAGCTACGATTTTTAAATGGATACTCATCTCGAGTTCCATCACCATCACACAGTCACACAGTATAAATGGAAGGTACCTTTCCATATCCTCAATTTTGGAAAACATAATATTATACATACATATATAATATTTCACTTCACACTTAGTACAACCCATGTACTTAAATAAGTTTTCCACAACAATTACTTTTCCAAACTAATTGGTTTTCGAATTAATCGTATTCACACATATACGTTATGAAAACCACAACATTTCATACCCATAACAAATAGAGGATTCACAATTTTCCATTTCATTATCCATTTAAAATTTTCCTCTAAGTCGATTTGGAATTTTAAGGTTATATCAAACCTAATACACATTCACAATCCAATTTATTATCGACTTCACACACTCGATTTGGATTTCACGCTACATCGTCAATTCTCAACACATAATTGATGTCTATCGATATATAACCTCTGAGCTCGTACGTCTCAGAGAAGGGTGTTAAGCTAAGAGAATAAATTCCCCGCCACCAACAGATATATATTTAATAGAGATCAATTGATATGTCGTCAATTCACGACGTTAGACATACAATCCAAATCATCCATTTAAAATTCAAAGTTCAACTTACATTGTTTTTTGTGTGTCAAAGTTAAACTCAATTTAACTCAAAATTCAATCACTTTGAAATTTTTCCAAGTTGAACTAATTGTTCATATTTCTCAAAATAATATCTTTACAAGATATAAAAATTTTCACACTTAGCCATTTGAAACAAATTCAAATCATTTTGCACCTTTTAATCTTTGAAAACAAACTTCAAAGCGATTTCCTTAAACGGAAACATTTCCAAATTATCTATGAATATACGATTTTCAAATCGATTTCACCTATTCATTTTCAATTTATCTTTAAAAGATAAAATTTCAAACCATTCATTTCATATAGGAAAACATACCCATACTTATTCAATAATAAGTAATTTACAAATCCACTTATTTTCAACACTTTGAAAATATTCAATATACTTCAAACCAAAATCAAGTATATATTCATTCTTAAAAAAAAAAACATTCTTTTAAACACATTTTATTTGAGTCAAAACGAATGTTGCGTAAAACATCGTTACGACGACTCAAAACCACTAGTATAAGGATTCAAATTTAAAAATAGATATGTAAATCCCAATACTAAACAAAATCATTTCCCTTTTGAAATTATTTACTATAACAACAAATGTTATAATCTACCATTTCCATTTTTCCACTCGAAAACGTCTATTTCAACAACAAGTGTTGAAATCTATGCTTTCGATTCTTAACACATTTCAAAATGAATTATCTTCATTTACATAATGTTTCTTCCCAAAAACATTCCCATTTAAGTTTTCAACTTCAACTTAATTCATGGTTTGAATTCCACATACACTTCAAAAATATTGGTTTTAAACCGATTTCAAATTCCCAATACTAAGTTTTCCACTCAACTTAATTCCATGCCCGTTCAAATTCAAATGCATCATTGAATCTATTTAAACCTATTTCGAATTTTCATTAGATTCATATCTCTTTTGATATTTTATTCACCGTTCAAAACCCATAGATATAATTCCTTTAATAAGTTACAACAATTTACTTATCAAAATAAGTCGTTTGCGGATTTTACAAACATCTCTAGAAATTCTATTTTTATTTATAAAACTTCGTTTTATAATCTCCTTTCTTAATTTGATTCAATTCAATTTATATAACTTAGTTATATACACCAAAAGTCCATATTATAAGTTAAATACTTATAATCCATTCATTTACTAAATCGTTCTTCACCACATTTGAAATCAATTTTCAAAAGAATTCAAAATTAAATTTCCAAGTTATAGTTCAATAATCCACTTGATTATAATCAAATTGACATATCATTTTATTTTCCAATTACTACTTTGGAGATATTCAAAATATTTGATTTAAGCCAATTTAAACCAATTCATTAATCCACTTGACTTACATTTCATTTTCCATAACTCTCAAAGATTCGATAATGAGTTTCCGAACGATCGAAACTCAAGTCTAACGAGACCTCACCGAAGAGAAACAGTCGCAAACCTAAATTTAGAGAGGGGAATTTCCAAAAATAATTCTAATTTTCAAAATACCTTTTATTTTAAAGAAAACAATCTTAAACTTCTTTAGATTTGAAAACACTTTCTTTTAAAGTGATTCTAGTAACTATTCATATTAAACGTCATAAACTAAGCTTTGTGTAAACCAAAGCTCTGATACCACTTTGTAACGACCCGCCGCCCTAACCGCCTCTAGTCGGTAATTAAACCAACTAGAAACGATCAAGATGACGGATTGTTATTTAGTTTATAACATTTAAACAGAATCAGCTACAGAATCACAGAATAGTAATCATATTTTATAAACAAACTTTTCTTTTATATACAAATATCAGAGATATACAATAAATTACATTTGAATTTATACAGCGGAAACAATTTATATTTATAAGTACAAGAGAAAAAATTTTAGCTAAACTTTAGTGGTGCTGAAATCCCCCTCTCTCTAACTTCGCTGCGAGCAAATCTTTAAGCTGCAAAAATACTCGGTCTGACCCGAGCGTTTATGCAAAACACAAAAACACTCGAGTCAGGATTAATCTTTATTCAAGTAATTAAATTTGAAATGAACTGAAATAAATGGTTACAGTTATGGTGAAACAGATAAATCAATTTAAGTCTATTATAGATTTTCACATTAACGATTCCAAATTTTTATACACATGTGTGGCTGCAGTACACACGTGTACTCATACCCATGTACACTGCCTCGTCAACACATGTGCACGAGTCAGACCAATCACTGCAAACATATTTCAACTAAAGGCCACTGAAAATAACAACAACACATAGGATTACAACAACAGGGAGTAACACAAGTACAGGAATGATAAGGAACAGCAGCAGACACGCACATGGACAGTCGAAATCAGTAAGTCCAGTGAAGTCCAGTGACATATCTCAGGTGCAACATTCAAAGTCAAGAAACATGAATGCATCAGACTGCAGGCAACTCAAATAACACAGTGGCAACCACAAGTCACAAAAGCAGAAAATTGCTTTCAACATGCAAGGATAGATACGGATTAAAGTTCAAGAACATGTAGAAGAAATTTGAAAAACCTGGAATAGTTTCTGTCTTCTGCTTTTGAATAAAGGTGAGTAAACTAAGATTTTTAAAACAGTGTTAAACTTGGTTTCAACTTGCTACTATGAATGAATATCAGGATGTTATATGAAATATTTGTTTAAAATTGAATGCATGTTGAATTGAGTGTATTGAATCTCCTGGGTGATAACAATTTCAAACTGCAAATCTGACCTGTTGCAATGCAAAATTAAGCAAGTTCAAAAGCATGAAACAACTCAAAGTTCTCAACATCCAAGTAGAAATAGCAATCTGAAACCAAATGCAAACAACAACAACCAAGTACTACAAAGGCCAGAGATAACACTCAAGAACAACTCAAGTTTGATTTATTTTTGAAACATGGTACAGGTTCAAGACAAGGTTTTTAACTTGTTTTCAATTTATCTCAAAAGGAATAAGAGGAGAGAAAGTTGGAATATAACTATAGTTATTTCTAAAGCAAACAGGGAATACAACACTGACCTTCACAAAATACATGCAACTGCCTCAAAATCAAATATGCATTCAAGAACGGCAACCAACACCAAAGTTCACAACGCAACAGAAACAACTCAACTCGACTAACAACAAACAGTAATGTGCAGACCCAAATAAATGGCCAAGTAACTCAAGGCAAAGAAGCAACTCAGTAAAACATGCAAGTTCGAGATAAATTCAAGTCAAAAGCCCTAAACAAGTCCAAGTCGAAATCAGGGACATGGCCAAAGTTGAACAGGTCAAAAATTCCAAGCCGTGGTGGCCACTTAAAAAAAAATTCAAAGCCAAGAAAACTCAAACCAAGTCAAGTGAATGTTGAGAACAAGCTACATGATGAACAAGTGCAAAGGTGAATGCATCTATGAATGCAGACACAAAATGAAATAGCCATGTTCCAAAATAAATACAGTGGACTAAATGAAGAACAAGTATGCATAAACTTTTGAACAAGACTGCAACTCAACTAAACAGACATGAATGCAACAAACAAGCATGCAGCTGTAAGCATGCAACTCAGATTATGTACAAGGGCAGTGAGGCACAATGTAACAAATAAATGAAACTGAACAGTGGACAAAAGAACATAAACATCATCAAGCATAGCTTATCTTAACTACAACAGCAGTATACACAAAGCAATTACAAATGGTCCAGTTTAAACATGAATTCATAGGAAATGCATCAAATTTTAAAGTGGTTTATAATTATAGATTTTAAACAGAGGCTTGTAAAATAGGAACAGATATTAATTTTGTTTAGGTTGAATTAAATCTGTGACTTAAGAACAGACTCAATATTATCATATATGCAAACATACATATCAATGTATGCATATACATTCAAAACTGCAGGCATAATAAACAACCATATTCATAACACACCTCAAGTACCAGTCCAAAACCAAAGTATATAAATAGATTCAAGTGTATTTGTCCACATTTAAGGGTTTGAGGCAGAGACAAAGATCAGAGAATTGTTGATGCTTATCTAAAGTTTAAGGCTGTTATGAATATAACTAGAACAAGTGTGTCTACAGGCATGCATTCATATGACTACACCTAAATACAGGCATGCAACAATATTCATCAACAAATCAACCAAATTTTCTTTTCATCACACATCAATAACAACACAAAGCAAGTCAAGTTTTTCGATAGCATCTGTGCTCATCAGTTTAAAACAAAGTACCAAGTAGCATCTGTTCTTATCAATTTTAAAAAAAATTAATTTTAAAAAAAAACATCAGTTGTTATCAGTTTAAAACAAATCACAAATATAACATCTGTTATTATTAGTTTAAAAGCAAATATCAATTAGCATTTTTTTCTTATCAATTTAAAAAAAAACAAATTTCAAACAACATCTGAAATCAAAGAAATTTGGAAGCATCTGTTCTCATCAGTTTAAAATAAAACAAATTATCAGGTAGCATTTGTTCAAATCAATTTAAAAATTAAAACTGGGCAGCATCTGTTTTATCAATTTAAAACAAAAATCAAATAGCATTTGTTTTTATAAATTTAAAAAGAACAAATTTTTGAAAGCGTCAATGGTTATCAGTTTAAAATTGGGTACCATCTGTTCTTAACAGTTTAACAATTCAAGCAAATCGAGCAAATGACAGCAAATAGCAACCGAAAATCCAACATGCAGTAGCCAATCTACCCATATCAGTTTCAAATTAAATTAGCCGAGCAAAAGATAACAAAATCACCCCAAAACATAGCATGCAACCAATATTCGATCCAACCAAATATAAGCACTTGCATGAAGATTAATCGTGAGCTAGAAACTCACCATTGCAAAATCGAAGCAGCCGAAGCATACTCGAGCTCGACCAAAATTCGAAGTAGTCGAACAATTTGAAGTCGCGGCATCCCCAATTTTCACGAAAGCCCTAATTTTGCAAAGCAGAACGAATGAAGAAGGAACGAAAGATGATTTTTGAGAGGCCGCCATTATTTCTCGTATGTTATTTTAGAACTAGGGTTTAGAAATGAACGAATGAATAAAGGGGAGGGGGCGTGGGTTTAGGTACGTTTTGCATAATAGGGTGATTTTTCCAACTTGCAGGGTGGCTGCATTTAATACTAAGGTACCATGCTATATTTTTTTTCATTATTATTATTTTACTTATACTTTAATAAATTTTTTTTTTCACTTCAATTTCAATTTATTTTGTATATATTTCCTTTAGTAAATATATAAACATTTTAAAGTTTAACTATCAAAAATTTATTTATATTAACACGTTTTCCCATTAGTTTTTTGTTCTTGTATTTTGTATTGATAAAATTTATTCCTTTTTATTTTAGTTAAAGAAGGTTATTTTAAAATCTACCATCAATTTATAAATTTTCATAAATAATAATTCTTATATCCAATTTATTTTTCTAATTCACTAGTTCGAATTTTTAAATATCAATTCAATCATTCAATTTCAAACTCGAAAGTCAAATTCACATTTTATTCAACTTTAAATAGATTAAATTTTAAATATTTAATCACCAATTTCATTGTTATATCGGAAATTCAGTTTAAATTATCATTCAAATATTCAAAATTAATTAAATATTCACAATTTAAATTGTTCAAAATTTAGGATCGTTACAATAGGCCACCAGTGAAACAAAGTAATATATACATGAACAAGTGTAGCATCTGTTACAGTGAAAAAGCCCAAGTCAAGGTGGAGTTACAACAATGCATCAGTGAGGAACACAACAACAATGAATACTGCAACATGACCAAATGTCAAAACTGCATCAATCACAAATGCAATGCAAAATGGAGTGAATGCAACATGGTAAACAACTAAAGTGCAACAGGTATTGCAGTAATGAATGCATCACATATACAACATCAAAGTGCAACAGAATGGATGCAGCAGTACCAAGTGATAGTGAAGATGGCCAGAGATGAAGACAGGGGCAAACACAAGATGGCCGAAGCAGTGAAGTCAGAATTTTCGAAAATAGGATGCTAAAGTCAAGACAAGAGAATTCAACAAATATATTCGTCTTTGAAAAAGTCAGCAATGAAAAAGGGGAAGTTTTAATGCCGTGTGAATCAAGAAAATCGAACGCAACACAATCAAAGTCGTGCGTATCAAGGTATAATTAAAATCAGGAAAGCATAATTTAGGAAAGTATAGAATCCATACAAGCAAAATCAAGTGTCCAGAATTCATATAAATACAATCCCAAAATCATCATCGGCTGTAAGAAGAAAATCGAATCAAATCCAAACACAAACCCAAGTTCATCATCGGCATTGAGTTATAGAGTCAAGCAATTCATTAAAACCAGCAACGAAAAGAAATAACATACCGAATCATCAACAACTCGATCACCAAAGAACCTCGAAGTCGACGCAAATCAATCGTCAGAGAACGTGCAAGCCGAGCAACGCAATCTCCAAGTCAACCAGATCATCAGAACGAAGCACTAATTCGAGAAAGAAGCCGAAGCCCTAATTCGACATAGAAAGGCCGACATTTTTACAAGCAAAAGAAGGAACGGGTCAAAGCTAAAGTGGATCGGGTTAATAAAAACAAGGGGCCGGCCTTGTTTTTTATAAAAGGGCCTAAGTTTTTTGTTTAGGGTTCAATTAATAAAAGGGTTTTTTAGTTATTTTTATTTTGAGCAAAAATCACGCATTCAAGTTGTAGTTTAATTTTTGCTCCGGTGTTATTTTTGAAGTTGTTTTTTCTTTTCGAGTCGAAGAATCTGTAAATCACCACCTAGGGATTAGGTAGTGTCAGATTGTCTATTTAGAATTAGTTCAGTGAGCAGGGAGTGCGAGTTTGCAAAGCTCTATAGGCGGGAGCAGTGTTTGCAAGTGAGCGAAACTCTATAGGCGGGAGCAGGGTGTGCGAGTCTAGTAGAGTGTTTGTGAGCGGGAGCAAAAGGGTCTGCGAGTATAGTAGAGTGTTTGTAAGCGTGATACTGTTTAATTCTAATAGAAATCTGGGAATGCAGCAGTAGGCAGGGGTTGCCGAAGCTGGGTAAATTTTGTGTGTGATTTACTTTTCAGCATATTTATTTCTGCAATTATATTTCTGTGTTTAATTTGAGAAAATTTTCTATAACCCTATTCACCCCCCCCCCTCTAGGGTTAATCTAGATCCTACAAACACATATTTATCATTTCGTTTGCTTACTCAATAGTTCCTTTACAGCCTATGTACTTAAAGAAAAGGCATAAAACAAAGTAAAGGAATAAAATAACAAGGCAATTTTTCTTAGTAACAGAAAAGAATATATATTATGTTGAATATTTCCCCCACACAAATCTTCATTTGAAATTTTATAAAAGAGATCTATTAACTGATATTATCATCACATGTTAAAATTGTTTGACATAGTTTATTCAAAAAGAAGATATATTATTGTTTTCAGCAACATATTCTTGCTCCAACTCTATATTAATGGCATACATCTCTTTTGAGTTAATTATTTGTTATGGATTAATATATTGATGCATATGAGTTATAAACTATCCCCGACTTAATATATTGATGCATATGAGTTAGAAACTATCCCGGACGATAAACCAATTCATTACAAAATTAGAGACGCAAATAAATTTCAAATTTATATCAGTAGATGCACACAATATGTTATGCAATATCTCTACAATAACTTAATGTATAATTACTTGGTAAGAATATTTTAAGTATAGGTAGTTTAAACATGTTTCTTTTGCAGACTGTAATCTATTAATTTATCAGTAATTTTTTTTTCCAAAAATATAAAAATGATATCTTATAGGAGCAGGAAACAGTAATCGCCATTTATAACTACCAACAGTGATGATCAATGAAACCCTAAAAAATTAAGATCCTCCTAGTACCATAAGTCATAAGTCTTAAATTTGCACATGAATTTCTATCTTGGCATGTAGAATAAGTATGTTAAAGTGCCATAACAGTGTCCATGAGTGTATGAAAGGTTCCTTCGATTTGATCATGTTAAGCAAGCATATATAGAGTACAACTCTGGTGGCTCAAGTTGGCAGTGAATACAACGTAGTATTTTTAGCAACCTTCAACGGTGACGAACATAACTAATATAAAAGTACCTGAAAAAAATAGAAACTTTTATGGCAAATTCTATTTCAACCCGAGTATTTACTTAGTAGCCCCCAAAAATTTAAAAAAAAAATCTGTAAACCCAAAAATGACTTAAGTAGCCCCTTACCATTTCCAGAACCTCCATTCCCATCACACAAAACGTGAAAAATTGTATTTTTTTCTTCACTGATTTAGAAGCTTGGTTGTGAAAAATTTTAACTTTTTTTTTATTAAAGTCTATAAACCCAAAAAATAACTTAGTAGTGAAAAATTGAATTTTTTCTTCACTGATTTAAAAACCCAATTCATATTTTCTTCAGAAGTACAATTAAAAAAGTCTGTAAACCTAAAAAATAAATTAGTAGTGAAAAATTGAATTTTTTCTTCACTGGTTTAGAAACTAGGGTTTTAAAGGAGCGTGGTTTAGACAATGAGAAACCGACGTAAGAAGATAACGGAATTGCGAAGAAAGAAAGTACGCGGCTTTCTAAGGGTATTTTAGTCTTTAAAATTTTATTTATTTTAGGAGGCTACTAAATAATTATCTGTGTTGAAATAGAATTTGTCAACTTTTATACCATGACATAACTAATAAACACAAACATCCATCGATTAAGATGAACTCGAACAAAAATATCCATACCTCAACTCCAACTGCAGTTCTTTCTATCCATACATCATATTTTTCCAGTGCTTTAATTATCCAAACGCCAGCGGTTCCAGTAAAACTAGCAGTTATACCAGAAATTTTAAGACTTATTCCATTAACTTCCATTCTTGCAATTATCACACTTAAAATTAAGTATCTTGCGACCATTTTGCTTGCAGAACTCATTCAAAAAGCATTGTGGAGAATATTCATTTTATTATTGTAGGTAAGGTAGGAAGCCATATTCAATTTATGGCAGGCTGAAACTTGTTTCAAAAGAAAATGAATTTAAATCAAAGTAAATCAATCTTGATCAATTTTATGCAAAATCAACAATATTGCATCCAAGAAACCAATTAACATCAGTAAATTTTACGTTCCTATAGAGATTTAATTCATAACTAAATTAAAAATCATACTTAGTGTCATGCTAAATCAGTTACTTCGTCTGAAAATCAGCCAACATTGTCATTCCTTATTTGTTTCCATGGATAAAGAAAAAAAAGGTTCAACACAACACATTAGGCGGTTATTCTTTATATTAGCCATTTTTTCCACCATTGTTTATGATAAAACATAGCACGACAGTCACTGTAATCAAAAGCATGGTTGAACAATGCATAACGGTAAACCACCATACTGGTTTTTTTTGTATAAATTGAATATGGAACCTAAATATAAAGTATGCAGCTGTTAACGGTGCATCATTTATAGGTTTGTAAAAGCAAAATTATCATTTAAAAAGTATGTAAACAAATTCTTCATCAAATTCAAAACGATAAAATTCAATCAAAAAGAATGTAGTAAACAATCCTTCAATAATGATCAATAATATATAGGATTTTTTTTCAATTTGACCCACTTTTGAAAACATGTCGCGCTTTTAGACCACTATTAAAACTAATTACAAATATAGATCATTTTTGGCCAGCTCAATGCCATGCTGACTGAAAATGCACAGACGGCATTTCAAATACCGTCTGTATTTTTTATTATTAAAACATGGTTGACACTTTTTGAAAAGACGTCAACTATGTTTTAATATAAAACATACGGACGCAAGCGTCAGTAGACAGTTTTTGAAAAATCGTCAACTATGTTTTAATACGTGATAAAAGAAAACGCATTTTGAAATAACGTCTTTGGGCGATTTTTGAAATATCGCATGTTTTCCTAGCCCTTTAAAAACAGATATCCTCGCATATCTCTTCCCGCTCTAACTTTACCAAACTTCTATCACAAAAACTCAATACTCTCTCTCTTATCTTTTGCTGAAATCTCTTACCGTTTGCATCAAAAACAATCAAATTTTGTGTTTGAGTAGATCTAGTTCAAGATAACATCTCCTTATTTTGGATCAATCAAGGTTTGAAATTTTAAACCGTAATTTTTTAGTAGATTTGTAAATGAAAATTTTGTAATGTTGTATCTATGTTATTGTAGAATGACTTCTAATTTTCTTCAAACTATTTGTCATTTTGATGGTGAATTGGTTATTGATGATTAAACGTGTAGAAAGTGTGCTGATGGTTCTTACAAATGGGCAAAAATTTGTAAATGCTCTAATTTAGAATAATTAAAAAAATCAGTTTACAAAACAACGAAAATAAAATTGGTGGAATTTGACATTGATCTAGTTTGCAATTGGCCGACCTATTTCGAATCTAAATGAATAAAAAATTTTATGATGATGGCGATGAATTAATGTTTTCTGCCGTATCTAAATCCATATAATTGTTTGTTGAAAAATCTAGAAGATTGGCAGTAGAACAACATGTACCGCCACATGTAGTTAACTATGATATTGAATATTAATCTAGAATGGTGGAGATCATAAATACTGCTCAAGGAATTATGTCTCAAGTTACAGTAATCCAAACAAATGTTCTTTGAATATCCTACTTTCATGAATTATCAGCAAAGTATACAATTTAGTTATTCATGTCCGATCCAGGATAGTTTTGCATGTTTAAGTTAAAGATAACACATGTTTGCTAATCATCTTATATCATATTATATTCATTGTATTACATTTGATTCAAAATTTTAATTTTAATTTGTAGCTTTATTCCATAGCAACATGCGACCCAAAATAGTGTTGGACCATCGAATAACTGTAGGTCTTGTCCAATGCAGCCTACACCCTCCGAATTATCTCATCTGAGCCAAAAATACGTTTTGTTTTATAATGCTAATAAATTGTGTTGCATTTTATAACTATATTAAAGATGTCATATATTCATATTGCGGCTTTCCAGCACATGATATTGATACACAGTCGAATGTTCAACCAACAACTGATTTAGGAGTTCTAGATGTATCCGATAACGATGTGAATATAGACGTTGACGTAGATGTACATGACGATTCTGCTCTTGATAGCATGACTGTTGCAACTAAATCAGGGATTGATAGAACGTGGATCGATAACATGCAAGTAAACGGTGAATCACCAAACTATGATTTTGGAGTTGAAGATGATGCTTGTGGAGACAGTGATGAACTGGACATGGAAATATATTTGTATGATGATTTGTGTAATGCACAAATGATAGCTAGATCCGTCGTAGCAGATTTGCAATTTAACGATGAATTATTCCCCATCCTCCAGTGTTCGAAATAGTTTAAAGTTGGCATGTTATTTAAGAGCAAAGAAAAAAATTTGCAACAATTAAAGTGAATGGTCTATTATACATGCAGGTTCTTTTAAGTCAGTCAAATCAAACAAAACAAAATCTATCGCTATTTGCATTGTGGATTCAAATTGTCCATGGAAAATACATGCTACAGTTTAAAAAAAATCTCAATCCAAATGGTGGATTATCAAAAAATATCTGACTGATCATAGTTGCGTTAACCCAACGGTTAACTCTAATCACAAGCAGGCAGCATTTTTTTTAGTTTCGAAGATCATGCCTTTTGTGAAAGCAGATTTTAACATAACAGCTGAAACGGTGCAGGTGCTAATGGAAGAAGAACTATTTATTAAAATTGGTTATATGAAAGCATGGAGAGGATTGAGCAAGCAATCGAATGAATATATGGCGATTGGGCAAAATCCTACATTAAATTATGATAATATTTTACTAAAATTGCTAGAACGAATTCAAATAGTGTTGGACATGTAACAACCGATGTGTAAGGAGTTTTTGATCGAGAATTTTGGACCTTCTATTGACGGTTTTGTACATTGTCGGTCTTTCTTTTACATTGATGGCACACATTTGTATTGAAAATACACAAGTACATCATTTGTTGCAATCGTAGTAGATGTGAGTGATTAACTTTACCCTTTGGCATATGCAATTGTTAAGTCAGAATCATGTGATAGTTTGGAGTTGATTTTTTGCTTGCATTCGAAGGTTCATTCACAATATTTCCTATAAAATAAAAGGAATAAGATACGTCGGAAAACAACTGGGGATTATTTTACAAACATAGATTTTGTACTAGACATTATGTTATACACATTATTTCTAAAGGGAAAACGATGTCGAAGTTGATGAAATCCACAATTAGGTTTTTAAAATAATAATGCAACAAGCATAGGCATGTTGAACTCAAAGACGATATGAGTTATCGCACCTATAAGCATAAAGCATCTCGCACAATAACAAGCTTAGGCATGTTGAACTCAAAGACCATATGGGTTATCGCACCTATAAGCATAAAGCATCTCGCATAGCGACAAGCATCTCGCACTAGAAAGGGTGAAGGGAAGAACTAAGCATTTCAATATTTAATAAAAGAAGGATGTCGAATCCTTAGAAGAGTGTTATACCCGACATCAAGTTTTAGCACTAACGGGGATGTCATGTATCCATCCTAAGAAGAGGGAACAATCTGGAATGAATGATGTCAAAAATGTGTATTAGAAGAGTATCAAAACCTTATAGAGGAAAGAGTCACCACACAATACATTGAAGAAGATATCACATATCATCATTGCGATATGGAATGTCGTAGGTCATCAGTTTAACTGGGATATTTTATATCCTTGATATTGCATGTCGTATGTAACCAGTGCCACACTTCATTAAGGCAAGGATTGATGTCGAATTCTAGGTGATACCGCATACAATTGAAGAAGTAATGATGTCAGACAACATGCCTAAAGTCATCAGTATGATTGGAGATATCATATATTATTAATACATCATATCATCAATCTCACATGTCGTCGGTAATCAATGCCGGACGAGGGATTTGAGCCTCAAGAAATCATATGCTTAAGTTTACCACCTACAAACAATGTAAAAAAGCATGTCGTATCACAGCAATGTCATCTGTTACTAATATCGTGTCTTGCTGATGTCGCACTTCATCAACCAAGATGGTATGCAAGGAGAATTTCACGGTTCTCTACTTTATTAAGCAATACCAAAAGTTAGCAGTATAATTATGGTTGTTGAATGACATAACATGATATCATACGTCATCGGCCTTTAGAGGATGTCGAAGATCATTACTTTTGAGGCGATAACGAGAGCTATCAAGATGGATTTGAATATTGAGTATTAAAGCCTCATGTCGAAGGTCATCAACATATACGAGGGTGTCGAAACACTTCAGCTTTGGAAGGATATCATAAATGATCAGCCCTCAATGAATGTCGTGACTTAACGATGCAGCAAAGCATCATGTTCTGAGTTATCAACGCATAAAGGGATGTCAAAAATCTTCAATACAAAGCATAACACCTTGCGCTATCGAGATGCTGATGCTGCCAAAAGCCAAGCATGTCGGAAGTGACACGTGGCAGTCATGCTGCTCCTTCCAACCTCTATAAATACGGACCTAAGGGCACAGACAAAGAGGCGATTATTTCTTTTCTCTCTTCTCAAAATTAAACAGTTGTACTCTAAATCAAATTGGAAAAATCTTGAATTGATTGTAAACTTTGCAATTTTATATGCATAGAGATTTGGACAAATATCTAGCATAGCCATATATCTTGATTCAACTTTGACATGGATATGCATATAATAGAGCTCATTGGGCCCTAAGACTCATCTTGACTTTATCTCGCATAAAGTCACATGAGCTTTGGGCTAAACTAGTGTTTATATGCAAAATCTCTATTTTGCTTACCACATATGAACAGCAGATTATAAACCATGAGGATTGCTAGCCTAGTTCATTAACAAATGCTTAATGTACTATTGCACATATTTGCAACTTTTTCTCTCTCGTTTGAACATGTGATATGAACTTTTGAATAACTTTATCAAATGTTCATGGACATCATAGAGCCATCTCTAAATGACATCATCATGTACTAAGTCTTTAAATGGTGGGCTAGATTTTGATTTCTTAGCACTATTTGATCTCATCAACTAAGTCATGCTTGGTCATGACGTCGAGGGTGCATAAACCAAGTTTTGGCTCATCACAAATGGCAATATGCATGTTAGATCAATTTTTGGTTCAACATTTTTTACGCTAGAATGAGGGCATGAACCTTCGCCTTATTATTTCCTTATTTAAGTCTAATTATGTGGTTTATTTTCCTTTCTAGGGAAATGGTGAAAATTAGGAGAATCAACTTTCCGAACGAGGAAATAATGTAACACACAATATTAAAGAATAATGTTACTCCTACCTTCAATCCAAAAACCTTGGAAACTAGTCAACCTTCAGAATCAGCAAAGCCAACGGATAGTGAAGCCAAAATCAAATATCTAACGCAGCAAATGGCAGTAATGCAAGAGTTACTAGGGAATGTCCTTTCACGGAATCTTCTAAAACGACAAGGCTCACTAAGAAGAAGAAGCATAATCTTCAAAGAGGAAACTTAATGACCTAGCACTCAAAAGCAAGGAGAAAGACAAAAGTACCATGGATCCACAGAAAAAGAGAGGATCTTAAAATGAAGGACTAACATCGCGCTCCCCAAATTCACAGGGTAATCAAATTAAAACAAATCAATTAAGCGAGAATAAAGAAAGAATGGTAAAACGATCTTCTGAGCAGATCGGCAGTTCAGTTTCACGCAAGGAGTATAAGCGCAATAGGCAAGACTATTGTCATGATGAAACATACTTGAAGGACATTGCTAACAAGATTATGAAGGATATGCTCGATCTCAAGGGAAAAGGAACCCTACGATGAACAATAATCCTTGTGAGAACTCGTTCACTGAAGAGCTAATGGCTGTCAGAATCTCATCACACATGAAGGTTCTCACGCTAAACTATAATGGAAGCACTGACCCAGACGATCACTTTAGCTTTTGAAAACCATATGGATCTACACAATGCATCATGAGAAGTTCGTTGTAGTCTTTTTCCTACTACCTTTCAAGAAGCCACAACAAATTGGTATAGACACTATCAGGAAAGAACTATCTATTCCTGAGAGCAATTTTCCTATGAATTCTCAGCACAATTTCGCATCTGCAAACATTCCACTATCGATTCTGGTGTATTAGCCAATGTTAAATAGAGGTTGAGGGAATTGCTTGTGAATACTTGAAGAGGTTTAATATGTAAACATTAAAAGCTGAAAATGTGACTGACCAAGAGAAGTTGATGGCTCTACGATCAAGATTAATTGAAAAAACTCCACTCTGGAAGGAACTCTACATTTATGGATGTAGAAATTTGCAGGACTTCCACTTTCAAGCTGACAAGTTCCCCTATATGAATGAAATGTAAAATACAAAGAAAAAATCTCAGTTGAAAAAAAAACAGAAAAATCTAGCTTTAACCATCCCAACAAGAGACCGAGGTGGGATGAGAATAGAAGTGGAAGATGGAAAGAGATCTCAATTCCAATTATGCATCTCTAAATAAATCAATCTCATACATTTTCGCTAGAGCTAAAGACTTTGGCAACTTCCATACCCCTTACAAAGCAAGGAACAACACTTAATCAAAGAAGAGAGAGAGATTATTGTGCCTATCACAAGACCAATGGACATAAGACCGATGAATGTCGTGTATTGGCAGGAGTAATTCAAAATATGATTCGGTTTGGACTTTTAAAAAAAATTGTTAAGGGAAGTCAAAAGCCAATTCATTTTGAGGGAAGTAACTAAGGGCTCCAAGCAACACTTCAAACTTTGTGGAAAACGATTATCCATCAGATTTTATTCCACCAATTAATCAGATATATATTATTCATGGAGGTCCACATCTAGCAGGAAATAGCAAGGGGGCCAGAAGCATATGCATAAGAGAGGCAAGGGACGGAATCTTCTCCATCCAGGAGGAATCACCACGTAAAAATCAAAAATATCAACTTCAAATGCACAATCTTACCTTAACTCTACAGGAACTGAGAGACGTCCGTCATCCACACAATGATCCACTAATGATAATTGCGCAGATCGGACTTTCAATGGTGACCAAAATTCTAGTGGATATCGAAAGTGTGGTGAATGTCATCTTTAAACATGCTTATAATCAGATGGGGAACCCAGAAGCGAAGTTAAAACCAAGATTCGTGCCCATCTTCAGATTCAATAACAAAGGGTCCACTCCGATGGTGCAGATTAAGCTTCTAGTGCAACTGGGATTCCATCCTACTTAAGAACTTTCAAAACTTTGTTCATCATAATGGACCAACCTTCCTGCTACAGCGCTTTCTTTGGGAGGTCAGCCCTGAACGAAGTAGATGCTTTTGTGTAACCAAAACACCTAATGGTGAAATTTCTAATTACAAATGGATGGGAAACGATAACGAGAGTGCACTTCAACTCTCGAGAATTGTATTTTTCTAGTCTCAATCAATGCAAAAGAGAATCTTTCTTGTTTAGAGAAAGATAAATGACCCCCTTGGATGATTGTCCTCCAGGCCAATCCTAGGCAAATAAGAAGAACATGTTAAGAAGATTTAACGTTTCTGAAAGTAAGAGAAAGAGAAAGGAAGCGAACCTGGTAAACGAAGAAATAGACACTGAGTAAATCATCACTGAATTAGACTGTAGAGGCAAACAAGAAATGATGAAATCCACTGAAGATCTAGACTAGATATGTTTGGATCCACTCGATCCAATGAAGATAGTAAAAGTTGGGAAGGAGCTAAATGCCAAACTCAAAAAAGAACTCACTCAATTCCTTCAATCTAGCAAGGACATATTTGCTTGGACTCATTTCAATATGGTCGGAATAGATCCAACAATCATGAGTCATGCATTGAATATAGGTTCGAATATTACACCCACTCAAGAGAAGAAAAGGCAATTTGATAAGGTCCGAGCGAACGCTTTAAAAAGAGGTCAAAAAGTTACTTAAAAACAAATTCATTAGATATGCGCTCTATCCAAAATGGTTGGAAAATCCAGTATTAGTCAAGAAGCAGCACACGATGTTCCAGTAGCAAGTATTATTTTCTTTGATAGATAAAGTCATATCCCTCTCTTCTTGTGTGTGCATATGACGATGATTGCAGGTCTCAATCGCCATATCATAGTCCCCAATTTCCACATCAATCTTGTAAAAATGAGCATTTTCTAGTAAATTTTGTCTTACCAAATTGTTGCATCACTCTATCAGGAAGATGGTACGCTACACTCATACATACGAGTGGAACTCGTGCAGCCCATAAATGACTAGAAACGGTGCATAGGTTAGGTGGCTCTCCAATCACTTATGGCATGTGCGGTGTCTATGCCACTGTATCATAGCACTACTGTTGCTGGGATTGGAAGCGTAGAGCTGAAGTTTACCTCTGGCAAAACTATCCTACTAAAAGGCATGATGTATACTCTAGAAATAAGAAAGAACTTAGTTTCGGATTATCTTCCTAATAAGGTTAGCATTACTCAAACTATAAGGGCTGACTTGTACGTCATCACTATGAATGGTATGTTTGTGGGTAGGGATTATGCTACTGAGGATATGTTTGAGTTGAATGAAAGTAATAAAGTAACTCCTCCTGCTTATATGTTGTGCACATTCAATATTTGACATGCTAAACTCGTTAACAAATGCATAATAAAGAAAATGAGTAGCTTAGGTTTATTTTCTAATATGTCTTTAAAAGATTTTGAAAAATATGATTTTTGTAGTCAAGCTAAAATTACAAAAACTCCACATAAATCTGTAATTAAAGAAGCTAAAACTTTAGACTTGATCATTTTAATATATGTGAACTAAATGAAACTATGACTAGAAATGGATACCGCTATTTTATCACATTTATTAATGATTGCTCTGATTTTACTTATGCATACCCGATGAAAAGTAAAAATGATGCATTTGAAATGTTCAACTCTTTTATAATTGAAATTGAAAATTAGTTTCGTAAGAAAATTAAGAGATTACGTAGTTATAGAGGCACTAAATATGAATCCAGTATGTTTATTGAATTATATAGTTCACATGGTATAATGCATGAAAAAATTGTACCTTATTCACTTGAAATGAATGGTAAAGCTTTAAAAAATAGGACTTTAACTAAATTAGTTGTAGCTATTTTACTTAATTCAAACGCAACATCGTATTAGTGGGGGAATTTTACCAACCACTTGCTACATGCTAAATAGAATCCCTAAGACTAAAAAAAAACATTAACCGTATGAGATTTTGAAAAATCATAAACCCAAATGTCATATTTTAGAATTTGAGATTGTTTAGCATATGCTCGTATACCTGACCCTAAAAGAACTAAGTTAGCAAGTAGAGCGTACGAATGTGTATTTACTGACTATGCTAATAGTAAAACATATAGGTTTTATGATCTAAATGCACATACTATGATAGAATCTATTAACGCTGATTTTTATGAATTGAAATTTCCTTTTAAATTAAGGAATAATGGAGGCACATTTAGTAATGTTATTCTCGTAAGATATGAACAAAATGATTCTTTTGAAAACAAACCTAGAAGAAGTAAAAGATATAGAAATGTAAAAAAATTATGGTTCAGAATTTTTATGCTTACACTTTAGAGGAGGACCCCTTAAACCTCCATGAAACCTTATCTTCTTTAGATGACGATTTTTTGCAAGAGGATATAAATGTCTTAATGCATTCTCTTGAATCCAATAAGACTTAGCATTTAGTTGATTTACTACCTGATTGTAAGACCATAGGCTGTAAATAAATACTTAAAAAGAAATCAAAACCTGATGGAACAGTTGATAAATATAAAGCCCGTCTAGTAGCCAAGGGTTTTAAACAAAGAGAAAATGTAGACATTTTGATACATTTTCATCTGTAACTAGATTTACATATATTCGAATATTAATTTCACTTGCATCCATACATGACTTGATAGTACACCAAATGGCTGTTAAAATTGCATTTTTAAATGGTGAATTTGAAAAGAAAATTTATGTTGACCAAACTGAAGGTTTTATCATATACGGACAAGACTATAAGGTTGCAAGTTACATAAATTTTTATATGGTCTAAAACAAATATATAAACAATGGCATGAAAATTTTGACAACTTGATTATATCACATGGTTTCAAAGTTAATGAAAGTGACAAATGTTTTACATTTTATTTTTACTCGAAAAGCTTACGCCTCGCCTCGTGGACCCTGAAAACGCCCTCACGTACGCTTTCGCATTTTAAAACATTGAATCTGATATATTAAAAGGAAAGTAAAATTTTGAAAAGGCGAGAATACATCTCTTGTACTTTTTTTATAAACTCGTAGCAATATTTAAGTCACTTTTCCTCTCCTTAGGCATTTATCGATGTTCACACTTGGAAGTGTAATATGTGAAGCAAATGTGTGTATCCAAAATTTTGAACTAAAAATAAAGGGACAATGTCTTCCGCTTATCACACAACATAAAGTATATATTTTATCTACAAGAATGGACTATTAATTCATTCATATAATATAAAGTCCATGATTAGAGCCATTGTTTAAAAGTTCAAGTATATTTCAATTCATTTCATGTCAAAGTCAATGAATAATAACCATCAAGCACTGCAGGTCTACAGCATAGAAGTAAGTGAATAAATTAGCTAACTTGTATCTAGATAAGATGTCTTTCCATGTCAATAACTTATAAGCCTTCATTTGTTCCCAATATTAATTAATTTTCTTTTTATCAAATGGGTAATAATATATTGAGAATGCAAGAACATTGCTCTTGAACTTGAAAAGATAATCAAGAGTGTTATGCCAAGAACATAAGCTAAGAATATTATTACACACATGATAAAAATATGTCTGTAAGAACCACATACATGGTTCCGATGATTTCAAAACAAATCCATCTACCAACATAAATTTCTCCACCTCACAATGGAACTATAGAAACAGAAATATACAAGTTAACTGCAACATGAAACTTCCATATCAATTAGAGCATCTAGCATAGTCAAACTAACCAAAATATGCATAGCATAAAGTCATACTCTTAACAACAATACAAGTAGAATCTAAGAACATAAACCAAAATAATAGGATATTCGCCGAGATTATCTTATCCAAGTCAGTATTCTAAACCAAATTTAAAAATAACTTAAATTACCAGTTTCTTCCTATGATGAATTATCTTTGAAAAATTATAAAGGCAACAAGTGGTTATCATAAAAAAAACAGAATGGTTCAACTAAATCTGCACGTTATCCTCTTCTTTTACATGGGAGGAAAACATATGAAAATAGGTATATTTTTCATAGAAAAATCTTAAACTATATGATCATTTTTTTTCAAAATTATAAATCTCGTTGATTCTTCAATAAGATTAAATTTCTTTTAAGTATGATTATATTATTTTGATGATATCATAAATACATAATGCATGCAAAAAAAAGTCGAAGTATCATCAAATGATGGAAGATTAATGAGATCCAAATAATTACACATTTGTTTAAATGTATGCAAAGACCCAATAGAGGTGTAATTAAAGTACCATTTAAAGAGGGGGCTAGCAGCAAATCTGCTAACTGATGATGATTTGGTATCATATTCACTTGAAATTTGGTCTGAATTCGACAAGTGTTATGTGACTAAAACATGATGCTCCAACTACGAGTTACATGAAAATCAACAAATTAAAATTGGATTATAAAAAAGAAAATGATGACTTAGGACTGAATTATATAAGTAACTTGAAACCGGCGTCGCCTTAAAGAGGAACAATTATGAACAATACAAAATAAAAAGGGGAATTCCGAAAATCAAACGTGAAACATATAGATTTCACAATTTTAGAAAACAATGACTGAACATAAAAATTAAACTATGCAAAATCTTGAAAGATGTCATCTATAAGACAACCCTACCATTGAAATAAAAATTTAGAATATAAAAAGGTGCGTCCAGAAATCAAATTCAAGGCCTCCCAAGCATAAAGCAAAAATCATATCACTAAACTAAACTGCCCTTGGTAAAACATTGAACTTGAAAGTATATGTATATGTAGCAATAAGGCATCGCCTTGAAAACAAGATTTATAAAATAGTACAAGATAAGTAGGGAATTCTGAGAATCAAACTTGGGATGTCTCGCACCCAAAGGGCTGGTCTGCAAGTACAGGTCTTAAGACAACACATAACATAAAAGTCAATTTTTGTGGATCCTTAAAAAAATATCATCTTTCATACAAGCCTGATTTCTGACATAAAATCTTACAAAATAGAAAGGCCCCGAAGGGGGATCATGCCACAGGAGCAAATGCCCACGATGAAAGGGTTGACCTCTAAGTACACGTCATGTGGTAATATGTTAGCATAAAAGTCAAACTACGGGAAAGCTTGAAAATATCATCTGCAAAACAAGCCTGCTTATGAAATAAAATTTTACAAAATAGAGATGGGGCTAGCAGCAGATCTGCTAACTGATGATGATTTGGTATCATATTCACTTGAAATCTGGTCTGAATTCGACAAGTGTTATGTGACTAAAACATGATGCTCCAACTACGAGTTACATGAAAATCAACAACTTAAGATTGGATTATAAAAAAGAAAATGACGACTTAGGACTGAATTATATAAGTTACTTGAAACCGGCGTTGGCTTAAAGACGAACAATTATGAACAATACAAAATAAAAAGGGGAATTCCGAAAATCAAACTTGAGACTTATAGATTTCACAATTTGAGAAAACAATCACTGAACATAAAAATTAAAAAATTTAGAATATAAAAAGGTGCGTCCAAAAATCAAATTCAAGGCCTCCAAGCATAAAGCAAAAATCATATCACTAAACTAAACTGCCCTTGGTAAAACATTGAACTTGAAAGTATATGTATATGTAGCAATAAGGCATCGCCTTGAAAACAAGATTTATAAAATAGTACAAGATAAGTAGGGAATTCCGAGAATCAAACTTGGGACGTCTCGCACCCAAAGGGCTGGTCTGTAAGTACAGGTCTTAAGACAACACATAACATAAAAGTCAATTTTTGTGCATCCTTAAAAAAATATCATCTTTCATACAAGCCTGATTTCTGACACAAAATCTTGCAAAATAGAAAGGCCCCAAAGGGGGATCATGCCACAGGAGCAAATGCCCACGATGAAAGGGTTGACCTCTAAGTACACGTCATGTGGTAATATGTAGCATAAAAGTCAAACTACGGGAAAGCTTCAAAATATCATCTGCAAAACAAGCCTGCTTATGAAATAAAATTTTACAAAAAATAGAGGGGCATTCCGAGAATCAAACTCGGGACCTCTCGCACCCGAAGCGAGAATCATACCACTAGACCAAATGCCCTTGATGGCAGGCTTGATCTTCAGGTATAACTCATGTGATAGTGTATAGCTCCTTCAAAAAATAGACTTGAAATGAAAGTCAAACTATGCAAAAGTATGTAAGGTGGCATTTTAAAAACAAACCTTTTAAAGTAGATAGTTACAAAATGAAAAAGGTCATTTCATAACTTAAACTCGAGACCAATAACCATACAACTAGAACAGAAGTCTTGGTGAAAGGCTGAATTTGTAAGTACACGTAATTATATAACAATTTGATTATATCGTTAGGAGTAGTACATAACATATGATTTGGCAATCATAGAAATATTGGCAGTCAACGTAAAACGACGTGCTATGTAAAAGCGCAGAAGATTTAATCTTGAAAACAAGCATTTGTTTTAAATATGATATAATACTATAGACTTGGAGACATATATTGATTAATGACTATAAAGATCATTAAATGAAAAGAAAAAAAAACTATAAATGCAATATACGATTCATTGGTCAAACCTCCACATGTCTTTGACCAGTTGAGTTAGGAACTAAAGCATACAACAATTTTGTTATGTTACAAATTTATCTTTTAACATTTAGGAACTGTAGCATACAATAATTTCCTTATGTTACTGATTTACTACTTTACGTGATGTTAAAATGCCTTTTGTTCTTTCTCAAGGATGGAAGAAATAAAATGGTTGAAAAGAATGAAGGAATTTTAAATCCTTCAATCTTAGAACAATAGGTTAGTCATCGACTTTTCATCACAATTAATCCAAAATTTACTGTATAGCTCAAGTATAATCAACAACAATATCGCATAACTTATTAAATTCATACTAGACTTAGTATAACAAGAATGTTACCTTACATAACGTTACCATTAATGAATTCAATAACTTAAAATCCATGATTAAGTAAAAAAAATTAGCGCTTTATTCTCAATGTTTATCAGCTTGATGACCGTGCATATGATTAAAATGGTTTTCTAAAGTTGGTTATTTATACTTATTAGAACAATTTAATAAGTTTCCATTTCCAACTACTACATATTCAGATTTCTATTTATTTTCTACAACGTGTTAAGATATAAAATATCATATACAAGGTTTTGTGGAGTAAATCTAGAAATCTAATAAAATCAGCAAAACCCTAATTTCAAATACTCATAAAACCCTAACTTGAAATACTCCAAATCTAAGCACCTAAGTAAGAAGTAATACGAAAAGGAAATTCTATGGTAAGTAGATAAATTAAGAAGAAACAGTTACCTGAATCGAATTCCGATGCCATTTTTTATTTCAGCTAAGGTAAAATCATGTTAAATTGGGAGATGTTGGAAAATATGCAGCGTACTTTTGTTGTGGAGGAAAGAGTCGGTGTAAGGGAACCCAAGCAAGCAGTCGCAGCATGCAATAAATGTGAACAAAAAAAGAGAAAGCGGGATTAAGTCCGTCTTATTTAAATGGACTGTGCTAAAATGACTTCAGATAAAACTTGGTCCCGTTCTACTCCAGCAGAAAGAATGGTCCGTTCATGGACATTATCCTCAAATACTTAGACTGAGTACTACGGGACGGAGTATCCTCATATCGTCCTCCCTCGCAATGGGACAACCACGTCAGATTATGCAGTAAATCTGATGATGGTAGAGGTAACTATATGCAATGCAGATACGAGAGTCGTTGCTAGATATGCTGATTTTTGGGTCCGCGCTAAAGCAACATGACATTCTATTTATGAGGGGCTTAAAAATTTGTTCTCCTATTTGTTGGGAGTTGTTTAATTATCTGTTGAGGGGGTATTTGGTTAACAGAACGCGTCCATTCGATGATCAGATTCAGTTCATCTACCCTCCTTATTTTCTGTGGACAAAGCTAAGTGTCTAATCAGTCCGAAAGTGATGAGAGCACCAAGGAGATCATGGCTAGTGTAACATCTGTAACGATCCAGAATTTTATCATTTTAATTTGTAAATATTTAATTTTTTTAACTGTTCAACTAATAGTTTTAAATAATTCGATTCTTGGTTTAATAATTAAATAACCTTCTTTTTGTTGTAATATACACTAATAATAGAGATGAATATGCTAAATAAGAAAGGGCATTATTGTAATCTGCACTGCATAAGAAGTCTATAAATATGGAGCTTGATTGTATTGTAAGATCTATCTCAATTCAATAAAATTGTTCTCTCTCTAATGGTCTCCATTCTCTTTATTCTGTAACACGTTATCAGCACGAATTTTCTATATACCGCATTCTTAATATTCTGCATAGGAATGCGAATCAATTATTGTTCTCAACCTGTTCATCTTCAAACTTTTCAACTTCTCAACAATTAATTATATATTAATTACTCTGACTGTTTCACTTCTGACCTTTCCAATTCTAAGGCTATTCATATTCAAAATCCTATTATATAGTGGAGCAAACGAGTCTTTTAAAATATATCTACATACGTTCTATTTCTTATTTCCTTTAAAACAGCAAGCAGGTAAAGGAATTGTTCTTGCATTTATTTATAAACTCGTTACTTTTCCTCTCTACAAAAAGGTAATTGTCAATATCATGTTTTTTTTATAAAGCTGTCTAGTTTGGAGTTCGCTTCTATATTTTTCATGTTTTTTCTTGTATCACTCTTATTTTAATTCGTTGGCTTCTAAATTCAATATTTTTTTTTCCGTTGTGCATCTCTTGCCAGATAAAATTCTATAGTTTGCAATGGAATATATGCAAAAGCTAACCTTCCTTTCTTATACAATAAATACATGAAAGTTGCAAAATCAAATTGTTTGGTTTTGTTGATACATATTTTTGGGGTACAGTTGATTGATACCATGAATGACGACTTTCCATTTTTTATTTTATTTTTTACTTTTTAGCTGGAAACAAACAAATAGTGAATGCTGTTGTAGCGAATATTTTCACCTTATGCAATTTATTTTATGAATAGTTCACAAAATGGCAAACATCGCCAAGCTTGAATTTAAAGCTTTGGATATATCTGGAGACAACTACTTATCATGGATACTGGATGCTGAGATTCATTTGCAATCTCAATGCTTAGCAAATGCCATTAAAAATGGAAATACTATGTCCCAGTAGGACAAGACAAATGCTCTAATATTTTTAAGACGCCATATCCATAACGATCTAAAAACAGAATATTTGACTGAAAAAGACCCTCTCCACTTATGGAACTCCCTGAAGGAGCGTTATGACCACCAGAAGACGGTCATACTTCCAAACACTATAAAAGAGTGGTTGAACCTAAGGTTTCAGGACTTTAAATCCGTAAGAGAATATAATTTTGCAACGTTTAGAATCACTTCTAAACTAAAATTATGTGGAGAAAAGGTGGATGACGCACAAATGCTTGAAAAGACTTTCTCAACATTTCATGCCTCAAATATACTCCTGCAGCAGCATTGTCAAGAGCGTCATTTTACAAAATATTCTGAACTCATAGAATGCTTACTAATTGCTGAACAAAATAATGAATTGCTTATAAAAAATCACTCCTCAAGACCATCTGGTTCGACTGCATTACCTGAAATTAATGCTAATTTTGCCCACTCTGTAAGAGGTAGGGGTCGAGGTCGAGGTAGAGGACATGGTCGTGGACGTGGATATAACTCTAGCAGAGGAGGTTATGGTGGTTTTAAAGGTAACAAAACCACCAACTTTAAAAAGCAACAAAAGAAATTGAGCCTGTAAAAAACAACGATTCAGCTTCAGAAAATAAAAGGCACTATGAGGAAGTTTGTTATAGATGTGGACGATCTGGTCACTGGTCACGTACATGTAGATCATCAAAGAAAACGGTTGAAGAATATCATCGCTCGAAGAATATTAAGGCAAATAATGCCGAAAAGTTACCTAAAAACACTAACCTGAAGTTAGATGATTTCTTCGAAGATGACAATGGAAATTTCATTAATGATGAAAATCTAAGTGCAATGATCAATGATATGACCGAGTTGATCAATTAGAAATATCTTGAAGTTTGTTACGTGGCTTTCATTTTATTTCATTATCTTGCATCAATAAATCAGTTTGAAGTTTGTGTACGTTTACTTGTATTTCCCTTTGCAGCACTAGTTAAAAATAACGTGTAATGTGGATGTTGTTTTTAATCAGTAACCTATTTTAATCATATTACTTTGTTTGTTTACATTACATTTATTTATGCATACAAATTTTTAATGGTTGACTTATTATTACCTTTAATTCTTAAGGTATGGAACGCCATTTGGGTGATGATATATGCTTACTAGATAAGGCAACTATTCATACAATTTTGAAAAACCAGAAGTTTTTCTCTGAACTATCTGAAAATTTCTCAGCTAAAGTCTCCACTATAGCTGGATCTACTAATATAATTGACGGGTCCGGAAGAGCCTATATAATATTACCAAATGGTATGCATATCTTTATTCAGAACGCATTATACTCAAGCAACTTTAAAAGAAATTTGTTGAGTTTCAAAGATATAAGAATGAACGGATACCATATTGAAACTATAAATGAAAACAACAAAGAATATCTTTGTGTTATTTCTAGAATTGAAAGCCAGAAGCTTAGCCTAGAAAGATTTGGTACAGTTTCAACTGGTTTATATTTTACAAAAATTGGCATAGTTGAATCTCACTCTATAAACATGAGCCAGAAGCTCACAAATACAAAGACATTAATTCTTTGGCATGATCGTTTGGGTCATCCTGTATCAACTATGATGCGTAAAATTGCCAAAAACTCAAATGGACATGATTTATCAAACCAATTGAATTTACCAAGTGATTGCATATGTGCCCCATGTGCACAAGGAAAATTAATCGCTCGACCTTCATATAGTAAAATCACATATGAATCTCCAACATTTCTACAAAGAATTCAAGGCGATATATGTGGCCCAATCCACCCTGAATGTGGACCATTCAAATATTTTATGGTATTGATTGATGCATCAACTCGTTGGTCACATGTCTGTTTACTTTCTACAAGAAATTTGGCATTCGCCAAGCTGCTTGCTCAAATAATAAAATTGAGAGCACACTTCCTTGATCATCCAATTAAATCAATTCGACTAGATAATGCTGGAGAATTTACTTCTCAAGTATTTGATGATTATTATCTATCATTGGGAATTGAAATTGAACATCCAATAGCTCATGTTCATACTCAAAATGGTTTAGCAGAATCATTAATTAAGCGCTTGCAACTTATTGCAAGACCATTGCTTATGCAATCAAAACTACCCGTTTCAGCTTAGGGGCATGCAATTTTGCATGCATCGAAATTGGTTAAAATTAGACCAACAGCTTCACATCAACTTTCACCATCACATCTCTTAACTGGATCAATCCCAATATTTCACATTTACGAAAATTTGGTTGTGTTGTGCATATACCTATTAATCTCCAACTTCGTACTAAAATGGATCATCAACGATGGTTGGGAATTTATGTGGAATTTGATTCTCCATCGATAATTCGTTACCTTGAACCCCTAGGTGATGTCTTCACTGCAAGATTTTCAGACTGCAAATTTGATGAGACAATCTTCCCGTCGTTAGGGGAAGGAAAGATCGTTCCAGTAGAACGGCGTGAAATATCATGGAATAATCCATCTATGTCTTATTTGGATCCATATCAAACAATGCCAATATGAGGTACAAAGAATTTTGCATATTCAAAATATTGCAAATCAACTGCCAGATGCATTTAGTGACACTGCAAAAATAACTAAATCTCACATTCCAGCAGCAAATGCACCAGCAAAAATTATGTCCCTGAAGGATCAAAAGTAAATATAGCAACAAATGAATCTAAAGCAAGACAAAAACATGGAAGGCCAATTGGTTCAAAAGGCTTGGCGCTTGGAAAAAGAAAGCCTAATGAAAAATCATCAATCAAGGAACCTCCTAAAGAGGTTATAAATGATCAAAAGGATCACTCAAATGAAAATCTATATTCTCCTAGAAGTATGGAAGGAAATATTATCTCAGAAGAGATAAAAGAAGATTCCAACGATAAAATGGTACATAATGATAATGAGATCTCAATATTTTATACAAAGTATGGAGAAATATGGGATCGAAGTAAAATAATAATTGATGATGTATTCTCATTCGTAGTAGCTACTGAAATAATTGAAAGTCATGACCATATGAGAATAATGGGAATGACGATAATGAACCAAATAGCATAAATGAATGTCGAAAAGACATGATTGGCCAAAATCGAAAGATGTTATCCAAGTGGAATTAGATTCACTTCAAAAACATGATGTATTTGGACCAATAGAGAAAACACCAGAAAATGTTAAACCGGTAGGTTTTAAATGGGTATTCGTTAGAATACGAAATGATAAAAATGAAGTCGTGAGGTACAAAGCATGACTTGTCGCACAAGGTTTCCTGCAGAGACCAGGTTTTGACTTTAAGGAAACTTACTTCCCTGTTATGGATGTCATAACATTCCTATATTTGCTAAGTCTTATAGTTTCTGAAAAAATCGATATATGATTAACGGATGTTGTGACAGCTTATCTTTACGGTGAATTAGATACCGATATTTACATGAAAATCCCAGATGGAAATAAATTGCCTGAAGCAAAATCAAAGTCCATGTACTCATTAAAACTAAAACAATCGCTATATGGCTTGAAAGAATTTGGAAGGATGTGGTATAATCGTCTTAGTAAATATTTGGTAAAAGAAGGATACGAAAACAATCTCATTTGTCCATATGTCTTTATAAAGAAATCAGTAAAGGGATTCGCTATCTTAGTAGTTTATGTTGATGACATAAATTTGATTGGGACTCCAGAACAGATTGATGAAACAATAAATTATTTAAAGAAGGAATTTGAAATAAAAGATCTTGGAAAATCTAAGCACTGTCTCGGTCTACAGATCGAGCATAGTACTAATGGCATATTAATCCATCAATCAAACTACATTGAGAAAATTTTAAAGCGTTTTCAAATGGATAAAGCATATCCACTTAGTACGCCGATGGTTGTTAGATCTTTAGATATTAAAAAATATTGCAAATTCAAAATTCTGATTTTCTGATCAATTTTGATCTTCTGATTTTCTCAGTTTTAACTTGAAATTTTCTTTCTTATCTAAAATGAGAGAATTCAAGATACAAGTTTCTATAATAATTTTTAGTATATATAAAATTTTTCCGGATTTGTTAAAAAAAAAATAGGTTTGGCTTCCGTAAAAATTTCTAAATTAAGAGAAATCAAAAACCGGCAATCTCTAGTTATTACCTGTTTGGTCCCAGCACGCTTCCAATCCTTACGATTCTCCTGTTCTTCTATGGCTTCATGGCTCACTCTGCCAAACGCCTACGAACACTGGATACTAATCAGGACTCCAGGAAATGGCTGAAGGATTCCCAACAGTAAATAATATTAGAAGCTTTTGTTTATGAGTTTCTAAACCCAGAAATTTTTAAACAGATAATCTCACGCAGAACAAACTTTTATTAATGATTGAGGAAAATACAGAGTACAGTACACACAATCTCACTCACTAATTTACAAAGTATATTTGCTTTTCTCTTATTTTCGAATGCCTTCTCTGAATGTCTTCAGATGCTTTTATAGTTGATTTCTACCGCCTTAGTCTCTTTCAGAATAGGCTTCTTTACTCGATGCTTCTTTTCTTTTGTTAGTAGGTTCTTCTTTTTAAGATGCTTTTGTTATCTTATCTGGACAGGTGTTCTATCTTATCTGGACAGGTGTTCATCCTCCAAGAAAATCCGTGTCTCCTCCAGAATTGTCTTCCAACTTGTCATTTTCTTCATGCTTATCTTTTTTGCTTGAGGGGCCTACCATCATGTCTTGATCTTCATACTGTAATGTCTCCCACTTTATCCCATGCACTTGTAATTTCTTTTTGAGTTCTTCTGTCAGATTCTTGAGAAATATTTATATGCATTTCTGTGTGCGGTCCTTTTTAAAATACTTTCTATAAATTGAATTATATCTTTTTTAGCTCCTGCCTTTGGGACTTTGCTTGCTGCTAGAATCAACTCATTAGGATCAGATTCATAGGTCCATATATTGTTTGATAGAGCTTCAATAGGTCTTGATACTAGACTTGCTAACTGCTTTGCCCTTGTAGCTGATATTATATCTTCTGCAACTAAGAACATATTTTGAAAGAATTTTGGAGTCAACCTTTTTGATCCCATCTTCATTTCTATCATGGAGAGGCCTTTTTTTACCTTCTTCAGGAATAACTTGGTTACATGCTAAGTTGATATTGCTATGCTTAATTGCTTTTGAGAAAGTATAAACTGCATTTCTTATTTTTGGTAGTTCCTTCAGATTATGAAGGGTACTATCTGTATAAATACAGTAAATTAATCCTGCTTCATATAAGTTTTTCACCACCAATGGATCAGCTTCAGGGTGAATATATACTTTATTCAAATCATAACCATATCCTGAACATATCCCTTTATAAGGGTTTGTCTCCGGTAATATTGGTTTTACCAATTTACTGAACCATATTATAAATTCTTTGTTTTGCTGTTTTACCTCAGAGGGCTGGTTGATTGAATTCTCAGTGATTTGCATTTTTTGAGTTACTCGTTCTTTTCTAAGCATATCCTTTTGTACTTCTCTAAACATATGCTCTGAATAAGAGATCATGTGATGAAAGAAGGATCTTAGCTCCTCCTTTTCCTCATTATCTGCTTTGATTAAGTACTGTTCAAAGGTCTCTTGTGCTATTAATACTTCTTTATATATTTCATCGAAGATGCTAAGATAATCAATTGTATCTTCACTTCTATCTGCCATTATGTAACTCTCTACTTAAAGTATCTGCAAGAAAGTTAGTTTTTCCAGAAATATGTTCAATTTCAAAATTAAATTCAGAGAACCATGACTGCCACCTTATTAATCTTTTATTAGGTCCTATGTCAGGGATTTTGTTTTTTATTTTGGATTTTGCTGTAATGGAGTCTGTGCGTACCTTAAAGGGTTTATTTAGATACAAATAAAAGGCTTTAATACTGTTTTTAATAGCTAAAAGTTCTTTATCATTGGAGTGATAGTTTAATTCACTTTGTTTAAATGTTCCAGATTTATATCTACATAATTTTTCTTGATTATTTCTGATAGCTACCAGAGCTGCTCCCCAGTATGAATCTGAAGCATCTGTATATATGATTAAGTCATCAGTTTCTAATGGTAAAGATAATTTGGGCATATGTTCACAAACCTTTTTAATATGTTGAATATATTTTGTATCGTCTTCTGTCCACTGCCATTTATTAATCTTTTTAAGCTTTTGTTGCAAAGGAGCTCTTAATCTTGCTAATTTGTTAATAAATATATCAGCATAATTAAGACATCCTAGAAATCTTTGTAATTGTTTTATATCTTCTAATTGGTCAGGAAATTCTTTAATTTTTGTAAGTTATGTGGTTGTAATTCTATATCTCCATTATCTATTGTTATGCCTAAAAAATCTATTTTTTGTACTCCAATAATTGCTTTTTTAGCAGAAAGAGTTATTCCTCTTTTAATTCATGTGTCTATCACAAAATTACAATGTTTAATATGGTCTTCTAAATTATCAGAAAATATTAGAATATCATCAACATATACGATACAATAATCATCATGTTGTTTTAATACTTCATCCATTCTTCTTTGAAATATTTGTGGTGCGTTTTTTAGTCCAACGGGCATAACTAACCATTCATATTGTCCTTATGGGCAACTGAATGCAGAATATGGTATAGATTCCTCTGTTAATCTTATTTGCCAAAATCCACTTTTACAATCCATTTTGTAAACCATTTTTTATTTTGTATTTTATTTAATAATACTTCTTTATTTGGTAAATAGTATCCGTCAAAGATTGTGGCATCATTTAATGCTTTATAATTAAAAACTATTCTAGCTTTACCTCTAACAATTTCACTATGTTTTCTGACTATAAATGCAGGAGAACTATGCGGATTGTTAGAGGGTCTGATTACTTTTAATTCTAAAAGTTCTTTAATTTGGACTTTAAATTCTTCTAAATCTTCTAAAGAATATTTCATAGGTCTTACCCTTATTATTTTAGTAGAACTTTTAATTTTATTGTTGCCAATGTTTTATCTTTATCCCAGGCTGCTAAAGGATTTTCATTATATGTTTCTTTGGATCTTTCCTTAATATTTTCAAGATTATCAATGCTTCCATGTTTTAATATTGGTATTTTTTCAATTTTGGGAATGTCACCACGCTGTGCTGGCGTAGGTTGATAACTTGGATCAATAGCATATGCTTGTTTAAGCCTAGGTGCTAAAATAGGTGTTCCGCATGGTGTAGTAAAGATAATATGATCTTTTAACTGAGTCATAGGTTGATATTGTAGACAGAAATCATTTCCTAACAATATGTCTGGACCTTGAACATTACTAGCCCATAGTTTTGGTATTTTAATTTTAATATTTCCTATTGTAAAAGGTACATTTATTGCATAATCTTTATAACAAATTTCTTTTTCTTGTATATCTAAAGCAATTATAGATGATCCATCTTGAATCCACCATTTCTGTGGTAAAATATATTTTTTACACAACGATATCCCTGATCCTGTATCAACATATGCATTTAGCATTAGTGGTTGGTAATAAGGTATTTCTATGATCCCTTCTATATATGTGGAATATGGTGAGGTGACTACTGCCTTTTTTATATGTTGTTTATTAATTCTTGGAAATTCATATTGATCTAACTGTATGACTGATTCTTTTAAAGTAAAAGTATATTTTGTAATAAAATTCATTCCTAATAATATTTCATTTTTTGCTAGTTTATCATCTACTAACATTTCCATTTGTATTTGCAGGACTTTCTTACTTCTGTCTATAAGTGATAGTCTTACTTCTACACTTTTTTTTAATTCATGTATTTGTCCAAAGTAGTCTATATATTTATAGGGGTTTTGTATAGTATTGTATGGGTATGTTTGTACTAGTAAAGAGTTAATATGAGAGGATGCTGCGCCTGTGTCTAAGAGCACATTTACTTCCTTATTATCTAAAAAACCCCGTATATATAATTGTTTGCTTGATTCTATTAGATTTAACTTGTCTAATGGTTCTAATTCTAATCCTTTTCTCTGGGATGATATATTTATATCTCTTAACTGATCAGAAGTAGATGTTTCGTAACTTATTCTAAAAGAGTTTCTGCTATGTGGTTTTACAGTTGGTTGAGTTCTATATCTATTTTTTCTTTGAAGAATTAATTCTTGTGGAAAATCTAATTCTTCATGCCTTAGTTCTCTAGGAGGTATAACTTCACATATATCAGAAAATGGTTTAGAAATATTGATATTTTCTTCTTTGAATTTCTTTGTAGTAATATGATGTTTAATTGAATAAGCATATACCATACATGCTGTAATACTACATACTTTACTTCCTGGTGGCATTTTTAAGTCTTTCAATTTTATGGTACATTGTAAGTCCTAATTCTATATTTTGGTCTGATAATGAAATTGCAAAATCAAGAAATATTCTCATTTTTATTGTTTGATATGCAAAATTTCCTCTTATTACTCCTAATAAGGCGTCTTTTGCATCATGAAGTATCCTATCATCTTATATCCAAAATGTACATGGAACATTCATCCCTCTTCTGCATGCACATTTTATAATTAGTTCTATTCCTCCTAGATGTAACCATTTTACTTGTTTATTAAATTCTTTTGAAAAGTTTTTTCTATCCTCTTTTATTGCTTTTTGTGTAAGTAATTTTAAAGGAATTTCTCCTTCCATGGTAAAGACATCTATAGGTTGTTCAAAAGTTTTTATAACATATTTTTCTTTAGACATATATCTTATTAATGGCATTTCATAGCATTCATCTGTAGAAAGTGTATGTTTTATTTTTTCTATTTGATTATATTTTTCTTCTGACATTTGTATGGTCAGTTCGTATCCAGTTTCATCATCTTTGATCTCAGAGATTTCTGAAGATTCTGATGTTGAAATTATATTTGTTTCCATAGAAGGTGGTTGTTCTATATTGGTTTGTTCATTCATTAATTCTTGGAATTCTTTTTCAATTTCTTCTGAGTTATCAGACATAATGCTTTCACTATCTGTAGATGAGATTTCAGAAATAACTTCTTTTTGTTCTCTTTCTTTTACTATCGTTACTTTTCTTAATGCATCTAGATATGTTTGGACACTATATTTTTCTCTATCAAAAATTTGTATTTTACCATTAGATTTCTTACTTATTATTACATTTTGTCTAGTTTTTATAACACTGTATATTTTATGATCAAAAATGTGATCACATGGAATAACCTTTTTATGTTTAGGTCTTTGTTTTATATTTTTCTTTTCCAGTGGTTCTTTAAATTCTAGAATATCATATGGTACTGGTTTTTTCACTAATTTTTCAAATTTTTCATTATATTGTTGTACAAAGTTTTGAGAATTTGTCCTTAACATTTTAACATTCACTACGCTTAATCTGTGTGGTTTATAATTATATTCTTCTCCAGATTCTGTATCAGTGTCTGATTCAAAGTCTGAGATTAATTCATATATTTCGTCATCAGGATCATATTCAGTTTCTGACTGTATAGGTATTACTTGTTCAGAAAACAACCTAAATGCTTTTACCGCTGTTTTCTTATATTTTCCTTTTTCCGGGCACTCATTAGCATAATGTCCTTCCTTATTGCATGCCCAACATCTACATGTCTTTTTGGCCAAATCTTTTTTATTTTTAAAATTTGTTCTTTTAAAATATCTTTTCTTTTTAAAATTAGGCGGTTTGTGTTTCTTTAATTTGGATGGCTTAAAATATTTTTTAAATTTCTTTTTATATTTTTTACCAATTGAAGACAAAAAATTAGAGGATGAAGAAAAGAAAAAGGCAAGAATAAAACTTGCTAACCTTGTAATATGTGATTTAAAATACCTTGATGAATATAATTGTGAATTTGCTAAATATTATTATGCATCTACACCAGACGAAGGAACAATGAAGAATGTATTATCTTTATATTTCTTAAAACTACCTTTACCCTGGGCAAACATATTACCAGAAGATTATGAAAGTTATCTTAGAAATAATCCAGATATATTTCCATCCTTGGGAATACAAATGAAGTTTACTAAAGACAGAATTGATTACTATTGCATGCAACAATCTCTTATGGGAAGCGCCAGACATTGATTTTCTGATAAATTCTGATTTTCTGATTTTCTCAGTTTTTAACTTGAAAAACGTTTTCTTATCTAAAAGGACAGAATTCAAGATACAAGTTTCTATAATAATTTTCAGTATATATAAAATTTTCCCGGATTTGTACTTTTTTTTTTTTTTAAAGGTTTGGCTTCTGTAAAAATTTCTAAATTAAGAGAAATCAAAAACCGGCAATCTCTAGTTATTACCTGTTTGGGCCCAGCAAGCTTCCAATTCTTACGATTCTCCTGTTCTTCTACGGCTTCACGGCTCACTCTGCCAAACGCCTATGAACACTGGATACTAATCAGGACTCCAGGAAATGGCTGAAGGATTCCTAGCAGTAAATAAACTTAGAAGCTTTTGTTTATGAGTTTCTAAACCCAGAAATTTTTAAACAGATAATCTCACGCAGAACAAACTTTTATTGATGATTGAGGAAAATACAAAGTACAATACACACAATCTCACTCACTAATTTACAAAATATATTTGCTTTTCTCTTATTTTCGAATGCCTTCTCTGAATGTCTTCAGATGCTTTTATAGTTGATTTCTACCTCCTTAGTCTCTTTCAAAATAGGCTTCTTTACTCGATGCTTCTTTTCTTTTGCTAGTAGGTTCTTCTTTTTAAGATGCTTTTGTTATTTTATCTGGACAGGTGTTCTATCTTATCTTGACAGGTGTTCATCCTTCAAGAAAATCCGTGTCACCTCCAGAATTGTCTTCCAACTTGTCATTTTCTTCATGCTTATCTTTTTTGCTTGAGGGGCCTACCATCATGTCTTGGTCTTCATACTGTAATGTCTCCCACTTTATCCCATGCACTTGTAATTTCTTTTTGAGTTCTTCTGTCAGATTCTTGACGAAATATTTATATGCATTTTTGTGTGCGCTCCATTTTAAAATAGTTTCTATAAATTGAATTATATCTTTTTTAGCTCCTGCCTTTGGGACTTTGCTTACTACTAGAATCAACTCATTAGGATCAGATTCATAGGTCCATATATTGTTTGATGGAGCTTCAATAGTTCTTGATACTAAACTTGCTAACTGCTTTGCCCTTGTAGCTGATATTATATCTTCTTCTACTAAGAACATATTTTGAAAGAATTTTGGAGTCAACCTTTTTGATCCCATCTTCATTTCTATCATGGAGAGGGCTTTTTTACCTTCTTCAGGAATAACTTGGTTACATGCTAAGTAGATATTGCTATGCTTAATTGCTTTTGAGAAAGTATAAAGTGCATTTCTTATTTTTGGTAGTTCCTTCAGATTATGAAGGGTACTATCTGTATAAATACAGTAAATTAATCCTGCTTCATATAAGTTTTTCACCACCAATGGATCAGCTTCAGGGTGAATATATACTTTATTCAAATCATAACCATATCCTGAATATATCCCTTTATAAGGGTTGTCTCCAGTAATATTGGTTTTACCAATTTACTGAACCATATTATAAATTCTTTGTTTTGTTGTTTTACCTCAGAGGGCTTGTTGACTGAATTCTCAGTGATTTGCATTTTTTGAGTTACTCGTTCTTTTCTAAGCATATCCTTTTGTACTTCTCTAAACATAAGCTCTGAATAAGAGATCATGTGATGAAAGAAGGATCTTAGCTCCTCCTTTTTCTCATTATCTGCTTTGATTAAGTACTGTTCAAAGGTCTCTTGTGCTATTAATACTTCTTTATATATTTCATCGAAGATGCTAAGATAATCAATTGTATCTTCACTTCTATCGGCCATTATGTAACTCTCTGCTTAAAGTATCTGCAAGAAAGTTAGTTTTTCCAGAAATATGTTCAATTTCAAAATTAAATTCAGAGAACCATGACTGCCACCTTATTAATCTTTTATTAGGTCCTATGTCAGGGATTTTGTTTTTTATTCTTGATTTTGCTGTAATGGAGTCTGTGCGTACCTTAAAGGGTTAATTTAGATACAAATAAAAGGCTTTAATACTGTTTTTGATAGCTAAAAGTTCTTTATCATTGGAGTGATAGTTCAATTCACTTTGTTTAAATGTTCCAGATTTATATCTACATAATTTTTCTTGATTATTTCTGATAACTACCAGAGCTGCTCCCCAGTATGAATCTGAAGCATCTGTATATATGATTAAGTCATCAGTTTCTACTGGTAAAGATAATTTGGGCATATGTTCACAAACCTTTTTAATATGTTGAATATATTTTGTATCGTCTTCTGTCCACTGCCATTTATTATTCTTTTTAAGCTTTTGTTGCAAAGGAGCTCTTAATCTTGCTAATTCGTTAATAAATATATCAGCATATTTGAGACATCCTAGAAATCTTTGTAATTGTTTTATATCTTCTAATTGGTCAGGAAATTCTTTAATTTTTGTAAGTATATGTGGTTGTAATTCTATATCTCCATTATCTATATTTATGCCTAAAAAATCTATTTTTTGTACTCCAATAATTGCTTTTTTAGCAGAAAGAGTTATTCCTCTTTTAATACATGTGTCTATCACAAAATTACAATGTTTAATATGGTCTTCTAAATTATCAGAAAATATTAGAATATCATCAACATATACGATACAATAATCATCATGTTGTTTTAATACATCATCCATTCTTCTTTGAAATATTTGTGGTGCGTTTTTTAGTCCAAAGGGCATAACTAACCATTCATATTGTCCTTGTGGGCAACTGAATGCAGTATATGGTATAGATTCCTCTGTTAATCTTATTTGAAATCCACTTTTACAATCCATTTTTGTAAACCATTTTTTATTTTGTATTTGATTTAATAATACTTCTTTATTTGGTAAATAGTATCCGTCAAAGATTGTGGCATCATTTAAAGCTTTATAATTAAAAACTATTCTGGCTTTACCTCTAACAATTTCACTATATTTTCTGACTATAAATGCAGGAGAACTATGCGGACTGTTAGAGGGTTTGATTACTTTTAATTCTAAAAGTTCTTTAATTTTTACTTTAAATTCTTCTAAATCTTCTAAAGAATATTTCATAGGTCTTACCCTTATTATTTTAGTAGGGTCTTTTAATTTTATTGTTGCCAATGTTTTATCTTTATCGCAGGCTGCGAAAGGATTTTCATTATATGTTTCTTTGAATCTTTACTTAATATTTTCAAGATTATCAATGCTTTCATGTTTTAATATTGGTATTTTTTCAATTTTGGGAATGTCACCACGCTGTGCTGGTGTAGGTTGATAACTTGGATCAATAGCATATGCTTGTTTAAGCCTAGGTGCTAAAATAGGTGTTCCGCATGGTGTAGTAAAGATAATATGATCTGTTAACTGAGTCGTAGGTTGATATTGTAGATAGAAATCATTTCCTAACAATATGTCTGGACCTTGAACATTATTGGCCCATAGTTTTGGTATTTTAATTTTAATATTTCCTATTGTAAAAGGTACATTTATTGCATAATCTTTATAACAAATTTCTTTTTCTTGTATATCTAAAGCAATTATAGATGATCCATCTTGAATCCACCATTTCTGTGGTAAAATATATTTTTTACACAAAGATATCCCTGATCCCGTTTCAACATATGCATTTAGCATTAGTGGTTGGTAATAAGGTATTTCTACGATCCCTTCTATATATGTGGAATATGGTGAGGTGACTACTGCCTTTTTTATATGTTGTTTATTAATTCTTGGAAATTCATATTGATCTAACTGTATGACTGATTCTTTTAAAGTAAAAGTATATTTTGTAATAAAATTCATTCCTAATAATATTTCATTTTTTGCTAGTTTATCATCTACTAACATTTCCATTTGTATTTGCAGGACTTTCCCACTTCTATCTATAAGTGATAGTCTTACTTCTACACTTTTATTTAATTCATGTATTTGTCCAAAGTAGTCTATATATTTATAGGGGTTTTGTATAGTATTGTATGGGTATGTTTGTACTAGCAAAGAGTTAATATGAGAGGATGCTGCGCCTGTGTCTAAGAGCACATTTACTTCCTTATTATCTAAAAAACCTTGTATATATAATCGTTTGCTTGATTCTATTAGATTTAACTTGTCTGATGGTTCTAATTCTAATCCTTTTCTCTGGGATGATATATTTATATCTCTTAACTGATCAGAAGTAGATGTTTCATAACTTATTCTAAAAGAGTTGCTGCTATGTGGTTTTACGGTTGGTTGAGTTCTATATCTATTTTTTCTTTGAAGAATTAATTCTTGCGGAAAATCTAATTCTTCACGCCTTAGTTCTCTGGGGGGTATAACTTCACATATATCAGAAAATGGTTTAGCAATAATGATATTTTCTTCTTTGAATTTCTTTGTAGTAATATGATGTTTAGTTGAATAAGCATATACCATACATGCTGTAATACTACATACCTTACTTCCTGGTGGCATTTTAAGTCTTTCAATTTTATGGTACATTGTAAGTCCTAATTCTATATTTTGGTCTGATAATGAAATTGCAAAATCAAAAAATATTCTCATTTTTATTGTTTGATATGCAAAATTTCCTCTTATTACTCCTAATAAGGCGTCTTTTGCATCATGAAGTATCCTATCATCTGATATCCAAAATGTACAGGGAACATTCATCCCTCTTCTACATGCACATTTTATAATTAGTTCTATTCCTCCTAGATGTAACCATTTTACTTGTTTATTAAATTCTTTTGAAAAGTTTTTCCTATCCTCTTTTATTGCTTTTTGTGTAAGTAATTTTAAAGGAATTTCTCCTTCCATGGTAAAGACATCTATAGGTTGTTCAAAAGTTTTTATAACATATTTTTCTTTAGACATATATCTTATTAATGGCATTTCATAGCATTCATCTCTAGAAAGTGTATGTTTTATTTTTTCTATTTGATTATATTTTTCTTCTAACATTTGTATGGTCTGTTCGTATCCAGTTTCATCATCTTTGATCTCAGAGATTTCTGAAGATTCTGATGTTGAAATTATATTTGTTTCCATAGAAGGTGGTTGTTCTATATTGGTTTGTTCATTCATTAATTCTTGGAATTCTTTTTCAATTTCTTCTGAGTTTTCAGACATAATGCTTTCACTATCTGTAGATGAGATTTCAGAAATAACTTCTTTTGGTTCTCTTTCTTTTACTATCGTTACTTTTCTTAATGCATCTAGATATGTTTGGACATTATATTTTTCTCTATCAAAAATTTGTATTTTACCATTAGATTTCTTACTTATTATTACATTTTGTCTAGTTTTTATAACACTGTATATTTTATGATCAAAAATGTGATCACATGGAATAACCTTTTTATGTTTAGGTCTTTGTTTTATATTTTTCTTTTCCAGTGGTTCTTTAAATTCTAGAATATCATATGGTACAGGTTTTTTCACTAATTTTTCAAATTTTTCATTATATTGTTGAACAAAGTTTTAAGAATTTGTCCTTAACATTTTAACATTTACTACGCTTAGTCTGTGTGGTTTATAATTATATTCTTCTCCAGATTCTGTATCAGTGTCTGATTCAGAGTCTGAGATTAATTCATATATTTCGTCATCAGGATCATATTCATTTTCTGATTGTATAGGTATTACTTGTTCAGAAAACAACCTAAATGCTTTTACCGCTGTTTTCTTATATTTTCCTTTTTCCGGGCACTCATTAGCATAATGTCCTTCCTTATTGCATGCCCAACATCTACATGTCTTTTTGGCCAAATCTTTTTTATTTTTAAAATTTGTTCTTTTAAAATATCTTTTCTTTTTAAAATTAGGCGGTTTGTGTTTCTTTAATTTGGCTGGCTTAAAATATTTTTTAAATTTCTTTTTATATTTTTTACCAATTGGAGTACACCCCCATTGGGTTGGTATTTCAGAAGTTTCACATGACAAACCCTTTTGTCTAGAATACCGTCTGGCGCTTCCCATAAGAGATTGTTGCATGCAATGGTAATCAATTCTGTCTTTAGTAAACTTCATTTGTATTCCCAAGGATGGAAATATATCTGGATTATTTTTAAGATAACTTTCATAATCTTTTGGTAATATGTTTGCCCATGGTAAAGGTAGTTTTAAGAAATATAAAGATAATACATTCTCCATCATTCCTTCGTTTAGTGCAGATGCATAATAATATTTAGCAAATTCACAATTATATTCATCAAGGTATTTTAAATCACATATTGCAAGGTTAGCAAGTTTTATTCTTGCCTTTTTCTTTTCTTCATCCTCTAATTTTTTGTCTTGAAATGGTAATCCACCAAATTCTGTTTTTAATATTTTTCTAAATGATTCAATTAAATTCAAAGGATCTAATAAATTAACAGAATTTCTTGATCCTGTGTTAATTAATTGTTTAGCTTCTTTAGTTAGATTCTTATACCAATTTCTTACATTACCTACAAATGTGTTTTCTATAATACCTAACATGTCTATAAATGACTGTATATTTTTTGTAATTCTTAAAGTTTGTAAGTCTCCAGCCCATGCGTCTACTGGTTGAATAGCATTTTTAGCGCAGTCAAGATCTAAGACTGATCTTGAATGTTCTTGTAGTTTTTTAATTTTTGGTTTATATAATTCAGAATATGTTTTATATGGTTTTTCCTTTTTTGGAAATACATATTCATTATATATTTCTTCCCCTTCATGTTGTGTTACTGATTCTAGATTATCTGTGCGGTTGTCTGTACGCGGTGGATTTTGTACAGATACTATACTACTACTGGTGGCTTCCATTTTTAAATGTTCTACAGATTTCTTAGCATGTTTTTGTAATACCGATAATCTAGACATGGCTATAGCTATGTCACCTATTTAGGAGCCATCAGCTGTATCCCAGAGAAATTCTAATTCTTCCATTGTTTTGTCATCATACTGAGTATGAGACTCAACAATATTATTCATTTTACTATTTTCTATTGAGGATTTAGGGTTAATAGTAAATCCTCCTGAAGTAGGAGACTTTATACTTATTGGCAACATTTCTTCCGATATACCTAATCTCTTTATCATTTTATCTATCTTATTATTAATTTCTATGATAGTTACATAATCACTAGGAGCTTGTAGGGAGGCTAATCTTAGTTGATTATATGTAAGAATATTGGCAAACAAATTATACTATGGAGTACCAGTTTTAATGATAAATAGCTTTTCTTCAGTTTCTATTATGGATTTTGCCATCAAGAATACTGATAGTCTACTTTTAAGATCTTCATATATCTTATCTACCTCCATGGCTCTGATACCAAATATTGCAAATTCAAAATTCTGATTTTCTGATAAATTCTGATTTTCTGATTTTCTCAGTTTTTAACTTGAATTTTTTTTTTCTTATCTAAAAGGACAGAATTCAAGATACAAGTTTCTATAGGGAATTTCGAGAATCAAACTTGGCACGTCTCGCACCCAAAGGGCTAGTCTGTAAGTACAGGTCTTAAGACAACACATAACATAAAAGTCAATTTTTGTGGATCCTTAAAAAATATCATCTTTCATACAACCCTGATTTCTGACATAAAATCTTACAAAATAGAAAGGCCCCAAAGGGGGATCATGCCACAGGAGCAAATGCCCACGATGAAAGGGTTGACCTCTAAGTACACGTCATGTGGTAATATGTAGCATAAAAGTTAAACTACGGGAAAGCTTGAAAATATCAACTGCAAAACAAGCCTTCTTATGAAATAAAATTTTACAAAAAAATAGAGGGGCATTCCGAGAATCGAACTCGGGACCTCTCGCACCCGAAGCGAGAATCATACCACTAGACCAAATGCCCTTGATGGAAGACTTGATTTGCAGGTATAACTCATGTGATAGTATATAGCTCCTTCAAAAAATAGACTTGAAATGAAAGTCAAACTATGCAAAAGTATGTAAGGTGGCATTTTAAAAACAAACCTTTTAAAGTAGATAGTTACAAAATGAAAAAGGTCATTTCATAACTTAAACTCGAGACCAATAATCATACAACTAGAACAGAAGTCTTGGTGAAAGGCTGAATTTGTAAGTACACATAATTATATAACAATTTGATTATATCGTTAGGAGTAGTACATAACATATGATTTGGCAATCATAGAAATATTGGCAGTCAACGTAAAACGACGTGCTATGTAAAAGCGCAGAAGATTTAATCTTGAAAACAAGCATTTGTTTTAAATATGATATAATACTATAGACTTGGAGACATATATTGATTAATGACTATACAGATCATTAAATGAAAAGAAAAAAAACTATAAATGCAATATACGATTCATTGGTCAAATCTCCACATGTCTTTGACCAGTTGAGTTAGGAATTAAAGCATACAACAATTTTGTTATGTTACAAATTTATCTTTTAACATTTAGGAACTGTAGCATACAATAATTTCCTTATGTTACTGATTTACTACTTTACGTGATCTTAAAATGCCATTTGTTCTTTCTCAAGGATGGAAGAAATAAAATGGTTGAAAAGAATGAAGGAATTTTAAATCCTTCAATTTTAGAACAATAGGTTAGTCATCGACTTTTCATCACAATTAATCCAAAATTTACTGTATAGCTCATGTATAATCAACAACAATATCGCAGAACATATTAAATTCATACTAGACTTAGTATGACAAGAATGTGACCTTACATAACGTTACCATTAATGAATTCAATAACTTAAAATCCATGATTAAGTAAAAAAATTAGCGCTTTATTCTCAATGTTTATCAGCTTATTGCTTCCTGCAGCCCATATTTTTTCCATATTTTTTTCCTAATGACCATGCATATGATTAAAATGGTTTTCTAAAGTTGGTTATTTATACTTCTTAGAACAATTTAATAAGTTTCCATTTCCAACTACTACATATTCAGATTTCTATTTATTTTCTAGAACGTTTTAACATATAAAATATCATATACAAGGTTTTGTGGAGTAAATCTAGAAATCTCATAAAATCAGCAAAACCCTAATTTCAAATACTCATAAAACCCTAACTTGAAATACTCCAAATCTAAGCACCTAAGTAAGAAGTAATACGAAAAGGAAATTCTATGGCAAGTAGGTAAATTAAGAAGAAACAGTTACCTGAATCAAATTCCGATGCCATTTTTTATTTGAGCTAAGGTAAAATCATGTTAAATTGGGAGATGTTGGAAAATATGTAGCGTACTTTTATTGTGGAGGAAAAAGTCGGTGTAAGGGAACCCAAGCAAGCAGTCGCAGCATGCAATAAATGTGAACAAAAAAAGGGAAAGCGGGATTAAGTCCGTCTTATTTAAATGGACTGTGCTAAAACAACTTCAGATAAAACTTGGTCCCTTTCTATTCTAGCAGAAAGAATGGTCCGTTCATGGACATTATCCTCAAATACTTAGATTGACTACTACAGGACGGAGTATCCTCATTTCGTCCTCCCTCGCAATGGGACAACCACGTCAGATTATGCAGTAAATCTTATGATGGTAGAGGTAACTATATGCAATGCAGATAAGAGAGTCGTTGCTAGATATGCTGATTTTTGGGTTCGTGCTAAAGCACATGACATTCTATTTCTGAGGGGCTTAAAAATTTGTTCTCCTATTTTTTGGGAGTTGTTTAATTATCTGTTGAGGGGGTATTTGGTTAACAGAACACCTCCATTCGATGATGAGATTCAGTTCATCTACCCTCCTTATTTTCTATGGACAAAGCTAAGTGTCTAATCAGTCCGAAAGTGATGAGAGCACCAAGGAGATCATGGCTAGTGTAACATCTGTAACGATCCAGAATTTTATCGTTTTGATTTGTAAATATTTAATTTATTTTAACTGTTCAACTAATAGTTTTAAATAATTCGATTCTCGGTCTAATAATTAAATAACCTTCTTTTTGTTGTAATATACACTAATAATAGAGATGAATATGCTAAATAAGAAAGGGCATTATTGTAATCTGCACTGCATAAAATCTATAAATATGGAGCTTGATTGTATTGTAAAATCTATCTCAATTCAATAAAATTGTTCTCTCTCTAATGGTCTCCATTCTCTTTATTCTGTAACACGTTATCAGCACGAATTTTCTATATACCGCATTCTTAATATTCTGCATAGGAATGCGAATCAATTATTGTTCTCAACCTGTTCATCTTCAAACTTTTCAACTTCTTAACAAGTAATTATATATTAATTACTCTAACTGTTTCACTTCTGACCATTCCAATTCTAAGGCTATTCATATTCAAAATCGTATTATATAGTGGAGCAAACGAGTCTTTTATAATATATCTACATACGTTCTATTTCTTATTGCCTTTAAAACAGCAAGCAGGTAAAGGAATTGTTCTTGCATTTATTTATAAACTCGTTACTTTTCCTCTCTACAAAAAGGTAATTGTCAATATCATGTTTTTTTTATAAAGCTGTCTGGTTTGGAGTTCGCTTCTATATTTTTCATGTTTTTTCTTGTATCACTCTTATTTTAATTCGTTGGCTTCTAAATTCAATATTTTTTTTTCGTTGTGCATCTGTTGCCAAATAAAATTCAAAAGTTTGCAATGGAATATATGCAAAAGCTAACTTTCCTTTTTTATATAATAAATACACGAAAGTTGCAAAACCCAAATGTTTGGTTTTGTTGATACATATTTTTGGGGTACAGTTGTTTGATACCATGAATGATGACTTTCCATTTTTTTATTTTATTTTTTACTTTTTGGCTGGAAACAAACAAATAGTGAATGCTGTTGTGGCGAATATTTTCACCTTATGCAATTTATTTTATGAACGGTTCACAAAATGGCAAACATCGCCAAGCTTGAATTTAAAGCTTTGGATATATCTGGAGACAACTACTTATCATGGATACTGGATGCTGAGATTCATTTGCAATCTCAATGCTTAGCAAATGCCATTAAAAATGGCAATACTATGTCCCAGCAGGACAAGACAAATGCTCTAATATTTTTAAGACGCCATATCCATAACGATCTAAAAACAGAATATTTGACTGAAAAAGACCCTCTCCACTTATGGAACTCCCTGAAGGAGGGTTATGACCACCAGAAGATGGTCATACTTCCAAACACTATGAAAGAGTGGTTGAACCTAAGGTTTCAGGACTTTAAGTCCGTAAGAGAATATAATTTTGTAACGTTTAGAATCACTTCTAAACTGAAATTATGTGGAGAAAAGGTGGATGACGCACAAATGCTTGAAAAGACTTTCTCAACATTTCATGCCTCGAATATACTCCTGCAGCAGCATTGTCGAGAGCGTCATTTTACAAAATATTTTGAACTCATAGAATGCTTACTAATTGCTGAACAAAATAATGAATTGCTTATAAAAAATCACTCCTCAAGACCAACTGGTTCGACTGCATTACCTAAAGTTAATGCTAATTTTGCCCACTCTGTAAGAGGTAGGGGTCGAGGTCGAGGTAGAGGACATGGTCGTGGACGTGGATATAACTCTAGCAGAGGAGGTTATGGTGGTTTTAAAGGTAACAAAACCACCAACTTTAAAAAGCAACAAAAGAAATTGAGCCTGTAAAAAACAATGATTCAACTTCAGAAAATAAAAGGCACTGTGAGGAAGTTTGTTATAGATGTGGACGATCTGGTCACTAGTCACGTACATGTAGATCATCAAAGAAAACGGTTGAAGAATATCATCGCTCGAAGAATATTGAGGCAAATAATGCCGAAAAGTTACCTAAAAACACTAACCTGAAGTTAGATGATTTCTTCGAAGATGACAATGGAAATTTCATTAATGATGAAAATCTAAGTGCAATGATCAATGATATGACCGAGTTGATCAATTAGAAATATCTTGAAGTTTGTTATGTGGCTTTCGTTTTATTTCATTATCTTGCATCAATAAATCATTTTGAAGTTTGTGTACGTTTACTTGTATTTCCCTTTGCAGCACTAGTTAAAAATAACGTGTAATGTGGATGTTGTTTTTAATCAGTAACCTATTTTAATCATATTACTTTGTTTGTTTACATTACATTTATTTATGCATACAAATTTTTAATGGTTGACTAATTATTACCTTTAATTCTTAAGGTATGGAACGCCATTTGGGTGATGATATATGCTTACTAGATAGTGCAACTACTCATACAATTTTGAAAAACCAGAAGTTTTTCTCTGAACTATATGAAAATTTCTCAGCTAAAGTCTCCACTATAGCTGGATCTACTAATATAATTGACGGGTCCGGAAGAGCCCATATAATATTACCAAATGGTGCGCATATCTTTATTCAGAACGCATTATACTCAAGCAACTTTAAAAGAAATTTGTTGAGTTTCAAAGATATAAGAATGAACGGATACCATATTGAAACTATAAATGAAAACAACAAAGAATATCTTTGTGTTATTTCTAGAATTGAAAGCCAGAAGCTTAGCCTAGAAAGATTTGGTACAGTTTCAACTGGTTTATATTTTACAAAAATTGGCATAGTTGAATCTCACTCTATAAACATGAGCCAGAAGCTCACAAATACAAAGACATTAATTCTTTGGCATGATCGTTTGGGTTATCCTGGATCAACTATGATGCGTAAAATTGCCAAAAACTCAAATGGACATGATTTATCAAACCAACTGAATTTACCAAGTGATTGCTTATGTGCCCCATGTGCACAAGGAAAATTAATCACTCGACCTTCATATAGTAAAATCACATCTGAATCTCCAACATTTCTACAAAGAATTCAAGGTGATATATGTGGCCCAATCCACCATGAATGTGGACCATTCAAATATTTTATGGTATTGATTGATGCATCAACTCGTTGGCCACATGTCTGTTTACTTTCTACAAGAAATTTGGCATTCGCCAAGCTACTTGCTCAAATAATAAAATTGAGAGCACACTTCCTTGATCATCAAACTAAATCAATTCGACTAGATAATGCTGGAGAATTTACTTCTCAAATATTTGATGATTATTGTCTATCATTGGGAATTGAAATTGAACATCCAATAGCTCATGTTCATACTCAAAATGGTCTAGCAGAATCATTAATTAAGCACTTGCAACTTATTGCAAGACCATTGCTTATGCAATCAAAACTACCCGTTTCAGCTTAGGGGCATGCAATTTGGCATGCATCGAAATTGGTTAAAATTAGACCAACAGCTTATCATCAGCTTTCACCATCACATCTCTTAACTGGATCAATCCAAATATTTCACATTTATGAAAATTTGGTTGTGTTGTGCATATACCTATTAATCTCCCACTTCGTACTAAAATGGGTCATCAACGATGGTTGGGAATTTATCTGGAATTTGATTCTCCATCGATAATTCGTTACCTTGAACCCCTTACAGGTGATGTCTTCACTGCAAGATTTTCAGACTGTAAATTTGATGAGACAATCTTCCCGCCGTTAGGAGAAGGAAAGATCGTTCCAGTAGAACGGCGTGAAATATCGTGGAATAATCCATCTATGTCTTATTTGGATCCACGTACCAAACAATGCAAATATGAGGTACAAAGAATTTTGCATATTCAAAATATTGCAAATCAACTGCCAGATGCATTTAGTGACACTGCAAAAATAACTAAATCTCACACTCCAGCAGCAAATGCAACAACAAAAATTGATGTCCCTGAAGGATCAAAAGTAAATATAACAACAAATGAATCTAAAGCAAGAAAAAAACGTGGAAGGCCAATCGGTTCAAAAGGCTTGGCGCCTGGAAAAAGAAAGTCTAATGAAAAATCATCAATTAAGGAACCTCCTGAAGAGGTTATAAATGATCAAAAGGATCACTCAAATGAAAATCTATATTCTCCTAGAAGTATGGAAGTAAATATTATCTCAGAAGAGATAAAAGAAGATTCCAACGATAAAATGGTACATAATAATAATGAAATCTCAATATTTTATTCGAAGTATGGAGAAATATGGGATCGAAGTAAAATAATAATTGATGATGTATTCTCATTCGCAGTAGCTACTGAAATAATTGAAAGTCGTGACCATATGAGAATAATGAGAATGACGATAATGAACCAAATAGCATAAATGAATGTCGAAAAAGACATGATTGGCCAAAATCGAAAGATGTTATCCAAGTGGAATTAGATTCACTTCAAAAACATGATGTATTTGGACCAATAGAGAAAACACCAGAAAATGTTAAACCGGTAGGTTATAAATGGGTATTCGTTAGAAAACGAAATGATAAAAATGAAGTCGTGAGGTACAAAGCACGACTTTTCGCACAAGGTTTCCTGCAGAGACCAGGTTTTGACTTTAAGGAAACTTACTCCCCTGTTATGGATGTCCTAACATTCCGATATTTGCTAAGTCTTGTAGTTTCTGAAAAACTAGATATACGATTAAAGGATGTTGTGACAGCTTATCTTTACGGTGAATTAGATACCAATATTTACATGAAAATCCCAGACGGATATAAATTGCTTGAAGCAAAATCAAAGTACATGTACTCATTAAAACTAAGACGATCGCTATATGGCTTGAAACAATTTGGAAGGATGTGGTATAATCGTCTTAGTAAATATTTGGTAAAAGAAGGATCCGAAAACAATCTCATTTGTCCATGTGTCTTTATAAAGAAATCAGTAAAGGGATTTGCTATCTTAGCAGTTTATGTTGATGAAATAAATTTGATTGGGACTCCAGAAGAGATTGATGAAACAATAAATTATTTAAAGAAGGAATTTGAAATAAAAGATCTTGGAAAATCTAAGCACTGTCTCGGTCTACAGATCGAGCATAGTACTAATGGCATATTAATCCATTAATCAGACTACATTGAGAAAATTCTAAAGCGTTTTCAAATGGATAAAGCATATCCACTTAGTACGCCGATGGTTGTTAGATCTTTAGATATTAAAAAGGACCCTTACCACCCAAAAGAAGAAGATGAGAATGTGCTTGGCCCGGAAGTGCCATATCTTAGTGTCATTGGTGCATTATTATATTTGGCCTAATGCACAAGACCAGTAATTGCATTTTCAGTAAATCTTCTAGCATGGTACAGTTCAGAACCAACAAAAAGACACTGGAATGGTATAAAACATATCATGAGAGATTTTCGTGGAATGACAAATTTGTGTTTGTTTTACTCTAACTCAGGTAATAATCCAAATCTAGTTTGCTATGCTGATGCAGGTTATCTTTCTGACCCACATAAAGCAAGATCACAAACTGGATATGTGTTTAATAACAGCAATGCAGCAATTTCATGGCGATCTACAAAACAAACATTAGTAGCAACATCATCCAATCACTCTGAAATACTAGCACTACATGCAGCATGTAAAGAATGTATTTGGCTGAGATCACTAATTGAGCATATTCGAAAAAGCTGCCAACTTCCATAAGTAACAGAAGGGTCAACCATTATTTATGAAGACAATGCAGCTTGTGTAGCTCAAATTCAAGCGGGTTATATTAAAGGTGATAGGACGAAACACATTTCTCCTAAATTTTTCTTCACACATGAGCAACAAAAGGATAATAAGATAGAAGTGAAACAAATTTGATCCCAAGAAAATCCGATGGACTTATTCACAAAGGCGCTTCCAAAATCAACATTTTCAGAAGATGGTGTACAAAATTGGTATGCATCGACTGCATCAACAAACTAATCGAATAACGCGTTATAATTCAGGGGGAGCATATGAAATACGCTATAATGTACTCTTTTTCCTTCACTAATATTTTTTCCCACTGGGTTTTTATTAGTAAGGTTTTAATGAGGCATTATCTTGATCTAGAAGTATCAACCCTCATAGTAACATTATAAAATATATGTTACTTAAAGATGAAATCATGTTGTACTCTTTTCCTTGTTTATGATTTTTTCCCACTGGGTTTTTCATAACAAAGTTTTTAATGAGACAATTACTCTTATCATCTTTACATACGCATATTCAAGGGGGAGTGTTGTAATATACATTAATAATAGGGATGAATATGCTAAATAAGAAAGGGCATTATTGTAATCTGCACTGCATAAGGAGTCTATAAATATGGATCTTAATTGTATTGTAAGATCTATCTCAACTCAATAAAATTGTTCTCTTTCTCTAATGGTCTCCATTCTTTTTATTCTGTAACACTTTTAATTTATAAATAATGGGAAAGTTCATTATTGGATTTTGTTTACATAAATATAAGTAGTTCGATGAAAAAATAAAATGTGACCGAAACCCTTTTTCGGATTTTTGACTTTTTATCGAGCGACAAGTTGTGGAAGGTTATTAACGGTATACATTTTAGAACAACATTGGAATGTTTAAATTTTTTAATGAAAAGTTAGATAGATAAATTAATAATAAAATAAGAATTAATTATTATAAATTAATTTTGAATTTAAAGTGAAATGATGGATTTGATAATGAAATAATTCCTTAAGGAAGTTAACAAATATACATAATCACTCTATTATCCACTGTACTGCCTAATGCATGACATGTTGATGGCTTGGGATAAGATGGAGAAATTGAAATTTTGAATTTGAGGGTATTTTGGGATTCTTTTTCCTTCTTTATTTTTTTTATTTTTACTTTATCTTGTACATATACTTTTCTCAACTTTTCATATCTCAAAAAAAAAATTACTTCATCCTTCATTTCAATTTCCTACTCCATTATCTATCTTCTCTCTCTTTTTTTGAAAAATCTCATCTTTTTATATTCGAGAATCAAACTTTAAAAATTCAAGCATGGATTTGCATTGCAATAAGTGAAAGGTGAGATCTCACATCTTTGTCTAATATTTTTGGATGAGATGAATGTTGTATTATTGATAATTTGATAGTCATTTTGAGATGAAAACCAGGTTTAAAAATACTAGTTTGAATCATGATATGTTGGGACTTGCTTGAAATGTAAAAAAAATTGCTTCTTGTAACCATACATAGAGATAATAGGAACTAACACTTCTGAACTAACACTTCTGCTTTCTCATCTCTTTCTTCTCTTTCCTATGAATGAAAAACTCCTAAGTCTCCTCTTTGAAAATCCAGTTCTCCTAATTCAAGCAAAATTGGCTGAACCTTCCAACATAAAAGATGTAAATAATCACCCCTGTTATTTTTAGAAATTATTTGCTTAAATTTCGTTATAAGGCGAGAGAGTTATTGCCTGCTGTTAGTAAGCGGGAAAATTTGTCTCTAAACTTCAAAAATCAATTTATCTAGACACGCTTAGAATTAGACGATGTCGTTTGTGCAGTTAGCTTCGTGGGGATAGTGTAGGATTTTTTTTGTGATGTTTTGGCAAAGTTTGGCGATGGTCATGGACGATCATCAGAGATTAGGGTTTCGTTTTGGTTGCGATGGGGCGAAGTGAGGTGGATTGGAGATTGGTGTTAGCTTCGAGAATGCAAGGCGAACTCCTAAAGCTAATTTGGTGGAGTGCGGCACTCTTTTTGGGGTTGTGACCTCGTAGGGTTGAGCATAGGAAAGGGAGGTCACCATCGTCAAGGAGGTGCTGGAGGTGAATTCGAGGTGATGGTCATGACGAGTTCGAGCGGCGGAGTTTACAGGTAGCTTGGGTGCAGCGGATGGTGTAGGGAATGGTGTGTGCATGTGATCGTTGTGCACATCGACGAGTTCAGGCATTTTGACTTGGGTATTTTGATGGAAGGAGGGAATCTGAATCTAAGAAGAAGGAAACAGTGGAGAATGGGTCAGGTTTGAAGGTTGATGGGCTGGGCTTTGTTTTGGATTTTGGGTGAGAGTATATTATTTTATTTGTTTAAGTATATAAATAAGTAGTTAACTTTAAAAATGTGATATCTGGGTCATTATAATTCCGATTGACAACATTTTTGTGTTATGCTAGTACTAACGAGTAGAACACTTTGGTATAAATAGGTATACTTCATTGGTGATATTAATACTTTGTTAATTTAGATAATAAATTAGTTTAATTAATTGTACTTCTTTGGTGATATCTATTTGATCAAATAAAACACTATTCTATTCAGTTTAATTTAATAGATTATTTTGGACATCTATTGAGAAGAATAAATTACCGTTGTACTTTAATTAAATTTAATAGATTATCTGTGACATCTGTTTAGCAGAATAAATCTCTATTATGCTATTACATTTATTTGGAAATTTACTCATATGTCAGATAATTAGTATGTGGATTAATATATATTGGATAAGTGATGGATTAGCTAGTAATGGCTAAATGAGTTTATTTACATAAATGCTTGCTTGTTTAAATACCAGTCATGTGATTTGAAAAGTCAAATTGAAAATAAATGGTAACTTGATTGAGTACCATTATGGTCGCTAAGCCTCTTTCCGAATTTGTAAAGTTATGGATTTAACTTCAATTTTATAACAATTTGAGGTTAAGTGTTAATAAATAATATTTTTAAAGTAAGTTATTTAATTATATTATTAAAGACGTTTAAAGTCATTTAATTGTATTACTAATGTTATTTAAATGATTTAATAATATTGTTAATGTTATTATAAATTGGTTAATTGATTTAGTTTTTGTTTCAAAGTTAATTAATTATTTAATTAATGAGGTTTTAAAGTTAATTAATTATTTTACTAGTGAAGTTTTAAAGTTAATTAATTATATTGTTAAAGATGTTTTAGAGTTAATTATTTTTTATTAAAGATGTTTTAAAATTAATTAATTTTTTTGTTAATGCCGATTTAAAGTAAATTAATTATTTATTTATTTTGCTTAAAGATAATTAATTAATTTAATAAAGGTATTTATAAATAACAATTGTTATATAAAAGGAATTTTACATAAGAAAAAGGATTCATTTAAAAGGGGAATTATAAACGATATTTCATAAAGGAATTTTATAAATCATTTGAGAGATTTGAGAAAGAAGTTTATAAATTAATTTGGAGATTCATAAAAGGATTTGTAAATATGAAATGGGTTTATAAAAGGGGAATGAGGTTTGATTTTGATAATTAATCCTTCTTAATTATGGTAGTATGAAAACATTTTTTCCATAATTAACATCGGAGAATACTGGTTTGGTTTATAGAAAGTAATGTTTAAAATGACATTTGTTTTGGCATATTTAAAAATGAATTTGGAAAAGAGAAAATCTTCTTTAATCTTTTATTAATATACTTATACTGTTGAGATAAGTATATGGATATATTTTCTAAGTATTGAAAATATAATGGTTTGTAATATACTTATATAGGTGAGATAATTATATGAATTTTTTCCAAGTATTGAAAGAATTATAAGGGATTTGTTAATATAATCTTTTGAGAAGGTATTTTTAATCAAATAATTGAAAGAGATTTTGATTAATGAAAGATTAATTTATAGTGGCTTAGTGGATCCCACATGAAATTAAATCTCTGGATTGTTGTTTGTTGTTTGATAGTTAAATAACCGACTATCAAATCTGGACCGAAACATAACTCTAGAAATAACTAGGAGAAACACGGGGATTATATGGCACGGTCATCTTAGATGATGTTGTACTGTGCATATAAATCTCGTTTGTTCTCCTATGATAAATGATAAGCAAATCCGTCCACTTAAACAGTTAAAAGGTGAGCTTCGCTCTTATGTATTGTATGATTATTTTCTAAAGAACCGAGTTGAGTTTACTAGAAACTATTCGAATGTTGGTTTGAAGAGATCGGGATCGAATAAGTATGAATTATCTGAAAACCACTTCGAACCAACTCAAGCATCATATTGAAGACATCTTGAAGATGATGGAATTGAAGACAGAGCTCTTTAAAGTGAAAAAGTTACTTGCTACAAATCATGAGGGTAATTCGAAAATGGATATAGTAGAAGCAGTGCCTTCAATTTGTTCATATCTTGAAAACCTTATATGGATGAATGCTAACATTTCATTATTTCTTGGAGGGGTGTGTCAGCATTCCAACTGGGATTTTCTAAGAGAGGGAAAAGGTAATCGTGATCTCATAAGCCTTACAACCCGAAAATGGAGGATATGCTTCTAAGCTATGTGGTTTGCTACCATTAAGAGCGGTCATTCCTTAATCTATAATCGATATTTATGGATTTGATATGCGCACGGAAGTGGGGCCATGTCTGGTTCGCATTGTTTTGGAGCCTTAGTCCTAGGGAATGATGTAATCTAGTATGTCGTGTTAAAGAGGCAGTCGGCTCTAATTTGTAGGGGGCTATGTAAGGCCCTGAGTATTTTTTTTAGAGAGGTGTACTATGGTAGGTAGTGTTCCGATAGCCTTGTCATTGATGGATATCCAGTCTCCAGTACATGCCCCTACGAATTTAGTTGTAAACCTGTTCTGCTAGAATTTAACTAATGTAATAATTTCGACTATGATTAATATTTATTTTACCCTAGACATTATTATAATATCAGAAGATTTCCTAATCGAAATGATTCGGTTATCGTAAGGTAAAATCCCACACATGTTTATGTACAGCATGGTCTTATGAGATACCTTTAATTGAGAAGTTTTATAACACTAAAATCCATATGATGTGTGTTTCTCACGCTGGTTTTACCAGATTGATTGGTGCATTATTTTTCTTTTATGATCGAGCATACTTTCCAGATTTAGCTGGACATTTGGAGATTCAAAAGATGAGCTGGATCCTCTAAGGCGTATTTACGTATTTTATCTCCTGTTGTTTTGTTTTTTTGTATTTATCAAAAATTGTAAGAACAAGTTGTTATAAGTATCCAGGGTCTAATGATAGGATAATTGTACTCTGACTGATGTATGTATATAAGTTTCTTTTCGTAAAGTTCATTGATATATTATAGATTACTTGTCATGTTGTGAGATTCTGTTCTGTCTTTTTCTTGTCTTTTATACCAACAATCTATCTTTTTGACAATTTGATGTTCAATACGTGAATACCATGGATGTATTAGTGTCGACTTCTGTGAATCGGAAGACGGATTGTTATAGTTGGTAACAGAGCTGAAGGTTAAGCGAAAATCTTAACACTTGTGGGGTAAACCCATTAGTGATAGAGTACGTGACACTCTAGAATGAGTTTGACTGTGTGGTGTGTGTGTATATATAAGTGCGTGTATTTGTAGTTCTATAAAAAAATGTTTTACATTGTATTAGTTAACCGGTTGAGTGGTTTATGAATTCAAGTAGATGCATCTGGTCTACGTATAAATAGGGATCTCTAAACAGTTGAATAAGGCCGACCGATGTAGTATTATTTTTAAATTTGGTAAATGAAATAATTTTAGCTAGGAATATATTCTATATATAAAAGGATAATTTTCAAAGGTTATATAAGTAATTTTGATGTGCTCAGTTGTTAGGAAATGATAATATCCAATTATTGTCATTTAGGTTTGTTTAGTCATGCTCGTTCAATTATGGGCACTGACTATTATTTATTGGTTTATCGGTAATTTTCCCTTTTTAAAGCATGGATTGGGTAGAACAGAATTGTGGGAACATTAACACAAACACCTTGTGAATTAAATTTCATAATTTGGCTATAATGCATTCGATGTTAATGTTAGGTAAAAACTGGATTTTAATTAGAAAGTTTAGTAAAAAAAGCCATAATATTCTAGAATAAATATTTAAGAAATTTTATATAAAAGAAGTTGATTTATTGAAACAATTTATAAGAATTGGCTTATAAATAAAAAGGATTTAAGTAGAAAATTTGTGGACTCAAATCCCGGTGCTTTTGAAAAATGGTTTTCAAGGTTTTGGGAATAATAATTGTAACGATCCATCTTTCTTACACCAAAAGACAACACTTCATCCATCCACGATATTCATGTGCCGATTATTTAGGTGTTTGAATGACAGGTCATTAGGGGTGAAAAAAAGAAAGATAGAACATATAAGAAGAAACTAAACAGCCACAGAGTCTCATAATGCAATAGAAAAATATATATTAATCAATGTTAACAAGAAATCTTGTCAACATCCAAGGTACATTGGATTGAAAGTGGATCAAGAAAGTGATCTCTTTTTGAAGGTATCAAAATGAGATTAAGAAACCTCTTTAAATGGACCCATTCAAAAGTGTTGATGCTACTGTCATATGGTGGACCTCTTTGAAAGCATGGACATGTTTCAAAGTGTTTAGACACCTTTCGAAAAAGTCCTTTGAAGGGTTTGATTCAATGACTTCAATGAGAATCCCTTCGATGTTTCAGTTCCCTTCGAAAGGAGTCGAAACCTAATGTGTGCCCCTTCTAAAGGATTTGAAACCCAATGTGCACTCCTTAGAAAGTATTCATAACACAATGTGTATACACTGAAGTGATAAGTGGATTCAAGTTGCCATAGAGCCTTATTTTGGATAAATAACATAAGTCCAATGGACTCAATGATGAAGTAAACGTTATTTTGGTGCCATATAGGCTTTAGACGTGATGATAATATACTTTAAAATCGAGATATCCAAATAAGCACTAATGCATAGCATATGCCAATAAAAGGTTAAGAAGATAAGTGTGTATCATGTGCAATTGGTCATTAGACAAGGTAATGGACGAAATGATCATCCTTATTTGAAATTTATATAAGATCCATGCTTCCTTTCTTTTTATTTCTCTAAATGGATTACAAATGATGGAATTTGTCCCTAATTTGATTAGGGTTACAGGAACTTGATTTTGCAGAGAAATGTAAAAAATGAAAATCCTCTCCCAAACATGGACCCCTCGAGTCATATTTATATATGCGAGTTGGATCCTTCCGCATTCATCCTTTCGAAGTCGTCGAAAGGTCTCCTTGCCAACCTTTCACACCCATCCTTTCACCTTCATCCTTCCTTCTTTATGGTATTGAAGTTGTGGATAGGTATTTGGGTCTTTTGTTATGCTTGAATTTTTCCTTTCAAAAGTGTCGAAATCTTGTTAATAGTGGATATTGATCCAATACTCATCAATATTGCTTTCAAGTACTTCTGGAGCCTTTCGACATCGTCGAAAGGTATGCTTCATTTGGTAGCAAATGAACCAAGGTACATGTTTGAGTATAAGCGGAAGCGCTTCTGACCTCTTCAAAACCCTTGAAACCTTTTCATTGTTGTTAAGGTCTGCTGCTAACATAATGGATTGCTTCTTGAATGAGTAAAGAAGGGCATTTGGATGGTTTCGAAAGGACTGAAATAGTGATGGAAGGATCATTGCGGAAGGTCAATTGTAATGGAGGAGGCTTCTTGGTAAACAGATGATGGTTGCGGAAGATGGCTTCCGAAAGTATGCCCTTGATTAATGTGGAAGCTCATCCTCTGATGTTTATGGAGGCAATACTGGTCATGTGCAAAACCTCCCTAATACTTATGGATATGTTCAACTGATTTGGAAGGCCAGTCTTTGCTTTCAAAAGGGTTGTTTTGGTAGGATCTTCCCCAATCGCTTCGAAAGGTCTAATATATGTGCGAATCTTTTTATTTGATACATTTGAAAGGTATTTTTAACATATTCAAAGCTCATTTATGCATGCAAAACCAACTATTTCGAAAGGATCAACTGAAGCGGAAGGGTAGTCTTGTCCCCTTTAGCTCCTTTGGAAGCTCATACTCCATTTTATACTTACAGAAGCATTCGGTGCTTGCAGTACCAATACAACCTCTTTAAAAGCTACTCCAACGCCTTTTAAACTCCACTTTTGAACCATGGTGAAACCCTTCTTTTCAATTCTCGTGAAGCTTTTACAGTGCCTTTGCAGGCCTTTTTTCATACCTACGTTCTTGTGTAAGTTCTATGGTCAATATTCCCCCCTTTTTATGAAATAAGCTTTTGTTCTTTAGTAAAAAAATCCAACAATTCACTTTTTGCATTATTTCATCCTCAATAACCCTCTTTATCAATCTTATTTTCCTGCAAAGTGCAATGTAGATAGCATTTCTTATCATTAATTCGAAACTCATGTAAGAGTACATTAAGTAGTTTGTTAATAATATAATTGGAGATAGTATTAGAACTTCTAATAATAGAATTCTAGAATTCTAAATCTAAGAAAAATGAAAATTAATAGATCATCATCTGGAGATAATGAGTGATGAGAAATCCATAGTTGGGAATGATTGAAGACAAGGAATTCTTGTCCAGCAATAATAGAATTCCTGATATTCAACTTTGGTAATAATGAGAGGAGACCATAAATCTAACTCTGGTTATATTAATAGAAGAACAGAAATTTAGTTATGGAATAATAATAGAGAACCAAAAATATAGATTTTTAATTAATAATAGAAGTTTAGGTATCTTCTTTTGGAAATAATAATAATAGATGTCTAGAAGCCATCTTATGGTAATAATTGATAGAAGACCAGGAATATTCGTTTGGTGATAATAAAAGTCCAGGAATCATCATTTGGAAATAAGTCATGGAAGACTAGGAATCCTTATTGAGAATGAATAATGGGAGTCCAGAAATTCTTATTTGGAAATAATAATAATCATAGAAGATTCAAAACCCATATTTGGGTAATAATTTGATAAGTGAAGTCTAGAAGTTAATAGTTGAAGACCCGAGACCTAGATTCGGCGAATTTAGAGAGATTAGGAAATTATTATCTAGAAATCAGTAGAAGATCAAAAGTCCTTAACAAAAGACTTGAAATCAATATTATGAGACCCGAAACCCAGATTCAGATATTAATAAGTGAAGTCCAGAAATCATGTTCTAGAAATTAGTCGAAGGACATAAATTTGTATAAAATTAGCCCAGGAAGCACCGTTTGGAAATAATAGAAGTTTAGAAATCCATTCCTAGTAATAAGAAGGAGAGTTTAGAAAATATTGTTTGAATAATGGAAGTTTGGAAATTTTCATCTAATCTTTTGTTCTGCACCACTCTTTGGACTTTGATTGTTCGAATCTTTTGCTTTGTGTCACCTCTCTGGTTCCAGATTTTGATTTTTTCGATATGCACCACCCTTTAGGCTTCGTATATTGTCAATGTTTTGTGTGCCACTTCTCGGGTTTGGACGTCTTTTTTCGTTGTTATCCGGCGCGCTTGGTTAACTTATCCACAAGCAGGACCCAAGGATTTACTCGACCTCCCTCCAAGAAGCACTCCAGCCAGGCCCTGTAGGCGGTACTGAAGGCTTATCTGGCGCCTTGACCAGCCCATAGCATGGTGGGATGATGGGCTTACTCTGTCCTTCCTCCAGCAAGTGCTCCAACCAAGCCTTATAGGCAGGACTGAATGCTGGTCGGTGCCTTGAACTGGCCATAACATGGTGGGTTCAAGGGCTTATTCCATCCCCCTCCAGGAGGTGCCTTGACCTGGCTATGTAGGCGCAGTTAAGGGCTTGCTGATACTTTAACCTGGCCATAGCATGGTGTGGATAAAGAGATTACTCTGACCTCCCTCCAAGAGGCGCTTTGACCTGGTCATCTTGACGCGGACAAAGACTTATGATCGTTTAAGGTGGTTTCCAAGTTTAAGGAGAATTATGACCATGTAGATTTTCTTAGAAAAGAGGCAATGTTAGAAAATACGATCGCAGATGTTTTGCATTCCATGTCTTTGGAACCATATTTCCATTTGGAGGACATAACTTGTAGGCTCCCGGAGGAGTTATTTCACACACAATTAAAGGACCTTCCCAATTGGCCTTGGCAGTCTATCTGTAGGATTTCTAGTGTTTTCTATTACTCTTCGGATGTAATACCCCAAAATTTTGTGAAAAAATATTTTAATGAAATAATTCAGTTTTGAAATATTTAGATTACATTATGATGGGATTTCTGGATTGAATGGTGTACAAGAGTATGTGTGCACATGCACACTGGAAATGGCACAAGAAAGAATCCAAAATTCTTAAAAAAAAAAATAAACAAAGAAAGAAAGCATTTCAAATGTGATTTTGAAATGTGAATTAACAACCAAATTAAATATATTTTTGTGTACATGTTGATTTTAAATATTTTCTGCAAAATTGAATATGTATACATATTGAAATTAAATATGTATATATATATATATATATATATTGAAATTAAATATGAAATATAGGTATATGAACATATACTTTTCTGTGCAGCAAGGAAAATTAAAAAAATACATATATAACTATACACATGTATATTTTCTATGAGTAGAAATATGTTGGAACTAAGCAAGAAAAATAGCATCAAAATGACATGAGATACAATGTAAGTAAGTATGTATGTGTAGGTAAAAATAGCAAAGAGGATTTTCGAAAATGAACTAAATTATAAATATGACCAAGTCACATTTTTATCATGACTTGAGTAAGTGTGAGGTAAACAAAAATAGCCATTTTTCTGAAAAGTAAAAAGAGGGAAGTACTGCCATAACTAACAAATGCAGCCGAGGTATTAAGGATGAAAATGTGAAAATCCAAAATGCAAAATGCATGATGTTAGCCAGGACAAAAATGGAATTTTGTCTTGATAAAAACCCTAATGAAAATATACATATAAATAAGTAGTTATAGCAAGAAAAAAAATCATTTTACCCGAGATACTTAAAATAAGAAAGGAAGACAATATTTTAAAGGAAGGGAAAAACATTCCGGGATTTTCTGGATCAATTAGAAGGAAATACTTAGGTGAGTAATCTCACTATATTCATGGTAGTAAGTCCTGATATGAGGCAGCCAATCTTTTATTTTTTTATTTGCATATTTCTGGTTTTGTTGAAAACAGTTTTATTAAATATCTTATGGGAGTTTTTGAATGGTTTTTGATCTGATATGAAGATTGTTATGGGTGTGCATGCTACTGTTTCATTATATTTTGAAAACCTAAGGCATCAAACCTTGGAAGAATACTTACAACTAATATGGAATTATGGCATGAAAATTTCAATAGAGAAAATGATGTAAGCTGCATTATACACAGTATAAGTGCCGAGGCTTAAGAAAAAGGTATTAGGGATGCAATAGAGATTTCTATGTGCTGAGTCCCTAATCAAATAGCAGAAACTCACAAATCAAAAATTGTGATTCAGTTAGATCTTGAATGTGGTTCAATCATAGTTACTTGCAAATCATAATAACTTAACATGCCATGTCTCTATTCTCAATTGTAGATATTCTTATATTTAATTTAAAGACAAGATATCTGTTAGCAATATTCTTGAAAATAATTATCTGTTTGCCTTTGAAAAATATGCTTGCAAGATGTATGGGGTGTTTTTAGGAATACAGTGACATGTTCACTTAGCTATCTAAAGGTAGGATTAAAAAGATATCATTAGTAAATGAACTTGAAATGGTGAGCCAAGAAGGCTGCTGGAATGCTTGTCATATTTGAAGTATGAAAGTTGGCACATGGTTTGTTTAAGCCCTGAGATCTTTGTGCAATGATGTGAATTAATTCATTGCAATGTGTCCCAGTGATTCCTTGATAGCAAATGAGGCCAGAATATAAATTGATATATATAGGCAACCCATAAATCATGAAATAGGAATATGAATATTTCCTAGATTTTTTGGAGTGGAACCATTGTTGTTCTAGTGCATCTATGTGCTACTGATTAATGTGAATGCTTTGCACAATTATGTATGTGTTAATGGTTGATTTATGAAGTTATTATACTTGCATAACAATTCATCTGAAACATAGTAATATAGTTAATTTTAAGAAACTGCTGAAGCAACAGGCCATCACTCATGTATCACTTATTTGCTAATGTCATGGATATATTAATATTGCTCATACCAGATCATAGATCTGACCCTTGTTTGCTCATGGCATATGGGGGTGTCTCATTTTAAAATGAGGCAGCTACTAATGCTCTTTCAGGGAGTGAAGAACCTAAGTAAGAAGAAAAGTATGGATAATGGGAAAGAATGAATGAGCATGCTTTCTAGTTTTAATAAGAGCATAGAATGACCTATCTGCACGTATTCATGAAAGTTGTGTTCTTAAATTTTCCTAATATGTATGAACTTGTTATGTTGATTGAACTAGCTGTGTTCTGTTGAGTTTTGTTATGTTTTAAGGATTGAAAACTGAAGGATAATCTGAGTAGTGATCAAGAAAATGAGTCCAAAGTATTATCTATGAAAATATGGAAAAGAATTATATTCATATAAGAGCAGATTTCATACAAAACTTATATTATGTATTGGTCAGGTTTAACTCATTTAAAAGCAGTAAGTTTTGAAGTAAAATTTAGTTTTTAACTTGGAGTATTCTTTGAGTATTTAGTTACTCTTTCTGGATATTTTGTAAAAGAATTCAAGTCCACTTGTGAGTTTCTTTGAGAAGTGTATGTATCTTAAAAAGACTTCAAATACATTGCAAATGAATGGCATTTTAAATTGACCTGGTTGAGTGTCTGGTTGACACATTCATAAGGATTAACTAGCTTCAAAAGAATGGAGTCTTTGTTGATCATGTTGGTCTGTAATTTGGAAGTAAAATGCATTTCAAAAATTCTTTGTCTATTTAGCAAATGTTTACCAAAACTCTCTTTCAAAAACTTTTGTCAACTGTGCATTTTAACTAGTTAATATTACCAATCCAGGAAGCATTTTGCATTCAAGACCTAGTTCACCCTAAAATATAGTGATTGCATACTTTTATAACATTTTCAAATCTAGTACTCTAATCATAGAAAACCCAGAAAATGAGTGATCAAATGATCAACACATGGTAGGTCATATTGATTGAGTCAAGAACAGGAGAGACACAAAGAAAACCACAAATTGAAAATGAAAAATAAAGATATCATTTTCTGACCTTAATCAAGTACCAAGTATTTTTAACTAAACTATGAAAAGGCAATATATTCTGAGATTGTTTTGTCAAAATAAATCACTAGTAAATCATAGTTAATATGATCAAAGTTATTATGAATAAATATGAGTAGGATCTACTCATATATTACAAATATCAAAAGAAAAAAAATATGGAAATTAACTATGGGAAGATTGATTCAAGTTCAAGCCAAACAGAATAAGCTCTTATTTATACTAACTCTGATTTAAACAAGAGAGACACATGCATCCTCATATGTATGTGCATATCTTATGAATACACTGATATGTTTATATTGGTAAAAATTTGGATCCTGGATATTGAAAAAAATCCTTTGAAAATTAAAGTAAAATGGTGAGGGCCATTTCATCGGAGCACTAGATGTCCTTAAATGATCTCATCTTTACTTTCAAGTTACAGTATTTTTAGATTCTTCTTTGATATTAGGCAGTTTGAATAGCTGCTTCATCTCTTAACTCACATATCAAATCCAATGACTCTTTCTTTAACACTTGGTTTGGATCAAACGCATATGTGATTCTTCGATGTGAAGGTATTTCAACTTCGACCGGTAACATTGGTTCGCACCCGTATGTTAGAGAGTAAGGATATGACCTGAAGTAGTTTTGGTAGATGTACAATATGCCCAACGTAATTCTTCCACCCAAATTGCATTCCATTGTCAGATATAATCTTGTAAGGGATCATGAATCTAGTGATTATGTTCTTAATAACAAATCTAAGTACCTTCCTAAAAGTGATTTTGTGAAGTGGTGCTGCTTTTACCCACTTAGTAAAGTAATCAACGGCAACTACAATATATTTTCCCCCTCTTTTGGAAATTGGCAATGGTTCGAATAAATCGATTCCCCATACATCAAAGGGCCATGAACTGGAGTTTGGGGTTAATTGGCTTGGCGGTAAATGGGGAATCTTTTAGTATTTTTGGCACCTTTCACATTCCTTTACGTGTTCTATAGCTTGACTAGTTACAAGGGGTTCCCCTAACTTCCAATAGGGCATTCATTCGTGAAACCTGTTCTTCTTCGTCCCAACAACCTACCTTCCTTGAGGCCAATAGAAACCGTGTCTCTTTATTTTCTTAGCCAACTTTATCCCATTGGAGTGGTCTCCACAAAATCCTACATGCGCTTCCTTTAGTAACTTCAACCTATCTTCAGAATTCGCACACTATTGGTAAGGAAGAGCATATCATTTCTTATAAAGAATCCCATCCATCATAGTGAAGGTCGGAGCCTGTTGTTCGATTCTTCTAGCTTTTGTTTATTTTCAGATGGTAATATTCCATTAGTAAGATATTCTACAATAGGGTCATCCATGTGTTATTGTAGCAATTATCCGCCCTTGCATGAATGGGCTCTTCATATGAAATTTCTTCATCAATTTCTCTTTCTTCTCTTTCTTGTGTCATGGTTTGGCATCTAGTTAAAACCAATGTTCTTTCCCTGGTTCGAGCATTTTCTCTTCAATACTAGGATTTGCTTGATACCCTACTAGCACTACACCAGTTGCTAGAACTCCTCTTAAACTGGCCAATTTTGCTAACAAATCTTCTTGTGAGTTATCTTCCCTTGAAACTTGGTGTATAGAAAAAACTTCAAATAAGGTAAGCATTTTTAGCACCTTCTTAACATATGGGGACAGTCTGGTGTCTTTAGTCTGATATATCTACTTTATCTAATTTGCCATTAGTTGAGAGTCACTAAAGATTTAAATTGGATTTTGAGTTGTAAGGCCAGAGTTAGTCCTGCCAACATCGACTTATATTCAGCCACGTTGTTTATCGTAGGGAATCCTAGCTTCATTGCATAATGTAGGCGGTGTTTATCTGGTGTGATTATGACATACCCTGCTTCGGCTCCCTGCGTTTGATGCCCCATCCACAAATAGTTGCCATATAGGCTATTGATCTTTCTCTTTTTCTAGATGCTCTTTAACAAAGCTTGTACATTCATTGATAAAGTCCGTTAATGCTTTTCCTTTGATTGCTGCTCATAAATGAAATTCAATGTCATATTGGTTAAGCTCAATTCCCCATTTTACTATCCTACCTAAAGTCTCTGGTTTATTGAAAACCTGCTTTAGTGGAAATTTAGTCAATACTTCGATCGGATGTGCTTAGAAGTATGCTCTGAGTTTCCATGCCGTAAGTATCAAACAGTGAGCTAACTTTTCTTTGATTTGGTATCGAACCTCGACATCCTTCAATTGCCTGCTTACATAATAAAAAGGAAGTCGAATTTCGTTCTCTTCTCTAATCAGAACTGAACTAATCACATGTTCCGAGGCTGCCATATATAATTATAAGTCTTCTCAATTTTCGGGATTGGATAATAATGGTGGCTTTTCCAGATGATTTTTTAATTCTTGGAAGGATTTCCTGTAGTCTTCTCCCTACTCAAATTTCTTTCTTTTCTTGATTACATTGAAGAATGGGATGCATTTATCGGTCGCCTTGGAGATGAATCTGCTCAAAGCTGCAATTCTACCGTTCAAACTCATCACATGTTTGCTTGTTTTAGGCTTGGCCATGTCTTTGATAGCTTAGATTAGGTCAGGACTGACTTCAATCCCTTGTGCACTAACAATGTAATCTAAGAGCTTTCTGGAGTGAATCCCAAAAAAACAATTCAAAGGATTCTATTTCATTTGATAATTTTGCAGTACTTTAAACATTTCTTTAAGATCATTAAGGTGACTCTGAGCTTTATAGGATTTTACTAGCATATCATCCACATAAACTTCCATATTTCATCCAATCTATTCCTTAAACGTTATATTGACCAACTTTTGATAAGTAGCTCCTGCATTATTAAGCCCGAAAGGCAGTGCTTTATCAAAAAAGTTCCCTAATCGGTAATGAAGCTTGTATGCACATCGTTTGGATTGAAAATGGATATTTGATTATATTCTGAATAAGCATCCATGAGAGATAATAGCTTGCTTCCACTAGTTGCATCAACTAACTCGTGTATTCTGGGTAGTGGATAACAGTCTTTTTGACATGCTTTGTTTAAATCAGTGTAATCAACGCAGGTTCACCACTTGCCATTTGACTTCTTTACCACTGGGTCTGCTAGCCATTTTGGATATAAAAAACTTCTTGAATGAATCTCTTTTCAAGTAGCCTTTTAACCTCTTCTTTTAAGGCATCAGATTGAACTTCGTCAAATTGTCTCTTGTTTGTCGAACAGGGATCACATTTGGATCAATATTTAGTGTATGGCACATAACTGATGGGTCAATCTTGACCATATCTGAATGGGTCTACCTAAATTCGTCTTTGCTAGCTTTAAGAAGTTGAATTAAGTCTGCTTTCAAGTTTCTCTCTAACTCTTTTCCCACTCCGACTATTTTGGTAGAATCAGTTGGATCTATTCATATTACCTCAAGATCCTTTGTAGGTTTTGTCCTCTCCATTTCCCTTCGGCAATCCAATTTTTTTATGATCTCACCTTCTTCTACAGAGTTAGCATCGGTCCTCCTCCTCTTCTCTCCAAGTGGTACATACCTTTCAAACATGCGTTTATTTAATTTATTAGATCTTATTTTTGCTTTAAATATCCATCATTCAAAGGCTGAAAAATAGTAGAGAAATAATAATAAGAAGAGTACTACCTTTTGTATTGATAAAAAATTGCACAATACATTTCGCGCGAGCTGAATTGTTCTCTCCAAATAGTACCCCAACCTCTTTTAGTCGATAATTTTACCATTGGATATTTTGATGAGATAAAAGCATCCACCTTGTCAAGTGCAGGGCGGCCAAAGGACACAATGTAATATGATGGTTGATCCATGATCACTAAGAGAGTCTCAAAAATTCTAACGCATGGTGGTATGCCCATCTTTACCAGCAACTTTACATACCCTACCGGAGTTGACCCTTATTTATGAACCAAAAGATAGGTTCAAGACTAAGCTCCAGCTTATCCTCAAGAATGCCCATTTGATCAAAGGCATGCTTGAAGATGACTTTAACTACACTTCAGTGTCTACTAGAATCTTGGATACTATGTAATGTCTGATTTGAGCTGCTATCATAATGGGTCATTATAGGGATGATGAATTCATTTCTTTAGCTTTTGTGGAGAGATGACCTAGTTCGGCGTATATACATTAAGCTGTGGGTTTTTGAACGGGATCTCTTCCTGGACAAAGAACACTCATTCCCTAGCTTCCTTGATATACATGTTCCTAGCTCCTTTACTATTACCTACTGGATGTGGTCCCCCATGAATCACATCAATCTGATTCAAAGGTGAACTTAAATTCAATGAATCTTCATTCCTTAAGACATTCACAGAATTACTAGGGAATTTTTGCGGCCCGTTGCCAGTTTAGGGTGCTTTAAGTTTACCCTGGAGGAATCCTTTCAGATGGCATTCATGGATTAGCTTTTGAATAATTCTGTCCAGCACTCGACACTCATCTGTCTTATGTCCATTCACCTTATGATAAGCACAATAATCATCCTCTACTCAGGGTAGTTCTTGGGCTTGAATGAAGTTGGGAAATTAACCTTTTCTTTAGTTATGGAATTAATATGGGACAATGGCTTGTTCAAAGTAATTGAATTAGTATCAGAGTCTTCCCACCTCAACCTTTTGTGTTCCCGATCAAATCCAAATCTTCCACTCTCCTTCTTAGGGTTAGCCTTCTTTTTATCATAGTATAATTCATCCATTCGAATGAATTTATCACCTTGGAAGTGAAAGTCTTGTAAATTTTACATCCATGGATGAAGAGCTCTTTCCAAAATGGCATGTTTTCTATCAACCCTTAATACACTACAATTAGCTTATCTCCATCATTCATGCCCTTGGCCTTTAATTCTTCTATATTAAACCTTCTGAGATAATCACCCAATGGTTCTCCTTCCCTTTGCTTGATGTTTGTTAAAACATTGTAGTCGATTGTTGGGTCTTTGCATATGCAAAACCAAGCAGAGAATTTGTAAGAGAACTGTTTCAATGAGTAGATAGTTTTCTGCTAATATTGGCGGTACCGTTTTGCAGTAGCCTCTTGAAGTGTTACTGGAAATAATCTGCATCGCACTGCCCTAGAAGCATTATAAAGGTCCATTTGGTTGTCAAAAGCCATTAGGTGGTCATCAGGAACGGCAATGCCGTGGTATTGCATAGTTGGGACCTTAACATGGGATGGAATTGTTGTTGAAATCATTTCGTTAATAATGGAGCTACTCAATTGTTATCGTTCACTTTCACGTCTAAAGTTCTTTTCCCTTTGGCATTCAACAAGTCTTTAATAGCTTTCTCTGCCACATCCATCAAATAAGCTTCAGTATTATGATATCCTTTCCAGTTTGGATTATATTCCTTTGAAGTTGAGTTTCCAGATGGCTCAAAAGCTTTATCTTGCATTCTACCATGATGATTGGCTTTGGTTGCATGCCATTCCTTCTTCTTTGATGATGTTAAGTCAATTTTGCTCTTGATTCTAACATATAAGTCTTCAAATTCCTCTTTGGGGAGACTACTTCATCTCTTGTTGCTGGTTTAACAGTTTTAGATGATTTCTGAGCAAGGGATGTATCCAGGAGCTCTTGAATTTCCTGTAATCGTTGCTCCAAACGTCTTATCTTAGCTGCATTATCATCAAGTTGTGCTAGAGTTTATGGTTGTTCTGGCACAACACCTTCTACGTTGAAGGTTAGAGCAATATGTTCATCAAAACTATTGTGTGTACTACTTCCTCATCTAATAGACTAAGACTTTTTGATTTCATTTTCCTATAACAAGTCAAACTTTCCATAATTAATCTATAAGGAAAGAACAAGGTCAGAGGTTTAAGCCCTCCTTCTAGCACCAAAAATGTTAACAAGAAATCTCAACATCCAAGATACATTGGATTCAAAGTGAATCAAGAAGGCGATCCCTTTTCGAAGGGATCAAAATGAGATTAAGAACCCACTTCAAATGGACCCTTTAGAAAGTGTTGATGTTACTATCATAGTGTGGACCCCTTCGAAAGCATGGACATGTTTCAAAGTGTTCAGACACCTTTCGGAGAAGTCATTCGAAGGGTTTGATTTAATGACTTCAACGAGAATCCCTTCGACGGTTTGGTTCCCTTTGTAAGGATTCAAAACCCAATGTGTACCCCTTCGAAAGGATTTGAGACCCAACGTGTATACATTGAAATAATAAGTGGATTCAAGATGCCATAGAGCCTGATTTTGGATAAAAAAACATAAGTCCAATGGATTTGATGATGTTGAAGTACCATCACCACGTTATTTTGGTACCAAATAGGCTTTGGTCATGATGATAATATCCTTTAAAGTCGAGATATCCAAATAAAGCTCTATTGCACACCATATGCCAATAAAGGGTTAAGAAGATAAGTGCGTATCATGTGCGATTGGCCATTAGACAAGGTAATGGCCGAAATGATCATCCTCATATTCGAAATTGATATCAGATCGATGCTTCCTTTCTTTTTATTTCTCATAAATGGATTACAAGTAATGGAATTTATCCCCAATCTGATTAAGGGTTACAAGAATTATATTTGACAAAGAATTGTGAAAAATGAAAATTCCCTCCTGAACTTGGACCCCTAGGGTCGTATTTATAGATCAGGATTGGACTCTTCCACATCCATCCTTTCGAAGCTGTCGAAAGGTCACTTTCCGACCCTTCGCACCCATCCTTTCGCCATCGTCCTTCCGCCTTCATGGTTTCGAAGTCATGGGCATAGTATTTGGATCTTTTGTTATGCTTGAATTTTCCCTTCCGTTACCGTCGAAAGCATGTTAATAGTGGATATTGATCCATTACTCATCAATATTGCTTCCTAGTACTTCTGGAGCCTTTCGACATCATTGAAAGGTATGCTTCTTTTGGTAGCAAATGAACCAAGGTATGTTTGAGTATAAGCGAATGCACTTCTAACCTCTTCGAAACCCTCGAAACCTTTTTATTGTTATGATCTGGTGCTGAAATGATGGATTGCTTCTTGAATGAGTGAAGAAGGGCATTTGGATGGTTTTGAAAGGATTGAAATGGTGATGGAAGGATCATTGCAAAAGGTCAATTGTAATGGAGGAGTCTTCTTGGTAGACAGATGATTTTTGTGGAAGGTGGCTTTCGAAAGCATCCCCTTGATTAACGTGGAAGCTCATCTGATATTTGTGGAGGCAATATTGGTCCTATGTGAAACCTCCACAATACTTATGGATGGGTTCAATCGATTTGAAAGGCCGGTCTTTGCTTTCAAAAAGGTTGTTTTGGTAGGGTCTTCCCCAACCGTTTCGAAGGATCTGATATATATGTGGAAGCTTGTTATTTGATGCCTTCGAAAGATATTTTTAACACATTCAAAACACCTTTATGGATGTGGAACCAACTATTTTGAAAGGATTAACGGAAGTGGAATGGTAGCCATGTCCCCTTTCGACTCCTTCAAAATCTCATACTCCATTTAGTACTTGTAGAAGCATCAGGTGCATGAGGCACCAACCCAACCTCTTTAAAAGCTATTCAAAGCCCTTCGAAACCTCGCTTCTGAACCATGGCGAAATCCTTCGTTTCAAATTCTGGCGAAGCTTCAAAAATGCCTTCACAGGCCTTCTTTCGTACCTACGTTTTTGAGTAAGTTCTATGGTTAACAATCAACACAATATTTTGCAATGTTATTTCCAAAATGATACATCAGAGTTATGCTAATACAATTCTACACTAGGATATTTATAACAGCATGTCCCTACATACTAGATACATGATACATATAATTTAGCAGAAAACAAGAGAATAACTAGCTATTAATGAAGCCTCCCACTCCAAGCTCCTCCAAAATGCATCCGTAGAAAACCTAAACTATTGGCTGCCCATAAAAGTTTAGCATCCAAGAATTTTAAGGAAAGAAAAGAAAACTCCGGTTTAGAGATGGGTCTATTGTGAGTAGACTCAAATCAACTGAATCATGATGTTTAAAACCTTTTAAAATCAAAGGTATCTCGTAAGACCACACCACACATACCACAGACGGATTTTTACCATATAATAACCAAAACACTTTTTATAGAAAATCTAGTGATATTATAATAATGTCTAATGGTTCAAGTAAAATATGAATATAGCTGAAATGCTTGTATCTCACATTTCAATATAGTTAGGTGCATCTTATGACGACCCATCTCCTCGATCCTCAGAAAACGACACTAATACATCCATGGTATTCACGTGCCATAAATCCAAGTGCCGAGGAGGCAGATTATCAGGGGTATAAAAGAAAATAAAGATAGAAGACAACATAATAATAGAATCTCACACCGTATTTAACATTTTAATTATACATAAATGATCGGAGTTAAATACAATTCCAACGGGATAGCTATAACCGTCCATCCGTGCATATGCTAGAAAATACATACTACAAAACACAACGAAAAATGGGTAGATGTCTACATAAGGTACTTCAGCTTCATAGCTCCAAAGACTTCTCCAAAATGCTCCTAAGGTATCCTGACTACATGGCTACCCGAAAAATAGGGCACCTAGAGTTTAAAGGGAAAAACAAACTCCGGGACAATCAGGGAACTGGTGTGAGAACTCAAAGTATGATGTTTTGAAAATAAAAGGTATCTCATAAGTCCATGCCGCACATAAACATGGAATGGATTTTTACCTTATGATAACCAAAACTATTTATTACGCAAAATTTAGGGATATTATTTTTAATGGAATTCCTGAAAACATTTGCAAATAAACTTACTAATCTTAGCCGAAATGGTTACCCATATTGCATTTCGAGGCTATTCATTATGCCAATACAAATAAAACCACAAATTCTTATTGGGGAACGAATTTCCATACAAATGACCCTGTGAAGGGACTACCTTCCGATGGGTACACCTGTAGATAGATATGTCCCTCTTCATACTTTTCCACCAAAATGTATGCTTCATATCCTCGTACATCTTATGAATCCTCGGATGAATGCTAAGTTTGGCTGTGTGGCATTCAACTAATACTTCTTGCTTAAGATTTTCAACATCTGGAACACAAATTCTTCCATTTAGCCGCAATACTCCATGGTTATCTTTTTAAATCTTGAATTATATCCTTGACGTATATTCCTAACGATCTCCTTGAGAAATAGATCCACTTTTTGTTTGCTAGTGATCTTTTCTAGGAGAGTTGGAGTAACTACCAAATAAGAAATAGTAGCTAACTTCCTACTCAATGCATCAGCTACTACGTTGGCTTTCTCGGGTGTATATAGAATATCTAGATCATATGATGCGAGAAATTCTAGCCAGCGTTGATGTCTCATATTCAAGTTTTTCTGGATGAAAAGATACTTCAAAGATTTGTGGTCCGTGAAGAGTTCGAATTTTCACCCAGCAAATAATTTCTCTATATCTTTAGAGTGAACACAGCTGCTAATTATTCTAAGTCGTGTGTTTCATAATTCTTCTCATGCGTCTGCAGCTGTCTACTTGCATAAGCAATCACCTTCCCATATTGCATTAAAACTACACTAACTCCTTCTCCACAAGCATCGGTATAAACGGCCAATCCACTATTTCCGTTTATAATTGCTAAAACTGGAGCGGTTTTCAATCTCTTTTTTAGTTCTTGGAATGCTTCTTCACACTTAGGGGTCCAGATAAATTTAGCATCCTTCATTGTCAACTTTGTTAGGTGATAGGTAATCTTAGAGAAGTCTTGAACGAATCTTTTGTAATATCCTGCCAAACCAAAGAAGCTACAAATCTCTTTAGGAGTTGTGGCTGCTTCCAATCTTAAATAGATGCAATTTTCCCTGGATCTACTGAAATTTCATCCCTTGACATCATATGTCCAAGGAATCTTAGCTCCTATTCCCAAAAATGGAACTTTGAGAATTTGGCTTTAAGCGCATTATTCCTCACTATCTCCAACACAGCTTTTAGATGCCTTGCGTGTTCTTCTTTTGTCTTTGAATAGATAAGGATATCATCGATAAAGACTAACATGAATTTGTTTAGCACATCTCTAAACACTCTACTCATAAGGTCAACAAAATAAGCGAGTGCATTGGTTAGCCCAAAAGGCATAACCAACCACTCATAGAAAGTGTTCGGACGCAGTAAGAAGAATGCAATCTTCTACGATCTTTAATCGATGGAATCCTGTAGCTAGATCCAATTTAGAAAAAATTCAAGCTCCGTGTGACTGGTCAAACAAGTTGTCTATCCGGGGTAGAGCATACTTATTCTTGATTGTTTGTTTATTTAGATCTGGATGGTCTACACACAATCTCAATGATCCATCTGACTTAGCAACAAAAACTACTGTTGATCCCCAACTTGAATGGATGGGTCTTATCAATCCTTTCTTTTGGAGCCATCCTTCTATCTTGTTATTTAATTGGCATCGCACCAGGAACTAAATCAATATGGAATTCGATTTCTCGATGTGGGTGCAAACTTTTTACTTCCTTAAAGACATCAGAAAATTCTTTAACAGTAGGTATTATTTCTAATCCTGTCTGGGATGTATCTAAAGCATAAAGAAAACTATCCCTTCTTGAACGAAGACCTTCACAAGATATTTCTATGATTTTCCCAAAGAGGCTTCATATTGATATCGTTCTATTTTCACAATCGAGCATAGCTTTGTACTTAGCCAACCAATCCGTATCGAGTAAAATTTTGAATCCAATAAAATCTAAGATGAAAAGATCAAAAGGAAAGTGATGCGGAGGATAGGAAATTGGGACTTTTTTACAGTGCGTACAAAGATTAGTGGGATCTCCTATAGGATTTGTTACGCAAATAGGGTTGTCAACAATTTTAGGTCTAAGTTATAATTCTTCCACAATTGTTTTAGAAATAAAACTATAAGAAGCTCCCATATCAAATAATACTCTATCTAAAACATCTTTGATAAAAAATATTACCTTCCAACACTCCTTTGCCCTTCATATCTTTGGAGGTTGAAGGCTCATCCTTGATAGCGTAAACTTTTGCTTATTCTCCTTTCTTCATTAAGGGACAATCCTTAATCAGGTGCCCTAGTTTATGCTAATTATACCAGCTTCTTGGTGCTGATCCTTGAGTTCCTTGAGTTCTGGGTTTTCTACAATGAGTTGATAGGTGTCCCATTTTTGGCAATTGTAGCAAGTGACATCTTTAAAGCGGTTATTCTGCGATCCACCTTTGGGTTTTCCCTGCCAGGGCTTCTTGCCATTGAATTTCCCCTTCTTCCATTTATTGTTGTTGCCTTCTAGTACTACGAGTGGATCTATTTTATCCAAAGCTTCATATCTGTATCCCATGTCTATTAAGTCTACAAATGGTTCTTTCACATGCCCAGTCATTCTAACATTGTATTGCTTCTTCATTCTAGAAACAAACTTTTCATTATTTTTTTAGGGGTGTATCTATCAATCCAGGCCCAAAACGAGATAATTCATTAAACATGTTAGCATACTCCTCAAATGACATATCCTCCTTCTATTTAAAATCCATAAAATTTCGATAAAGACCGGATTTTCCTGCTTTTGGCATATACTGCTCCTCCAGAACTTTCTTGAATCGTTCCCATGAAAAATCATCTTCTGACTCATTCTGAGTAATAGATTCCCACCAGCCTAGAGCTCCGTCTTGTAGTTGCCAAGAAGCTAAGAATCTCTTTTTCTCATCTCCAATATTCAGTCCTTTAATTTTTTTTCACAAGAGCGGATCCAAGCTTGTACTTCAACGATGGTTTATGTTCCTTTGAAAGTGTTAACGTAAAAATCTGACGCTAACACCCCGGTGTAGATTGAAGTTGAGCGAAAGCACCACCCGTGCACACGGGAACTAAAAAACAAGTAGAGAAATCACAGAGAAAGCAAAAAAAAACAACAGTTTTTATAGTGGTTCGGCTTAGGGTAAGCCTACGTCCACTTTAAATCTCTTTATTGCTGAATCGATTACAACTTTACAACAATCTTCAATTAAAACTCTGGTGAGACAAACAACTAAAACTTTGATTAAGAAGAATTCTTTGAATCCATGTAGATTGCGTTAGATTTTCTCCCGAAGTTAGTTGAAATGCCTTTCGTACTTGAAGTGTCGAGTGAGTCGAGAATTCAACAGAGTATTGGCGCTTAAAGAGATTGGCCAAAAGTCCCCTTCATGCTTGAGGTAGGTTGGTATTTATAGGAGAAATCCCCCCCTTAGGTGTAAGTCGTGACCGGTCTAAGGTAAGTTGTGGCCGGTCTAAGGTAGGTCATGGCCGATTCATCTGGCCCCTTCACGGTTTCACAAAGGTTCCCTTGCATAAGTCCTAAGTCGCCTCCGAGTCAACACAACCTTGTATCAGTAATATGGCATCGGGCTTACATTTAGTAGCTTTAGGTCGTGGACGACTCAAGCTAGGTCGTGAGTCGTGAACGAGTTAACTAGCAAGTCGCAAGTCACGGCTTAACTGATAAGTCCTGGATCGTGTACGAGTTAAGAGGCCACTGTGCCAAGTAGCTGCATTGAACTTGTCTTCATTTGCTTGGGTCGTGAACGACTTTATGTAGATCATAGGTCAGTTACGACTTAGGCATAGTTCATGATCTTGTCCCTGAGCTATTAGAGCGGCAAATTCTCTGGATAGTTAGGTCGGCTTCTATCTTAGGCCGGTAGCTATCTTAGGTCGGTAGCTACCTTAGGTCGGCACCCATGTTGAAGTATTAGGTCGGCATACCCCTTAGGCCTTAAGTCGGCATCCCTCTTAGCTTGTTAGGTCGGTATCCTTTTTAAAGTATTAGGTCGACATACCTGTTGAAGTATTAGGTCGGTATACCCCTTAGGCCTTAGGTCGGCACCCCTGTTAAGCCTTAGGTCGGCATCTCTTTGAGTCTTAGGTCGGTATCCCCTTAGTCCTTAGGTCGGCGTTCCTCTCAAGCCTGTTAGGTCGTCCATCTTTAGGTCGCTGGAAAAGAGGAAATAACATTTTCCCCTCGAAGTACATGCCTAGGTCGTAGGTCGTGTACTTCGACCAAACTTTGCTAAGTCGCGGGCGACCTAAGAGATGGCTTAATCTGCACATCTACTTGCTTCTGCCCTATATAAGTGCTAGCTCGTTTTCTTCCTCCTCATCAACTGCTCCCACATCCTTTTCTGCCATTAAAGACTTTTCGAGTTCCCAAAGGCGAATCCAAGTTAATCCACAAACAAACCATCTTACTATTATCCCACGTAAGTGAATTTGGTCCCTTATTCAATCGCGACTATTATTGAAACACGAACCTTTACCTTCTGACCCCAAATCGCCTTTGCACGCCTTGCATGGCTGTCGAGTTAAGTTGCGATTGATTTCAATCGTTATTGGCAATGTCGTCATTGCGATTCATAGGATTATAGCATTGTGCTTTGTTTATGGTAGCCATGTGGTGATTTGGATCAGTTTTTGGGTTTTTCTTGAGAAGATGGTGGATTCTGTTGTTACTGGAAGTTAACGGGTCATCGGGTTGAGTGAGATACTGCCTTGGACGCGACCCAGTGATTTTGGGTGACCTAACCTTTGAATCGTGGCCGAGTTAACCATTGGGGAAAAACTGCCGGCCTAATCTTCTGCCGATCCAACCCTTAAACCGTGGCCGAGTTAACCCTTGGGGGGAAAACTGCAGACCTAGTCTTCTGCCGATCCAACCCTTAAACTGTGGCCGAGTTAACCTTTAAACCGTGGCCGAGTTAACCCTTGGGAAATTTCACACCACTTTTTGAACCGGAGCCTTTACCCTTCCTACTTCTTACAACTTAAAGAGCCACCGATCTAAAGAATCAAAGACTTAATCTTGATTTTCGAGAGACTCCTTGGGTCACCGTCGAGTTAACACTTGGATGCCCAACTAGAGTTCTCACTTGAAAGCATAGTTCCAATTTGAATTCTTAACTTGATCTATTGTACTGAACTGCTTAAATTCTGGATTGTTCTAACTTTGTTGCCTTATTTCACAGACCACATTGACTCATAGGCTAACAACTTGCTGAAAACAACAATCACAAAAACCAAGGCGAACATACTGCCATTGACTTTATGTTTGAATATCCAGTTGTTTGTGTAGAATGACTTCCCACTAAGAAGAAGAAGGGGTAGCTCAAGCTGAAGAGACCTTTCCGATAGCTATTCCCGTAACCCTCCAGAGAGAACTTCGACTATCTTAACTCCGAGAGCGTTTATTCAGCTACGCACTCAGTTTGGCTTTGCTGAAAATGATGCTCTACTACCCGGACCAAATGATACTGCCGATAGTCCTCCTCATGGTTTTGTTGCAGTCAATCGTCAAATGTGCTTAAGCGGGGCGATTTCTCCTTTTAACGACTTCCTCCGAACCCTTCTCCTTCGGTTGACAATCTCTCCATTCCAACTTCATCCCAATGGCTACGCCATTTTGATGGGGTTGTGTGTTTTGTTTAGGAGAACTCTTGATCGCTTGCCGAGTTTTGAAGAAATTCGCTATTTATGCTCGTTTGCAAAGAGTAAAGACCATCCTTCCCTTATTATTGTGAGAAGTGCTAGAAACCGCAAGCTTATTTCTGATCTTACTGAAAGTGTTCATGGATTTCTGAATCAGTTTTTCTTTGCTCGCTGCCCCCCAGGGTTTTATGCCATCTGGAGAGTAGGAAGTAAGATTACCTATTTCTATTTTGTCCATTTCCAAACTTTTCCGAGATTCGAATTATCAATTGCTAATCTCATTCTTTGCTCTTTTCAGCACTTCCTCTCCCTTCTAGAGACCCAATCCATAAGTAAGTTTTTGAAAGACTGAGTGCCGTGGCCGCGGAAGAGAGAAGTGTAAATTTTTTTTTGAGGGATGAACTTTTGCATCAGTACGGGCTTTTACACATTTCTCGTTCTACACATCCTCACGAGGTCCCAGACTCCCCGGCTAGAGCATTAGATGACCCGGTTTCTTCTGACGCACCCATACCAAAGATCCTGCTCCTGAAACTTCTCTGGTGAAGTGCTCTACTATTGTCGACGTTGCGGGATCGTCTGACAAATTCACACTTGCCCCAGTTATTGAGGAAGAAGAGCCTCAGGGATCTCCTCAACGTTCACAGAAGTCTGGCGAAGAAGCCAGGAAAACAAGCCCTGTCAGGCAGAGCGGGGACGACACTTTCGAAGGGTTGAGCGACCTCTTTGCCACCTCGCAGGAGATCTTTAAAGACGACCCTATCACTACTAGGGTTTCTTCTTTAGTAGTGGAAGCGACTTCTTCTTTGCAACAAGCTCCGTCGACCCAAGAGTTGAGGTTAACTACCACCCCCACAACTACTCCGCAATCGAAGAGTGGTTCGTAGTTTGATGCGCGTAGTTAGCACATCACACACACTTAGAATCTTTCGGCATTTTCATACACCTAATTCATTGTACTTTGAAGATTCTACAGTTACACTTCTTTTCTCTGAAGACCTTTAAGACTTGTCTCCTTTTTTTTATTTTAGATTCTCCGATGGGACGCAGTGGCTCGTACTATGATGACTTTTAGTGCTATGGGAGGCATAGTCAATATAATTATAGGCGCTACATTCCCGTTCACAGAGAAACCGATGAGGAGAGAGCCGCCCGAAAGGCTCAGGAGAGGAGGGCTCAAGAAGAGCGTTATGAGAGGAAAGAAAAGGAGGAGCGCCACGATTCTTCCCAGAGAGGTGACGATTCTCACAAGAGAAAGTCGCATGATGATCGGGGAAAAAGCCACATAGTTGAGAACCCAAGAAGCGTGCCCGGCACAGTGAAAAGCATGCTTCTACAACTCCTGAAAAGGTCACTGCCCCCTCTCACTTGACATTCCTTCTGGCTCTCCTGCTCTCGGGAAGACAGACATTCAGACAATAATCAGCAGGCCTAAATTCCAAGTTGGATCAGGCCCGGCTACTCCGCAAAGCCGGTTCCCGCACTGGTGCCTGAAGGGAGTGCGGTTCGATCTTGACTTGGTCCCTATTGACAAGCCTTCCATTCTGCGAAATCTCGATGCCGCCAGGCTTGATATTGAAAGGATGTCGAACTGGCAAAAGCTTGTTGACGAGCTTCAAAGGGTCAACCGTGCGAATATAGAGGCCATGCTTACTATGGAGAATGATAAGGCCGAATGGCAGAAGGTTCTTGAGCAGCATGATACCGAAATGAGGAGCATCACTACTTACAATGAAGAGCTTGAAGCGAAAGTTGAAGAACTTAAATAAGAGCTTGCTACTTCTTCTACCTCATATACTCAAAAAGAAGAAGTACTTCAAAAGCAAGTTCGCAATGCTCACGCCGCTCAGCGACATGCCGAGGCACAACTTGAAGCTAAGCAGAAAATAGCGAGAATGTATCGTGCTGAGATTACAGAGTTACGGGAGAAAGTCAACTCTTAGGAGGCGGAAATTCAAATGTTAAAGCTTCAACTTTCCAAGACTGAAAGAAAGCATGATGAGGTCGTTGCCCGTAAAATTGCAGCTGAAGAATCTCATGAGGCGACGAAGACTAACATCAGCTCGACACTGTTTGACTTTTACCTACACAGCATCTTGGGGCACGGTAGTCCCGCCTTTCTAGGCCCCAAATATGAAGTTACACCGGTTGAAGTGTGGGAGGCTGCACTTGACATGTTGGCGATAAAGGTGCTGGCTATGCTGAATCAGCTCTTGAGGAGCATTACTTGTATGAAGATGCTCGCGCTGCTCTCGCCAAGGGAAAAGAAAAACTTGCAAAATTAAGAGCAGAAATGGCAGAAGGGGAACGGTTAGGAAAAACTACTTCATCTATTCCAGTCCAGCCTTCTCCTTCGGCCGAAATCGACATTATTGGCTCCAGTTCTCATTCTCCATCCCTGGTCAAAGTTACAACCGAGATTACAAGTACACAGGGTGGAGATGAAGGTGAAGAGAGTGCCGAAGCACAGGTTTATGAGGTTGATATCAGGAAGCCGACTTCTCCAGGTAACTCTACTGTTAATCTTGCCCAAGTAGACTGCTCATTTGCTTCTTATGAGTTCGATGAGCTTCTCGACTATTTCCTGAACCTCAATGAGCCTTTATCTCCTCGCTTTACCGACTTTAACTTCTTTTCTTCTGTAGAGAAAGCATCGAACATTGTTCAAGCTTCCCCTCCTCCAATTATTCCTCCTTCAGTTCTCCAGGTCAGTCCTCCGTCCGCCTCTCAACCCGGGTCGCAAGAGGAGCAAATAGAAGCTCTTCACGGCTTAGATGATCCTATTGCTTCTCAAGAACATGGGGGAGAAGGGCTTGGAGAAGGCAATGAGTCTCCGGAGCGAACCACTTCTGATAACATAAAATTATCTGCTCTTGTAACTCCGGGAAGTGAGTCTTCTTCAAGGAGAAGGAGGAAGCGTGCCACTTTGAAGAAGAGAAGGAAAGGCATTCTTGTTTCTGAAGAGGAAACGAAAGTTGATCCGGCAGCAACCCTTTCTCCTTCATCCCCGACTCTCCCAAGCCGTCCTGAAAAGCTGCCTATTAGGTCAGGTGAAGGCTCTAAGGGTGGTGTCAAGAAGAAGTAAGGGGTCCTGCTTTGATTTATCTTTACTTTTTGCTTTTTGCATGTACTGGCCGGGGATTGTGCGGGTACCGGCCTCCGCTTTTCTTTTTCTTTTTATTTTGAAACCTGCACCTGTACAAATTTTTTACAGTGTTGAATAAAATGATTCTTTTTGTTTGTACAAACTTCTGTCTGCATTTGAGAATGCATTTACTATTCATTTTTGTACAAGTTTCTTTATATTGCAGTGAGCTTGTGGTATGTTGTTCGAGCGTAATTTTTACCAATGTAGCTATACCATGTTGCCCCTATACCATAAGCTCGTTGCAATATTTTATACTCTGAGGGGATTTGTACTCTTATTTTCTGGAGAATAACTATTCCATACTTGGAGGAATACTATTCTGCTCGAAATAGAGTACAGCTCACTCCATATGAGTTTCTACGCTTCATCCTTCGAAGATATCACTTTTTATTTTGTGCTTTCACACATTTTTACCGAGTGAATTCTTCTACGCGGTAAAGCGGGCCTCTGAAGGGAACTTTAACTTCTTTTTGAGGAAGAGTATTTTAAAGAATAGAAGAACCAATCTTCCTTTGAAAGCTAAAGTGTGCCTTTGAAGAGGGCTTCCTTTTTGTTTTTTCCTTTTATATTACGCCTTAGTAAAGGGCTTTCTGATCTTTGCTTTGCGTTTCTGATGAAATACTTCTTTGAAAGTTGTACCTCTGAGGAGGGCTTTTTCACGTTTCAACACTTGGAAGTTTATTTCAATCTCGGTGAAACGTGTGCCTCCGAAGAGTTGTGCCTCCGAGGAGGGCTTTCCACGTTTCAACACCTGGAAGTTTTATTTCAATCTCGGTGAAACGTGTTCCTCCGAAGAGGTCTTTCTATTCGATTGTGCCTCTGGGAGGAGGTCTTTTTATTTCTGCCTCTGGGAAAACGTCTTTTTTGTTTCTGCCTCTGGGAAGAGGTCTTTTTGTTTGGTTGTGCCTCTGGGAAGAGGTCTTTTTGTTTCTGCCTCTTGGGAGAGGCTTTTATTTTTTCCCCTGTTCGCTGGGAAGCGGGCCTCCGAAGAGGGCGTTTCACATTTCGTCTCACGGGAGTGTATCACCGATCATGGTGAAATGTGTGCCTCTGAGTAGGGTTACTGCCTGGAAGTTTAGAGTTTCTTTCTCTCGGTTGGACGGATTCACGGGAGTGTATCGACCGATCAGTCCGCAACTTTGTATCGAGAAAGATTTCTCTTTTTCTGGTTTAGCCCACTCGAGGTCTTTTAGCATTTCAACTGTGGTGAAATGGGCCTCCGAAGAGGGCTTTTCACGTTTCAACACCTGGAAGTTTTATTTCAATCTCGGTGAAACGTGTGCCTCTGAGTAGGGCTTTTGCCTGGAAGTTTGGAGTTTCTTTCTCTCGGTTGGACGGATTCACGGGAGTGTATCGACCGATCATTCCGCAACTTTGTATCGAGAAAGATCTCTCTTTTTCTGGCTAGGCCCGCTCGAGGTCTTTATCCTCCGAAGAGTTGTGCCTCCGAAGAGGGCTTGTGCCTCCGAAGAGGTCTTTTGCTGATTGATGCTTGCTCGCCCATGTCTCTTTGCCATCTATTCATGTCGGCGATCCCCGTCATCTTTTGCAAGTGTCATCCTTTTTTAGTTGCCAATAATTTCCCTTATCCAAAGAAATATACTTCATAGTTAAGCGAGTTGGTGGTGGTAGACATAGGCTATTTAACTGGTTGTTTGTTTGTTCAAACATTTGCAGTTAGTTAGAAATGGTCCACTTCCATCCACGTTACTAACTTTTGTTCGAAGCACTTCTTTTGTAGGATTTGAGTATGGAAATTTTGAATAACTTAGTGTTTGCTTGCTGAGTGATGTCGGAGATCGCTTGGTCTTGCGATGGGTAAGCTTTGCTTTTATGGCCTGCATTGTTAAACCGACATTTTAGTAACACAATCAACGTATTTTATATGTCGAAATAAAAAAAAGCAGTTTATAATAGTAGAGAACACAAGATTTATAGTGGTTCGGCCAAAAACTGGGCCTACATTCACTTTATAGCTTTTCATTATTCACTTGCTTTACAATTGCTTTCAACACAAGAACCATATACTCATAATTCTTTTACAACATTTCAGCAAAGCTTTCAAGTAAAATAGGGACGCAAATGATTGCTGTTCCAAGCTCTTGGGATTGGTTCTCCTTCGACGTTGTGAGTTTGAATGTGCCATCAAGAAGTTTTGCACCAATAACATATGGCCCTTCCCAGTTTGGTCCAAACACACCTATGGCTGTCATAATCCTCTTCAGGACTAAGTCCCCGACTTCAAAGCTGCGCTGACGAACTTTGGAATTGAAGTGCCTGGCTATTCTTTGCTAGTGAGCTGCAATTCTAAGCCTTGCCTCTTCTCTTCTTTCATCGAGGAGGTCAAGTGCTTCCCATTGCAATTTTTCATTCTCATTTTGATCAAAATGGATCCTTCTGTGTGAGGGGACTTCAATTTCCACTGGAATCATCGCTTCTGATCCGTATGCCAATGAAAATGGAGTATGCCCAGTTGCAGTTTTGTGAGTGGTCCTGTATGCCCATAGTGCAAGCGGTAACTTATCGACCGAACCACCTTTTGCTTTTTCCAGCTGCTTTTTGATGGTTGATTTGATGATTTTGTTTACTGCTTCCGCTTGCCCGTTTGCCTGCGGATGAGCCACTACTGAGAAGCTTTTTCGGATCTTGAATCGTTTGCAGAAATCTTGGAATTCCTCACTTTCAAACTGAGTACCATTGTCTGTGATTATCTTCTGAGGCACACCATACCTGCAAATGATATTTTTAGTCACAAAACTTATCATTTTCTTAGAGGTAATAGTAGCCAATGGTTCGGCTTCAGCCCATTTAGTGAAGTAATCAACAGCAACGATAGCATATTTAACCACCGATTTGGCAGTCGGCAAAGGCCCAATGAGATCTATTCCCCAGATAGCAAACGGCCATGGACTGACCATTTGTGTTAGCTCAGTGGAAGGTGCTCTAGGAATTTTAGCGAATCTTTGGCATTTATCACACATTCGGGAATAGTTAGCAGCATCCTGATTAATTTCTGGCCAAAAGTATCCATAACGGAGGATTTTCTTTGCTAAAGTCTGACCACCTGTATGATCCCCACATTCCCCTCCGTGTACTTCAGTCAGAATTGTCTTAGCTTCTTCCTTTGTCACACATCGGAGTAATGGCATTGAAAATCCTCGTCTGTACAAACGACCATCTTGAACTATATATCTGGAGGCTTTCCTCATCAGCTTCTGTCGTTCTTTTGAACTTTCTGGCAAAGAACCATTGAGTAAATATTCAAGTATCGGAGTCATCCATGATTATTGTTCTTGGGATACATTCATAATCCAATCAACATCCATTTCATCTGTGCTTGGAGCTGACAAGACTTCGACGGGAACTAATCCCAATAGTTGAGCTTCACCGGTACTCGAATACTTTGCAAGAGAATCCGCTTTCATGTTCTCTTCGTGGGGTATATGGTTTATTGAGTAACAGTCGAAATCTTGAAGGAGCTCCCAGGCTTTTGATAAATAGGCGGGTAGATTCCCTCCTTTAGCTTGAAATTCCTTCTTGACTTGGCAAACAATAAGTTGAGAATCACTGAAGATCTGCAATGCCTTGATGTTTAATTCTTTAGCGATCCTTAAACCAGCGATGAGTGCTTCATATTCAGCTTCATTGTTTGTCGAAGGGAATTCTAGTCTCAGCGCATAACATAGCGATCACCCCTCTGGGGTTTCAAGGACAACCCCTGCTTCGGAACAGTAATCATTCCTTGCGCCATCGACATACAATTTCCATTGTATTGGGACGCTATCAGTGACTTCTTCCTCACTATCACCCTTATCCGTACATTCTGCGATGAAATCTGCCAAAGCTTGTCCATTAATTGCTTTTCGGGGATGGTAAGTGATGTCATATTGGCTGAGTTCAATATTCCATTTGAAAACACGGCCCGAAGTCTCAGGACGGAATAGGACTTGCTTTAGCGGTTGATCAGTGAGGACTTTGATGGGATGAGATTGGAAATACGGCCTCAATTTTCTTGATGCGATCAACAAACAATAGGCGAGCTTTTCTAATCTTGAATAGTTCATCTCTGCCCCAGTGAATCTTTTGCTGATATAATAGACTGGGCGTTGAATCCTTGCGTCTTCCCGTACCAACACTACACTGAGAGCATGAGACGAAATTGCCAAATATATGAAGAGATCTTCACCACTATCAGGCTTCGAAAGTATCGGAGGCACTTCCATATGACGAACCAACTCATCAAATGCTTTCTGACATTCAGGGGTCCACTCAAAGTTTTTTCTTCCTTTCTTCAGAGCATCAAAGAACGGAATGCATTTGTCAGTAGCTTTGGAAATGAACCGACTCAAGGCAGCAACCTTTCCATTGAGACTTTGCAATTCCTTCTTCGGTCTAGGAGCCTTGACTTCCCTCAGGGCAGTGATCTGGGCTGGATTGGCTTCAATGCCCCTAGCGCTCACAGTGAAACCCAAAAACTTTCCAGACTCAACTCCAAATGAACATTTCAGGGGATTAAGCTTCATTCTGTACTTGCGGAGTACTACAAACATCTCTGCCAAGTGATCCATATGGTCCACCGCTTTCTTAGACTTTACTAGCATATCATCAACATAAACTTCCATTGTCTTGCCAATCTGTGGTTTAAACATAGCATTAACAAGCCTTTGGTAAGTTGCCCCTGCATTCTTGAGTCCGAAAGGCATGACCTTGTAGCAGTAGAGTCCAACATCTGTGATGAAACTAGTATCCTCTTGATCTGGATCATGCATCATAATCTGGTTATATCCGGAGTATGCATCCATAAAAGATAACAATTCATGTCCTGCCGTCCCATCCACCAACTGATCGATCCTGGGCAGCGGGAAATAGTCTTTGGGGCAGGCTTTGTTCAGATCTGAAAAATCAATGCATACTCTCCACTTTCCATTAGCCTTTTTCACCAGCACTAGATTTGATACCCAATTTGGATAAGTAGATTCTCTGATGAAACCGTTCTCCATGAGCAGATCCGCCTCTTCTTTTAACGCTGCCGTTCTCTCAGGACCCTGAGTCCTTCTCTTATGTTCCACAGGTGTAAACATTGGATCAATGTTCAGAGTATGTACTGCAATCTCTGGGGATATTCCGCACATGTCATCATGAGTCCAAGCGAATACATCCAAATTAGCCTTCAAAAATGAAATCAGAACATTCTGAACTGTTGTGTTGAGCTGCGAACCCACATTAAGCACTTTGTTTGGGTCCTTTGGGTCAACGGGCACGGCACTGTTACCTCTACCAGTACTACCCTATTCTCCCCTGTATTGGCTTTCCTCGGATCCATCTCTCTTCGTGCACCACTACATTCGCCAGTGCAGGGTCCACCCTGTAATTGCTACAAGATTGGTTCTTTGATGCGGACTGGAGCCGCCGCACCATTTCCCATTTCTCTTTTCCTTGATTCTCGCAACTCTGCAAAGTAACATTCTCGCCCAGCATCTTGGTCTCCCTTAATCACACCAACTCCATTATCTGTGGGGAATTTTAGAGTCAGACACCATGGGGCAAGAACAGCTTTGAACGCAGCAAGAGTCGGTTGGCCTAAAAAGGCATTGTAGGCAGAGAATTCTTCAACAATTATAAAGGTTTTCTTTCGAGCCACCTTCCTCAGTCCCTTTCCAAGTTCTACAAACAAATCTTTGGTCCCAATCGGCTGTTTGGTTTCTCCAGCAAACCCCGCAATCTTAAGTGATGAAGCTTGAACGTCGGCCATTGGAATTTTTATTTGATCAAAGGTCTTCTTGAAGAGGATGTTGCATGAAGCTCCACAATCAACTAGAACTCTTCTCACAGTTGCCGATCCAATACCAGCGGATATGACCAAAGGATCTATGGTCGGAGCCTCGATACCCGAAGAATCCCTGGCACTGAACACAATATCATCTGTGGAAGTCTTTTGTTGCTTTAAAGGCGCATCATTCTCTAAAACAAAAACATTCTCTTCAGCTGGTACATGCCTCAAAGCCCGGGCATACCTTTCCATCTCGCCCTAGCTTTTGCCTGCTGGGTAAGGTCCTCTAGTTATTATATTGATGATAGGCCTTTCTGATTCATGTTCCACGGCCTTCACACTTGAGGCAGGACGGTGAGCAGGAACTTGTTGTCATTGAGTTGACGAAGCTGGGGCATTTCTGTTCCTTTTCACATACTGCTGGAGTTTGTTTTCCTTCAAGAGTTGTTCAATTACCTCTTTCAATTGGCGGCATTCGTTGGTGTCATGGCCGGGTTGGTTGTGGAACCGACAGAACCTTCCATTTTTTCCATCTTAATCGCAACTCTCATTTTAGGTGGTGTCGGATAATTGACATCTTCTTTGGTCGCAAAGAAGATGTTTTCAAGGGTATCGGTCAAGGGTGTGAAATTGAAAGAATGGCCTTTCTTAGCATCTCCCTGTTTCTTTCCACCATCATTTCCCCTTTTCTGAGTGTTAGGTTCTTTCTTATTCGAAGCAGCACCATTGTTCCCGGCTTCCGCTGATACCACCTTAGCCGGTGTTTGGAGGCTCTCCAAGCGCATGAATTCATCCTATTTCTCGTAGAATTTGTCGAGCGAGTTTGGTTCTTTCATTTTCAACCACTTTCCAAATTCGCTTCACTTGTCAATCTCCCTCATCAAGTATGTTAGGACCATGCGTGGCTCAGCATTATCTACCTCGGCCAATGCTATGTTAAATCGATTCAAAAATAACCTGATGGATTCTCCTGGATTTTGCTCTAGACTTGACAGTGACATTATATCCTTTGCTTTAGAAGCATACAATCGAAATTGCTCCTTGAATTTCCTGGTCAAATCGGAGAATTGATCAATGGACCTGACTGGCAGCTTTGTAAACCACAATAGAGCCACACCTTCGAGATATACTGGGAAATGTCGACATTTAATTTCATCTGACGCCCTGCACCAGTCATATGCCAGTCGTACTTATACAGAAACTCGTTTGGATCACTTGTCCCCTTGTAAGCCGGAATAGTAGGGGGGACAAATTTCCTTGGGAACTCTGCCTTAAAGATCTTTTCAGTAAATGGAGTTTTGCTTGGAGCAAATCCCCACTCTTTCTCATCTTCATCTCTTCGCATACTTTCCTTCATGATTTGATGAACCATACCTGAAAAATACTCTTCATCATTTACAGGCTCTGGAGGTCACACATCAGCTACTCTCTCCGAATTCTGCGTTGACAGTCGTTCACGGAGGGTCGGCTGCGGTCCTGATCCTCCAGCTTGAGGAGGAGTCCTTTCTACAGGGTCTGCGGCCCTTTGAGAAATGTTCCCTTTAACATCCTGAACTCCCACAGTAGGGTTCCCATCATTATTAACCGGTTGACGATTTGCCCCTAGTAGATCATTCAACCTACTCAAGATCAGGGCATTCTGGGCATTCTAGGCTTCCAACTGCACATTCTGAGCATTCAATTGCTGATTCAATCCCAAAACTACGGCGTCCAATTCTGCTCGTGTAACTCCAACAGTTGGAGCTGCTTGACTTGAAGGAGGAGAGGTAGCGGTATTCTCTTGAACATTGTCGGATCTTACAGAACTTCATTTTCTCCCAGGAGCCATTATTTCCAATAAACTTCTGGTTTTAAAAGAAATCCTTTCAACAATCCTTCACCGAGCAATAGTGGAAGTTTCCTGAGTTGGGTTATCAGTGAAAGCACCAAAAATGTTAACGTAAAAATATGACGCTAACACCCCGGTGTAGATTGAAGTTGAGTGGCTTAGGGTTCGGCTTAGGGTAAGCCTACGTCCACTTTAAATCTCTTTATTACTGAATCGATTACAACTTTACAACAATCTTCAATTACAACTCTGATGAGACAAACAACTAGAACTTTGATGCAGAAGAATTCTTTGAATCCATGTAGATTGCGTTAGATTTTCTCCCGAAGTTAGTTGAAATGCCTTTAGTACTTGAAGTGTCGAGTGAGTCGAGAATTCAGCAGAGTATCGGCGCTTGAAGAGATTGGCCAAAAGTCCCCTTCATGCTTGAGGTAGGTTGGTATTTATAGGAGAAATCCCCCCCTAAGGTGTAAGTCGTGACAGGTCTAAGGTAAGTTGTGGCCGGTCTAAAGTAGGTCGTGGCCGATTCATCTGGCCCCTTCACGGTTTCACAAAGGTTCCCTTCCATAAGTCCTAAGTCGCCTCCGAGTCAACACAACCTTGTATCAGTAATATGGCATCGGGCTTACATTTAGTAGCTTTAGGTCATGGACGACTCAAGCTAGGTCGTGAGTCGTGAACGAGTTAACTGGCAAGTCGCAAGTCACGGCTTAACTGATAAGTCCTGGATCGTGTACGAGTTAAGAGGCCACTGTGCCAAGTAGCTGCATTGAACTTGTCTTCATTTGCTTGGGTCGTGAACGACTTAATGTAGATCATAGGTCAGTTACGACTTAGGCATAGTTCATGATCTTGTCCCTGAGCTATTAGAGCGGCAAATTCTCTGGATAGTTAGGTCGGCTTCTATCTTAGGTCGGTAGCTATCTTAGGTCGGTAGCTACCTTAGGTCGGCACCCATGTTGAAGCATTAGGTCGGCATACCCCTTAGGCCTTAAGTCGGCATCCCTCTTAGCCTGTTAGGTAAGTATCCTTTTTAAAGTATTAGGTCGGCATACCTGTTGAAGTATTAGGTCGGCATACCCCTTAGGCCTTAGGTCGGCACCCCTGTTAAGCCTTAGGTCGGCATCTCTTTGAGTCTTAGGTCGGTATCCCCTTAGTCCTTAGGTCGGCATTCCTCTCAAGCCTGTTAGGTCGTCCATCTTTAGGTCGCTGGAAAAGAGGAAATAACAGAAAGGTTTACCACCAAGGCTGGTATAGTTCTTGCATAGAGTTGCAAAGTTAATTTAGGGCTGCACCGGAACTACTACTTCCTCGAATACTCTAGCAGCGGGATTTTGACCATTTATGGGATTACTTCCTCCCTTACCTCGTACTCTTCTTCCACTTATTTTCCACTATCTGTATATAGTAAGAAAAAGATCTTTAGGATATATACGAGATATCTTAGGGAATGCTGTACAATATGAATATACTTATTCAAGTTAAAGGTTTCAATTATGTGCTCTCTCAGACTAAACTAGGGCATTACTAACTCTATCTCTAATGAATCATGGCCCAATAAAGCCAAGGTTCTCGCTTAACCTTCAGCTCATATAACAAATGTGATGACCCGTCTACTCGATCCTCAGAAAACGACATAGTACATCCACGGTATTCACGTGCCGTAAATCCAAGTGTCGGGAAGGCAAATTATCAGGGGTATAAAAGAAAATAAAGATAGAAGATAGCATGATAATAGAATCTCATATCGCATTCAACATTTTAATTATACATAAATGATCAGAGTCAGATACAAATCCAGTAGGATAGTCATAACTGTCTATCCGTACATATGCTAGAAAATACATACTACAAAACACAGTGGAAAATGGGTAGATATCTACATAAGGTACTTCGGCTTCATAGCTCTAAAAGACTTCTCCAAAATCCTCCCTAACATGCTCCAAAATGCTCCTAAGGTATCCAGACTACACGGCGGCCCGAAAAATAGGGCACCGAGAGTTTAAAGCGAAAAACAAACTCTAGGTCAGTCATAGGACTGATGTGAGAACTCAAAGTATGATGTTTTGAGAACAAAAGGTATCTCATGAGACCACACCGCACATAAACAAGGAACGGGTTTTTACCTTATGATAACCAAAACTCTTTATTGCGTAAAATTTAGGGATATAACTCTTAATGACATTCTTGAAAACGTTTGCAAATAAACTTATTAATCTTAGCCGAAATGGTTACCTATATTGCATTTCGAGGCTATTCATTACACCAATACAAACAAAACCGTAGGTTCTTATTGGAGAATGGATTTCCATACAAATGACCAAGTAAAGGACTACCTTTTGATGGGTGCACCTCTAGCTGGATTCCCCGAGGACCATCACAAAGGATCCTCTACCAACTCAAGACTAGCATATCTCTGTAACTAAATAGTACGGAATATATCATCCTCGGTAGTTACCGACCTTTCTCCGAGAGCTCTCTTTGCATACATCCACATTAATTTACATACCGAAGGTCATAACAGGTAGAAATATATCTAGAAGGGGATGATCATACCCTAATTGGGAATGACCCACTTAGCCTTGCCGTATCCTCTACCAACAAAAGATGGTTTGAAGTGGTTTTCGGATGGGAATCACCCAAATCCGAACCCAGTTCCTTTGAAATCCAATCATCGATAAAAATAATGTAATTAGATAATTGTTTTTCGATTCTTTCATTTCGTTTACCAAAATATCTTCGAGAAATATATATTTTCAAAATATTCTTTTAGTGAATACGGAATCATTAAAACCACATTTTTTTAAATATTTCTCAAATCATTTTTTAAGAGTATCTTTTGAGAAAATACGATTATAGAAATCATTCTACCTTTATTCAAAATCAACTTCCATATTCAGCGAGTGCTATGGGTGGTGTGACCACCCGCCCTTCTCGACCTTCGAAAATCAACACAAAATACCCCACAATATGATATGCCGACGATCAAGTGCCGGAAAAGACAGATTGTTAAGGAAAAGAGAAAGAAGGTAGAAGAAAGAAGGAACTAAACAATATTAGAATCTCACAATCGCAGCGGAACAAAATATAATATATAATATTAGCTCTTTACACAAAATGAAAACTATATCTATTTCATACAATATATCATCATAGTATCACAAACAAACAACAATTACCAGTCTGACAAACCCAAACAATCACATCAGCGGATATATACAAGTATGGATAATACGTCTCGAACTCCAGCTCCTCTCTTGCTCCATAGCATCCTGTCCTGAACAGACCCGAGCATTATAATGAAATAACACCCGAGTCAGTCTGGAATACCAGCTGATAAAATTCACCCAATTGATTACTAAAGTTTCAAAAATCTTTTTGAAAACAAAAGCATCTCGTAAGACCACGTCACAAATAAACATGTCGGGTTTTTACCTTACGATAGCTAAAACACTTTTTATAAAAATCCTCTGATATTATAATAGGGTCCATATACAAATACTTATAAAATAGCCAAAATTGTTACACGATTAAATTCCAGCTACTAGCCACAAATTGGGTAATACAAACAAAAATCTTAAAAGGTGCGTAGGGAGAATGGATTTCCAACTAATGACTAGGCACTTGGGTACCACCTGTCATAGTACCTGGTCTAGATCAGTGTACCGAGGACCACTCCCGATCCCCTACAACACAAGGCCGGGACGACCTCTTACTGGATAATCCCGAGTAAGATCACCCCACTGTTGAGATCAGCAACCGCACCACTAAGCCGAATAAAAAGGGATATCTAGACAGGGATGACCTCACCCTGAATGGGTGCTACCCACCTAGCCTTGCTGCATAACCCCTGATTTTTAGTCATTCCCCGTTGATGAGGCTTGAGGCTAAGCGTTACCTTTTAGAACATATCCCTTAGAATGCCCATCGTCCACCTGACGATGTTCTGAAAGCATTCATCCATACAAGTCCGTCCCGGGTTCGAACGGAACCGAAGCCACTATTCCTACTACATCCATTTTGGAAATATCCTCAGTGTTAGGGATGCGAATTAAGGATCTTAAGGCAGAAATAACACTAGAGGGGGGTGAATAGTGTTTTAAAGAATATATGAACTATATGACTAAATTAAAACTTTCAACACAAATCTAAACAGAATTCTAACGTACAATGATCACAGAACATAAAACAAATGCAAATAGTAAAGTAAAGCAAGTAAAAGGAAAGAACACATCGGATTTTATACTGGTTCGGAATCCTCCTACATCCAGTCCTGCACCAAGGCAATATCCTTGTACAGATTTTTATAAGCCACTATCCAAATTGCAACCCTTAATTTCTAAGGCCTTGAGGAACCCTCCTATCTCCGAGTCTGGGGTAAACTCTCTTGATTAACGGGACACAAGATCACCCTAATACTTCTTAATAACAATCCTTTTGAATGGATAGACTCTATGGACTTTTTGAATACAAATTAATCCTATAACTCTGAATAGCACTTTGATCTTTAGTAGAATAACGGAGAATCAAATAGAGAGAGTATCTAAATGATTTCCTATTGAGAATTTGGCAGAATGATGGCACGATCTTGAAAATATGAAATTTTATGGATATTGAATGGTGGAGAAGAAAGAGTGAAAAAAATAAGAAAGTAGTTGTTAAAAAAATTCGTTTTGGAAGCCTTTATATAGATGCACAACAGTCATAACCATTGGCGAAAGGTTTTCGAACGAATGGACACTTCTTTTGAAAATTGAATTTTGAATCCAACTGTCACCATGTCGACATGGGGTATCCCCTTATGTCGACATCCCTTAGTTCAAAATTATAAAGATGTTGTTTTGTAAAGACAATTGAATTTAAAACAAGTTGAAACTTCGCTAAAGCAAAGTAAAGTGTTTAAACAATATTTTGAGATAGAAAATGAATATAAAACATTATTTTAAATATATATATATATATAATTGATATAGACCGTCAATTATATAAGTAATATTTAAGATCAGAATAAGTTTTGATGTTTTAAAAATAGAAGTTTTTAAAATCAGAATAGAGGAATATTTCAAGGCTAAAACAAAGTTTGAAAATATTTTTGGAAACATGATTTTGAAAGCTAATACATTTTGAAAACAGATTTAAAAACATTTTGAAAAATCTATTCAAACTGAAATTGCAAGAACCTTCCTACAGAGCTCCTCCATAGGACTCGAGAACTTGTACAAAGTAGTTTAAATGATTTTGTTTTTCGTGGTTTTGTAAGCCACTTGTCGTAGGTTTGTAAGCTACTTGTCGTGGGTTTGTAAGCCACTGGTTTCGACAGAAATTGGGTTCCATCCCAAAAGAAAATTGGAAGAAAGATGAGAGTGCTATTATGAAGTTTTAACAAAATACTAGACACTTATCTTGAGATCTTAAAATCTTGATTCTCTAGAGTCTTGAATCTTGAATCTCTAATCTTCATCTTGATGCTTGAGTCTTCATACTGATCAGTCTTCGATGATACCTGCATATACTTCCTATATACAAAATATATATCTATCTATATGGAAATGTTAGTATATATTTTATAAAGTAAAGTATAATAACTATATAAGGTTGTTGTCATCAAAACATCATCAACCCAGTTCTTAACACTCAGGATTAGTAGCGACTAGCCCTTGCACTTCACTGCTCCATCTTCGACTCCGAACTCGTTTTTCCCACGAAAACGTACAAACCGGATCGAAGTGGTTTTCGAGAAATTAATCCCGATCCCGGTCTCTTCGAAACGATCAACGCATTGGCCACTATTGATAGTCGGTGATTTAACTATCAATTAACGTCCATAAGCATCCATTACACAACAATTAATTTCCCATATTATTTATTTTTCTCAAAAATATCTTTGCAAGATATGTTTCCATTTTCAAATCCCGTTGAAAACACTTTTCAAACCCAATTCTTCTCATGGAATAAGTTCCCCAAATTGTTACTTCCCTTGAAAAACATCCAAGTACCAATACTTAAGGTTTAAAATAATTTAAATACTTTATTCTTGAAAATACATTAAAACATTTATATTAAAACTTCCTACATACTTGATTTAAAATATATATAAACTTGTAAAAATATTAAGAATAAAACTACTTTATAAAATATAAACTATTATCTTGGAAATAAAGTTAAGTCATACTAAATTTTAAAATAAAGCTATGAAATCCTATATAGGTTTCAAATAATACTTTAACTGATTATCTTTAAAATAGAACCATTTTATAAAGTATAAATATAAATAATGTTCTTTAAAACGTACTACTGCTTACCATTAAAATAATTCCTTCTATAACTAATTCGATAGATGTTTATCTTTAAAATTCTTACCATTTAAATGACTTTCTTGAAACCATTCTTTAATATAATTTCAAAACTTCAAACCATTCAAAAATCTACTTTAAAAACGAACTTGGCTTTCAGGAAAATACACTTCCATTTTAAGATAACCCAAAGAATTCTTTCTATAAATCCTACACGATTTATCCCAATTCAATTTTACGTTTATCTCGTAAAATCCTTTCCATACTTTAAAAAAAACTCCTCTTATTTTTAAACCCATTGCTATTTTTCTGGAAATCACTTTCAAATATAAGTTTAAAATATTTAAAATAAAGCTTCTAAAAATTATTTAATTGAAAATAATACTTAAGGAAATATATTGAGGTTTCCTAAGTACTTTAAGTCAAGTTTAACCTTTTAAAAATAAAGTTATTAAATCAAATATTTGTATTATAATTTCCTTTTTAAAACTTAATACTACTTTACTTTTTTTTAAATAATTAAATACCATAATTACTTAATCAAAAATTTGCTTTCACTTAAAACAATTTAAAATAGTATTTATTTCTAAAATGTTCTAAACATATTTAAACTGCAGATTTATATTTGAATACTTTTCTTAAAAACATACTAAAGTTTCCAGGAGAAAGCGCACTTCCTATACTTAAAAATTAAACCTATTATTTTAAACAATTCACGTTTCCCTTTAGAATCACAATTTCGAACACTTCAAATTATCAACCAATTTCTTGAATTTAATTCCTTTTAAATCCTTTACTTAAGAATTTCATTTATTTCCTTTAAACCCGATTTATTTATTTATATTTAAATTTCTAGGTTCTATTCACCCAATCATAGCACAACACAATTTAATTTTCAACTTAATCTACCACAGCATATAAAAAGAACACAGCATAACAGGATCTAAAACAATTTATCATAGAATATAAATTAATTTCTATTTGTGAGGAATCCAGTTGGATCCCTCCAACTTGTTTCGCTGCAGCTACAGATATTAGCACAACAAACAAATATCGATTTAATTTGATAATAATTATCATATTGAGCTAAACAAGATATTAGCACAACAAACAAATATCGATTTAATTTGATAATAATTATCATATTGAGCTAAACAACCAATCAAACATTTAAATATTAGCTATTTAAATCACTGGTATCAAGATGTGAGTGAGAATAACTCACCTTGGGTTTTTGACGAGCGTTCAAATTTAAATTAAATCGAACGGCGTTCGATTTAACCTAAATTTTACTTGCTCAGAGTGATTCCAAAGTTGCTCCACTGTGTAGTACTTGTCTCTGCGATTCTGGCGTCGCCAATTTCGTCGATTTCTGATAATGTACGCGAAAGATATTCACGTTTAAAGTTTGAATATATAATTTAAAACAAATCTTATTTTTATTTAAATTTTAATACCAAACAAAAATTGTGGCCGCTAGATCTGGAAACAAAATCAAGGCCGCACGTAAGTTCTTCCCAGATACGATCGTCACCAGGTAGAAAAAAAACAACCCATCGTCGGCCTCTTAGGGTTCCAAAACGCTCCTCCATCGACCAACTTAAACATGATCAGGACCCACCGCTCCGAAGTCCATTGCCCCCTCTACCATCGCTCAAGTTGCGATCAAGCTCGGTCATCACAGAGCCATGAAAATCGCGCATGAACGTGCGACGAACGGCGGCAAAACACGCCTCCAATCGACGACGATTTCCCAGATCTACCGTTGGATAGGTAGATGTCGAAGTGTTCTCTAACTTCCCAGTTAAAAGATTTTTGTAAAAGCGAGTGGATTTGAAGAAAATCAAAGAAGAAAGTGGAAGCATTTCGGCCATTAATTGTATAAGTGGCGGCCGAAGGAAATAGCTAGGGTTTTGGCCCCTTAAACGTGAAAATATCTATGTATATACATATTAATTTAATATTAAATCCATTTAAAGCAACTTTTTCACACGATCTCCAAACGACGCGTGCTGACAGACGTTTCTAAGGTTTTACCTACGTTCCGAACATAGTGGAACATGATTCGGAAGCTAATTCGATCATATACACGAGTTATGGAAATAAACAATCAATTTTACATTAAATCAATTAAAATAGTTTCTATGCGTTTTGAGCTTCCTGGGTCAAACGACAACTCCGATTGCTACAAAAATTGAAATCCGATAATAACTAACTATTATGGATCCAATGGAACAGGTTTCGTCGAATTCCGAGTGTGCCCCGGAAGGCTATTTCGACTCGTCGATTAAATCGAGCGATTTTCAAAATCATCGAAATCACTTAAAATTTCACTTTTAAAAATTTACTAACTTTATTATAAATCATACAAAATTTATATTCACATTAGAAATCATTCTGATTCATTTCGAACCAAAATCTAATTATTTGCAGTATTATATTATTAAATTAATATAAAACTTCCAATTTACCTATCGATTTTTAATTCCTTCCAACAGTCCAACATTATAATTCAAATCCAAATAGACTTAAAATAAATTTTAGAATCTAATTTGTATCTATTTACACTCAGAATCACCAATTATTCCAATTCCAATATTAAATTAGTATTATTCAAATTTCAATTAAATTTGCGTATTTGAAATTTAACTAATTCTATTAATTTAGCCAAAATCCTTTTATTTACAAATCAAATTATAATACATATTCAACATTTAAAATGAATTAAATGTTCAAATCTAGCGTCCCAAAATTCCGGGACGTGACAGGCGGAATGACGGCGAGATCACCTTTAAATTCCACGAGTAGGATAAGTTCCCTCTTCGGATTTTAATAATGAGTATAAGAAGATTATTTCTATAAAATCCAAGTTGAGCATCCGAGCTTTCTTTTCTATATGTACCACCCCTTGCCTAAAAGAGAAAACCGAGGCCAAGTAAGTTCAAGGCACTGGTTGCTCCATTTCTAGCCTTAGTTACACATTTTGTTTTCACTTTTAGATCTCACAGGCGGGACAAATGCACTAGTCATTTCCGCATACTCATTTTCCCTTTTTAAATCACTTAACTATTTGTTAACCATCTTTGAAATAATGTCAAGTTGTTCAAATTGCTTTTAAAATGCTTTATTATTTACTTAAAAACATTTAGTAAGGATTTGAGAAATAATTGTTAAGTTCCAACCTTTATTTCAAAATTTATTGAAAAGTGTTGCGAAAAGTATTACAAATAGTGTTACGAAAAATGCTTTAAAAGCTATATTCTTCGAAATGACTTTTATGTCATTTGGAAAGCCATCTTTTCAACTTAAATCGCTTTTAAGACATTTTAAAAGATTTTTAGAATTTATTTCATATTTTTAAAATGATTATTTTATCAATTTTCAACTTTGGTCATTTACTACAAAAAATGGATTTTCTTGAAAATTGATTTTGCCATATTTCAAAATATACAAGATGAAATCTTGATTTAATTTTTTTATATGAAATATATGGATATAAGGATTTGGATAATTCTTATTTCAAAGAATTTCAAACTATATTCCACTTCGTATATTCATTTGAACTTCAGACGTGAAAATACGAACTACCGTCACGCGACGCGTTAAATTTTAGGAGTATTTTGATATTCATATCCAAACTTTGCCGAGACAAGTTTAAACACTTCGAAATCAATTCTAAAGCATATACAAATATTTTTAAAAGGTATAAATGATTCCATATCATATTTTATTTTATTTTGAAAAGCGATTTCTATGTGACTATACGTCGCGTAAATCCGTGACTTGTTTCAATATTTTTATGCAATAAACAACACATGGAAATCAATATCATAACAAAACATCGAAACAAGCATATCACAAAATCACAACCAAATATATATATATATATATATATATATATATATATATATATATATATATATAAATTAGGAGTTCTCACTTTGTTTGGTTTTGACGAACGGAAAATCGGCTATAGCTCTGCTACTCGACGTTTTTAGCTTACGCTCTCTTCAACGCTTATACTTGGATGGCTCGACTTGGCTTGGAGAAGGCTAGGAGTGCTCGGCCTTGGTTGAAGGGGGAAGAGGTGGGGGGCGTGAGCAATAAGAGGGAGGACGAGGATTTTGAAGTGGTTCGGATGAAGTTTTTGTTGATATTTTCCTCTGTTTTATTTTTGAAAATATTTTGGCATTTTTTAATTATGAAAAGAAGCTAATAAAGGAGGTAAAAGAGCTTGAGAAAGTAGAGAAGAAATGGTGCAAAAGTGAAGAAGATGTGGATGGGTATTTATAGAAAATATTTGAGATTAAAATATATATTTATGTTTTTACTTAAATAACATTCCTTAAGAATTAAGTAAACTTATTTAATTCAAAACTTACTATCCACATCACATTTTTAAAATTCAAATACTTAAGAGTTAAGTAAAGAATAAGAACGATTACTTTACTTTATGTCACATTACTTTTCTTTATGTCACGTTACTACTTTATGTCACATTTGATGTGACATATGTTTTGTCTTTTTTTAGTTTACTTTTACTAATTACTTTTTAGAATTTTCTAAGTATGATTATTAAAAGTCACCTTGTTTAGTTATTTGTTAACTATCTTTATATGTTAATATATTTATTAAATCATGTACATAAAGGTGCGACAACTTTAAATCGACAAAATGTTGATTTTTGACAAAATGTTTACGGTCATATTTTGATATTTTAGTTAAACTATTTATTTATGTGAACTCAAATTCAAAAATAATTTGTATAATATTATTTAAAAATATAAACACTCATAAATAAATTAAAATAATTTATTAAACCATTTAAACTTACTTTTCTGAAATCAGGATTTTGTCACTTTTGCCGATATAAGCAAATGTTACTATTTTTATGTATATTTCTATTTTCAAATCCTATCTAATATTGTTTGAATCATAAAACTTTTATGTTTTATATTTAAAATCACTTTAAATATTATATTTCGAAGTGGTTAAATTTTGGATCGTTACACATCTAAAACCATAATGATACTTATTAGAGAATGGATTCCGTACTATGACAAAGTAAGGAAAAATCTTCCGATGATACATCTCTAGAAAAAATGCATTAGGGTCATACAAGAACATCTTGTACCCCTTCCATAAAAGAATGGCCTACGACTTGACTAGTAGTACCGAATATGGTCACCCCACTTTGGGTCCTAAAGCATACATAAGTAGATAGTAATCGATCTAGATTTTGGATGACCATATCCTGACGAGAGCAACCCACATGGCCCTACTGCATGCTCGATTTTTATAATTTCCCTATTGATGAGGCCTGAGGTGATGTTTTACCTTTATTTATCACTTCCTACGTGGATTGCTATACTCCCTCCAAGAAACAATGCAATGCTAGCAATCATCCATACAAGTTTGTTTTGGGACTGAATGAAACCGAAGCCACTACTTCTATTACATCCTATTCGGATAATCCCTCCCAAGATTAATAGCAAATAGCCCTTACACTTCAAAGCTCTATCCTCGATTCCATATTCTTACAGATTTCTTTAAGTCGAAACACTTAAGTTGGATCGAAGTGGTTTTCAGATAACATATCCGATCCCGGTCTCTTCGAAATAATTTCTTATTATTTTCGGTAAATTCAACCTCGTTTCTTTAGGAAATTATCATACAAGATAAGAGCGAAGATCACCTCCTAACCGTTAGTGGATGGATTTCCTTACCATTTGTCCTAGATGAATGAAACGAATTTACACGTACAATTAAAATAAATCTATATCGTAGTTAATTAAAAATAAATTATATGCTTAACTCGTACTTAATTAAAAATTAGTCTTTCTTAATCAATAATTAATTAAATTTTAATCTTGTTTTTAAATGATGATTAATTAAAACTAATCTCCACTTAATTAAATTAATAAATCTTGTTTAATCTAAATTATTTATTTATTGCTAAACTCAATTTATTAAAAAAAATATTAAATTCTTAATTAAATTTCCTTAAACATCATTGTTAAGTTTCTAAGACACTTTTAAAACACATTTAATTGTAAAAATATTTTTTTGCAAAAATCGGATTTTGAAGCGAAACTACATCCATAAAGACTACCGTTATGGATGCTTTAACTTGAAATGTTTTCTAAGTTAACCTCAAAACTTATCACCTTATGAAACTCACTTGCTTTTGAAAATATAAAGTAAGTATTTTTAAATGTAAACCACGGTTTAAAAACTTGAAATTGGTTTGAGTTTTAAAACAATTTACTTAACTTCCATAAAGAATTCAAGTCGCCACTCCCGCACAGATGTGCTATTTTTCATATACAGGATCGAAGCTCACATATTTGCAAACAATCTCTATGCTAAACTTCATTTTCAAGTCTAACTTCGAAACACATACAACAACACACTAAAATCCAACAATTCACACACATCCCATACAACAATTTATCAAAACGTATAAAATTTAAAACTTTTAACTTTGAAATAAAGTTTACTCACCAAAATTCTGCAAAACTCTCTGAAACGTGAAATAACTTGGCTAACTTGACTTAGGTTCCTTGAATCTTGAAATAGTTTAGCCTAGGGCATGCATGGCTCAGCAATTATAAGAACAAGGATGTGTAGGCTTGACTTGAAGAGGTGGAGGTACTTCAGATAAGGTTGAATTCATAAAACTGAACCCAAAAATTAGTCATATTCTCTTGGATTTTTAGCCGTATTAGTTTTGGAATTTTGAAAAGTGCTCAAAAGAAAAGTTTCCCTATAATTTTCAAAAATAATTACTCAATTTTGATTTTGTTTGAGGAGGATACGGTCAAAAGACGGAATGTTATTTTCAAACTAGAAAATCTGAGTCCAAAAATGGGTCTGAAAGAAATGTATTTTTGACCTAGAGTGGATTTAAATTTAAAGAAGCGGTACAAATTAAAGTTGTAGCCACTGGAATTTTACACAATTTTAAAAAAAAATTCTCCATTTGAATTAGAGATGAGGAAGATATGATAAAAAGAAGAAGAGGAAAAATTAAAGAAGTGGAAAGCTATTTATATGCAATAGAAAAGGTAAATTGCTAAACTACTCTTTGTTCTTTGCCCTCCAATCATCCTTTGCCACCTCATTCAACCTTCCACGTCATCATGAACCAATGCCTCCCTTATATCCCGCTCACTATTTTTCATGCCAACATGAAATAATGACTTGCACTCGAGTCGTCGAAGTGTCAAATGATGTCTAAGTATGCTTCTTAAGACATCTTTTAGTATATACATGTATATGCTTAAGTATATACACCTTTATATATACCATTATACACTGAATTATTTAAATTTTGAATGTGTATAAACTTACAGTAGAGTTCACAACGTTTGTGGTAAATTTAGCCGATAAAAAGTCGAAAATTCGAAAAACGAATTTCGGTCAATTTTTTTATTTTTCTTCGAACTTAAATATTTTTGAAAATAAATTTGGAAAACTATTTCACCATTTTAATTATTATTTAAAATAGTTTTATTTTCATTATAACGCCTATATATTGAATATTTAAAATTAATTAAATATTCGCAAATCAAAATAGTAAAATTCTAGGTCGTTACATTCTTCCCCTTTAAAAGAATTTCATATCCGAAATAGCACCTCAGCCCTTCCCAAAAAATACTTAAAACTATATATCAATTAGTATGATGCATATAGATTATTCATATGCAAAATCTGACTCTATCACCACTTGAGTACATAACTTTCCTTTCAAACCAGTACGCTCACCGAATTTTCAAGTGCGGACCAGATCAGGTTCCTTGATTTGGAACCTCTGTTCTCCTTATATAGCCGTGTACTATAAAAGAAAACATTGGTTCCATACCAAAAGTGCTCGCCGTAAAAAATCGAGTAATAAATCCTTATTTGGAATGGTGTGGAACACTTCAAAGCCATGTACTCGAATCTTAGATCAAACTACATGAAAACGAGAGATGATCTACGTTCAATCTACGCATTTCTTTAATTGATTCCCCCTAATAACAATTTTATTTCCACTATATTATTTATGAAAATATTTCATAAAACTAAACTTAGGTTCACTTGGATGCTACTCCATTACATCGAAGAGTATATACCCCTATTTGATTCAATTATTCCATTTTGCATTTACTTCCTTAAGAAAACTCAAGATCCAAATACCTGGTTTTTCATTTCAAAAACTTTTTGAAATGAACTCTATATTGTAATCGAAAAAATATATATAAAGCCCAAGAAACTCCAAAATGATACAAAGGAGCTGGGTAATACCAAACAGTATCATACACTCCCTTACTAGGAAGGGTAATACCCAAGAGAAGTTTTAACCATCCGAACACAACTCTTCCCCACTTTTAAGTTATTTTCGAGCCACTCGAACTAGTTAACGTAAAAAACATTTCTTTTATTTCAAAATCCCATTTTTGAAAGAATACTTTACATATTTCCAGCAAACCATTTATCACCAACTTGCTTTAGGCTCGTTCAAGTTTGAACTTTTTTCGATTGTACAATGATAAAGAGAATATTTTACTAAGTACCGCATACATTCGCCGAGGCAAACATCCGATCGTCATTTGGAAGTTTATCCAGATCATCACAAAATAATCTAAATTCATTTTCCCAAACCAATCAAAAGAAAACACTACTTACTTATCCTTTTCATTCTCAAAATCCTATACTTCAACCAAAAATATTTTCAAACAATACTCCTATTATTTTTCCAATCTTTGAAAACCATTTTTGAAAAGTCCCGGGATTTTCGTCCTCAAGTTTTGACTTAAATTCTTTTAAATTAAAGACTCCTTATAAATTCATTTTATAAGTCAACTTTTATAAAACCATTTTTTTTTCAAATATTTATTTCAAATATTCTAACTTTTTTAAATATCTTTTATTAAATCAAATTTTAATCCACTATTAACATTGATCTTCTAAAAAATCATTTTTTCATGGCCGCTTTCTTCTTCAGGCGATTTTTCATCCACGCCCCTTCCTCTTCCCCCTCGTTCGCTTCGTCTGCTTCAAACTAATCCTCTCTGCATCCTATCTTTTCCAATGGCCAAAATTCGAAAGGATAAAGCTCGGTACATCGCTTATTCTCAGACTAGATCTGGAAATTTCTCAAACTTGGATTCGCTTCGTTCTATACCGGTAATCCCACAGTTGCCTTCGACTATGTCTACTTCTCAGCCACTGGTCGCCTCTACTCCAGTCATAAATAACCCTTTATCTTTGCTAGCTGCAAGCCTTGATACAACTCTAAATGACGCTTCCCCTCTATCCGGTATTGCCGTTGTAAATCCAACTTCTCCTTACTCGCAATTGGTTTCAATTGGTGGTAATTGGGTGACCGAGGTTTGCAATATAAATTCAGGGATTGTTGAACTGGTATTGTGAGTGGTGGGTTAAATAATGTATCACCTGTCACTATTGGATGCAAAATTGTGGTTTCAAATTCCGAAGTGAATTGTATTTCAACTTATCCTTTAAGTTCTGTTAATGCGATTTTGGCATCTGACGTTGTCAATGACATTGTCGAACCTACGACTTATGTTGCGAATGGTGTTTGGTCAGTTTTGAATGGCTGTGATAATGAACCTATGTTTTAGGCCGTAAATGTTCCTATCCTATTACCTAAAGATTGTAATGTTCCTACAAGTTTTGATTCTACTGGTCAGGTTCATGAATTATTCAGGAGTCATGGTGCTACTGTTTCTGAAGGTGATTTAAAGAATGATACTTCTGATAGTCATATCCATGAGGCCGTTAATCCCCTACCATTGACAAACCTGCATGGCCATCACTGTTTAAAGCATTTCCTCACAATGCGGGTACATAGTCCCCACAGTCATTCAATACACAAGCCATTGATAGTTCTAATGTGACTCCATCTGCTGTTTGGGAGGCAGAGTTCCATTGGTCAGATCATCTTGTTTGTTTTTTCTAGACACATCATCTCCATATTCGGTTGTATACAACCAATGTAGGTGAGCATGGAAACTGAAAGGTTCATTTCATGTTCAATTTTTAAATTCCTTTTTCTTCTTCAAATTTAGCAGTAAGGAAGATGGACTTATATCGACCCCTTCATTATTGAGGGAAACCTTTTATTGGGACATCTTGGACGTTAGTATTGATAGTGCTAGAGAGCAAATTCTATCCATTCCTATTTGGGAAACTTTCTTCGATATCCCGTCTGTCCTTCAACCTCTTATTGGTTTGAACTGGCTTGCGAGCCTTATTAGGGAATTCAAATGTTTTATGCAAATACCATTGCGCGCAAGAACTTATTATATGCTAAGGCATTGATTGAAATTACCCCAAAGAACCAGCTACCGTCTATATTGAAAGTAAGAATCATGGAAGGTCATGAGGTGGAAATAAAAGTAATTTACAACTGGAAGCCTGAGATATGCACTAATTGTCCGTCATTTGGTCATTCTGTGAAGATATGTTCTAGGATTGCCCCTTTTCTACCCACCGACAGAGTCCCCCTCCCTAGGTCGAAAATGAAATGGGTCCCCAAAGTTATAGCATCATCTTCCTCTGATCCTACAGTTACTCCTTCCCTGGAGACAGTTTTGGAATCACTTCTGACTCTGATACCGATTCCATTGAGGATGTTATTTACTAGGAACTAGATGAGCAATCATGGGTACATGGGGAGTCGGAAATGAGATATGACCCGTAAAGAGATAGTTATCACATGTTCTTAGCTGGCGAAGATGAGTCTATGAGGCTAATATATCACGTTATGTGTGATAGTCTGTCTCTGACAACCACTGGTATTGACAGTACATATAATTGGTGGCATTTCTTAGATTCTTTATAGGACCGTATTTATCTTTACTCTTCCCTTTCGAGGTTGTATGATCCATTATTGGCTACGTACTTTACCGCTATTCAACATGATATTGGTCCAGGAATGATATTGATATTAGTTATGACAAGGGGGATATCTCTTTCTGTGCAGTCTAGACTCCGTGTCCAGCTCCAGGTTTTTCTTTTCATTTGTTCATGTATAAATGGTCTGACCACTATGAAATCAGATTAGTTGTTCTGTGCATGTATAGAACACATGTTCCTTATTATATTCATAGTGGCACGCCCTACTATAAAGTCGGCTTAGCTTTGCTAAAAACGATCGAGGAACTTAATTCACAAGGTGTTCGTTTCAATGTTTTCTCAATTCCTATCTACCCCACCCAAATGTTAAACAAGGAAGCTACCTATATACATTAACAATAGTCACTGTTCAACTGGTCGAGCATGACTAAACAAACCTTAAAATATTATTATCTCCTCACAAACAATACCTCAAAAATACTACATTACACTATTTTTTGAAAATCATTCTTTATATATAAAATATATTCTAGGTTAAATTATTTCATTTACCCACTTTCAAAATAATACAATGTCAGTTGGCCTTGTTTAAGTGTTTAAGAATCCCCATCGACAATGTTGATCGGGCGTGTCGATCGAAATTCATAAACCACTCAACAGATCAAATAACACAATATAAAACATTTTATATCACTAACAAATATACACTCTTATATATAATACACTCATACTCATAATGAGTTTACCCCTACCATGGCCAATATTCTCGCTTAACCTTGCACTCTGATACTAAAGTAATGATCTGCCTTTCTTACACCTAAAGACGAAACTTAATACATCCATGGTATTCATGTGGCAATCATTTAAGTGCCCAAAAGACAAGCCATTGAGGGTGAAAAGAAAGAGAGATGGAACATATAAGAAGAAACTAAACAATCATAGAATCTCACATTGCAACAGAATAACATATATTAATCAACATAATATTTTGCAATGTCATTTCCAAAATGATACATCTGAGTTATACTTATGCAATTCTACCCTAGGACAGTTATAACAGCTTGTCTCCACATATCAGATATGAGATACATATAATATAGAAGAAAACAAGAGAATATGTAACGACCCGCTATTTTAGACCATTCAAATCGACAATAAAACCATACATGTCCGACTTGAATAATTCAAAATACCGAATTGTTAATAAAATTTGGCAAAACTTAAAATATACAGTAAATAAATCAAACACAGATCACAGACACAGAGTAATATAATGCAGCGGAATAGAAAAAAAATAGTAGTTCATGAAGCTACTATATACATCAGAGTTTAAAATGAATACATCAGAATCTCTTGAATACAGAAAAGTCTTCAGTACGAGCCGATGACTTCTCTGAACCAGTCAACTAGAAAACTGAAAGCTGAAACGATAGTTGGATCTCCAAATGAAGCTCCAATCTCCAAAGGTGAGTCTCTAATGCTGTATTACTCAGTCTGACCCGAGCGTAAAGCAAAACACAAAACACTCGAGTCAGGATTAACATTCTTATATCAATAAATTCAAGTCAAATGAAATATCAACTGAAATACAATATAACTTAAAGGATGTTTGGGATGTCCATCCTCTAAGGGTCCATAGAACTATCTACAGGGTAGAAATATACACTATTACACCGTGGTCATTCACTTAATTTATACTTCAAACCTAAATATCCATTTCACTTCAAATGATTATATTCCCAAAATAGTATTTGTATAATTTATATGTTGTATACAGTAAAGCACTTTCAAATTCCAAATCATTCACATCAACCCGACCTTCCCATTCCAATTATAGTAAATCTCATTTTATCAATTTAAATTTTCCTAAAATAACCACTTAAATTTTATAATTCCCAAATTTGGATTTAATATCCCAATTACCCCTTTTATTTCAATATGTTCCATACTTTAAGTATTCAACATTTCAACTAAATTTTTCCCAATCTAGTTTAAAATTTTCCAATTTAGTTCATCCTCAATTTATATCCAATTCAATTCGTTATCTAAATAACAAATTTAACTATCTTGGTTCCAAATACATATCCAAATCTCTAAAACATTTAATTACAATATAGTTCATAGCTCAAATATAACAATTTAAAATTTAACAGTTTCATATAGATTCTCGATTTTTACATCACTATTATTTCGTCTTGAACCCTCCCTTATTTGATTCAATATCATTTTAGTCACCTTAAATTTCATTTTACTCAATATTTCTTAATTTTATTTAACCGTGAAATATCTCATTCGATAAATCTCAAATTTGATTGAAATAAATAAATCCTTATCTAAAAACCATTAAAAAAAAACCCAAAAATTTATCTCCCAATCTTAATTGTTCAATATTATTGCAAAAACTATTCGAGATAAAATTTACATAAATATTTATCATAATTTATGTATTTAATCAAATCTTGACTAAACTAGATATAATTAACTCTATATTTATCATTACCCTCTAAATATGTATTTAAGAATTTACATTTAATAAGACCATATATTTCTTATCATATGGTCAAGTGTTACGGATATTATCATTTCAATCCGTACACTAAATGTATACGGGTGGATAGCATTTCAACCCGTAACCCCAAATTTGATTAAATGGAAACCGCTTGGGTCTATCATTTCAACCCATTTCAATTCAGAAACAAACATAACAAAGGGAACTTGCAGTGTGATGACAGGGATGGTGTCAAAGTAAATAAACAAACAATAACAACAATCAATAACAATTCAATAAATAAATCAAATAACCCCGAAATAAGCGTATTAATTCGCATTGTTACTTGTATAATTATTTCTAGAATCTACACTATCATTTCATGTAGATTAAAGATTATTACATTACAGTTTTTCACTTGTCGTTCCTTTTTAAATTTCAGTTTAAAGCTACAACAATTAATCCAAACTACGTTCAAATATTTAGAGTATAATTTATCAATTTCTACGACAATTAATGGGTCAAATCTACTAATCAAGTTCACATATGGCGGGGTCAGGTTTTAATAAATCCAGGTCCGTCATATATAATTCGTTAAATTTGTAAACTATACTACCCCAACTTAAACTAGCAAACTAGTTATCATTTAACAATAATAATTAACATCCAATTTAAACAACAATCAATCAGAAAATCAATTATCAACCAATCTGTATTATTATCACATAAATAATTAACCGATAATGGTGTCAGGTGTCATAGGTGAACAGATACAGGTAATAGCAGTCATAACAGTAAAACAACTAACAGCAGCATATTTCAATTGTCGTTTCAATTGAAATCAAATTTAATAAATAAATGAATGTTAATCGTGAGTGATTGCTCACCTTTCGAGGCTAAAAAAGATCGACAACAGAGCAAGCTATGAATTTTGGTCACGCTCTAGAAAATCGAACAAATCCAAAAAAAATCGCAAAGCGAAGTAAGAATGAAAGTGGATCTTGACGTGCAAAGCTGAAAGATAGAGTTTGATGGAAACGAATCAGAATCGTATTGATATAATCGGAAAAGAAAATATAAGTTATAAATTATTCCCTAAAACGAATTTTCCTTTAAAATATATATTTAAATAAGAGGGATATATGTATTATACTTATTCCCAATCAAAATAAATTTAAACATAAATTAAATTAATACGCTTTGTAAAATATCAGTGTATATACTCTATTTAAACAACAGACCGATGAACCAAAGATAACTAAATTTCTATAATATATAACTAAATTTCTATAATATAAATACAGACACTTTGTATAAATTCAAACCCTTATGCAAAAAAATATGTACTACTTTACCAATATCATAAATTATCATGTTATGTTTTGAAATGTTACCAACTGTACACAACTGTAAATGACAAAACCAATATATATATAACACATAGACAAAGCTTTATATGTATATATACTATACGTAAACCTATTTATATAAACCGACTTATATACGTATAAACTAACATTGATTTAAATATATCATATACACATATAAAAATTAATAAATATACATATACTTTTATCATTGACCGTAAGAGAAAAAAAACAGAGATTTTAAACTTCATATACTTACAGTACTTTATTCCATGTGTATAATCAAACAGTCTTGCTTTATATAATATAATGTATGCTTATAGATATATATATATATATAGCTTACCTTGTAAACATTTAAACATAGACTCAAAGAATTATTATACTATGTATACATATAGCTTACAAATCAATATTCGTAACTTATAATATACCTTGTAACCTATTACTGTAAATATGTATGCTATAAACATACTTATTTTATTAAAATAAATGTTAGTCAGAGAATCAATATGGGTTTGTCCCTTCATATCAGTATACCAATATAAAAGTACCCTAGTCTACTGCAATATTAAAATTGAAATCCTTAACATAAAATATGTGTAAACAAATGTATAAAACATGCAATCGAATACATAAAATACAAATGCAGACCTAAATTGTATCAAATTATCTAATCTAACCTTTTTAAACAAACTACATTCATCAACTAACTGAATGCATCATATATTATAAACGGAAAAAAAAATCAAAATATAGATACAAGTTAAATATGTACATATATAATACTAACTTGCATCATCTACCGGCTATACAAGAAAAGGAGGGGAGGCGGAGGAGGAAGGAGTGGTTTCACGTGAAAAGTGGGGGTGCAAACATAAGTGGAGAGGTAAGAAAAATAGAGAGGAGAGAAGAAAGGCTGATTGTGGAGAGAAAAGTGAATAGGAAAGGTATAAATTTGATTGAAATGGAAACGTACAGGAAATTAGAAAGGAAATAAATGAATGGAATAAAACGTATAGGAATTTAGAGAGGAAATAAATGAATGGAATAAAACGTATAGGAAATTAGGAAGGAAATAAATGATTGAAATAAAACGTATAGGAAATTAGAAAGGAAATAAATGAATGCGTAAAGGACGTATAGAATTTTGTATGTTTCAAAATCAACGATACAATTACAGCAATTTTATTATTTGGCAGGTTATAAGTTTTATATTTATTTATTTCCTAGATCTCAATTCATTGCCTATTATATTAAGCAGATTTATTATTATTATCAAACGTTCAAAAATTTATCACCCCAAAATACAGAGATGACATAACAACACCTAGAAGCGTAGATTTAGGAAATATTATTAAAGCAATAAATTTGATTGGATGGCACACTTTGAATTTTGAAACGGAAGGGAATTTTGAACGAAACAAAATGAATGCACTATCAACAGTCACCCTATGATATAGCTAGAATTTTAAAGCAATTAATTTTGATGTTTGTACATCACGTCATCAGTTTGAAAAGGCAAGGATAAAGGGGAAAAAAGAATGGGCAAAGAAATGTAAGCAAACGGAAAATTATAAAGGCAAAAGATGAAATAGCTAGTCTTGTTTTTTTTTTTTTCAATGGCGAGAGAAACATGAAGATGAATTTAGGCAAGCATATATATTAAAAGCAGAGAGGATGGAGAGGTAATAAAACTTCAATAGGAAGAAAATATATAGCTTAAATTTATTCTGTAACCGAAATCATAAAAAAAAGGAAACGAATATGTATAAAATAGGAGAAAGAATAAGGTAATATCAACTGTCAAATTCCCTGGATTTGAGCTGAGCAATTTGTTATTATTTTTGTCCAGCACGTTTCAAAGTTTTAATTGTAAAAGAAACGGAAATTGCCCATTGATTCATCAACGTGATTTAATCAAAATAAAAGGAAATGAAGAGTAACTGTCAAACGTTTTGATTTGGTGAATATTTACAGCAATTAAATAGTAAAGAAAATAAATGAGCCAATATAAAGTCAAAGAAGGTCACGAATAAATTTATTGAATACATTGAAAATGGAAACGGCAAGGTAAGCTGAATTCAAGGAATGGGGAAATCTATCCAAAGATTGAAAAATTTACTAAAGAAAATAATAATTTGAACGGTAGGAAAAAATGATAGCTACCCACTGATTTAGACCAATTAAGGCGATTAATAGCATGAATGGATATCAAGTTCAAATTTTGAAACGGGAGAAATAAAGTCAAAATTAAAGGTACCGTTACCTCGAACAATTTATTTTAATAGAATGTGTCAGTGCATGCAGTAGAGCACACTACTATTCAATATGTACTTTTCTTCTTTATTAGTAGGTTTATCACGTAAAAAGTGAGAATTTGAAATTATTTACAAATATGAAATATTTATTAACAGGGGGTTTGATTTTTTTATTAGTATAATGATATATACGTATAGGAACTTTATGCGTTAGTTATTAAGACATATACATTTAGGCATGTCAGTTATACTATACTATATTATAATTTATTATATTATCTTATATGTATGTTTGATTTTAATAAATGTAAGTTTGATTTTTTTTTGTATATATGTTTGAAACGCATGTGTATTAAATTTATTATATTTGGATTTAGAATGAAAAATTTTGTTTCAAAATATTATTATTTAAAATTTCTCAAAAATCTAATTAAGTACGCTAAATAAAACCATTAAAAATTAACAAAACTTTATGGGTCGTTACACTCTCCCCCACTCAAAACTTTTCGTCCCCAAAAAGGAAGAAGGGAGGAGAATAGAAATGACTAAATAGATTGAAAGACAAGGATTAACAATTTATTTAACTATATACATTTTATTTGAAATATTTATTTGAAAACTTCATTTGAAATTAAATTTTCTTTAAATCTGTTTTATTTAATTATTAACTTCAAAGATATTTATACCACTAAAATTTTATATAAAACAATGCAGTATACAAATAAGCAATATTTAAAAGATTTAATCAAAAAGGAAAGGAAGGTAGATTCCGAAAACGGAATATAGGTGAAAAATGAAGGTGAGCAGATGAGGTAGATTCAAAAGAATAGAATCGGGCACGAATAATTTATTTCAAACCATAAGAATTTAAATTTTAAATATTTATTCAAAATTTCTTTGTTGGGAAAAATACTTTTATAATAAAATACCTTTATAAATAAAATATTTTTATATCGAAACCAATTTTTCTTTCGAAAATACTTTTATAACTCAATGTTTTAACAAGTTTATCCTCGTTCTTGCAGACTCTGGCCATGCGTTGATCAGGCGCAAAGCTAGAATTCTTCAAGTACTTAGTAGACTTGTTTCAACACCCAGTGAAAATACTTGGAGAAACCTTTTAAAACAACAGATATGGAAAGTACGATCCAAACAAAACAATCAAACCAAAAACCTTTGTCCGATCATGGTTCGCAGATACACAATGGTTACGCCTGGTTCCCCCAGGAAACAATCCATATCCGTAAGCTTTCACAGCCCTGCGAGTTCGCCATGATGACTAGTAGGGTGCAGGATACACAATGGTTACGCCTGGATCCCCCAGGAAACAATCCGTACCCCTAGGCAAGACTCAGCCAGGCACTTGCGCTACTATTCGCGACCTACACAGATTGCAGGATACACAATGGTTACGCCTGGTTCCCCCAGGAAACAATCCGTACCCCTAGGCAAGACTCAGCCAGGCAATTTCGCTGTGCATTCACGAGAGAAAAAGAAACCATGGGTTACCCACGGTGGGAATACTCGAGTATTACATCCGGAAAACCGAAAATCAGAGAGAATAATATCGATAGAATGAATCCACGCTGTGGCCACAAAGCGGATATCAAGCAGAAGGCACTTTCCATATCCTTACTTGGAAAATATATATTATATAGTACCTTTCAAATCACTTTCAAATATTGTACTTATATATAGTCCATATATATATAGGATTCTATTCTTCCCAAATCGAATACTTTCCAAATCAATAGTAGATCAAATCATACTTATATAGACTTCGATTATATAAAATCTCTTTCCAAATTGAGTACCTTTCAAATCAATAGATTTCAAATCAACTTCATACTTATACAAATCCATTTTATATAAGTTCGACCACTCCCAAATCAAGTGCTTAATAATGTAAGGTTCTCAATTTCAAATCATTTCAATATCAATTCAGTTTCAAAATCATATATGATTTTACCAGATTTTCTTCCAATTTAGATCTCTTAATTTCAAAGTTCCCAAATAACAGGTTTATTAAATAATCCCAGTTTCCTGATTCAAGTCAAACAAATTTATTTCCAACATTACCATATAAGTACTGGTTTTTAATTCCAATTTAATTTCAAAACCACATATTTTCCCAAAATCAATTATACTCAAAATGGTTTCCAAATTTATAATTATCCCTTTAAAACTTTTAAACTATCTATTTTTAGTTGAAATATTCAATTTACCTTTCTGAAAACTATTATTCAAAACTATATATATTTTTTTTCAAAACATTTCAAGCTAAATTTATATTCTTTATCAAACATTTTATACTCTTCGAAATTTCTTAGTTTTAAAATTTTAATCTCGATTTGGAAGTGTTCGAACATTCAAAATAGTTAGGAAAATCAAATTTTAAATTCAAGAGTTGAAAATCAACAATAAATCAATTATTAAATCTGAAACTCGAGGACTGAACACCGGTCTCACTTTAAATTGTTTCGAATATATATAAATATATATCTTTTGAAAATATCAAATTATACTTCGGAATTTGAAATCATAACGGTTTTACAAAATCACTCGCATAGCGAGCTATTAAAGTGGCCTCTCCCCCACTCTGAAACTCGAAAATCGATGTCGATGATGCGTGCACTCATCACCGAAATTATTTTCCAGCGACATAAGTGAGTTCTGGACTTCTATTTTCTTAAAAACTTCTTCGAAACTTCTTCAAAATTATTGGAATTCATTTGAACTCATTTGAAACCTTTCTGATTCGGAAAAATACTTTTAAATCGTATTATTTTTATATATTTTCCAAAATCTTAAAACCAATTTCAAAATACCGGAATTTAATTCTCGAATTTCAAATTTAACACTACAGTTATAAATCATTTTTATATAAATCACTTTCTTATAATTTTTCAAAATTTCAAATCCTTTCAAACCTTTTTATATAGAATAACATTTCTTATTTTATTTTTTTATTATTATTATATATAGGTATATAATCCTTATCGAAAACAATTTCACTTTTATATATAAATAAAATCATAGTTATCAAAATAATAATTTCGATATATAAACAATTTTAAAAATACCAACATGCCCGATTTTCAAAGAATGGGTTTCAAACAAAGATAGAGATTTAAATTAGCGGAACTCCAATCAATAGAATCCTGATTCGAAGATAGACTCGATCGAAGATGAGATAATTTAATTACAAAATAGAAGATGGATATACATCTATAAATCTCGGGCGACCTTAACTGGGTCAACTGTGACTTCAGGAATATAATTGATGCGGAATTCTAAAGCAAATCGACATTCGATTGCCAGAGATAGAATTCGGCATACCAAGATATAGCAGCATCGTAAACCGAGGATACAGAAATCTTCGGTGAATCAACGCCAATTGTAAAGGAGTTTTCACCCTGTTAACGCTAAAATGTGAACGCTAACACCCCGGCGTGTGAAGTGTAGTTGTGAAAGCACCACCCGATAGATCGGGAAAGAATTACAAGCAAGTAATAGCGGAAAAGCAGAAAACAAAAACAATTTTATAGTGGTTTGGCTTAAGGGTATAGCCTACGTCCACTCTAAGTGCTTTTATTAATAATCTCGTTACAAGCTGATACAATACTTCTCAAATACAATATACTTCAAGCTACAAGTGATTTGGAACAAGTCTTAAGCTTCAATGTCGATTAAAGTCTTTAAATTCATGTTGAAGATGTGTGGTTTCTTCGTGAAGTTCTTTGATGTATTCCTCTAATCTTGAAAGCTCTAAGTGTTGATGAAGTTCTCAATGCAGCAAGGCAACGGTGTATGAAGAGAATGTGCCAAAAGTCCCTTGAATGTTGGAGGTGGTTGTCTATTTATAGAAAGTTCCGGTCTGGAATTATTGCCAAGTCCTAAGTCGTGGCCGACTTACGTTAAGTCGTAGCCGACTTAATATGAGTCGTGGCCGGTCCATCTGGCCCCTTCATGGCTTCACAAGAGTTCACTTGCACAAGTCCTAGGTCGCCTCCGAGTCAACACCACCCCTTCTTAGTAATATGGCCTCGGGTTTGCATTTAATAGCTTTAAGTCGTTCACGACTCAAATTAGGTCGTGAGTCGTGACCGAGATGACTGGGAGCTGAATCGTGCACGAGTTAAGAGGCTGCTGTGCTGAGTAGCTGCATTGAACTCATCTTCCTTTTCTTGAGTCGTGAACGAGCTAACATTGGTCCTAAATCGGTTGTGACTTGGGTCGGCAACTATTCTAGGTTGCCAGCTTGGTAAAACATTAGATCGGTAACTCGGTCAAACACTGAGTCGGCATCTCTTTTAGGCCTTAGGTCGGCCTTCCTATTAAGTCGGCATCCTCTGAGTCTTAAGCCAGTACCCACGTTAGGTCGTCCACTGTTTTAGCCTTAACTTGGTATTTCTTAAGTCGGTATGCCTCTCAAACCTACTAAGTCGGTAACCCTCTGAGCCTTAAGTCGGTCTCCCTGATAAGGCAGTTAGGTCGGTATCTATGTTGAGTGTTAGGCCGGCATACCCCTTAGGCCTTAGGTCGGCACCCCTGTTAAGCCTTAAGTCGGCATGCTTCTAACTGTTAGGTCGGAACCTCTTGATGCACTAGATAGGTAAGTCATGGTCGAGGCGGAGTTAACATTTTCCCCTCGAAGTATACGCCTACTGGTTAGGTCGTGTGCTTCGATAGTCCTTAACCCGTCCCCTTTTAGGTCGGTAGGTCGTACGCGAGCTAATAGTTAAGTCGCATGCGCCGCTCCAGATCCCTTCATTGCAAGATATAAATCGCAACCTCTTCTTCTCTCTCATTACTTGCTCTCTCGATCCCGCCATTAAAAAATTTCTCCAAGCTTAAAAAAGGCGATTTTGCTCCATCAACCACCGATAATTATTACGTAAGTGAATTTTCCTCAATCATAGGCTATTGTTGGTCCACGAACTCCATTATTCACACCTAAACCGCCACCTCGCATAATGCTTCATCATGAATTCCATTGCACCCATGGCCGATGGAGTTTATGTTGTTTGGTTCGATTTTAACTGACCGATGATGAAGATGATTCAAGCTAGTCGAATTTGATTCGTGCTAGGGTTGTAAGGTGTTGATCTCGCGGCAGTTTCGAACTACTTGGTGGGATGATCCGATAGCTTGAATGAAACGAAGATTGTGGTTGATGGGATAGTTATTGGGTTATCGGGTCGATGGCCGTGGGATGTTGATTCGGGAACGAGTCAGTGAAATTGGATGAACTAGTCTTCGGCCGACCTAGCCCTTAAGTGAAGTGGTCTAAACTCTAAGTCGCGGCCGAGTTGAACCTTGGGGGAAATCTGCCGATTTAACCTTCTACTGATTTAACCTTGAACCGCGGCCGAATTACCCCTAAGTCGTGGCCGAGTTAATCCCTTAAACCGTGACCGAGTTGGCTCTTAAACCGCTGCCGAGTTAACACTTAAGCTTTGGGCATGCTGACTTTTTGAGAGCATAGATCCACTTTGAGTTTCTGACTTGAACTGTCAAACTAAGTTGCCTAAATTTTGAACTGCCCCAACTTTTAAATTTGCTTGAATCTCATTGTATTATTTCACAGATCGCATTAACTTAAAAGCTGCTAACCTGCTGAAAATAACAAACAAAGAAAACCAAGGCGAAAATACTGCCATTGACTGCCCACGTCAGATGACAGATTAGTTAAAACAAGACAGGCAACTTAATTATATTGCATGAAATGTTTGTGAATCAATCAATTAGAGTTAAACATTAATGCAAAGTATCAATAATCTGAACTGATTTATCTGCATCAACATCTTACTTGCATATTTAGGCTTAAAACAATAGTCCCCGAATTTCATAACTAACAAATGCTTGCTAGTTTTCATTCCAGTTATATTTGTTTGCTGCTTGATTGATTTTACACAACACTTCACACACTTTAGGAAACGTGCACCTTCATGTTTGAATACCCAGTTGTTTATGTAGAATGACTTCCCACCGAGAAGAAGAAGTGGTGACTCAAGAGGAAGAAACTTTCCCGATAGCTGTTCCCATAGAGAATCCTCCGGAGAGAACCTCGACTATTCTATCTTTGAGAGCGTTTATTCAGCTGCGCACTCAATTTGGCTTTGCCGAAAGTGATGTCCAACTCCCTGGGCCAAGTGATACTGCTGACAATCCTCCCTATGGTTTTGTTGCAGTCAACCGCCAAATGTGCTTAAGTGGGGCGATTCCTCCTTTTAACGACTTCCTTCGAATTCTTCTCCTTCGGTTGACGATTTCTCCGTTCCAACTTCATCCTAATGGCTATGCCATCTTGATGGGGTTATGTGTTTTGTTTAGAAGAACTCTCGATCGCCTACCGAGTTTTGAAGAAATCCGTTATCTGTGCTCGTTTGCAAAGAGTAAAGATCATCCTTCCCTTATTATTGTGAGAAGTGCTAGAAACCGCAAGCTCATCTCCGATCTTACTGAAAGCGTTCATGGATTTTTGAACCAGTTTTTCTTTGCCCGCTGTCCCCCAGGGTTTTACGCCATCTGGAGAGTAGGAAGTAAGATTAGTGTTTTATTTCTTCCGTTTTGAAACCTTTTCGAGATCCGAACTTTCAGTTGCTAATTTCATTCTTTGTTCCTTTCAGCACTTCCTCTCCCTTCTAGAGATCCAATTCATAAGCAAGTTTTTGAGAGGTTGAGTGCCGTGGCCGCAGAAGAGAGGAGCATAAAATTTCTATTGAGGGATGAATTTTTACATCAACATGGGCTTCTACACGCTTCTCGCTCTATGCATGCTCATGAAGTTCCAACGGAAGTCCCTGATTCTCCGATAAAGACTCCTGAGTCTTCGCTAGTGAAGTGCTCCACTTCTGTTGATGTTGCGGGGCCATCTGATAAACTTGCCCCGGTTATCGAAGAAGAAGAGCCTCTGGGATCTTCCCATCATTCACAAGATTCTGGTGAAAAGGCTAAGAAATCCAGTCCTGTCAAGCAAAGCGGGGACGATACCTTCGAAGGATTGAGCGACCTCTTCGCTACTTCACAAGAGATCTTCAAAGATGACCCTACTACTGCCGGGATTTCTTCTTCAGTAGTTGAAGCTACTTCTATTTTGCAACAGTTGCCGTCGACTCAAGAGTTGACGTTAACTATTACACCCACAACCACTCCCCAAATAAAGAGTGGTTCGTAGATTGATGCGCGTAGTTTGCACATCACACACACTTAGAATTCCTGGCACTTTTATGCTCACTATTTTTCTGAACTTTGTATACTGCTAAAGCTTGTCTTTTTATTTCAGATCCTCCGATGGGACGTAGTGGATCTTACTACGATGATTTCCAGCGCTTCGGGGGGCGCGGCCAATATGATTATAGGCGTTACTTTTCCTCCTACAGAGAATCTGATGAAGAAAGGGCTGCCCGAAAGGCTCATGAAAGGAGGACTGAAGAAGAACGTCGTGAAAGAAGGGAGAGAGAAGAGCGCCATGATTCTTGGCAAAAAGGCGATGACTCCCACAAGAGAAAATCTCATGACGATCGAGGAAAAGGTCACATGGGTGAAGACTTAAGCAAACGAGCCCGTCACAGTGAAAAGCAGGCCTCTACTACTCCTGAGAAAGTTACTACTCCTGCCTCGCTCGACATTCCTTCTGACTCTCCCGCTCTTGGGAAATCAGACATTCAAACGATAATTAGCAGGCCCAAATTTCAAGTTGGACCGGGTCCTGCCACTCTGCAGAGCCGGTTTCCTCAATGGTGCCTTAAGGGAGTGAGGTTCGACCTAGACTTGGTCCCCATCGACAAGTCTGCCATGTTGCGCAATCTTGATGCCGTCAAGCTCGATATTGAGAGGATGTCGAACTGGCAAAAACTTGTTGACGAGCTTCAAAGGGTTAACCGTGCCAACATAGAGGCCATGCTTACTATGGAAAACGATAAGGCCGAATGGCAAAAGGTCGTTGAGCAACACGACACCGAAATGAGGAGTATTGCTTCTTACAATGAGGAGCTTGAAGCAAAAGTCGAGGAATTGAAACATGAGCTTGCTGCTTCCTCTACTTCCTATTCTCAAAAAGAAGAAGTGCTCCTGAAACAAGTGAGAGACGCTCACGCTAGCCAAAGGAATGCCGAAGACAGGCTCGAAGTACAAAAAAGAATCAGTGAAGGCTATGCTACTGATATTGCTGAGCTCCGAGAGAAAAACAACTCCCAGGAGGCGGAGATACAAATGCTTAAGCTTCAGCTTGCCAAAACTGAAAGGGAGCGTGATGAGGCTGTCGCCGGCAGAATCGCAGCTGAAGAATCTCATGAGGCGACCAAAAACAGCATCAGCTCAACATTATTCGACTTCTACTTGCACAGCGTCTTGGGGCGTGGAAGCCTCGCTTTTCTAGGTCCCAAGTATGAAATCACTTTAGCTGAGGTGTGGGAGGCCGCCCTTAATATGCTTGGTGCTGAAGGTGCTGGTTATGACGAATCAGCCCTGGAAAGGCATTACTTTGATGATGACGCTCGCGCTACCCTTGCCAAAGGAAAGGAACAACTTGCCAAATTAAGAACTGAAGTGACGGAAGGGGACCGGCTGGGAAAAACCACTTCAACTACTCTAGTCCAGCCACCTTCTTCGTCTGAAATCAACATTATTGGTTCCAGTTCCCATTTTGCACCTCCTACCAAAGTTACCACTGAGATTACAAGCGTACAGGGTGGAGATGAGGGTGGTGAGAGTGCTGACGTGCAAGCCTATGAAGTCGATATCAGGAAACCAGCTTCTCCAGGTAACTTCACTGTTAATCTCGCTACTGTAAATCTCACTCAAGTAGACTGCTCACTTGTTTCTCATGGATTCAATGAGCTTCTTGATTATTTTCTGAATCTTGATGAGCCTCCATCTCCTCTCTTTACTGACTTTAACCTTTTTTCTTCTATAGAGAAAATACCTTCTCCGGTTATCCCTCCTCCGTCTCTTCAAGCGATTCCTCCTTCTGCTTCACAGCCCGGATCACAAGAGGAGCAAATAGAGGCTCTTCATGGCTTAGATGATCCCATTGCTTCACAAGAGCAGAAGGACGAGGGACTTGAGGGAGGTGAAATATCCCCGGAGCGGACTCCCTCTGATGAGATAACTTTGTCCAAACTCATTACTCCAGGGAGCGAGTCTTCCTCAAAGAGGAGAAGGAAGCAAGGAACATCAAGGAGGAGAGGGAAGAAAATCGTTGCTACCGAGGAGGAACCAGAAGTTGGGCCAGCTGTACCTCCCTCTCCTTCTTCCCTTATGCCCACAGGCCGACCTGAAAAGCTAACTATTCGGCCGGGTAAAGGGTCTAAAGGTAGCAAAAGGAAGTGAAGATTTTAGCTTGTTGTCTTTTGTATGTACTGGTCGAGAACTGTGCGAGTACCGGCCCCCGCTTTTCTTTATTTTGAAACCTGTACCTGCATTATAGTTGAATAAAATGATTCTTTGTTTGTACAGACTTTTGTTTGGATTTGAGAATGCATTTATTATTCATTTTGCACAAGTTTACTTATGATATTGCAACGGGCTTGTGGTATGTTGCTTGAGTATTATCTTACCGTCGTAGCTATACCGTTTCGTATGTAACTATACCATGTTGCCCCCATACTATAAGCTTGTTGCAATATTTTATATTTCGTGGGGACTTGCACTCTTATTTGCTGAAGAGTAATTATTTTATTCTTGAAGAAATTTTTTGTAGAGTACAATTCCCTTGGTATAAATTTTTACGCTTTGTCCTTTGAAGAAATCACTTTTGCTTATGTACATATTTTACCAAGTGAATTCCTTTTTGTGGTAAAGCGGACCTCTTGAAGGGTACTTTAACTCTTTTTTTTTTTTTTTTTTTTTTGAGGAAGATCATTCTCCAGAATAGGTAGATTTCTCTTCCTTTGGAAGTTAAAGTATGTTTTTGATGAGGATTTTTTTTTATATAGAAAGTTGTACCTCTGGGGAGGGATTTTTTCACGTTTCAACACTTGGAAGTTTTATTTCGATCTCGGTGAAACGTGTACCTCCAAAGAGTTATGCCTTTAAGGAAAGCCTTTTCACGTTTCAACACTTGGAAGTTTTATTTCAATCTCGGTGAAACGTGGGCTTCCGAAGAGGTCTTTCTTCTTGCTTGCATTTCAACTCTGGTGAAGTGAAATTCCGAAGAGCGGCTGTTACACTTCAACTCTTGGTGAAATGTGCCTCCGAAGAGGTCTTTATTTTGTTTGCATTTCAACTCTGGTGAAGTGAAACTCTGAAGAGCGGCTGTTACACTTCAACTCCTGGTGAAATGTGCCTCCGAAGAGGTCTTTATTTTGTTTGCATTTCAACTTTGGTGAAGTGAAATTCCGAAAAGCGGCTGTTACACTTCAACTCCTGGTGAAATGTGCCTCCGAAGAGGTCTTTATTTTGTTTGCATTTCAACTCTGGTGAAGTGAAATTCCGAAGAGCGGCTGTTACACTTCAACTCGTGGTGAAATGTGCCTCCGAAGAGGTCTTTATTTTGTTTGCATTTCAACTCTGGTGAAGTGAAACTCCGAAGAGCGGCTGTTACACTTCAACTCCTGGTGAAATGTGCCTCCGAAGAGGTCTTTATTTTGTTTGCATTTCAACTCTGGTGAAGTGAAATTCCGAAGAGCGGCTGTTACACTTCAACTCCTGGTGAAATGTGCCTCCGAAGAGGTCTTTATTTTGTTTGCATTTCAACTCTGGTGAAGTGAAATTCCGAAGAGCGGCTGTTACACTTCAACTCCTGGTGAAATGTGCCCCAGAGAGGGTTTGCATTGCCTGGAAGTTACTCTCTCATGGTTGGAGGGTCATGACTCCTCCAATCTTTTTTATTGAGTAGAGAACTTTCTTTTTTGTGGCATATGTCCCATTAGAGCTCTTTGTCCTCCGAAGAGTTGTGCCTCCGAAGAGGAGCATTTTGCCTCTGAAGAGGGCTTTGGTCTCTGAGGAAAAGCATGCGGCCTCCGTTAGAGAAGCATTTTGCCTCCGAAGAGGGCTTCGGTCTCTGAGGAGAAGCATTCGGTCTCCGTAGATAAGCTTTTTGCCTCCGAAGAGGGCTTCGGTCTCTGAGGAGAAGCATTAGGTCTCCGTAGAGAAGCTTTTTGCCTCCGAAGAGGGCTTCGGTCTCTGAGGAGAAGCATTTGGTCTCCGTAGAGAAGCATTTTGCCTTTGAAGAGGGCTCTGGTCTCTGAGGAGAAGCATTTGGTCTCCGTAGAGAAGCATTTCGCCTCCGAAGAGGGCTTTGGTCTCTGAGGAGAAGCATTCGGTCTCCGTAGAGAAGCACTTTGCCTCCGAAGAGGGCTTTGGTCTCTGAGGAGAAGCATTTGGTCTCCGTAGAGAAGCATTTCGCCTCCGAAGAGGGCTTTGGTCTCTGAGGAGAAGCATTCGGTCTCCGTAGAGAAGCACTTTGCCTCCGAAGAGGGCTTTGGTCTCTGAGGAGAAGCATTTGGTCTCCGTAGAGAAGCACTTTGCCTCCGAAGAGGGCTTTTCACATTTCATCTCACGGGAGTATGTTGACCGGTTGTGGTGAAATGCGTGCCCCTAAGTAGGGTTATTGTCGGGAAGTTTGGAGTTTCCTTTTCTCGGTTGGATGGATTCTCGGGAGTATGTCGACCGATAACTCCATGACTTTGTAGCAAGAAAGACGCCTTTTTTTTTTTTTTTTGGTGAAGCCCGCTTGAGGTCTTTAACCTCTGAGGAGTTATGCCTTCAAAGAGGGCTTGTGCTTCTGAAATATTCTTTTGCTGGCTGACGCTTACTCTCGCATGTCTCTTTGTCGTTGATTCATGTTGACAATCCCCATTGCTTCGCAAGTGTCACCACTTTCAGCTGCCAAGCCTCTCCCTTACCCAAAGGAGTATATTTTATAGTTAAGCAAATTGGTGGTGGCAGATATAGGTTCTTTAACTTGCTGTTTGTTTGTTCAAGCATTTGTAGTTAGCTATATATGACCTGCTTCTATCCACCTTGCTTACTTTCGTCTGAAGTTCTCCTTTTGTAGGATTTGAATATGGTAATTTTGAATGGCTCAGTGCTTGACTGCTGGATGATGTCACGGATCACTTGGTCTTGTGACTGGTAAGCTTTGTTTTTATGGCCTGCATTATTAAATCATTTTTTTTAGTAACACGATTAACGTATTTCATATGCCGAAATAAAACAAAGCAGTTTATAGTAGTAGGGAACACAAGAATTATAGCGGTTTAGCCGAAACTGGGCCTATACCCACTTTATAGCTTTTGTTATTCGCCTGCCTTGCAATTGCCTTTAACAAGAGAATCATATATTTGTAAATTCTTTGCAATATTTCAGCAAAGTTTTCATGTAAAATATGGATGTAAATGGTTGCTGTTCCAAGTTCTTGGAATTGGTTCTCTTTTGACAGTTGTGAATTTGATTGATTATATTAGCAATTCCTTAGTGCCGTCTTTAAGTGTGCATCATCTTCTTCTGTTGGCGGGTGGTTTTAACTGAAGAAACATACTCTAGCCAAATCTTATTTGCTTGCTTAGAGTACTTCTTATTCAGGATTTGACCCTGGAATTCTGTTGTTTAAGGCTTGCTTTTGAATGCTACCAAGGGTTGCTTGATATTGCAATGAATCAGCTTGATATTGATTGCCTGCAAATTTAGATCGATAATCTTAGTGATATTCTCAGAGTATTTCACATATCGAAATAAAATAAGCCAGTTGTAATAATAGGGAAAGCAAGACTTATAGTTTTTATTATTTTTCGGCATTGCTTTTACAACAGATTTTGATACAAGAATCATTGGATTAGCACTCTTTTACAAATTTGAAACAGAGTGTTCAAGTAAGGTATGGAAGCAATTGCTGCCCCAGGCTTTAGGGATTGAATCTTTTGGCATAAGAGGACTGGATGGCAACATCTTTCAGAATCGAAACTTCCTTTCACTTTGAAGGTCTCCTTGGAGCGTGAGCACGTCTTCCCGCCTCGTCCAATTTTTCCTTGCCTGGTGAGGGCTTGCTGTGATGATACTGATGATAGGACCTTCATCTCCCTGTGCCACGGTTCTTTTATTTGAGCTACATTGTTGAGCGGGAACCAGCTGCACCTTAGAGGATGAGGAGTAGTTAATTCCATCTTTTTTCACATACTGTTGCAGTTCATCCTGCTTGATCAATTCTTCAATCTCCTTCCTTAGATGGCGACATTGGTTAGTTTCATGGCCAGGTTGATTGTGGAATTGACAGAATTTCCCATTGTCTGTCGTGCTTCTCCTCATCGGAGATGGTTTGGGGTACACAACAACATCCTTTGTTGCCAAGAAGATGTTTTCCGGAGTGTCGGTCAAGGGAGCGAAGTCGGAGGGTATGAAGCGTCGAGCCTTTTTCAAGAGTTTCTGCTTTCTCCTTCCCCCATTCTTCTCTTTCTGTTCAATCATTTCCGGTATGTATTCTTCATCGTTACCAGGACTCAATGGGTAATCGTCAACTATTCTTTCAAAAGTTCGCCTTGACAAACGTTCGTGGATAGTTGGTCGTGGCCACGAATTCTCTGTTTGGGGGAATGTTCCAATAGTAATGCCAGTTGCTCGTTGAGGAGTATTCCATTCTTCTGAAACCTGGGCCTCTTTGGCAATGGTTTTTATATCACTTTCTAGTCGATGGACTTCTTCCTGCAATGCGTTCATCTTATCCAGTATCCTATTGCTTTGAACTTCCATGTGTTGATATATTCCATATATCACGGCGTTTAATTCAGCCCTTGTGACTCCAATACTTGAAGCTGTTTCACTTAGCGTGGGAAGAGCAATGGCGTTGCTGCAAGTACCTTCAAACCTCAAAAACTTTCGTTTCCTTTCTGAAGCTATGATTTCTGTTAGAATTTTGTTGAACAATGGTTGAAGTTTATCCTGAGTTCAATTCTCAGTGAAAGCACCAAAAATGTTAACGCTAAAATGTGAACGCTAACACCCCGGCGTGTGAAGTGTAGTTGTGAAAGCACCACCCGATAGATCGGGAAAGAATTACAAGCAAGTAATAGCGGAAAAGCAGAAAACAACAACAATTTTATAGTGGTTCGGCGTAAGGGTATAGCCTACGTCCACTCTAAGTGCTTTTATTAATAATCTCGTTACAAGCTGATACAATTCTTCTCAAATACAATATACTTCAAGCTACAAGTGATTTGGAACAAGTCTTAAGCTTCAATGTCGATTAAAGTCTTTAAATTCATGTTGAAGATGTGTGGTTTCTTCGTGAAGTTCTTTGATGTATTCCTCTAATCTTGAAAGCTCTAAGTGTTGATGAAGTTCTCAATGCAGCAAGGTAACGGTGTATGAAGAGAATGTGCCAAAAGTCCCTTGAATGTTGGAGGTGGTTGTCTATTTATAGAAAGTTCCGGTCTGGAATTATTGCCAAGTCCTAAGTCGTGGCCGACTTACGTTAAGTCGTAGCCGACTTAATATGAGTCGTGGCCGGTCCATCTGGCCCCTTCATGGCTTCACAAGAGTTCACTTGCACAAGTCCTAGGTCGCCTCCGAGTCAACACCACCCCTTCTTAGTAATATGGCCTCGGGTTTGCATTTAATAGCTTTAAGTCGTTCACGACTCAAATTAGGTCGTGAGTCGTGACCGAGATGACTGGGAGCTGAATTGTGCACGAGTTAAGAGGCTGCTGTGCTGTGTAGCTGCATTGAACTCATCTTCCTTTTCTTGAGTCGTGAACGAGCTAACATTGGTCTTAAATCGGTTGTGACTTGGGTCGGCAACTATTCTAGGTTGCCAGCTTGGTAAAACATTAGATCGGTAACTCGGTCAAACACTGAGTCGGCATCTCTTTTAGGCCTTAGGTCGGCCTTCCTATTAAGTCGGCATCCTCTGAGTCTTAAGCCAGTACCCACGTTAGGTCGTCCACTGTTTTAGCCTTAACTCGGTATTTCTTAAGTCGGTATGCCTCTCAAACCTACTAAGTCGGTAACCCTCTGAGTCTTAAGTCGGTCTCCCTGATAAGGCAGTTAGGTCGGTATCTATGTTGAGTGTTAGGCCGACATACCCCTTAGGCCTTAGGTTGGCACCCCTGTTAAGCCTTAAGTCGGCATGCTTCTAACTGTTAGGTCGGAACCTCTTGATGCACTAGATCGGTAAGTCATGGTCGAGGCGGAGTTAACACACCCCCTTTACAAAACATTCAGTGGAGTTGTGGGATACTCCAGAATCAAACGAATATAAATAGGGAGAGACAGAATGAATTTCGAAACCGAGGGACATTCCAAAATTCAAAGGAAATCGAGTCAAAGGAAGAGATTCAACTCGAGCGAAAGTGATTCTGTAAACAAATTTACCGTATATGCTAAGTTTTGCCTAGAGCCAAAGCTCTGATACCAACTGTAACGACCCGCTATTTTAGACCATTCAAATCGACAATAAAACCATACATGTCCGACTTGAATAATTCAAAATACCGAATTGTTAATAAAATTTGGCAAAACTTAAAATATACAGTAAATAAATCAAACACAGATCACAGACACAGAGTAATATAATGCAGCGGAATAGAAAAAAAATAGTAGTTCATGAAGCTACTATATACATCAGAGTTTAAAATGAATACATCAGAATCTCTTGAATACAGAAAAGTCTTCAGTACGTGCCGATGACTTCTCTGAACCAGTCAACTAGAAAACTGAAAGCTGAAACGATAGTTGGATCTCCAAATGAAGCTCCAATCTCCAAAGGTGAGTCTCTAATGCTGTATTACTCAGTCTGGCCCGAGCGTAAAGCAAAACACAAAACACTCGAGTCAGGATTAACATTCTTATATCAATAAATTCAACTCAAATGAAATATCAACTGAAATACAATATAACTTAAAGGATGTTTGGGATGTCCATCCTCTAAGGGTCCATAGAACTATCTACAGGGTAGAAATATACACTATTACACCGTGGACATTCACTTAATTTATACTTCAAACCTAAATATCCATTTCACTTCAAATGATTATATTCCCAAAATAGTATTTGTATAATTTATATGTTGTATACAGTAAAGCACTTTCAAATTCCAAATCGTTCACATCAACCCGACCTTCCCATTCCAATTATAGTAAATCTCATTTTATCAATTTAAATTTTCCTAAAATAACCACTTAAATTTTATAATTCCCAAATTTGGATTTAATATCCCAATTACCCCTTTTATTTCAATATGTTCCATACTTTAAGTATTCAACATTTCAACTAAATTTTTCCCAATCTAGTTTAAAAATTTCCAATTTAGTTCATCCTCAATTTATATCCAATTCAATTCGTTATCTAAATAACAAATTTAACTATCTTGGTTCCAAATACATATCCAAATCTCTAAACCATTTAATTACAATATAGTTCATAGCTCAAATATAACAATTTAAAATTTAACAGTTTCATATAGATTCTCGATTTTTACATTACTATTATTTCGTCTTGAACCCTCCCTTATTTGATTCAATATCATTTTAGTGACCTTAAATTTCATTTTACTCAATATTTCTTAATTTTATTTAACCGTGAAATATCTCATTCGATAAATCTCAAATTTGATTTAAATAAATAAATCCTTATCTAAAAACCATTAAAAAAAAAACCCAAAAATTTATCTCCCAATCTTAATTGTTCAATATTATTGCAAAAACTATTCGAGATAAAATTTACATAAATATTTATCATAATTTATGTATTTAATCAAATCTTGACTAAACTAGATATAATTAACTCTATATTTATCATTACCCTCTAAATATGTATTTAAGAATTTACATTTAATAAGACCATATATTTCTTATCATATGGTCAAGTGTTACGGATATTATCATTTCAATCCGTACACTAAATGTATACGGGTGGATAGCATTTCAACCCGTAACCCCAAATTTGATTAAATGGAAACCGCTTGGGTCTATCATTTCAACCCATTTCAATTCAAAAACAAACATAACAAAGGGAACTTGCAGTGTGATGACAGGGATGGTGTCAAAGTAAATAAACAAACAATAACAACAATCAATAACAATTCAATAAATAAATCAAATAACCCCGAAATAATCGTATTAATTCGCATTGTTACTTGTATAATTATTTCTAGAATCTACACTATCATTTCATGTAGATTAAAGATTATTACATTACAGTTTTTCACTTGTCGTTCCTTTTTAAATTTCAGTTTAAAGCTACAACAATTAATCCAAACTACGTTCAAATATTTAGAGTATAATTTATCAATTTCTACGACAATTAATGGGTCAAATCTACTAATCAAGTTCACATATGGCGGGGTCAGGTTTTAATAAATCCAGGTCCGTCATATATAATCCGTTAAATTTGTAAACTATACTACCCCAACTTAAACTAGCAAACTAGTTATCATTTAACAATAATAATTAACATCCAATTTAAACAACAATTAATCAGAAAATCAATTATCAACCAATCTGTATTATTATCACATAAATAATTAACCGATAATGGTGTCAGGTGTCATAGGTGAACAGATACAGGTAATAGCGGTCATAACAGTAAAACAACTAACAGCAGCATATTTCAATTGTCGTTTCAATTGAAATCAAATTTAATAAATAAAAGAATGTTAATCGTGAGTGATTGCTCACCTTTCGAGGCTAAAAAAGATCGACAACAGAGCAAGCTATGAATTTTGGTCACGCTCTAGAAAATCGAACAAATCCAAACAAAATCGCAAAGCGAAGTAAGAATGAAAGTGGATCTTGACGTGCAAAGCTGAAAGATAGAGTTTGATGGAAACGAATCAGAATCGTATTGATATAATCGGAAAAGAAAATATAAGTTATAAATTATTCCCTAAAACGAATTTTCCTTTAAAACATATATTTAAATAAGAGGGATATATGTATTATACTTATTCCCAATCAAAATAAATTTAAACATAAATTAAATTAATACGCTTTGTAAAATATCAGTGTATATACTCTATTTAAACAACAGACCGATGAACCAAAGATAACTAAATTTCTATAATATAAATACAGACACTTTGTATAAATTCAAACCCTTATGCAAAAAAATATGTACTACTTTACCAATATCATAAATTATCATGTTATGTTTTGAAATGTTACCAACTGTACACAACTGTAAATGACAAAACCAATATATATATAACACATAGACAAAGCTTTATATGTATATATACTATACGTAAACCTATTTATATAAACCGACTTATATACGTATAAACTAACATTGATTTAAATATATCATATACACATATAAAAATTAATAAATATACATATACTTTTATCATTGACCGTAAGAGAAAAAAAACAGAGATTTTTAACTTCATATACTTACAGTACTTTATTCCATGTGTATAATCAAACAGTCTTGCTTTATATAATATAATGTATGCTTATAGATATATATATATATAGCTTACCTTGTAAACATTTAAACATAGACTCAAAGAATTATTATACTATGTATACATATAGCTTACAAATCAATATTCGTAACTTATAATATACCTTGTAACCTATTACTGTAAATATGTATGCTATAAACATACTTATTTTATTAAAATAAATGTTAGTCGGAGAATCAATATGGGTTTGTCCCTTCATATCAGTATACCAATATAAAAGTACCCTAGTCTACTGCAATATTAAAATAGAAATCCTTAACATAAAATATGTGTAAACAAATGTATAAAACATGCAATCGAATAAATAAAATACAAATGCAGACCTAAATTGTATCAACTTATCTAATCTAACCTTTTTAAACAAACTACATTCATCAACTAACTGAATGCATCATATATTATAAACGGAAAAAAAATCAAAATATAGATACAAGTTAAATATGTACATATATAATACTAACTTGCATCATCTACCGGCTATACAAGAAAAGGAGGGGAGGCGGAGGAGGAAGGAGTGGTTTCACGTGAAAAGTGGGGGTGCAGACATAAGTGGAGAGGTAAGAAAAATAGAGAGGAGAGAAGAAAGGCTGATTGTGGAGAGAAAAGTGAATAGGAAGGGTATAAATTTGATTGAAATGGAAACGTACAGGAAATTAGAAAGGAAATAAATGAATGGAATAAAACGTATAGGAATTTAGAGAGGAAATAAATGAATGGAATAAAACGTATAGGAAATTAGGAAGGAAATAAATGATTGAAATAAAACGTATAGGAAATTAGAAAGGAAATAAATGAATGCGTAAAGGACGTATAGAATTTTGTATGTTTCAAAATCAACGATACAATTACAGCAATTTTATTATTTGGCAGGTTATAAGTTTTATATTTATTTATTTCCTAGATCTCAATTCATTGCCTATTATATTAAGCAGATTTATTATTATTATCAAACGTTCAAAAATTTATCACCCCAAAATACAGAGATGACATAACAACACCTAGAAGCATAGATTTAGGAAATATTATTAAAGCAATAAATTTGATTGGATGGCACACTTTGAATTTTGAAACGGAAGGGAATTTTGAACGAAACAAAATGAATGCACTATCAACAGTCACCCTATGATATAGCTAGAATTTTAAAGCAATTAATTTTGATGTTTGTACATCACGTCATCAGTTTGAAAAGGCAAGGATAAAGGGGAAAAAAGAATGGGCAAAGAAATGTAAGCAAACGGAAAATTATAAAGGCAAAAGATGAAACAGCTAGTCTTGTTTTGTTTTTTTTTCAATGGCGAGAGAAACATGAAGATGAATTTAGGCAAGCATATATATTAAAAGCAGAGAGGATGGAGAGGTAATAAAACTTCAATAGGAAGAAAATATATAGCTTAAATTTATTCTGTAACCGAAATCATAAAAATAAGGAAACGAATATGTATAAAATAGGAGAAAGAATAAGGTAATATCAACTGTCAAATTCCCTGGATTTGAGCTGAGCAATTTGTTATTATTTTTGTCCAGCACGTTTCAAAGTTTTAATTGTAAAAGAAACGGAAATTGCCCATTGATTCATCAACGTGATTTAGTCAAAATAAAAGGAAATGAAGAGTAACTGTCAAACGTTTTGATTTGGTGAATATTTACAGCAATTAAATAGTAAAGAAAATAAATGAGCCAATATAAAGTCAAAGAAGGTCACGAATAAATTTATTGAATACATTGAAAATGGAAACGGCAAGGTAAGCTGAATTCAAGGAATGGGGAAATCTATCCAAAGATTGAAAAATTTACTAAAGAAAATAATAATTTGAACGGTAGGAAAAAATGATAGCTACCCACTGATTTAGACCAATTAAGGCGATTAATAGCATGAATGGATATCACGTTCAAATTTTGAAACGGGAGAAATAAAGTCAAAATTAAAGGTACCGTTACCTCGAACAATTTATTTTAATAGAATGTGTCAGTGCATGCAGTAGAGCACACTACTATTCAGTATGTACTTTTCTTCTTTATTAGTAGGTTTATCACGTAAAAAGTGAGAATTTGAAATTATCTACAAATATGAAATATTTATTAACAGGGAGTTTGATTTTTTTATTAGTTTAATGATATATACGTATAGGAACTTTATGCGTTAGTTATTAAGACATATACATTTAGGCATGTCAGTTATACTATACTATATTATAATTTATTATATTATCTTATATGTATGTTTGATTTTAATAAATGTAAGTTTGATTTTTTTTTTGTATATATGTTTGAAACGCATGTGTATTAAATTTATTATATTTGGATTTAGAATGAAAAATTTTGTTTCAAAATATTATTATTTAAAATTTGTCAAAAATCTAATTAAGTACGCTAAATAAAACCATTAAAAATTAACAAAACTTTATGGGTCGTTACAGAATAACTAGCTATCAATGAAGCCTACTGCTCCAAGCTCCTCCAAAATGCATCCGCAGGAAACCTAAACTACTTGGCTTCCCATAAAAATTTGAGCATTCAGAATACATGAAAATTTAAACTCAAGTTAAATATGGGTCTGGTGTGAGTAAACTCAAAACAATCGAACTATTATGTTTAGAACCCTTTTAAAATCAAAGGTATCATGTAAAACCACGTCGCACATAAACACGGACGGTTTTACCTTACGATAACCAAAACACTTTTTACAGAATATCCAATGATATTATAATAATGTCTAACGGTTCAAGTAAAATATGAATATAGCTAAAATGTTTGCATCTCACATTTCAACATAGTCGGGTACATCGAAAACCATATTGGCACGTATTAGAGAATGGATTCCATACTATAATAAGGTAAGGAACTACCTTCCGATGGTACATCTGTTGATAAAATGCACCAGGGTCTGACAAGAACATCTTGTACCCTTGCCACACAGGGCTGGCCTACCACTTGACTAGTAGTACTGAATATGATCACCACACTTTGTCCCCGGAGCATACATAAGTAGATAGTAATCGATCCAGATTTTTAATAACCATATGCTAATGGGAGCGACCCACATGGCCCTACTACATGCCCGATTTTTGTCATGCTTCAGTTGATGTGGCTTGAGGCCATGTTTTACCTTTATTCAGCACTTCTTACTTGGAATGCTACACCACCCTCTAGGCATCAATGCAATGCTAGCATTCATCCATACAAGTTCATTCTGGACTGAACGAAACCAAAGGCACTACTTTTATTGCATCTTTTTCGGAGAATCCCTCCTAAGATTAATAAATAGCCATTGCATTTCAAATCTCCGTCCTCAATTCCATATTCTTCAAGATATCTTCAAGTCGAAATGCTTGAGTTGGATCAAAGTGGTTTTCGAATAACATATCTGATCCTGGTCTCTTCGAAACAACTTTTGATAATTTTTGGTAAACTCAACCTCAGCTCTTTAGTAAATAAACAGATAAAATAAGAGTGGAGATTACCTCCTAACCATTAGTGGACGGATGTCCTTAACATTTATACTAAATGAACGAAATGAATTTATATGTAAATTATAGCACCATCGACGGTAACTATACCATATAATTTCTGTATTTCTCCTAGATATTTTCAAAGTTATATTTTGGTCCAGAATTTCATAGTCGGTTATTTAACTATTAAATTAAAAAACATCAAACAAGGATTTAATCCCATATGGAATCCACTAAGCTTTATTTAATAAATCTTTAATTAGAAAATCACTTATAAACATTCGATCAAATGATCTTTACAAAACACTATTCCCAAACCCCCTACATCCCTTTTATACTTGGGGAAACATTTATATACTTATCTCAATGGTATAAGTATAATTATCAAACTTTACAAAAATTTCCTTCTGTTCAAATTTCTTTTTGAAAACATTACTTGCCATAAATCGATCCACTTATCCTTTATAAAAAGTTCACTTTTACAAGCTCACTTAACATTTAAATATCTTTATAAATTTCCAAAATCAATTTATAAACACTTTTATAAGTCTACAAGTCAATTTACTAAACCTCTTTACAAACCACTAAAATCATTTATAAAACATTTCCCCGTTTAAAAGTCCTTTGATAAATTTCCTTAAAAAAGTACTTTACAAAATATATTTTGCAACTCATCCTTTTAAATCACTTTAAATAAACCTTTTTACTTAGTAAAACCTATTTTTATAAACAAGCTATTATTTATAATACCTTTATAAAATAATAATATAACCTAAAAAATCATTTATAAATCTTAACCTTAATTTGATTAAAGATTGAAATTAATTCAAAACCATACTTTATAATTTCAAAAGAGGCTTAGCAATCCCATAGTAGTCGTTTACATTACCATTTAACATTAATTTCACTTTCAAGTCACATAGTCATCTATTCACATAAGTCAACGTATATGTAAATGCAATTCATATCCAAATCAAGGAATAACATGTCAATACAACTCAACTAGCATATACATGTCCGAATAACATAATAGAAGGACGGTCATTTGTCCTGCTAAATAGATGTCGAAAAAATTCACTACTTATAACAAAATGGGAATTTATTCTGCTAAACTTATGTACACAAAATAAACAATTACATTATAGTAGAATGGAACTTATTTTGCTAACAGATATTCAAATAATCAACTTATAGCAGAGCGAAGATTTATTTTGCTAACACTATCCATACAATCAAACAATTTACATAACCCATTCATAGTCATTTGTGTGCTTAATGGTATCGACATTTGAAACTCTTATGTCTGATTCTTTGAAAAAAGGGATTAAAACTTAAAACGCCCTTTTTAAAAAATAATTAATTACAAGTTAAACCCTTTATCAAACCACAATTAATCTTTATTAATTCTTAACTTAAATTAGTTATAACTTAAGAAATAATTAGCCTTAAGTAAGTAACTAAACAATAGTTAACCATTACATAAATAATCAAATCCTAATTAATCTTTTATTAATTATTAGATATTAATTTAAACCCTCGTTAATAATTAAATATTAATTAGTCTCAAATATGTAATGAAATAATTTTTAGTTGAAACTTAAATAATAAATTAAACCTTTAATAAATAGCTGATTATAAGTTAAATCCTTAATTACTTTATAATTGAAAACAATTAAAAACACTTGATTAATTAAATAAATAATAATTTACTATATACTTATATAGTAATAAATCAAAAATAAATTATATGCTTAACTCATAATTAATTAAAAATTAATATTGTTTAACCAATAATTAATTAAAACTTAATCTTTTTTAAAGATAATTAATTAAAATTAATCTCCACTTAATTAAAGTTAATAAACTTTGTTTAGTCTAAATTAATTATTAATCACTAACCTTAATTAATTTAAAAATAAATTATTATATCTTAATTAACATTCCTTAAACATTATTGTTAAGTTTCTAAGATACTTTTAAAACACTTTTAATTGTAAAAACAAAATTTCTGCGAAAATCGGATTTTTAAGCGAAACTACATCCATAGCGACTACCGCTATGGATGCTGTAACTAGAAATATTTTCTAGGTTAACTTTAAAACTTATCACCTTATGAAACTCACTTACTTTTCCAAACATAAAGTAACTATTTATAAAAATAAATAAAGTTTAGAAACCTGAAATTGGTTTGAGTTTTAAAAATAATTTACTTAACTTCCACAAAGAATTCTAGTCGCCGCTACCACAAATATGTGCTATTTTTCTTAGCATAACTTCACAATGGAAATCACCACTGCATAACATATAAAACCTACTTCATTATATCAAAGTTTTCACATACAACCGCATATACAAGGTCCATACACATAACCTAATATACAAGATCAAAGCTCACGGGTGTACAACCAATTTCTAAGCTAAACTTCATTATCAAGTCTAATTTCCAAAAACATACAACAACACACTAAAATCCCACAATTCACACACATTCCATACAATAATATATCAAAACATATAAAATTTAAAACCTTTAACTTTAAAACAGAGTTTACTCACCAAAATTCTACAAAACTCTTTTGAAACTTGAAATAACTTTGCAAACTTGACTTAGGACCCTTGCATCTTGAAATAGGCTCGACCTAGGGCATGCATAACTTAGCCATGATAAGAACAAGGATGCATGGGCTTGACTTGGAGAGGTGGATGCGACGACTCGATTTTTCGGCCTTCGAAAATCGACATCAAATACGTCCATTGTATTACATGCTGGACAATCGAATGCCGAAAATACTAGACCGCAAGGGAAAGAAGAAAGAGGTAGAAGAAGAAAATAGAAAACAACATAGAATCTCACAGTCGCAGCGAAACAATATATCATAGATAACAACCGATCTTTACATAGAAAGAAACTATACAGTTTTTATACATTACATCATCAGAGTAGAACATAATCAATAATACAATACTGGACAATTATAATAACTTGTTCTCACCAAAGCCGACTATAGAGCTTATAATGTACAACGGGATATACATCAGGTAGTGTGAAACATCTCGCCATCCAGCTCGCCTCCTGAGCTCCATAGCATCATATCCTGGATCTGTAATACTTGGTCTGACCCGAGCATTATAATAAAATAACCTTCGAGTCAGTCTGGAACACTAGCGTGAGAAAACACACTCAATTGAATTATTAAAGTTTTCAAAATCCTTTGAAATCAAAGTTATCTTGTAAGATCACGACACATATAAACATGTCGGGTTTTTATCTTACGCTAACCAAAACATTTTATATCAAAATCCTCTGACATTATTATAGTGTCTAAGTACAAATACTTGTTCAAATAGCTGAAATGCTTGCATTTCTCATCCTAACGTAGTTGGGCACAATCAAGTCCGTACGGTGCTTATTGGAGATTGGGTTTCCATGCAATGGCAGGGCTATTGGGGGTATTACCCATCACAATACCTGGCCTAGATCGGCGTATCGAGGACCACTACCGATCCCCTGCAACACAAGACCGGATGTGACGCCCCACCTCTATACCCACACTAGCCAAGAACATTACGGTGTAGTGCTGTCAACTAGCATGGAGAATAAGGCTGTTGAGGAGCGACCACCCATGTAATTGCTTATCACACGGTGGCTATAAATAATCTTCGAAAACAAACATAGAAATAATCATAACACAAATCAGTCACAGATATCCATATCACAAAGGCGGAAGAAGATATGAATATATAACTAACACATGAAAGTGTACATCAGAGTAGTGGTCAGTAAGATCCACGATAATACAAAAGAATAGCAACACGTGCTATACGAAGGAATACAACTATGAGTCTATATCTCAAGTGTATACAACAAAAACTGCTAATCTAAACAGTTAGCCAAAAGTCAGAGTGATGAATCTCTGGGAAGAAGTCAAGCAGAAGCACCTGTAACATCTCGGTCTGACCCGAGTATCATTTAAGAAAATAATAAACGGGTCAGTCTAGCTATAAATATCAGATGACATGATATAACATAAAAGATATGGCATAAACATAAAATATCCATAATGACATACCACTATAAGTATGTAAATAATGATCAACAGAAGATCAATCAATAAGAGATAATCAATATCACAAGAATCTTCTCAAAGATTCAGAAAGGGCATCATACCCCAAACTTGTACTCATAACAAGTCAATGACATAAATTCTAGAAATCAATGCAAGAAGTCCAGAAATCATAGAAAAGAGAAAGAGGCCTATCACATGACGGTCCGAAGACCAAGGGGAGCTACCCCACATGTGTGAATGGAATCACACAGATTAAGGTCCAGACTAACCAAAAAGCAAAAAGGTATGTGTGAGTGGAATCACACAAGTGGTGTCTAGTCTAACCTCGCAACAAGAGACATCGCACAGTTGCTAGTCTAAATCATCAGAATGATCGTCATGATCAACGAGAAGTGTCAATTACACTAAGCTAGTAAATATAGAAGTTTAGCTTCATGTCCCATAACCACTTGCTTAACTTAAATATTTATGAACAAACTGTAAATCTTCACTAATAAAATTGTCACAAGAGGTTCAATCGAACAAGTCCAAGAATTAACCGACGAAGTGAACGCAAGCGTTTCATACCACTTGTTTTACTAAGTCGTTTAATTAGATTTCTCATCCGAGTGAGGTAAAGGTTTGTATATACTAATGGATTGGAAAACGATTTAAGAAAAGAGCTTTGTTATTAAAAATAGAGTTGAAATTGTTTGTTAAAAGAGTTTTGATATTTACTACTAGTATTGAAACCTTTATATTATAAAGTGACAAAACGCAGAAGCAATTGTAGAAACAATCAATCACAAAAATCGCATACGGAGATGTGAATAAAATCCAAGGAAATCAGCTCAATGTTTGCGACCTAGGGGTCTAAGGGGTCAAACGACCTTGTGGTGTTCGCGACCTAACGATGACTCGCGACCCAACATGGCCAACCTAACAGAGGTTGCGACCTAACAGAGCAACAGGATGAGCGACTTAACAAAGTGGCCGAGCGACCTAACTGGAGCAAGCGACCTATAGGTCGTGCGACCTAAAGTAGTAAAGAGCCCTACGTGTTAACGAGTTAACGACCTACGACCTAGGTCCATACGACCTACGACCTAAGGTCCCTACGACCTACGACCTAAAACGTCGCAACCTAGCGACCTAAGTGGATAAGGGCCGAGCGACCTAACATTCGAACGACCTACGACCTAAAATGTCACGACCAAGCGACCTAAGGGGATAAGGGCCGAGCGACCTAACATTCGAACGACCTACGACCTAAGGAGCTTGCGACCCACGACCTAAAGCCCAATGACCCACGACCTAATTCCGAAGCGTCGAGCGACCTAACATTATAGGCCATTTTAGGTCGGAAACGAGCTAATTGAAGGCCGAGACTTTTCCACGCGAACGACCTAGCAAAGGCAGAGCGACCTAAGGGCAGATTTTCACCAAAAACACTTAAAGTTGGAATTTTTAGCCAATCCAATCCAAACCAAATGCAAATGTACATGCTAAAGTGATAGGGAATCATTACCAACAGTCCAATATAGATATAGACTAGATTTGTGGGATAAAAATCTCGCCTTTGCACTAAAATTTATGAAGATGAAGCTTGAAAGCAAGGAGAAGCAATCCAAAGCTTGAATCCAATATCTTCTACTTGAATTTGGAGTTGAATGTTGGATTTGCAATTGAATTTGTGCTTGGAGTTTTAATTTCCCATTCTCTTCACCATTAATGCCAAAGCTCAAGTTAGTTAGGAAACTTATGAAGAGTGAGGAGAAGGGGGTTGGAACTTGGGCTTAATAGGCTAAACTAACCCAAAGTCCAAAGCGGGAAAAGTTAGTGAAATTCCACTAACTCCAAACCTATCAATGTTTATACTTAAAAAGGTTGTAAACGGAATTTCGAACTCAATGGAAGTGGTCTCGAGTCCTAAATTGACCGTTTGCAAAAAGTAGCTTTTCAGACCAATATCCGATTAACGACAAAATATTTAAATAAAATATTTAAATATAAAATCGATAAATATGCGGATTGTTACACCGGAGCTACTCCTTACTGGATAGTCCAAATAAGATTACCCCGTAGTTGGGATCAGCAACCGCCACACAGCTGAGATCAAGGGACTCTTGACATGGATGTCCTTACCCAACTTAGGTGCTACCCACTTAGCCTTGCCGCACCTCCCCTGTTTTAGCCATTCTCGATAGATAAGGCTTGAGACTGCGATTATCATTTTAGCACACATTCACTTATAGTGCTCACCGTCCTCCAATGACGATGGTCTGATAGCATTCGTCCATACAAGTCCGTTCTCGATTCAAACAGAACCGAAGGCACTACTCGTGCTACATCCATTTTGGAACCATCCTCAGGATTAGTAGCGATTAGCCCTTGCACTTCACTGCTCCATCTTCGACTCCAAGCTCTTGTCTTCCTTACAAAAACATAATCATTGGATCGAAGTGGTTTTCGGATCATAAATCCTGTCATGATCTCTTCGGAACAACGTTCGCTATTTCCGGTAAACCCAACCTCGGTTCATTAGGAAATAAACAGACGAAAATAAGATCGGAGTTTACCCCTAAACATTTCCATGGACGGATTTCCTTATAAACGTCCTAGAAGAATGAAATGAGTTTATACATACACTATAGCACCTCGAACGGTAACTGCACCGTATAATTCTCGAGTTTCCTCTAGATATTTCCAAAGTTATATTCGGTTCCAGATTTGACAGTCGGTTATTTAACTATTAAATAACAATAATTCAACCAAATATTTTATTTTCACTGAAAACATCAAGTCTTATTTACCTCAGATTTTAAATAAATTAAATAAGTTTAACCAAAAATATACACTTAAAACACTTAAAATAAAACTATTAAATTACTTTGTTCAACATAATTAGTTATGAAATTCTATAATAATTTTCCAAGTAAAATTTTAGCCAAAAGCTACTTTTAACAGTAAAACATTATGTAAAGTATAAATATTTAATAATCATCCTTTAAATCATAATACCAATTTAACCTTTAAAAATAATTAACTACTAAAATTAACTTAACTTAATAACTCTTTACTTTAACACTTTTAAAACAATTAAATAATAAATTTTCCTAAATACATTCTTTTAAAAACACCTTTAAACTTCTAATTATTTATACTTAAAAATCTTTCTTTGGAAACATACTTAGCTTTTTAAGAAAATACACTTTCCACTCCAATCAGCACGTCTAATGATTTATAAATCCTTCTCGATTTATTACCATTTTAAATTTACATTCCAACTCCGTAAATTTCCTTTCCCATATTTTCTATAATAAACCACCATTTAGTTTTAAAAATGATTTATCAATTCCCTATAAATTCCAACTGTTAATTTACAATTTCAAATTATCCACTGATAAATACTTCACTTTATTTATAAATCCAATTTATAAAGCCCATAGTCTCATTCCCTTTTTAATCACCATTTCAAAACACTTAATCGTTTTCCAAATCATTTTTCTTGAATTAAATTCCATTTAAAATTTTTATTTCTTGATTTAAAAATATTTACTCAAATTTGGGACATTTATTCCGTATATTATATTTTTTCCCAAATTCCCTCTTTACTTTTCTCAAGTCTATTTCAAAAGCCTCGGATTTTAAATAAATACCTTTCAAATCGCTTAAGCCCCATTATTAAATACTTTTATCCAAATATTCCAAAATCTCCATCTTTCCATACTTAGAAATTTGCAAGTACAATTTTAAAATCAAACCATTCATTTTTCTCAAATTTGTTACTTTTAATTTGTCCAACTTTACTATAAATCTCTTACATTAAAATTTCCCTTTTTATTTTCCCTTCAGAAATTCAATATTTATATTTTTAAAATGCCGCAATATATCCAGCAATATATTAATACCAAATAAATTAATTTTTCCTACATAATATATCACAGATTATTCAACATTTCATATATCTCTGAAATGAAAATAAATTCAACATTTTTGAGGAATCTAGTTGGATCCCTCAAGCTTATTTTCCTGCATCTACAGATGTTAGCACAATATAAAGATACTAATCAAACTTCGAGGGGGATATCGCGGTATATGTGGTCATCCGCTATTATGTGGGGCGCATATGGTCTCATCCGCTATATAATTCAGGAATATCAATCACTCCAATATATATACCATTATATATAATATCACATCAACTGGAAATTATTTATCAGTTCACCAATCAATCTACAATAAATTTTAACTATTTGAAATTTATTATGCTAATCCAAATGTGAGTGAGATTAACTCACCTTGAGTTTTAAATCGCCAAATGCTCAAATTTTAAATTAAATCGAGCACGTTCGATTTAACCTAAAATTTTAAAGAGCCCCAAACATCTTCAGATCTGCACTGCCGTGTAGATCTCATCGCTGCAATTCCGGCACCGACAGTTTCGCCCGATTTTGACCTCGTATAGATGAGATTATAAATTTATAAGTTTGCATATATAAATTAAACAATAAATTCCTTTTTTTATACCATACGAAATTCGGTCGTTGGATCTGGAATGAGAAATCAAGGCCGCCGGTTTAAGCTATTCCATCTTCCTCGTTAGCTTTAGATAAAACGAACCCATCTTCATCACCTCAATTTGATCGCTACTCCCTTTATGATCACCTAAAAATCGATCGAACGAGACCGCATCGTAGCCCACTGCGCCTCCTACCTACGGCCATAACCATGTGGCACTCGATCTCCTTATGCACACAATCGACGAGCTTGAACGTCGCCTACTCGGAGCCAAATTTCTCTCTCCATCGATGACAATAGCTCGAATGACCCGTTGGATGTGTAGATCTCTCTATGCCCCCACAACTTTCATGTTGAAACTTTTCGATAATACTGAGTGGATCATGAGAAAAATAAGGGAGATATGAATTGCTTTATGGCCATTGATGGATTAGAACGGCGACCATAGGAGATAAAATTAGGGTTTACTGTTTGAACAGTATATATATGTATAAAATTATTTTATTAATATATTTCAACCTTTACATACTTCTTCAAACGAACTCCAAACGAATCGTGTTGCCCAGCATTTATAATGATTTACCCATATTCCAAACACAATGGAACATATTTCAGGCCCTAATTCGGTCGTATGTGGAAGATAGCTTTTCAAATCGATTTAAAATATTAAATTTTCGATATTTATTCCAACGCATTTCTCACCCGTACGAATAAACTGTAACTCCAAACGCTATAAAATTTGAAATCCGATAACAATAAACTATTACATATCCAATGGAACTGGTTTCGTCGAATTTCAAGCTATGCCTCGGAAGGCAATTTAACTCGTCGACTAAATCTAGAGATTTTCAAAATCGTCGAAGTCATTTAAAATTTCAGTTTCTAAAAACTTACTGGCTCCATTATAAATCATATAGAATTTAAATTCATGTTAGAAATTATTCTGATTCGTATTAAATAAAAATTGAGCATTTTACACTATTATCATATATTAATTTCCATTATTAAATTAATATAGAAATTCCTATTTTATAACTTGTCGATTTTTAATTCCATCCAAAAGTAAAATATTATAATTCCTTTCCAAATAGAATTTAAATCGATTTTAGAAATCATTTTTCACTCCATTAATTCTTAAATTCCCATATTGTTCCCATTTTCAATTATTAATTTTATTATTCACCAAAGCCATTAAATTGCCATACCCGAATTTATAAGCTATTTAACTATTTCTTCCATCTTCAAAATCAATTTATAATTTAAGTTCAACATTTAAAATAAATTAAATATTCAAAATTAATGACCAAAATTCCAGATTGTTACATTTCTCCCCTTATAAAAAATTCATCCTCGAAATAGCTAAGGTACGAAAAATGCTTCCAAACCCATTAACTTACTAAAAACCCACTTAGTTAAAATTCCACATTCACTTCCCTAAACCTTTAGTTTTTAATCCAAGCAATTGGCTTCCATTTCCAACCCAAAACCCTTGTTTTCTAAAACAGTTCAAAAATCACCCTTCCCAGTTAACAAAATTTTCCACAAATTTCTAAAAATTTTCTAACACCCAAAATTTCCAATTTTTTTTGAAAGCGTCTCCTTTGTACGAAATGCCTTTTAAAATATACAAGAGAGATAAATAGGTATACATCGACCCACATGGTCGGAAAACAAAATATATAACAATATATAATCATTTCTTTATTTTATTGCGTAGGTATACCTTTTATTTAGCGTTTCTAAGTGAACGTCTTATTTTATGTGCAATTGCGCAACACAACACTATTCAAGGGCTTCCTGTACCAGTGTCAAACAAGCTCATAAGTTTTCAAAAACACGAATTTTTTAGTACCATTCCATTTTTACTGGCTAAAGATATAACTACATAACCCAAACATGCCAATCATATATTTACAAGCAACTATAAGATTCCAACATTAATTTAATTTCTTCCCATGGACCATATATCATTTCATTCAACTCAAAATGATTTACAACCAAATCTACTACATTTAATTCATATTTACAACAACAAATTCATATTCATTCCAAATTGGTTTCTATGTACTTTACTTTCGTACATTCACGCATATCGAATTTCAAATTGATTCACAATCAATTTTATGTTCATTCCATCCATTTTTCACTTCCATCTATGCAAATCCATTTTATTAACCTCAATTTAACCCTTTTTAAATTGGATTTAAACCAATTTATCCATTTATCAAATTTTCATTTGATTTCCATTCATGTATTTACCACCTAGTTTGCTTTCTGTTGTATTAAGCAATATTCTAATCCATGTTAATTTTATTTATGAGTCCATTTCAAAAAAATCACTTAAGTTAAATTTTCATTGTAACCAAATCCCATTTTTTTTCAAATTGATCTCATTCAATTTTTTCTTCTTAGTATATCCACTTTATACTATATCATTGGGAAATCATTTCATATAAATTTTCAATAATTCATTATAACATAACATGGTTCATGCACTTGCATTCCTTTTTACTTCACTTCCACTTGTATTACATCCTTTCCATTCATTTTCATTTTATTCACATAGTGATGTTCACTTCATTTTATAGCGAACAACATTTCATTTCATGCTAATTTTTTTATAAGCTATTTCACAAAATTAGTTCTAAGGCTTATTGTCAGCATCCCATATCACTGCTTAAGTTATACCCAGCTTTAAAATTTAACTTCACACTCAACTTACCCAATCCATATTCCAAATCGTATTCAATCCCTATTTCATTTATTTATTCCTAAATTGAAGTCATTTCTTTTACCTTAATGCCAAACCATCTTCGTCTTGGTTTATTATTTCATCTCCCAATTTATATGTTCAAAAACTTATTTACTTACTTAAGTCCATTCACATTTTATATTCATAATTCTGGATTATCTATTTCACTTAATGATTTGAGTGTATTCATCCCATTCAATAATTGTAACACATACTTATACAATTATCCTACATCTCCACTTAATATCCAATTCAATCCAAATCTAATTTTAATTTTATTCAAATTATCTTGAGTTAAATATCAACATACCTTACAATTTGATTTACTCAAGTTAAATTTTAATTTCGGGATTAAAAAATTTCATTTTCCTTTCTCATTCATAAAAACTTCGCTTTATAAATTTAATACCGATTCCCCCTGACATTTCACATCATTTAAATAGAATTCCTAGAATTCAATTGCCCAGTTTTATTTTCAAATTATTTTGAAATCATAAATAACACCTACCCACTTTGGTATATCAAATCATACCTCCAGATTTCCAAAAAGACTTCATTTTAACAAAACAATTTCCCTTTTGAAATTTCTAAAACAAACTTATTTATCAAACAAGTCGAGACAAATATCATAACCAATCACCATGGTAGCAATCCTTCACTTAGAACTCGAAAATGAATAATGGTGATGTGGCCATCATCACGAGGATTATTTTGCAACGACTGAAGTGAGTTCAGTGCTTCCTTACTTTCAAAAATTCATTTTAAAACAATTTCTATTCAGAAATATTTCCAATATAATACTCCATTATTCCTTTCAAACCACTTGGAAAACATTTCCAAAATTTCTCGGATTTTAAAATTGCCAAACCTTTTTTCAAATTCATTGAAAACATTTTCCAAAATCTCCGAGATTTAAATTTTCATTTAAATCAAATTTTAGTTATGTTTCATTGTATATTTCATACTTTTACAATTCTATTGGTAATATATATATATAACCATTTCAAATTTTTATAATTTATTTGATTATAATATCAACGACCAAACATCCAAATAAATGTATAATATTTTTAGAATTTTTTTTCATCCATAGAAAAATATAATTTTAGATAAAATTATTTCATTCACCCCCTTTAAAATAATACTATGTCGGTTTACCTTGTTTAAGAGTTTAGAAGCCCCTATCGATACGGTTGTACGTCTCGTACCGACCAGAATTCATAAACGCTCAACCGATAAGTCAACATAATATTAAACATTTTATATTCACTAACAATTACGTGCTCATATCTATTTATACACTCAAACTCATTCTATAGTACTACTGACTATATCTCTAATGAGTAATCTCCACCAAAGCCAAGGTATATCGCCAACCTAAGCTCTAATACTACATGCAACGACCTGACTTTTCGACCTTCGAAAATCAACATCAAATATGTCCACTGTATTACATGTCGGACAATCGAATGCCAAAAATACCAGACCGTAAGTGAAAGAAGAAAGAGGTAGAAGAAGAAAATAGAAAACAATAACAAAGAATCTCACAGTCGTAGGGGAACAACATATAATATATAACAACCGATCTTTATAGAGAAAGACACTATACTGTTTTTATATCTTACATCATCAGAGTACAACACAATCAATAACAAAATACTAGACAGTTATAATAACTTTCCCTCACCAAAGCTGACTATACAGCTTATAATGTACAACAGAATATACATCAATTACGTGGGATACGCCTTGCCTCCTGAGATCCATAGCATCCTATCCTGAATCTGTAATATTCGGTCTGACCCGAGCATTATAATAAAATAACACCCAAGTCAGTCTGGAAAATCAGCGTGAGAAAAAAGACTCAATTGAATTATTAAAGTTTTCAAAATCCTTTAAAATCAAAGGTATCTCGTAATACCACGCTATAAATAAACATGCCAGTTTTTACCTTACGAAAACCAAAACATTTTATATCAAAATCCAATGGTATTATAATAGTGTCTATGTACAAATACTTATTCAAATAGTTGAAATGCTCGCATCTCACGTTCCAGCATATTTGGGCACAATCAAGTCCGTACGGAGCTTATTGAAGATTGGGTTTCCATACAATGGCAGGGCTAAGGGGGTACCGTCCGTCGTAGTACCTGGCCTAGATTAGTGTACCGAGGACCATTCCCAATCCCCTACAACACAAGACCGGAGCTACCCTTTACTGGATAGCCCGAATAAGATCACCTTGCAGTTGGGATCAACAACCGCCACACAGCTGGGATTAAGGGGCTATAGACAGGGATGGCCTTACCCTACTTAGTTGCTACCCACTTAGCCTTAGTGCACCTCCCCTTTGTAGCGATTCCTGGTTGATGATGCTTGAGGCTGCGATTACCTTTTTAGCACATATTCACTTTGAATGCTCATCGTCCTCCAATGACGATGGACTGATAGCATTCGTCCATACAAGTCCGTTCCCGTTCCGAACGGAATCGAATGCACTATTTCTACTACATCCATTTTGGAATCATCCTCAGGATTAGTAGCGATTAGCCCTCGCACTTCACTGCTCCACCTTTGATTTCAAGCTCTTGTTTTCCTTATTAAAACGTACGCATTGGATCAAAGTGGTTTTCAGATCACAAATTCAATCCCGATCTCTTTGAAACAACGTTCGATAAACTCAACCCCGATTCTTTAGGAAATAAACAGACGAAAATAAGATCGGAGTTCTCCTCCTTACCGTTTCTATGGACGGATTTCATTATAAATGTCCTAGAAGAACGAAACGAGTTTATATGTATGGTATAGCACCTCGAACGGTAACTGTACCATATAATTCCCGAGTTTCCTTTAGATATATCTAAAGTTATATTCGGGTCCGGATTTGATAGCCGGTTATTAACTATCAAATAACAATCAATTCGACCAAATATTTTATTTTCACCGAAAACATCAAATCTTATTTACTTCAGATTTTAAATAAATTAAATCACTTTATCCAAAAATATACACTTAAAACACTTAAAATAAAAGCTACTTAAATTACTTCATTCAAAATAATTAGTGATGAAATTCATAATAATTTTCCAAGTAAAACTTTAGCCAAAAGCTACTTTTAACAATAAAACTATTACATAAAGTATAAATATTTAACAATCGTCCTTTAAATCATAATACCAATTCAACCTTTAAAAATAATTAACTACTAAAATTAACTTATCTATTTACTTTAACACTTTTAAAAAAATTAAATAATAAATTTTCCTTAAAAAATCTATTAAAAACACCTTTAAACTTCTAATTTATACTTAAAAATCTTTCTTTGAAGACATATCTAGCTTTTCAGGAAAATACACTTTCCACTCCAATCAACAAGTCTAATCATTTATAAATCCTTGTCGATTTATTTCCATAAATTTACGTTCCAACTCCGTAAATTTCCTTTCCCATATTTTCTAAAATAAACCACCATTTATTTTTAAAAACGATTTACCAAATCACCTTTTTAATCACCATTTCAAAACACTTAATTGTTTTCCAAATCGTTTTCCTTGTATTAAATCCTATTTCAAAGTTTTATTTCTTGATTTAAAAATCTTTACTCAAATCTGGGACATTCATTTCATATTTTATATTTTTTCCCCAAATTTTCCCTTTACTTTTCTCAAGTCCATTTCAAAATCCTCGGATTTTAAATAAATACCTTTACAAATCTCTTAAGCCCCATTATTAAATACTTTTATCCAAATATTCCAAAATCTCCATCTTTCCATACTTAGAAATTAGCAAGTACAATTTTAAAATAAACCATTCATTTTTCTCAAATTTTACTTTTAAATTTATCCAACTTTACTAAAAATCTCCTATATTAAAATTTACCGTTTTATTTTCCCTTCAAAAATTCAATATTTATCTTTTTAAAATGCCGCAATATATCCAGCAATATATTAATATCAAACAAATTAAATTTTCCAAAATAATATATCATAGATTATTCAACATTTCGTATATCTTTGAAATGAAAGTAAATTCAACATTTTTGAGAAATCCAATCGGAACCCTCCAACTTGTTTCCCTGCATCCATAGATGTTAGCATAATATAAAAATACCAATCCCATTTCGTGGGGGATATCACAGTATATGGGGTCATTCGCTATTATGCGGGGAGCATAGGGTCTTATCCGCTATATAATGCGAGAATAACAATCACTCCAATATATACCATTATATATAATATCATATCTTTTAGAAATTATTTATCAATTCTACCAATCAATCAACAATAAATTTTAACTGTTTAAAATCTATTATCGTAATCTAAATGTGAGTGAGATTAACTCACCTTGAGTTTTAAATCACTAAACGCTCAAATTTTAAATTAAATCAAGCATGTTCTATTTAACCTACAATTTTAACAAGCTCCAAACATCTCCAAATCTGCACTATAGTGTAGATCTCATCGCTGCGATTCCGACGCCGCCAGTTTTTCCCGATTTTGACCTCGTATGGATGAGATATTAACTTTATAAGTTTGCATATATAAATTAAACAATAAATTCCTTTTTTTATAACCTACAAAATTTGGCCTTTGGATCTTGAATGAGAAATCAAGGCCACCGATTTAAGCTATTCCATCTTCCTCGTTAGCTTTAAACATAACGAACCCATCTTCGTCACCTCAATTTGATCGCCACTCCCATTATGATCACATAGAAGTCAATCAACGAGACCACGTCGTAGCCCACTACGCCTCCTACCTACGGTTTTAACCATGCGGTGCTTGATCCCCCTATGCACGCGATCGATGAGCTCGAACATCGCCCACTCGAAGCCAAATTTTTCCCTCCATCGATGACAATAGCTCGAATCACCCGTTGGAAGCGTAGATCTCTCTATGCTACACAACTTTCATGTTGAAATTTTTCAATAATACCGTGTGGATCACGAGAAAAACGAGGGAGATAGGAATTGCTTTGGCGGCTACAGGATATAAAGCTAGGGTTTACCATTTGAACAATATATATAAGTGTGTGTGTGTGTGTGTGTGTGTCTAACATTATTTTACTAATATATTTCAATCTTTACATACTTTTTCAAACGAACTCCAAACGAAACTTGCCGCCCGACGTTTATAATGTTTTACCTATATTCCGAACATAATGTAACATGTTTCGGGCCCTAATTTGGTCGTATGTGAAAGATAGTTTTTTAAATCGATTTAAAATATTAAATTTTCGATATTTATTCCAACACTTTTCTCACCCGTACGAACTAACAGTAACTCTGAACGCTACGAAATTTGAAATACAATAATAATAAACTATTACGAATCCAATGGAACTGGTTTCGTCGAATTTCAAGCTGTCCCAAAAGGCTATTTAACTCGTCGATTAAATCGAGCGATTTCCAAAATCGTCGAAATCATTTAAAATTTCAATTTTTTAAAAACTTACTAGCTCCATTATAAATCATATAGAATTTTAATTCATATTAGAAATCATTCTGATTCGTATTAAATCAAAATCGAGTACTTTACACTATTATCATATATTAATTTCCATTATTAAATTAATATTAAAATTCCAATTTTATAACTTATCGATTTGTAATTCCATCCAAAAGTCAAATATTATAATTCTAATCTAAATATAATTTAAATCGATTTTAGAAGTCATTTTTCACCCTCATTCATTCTCAAATTCCCGTATTATCCTGATTTTCAATTATTAATTTTATTATTCACCGAACTCACTAAATTGCCATATCTAAAATTATAAGCTATCTCACTATTTCTTCCATCTTCAAAATAAATTTATAATTCAAATTCAAAATTTAAAAAAAATTAAATGTTCAAAATTAACGACCAAAATTCCGGGTCGTTACAGTGGAGTTATTCGGATAGAGTTGAATTCACAAAACCGAACTAAAAAATTAGTCATATTCTCTTGGATTTTAGGCCATATTACTCTCGAAATTTTGAAAAGTGCTCAAAAGACAAGTTTTTGGAAATTATTTTCTTTACAATTTCATGAAAATAATTACTCAATTTCGATTTTTTTAGGAAGATTTGGTCAATAGAAGAAGTGCTATTTTCGGATTAAAAAATATGAGTCCAAAAAAGGATCTGAAAGAAATGCATTTTTGACATAGATAAGATTAAAATTTCAAGAAGTGGACGAATGGAAGTTGTATCCACTAGAATTTTATATGGTTTATAAAAAGAATTTCTCCATTTAAATCAGAGAAGAGGATGATGTGATAGAAAGAAGAGGAAAAAGAATTGAAGAAGTGGAAGGCTATTTATAAGCAATAGACTAGGTAAATTGCTAAACTACCCTTTGTGCTTTGCCCTCCACTCATCCTTTTCCACCTCACCTAGCCTTCCACGTCATCATGAACCAATGCCTCCCTTATGTCCCCCTCACTTCTTTCAATGCCAGCATGAAATAATGACTTGTACTCGAGCCCCCAAAGTGTCAAGTCATGTTTGTATGTTTCTTAAGGCATATTTTAGTATATACATGTATATACTTAAGTATATATACCTTTTCATATACATTATACACTAACTTGTTTACATTTTGAATGTGTATAAACTTATACTAGAGTTCACAACATTTCTGAGAACTTTTAGCTGATAAAAAGTTGAAAATTCTAAAAACGAATTCAGGTCATATTTTTTATTTTTCTTTGAATTAAATATTTTTTTAAACAAATTTGAAAAACTATTTCACCATATTTAATTACTATTTAAAATATTTTTGTTTTCATTATAAACATATATATTGAATATTTAAAATTAATTAAATATTCACAAATCAAAGTAGTGAAATTTCGGGTCGTTACAATAATAGTATTATATGAAAGTATTTATGAATAAAAATATTTCTAAGGAATTTTTTAATGAAATAGAAAGCACTGAAATCACTTCTGTCGCTGGAAAATAATTTTGATGATGAGTATAACAGCATTGGTATTTATTTTCGAGTTTTGAGTGGGAAATACTACTATAGCAATTTGCTGTAGAATTGTTTTGATAATTTTTTTTTGATTCGATTCTAAAAGAAAGATCTGATTTACAAAAGAAAACATGTATATTATTATTTCAAATGGTTTTGGTTAAAGTAATAATAGTATTACTTGAAAGTTTTTTAAGTATGAATATTTTGGAAAAAGAATTTTAAGTAGATGCATTTTCTTTGGATTGGTTTAGGGAATGAGCCTGATATGTTTTGTGATAAATCAGAATAATCTTCTAAGTGACAGTCAGATGTTTGCCTAAGTGAATGTGATAGTGCATTTTGTAAATTATTCTCTTTATCATTGTACGATCAGAACGAGTTCGAATTCGCACGAACCCAAAGCAAGTTGGAAATTAATATTTTGTTAAAACTATTTATTTAGAAAATATGTAGTATCATTTCAAAAAGTGTTTTGAAATAAAATCGGATGTTTAGATCTTGAGTTTACTTAAAGGAAACAAATACAAAATAAAAAGATTTGAACCTGGATAGTGGTATATACTCTCATGATGTAGTAGGGTATCATAAAGATTATGAAGTGAAGTTGGTTTTATAAAATGTTTCTATAAATAATTATGAAAGTAAAATGGTTAAGTTTTTTTGTTAACCGGCTTCCACTTTGTTCATTTGAGATGAAAGTTAGAGGCTGAAATTCTTTTAAGGGGGAAGAATATAAAGATCTAGAATTTTATTGTTTCGATTTATAAAAACTTGATTTATTTTAAATATTCAATTAATGTTTTTAAATAATTAAATTATTGGTATAATAATCATATAACCTTTTTAATTTAAAACTAATGATAGAAAATTCATTATTGAATTTCATTTACATAAATAGATTGTTTGATGAAAAGTAGAAAATGTGACTGAAATACCTTTTTTCATTTTTTGACTTTTTATCAAGCGACAAGTTATAAAATGTTATTTAACCTTGTATACATTTTAAAACCGCATTGAAATGTTTGAAACTTTTAATGAAAAATGAGATAGATAAATTAATAATAGAAATAAGAATTAGTTATTATAAAATAGTTTTGAATTTGTAAGTGAAATGATTGATTGGATAATGAAATGATTCCTTAGGGAAGGAAGTTAACAAAGGTACATCATCACTCTATTACCCACCATACTTTCTAATGCAAGACATGTTGATGTCTTGTGGTAAGATGGAGAAGTTGAAAATTTGAATCTAAGAGCATTTTGGAGGTTTTTGCCTTCTTTGTTTTATTTTATATTTACTTTATCTTGTATATACACTTTTCTCAATTTTTCATATCTCATTCTTTTCTACTTCACCCTTCATTTAATTTTCATAATCCATCTTCTCAAATCCATTTTCTATCTTCTTCTTTTTTGAAAATCTTATCTTTTTAAATTCAGAAATCAGACGTTAAAAACTCAAGCATGGATTTGACATTTGCAAATAAGTGGAAGATGAGATCTTACATCTTTGTCTAATACTTTTGGATGAGATGAATGTTGCATATTGATAACTTGATAGTCATTTTGAGATGAAAACCATACATAAGGAAAACAGAAACAAACATTTCTACTTTCTCATCCCTTTCTTCTATTTCATGTGAATGAAATACTCCCACGTCTCCTTATCAAAAATCTACATCTCCCAATTCAATCAAAATTGGCAGAACCTTCCAATATAAAACCTGTAGATAATACCCAATCTATTTTTAGAAATTAGTTGCTTGAGATTTTATTATAAGGTAAGAGAGTTATTGCCTAATGTTAGTAAGCGGGAAAGTTTGTCTCTAAACTTTAAAGATCAAATTATCTCAACACGCTTAGAACTAGAAGATGCCTTTTGTTCCGTTGGCTTCGTGGGGCAGTGTAGGATTTTTGGTGAAGTTTTGGCCAAGTTTTATGATGGTCGCGGACGATCGTCGACGATTAGGGTTTCGATTTGGTGGCGATGAAGGCATAGTGAGGTGGATCAGAGATTGGTGTTAGCTTGGGAATGCAAGGCGAACTTGTGGAGCTAATTTGGTGGAGTGCAACTCTCTTTTTTGGGGTTGCGACCAAGCATGGTCGAATGTAGGAAGAGGAGGTCACAATCGTCAAGGAGGTGCTGGAGTTGAATTCAAGGTAGTGGTCATGACGAGCTCGAGTGGCGGAGTTTGCGGGTGGCTTGGGTTCAGCGATGGTGTAGGAAATGGCATGTGCACATGCACGCCGTTCACATCGATCGGTTTTGGCATGTTGATTTAGGTATTTTAATGGAAAGAGGGAGTCTGAAATTAGGAAGAAGGAAGTGGCGGAGAAAGGGTCGAGTTTAAAGGTTGATGTGTTGGGCTTGCTTTGGAATTTAGATGAGAGTATATTATTTTATTCGTTAAAGAATACAAATAAGTAGTTAAATTTAAAAATGTGATATCTTGGTAATTGTAATTCTGGTTGGCCACGGAATTTTGTGTTGGGCTCGTATTGATGAGTAGAACACTTCGACATAAATAGTTGGTAGTTTTATCCAAGTATAATTTAATGGTAACATAATATAGACTGGATATGATTACGTTGATTTACATAATAACATAGTGTACTTATTTATACTTTGCTGGTGATATCAATTTGGCTAAATAAAACACCATTCTGTTTAATTTAATTTAATAGATTATTATGGACATCTATTGAGCAGAATAAATCCATGTTCTATTATAATTAAATTCAATAGATTATTGATGACATCTATTTAGCAGAACAAAATCCCGTTTTGCTATTATATTTATTTCGACATTTACTCTTATGTAGTTAATTAATGTGTGGATTAACCTATATCGGATAAGTGATGAATTAGCTAGTTATGGCTAATTGATTTTATTTACATATATGCTTTCTTATGTAAATAACAATTATGTGACTTGAAAATTAAAATTGAAAATAAATGGTAACTTGATTTAGTGCCGTTGTCGTCTTTAAGACTTTCTCCGAATTTGTAAGGCTATGGATTTAGCCGAACTTCAATTTTATAACAATTTGAGGTAGTGTTTATAAATGATTTTTTCAAAGTAAGTTATTTAATCATATTATTAAAGATGTTTAAAGTCATTTAATTTAATTATTAATTTTTTTAAAAGATTTAATTATATTATTAATGTTGTTATAAGTTGGTTAATTGATTTAATTTTGGTTCTAAAGTAAATTAATTATTTAATTAGTGAGTTTTAAAGTTAGCTAATTATTTAATTATTTAATTTTTCAACATAATTTATAATTTTATAAAGGATGTTTTAGAGTTAATTAATATTTTTATTAATAATGTTTTAAAATTAAATTTATTTTTTATTAATGTTGATTTAAAGTTAATTAATTATTTATTTATGATGTTTAAAGGTAATTAATTAATTTGATTAAGGTATATATAAATTACAAATTGTTTTATGAAAGTGATTTTACATAATAAAAAGTATTCGTTTAAAAGGAGATTTATAAAACGATACTTTGTAAAGGAATGTTGTAATTCATTTTAGAGATTTGAGAAAAAGCTTATAAATTAATTTGGAGGTTCATAAAAGGATTTGAAAATATGAAGTGGGTTTATAAAAAGGAATTTTATAAAAGAAACGAGATTTGATTTTGATAATTGATCCTTCTTAATTATGGTGGCATGGAAACATTCTTTCCATACTTAAAACTGAAGGATAGTTGTTTGGTTTATAGAAGGCGATGTTTTAAATGATATTTGTTTTGACCCATTTTAAGATGAATGTAGAAAAGAGAAAATTTTCCTCAATCCTTTATTTATATACTTATACCGTTGAGATTAGTATATGGACATATCTTCTAAGTATCGAAAATATAATGGTTTGTAATATACTTATACGAGTGGGATAAACATATGAATGTTTTTCCAAGTATTGAAAGAACTAGAACGGGTTTGTGAATATTATCTTTTGAGAAGGTATTTTGAATCAAATAATTGAAAGAGATTTTAACTAATGAAAGATTAATTAATAGAAGCTTAGTGGATCCCATATGGAATTACATATGTAGATTGCTATTTGTTTATATGATAGTTAAATTATCGACTATCAAATCTGGGTCGAAATATAACTTTGGATATATCTAGAGAAACACATGGTTATATTCCATAGTCATCCTTGACGATGTTGTACTATGTGTATAAATCTCGTTTTGTTCTCCTATGACAAATAATAAGGAAATCAATCCACTTAAATGGTTAGGTGGTGATCTCCACTCTTATGTATTGTTTGATTATTTCCTAAAGAACCGAAGCTAAGTTTACCAAAATCTATCGGATGTTGGTTCAAAGAGACCAGGATCAGATAAGTATGAATTATCCAAAAACCTCTTCAAACCACCTCAATTGTCGTATTGAAAACATCTTAAAGATGGTGGAATCGAAGAAGGAGCTCTTTAAAGTGCATGAGCTACTTGATACAAATCCCGAGGGTAATTCCAAAGTGGATGTAGGAGAAGCAGTGTCTTCAGTTTGTTCATATCTTGAACAACTTATATTGATGAATGTTGATATTGCTTTGTTACCGGGAGGGTAGTGTTTGTATTCCAAGTGAGATTTATAAAGAGAGGAAAAGGTAATCGTGACCTCACAAGCCTCACAATCCGAAATGACTAAAATATGGGATATGCTTCAGAGCTATATGGTTCACTACCATTAGAAGCAGTCATTTCTCGATCTAGAATTGATATTTATAGATTTGGTATGCGTGTGGAAGTGGGACCTTGGTTGGTGCATGTTTTTTTGGAGCCTTGGTCCTGGAGAATGATGTAATATGGTATTCCATGTTAAAGGGAAAACCATCTCTGATTCATAAGGGTCCATGTGAGGCCATCGGTATATATTTCTAGAGGTGTACTATGGCAGGTGGTAACCCAGTAGCATTGTCACTGGTGGAAATCCAATCTCCAATACGTGCCCCTATGGATTTAGTTGTAAACCCGTTATGCTAGAATTTAATTAACGTAACAATTTCGGCTATGATTAATATTTATTTTTCCCTAGACATTGTTATAATATCATAAGATTTCCTATGAAATGATTTGGTTATCATAAGGTAAAAACCCCTTCGTATTTATGGATGGTGTGGTCTTATGAGATACCTTTGTTTTGAAATGTTTTACAACAATAAAACTTATATGATGTGTGTTTCTCACACTGGATTTACTAGACGGATCTAGGCATTTTTTCTTATAGTGCTCGGGTCAGAGCGAGCGTATTTTTTCAGATTTAGCTGGACACTTGGAGCTTCAAAAGACGATATAGATCCCCCAAGGCATATTCTGTATTTTACCTTCCACCATTTTTGTTATTGTTATATTTATCAGAAATTATAAGGATATTTTGTTATAGTTGTCCAGGATCTGATGATCGGATAATTATTCTCTTTTGGTGTGTATATAAAAACGTATCTTTTTGTAAACTTCATTGATATATTATAGATTACTCATTACATTATGAGATTATATTCCGCCTTTTCCTTTTCTTTTACACTAAAGACCTTTTTTTCCTCCAAAACTTGGATGTTTGCTAGTTGAATACCGTGGAAGTGTTAGTGTCAACTTCCAAGGATCGAAAAGGTGGATTGTTGCACAATCTGTAAAATAAACAACAATTACTAAATAATTATTAAGGCTCAAAAATTAAATTTGAGAAAACGTTAAAATTTGACCATGAAACTTGTACCATTGTGTTCATGGTAATTTTCTAAGTAACTGTCGTATTTGAAGTTTTTTGATTGGAGTTCAAACAAAGAAATTGTTAATGTTTGAAGTTTTTGAAATGAAAATAGTTAAACTGAATTTAAATGGAATAAATAATATTAATTGCATGGACCCCACTGGTCGGCCCTCTATATGGGTCGACCGACCGCTAATGGTCGACCTCATATAGGGAAGCGGTCGACCGGTCGGGACGGTGGATGCTAAGGTTGAACCTTGGTCGAACGACCCAAATTTAATTATTTTAAATCTAATGGATACGATTAATTCGAGCGTATAGAAATACAGACCCAGCCCCTCACTTTTCTCCTTATATTTTATGGTCAAAACAGCGGAGCTTTACCATTTGTCTTTCTCAAATAATTCTATTAATTATAAAATATTATATTACATGCATACATATGTTTACATATATATTTAATTGGAGGACAAAAAATAAAGGAGAAGAAGAGAAGTAGCGAGTTGATAATGCGAAAAAAGGTAAATTCCATAATTATAAATCTATATTCCCCTTAACTCCAAATCTCTTCTCGGATCTGTGATTCTAATAATATGTTTATATCTTGGTATACATGCTCTTTTGAACTAGAATGGAAAAGGAGTGAAGCTATAGGGATAAACTCAGATTTGGAAGATTTGAAAAGTTTGAAAGGTTAGTGGGAAATTATATGATTTATGTATAACATTGATTTATATCATTGAATTTTATTTAGTTATTATGCCTAAGTAAGATCTATTGTGTTGCAGGCTTATGAAGAACGTATTCAATTAGAATCCTACCTACATATTTTGTAAGTTAAGTAATTGGAATAGTAATCATATTTACATCCTAATCTAGATGTTAGAAACCCGTCCTTAAATTTATTAAGGTAGAGAGTTGATAAAATTGTAAGATTTATTCCAGATTTAAGATAGTTGGGTTATAAATTGTTAGTATTAATTTGGTTTGCCCTAATTTGACTGGAATATGGATTTTAATGTTTTAATTTATTGCAAGCATTGTGGGTACAATTTAGTTGTATCTATTTCCATATAATTTTCATAAATTATCTAATCCCACAACTATACATAAAAAGTGCGTTGTTTAGAATATTAATGGATGCACCAAAAAGAAAGAGTTGTGTAAAGTATGGATGTTCTTACCGTAATTTACACTATCTATTTCAATAAAAGAAAAGAAATAATTCCTTATAATTTCAAATGGAGCAAAGTCTCGCTTTTGGGTAATTTGTGGAAAGTTATAGCGGTAATTCTTTTGCAAAGGATAGCTTTAATATATTAAAATATGGAAATAAATGTTCTTTATAAAATATACGTATGAGTGTATATTCTAAAATTCCTAAGCATGGATATTAATAAGTTAGTAATAAGAATAGATATATATTTATACGTACAACCATGCCCACTGACTAGAGATATAAATATGTATAGCGTAATAAACTAATATACGAAGGTTTAAAATTAGTTATAATTAAGACGACTAGCGGCATAGTAAATTATTGGACTAGGATATGTAAGTGGAAAAGATATAGTAACTCCAAAATTAGTAGGAAAATAAACGTGCAGTTAATACGAAGTTGCAGGAATTAAATGTGGACAATAACGTATTTAATAGGACTAATCAAAGCATTTAATATGACATTTTATGAGGAAATGAAATAAGCATAATAGGTTGATTTAGAACGAATAGATAAACGTCATTAGTGATTGTCAAATTTGGAATAATGACCTTTTATTACTGATATTTATGGGATGTAAAATAGAGAATATACGTAGTAAGCATATAAGATATGAATTAAATACTAGGAGGCAGTAAAATTTCCACAGCACAGAGTTATATAGCCTCAATAATATGTTTAAGATGAGCGTGAAATGTAGGCTTTGCCTAATATTTTGGTCTGGGATAATTAATTTGGTATAGAATGGGTTGGGATGCGAGGTCAGTAGAATTACATAATAGAAGTCTGTCCTTCACCTAGAGGCTACAAGCATGTGTATATACTTACCACTGATGTGTGACATCTCCAACAATAGGACCTGTGCGGAAGGGACATATGTTTTGTATAGGCGTGGAAAAATATACCAAGGGTTTGCCTCAGACTTGAAGTATTAAATGGCTCGGTACCTTTAGGGATGTCAAGGGGTTTACTTCGGAGTGGAAGCTATTAAATGGCTATTGGTTCTGCCTCCTTCCTATATAAGAAGTCTTCAATAACGTACGACGGTACGCAATAGGAGAATGGGGTCTACTTCATTTCCATTAAGAGGTATTAAGTAACTAAAATGAGAATTTTTTTACGACTTACATTAGGTTCGACTAAATGGGATTTCGACTGTTGGAGGTCCAAAGGCTATATTAGTGTTGTTATTGGACACATATTTAAGTAGCAGGCCGACATCTAGGCTATGACCACCAGCAGTCTCGAATGGTCGTTAGCAAAGACTCAGGTTATGGCCTAATGGATTTTTCTTTCTACTAGTGTAGAATCCGAATGGGATACACAAAGACCTTAAAGTTTACTTAGTTATTTGTTTTCCCAAGGTGGGATAGTTAACGCTTAGATACATCTTTGAGATGCATTAGTAGTATGATAAATTGGATTATAAACCGTATAGGAGTCATCAGCCCTTGTAGCTAATGACCGGTTGGCAAGCGCTTATGTTACGGAGGGCCCGCTTTATGGTTGAAGTATTAAATGGCCGTTCGATCTACCTCCTCCCTATTCAAGAATTATTAAGTGGTCGAGGTTTTCTTTTGGGGTACAAACACACACACACACATATAGGCATATATATGCTGTTATAACTCAGAGGTGGTTAGGTATATTGTACATGTAGATGGAAACATATGGAATACAAGCGAATAATGCGCATAACATTTAAATAGGAGCCAATCGGCATAAATTAGGGTTATGGATTAAGTATGTAATTTACCAGTCACCATAACATTGTTCTAACCCCTCCTCATTACAACCCCAATATAGATTTAGAGGGACAAACTACTGGTGCAAGGGGGAATGGTAGATGAAAAAGTCTTCTCATTCATGCTAGGCATTTACAAGGCCACTAGATATCTAATGTATACAACTGATTTCAAGGTAGTGGCCTTAGTCAGTATATATGTTCTATTATATTTTTTATTCCTCTATGGGTTCATTCTCTAAAATACTTATGTTTATTATAGGTTACCAAAAACATAAATCTGCATCTTGATGGACTTGGATTTTGATTTAGTCGAAATTCGGACGATTGAGGTGCGGGTTGATACATTTGGTATTAGAGCTTAGGTTACTTGATCATAGAATTAGGGTACGTCGAGAGAACGTATTTTTATTTTTAGCAATAAATATACACACCTTATAAGTCGAACTCTAGGAATTCCGACTATAGAAGTAGTTGCGACCATATTCTGAAAAGATGGATGAAACAATTATGAGTTAAAACAATAGATAGAGTTAAATTTATATGCCTACCCTAATTACTTCCATGGATCGTAGGTCGTACCGTAAGGAGTGGATCGAGAAGAGCATGAGCTGGCATATAGAAGTAAGCCGGTAGATGGATGGTACTTGACTCCTTTGTTGGTCCTGGATTACCTTATGATTGTAGATTTTAACGGATTGTCGATCGAAGACGTACGTTTCATCTAGACATATGGGAAGTAAGAATCTATATGTTTTAAGCATCCAAAATTAAGATGTGACAAAAGATGGAGCAAATCCCATAAGAAGGTGTGCATTATCTACCATGGGATAGTAACTGAATTTTTGATATGTTCTTAATGAAGATGAATTAAGAATGTGTAAAAAAGAAGGAAAGCCCAAAAGAAAGGGCAACTAAGAATCTATTCTAAGTCCGACCCCTTGTGAAAGAATTCGATAAAAATATTTTTGAAAATTCCTTGAAACGTTTTGAATGGTTTTCAAAGGATTTATTTTAATAATTGCACTTTACCATTGAAAGGTTTCTGGTTTCAAAGACCCAAAATCTGGAAGTTTTAAAGGCTATTTAGACATTCCTAGTGAAGTTTAAAATTGGTTGTAAGAAATTTTTCGATATAAAGGTTTTTGGTAAAGAGGTTTTTCGTTTTTGAAATGAATGAAAAAGAGAGCATATGTTTGGCTCGACGATTTTTCCTATTTTTGTGAATTTAGAGGTTCCTTTTTAAAATTCTTTTTAAGTGGTGGGTAAATAGAAATGTTACTTAATAGAAATGAGGTAAAGTGAATAGAAGGGTAATAACGTCCGATAATGAAGATAGGATAAACATTCCTGTATAAGGAAAATACGGAGAAAAATAGCTAAAATAGATTTATACATATCTCTCTTCATGATAATGAAGAAAAATCCAATGACTAAAGCAATAAACGAACGCAATGCAGTGAGCCAATGAGGAAAACAATAAAAGAGGAAAAAAGCTACTTAAAAAGACGCCACTTGAAGGCCATTAAGGTAGGAAATTTTTCGTAGTAGCAGTAGTATGAAATTTGAAAAGAAAAAGGCGTTCGGAATTTATATGAAAATAGGATTAGTATTCTAGTTAGAAATAATATAGGAGAAAAATAATAAGAATAGGATAGGAGGAATAGGTAGTTTCCATAAATATGTGCTGTAATTGCACGTATCTTCTAAAATTCTCCCTTATCTGCTATTTGAATCTCCACTAATCTAACACCCTGCAAAAATTAATCGAAAATTTAATAAAATAATTAAATTTAGATATAAAAAGGGTAAAAATAAAATTTTCATAAACATCCGAATTTGGCTATGAAACTTGCACTGTTGCATTCATAGCGATTTTCTGGATAAGTTTCATATATATTGTTTTGTAATTGGAGCTGGTATGAAAAGTTATAAACATTTGAAAATTCATTTTCAAAAATAACTAGATAATAAAACAAGGAAAGAAATATTTAATAAAATTAAAAGCTCCACCGGTCAACACGATAGATTAGATGGGTCGACCCACAGCGATCGACCACTCCAAGCCAAGCGATCGACCGGTCGAGGCTTTCAAGTTAGGGTTTTGATTGCCCGAACGGGCTTGATTTTATATTATTTGATCGAACAGCTGTCATTAGTTCTACCCCAATAAATGGAACCCCAAGCTGATAGTCAGAACCTTAATTAAATCTTAGCATAAAAAAACTCTATCTCTCTCAAACCCGAATCTTCTTTCTCTTCAAATCAAAAATTCTTCCAAACAAATTAAAATTAAATTAGAGATTGAAAATGGAGAAATTAAATCGAATCAAGGAGAGTTCTATACCTAACAGAGGAGATTCCAAGTGAATTAAAAAGGGATAGCTTTCTAGAGGTAAGTGAGTTCATAATTATTATGAATATTTACATGTAATTTGGTTTGTTACTATTAATACCTCAGATATTGATTTTGATGACAATAGCCATATAAATATATATACTATTGATGTACCAAATTGTATAGTATATATTGCATAATATTATACATATACAAAATAATTAAACTTGAAGAGTGATCAGTTTAGAGTTCAAGTGTCAAGGATAATCAAGAATCGTGAGTTTAAAGACAAAGATTTGAATATCTCAAGACTCTAGTGTATAGTTATGAGGCATTAGAATAAATTGTTAAAGTGTCTAGTAGCAGATTTTGATCTTTATCACAAAATTTTGATCTTTGATATTTTATCAAAATAAATTATTTAAATTTCAAGATATATTTGTACAAATATTTTATAAAAGTTTTTATATGTTCAAAGTATTTAAGAACTATGAATTAAATTATTTTACAAAACTATAAAAGTTTGAAACAATTTAAAAGAATTGTTGTTTTCAAAATAAATCTAGAAATGCCAACATATAGACCATTGAAGAAGTGTCTTTTGGATTTTAAATTGTTGTGATTTTTAACTACATCTCTTCATGAATAGGCACATCCCTTCATTCACTATAAGGGGGTTTAGAAAACCAATTTTTGAAACTACTTTATTACTTACTTCTTATTTTAAATTCTCATGATATATTTTTCAAAATCCATTTTCTATACTCTTCGAATTCATTCAAATTCTCACTGCGTTTATTCTCTATAAATTATTTGTAGTTTTGGAAGCATTCTATCTATAAACTCCAAGATCAAACCGCTGTCAAAAAATCTATAGGATATCTTGTGTCCCAAGTATAACTATTTGTATTTGGAAACCAACAACTTTGCTCTTATTTGTTTGTATATGCTTATTCCCCATTCAAATCAAGCGGGTGCGCTTAGTATCCCATCTAAATCTAATGGGTGATCTTGTAACCCAGTAAATTAAGAGAGTTTTCCCTGGACTTGTGAGACATGAGGTTGTATCTTGTCGCCTTGAAATTGAGACTGTATTTCAGTTTATTTGCTACTTGGTTAAAATAGGTAATTTAAAAGAAAGTTGTATAGTATTATACGGGACTAGATGTTGGATTGGTTAATCCGAACCATTATAAAATTTTGGTACCATCTCTCTTACTTTACCTTTTTCCTTTTCTTTTATATTTATTTATGACCGCTTCTGTGACCGGGTAATAAGTATAGACATGTGTTGATAATATATGATTTGATTTAAAATTTGAAACAAAGTTAAAAAGATTTATAAAATTTATAAAGCACTATTCACCTCCTATGGTGTTACATCAGTCTTCAGATCTTTTATACCGTATCCGTATTTGTCATTAGAGCCTTAGGTTTTCAAAAACCTGCAATTAGATTTTTAAAATGTATAAATGGATAGTAATACTAGTAGTTCACTTTTTAACTCTTTTGTTGAAGGAAAATCAACAGGTAGGCCCACACTATTTAATGGTAGTAATTACACTTATTGGTCACGTAGGATGAAATTTATTTACAGTTTAGAGGTTTTGATATTTGGAATATTACATGGAGTGAATACACTGAATCTCAAACTGAATACTCAACATGGTCACAAGACCAAAAGGCAGAAGCACTTAATAATTCTAAAGCAATGAATATTTTATTTAGTTCATTAAATAATGATTTTAATAGAGTATCTCTTTGTAAGTCTTCATATAAAATATGGAGAACACCACAAGTTACACATGAAGGCACTAGTAAAGTGAAAAGGAAAAAAATTCATGCTAAATAATTAGTTTCAATTATTTAAAATGAAACCAATTGAGTCTGTTTCTAATATGTATTCTGGATTTCAAGATATAGTTCATTCATTAGTATCATTAGGTAAAAATTTCTCTGAAGAGGACCATGTTAGAATAATTCACTCTCTTTAAAGTGAGATCAAAAGACATTAGCGATAAAAGAGACATTAGTACTTCAAAATTTAAATAATTAATAGGTAGTACAGTTGTAGGGAAAAGAGAAAATAAAGCAACATAAAAAATCAATTGCCTCCGATGCTACAACCGATGATCAAGACCTAGACAAGGACGATAATGATGAGGAGATTGCTCTTATAACTCGAAATTTCAGAAAACTCTGAAAGTATAGAAAGATGAATAACTTCCATAGACCTAAAAATGAAAATTCTAGAAATAAGATTGTAATTAAATGTTACAACTATGATGAACCCAGTTATCTGTAAAGAGACTGTCCATATTAAGAAATCAAAGATCACAACTGTCACTGATTCATCCAAAAAGAGAAAGAGGGCGTACATTGCAAATTTAGATGATTCTGATACTGCATCAAGTGAAACGAACCAGATACGAGAAATGTCAATATGTATTTCATAACAATAGAAGATTAGCCGGATTAGAACAAAGGAAAAATGGTGCTTTTTACAATTATTTTTTATTTAATTTATTTAGAGTTATTAAATTTAGGAATAAATATAGAGTAATAATATTAATGAGTGGATAAGTTTATATAGAAATTTTCTTTCTTAGTTTAATTTTGTAATTTTCGACCTATACGTTGACGTAGTCCACATATGTATGTCGACAAACCTGTCAAAAAACTAAAGAATCTTTACAAATTTATAATTTTGAATTTCCTTCTCTTTTTCATTAATTTCAAAAGCTGAAAAGATATATTTTCAATTAAAAATGTCAGTTCACTCTCTATTAATTAACCCATTCTCATCTCTTCATTCACTTGCACTTCATTTCAAAATTCAAAATCATTCTTCACTCTTCTACCTTCAAAAGTACTCAAAAAAGTCTTCCTCAAACCAACATTCCTTGTCCAAAGCCATTAGGCCTACCAAAAATAATCAAAAGTCAGCTTTTCGATGATTAAGAGTCTGTTGAAACTTATATTGTGTATGATACTTATGAAAAAGTATTTTAGAAAGGTTTGCATATTTCAATGAGTTTAATTCTAATGGTTTACAAGATTTGCTTTTTAAAATGGTATTTTTGGTTTAATCAAGTTATCTCAAAATGATTTTGATTATAATCATCATTTAGTTAAAATGTATTATTAGAATTTAGATGGGAAATTTTTTCAAGGAGAAGAAGGTCCAATTTGAAGTAGAGTAAAAGACATTACTATTGCTTTGAATTGCGAAATTTTAGGATAAATTCTTGGTTGTAAAAGTAGTGCGAATGATATCTCCACCTTTGAAATCAATTATGGTAATATGGAAGTTATGCACGATTTAATTTCTAATGATGAATAGTATGGTTTTAAATGCAAAAATCTTGGGCCTACAGCAAGACTAATGAGTCTTATTTTACAATAAAGTATTACACCGAGGATGGGGAATTACAGTAACCTGACTCAGAAAGTTTTCCAAGCTTATTTTTCTATTTCTGAAAAATATGATATAAATAGAGCTCAAACGACTTTAGATGACTTCGTTCAAAAGAAAATCTCTAGGCATGAGAACACACTTTACCATGGTGTGTATCTTACCAGTATTTTCAATTATTTTGGCATTGATCTAAGAGGTAAAAACTTTTGCCTCAAAAGTTTTCGACAAAACCAACCTCTCTTTTATGCATATTCCTCTTGAATTTGAACCTTATGAATCCCTTCTCGAAAAAGAAGAGAGATTAGTAAGGGTGGAAGAACAAGTGATTCTTCAAGAAGAAGAAAGCGATGGTTTGGAAATTGAAGAGGAGGAAGAACAAGAAGTGGAAGTGGAGGAAATGACACTTCTCTAAAAAGCTTTGACAAACCATCTTGCTATTCCAACAAAGAGATTTTTAAGATCTAAGAGAAGTTTCTCAACAACCAAAAGAAGCTTAAGTGCTCCTTTAGTAAAATGTTCATCACTCTCGAACAAAGTGGATAAATACATTGGCAAGGTCATTAGAAAACTTGATGGAAACTCATCATCATCGTCATTGTCTTTTTATATCTTTTATCTACCTTTACATCTCTTAGGTGTATTTTTTCTAGTTTTATTTCATGTTATTTTCATGTATTTTTCTATTATTTCCATGTACTTCTATTTTAATTAATGAAACTTACTTCTTGATATTCAATAATGATTATCATTGTCTCTGCAAATCATTAAAATAGAATAGAATCAAGTATATCAAAGAAATTAGAACAAAAACATAAACTATGCAAATTAAGACACATATATCGACATACTCCTCATCCATATGTCCATATATACTTGCTGTTTTTGAAAACTTTTGAAATTCAGAAATCGGCAGTTACCTTTCAACCAATTATTTAATTTGTTTATTCATCCCTATTTAATCTCTTTCCTCCGATTAAAAACTCAACATTAATTCATCCTTTAATCTCTTTTCATTCTAAACAAGTCCTTTTATAAAAATGAGTTCTCCACGTTAAAACTTTGTGAAAACTTAGAAGAAACACTTCCATCTTTCAATGATATTCTCCATTTTTCATTCTTCAAAACTAAAGGCATTTTGAATTAAGTCAAATGCAAATGATAAAGGAACAATTTAAACATTTTGATGATATTTGTTGGTTAATTTCATCACTTATCAAAGATGATCAAAACCACAACCCAAAATGCTCAAATTCTAAATAAAACGTGGAACAAGAAGATTGGGATGTCATTACAACAAACCCAATCTTTGGATCTGAAAAATGGATTGAAGTTCTAAGGAAAATCTAGTATTTCAATTTGTTTCAAATTTGTAAGTGTGTATTCTAAAACTTGTATATTTAAATTTGGTTGGTTTGTAAATACTTAATATAGTTAGGTTTAGATTTTTATTAGTTTGTATATATAATTTGACTTGGTTTGTTTAGGATTATTTGTTTGTATGTTTTGATTTTAGAGTAATTAATAAAGTTTGTCTTGTTTATTTAATGTCTTCAATGTTTAGTATATGATTTAGAACTTAATCATTACTCAATATATAAGCATATCACATATAAATATTGATTTTGACTCCATAATTCACAAGCATATCATATTTAGGGGATTTTTTTTCATCCATTTATGTTGATGATAAAGGGAGATGAAAATATGAAATATAACACATGTGTGTACTAATGGGGGGTTGTTTAACTCAACGAGGGTTATGTTATATTTTATACATAGGAATATTTATATGTTTGTCATCATCAAAAAGCGGAAGATTTTTAATACTTTAGATATTGATTTTGAATGACAGCGGCCACATAAACATATATACTAATGGTTCGCGAAGTTATACAGTATATATTGTAGAATAATGCATATGCACAATGATTAAACTTGTAGACTGATCGGTATAAAGATTAAAGTTCAAGAATCAGAGATAATCAAGATTCATGAATTTAAAGACAAAGATTTGAATAGCTTAGGACTGTAGTTTATAGTTATGAGCCATTAGGATTAATTATTAAATTCCCTGAAAGCAGATTCTGATGTTGACCACAAAATATTGAGCTTTGATATTTTATCAAAATAAATTATTTAAAATTCAAAATATATTTTTTATAAATATTTTATTAAAAAATTTATGTGATCAATGTATTTAAAAGCTATGATTATATTATTTTACAAAAATATAGAAGTTTGAAAACCAATTTAAAAGAAGGATTTTTTTTCAAAATGAACATAGATATGTCGACATAGGCCTCCTATGTGTGTCGATATACAAACTGTTGAAGAGGTGACTTTTGGATTTTGAATAGTTTGATTTTTAACCACACCCCTTCTTTTGATATATGAAGGGGTTTGAAAAATGAATTTTAAAAACTACTTTCTCTACTTTATTCTTTCTCCAAATTTTCACCATTTATTTTACAAAATCCACTTTCTATACTCTTTGAATTCATTCAAATTTGATCTCTACTTTAATAAATTCATTATCTACAAACTATTTATTGTTTTAGAATCATTCTCTCTACAAACTCGAAGATCAAACCACTATTAGAAGGGCTATATGATATATTATGTCTTAAGTACAACTGTTTGTATTTGAAAATCAACAGCTCTTCTCTTATTTGTTTGGGTGTGCTTATTGCCCATTCAAATCAAGTTGGTGTGTTTCTTGTCTAAATCTAGTGGGTGATCATGTTGCCTAGTAAAGAAAGAGAGTTTGCCCCAAACTAAAGAGACATGAGGGTGTATCTCTTCGCCTTGAAATCGAGATTGCATTTTGGTTTGCTTGCTATCTAGTTAAAGTAGGTTTTTGAAAAGAAAGCTATACAGTATTGTACGGGACTGGATGTAGAATTGGCTCATCCAAACCAGTATAAAATTTCTGATGTCATCTCAGTTACTTTACCATTTGTTATTGCTTTTACATATCTTTGGTTACATCTGTGATTGCTTAATTAGTATAGAACTGCATTGATAATCTGTGGTTTGATTTAAAACTTGAAATATAGTTAAAAGATTCAAAAAAGTTATAAAACATTATTCACCTCCCCTCTAGTATTAAATTAGCCTTAAGGTCCATTACATTGTAACCCGTAGTCATACCCTATTTGATCTCGAGTAGTTTAATTTGATGTTTATCTAATCTATAATGGATTGAGAATTTAATATGATTTAACACATATGAATATGACCCCTTTCTTTTTAACTTGGTTTTGGTTAAAGTAAAATTGGTTGAATAAAAGGTTATTAGGTTAAACACACCCCATTTGTTTAATTGAATATTGACAGATGTATACCTATTGGTCCTAAATCTAAGTTAATTTAGTTTATTGAATTGAATATGAATTGTATATGAAATTGCAAAACGATTATAAATTGTAGATGTACATATTAGGGTCTACTATAATAAACAATTTGTAATAAAAAAGAATGAATGATAATTAAACCGAAAAAATTAAAACAACTACAATCGATCGACAGGCTTATTGGAGTCGGTCGACAGTAAGAGGTTGACTGCTCCAATGACTAGCGGTCGACTGGATCGAATTGCAGGCGCTAACTAAACCTCAGTCAAAAGCCAAGGTTATAAGTTTAATTATATATGATTTAAAAATGGATATTTGTATATTATCGAGGAATTAGCTCCTTAGGTTTGTGACTTGACGTTACGGGATTGGATTGATGTGTATGCAGGCAATGAGGCCTAGACACTATTTATTCGACAGGGTCGATATTCGACTAAGGTGACTCTATCGCAAATGGCACTCATAGGAGGTTATATGGCGTACGCGAAACACTAAAAATTAGCCGATCCATAGTTCTTTTAAGGTTCGATTAGTTGTTTGATCCTAAGTATAAGCCTTCATTAGATGTTGGTGTAGGCGTATTTAGAGCTATACCCTAGGTTAATGAAACATACCATAGTAAATAGTTCACAAATACTAGTAGAAAACCCTAGGTCATAGAGTACTAATGAAGTTAATCGCATGTGATCACCATATATTAATTATGTACCTCATTCACTGAACTTTTGTCTAACCCACCTGTTCCCTTTCTTTTCCCCCACCATAGGAGGACAGGGGCCGCATGTGATTGGCTTAGGGATTAGTAAGTGGAAAGGGGAGCTTGTTAATGGAGTTGCTTATTATTTTTCATTATTCTATATGTAACTATTTATCATACTTAGTATTTATTAGGCTTTATGTCGTATTTTTGTAAACTCTAGATTATGACTACGTATGTTTTATGAATGTATTTTAAAGATATTTTTCGAGATAACTATTTTCTGTATATACATTTCCTTGCCTTCCACTATGAGATCTGAAAGTGTAGAATATCTTAGATATTATTCTTATTTTTAGTCTCTGTAATGTTTAAAAACTAAATATTTCGCACTTCCTGACACTGACGTGAGTCCGAAAGCTTTTGGATCGATGTGTCGGGAGGTGTAGGTTGTCACGCTTGGTATCAGAGCCTAGATTTTTAAAATTCCTTAGGAGTTAGGTGTGTATTGGGAGAATGTACTTGAATTTTTTTTCAAAATTGGTTTCTAAAGTATATATAGAGGTAAAAAGGTTTTTAGTGGTTACGTATACATAAGCATAATACGAGAAGCAAATGCTATCACTTATTCTTACCAATATTATCTATGGAAAAGTTCCTAATAAATTCCTAAGTCATAGATAGAGAGGATGAACGATCTTACTGGTTATGGCTTATGCAGCTGGGAACATCCCGATTTGGTTTTTGCAGGACATGTCTGTAAAGGATAGGACAAACCGAGCTTAACCCTATAGGGGACCCATAAAGCAGGTGTTAGGTGTAGTTCCTACCCATCCACCTACCGTCGATTTTGCCAAGTCATGTAAGGACTTTGCGAGTCTAGGAGGGAAACCATAGGATAGGACCAAGTTGTATGTGGAATTGAAGGCATGAATCCATACTTGTGATAGGATTTTCGAATTACTAGGTCATGAAGATGATATTAGGAGACAGCCTGCCACCTGGCACTTTCAAGGAGAGGCTTTGAATTAGTGGGATGTGGTAGTGGCAGAGATTGATGGTGAAGAGATTACTTGGGGAGAGTATGAGGCATTTTAAGATGAATTTTCTTTCCATCGCAGATCAGGGCGTACAGTTGGAGAAGTTCATAAATTTTCAGCAATGGGAGATATCAATAAAGAAATATGTTAATCAGTTCAATGGGTTGTCTAGGTTTGGTATGGAGCTGATAAATACTTCTTACAAAAAAGCTTTGAAGTTTGCATAGGGGCCGAATCAACCTCTTCAAGATTTGGCCCTTAATCATATTCCTATAGGTGTGGCTTTCGAGGGTTTGATGGAGATGGCCTTGCTAAACACCATTTCCAAGGAGGAAGTAAAAAGTGTGCCTAAGAAGTCAGGAGGAAAGACACCCTAAAAGAATCAATGCAAGGGTGAAATAGGGGACAGGGAAGATTAAGAAGCAGGAGCTCCAGTGTAGGAGATGTGATAAGGAGTGCATTTTGTGAAGGAGTGCAAGTTGGACATCTCAAAGCAATCAATTCGGGCACATAAAAAGGGGAGTGCCCGGCACAACCGAAGACCAACCATTGCAAAACAGGTCATTTGCTTCAGTTGTTTACCTCTTGTTGCTTCGGTTCAATAACTAAAGCAAATGATGACAACGTAACTAGCCAAAGTCTGTTGCTTCGGTTGTTGAACCAAAGCAAAAGAGGACATTTGCTTCAGTTGTTGAACTGAAGCAAAAGGGTAAAACAACCGAAGCAAAGTGGTCATTTGCTTCAATTGTTTCTTAACAACCAAAGCAAATGACCACTTATTTGCTTAGGTTCTTCATAATAACCGAAGCTAATGATAACTCATTTGCTTCAATTATTATGAAAAACCAAAGGAAATGTCAGCTAAAGAAAAAGAAATGATACCATTTCAGGTTTTAAAACCTAAAACGGTATTAAATCACAATGGCATTTTCATGTTAGACAATTGAAATAACTAGAAAAAATTAATAATTTAGCACTGAATGTTCATACTTTAAACTACAATAATTCATACTCTAAAATACCAAATATTCATAGTAAGATAGTAGAATCAATGTTCATAGTTTATAACATCATACTCCAAAATAATATTACACGCTAACACTAGTACACATCAGAATAAATGTACAACATAGTGGCACACTCATAATTTCATACTTCAAGACTCCAAGTTGCTTGTTGATAAACATGCTCTAAATATTACACTCCAAGTCAAATGCAACCTACATATATTATGTTCAATAAATCGATGAATTAATCATCAGTGTGTAAATATCAGTAAATGACATGATTGTAATTGAAATTTACTGTTATAAACTTGTTTAACACTAACTTATATTTACACAAGGGCTTCTTGCGAAATTTAACATGAAATGCTGAGAAAAAGGTATTTTTTTTAAGGTTAAACAATGATAAAAAATAAAGGCTTAATTCATATTCAATGTCTTGCACAAATAATGCAAAATTATAAATAAGAAACCAATGACAAAAAATAATTTTGTCTATCTATAAGAATACATTTAAACAATTGATTCTTGCAATATTACAAAAATTTAGACTATAAATGAAGTGCCCAAACTACAAAATTATTTACAATGATACTGTCAAATATCATCTTAAAGGAACAAAAGTTTCCATTTCATAAGAATAATTTGTTTCTAAGCTATGCGTTAATATACATTAACATTCAAGTTGATTTTTCTTTTGTTATTATATAGAATTCCAATTCAATGCCATATAATTTCAATAGAAATCGAAACAGAAATAGAATTAAAAACTTACACGGGGATATATATACATATATATATCCAAAAATAATAAAATATAAATATTAGCTATAGTACCTGTATAAGCGTGTTGCTTTCCTTATTGTGCCCGTGATGGCAAGGCAGTGGCTGTTGCTGAGGAAATGACAACAAAAAAATTTGATAAAAGAAACTTATAATTTTATTTATGAAAAATTTAAACTAATCTTTAGTAAAATAGCGGTGTAGAATAATTATATATACACACTTATTGATCATTTGTCATATTCCACCTTTAAATCATCGTGTTAGTATAATTACACACACACATGTATATGCGCGCGCGTGTGTGCGTATAGCAGTGTAGATTTAAAATCAAGGTCTCTGATGCAAATGCTAAAGACTATGTCAAGTATGAGTTTAATGTCCACTCCTCTAATACCTATTATAAGAGCAAATAAAAAAACATGTATAAGATATTAAAGAGATATGGTGATACTCTATAAATATAGTTGTAGGTTTTAGTTTCGGGTCAAAACACTTATTTGCATTTCAAAGAAAACTGTTTAAAATGCCAAAGAATTATAATTTTTAAGGTAATAAACGTCGATTGTTTTATGAAGATCACCATTGAAATATAAGATCGCAAACATCAAACTAAACTTTTAAAGCACACTATTATTAAAATCATTTAGGCTAGAAAACCTTATGTATTAGAGACACATGCAACTAATTAAATATCTAGCAGTAGACCAAAAGTGTTATGAAAGCAAAACAAGAATTAGCAATAGATCAAAAGTGGGGGACTCGATACTCAGACTGCTACACATACCTCTTCCATTTCATCTTTCACCTCCCAAAATCCCATAAAACATAAAAATTCAATCTTATAAGATTATGCACTGTGAAATAAATTCCCTTACTAGCCAGATGAAATTATTTTATCAAATCATATAATGAAAACGAGAGGCAACCAAAAGTAGTTTATGGATAATCAAGAGATTGTTAAGTGCATTACAAATAATTACAAAGGTCTTTGGTTTAAGCAATCAGTTCATAAAAAGCCTAGAGTTCAAACAAACTTTGAACCTGCAATGCTAACAACATATAAAACCCAAGTTAAATGCTAAACACATTTTATACATGTCTACAAAAAAGCGGAGAAAAAATTCAATTTGTATAATTTCAGCTCAAAATTTATTCCCAGGACAACTGACTTGTGCAAATTTCAACAGGTTTATTAGTATGTCTGTATCTTTTATATCATAAATAAAGTCCACTTACATAGGCTTAGAACATGTAAGCTGAAAAGTTAAAACACACATGCTACATGCATAAGTATACAGTTAATATAGTTTGCGCACATATAATAAAAAATACGACTTAAATGAAAGTGCAATTTGCAGAAGATAATATCTAATATGACCGAAAGGAGAAATAATACTGATCGACTAACGAAATAATTAGGTCAATTTGATTCAGATGTCAGAAAAATAAATATGCTTAATGGTAACATATGATAGAAAATATACAGCTTTCTCATGATGAGAGAAATTTAAGTATAGAAGAAGACATGGAAGACCACGAAAGGAATAGAAGAATGATATTCACATCTACATAAAATAGCATATGATATCACCACAACCAATGATGCTTATACTGCCACACCAACCATGGTTATCGAACATCTTATAATATAACAATTTGAGTGCCATTTCAAATTAAATTTCTCTATTTATGACGTTATTTAAAAATTGAAATCTCAAATGGATTAAATTATTTCATTTATGCTGAAACTTAAAAATTATTATAATATTTGCATGAATTTTAACCCAAAGTCTATCGTTTAAACAAAACAAAGAAAGAAAAACAATTTTTTGGTTTATACGTAGAAGGTCAAGAGTCAAAATCAACTTCAATAATACAAGTCGTCAAAAGGGAAAGAAAAAATAACGCTTTTTCATAATTATAAATGTTTTCATAAGTACTAACGAAATTCATAGCAGGAGGTCATAGATATTCAAGAAGAAAAGGTGAATGGAGTGAGGGAATATTGAAAGGAGAAGGCAGCAGCGCCGTGAGCTACCTCAAGCACCGCCTCATCTCGAGCCCACCAAATCACACAATTTTGACAGGGGCTATGGTATGGAATTTTGCATTTTTAGGATTAGGGCTTTTGATTTAATTCGCCTCGCCGCCATTTTTATTTTTTTCCTTTTTTGAATTTTTTGTTAGATGACTGAATCAGATACAGGTTTAATAACTTGTGCACGAAATGTTTTAAAGGGGGCCTACAATTGATTTCTTCGGTTGTGTTAGCAACGGAAGCAAATGGTACTATTTGCATCGGTTGCTAACACCACCGAAGCAAATAACCTTATTCACTTTAGTTGTAAATAACAACGGAAGCAAATTGCATTTCTGCACTTTCTAATGCTTTTCATATACTAATTACTTCAGTTGTTAAGGAAGAACCAAAGAAAATGATATTCTTTGCTTTGGTTGTTAAGATAATCGAACAAATAAGGTGGTGCAACAGACATATTTTGTGCTAGTGAGCTCTACCCAAGTGATTTCAACTTATGTGCTACATGTTGTTTGCAGCTCGAGTGCGCCTCTAGTAGCGGACATAGGAAGTAGATCGTAATTGAAGTGTATTGACTTTATTAATTTACCTGTTCATACTTTGTTTTACACTAAGGCATCACACTCTTTTACCTTGAGTAGAATTGTATATGAGCTTCACCTAACACTATCAGGGTTATAGACCCTGTAGTTCTATCAAACCCTATTGGAGGATCAGCTTATTATCTATGATATGTAGGTTTTGAAATTGTTTATTTTGGGGGTCGAGTTTGATTATGACACTTTTATCTTAGGGTTTTGGGTTTGTTTTAATTTTGAATATGGACTAAATGACCCTATATGTGGTGATCTTAGACTGTGATAAAAAGGTTGTTCGTTGGACGCAGTCTAAAGATTTGTTATGATTCCAAAGGCTTGGTTTTGTTAAGTTACCTATATTCTTTAGACTTATAACATGATGAGTTAAATTCAGTGTCAGTAGTTAGAGGCTATCCAGATGTCTTTTCGGAGGTTACCGGTCTTCCACCTCAGAGAGAGTTCGATTTTCATATTTAACTTATAGGGAATGACAGACCCGTTGCCATATCTTTAAGGGTCATGGCTCCTACAGAAAGACATGAGCTGAATAAGTAAGTGAATGAGTTGTTGGGGAAAGCTTCACTAGGAGGAGTATTCCAAAGTAAGGAGCACAAGTTGTCTTTTCCACCAAGATGGATGGTTCTCTAAGGCTTCACATCAGTTATCGTAAGCTGAATAGGCTGACAAAAAAGAATAATTATTTATCAACTCACAAGGACGATTTCTTTGATCAAGTGATTGGAGCGAAGGTGTTCTCACAGCTTGACTTGGCTTCCAGATTCCATCAGCTGTGTATGGTCGGATAGTATTCAAAAGATTTCTTTTCGTACACTCAACGGACTTTAAAGGTGGTTAGTCGTGCCTTTGGACCGAGCAGTGCAGCCGCCTACTTTGTTGATCTGATTAGTCGAGTTTTTGAGGTTTGCTTAATAATTTCATGGTGGTATTTATTGATGATATATTAGTCTTTGAAAATCTAGGAGGAGCACATGTTGCATCTAGAAGAAGTGCATAATACACTCCGTAGGCATAAGTTGAAGATGAAGTTTTTCAAATGTCGCTTTTGGTGTAAGCAGGAATGCTTTTTGGGGTATGTTGCCCCTGAGAGTGGGTTGGCAGTCAATCCTAGTAAAATTGCCAAGCATAGGATTGCCATGTGCTGAAGAATCAAACAAAAATATGTTTTCTTGGTTTGGTGGGCAACTATAGGAAGTTCATTGAGGACTTCCCGAAAACTGAGCCCCTCTCACCCACCTTACCAAGAATAATTTGGTTTTCTTATGAGGCTCAAAGTGTTAGGATGCTTTTATCAAAGCTGAAGAAGGTGTTAGCTAGTGCACCTATTCTAGTATTACCTAATGGTATGAAGGCACCCATAGTACATATCAATGCTTATGGTATAGGATTGGATGTGGTATTAATGTAGGAAGGGAGAGTGGTGAGCAATGATAGTCGATAGTTGAAAGTCCACGAGAGAAATTATCCTACCTATGATCTTGAGTTGGCAGCCATTATCTTTACGGTCAAGTCATAAAGACACTATCTATTAGGAGAATTGTTTGAGCTATATATGGATCATAAGTTTCTTAAGTATTTATTCTCCCATAAGGATTTGAATTTAAGGTAGCAGAGGTGGATAGAATTTTTAATATCGTATGATTTTGACATCTTCTATACTCCAGGCAAGGGAAATGTTGTAGTCGATGCCTTGAGTACGAAGCATGCGACGTGGAGTCCTATATTCTTAGAGTGAAAGCACTTGAGTTTATCTTTATGTTCAATTTTCGGTCATCGTCGGATATCACTCCCAGATTATTAGCAGCATTGGATTTGCAGCCTACACTTATGGACCACATTAGGTCAAGTCAAAAGCATGATAAGGAGTTAGTGGATATTTTTGAGAAGCTTAGTAGAAGAAAGTAGTCGAGTAATTTTAGGCACTATATCATTAACTCAAAGGGATGGTAGTTTAAGTATTCCTCTCATTATGGATTTGATTGACGTGGTATTAGCCGAGTCTCATCATTCTATGATGATCATTCATCCCGACAGAGATAAAATGTACCATGATATGAAATAGTTTTTTATTGGCATGGTATGAAAAGGCATGTAGCAGAGTATGTAGCCCGATGTACAACTCACTAGAAGGTAAAGGTAAAGCAGAAGAAGCCGGGAGGATTGTTGCAGCAATTAACAGCGGAAATGGGAGAGTGTTTCTATGGATTTTTTCGATGGACTACCTAGTAGGAGTGGTAAAGAGGGATATGGTTCCTAGTCAATAGACTAACCAAATGCGCTCATTTTGTTTCGGTTAATAGGACAAGGATAAATGTGTATGTGAGGGAGATAGTTAAGTTACACGAAGTTCCTTCTAGCATCGTTAGCAACCGAGATCCATTTTTCACCAGTGAGTTTTGGAGGAGTCTTCGGGTGACTTTAGGGACTAAGTTGAGTTTGGGTGCCGCTTATCATCCATAGATCGATGGATAGACAAAGAGGGTGAACCGAATGTTGGAGGACTTGCTTCGGATGTATATCTAGGATACTTACGAGGATCAATTTCCATTAGTGGAGTTTACCTATAATGACAACTATCTGGCAAGTATTAGGATGGCATCATTTGAGGCATTATACGGGAGGCCTTGTAGATCACTATCTTGTTGGTGGGACACTACGGATAGGATTATTCTTGGACCAGATACGGTGATGGAAATATCAAAGAAGGTAGACTTAAACAACAAACTTCTTATGAAGGATTGTTTGGACTCAAACTTCATAAGTGATATTGAGTATAATGTATCAATAATAAATTCAAGTTAAGAATCTTTAAGTTGGGAATGTTCCTAATGAAAGACTGTGGTTGATTCAATGAAGGCTATGTAAATCGCCTTCAATAGCGCCATAGTAAAGCAATGTAATAAATATATATGCACAAAATTTATAACTGAGCTGAGGGTGATTCTAGATGTTGAGAATCCTATATCATTGTTATATGATAATAATGTCGTGATATAGTTCACGATAGAACTTAGAGATCACTAGAAGTCTAGATACATACTTTGAATTGTTCCATATGATAAAGGTAGTTTATCAGTATCGAACAAAATGGACTGATAGAGTAGATAATTGAAACATAATAGCAAACTCATTCATTGAGAGACTAACCCAATTGGTTTTGAGGAATCCGATTGGAGAAGTTGGAATAAGGTTCCATTATAAACCCCATGTGCAAGTGGGAGATTAATAGAATTATGGGTATTCCCTAAGGGCAATTACGTAATTTGTTAAACTCAATAACTAATTTTGTATGAAATATAAAGTACTTTCTTTTTATTATATACTTAATATAATGTGTTATGTTAATTAATTAATTTGATTAAAAACTTATTTGATAAAAAACCCATGACTGGTATATTTTATGATAGTACTACGAAGTATTATAATTGTGAGTAATTTTTCACAATAAAAATTAATATACCATTTTAAATATTCCTACTTAAGACGTGTACTGGATATCGATAAACCCATTAAGACTAGAATACGTAACGCTCTCCAAATGTTGGACAATGTATTACTCATGGTTGTTGAGATCACCAAGGAGTTATGTACTGATAGTTATTTGATAACTATGAAATCACTCACTCAGTAGTTTTCTCTTAGTTAATATAACTAAGGTCAAACAGAAAATATCGATGTGACAAAATTGCACAGTTCACTTGGCCTGAGAATACTGTTGATCTTCAATGTGGAATCTCTGCTTTGATTACAGTTAAATTGTGGCATGGTGCCTATCCAATGACTATAGTTGAGTCTAGTGGAACCATTGGACGTAAAAAAATCATTCAAGAGAGGATTTTTCGCCTTAGTTATATGATTTTAGTATCACGGTCAATTGAAGTCAACTCAATGTCAAAGTCTCTAGTCAGAGAATTTGATTAATAATAATTGTTATTATTGAACTATGGGCCTTATGTTTGGACTATAAAGTTGAATAGGAATGATGTTGGAATTTTGACCGTTACCGAATTTACATAAGTCCAATGTGATATAGTTTTGACGAAGAAAATTGATGTAAATAATAGTCACAACCGGGTAACTTTTAACAAAATAAAATTACACTTTATCAAAACCAAGTAAGTGATAAATTTAGCCAAAATGTCACACCACCGACCAAGTGACTTGTGAACGTTGATATTGGAATAGTTCGATGTTAATCACTAACTAAATTTACACCTAACGAGTCACACAATCGAAATGATGGATACCCCTTTGACCAAATGATTTAATTAATATGTAGTTATTGCAAATTAATAAATATTAGTGAAATATTAGTTAAAGATTTTAACTTTGATCTGATAAACAAATATTATTCAATGTATTTATAGTAGTAATAAATATGTTAATCAATATACGGTATCGATATGTAACGACCCAAAAATTTATCACTCTGATAAATTTTATTTATTTTTAAAAATTATTCAAATAAAAGGTCGACAATAATAATACTTTTTTGAGTAATAATAAGTGATAGTTATCTTATTCTGAATAGATATTTACAAAAATGTTTTCCTTGAAATTTAAATCGATAAAATGGCCGAAAACCGTTTTATCGATAAGCAGCTCTATAATCGTAAAACATCATGCACGGAGCTGGATACATACACTTATTTTTACAATTGAAAAAAAAATATGAAAAAAAATTAAATATTTTATTCTTGGAAATTAATGTATTTATGTCATCGCCGATAAAGGCATCATATTTAAATATAGATTTATAAATTTAAATTGAGATTTAATGATTATTTTAATTATTAAAATAATTATTTTAAAAGATGATAATTCATTTTGAATATTTATAAAGAGATAATAAATCATTTATAATAGTTTTATAAAGACCGACAAATTTCATCACACTTTGACTAGTCGACGTCATATTTTTACAACTGGATTTTAATATTATTAAATATGGGTTTATACGTCAAATAAACTCGTTTTAATTAATAAAGGATGATAACAAATCAGTTTTCAAGTTTTTTTGCATAAATAAATAGTTTGATAAAAAAAGTGAAAATGTGATCGACGACCATTTTTGGGTTTTCGACCGTTCGTCGAACAGAAGTTGTTTCGAATCGTTGCAATGTTGTCAACATAATTTAACACATATTAATACATATTTTGAAAACGTAAACATTTAGCACAAAATGACAAAGAGAGTTTACTTTTGAAAACTTATAAAGTAAGTAAAACCTTTTGATTTGATTTTTACTTTTTAATAAAGATACTTCGGTAAAAAAACATTATTACAAAGTATAAAGCAACATCTCATCTCATTAAATGCTAGTACTTAAGGGTATAATCTTGCATTTTAACGGAGGAATAAATATGTGGTTAGAAATGAGTTTTGGGTTAAGGGTAGTAAGTTTTTTTTTCTATAAATTTCATGTATAAATACCACCACCATTTCTCCACTTTTTTCACATCCAATTCTTCACTTCTTCCACATTTCTTCATATTCTTCTTCTCCTTTTTAATAGCCTCTGTGCCATAGAAAAAAGTAGAAAGAAATAATGTCGAAATATATACAAAATGAAATCAATGTCCATTCGCCTCAAAGCCAAACTCACTATTTTTCATATTTTACCTCTTCTTCTCACGACTATAATTTCCTCAAAACTAATCCAAATTGAGAATTTTTTTTCAAAATCAAGAGAATTGAATTGCCGACAATTTTCATTCACATCATTTCTTCAGAATCCAAGAGTTACTATGTCAAAATTTTAATCATTTCAAAGTCATTTTTGACCCACATTTTAAGGTCGAAAATACCTCTTTTTCGTTCGAGTATAACTCCTTCAAAACAGATCCAAATGAAGTAATTCCTTTTCTCCAAATCCTATAGAATTCCCGTGGCTACAACTTTCAAGTTTAGCAGTTCTTCCAGTTTTGAATTTTACTATGTCAAAATTTTACTTTTTTTACAGTGCATTTTTGGGCTTCATTTTTACGAATCCGAGAATGCCCTCTCTTGTTTTGATCATAACTTCCTAAAATTAGTTGAAATCAAGTGTTTCTTTTTTTCAAACCACAGAGAAAAGAATTTCCTACAACTTTTATGTTGACCACATTTTCAAATTCAGAGAGTAGAATGTCTAAAACCCAAATACTTCTTCTCTAACCTATTTATGGATCTAGTTTTGTGAATTCAAGGTCAAAACTCCAATACTTCTTCTCTATACCGGCCAACCTCCATCTCAAGACTTGGTCGAGCACTTGGAAGAAAGAAGAAGTTGTTTGGTAATGTTTAATAGGAGTATGAAGTAGTTAGTGAAGCATGCATTAGTTTGAATGTCGGTAAGAAGCGAAATGGTTTGCTTATTGGTGGGAACTCTAATTTTAAATCATTATAATTATTTATAAACGTTTAACATAACTATTTGGATGCTAATTATGTTTAGATGTTTGGTTGATAAATGTTTGAAAAAGTAATTAGCAGCGTAAACTATAAGTGAGAAACTCTTACTTATATTATATTCTTGGATGATGATATGATGTTTACAATGGATATTTAACATGCATTGATCGCATCAAGTTTTCTTGTTTAATATGTATGTTGAATATATATGCAAGTCATGAAAATACATGTCCATAAGCACAAAGAAAATCACTATCTTTTGTGACGACCCAAACTCGATGTTCGATAAACAACACCAAATTTGCATCGCCGGAGCTTATAACAACTATTAGATGAATATAAAACAGCGGAACAGAATCAATATCATAAATAACATCACTGTTACAACATCAACATCATATCCATACTGCAACAGAGTACCTAATACATACACTACAACTCCAAATACAACATCATGATAATACAACAGTGAACATATATCCAAAAGTTCTCAAATGAGAGAGATGATAACGAACTCCCAAAAGCTAACACCTGAAATCTCCAATAGCTCCTAAGATATCTCTCAGATAAAAGCTCCAAAATACTGCTACTCCAAAATACAGGAACCTGCTACTAGGTTGCCCGTGTGGAAATAATGGGCACCCAGAGTTTAGGAAAGAAAACAATAAACTCCGGATCAGTCATGAGATTGGTGTGAGTAAACAAAAACAGTTGCATTTAAATAAAACAAGATTTATAAAAGAATTTTCGGAATGCTTTTAAAAATGGAACTACCATAAGACCTCCCACCACACACACAATGCGAACGCAGAATTGGAGGAGATTTCTTCTTATGATAGTTAAATATGCTTGGTACGAGAAAAGAAATTCTTTGATATTATTACTAGTGCATAGCGAAGAAAATATTTCAAAAGTAGAATATTAATCTTAGCCAACATACGACCATTATCATATGCCTACTATAGCTACCATCTAAACGGTGGGGAGCCACCATAAGTAAATGGCAGGTTCTACAACTAAAACCGTACAGGGTTTCGTATTGTTTCTTTGGATTTCCAACAAATGGTCAGGCCAAGGAACTTCCCATTGCCACATAAGAACGCCTCTGGAAGGACGTCCCTGAGAACCAAACCGGATCTCTGCCAACACAAGTCCGGGTTACCCCTAACTGGGTAACTACTGACACGAGTATGCAATCTCCTGGCCGTAACCAACCTTTAATCGGGGCCCCAGCAACAAATCACAAGTAATATATATATCTGCGATATCAACATAAGTTAAGTATCTGGGCTCCATACCATGATACCACTTCTATCCAGAAGGAAATGCACATACCCTAAGGGGTGCTACCGCCAACAACCTTGCTGCATCTTTCCTGTTTTGACCATTTTGGGGTGTGAGGTCCGATGAAGTCTCGTCCACAAAAACACGCTTTATACAAAAGATGTGCTTTGGGTCAACAAATGATCGTAGAAATGATCACAAAGATAAACGATAAAACCAATGATCTTATCACAAATGTTCAACACAATGATCATTTCACAACAACACTCAGCATGTCACATTACCAACTTGGGAATATATCGCTGATAACCTTCAACTACATAACCTCTGAGCTCGTACGTCTCAGAGAAGGGTGTTAAGCTAAGAGAATAAATTCTCCGCCACCAACAGAAATATATTTGAAAGAAATCGGCTTTATATCTCAATTTGTAATGTCAGACATACTATCCATACAAGTCTGTTCCGGGCTCGAACAGAACCGAAGGCACTTTCAAAGAAGTCCTTGCGATCCGGATATCCACAATCCTGATCGGATTCCCCATCACATATGGAGAACTCTATACCGGAGCAACTCGGTGCAGAGTCAGTCGACAGATCATCCTATCGCTCTCGCAAATACCCGGTCTTCAACACCGGTCTTCAATTGCTTTCCATAACGTCGAATCACATATTCGAAATGGGTTATATGACACAAAAGTCCTTTCCCGGCTAAGTCAAATAGTGAGTGTCAAATTTTAAAACATGTGGATGTCATTCACAAATATTCACAGGTTCGATGTGGGTTTCGGATAACCAACTGAAATCCGATTCCCTGTCGCATCGAAGTTTAAATGCCGTTTTACGGACAACAGGGTTTTCACATCAATACAGAACAAATCATAATCACAGTGCAATAACATGGCAATTACATCATACAGAATTACAAACAGAACAGAGATATCAATATAAGTTAACAACAATAGTTAATTATTTACCAATCAAAACGAATGAGATAAATTAACCAAATAATTATTTTATTGATTATTCAATCAATAATTTATTATTCTTAATGATAAATAAATTAATCTTAATCATCTTGATACATTGATTTTTCCTTAATTAGTTATTTTAATTAACTGCCAATTAAATTAATTAACTTGCTTTATCAAATCAATAAATTCTTAATTATAAATTTATTTGAGTACTTAATTGTTTATTAAATCAATTTTAATCACAATCTTTAAATTAGTCTAAATTCCTTTTCAAAACGATTGATAAAAATCGTTTACCTTAATTTCCATTTGAAAAGTTTTATACTTTAAAAAATTAATTTATTGTTACATTGGAATTTTAATGTAAATTAATTTAAAATTCTTCTTTTAAAATTTAATCATTTAATTAAAGGGTTAAATAAATTTTGATTTTAAACTTTCTTTACTTAATTAAAGAATTAACAAAGTCTAAAGCATTTGTTAAATAATTTAACTTAACAAAATCTAAATTGTTTATATTGCAAAACACAAAATTTTCTTAGCATTTTTTTTTGACTTAAAGATTCGAATGGGCTTAGCCCATATAAAACAACCCGAGTAAAAACAGGGATTTACTCGCGTCCACCCCGGGTCCATCACGTTACCTCCCCAAGACTTCCCATTTCTTTCCTCATCCCAGTTTCTTATCTCCTTCCAGTTTCTTCTTCTTTCCTTTTTCTTTTTTTTTTCTTCCAGTTTCTAAGTACATACTGATACGCAACGCGACGTGCACGTGCACATCGCCGTGCCGCCCCTCTTACGACCATCGCGATCTCCAGCAAGTCATAAATCTCCAGCAATCTCGAAAGCCCAACTCGAATCGCCTCCATACGTTCGAAATCGAATTTTTTAACATTTGCTCGAGAAACTGCAGCACCACCCCCCATCTAAAACACCTCGCCACCACCTCATAGACCACCAGTAACACTCGCACACCATCCACACCACGACTACCCACCCAGCAACCTTCCACCAGAGCCTCGCGAAGCTCGGTCGATCGTAATTGACGAACTCGTCTCGTTTTCCAGCCACCACAATTTCAAACCTTAAACCCTACTTTGATTCGATTTATCAATCTACGTATTGCAATTTTTTTCCTAATAATTTTGTCATAGTCTCTGACGTTCAAGCTTGCTACAAATAAATTTTCAGCCTTTATAATTTGATTTATCACCAGAAATTCAAAGAAAAACGATTTGTGTTCATGCTCGAACTGCTCTGTATATACCCAACTAAAAATCTTCATTTCTGTTGTAAAAATCATGATTTGTAGTAAAAATTTAAGCTATTAACTTGGATTGGCTTTTTATAATACTTGAGTTCATCACAATTTCCCTTGATTGCCTGTAAATCAAAATAATAGTGGTATATTTCTTCAAATCATGTTGAAATAGTTTTAAAGACTTGATTACAGATTTAACTTCTTGTTTGATTGAAGACTTTTATTACTTAACAATGTTCCAATGTAAATAAATTAAATTTTTGAATAAATGATCAAGTTCTGCGATCAATACAGAGAAGATATAATGCAGAGCAACCTATATATGCAGAATGTATTTCAGAATAAAACACAAACACTACTATGTAAAATCAATAAACTATATTACTGTTAACATAAAGTTTTAAAGTTGATGTTTACTCACATTGACAAAGGTTTGAAACAGAGACTATATTTATTTTCTTTGAACTGTAGTTTGTTCCTCTTCTCCTTTCTTTTTAATTTCTGATCTTTGCTTGTTTATTTATTTTACTTGAGTTGTTTTTAACAAATGAACGTGAGGCTTTGTGTTTGTATACATATAGGTGAAAGGTGGTGTGCAGGTGAAAGGATAGGCTGAGTCTACCAAAGCAAGTACAAGTTGAAGTATATAAAAAAAAAACTAAACCATGCTTTTAGATTTGCTATGCAGTAATAACATTAAATGAAGGTATGTTTCTTTGCTAAAGGTGATGGCATTTAATGAAAGTATGTAAATGGAATGTTCAGGTTTCCCCTTTTCTATGTTGCAGCATGTTCTTGTTCAATTTTGATTTTATAAGTACATTTTTATATCATTGTTTGTTGACTAACAAACTAAATTTCAGCTGAAATGCCTTTGTACATTGGCAAGGAGTAAATAGCATTTAATACAAGCATTAAATAAAGCATGTTACTTTGCATAATTTCAGCATGTTATGTTTTGTTTCGTCTTTTATATGTATGTGTTGTTTTGTTTAAAAAATTTTGTTTTTCTTATGTCTACTTATTTGTTTACATAGCTAATTGAAAGTTTTTTCTTTTTCAGTTTTATATTTCTTCATAAAAATTTGTTATCTTAGTTTATTTGTTTATTTGTTTATTTGTTCTCTTGTTTAATTATTTATTTGTTTGTTCATATGTTAGATTATGATTATGTTATTTAAATTTTATAATTTCATAATATTTTACCTTAACAATTTTATTTCTATTAAAAGCTCATCTATCATAATTTATTATTTTACTTTGTCACAATTTCTTATTTTACTTTGTTAAAAAGAAAAGTGGTTTTAGTTATTAACATTAAATAACTATGAAATTTTATTTCAATATTTTATGTCTTTTGAATTTCTCAAATTTACATTTAAAAGTTCCAATAAATTTCCAAGTTTTTAAATTCAAAATTTCCGTGATGTTACAATATCCCCTCCTTAAAAAAAATTTCGTCCTCGAAATTGAAAGAGAGAGAGAAACGTAAACCAAGAATAGATGAATTTATAAATAAGGAAATGACTTACAATTTTAAGTCGAGATGTCAATTCTGCAGTTGTGATATGATTTCTTCATATTATCTTCGGTCTCCCAAGTACAGTCTTTTGGATCGCCACTCCATTGAACTTTGACCAATTTCATAATTTTGTTCCTCAATCGCTTCTCATCACGATCTACAATTTTTATCGGTTCCCTTCTAACTGCCAAGTTGGGAGTGATTTCAAGATCCTGCTGAGCAGCTTCTTCAATAACATCATCTGGGTCGTGCACATATTTTCGAAGATTAGAAATATGGAACACATCATGTACGCCAGACAACCAGCTGGGTAACTGCACTCTATATGCTAGAGGACCAATCCTTTCCAGAATAGGAAAAGGACCAATATAACGCGGTGCCAACTTTCCAGTTTTTCCGAATCTCAGTACGCCCCGCATCGGAGATACTTTCAGAAATACAGAATCTCCAACTTGAAATTCCAAATTTCTCCTTCGTCGGTCATAATAGCTCTTCTGACGGCTTTGGACAGTTAATAACTTCTTTCGAATAAAGTCTACCTTCTCAGTGGCTTCTTTTATCATATCCGGTCCAAGAACAAGTCTGTCACCTGATTCGATCCAGCATGTAGGTGATCGACACGGACGACCATATAAAGCTTCGAAAGCAGCCATTTCTAAACTGGCCTGATAACTGTTGTTATATGAGAATTCAACCAGATGCAAATGGTCCTCCCAAGAACCACCAAAATCATGCACACAAGCACGCAGTAGGTCTTCTAAAATTCGGTTGACCCTCTCAGTCTGCCCATCAGATTGTGGGTGATAAGCAGTACTGAAATTTAATTTCGTTCCCAATGCGTCTTGGAATGCTTCCCAAAATCTACTAGTGAAGATCGGATCACGATCACTCACTATACTACTGGGAATACCATGGAGGCGAACAATTTCCTTTATATAAATACCTGCCAAGCTTGCTGCAGTCCGAGTAGATTTAACTGGAATGAAATGAGAATTTTTGGTTAGACGATCCACAATAACCCAAATCGCTTCATTGCCTTTCTTGGTTCGTGGCAATCCGTCGATGAAATCCATCGATAACTGATCCCACTTCCATTTTGGTACTTCCAAAGGTTGATGTAATCCGGCCACTTTCATTTGGTCGCTCTTGATTTGCTGACAAGTAGCACAACGACTAACATAAATAGATATGTCTCTCTTCATTGTTTTCCACCAGAATGTTCTTTTAACATCTCGATACATTTTGTTGACTCCTGGATGGATGTTGAATTTTGACTTGTGGCATTCGTCCAATACTTCACGTTCCAGATCAGGAATGTCAGGGACACAAATTCTGCCCTTCATTCTTATAACTTCTCTATTATCTATCTCAAAAGTAGCATCCTCTCCTCGATCTATTCTTCTACGCATTTCTCGAAGAAACTTGTCTTCAGTTTGCTTGCTCGCGATCTTCTTAAGAAGAGTAGGAGTGATAACTAGATATGCGAGAACAGCATGTCTTCTGCTTAAAGCGTCTGCAACTACATTGGCCTTTCCTGGCGTATACAGAATATCTAAGTCATAAGATGCTAGGAATTCCAACCAACGTTGTTGTCGCAAATTTAGATCCTTTTGGGTGAAAAGATATTTCAAAGATTTATGGTCGGTGAACAATTCGAATTTTTCACCTAAAACAAAGAGAGTTTAGTAAGTATATTTCTTTAGTTAAACTAGTTCATAAATTGTTAAGAAAGTTGAAAAGATTCTTACCCAAAAGATAATGTCGCCATATTTTTAAAGCGAAAACAACGGCCAAAAGTTCCAAATCATGCGTCGGGTAGTTTTTCTCGTGTGGACGTAATTGTCTACTCGCGTAGGCAACCACTTTTCCATTTTGCATTAATACTGCACCTACCCCTTCACCACATGCATCAGTATAGACAGATAAGCCTTGGTTCCCGTTAACAATAGTGAGAACAGCAGCAGTGGTCAATCTCTTTTTCAACTCTTGAAAAACTACTTTACATTCTGGAGCCCAAATGAACTTTGCATTTTTCATTGTTAGCTTAGTCAATGGGCTAGCCAACTTAGAAAAATCTTGAACGAATTTTCGGTAATAGCCTGCTAAACCCAAAAAGCTTCGAACTTCTCTTGGAGTAGTGGGTTGTTTCCAATCAAGAATAGCGGAAATTTTGCTAGGATCTACTGAAATTCCTTCTTCATTAACAATATGGCCAAGGAATTTGACTTCATTGACCCAGAAGTGGCATTTGGAAAATTTTGCATATAGAACATTTCTCCTCAATATTTCCAATACGATTTTAAGATGTTCGGCATGCTCTTCTTTAGTCTTAGAATAGAGCAAAATATCATCAATGAATACAAGCACAAATTTATTCAGAACTTTCCGAAACACACGAGTCATAAGATCTACGAAGTATGCTGGAGCATTGGTTAGCCCGAAAGGCATGACTAACCATTCATAGAACATATCAGGACCTCTGAAAGCGGTAAGATATACACAATCTTCGGCGATTCGTAATTGATGGAATCCCTGAGCTAGATCCATCTTTGAAAAGAAACGAGCGCCGTGCAACTGATCAAATAAATCATCAATTCTGGGCAATGGAAATTTATTTTTGAGAGTTTGTTTATTTAGATCGCGGTAATCTACACACAATTTCAAAGATCCGTCTGATTTAGCAACAAATACGACGGCTGAGCCCCATTCAGAAACACTTGGTCGAATTAATCCTTTTGCTCGTAGTTCATCAGTTTGATGAACCAATTTAATCTTTTCCCTGGTTGCCATCCTGCGACTTGCGTGAACAACAGGACGAGTATTAGGTACAAGATCGTCTCAGAATTCTATTTCTCGATAAGGAGGTAAAGATTTCACTTCTTCAAATACGTCGGAAAAATCCCGAACAACAGGTATAGACTGCAAAGTGGGTTCAAGATTTCCCAAAGTATACATCAACCTATCTCTCCTTGGACTTGGATCCTCACAAGAGATTTCAATAAAATTTCCAAGGCTTGTTTTGATTAAAACTGTCCGATTACTACATCCAAAATAGCTTCGTATCTCGATAACCAGTTCATACCGAGTAAGATTTCAAATTCATTAAATTCGTGGACAAAAAGGTTGATAGGAAATTTATATCTAGCATATGAAATAGGGACTCTCTTACAATATGAACAAAGATTTGCGGGACCTCCAACCGGATTTTTCACGCAAATAAGATCGTTAGTAAATTTAGTTTCAAGTCCTAATTCATTTACGGTTTGTTGGGAGATAAAGCTATGTGAAGCTCCTGTATCAAATAAAAATCTAACAGTTCTATTATTAATAGTAAGGTTACCTTCCAAAACACTTTTCCCCTTATCAGCTTTTGAAGATGAGGGGTCCTTCTTTATCGCATAAACTTTTGCCACCTGCGCTGGCTTCATCACTGGGCAATCTTTAACTAAATGTCCCGGTTTATGACAATTGTAACATTCTTTAGCTGGTTTCTTCGGTTTTGGGCAGTCATTTGAATAGTGGCCCTTCTCTTTGCAGTTGTAACAAGTGAACATTTTCTATTGCGCTTCCTTGAATGCTCCTCTTCTTCTCATTGCCTTGCCAAGGTTTCTTGCCTCCAAATTTTCGCTTTTTATAATTTTGACTACCCGAATTACCTTTCTCCACAGTTGCTTCTTATATATCAAGGGTAGCGTATCTGTAACCCATATCAACTAAATCCGAAAAAGATTCTTTAACATGACCAGTCATTCTTCCATGATATTTCTGGTTCATACCATGGATAAACCTTTCGTTTTTCTTAAGAGGTGTATTTAGCAGTTCTGGGCCAAACCGAGATAGTTCGCTGAGTTTATTCAAGTATTCTTCAAACGACAAACTTCCTTGTTTCAAATCCAGAAATTCTTGATACATTCTGGAATCTCCCGCCGATGGCATGTAACGTTTCTCAAACACTTCCTTAAAACGATCCCAAGTAAATTCTTCCTCGGGTTCATCTATTATGATGGTTTCCCACCAAGCTGAAGCTTCTCCTTGGAGTTGCCAAAAAGCTATAAGTCTTTTCTGCTCATCCTGCAGTTTTAGCCTTTTAAAAATATTTTCACACGATCTTACCCAAGCTTGAGCGTCAATAATTGACTCTTTGCCAATGAACGGTTTGCCACCAAGCTTTTCGAACTTCTTATATAAATCAGCCAAGTCCGGCTGCTGCTGAATTTCTATTACTGCTTCTGTGGCTGGGGGAATTTGATTTGGTGCTGCGACATTGCCTTGACCCCTAGCTCTTCCTCTGCGTCCGCTCATTTTCACTATCTGAGATTAGTAAGTAAATTGATTTAGATATACAGACGAAATATCTTAAGGAATGTCAGCAGTAAAAAGAAACAGACTAAGAAATTTTTAAAGTTTCAGTCTTATTTATACTCATTCTAGGGTATACCTCACCCTATCTCTAATGAGCCATCTATTGTGTTATACTCCGTAGCTAAAGTTCTTACTCAACCAACAGCTCCGATACCACTTGTGACGACCCAAACTCGATGTTCGATAAACAACACCAAATTTGCATCGCCGGAGCTTATAACAACTATTAGATGAATATAAAACAGCGGAACAGAATCAATATCATAAATAACATCACTGTTACAACATCAACATCATATCCATACTGCAACAAAGTACCTAATACATACACTACAACTCCAAATACAACATCATGATAATACAACAGTGAACATATATCCAAAAGTTCTCAAATGAGAGAGATGATAACGAACTCCCAAAAGCTAACACCTAAAATCTCCAATAGCTCCTAAGATATCTCTCAGATAAAAGCTCCAAAATACTGCTACTCCAAAATACAGGAACCTGCTACTAGGCTGCCCGTGCGGAAATAATGGGCACCCAGAGTTGAGGAAAGAAAACAATAAACTCCGGATCAATCATGGGACTGGTGTGAGAAAACAAAAACAGTTGCATTTAAATAAAACAAGATTTATAAAAGAATTTTAGGAATGCTTTTAAAAATGGAACTACCATAAGACCTCCCGCCACACACGCAATGCAAACGCAGAATTGGAGGAGATTTCTTCTTATGGTAGTTAAATATGCTTGGTACGAGAAAAGAAATTCTTTGATATTATTACTAGTGCATAGTGAAGAAAACATTTCAAAAGTAGAATATTAATCTTAGCCAACATACGACCATTATCGTAAGCCTACTATAGCTACCATCTAAACGGTGGGGCGCCACCATAAGTAAATGGCAGGTTCTACAACTAAAACCGTACAGGGTTTCGTATTGTTTCATTGGATTTCCAACAAATGGTCAGGCCAAGAAACTTCCCATTGCCACATGAGAACGCCTCTGGAAGGACGTCCCCGAGAACCAAACTGGATCTCTGCCAACACAAGGCCGGGTTACCCCTAACTGGGTAACTACTGACACGAGTATGCCATCTCCCGGTCGTAACCAACCTTTAATCGGGGACCTAGCAACAAATCACAAGTAATTTATATATATCTGCGATATCAACATAAGTTAAGTATCTGGGCTCCATACCATGATACCACTTCTATCCAGAAGGAAATGCACATACCCTAAGGGGTGCTACCCCCAATAACCTTGCTGCATCTTTCCTGTTTTGACCATTTCGGGGTGTGAGGTCTGACGAAGTCTCGTCCACAAAAACACGCTTTATACAAAAGACGTGCTTTAGGTCAACAAATGATCATAGAAATGATCACAAAGATAAACGATCAAACAAATGATCTTATCACAAATGATCAACACAATGATCATTTCACAGCAACACTCAGCATGTCACATTACCAACTTGGGAATATATCGCTGATAACCTTCAACTACATAACCTCTGAGCTCGTACATATCAGAGAAGGGTGTTAAGCTAAGAGAATAAATTCTCCGCCACCAACAGAAATATATTTGAAAGAAATCGGCTTTTTATCTCAATTTGTAATGTCAGACATACTATCCATACAAGTCTGTTCCGGGCTCGAACAGAACCGAAGGCACTTTCAAAGAAGTCCTTGCGATCCGGATATCCACAATCCTGATCGGATTCCCCATCACATATGGAGAACTCTATACCGGAGCAACTCGGTGCAGAGTCAATCGACAGATCATCCTATCGCTCTCGCAAATACCCGGTCTACAACACCGGTCTTCAATTGCTTTCCATAACGTCGAATCACATATTTGAAATGGGTTATATGACACAAAATTCCTTTCTCGGATAATTCAAATAGTGAGTGTCAAATATTAAAACATGTGGATGTCATTCACAAATATTCACAGGTTCGATGTGGGTTTCGGATAACCAACTGAAATCTGATTCCCTGTCGCATCGAAGTTTAAATGCCGTTTAACGGACAACAGGGTTTTCACATCAATACAGAACAAATCATAATCACAGTGCAATAACATGGCAATTACATCATACAGAATTACAAACAGAACAGAGATATCAATATAAGTTAACAACAATAGTTAATTATTTACCAATCAAAACGAATGAGATAAATTAACCAAATAATTATTTTATTGATTATTCAATCAATGATTTATTATTCTTAATGATAAATAAATTAATCTTAATCATCTTGATACATTGATTTTTCCTTAATTAGTTATTTTAATTAACTGCCAATTAAATTAATTAACTTGCTTTATCAAATCAATAAATTCTTAATTATAAATTTATTTGAGTACTTAATTGTTTATTAAATCAATTTTAATCACAATCTTTAAATTATTCTAAATTCCTTTTCAAAACTATTGATAAAAATCGTTTACCTTAATTTCCATTTGAAAATCTGTTTTATACTTTAAAAAATTAATTTATTGTTACATTGGAATTTTAATATAAATTAATTTAAAATTCTTCTTTTAAAATTTAATCATTTAATTAAAGGGTTAAATAAATTTTGATTTTAAACTTTCTTTACTTAATTAAAGAATTAACAAATTCTAAAGCATTTGTTAAATAATTTAACTTAACAAAATCTAAATTGTTTATATTGCAAAACACAAAATTTTCTTAACATTTTTTTTGACTTAAAGATTCGAATGGGCTTAGCCCATATAAAACAACCCGAGTAAAAACAGGGTTTTACTCGCGTCCACCCCGGGTCCATCACGTTACCTCCCCGAGACTTCCCATTTCTTTCCTCATCCCAGTTTCTTATCTCCTTCCAGTTTCTTCTTCTTTCCTTTTTCTTTTTTTTTTCTTAAAGTTTCTAAGTACCTACTGATACGCAACGCGACGTGCACGTGCACATCGCCGTGCCGCCCCTCTTATGACCATCGCGATCGCCAGCAAGTCATAAATCTCCAGCAATCTCGAAAGCCCAACTCGAATCGCCTCCATACGTTCGAAATTGAATTTTTTAACATTTGCTGGAGAAACTGCAGCACCACCCCCCATCTAAAACACCTCGCCACCACCTCATAGACCACCAGAAACACTCGCGCTCCGTCCACACCACGACAACCCACCCAGCAACCTTCCACCAGAGCATCGAGAAGCTCGGTCGATCGTAGGAGACGAACTCGTCTCGTTTTCCAGCCACCACAATTTCAAACCTTAAACCCTACTTTGATTCGATTGATCAATCTACGTATTGCAATTTTTTTCCTAATAATTTTGTCGAAGTCTCTGACGTTCAAGCTTGCTACAAATAAATTTTCAGCCTTTATAATTTGATTTATCACCAGAAATTCAAAGAAAAACCATTTGTGTTCATGCTCGAACTGCTCTGTATGTACCCAACTAAAAATCTTCATTTCTGTTGTAAAAATCATGATTTGTAGTAAAAATTTAAGCTATTAACTTGGATTAGCTTTTTATAATACTTGAGTTCATCACAATTTCCCTTGATTGCCTGTAAATCAAAATAACAGTGGTATATTTCTTCAAATCATGTTGAAATAGTTTTAAAGACTTGATTACAGATTTAACTTCTTGTTTGATTGAAGACTTTTATTACTTAACAATGTTCCAATGTAAATAAATTAAATTTTTGAATAAATGATCAAGTTCTGTGATCAATACAGAGAAGATAAAATGCAGAGCAACCTATATATGCAGAATGTATTTCAGAATAAAACACAAACACTACTATGTAAAATCAATAAACTATATTACTGTTAACATAAAGTTTTAAAGTTGATGTTTACTCACATTGACAAAGGTTTGAAACAGAGACTATATTTATTTTCTTTGAAGTGCAGTTTGTTCCTTTTCTCCTTTCTTTTTAATTTCTAATCTTTGCTTGTTTATTTCTTTTACTTGAGTTGTTTTTAACAAATGAACGTGAGGCTTTGTGTATGTATACATATAGGTGAAAGGTGGTGTGCAGGTGAAAGGATAGGCTGAGTCTACCAAAGCAAGTACAAGTTGAAGTATATAAAAAAAAACTAAACCATGCTTTTAGATTTGCTATGCAGTAATAACATTAAATGAAGGTATGTTTCTTTGCTAAAGGTGATGGCATTTAGTGAAAGTATGTAAATGGAATGTTCAGGTTTCCCCTTTTCTATGTTGCAGCATGTTCTTGTTCAATTTTGATTTTATAAGTACATTTTTATATCATTGTTTGTTGACTAACAAACTAAATTTCGGCTGAAATGCTTTTGTACATTGGCAAGGAGTAAATAGCATTTAATACAAGCATTAAATGAAGCATGTTACTTTGCATAATTTCAGCATGTTATGTTTTGTTTCTTCTTTTATATGTATGTGTTGTTTTGTTTAAAAAAATTTTCTTTTCTTATGTCTACTTATTTGTTTACATAGCTAATTGAAAGTGTTTTCTTTTTCAGTTTTATATTTCTTCATAAAAATTTGTTATGTTAGTTTATTTGTTTATTTGTTCTTTTGTTTAATTATTTATTTGTTTATTCATATGTTAGATTATGATTATGTTATTTAAATTTTATAATTTCATTATATTTTACCTTAACAATTTTATTTCTATTAAAACCTCATCTATCACAATTTATTATTTTACTTTGTCACAATTTCTTATTTTACTTTGTTAAAAAGATAAGTGGTTTTAGTTATTAAAATTAAATAACTATGAGATTTTATTTCAATATTTTATGTCTTTTGAATTTCTCAAATTTACATTTAAAAGTTCCAATAAATTTCCAAATTTTTAAATTCAAAATTTCCGGGATGTTACATCTTTTATTTAATGAATTGGTGTATGTGGAATGTTAAACCTCTTTAAAATGGTTAAAAAATAATTTTGAAATGTTTCATAAATATGTGAAAGTGTTTTGGTGAAGTCTGAAAGGTAATGAAAAATTTAATCAAAAATAGGTGCGTCAAGTAACGGCGGTTCGCGATTTCGCGTCATAAAAGTCAAACGAGTATATAGAATGAAATTTAGCTTGGAATTCTTCGTAATAAGAATTTTCCGAACTATTATATCCATAGTTTTGAAAACAAAGAAAGAAAATAAAGATTATGATCAGTAGACTTTAAACAAGAACAAAACAGGTTTTGGGAAAATCACAGTTTTGCGGTTCGGAATTCATAAAAGGATTTCTTTGAAAATGATATTTTAAAATTATTCAAAAATATGAAAAAATTATAAAAATCTTTCAAAATGTTTTAAAAGCGATCTGAGTTATAAAAATGAATTTTCAAATGATAAAAAGTCGTTTTGATCAATATAGGTGAAAAAGTACTTTTTGCAGTGCAGCAGTTTTCTATAACCTTTGAAGTATAGCTTTAAACTTAACAATTCTTTTCCAAATCTTTTATAAACATTTTCAAATGAATAATTAAGCGTTTTAAGATGATTTGGAAGTTTTATAGTTTATTTAAAAAGAATTTAAATAAACGATTTAAAGGAAAGCTATTACAAATTAAGTGGTTTAATCTTGGCTCTAAAAGCAGACGAGTAGATTAGTTTTTCTATTCGTGAGATTCGAATGTGTGACATCCCACACCCCATAGTATATCCAATAAGAGTACACTAAGGAATATGATGCGTTATAGGTATAGCTGAAAACTTACAGAGACTAAGAATCACAAGACAAAATAATTAAAACAGCGGAAAACATTTAAATAAAAATCTCATTATTCGTAATCAAACTTCATAAATACTTCGTTAAACCAAAAATCAAATATCCATGTCTATTGAAAAACATTACCTCTGTCGTAACATCAGAGTACATAAAATAACTATCCCTCTCAAAGAAAAGTACCAGTACATCAAACGAAACGAAAACTGAAAAAGAAGAAGCATAATACATGAAGAAAGTTTCTGCAGCCGAACCTCCAAGAAACTCTAAAATCTACTATCCTTGCCTCTGCTGGCTTATGGAGGGAGAAGGGAAATAAAGGAGTGGGTCAAACTAAAAGTCTTGTAAATGAAAGTATTTCCTAGTATTCTTAAGCAAAATAAAGGTAATACACTTTGCAACAGTTTCGATAAAAAAGAAATAAAGAAAAATGTAAAGCTGCAATAAAATATGGTTTAACTTGCTTGCTTTTCTTAGATTGTTCGATTGGATTGTTTGCACTTTTCCTAGATAACTGCTTTGATTAGGCTGAAACCCTATATTAGGATGAAGTCCTAATTCCTGTGCCTACTGTGGACTAGACCCATTGGCCCCAACACAAAAGATGCGGACTAGACCCTATTGGTTTCTATGCAAAAGAAGTGGACTAGACCCTGTCGGTCCTTACGCAAAAGATACAGACTAGACCATGTTGTTCCTTACACAATAGGCAACTACTACTGTGGACTAGACCCTATTGGTCCCTACGCAATAGATACCTACTCAGCGCTTGGAACACGATAGTGACTTATCAGCCAGCACTGTAGCCGCACGCTCGACCACCATTAGGCTCGCGCTATCTGTCGCTCTCTTCTATTAACCTCTTGTTTACCACTGCTCCAGCATAAGCATGCCCTTGCCTCACCTATGCTATTGTGAGACCACTTGTGTCTGATTGAAATAGAATGTTGTTGGTACGGGTCCTATCTAACAAAAAAAATCTAGTTGCGCCACTTGCCCAAATCCACTGATTTGAGCTTCTATTTATTGACCTCTTATTTACCACTACTCCAACATAATCGTGCCTTAGCCTCACTTACTCTATTGTGAGACCTAACTAAAAAAGGGGATGCTGTTGGTACGGGTCCTACTTTTATGTTTGCTTATTAATTTAGTATAAGTCTGTTTAAATGAGCCTCTACTGCTATCCTTGCTATCTTTGCTTATTCACTTATTCTAAGTCTTAAAAAAAGCCTATTCTATTATGTCTCTAATTATAACTCGTGTGTTATAACTTTGCTTATTAACTTAACCCAAGCTCTAAGTTTAAAAAAATAAGCTACTTCTTCTATTCTCTCTTTTTAGTTATAATTGTATGTTACAACTAAGCTTGCAAATATCTTAAATTTGCCTATTTCAGTCTAAGTTCAATTTATTACAGTCCTCCTTATTTACATCCCATTTTCTGTAAAATTAGTGTTCTTATAAGGTAGTCCATATTCGTGATGTATTCTATTCTATTTATTCCACATCTAGAGATACTTATGAGGAATGAGATACAAGGATTGATTATGTGATGTATCTGGCAAACTAATAAGCTCACATACCTTCACAACCAGTAAAATCCTTTATAGAAGGGACAAAGGTCTGTTAAACATAATTCATATTTTATAATGTTGCTTTGGATAAAAATATTAGATTACATATAAGCTGGTTATGCGGAATTTGTTAGGCCTTGAACATACTAGATCACTGTATAAGCTTATAATTTTGACTTAGGCAAGGATGCTTTAAGAATAAGCAATCATCAGTATTACTGGCTTAGCAAGCCTGATTAAAGCAACAACTAGTAGAACCCAAGAAAATATTTGTTCTATTGCATCAACCGATTATCACTAGCAATAAAAAAATTTACCGTTGATGTCCTGGGTACAAAAAAGGAATTTAAAGGTTATAGAGGATCTCTCGCACACACACATATTTTGCATGAATAATAACTCTCCAAAGTGCGGGTTGTAAGCTAGTAAACTCCAAGGTGGTTTTGTAAAAGAAAATGTAGAATGTCGATAAATAAGCAGTTCTCGACAAGCACCATTGTCCCAGTGGTTAAGTGCTTCGACTTTGATGCAAGAGGTCATAGGTTCGAAACTGGTATAGCGTGATTCAAACATATATGGTGGCGATAATGAAACCTTGACTTTTAGGGCAACAACGGAACTATTTGTAAAAACTACAATACAGAATTAAAGATGATAGCATAAAACATACAATACGTCAGGCTGTACTATACAATTTGGCTATGTATTCATCATTTTAGGGAAAAAACAAAGAATCTTAGTATATAAGAAATATACTAAGGTAGATGTGACGACCCGCCCTTCTACTCCCAGGAAGACGTATCATCATTAAGAAAGAAAGGGATAGAAATAAAAAAGAATAGAAAGAGAGAACCACAACATCAGAATCTCACAGCGGAATAGAACAAAATATAATATATCACATAACTATTACATAGTTTTACATACATCAGAGTTATACAATATCATACACATGACAGTCATATAAACATCTATCACTATATACATCAGAGATACACCATACATCAACTAACACAGCGGAACTAGATAGATATATACATACGTTTGGAATTCATGCTCCAAGCTCCTCCAGAAATCAAAGTCCAAAACCTATCACTTGACTATTCATAAAAATTTGAGTACCCAAGAGTTTATGAAAAACAAAATATAAACTCCGGGTCGGACATAGGTCTGGTATTAGTAAATGGTTTAAATTGTTTGACTTTGAAAAACATTTAAAATAAAGGTATCACGTAAGACTCCCCACAAATAAATACGGGTAAGTTTTTACCTTACGCTAACTAAAACATTTTATAGGAAATCCAGCGATATTATAATAGTGTCTAGGGTTTTCAAGTAAACTACAAAAATAGCTAAAATGCTTACATCTCACATTCCAACGTAGTTGGGCACAATCAAAACGTACGGCTCTTATTGGAGATTGGATTCCATACAATGACAGGGCTACTGGGTACCGCCCGTCACAAAATGTGGGCTAGTTCACCGTACCGGGGAGCCACCTTAACTACCCTGCAACACAAGGATGGAACCATTCCTTACTGAATAGTCCCGAACAAGATAACCCAGTAGTTGGTGCACATATCCAACTGCCCACACAGCCGAAATAAGAAGGAACATCTAGACAGGGGTATATCTCGTCCTGCTTGGGAATGACCTACCTAACCTTGATGCTCCTCCCCTGTTTTAGCCATTCCCGGTTGGTAGGCTTGAGGCTGCGATTACCTTTACATGACATAGCTCTTAGAATGCTCATCGTCCGTCTGACGATGTGCTGAAAGCATTCAATCCATACAAGTTCGTTCCGGGTTCGAACGAAACCGAAAGCATTATCTCGTCACACTCATTTTGGAATCACCCTCAATGTCGACGACGATAATCCTTGCATTCTGAAAACACCATCTCGATCTTCACTTGATAATTCACGGCCTAACGTTTAATTTGGATCGATGTGATTTCGGAATATCAAATTGACACCCGATCCCGGTCTCATCGAAATCCAAACGACATTTTAAAGGCCAAGTTGTCTAATTAACTTAAACAGTTTAATTCAATGATTGAATTCATATAACATTTATTCGGATAAATCATACACAATTGCCATGGATATATTAAAGCATATTAAAGAGCATCACAGAATATCATCAATAAACATCACAATCCGATATTCTACATATACAACATCCACAAGCAATCATCTTAAATTCTTATTGTGATTAATTTAATTACTTGAGAGTTAATCTCTTAACCCTGTTTAATTAATCATCAATCATCAATTAATTTCATTTTAAGTTATTTAATTAATAAATCATTTCTTAATTAATATTTATGTCTTAATTACTTAATTACTTTATTCACACTATTTAATTAATTACTTCTTAATCAAGTTATTTAGCTTTTATTTCTTAAGTAATTATTTCTTAATCATTAATTACCAACCTAAATAAAACTTAATTACCTATTCATTTATTGCTAATTACTTCATTAATCATTTCTTAATTCTTAGTTAAATCACTTGATTAATTAACTACTATTCGTTTATTAATTAACTTAAATAGTTAATTAAAAATTCATTTATTTCTTATAGTCCATTACTAATTACAATTAAAAAGTAATTATTCTTAATTACTTCTGAAAATAATCAAGTAATATTGATTATTCACTTAATTAACATTTAAGTCTTCTTAAAATTTCAAATCAATTATATTACTAACTACAACATTATTTGTTAATTGACTTTATTTATTACTTAATTAATATATTAACAAGGTTTTAAAACATGGTTAAGCCTTAACTAAAGTAATTAGTTAATTATAATAATTAATTACGAGTTAAACCGTCGTTAAACCTTAACTAGGATAATTAAAACTTGAATTAAGTTTTAACTTAAATTTTAAACATTTATTCAGTTTACTGTGATAATTTGTTGAAACATTTATTCACCAAACATTCTTTATTTAACCTTACACTTCAGTTAGCAAAGAACCCGAGACCACCCCTGATAAAGCTCGAGTGCTACTTCGTGTAGCTCATCCAATTCATCCGAGTCACAAACCCAGGTACGCAAATTTCTTCTACTTTTTTTTCCAGCAAGTTTACATTTTAAACTTAATTAAAAGATAAAGCACCAGGAGACTTCATGCACACGAACCAAAAGCCCCGAAGCAAACATCTAATTTTCACGAGAAAGACTCGCGACCGTGCTTCCCTCAAAATCGCTGATACACCACCGCTGCCGTACATGTGTACGGCGGCGCACGAGGCTCTGGCGAACTTCCAATTCTTCAGGCAAATCACAATTAACACGAACACTAGAAAATTAAAATCGAATTACCTCCAAAAATTCGATTTCGAAATTTCGCAGTTCAAACGAAAATAGCGAACACCCTCACTGACTCAAATCACCTCGCCACTATCGTACTGACCACCGAAGGTGACGAAAATTCTTCCACACCTCGTCAACACTCCCAGCAACCCTCCACCAGAGCATCGAACAACTCGATCGCATACAGCAGTCAAACCCAACATATTATTGACATGAACACAAACTTGAAATAAAACCCTATGATGATCTCGTATCCAAATTTCATGCAATAGAAAAATCATTGTACAGTTTTCTTGAGATCAGAATCATTTATACTTACTTCAATTCGAGTTTCAACATTTATTATTGATTCAGTTTCAAGAATTTGATAAAAATTCAATTTTTATTCAAGAGCGAACTGCTCTTGAAATACTGAGCTAAAAATCTTCATTCAAATTTTAAATATCACAACTTTTAGTATTAATTCAAGATATAAACTTGAATTAGCAATTTATGGCATTCAAATTTATCAAAGAAAAATTAGATTACCTGTTAAACAAGTTACAGTGATATATTTGTTACACTTAGTTTAATTAGCTTGTTAAAAATCTTAATCTAGTTTAATCATATTGTTTAAGTTGAATACTTACAGATTAACACTGTTTGATGAGAATAATTTGTGTTTTGAACAGAAATATGTAACTGTATCAACATAGTAACACATAGCAGAGATGAACAGAATATATGTAAACCTAGATTCATATCAGTATAAAACACATGCAACCCCTTTATTCCATGAATTATCATACTGCTTTTAAATTAAACTCAAGCTTGCAAATTTTAATGTTTACTCACTTGCAATTTCTATAGAACAGAGAACAATTTCTTGTTTTCCTTTTGAAACCTATAGTTGATACTATCTTTGAATCTGTCCTGCAGTTTTGAATTGAATTTTGATTTTACTTCTTTTTTCCTAAGGTTTACCGAACGAACTAAAGCAGATGTATACATATAAATACAAGATAACAGTGCTTAAGGGAGGTGTTATCTGGTTATACTGTTTCCTTAGCTTTACTTTATTTTAACTAGATTTGATTAATATTTTGAAATGACAAAATATTGGGCTGAAATGAAAGCAATTAATGCCTGGTTTCCTACTTAGTTTACATTTTATAATTATGTTGTACTAGATATATAGATATTTATATGAAGACATAGCTTTAGCAGGTAGGCTTAGCTTGTATATGAAGACATTTGTTTATAAATATTTGCTTTGATAGATTCTAGTTTGAACTTGTAGGCAACACTTGACTTGTATATGAAGCTATTTATTTATAAATATTGGTTTTGTTATTAGCTTTCAGTTTGAATATTTTACATATATGTGTCAGATTTCATTTTACTTTGCTTACTAATTTTAAGGTTATGTTGTATGCCTACCTTACTTCTTAATCCTTGTTCTTATTTATTTTACATTTCTATTTTATATTTTACAGGTAGACTATGGTGTTCTATATGAAGATAATATATATATATATATATAAATATTTGTCTTATGAACTTATAGCTTGAATAGTTTATATACATATGTTGTGTTATTTTATTTTATTTTATCCATTCTTGCTTACATTTGTATTTTATATTTTGACAAGCAATATTTGTATGATATTCATGCTTACTTATTTATGTTGTATGTTTACCATTTTTTTTTTTTTGCTTTTTATTTTTATTTCTAACTAACAATATTTAGGTTATATTCAATATGGTTTATTTATTTTCATTCCTATTTGTATTTTATCAATAATTAAGTTATACTCTTATATTTCTATTTTATATTGATAGGACTAGATTTTAATTTAAAAATTATCATTTATAGATATTTTATACTAAACGTAAATAAGGTAAAGCATTTTAATTCAATTTTATAAGAAAGATTTTATTGTAAATATTATTGAGATATTTTATTTTAAAATTTTCAAATCAGTTTCCTTTTAAAATACCATCTACATAAGCAATGGCAATTATTTCAAAATCATATTCATTTTAAATTTGATTAGTTTACATTTTATTTAAATTTGGTTAAATATTTATTAAAATAAATAGGGCCACAATCCAGGGTCGTTACATTCCTCCCCCTTTAAAAGAAATTCGTCCCCGAAATTTTAAAACAAAGGTAATTTAAAAGCTTTTATACCAACCATTCAAACATAGATATCATTCATATATTAACAAACAACCAACAGTTTATCCTAACAAACATCACTAGCTATCCGAACACAAGTCCGGATAAGCTTTCCTAAAACTATCCAGAGTTTCCCAGGTGCAATTTCGGGGATCCTTGCTCCACTGCACTTCGACCAGCTTCACTACTAATTCCTTAGTTGCCTCTTGTCTTGATCAAAACTCCAAACTAGATTCCTAACCACAGTCAAATTCGGCTCAACTTCCAAATCTTCTTGTGCTACTGGTTCTGCAACTAACGATGGATCATGAACAGATTTCCTAAGATGGGATACACAGAATACATTATGAATTCCAAACATCCATTCTGGCAATTCAATTCTGTAAACTACAGCACCAACTCTCCAACACCTGAAATGATCCAATATATCTCGGGCAAGTTTTCCCGTCTTTCCGAATCTAATAGCTCCTTTTAATTGGGAAACTTTGGCCAAAAACAAAATTTACCAATCTCAAATTCCAATTTGCCTCCTTCTCTTATCCGCGTACTTCTTTTGACGGTCCTGAGCAGCTCTCATCCTTTTCTTGATAAGCCCAACTTTAGCAGAAGCTTCTCGAACCAAATCTGACCCAAGCAAAAGACAAATCTTCCGACTCTATTCAACAGGAATGAGGATTTACATGGTCTTCCATATAGAGCTTCATAAGGCGCCATCTAAGTACTCGCTTGGTAATTGTGATTATAGGAGAATTTTACCAAATGAAGATAGTCTCCCTAAGATCTACTAAAATCCAAAACACAAGCTCGCAGCATATCTTCTAGAATACGATTCAGTCTCTCCGTCTGTCCATCTGTCTGAGGATGATAGGCTGTTCTCAATCTCAAAGTTGTTTCCAAAGCTGATTGCAGAGCCTCTCAGAATTTACTGGTAGAGATAGGTTCACGATCACTTACTATGCTAACAGAAACACCATGCAATCTGACTATCTCCCTCAAAAAATGTTGGCTAGAGAAACTGCAGTACGAGTTGCCTTAACTGGTACACAATGAGCACTCTTAGTTAACTGATCCACAATAATCCATATTCCATCATTTCCTTCCTTGGTTCTAGGCAAACAGTTGATGAAATCCATCGAAATCATCTCCCATTTCCATTTGGGATTTCCAAAGGCTGCAACAAACCCGCTGACTTCTGCTAATCTCCCTTCATTTGCTGACTGTTAGCACAACTATTAACAAAAACAGTTACATCCCTCTTCACGCTCGATCACCAGAAAATTCTTCTCATATCTTTATACATCTCTTAGATTCCTGGGTGAATATTCAGTCAGGAGCGATGACATTCAGCTAAAACTTATTGCCTCAATCCAACTATATTAGGCACACACCAACGACTATTAATTCTCAAAACACCTTGATCATCCACCTTGAAATCAGAATACCGATCATTCTTAGTTCCAAGATTTTTTTTTTTTGCTTACTTATGATTCTATCCTAGAGAGATGAAACAACTTCCAAAAGAAACAAAACTGCAATCCTGCTAAGAGCATCAGCCACACATTTGCCTCTCCCGGAGTATACAGAATATCCAAACATATGATGCCAGAAATTCGACCCACCACAGGTGCCTCATATTAATATCCTTTTGAGAGAAAAGATATTTCAATGGTTTGTGATCCGTGAATAACCCAACTTCTCTCCCAATAGATAGTGTCTCCAAATCTTCAAAGCATAAACAATGGCTAACAATTCAAGTCCGTGCGTAGCGTGGTTCCTTCCATGAGGCTTTAATTGCCGACTTGCATATGCAATTACTCTACCATTCTGCATCAACACTGTTTCCCAAACCAACTATACAAGCGTCGGTATAAACTTCGAATTTTCTTTTCCCATCCGGAATAACAAACACTAGTGCACTGGTTAGCCTCATCTTTAATTCTTGGAAAACTACTTCACACCAGGATGTCCATTTGAATTTAGCTCCTTCCCTTGCCAACCTGGTCAGATGTGAAGAAATCTTGGAATAATCCTTGATAAACTTCCTGTAGTAGCCAGCTAATCTAGATAACTTCGAACTTCCATTGGTGACTTCGGTTGCTTCCATTCCAGAATAGATTCCACCTTCGCTGGATCTACATAGATACCTTTTCCAGATATAATGTGCCCCAAAAATATAACTTCCGATTTCCAAAAATGGAACTCAGAGAACTTCGCCTTCAAAACATGCCTCCTCAGTGTCTCCAACACTATCCTCAAATACAGCTTGTGCTCTCCTTCTGACTTAGAGAAGACCAGGTTATCGTCGATGAATACCAAAACAAACTTATTCAGTTCTCGTTATTCCACACAGAACCTTATCGATCCATCCGATTAGTGACAAACATCGCCGTAGAACCCCAACAAAAAAAACTAGGCCTGATCAACCCTTTTTTCCAAAAGATTCTGAGTCTACTTAACCAACACTTCTCTCTCTATCTCGGAACCATTCTCCTACTAGGCCGAATCACCGGTATTGCTCCTGGAATCAAATCAACACGAAACTCTATCTCTCGATGGGAAGGCAAAACTTAACTTTCTCAAATACATCAGGAAAATCTTAGACCACATCGATATCTTCAATCTTCTCTTGAGAAGTCTCAATTCCATGTAAAAGACTACTCAAGTGAATTCCAGAACTATCACACGACACTCTGGCAATTCTACCCAAATCAGTTTCCAACGAAACTGTTCACTCCTCACAGTCCAGAACAGCCTATACTATCGAGCCAATCCATCGAAGAAATGGATCCACTCTGCTACTTCTGAAATTATCTCAAGAAAAACTGCTAATCAGAAAATCTTCTCGACGGCACCCAAAACACTTCGAGCTACATCACTGACCCAGACGCCAAAAAACTTCCTATTCAAAGCTCTTCGAGAAACCCGGACCTCGAATTAAACAAAAACACCCTGCTGAACTTAGACACAACACCGAAACAGACCCACTTCCTTAGCTTGTTCCAAAGAAACATCTTCAGAGACATCCATAGTCACTGTGTCTCATCACACAGCTACTACATCTTGAGGTATCAAAATATCATAGCTTGCTTCCATCCTACAAACAGATCCAAACTCAAGCTTATCCAAACTTACACTTCATAAATGAACTTCGAACCTTAACAGATTTCCTTCAGAGATCGATGAAATTCTTACATCACTCAAAGTTTACTCTAGAAGGTATTAGGTCTACAGTCTCGACAGATACACTTTCAAACTCAAACATTCAAAACTCCAACCATTGGTAGTCATGTTACACACACCACTACCCTATCAACCTTTATATCTTATAGTGGAAAACCCCAACAGGTAACCCAACAAATAGGTAGAAATAAATAAATATATATATATGTATCAAAATTACAAATGTGCTCTCTCAAGAAAGAAATCACTCAAGAGCCTAGGTATTCACTCAACCTAGTGCTCTGATACCAATTGTGACGACCTGCCCTTCTACTACCAGGAAGACATATCATCATTAAAAAAGAAAGGGATAGAAATAGAAAATAATAGAAAGAAAGAACAATAACATCAGAATCTCACAGCGGAATGGAACAAAATATAATATATCACATAACTATTACATAGTTTTACATACATCAGAGTTAGACAATATCATACACATGACAATCATATAAACATCTGTCACTATATACATCAGAGATACACCATACATCAACTAACACAACGGAACTAGATAGATATATACATACGTCTGGAACTCCTGCTCCAAGCTCCTCTAGAAATCAAAGTCCAAAACCTATCACTTGGCTACTCATAAAAATTTGAGTACCCAAGAGTTTATGAAAAACAAAATATAAACTGCGGGTCAGACATGAGTCTGGTATGAGTAAACGGTTTAAATTGTATAACTTTGAAAAACATTTAAAATAAAGGTATCACGTAAGACTCTCCATTAATAAATACGGGTGAGTTTTTACCTTAGGCTAACCAAAACATTTTATAGGAAATCCAGTGATATTATAATAGTGTCTAGGGTTTTCAAGTAAATTACAAAAATAGCTGAAATGCTTACATCTCACATTCCAACGTAGTTGGGCACAATCAAAACGTACGGCTCTTATTGGAGATTGGATTCCATACAATGACAGGGCTACTGGGGTACCGCCCGTCACAGTACGTGACCTAGATCACCATACCGAGAAGCCACCCTAACTCCCCTGCAACACAAGGCTGGAACCATTCCTTACTGAACAGTCTCGAACAAGATAACCCCGCAGTTGGTGCGCATATCCAACTGCCCACACAGCTGAAATAAAAAGAGGCATCTAGTTAGGGGTATATCTCGTCCTGCTTGGGCAAGACCCACCTAACCTTGCTACACCTTCCCTGTTTTAGCCATTCCCGGTTGGTGAGGCTTGAGGCTGCGATTACCTTTACATGACATATCTCTTAGAACGCTCATCGTCCGCTTGACGATGTGTTGAAAGCACATTCAATACATACAAGTTCATTTTGGATTCGAACGAAACCGAAGGCATTATCTCGTCACACTCATTTTGGAATCACCCTCAGAGTCGACGACGATAATCCTTGCATTCTGAAAACACCATCTCGATCTTCACTTGAGAATTCACGACCTAACGTTTAATTTGGTCGATGCAATTTCGGAATATCAAATTGACACCCGATCTCGGTCTCATCGAAATCCAAACGCCATTTTAAAGGCCAAGTTGTCTAATTAACTTAAACAGTTTAATTGAATGATTGAATCCATATAACAATTATTCAGATAAATCATACACAATTGCCATGGATATATTAAAGCATATCAGAGAGCATCATAGAATATCATCAATAAACATCACAATTCGATATTCTACATATACAACATCCACAAGCAATCATCTTAAATTCTTATTGTGATTAATTTAATTACTTGAGAGTTAATCTCTTAACCCTGTTTAATTAATAATTAATTACAATTAATTTCATTTCAAATTATTTAATCAATAAATCATTTCTTAATTAATATTTATGTCTTAATTATTTAATTACTTTATTCACACTATTTAATTAATTACTTCTTAATCAAGTTATTTATCTTTAATTTCTTAAGTAATTATTTCTTAATCATTAATTAACAACCTAAATAAAACTTAATTACCTATTTATTTACTGCTAATTACTTCATTAATCATTTCTTAATTCTTAGTTAAATCACTTGATTAATTAACTATCAATCGTTCATTAATTAACTTAAATAGTTAATTACAAATTCATTTATTTCTTATAATCCATTACTAATTAAAATTAAAAAGTAATTATTCTTAATTACTTCTGAATATAATCAACTAATATTGATTATTCACTTAAATAACATTTAAGTCTTCTTAAAATTTGATATCAATTATATTACTAACTACAACATTATTTGTTAATTGACTTTCTTAATTACTTAATTAATATATTGACAAGGTTTTAAAACATGGTTAAGCCTTAACTAAAGTAATTAGTGAATTAAAATAATTAATTATGGGTTAAACCGTTGTTAAACCATAACTAGGATAATTAAATCTTGAATTAAGTTTTAACTTAAATTTTAAACATTTATTCAGTTTACTGTGATAATTTGTTGAAACATTTATTCACCAAACATTCTTTATTTAACCTTACACTTCAGTTAGCAAAGAACCCGAGACCACCCCTGATAAAGCTCGAGTGCTACTTCGAGTAGCTCGTCCAATTCACTCGAGTCACAAACCCAGGTACGCAAATTTTTTCTTCTTCTTCTTTTTTTCTTCAGCAAGTCTACATTTTAAACTTAATTAAAAGATAAAGCACCAGGAGACTTCACACACACGAACCAAAAGCCCCGAAGCAAACATCCAATTTTCATGAGAACGACTCGCGACCGTGCTCCCCTCAAAATCGCTGATACACCTCCGCTGCAGTACATGTGTACGGTGGCGCACGAGGCTCTGGCGAACTTCCAATGCCTCAGGCAAATCACAATTAACACGAACACTAAAAAATTAAAATCGAATTCCCTCCAAAAATTCGATTTCGAAAATTTGTAGTTCGAACGAAAATAGCAAACACCCTCACTGATTCAAATCGCCTCTCCACCATCGTACTAACCACTGGAGGTGACGAATATTCGTCCACACCTCGTCAACACTCGCAGCAACCCGCCACCAGAGCATCGAACAACTCGATCGCGTACAGGAGTCAAACCCAACATATTACTGACATGAGCGCAAACTTGAAATAAAACCCTATGATGATATCGTATCCAAATTTCATGCAATAGAAAAATCATTGTACATTTTTCTTGAGATCACAATCATTTATACTTGCTTTAATTCGTGTTTCAACATTTATTATTGATTCAATTTCAAGAATTTGATAAAAATTCAATTTTTATTCAAGAGCGAACTGCTCTTGAAATACTGAGCTAAAAATCTTCATTCAAATTTTAAAAATCATAACTTTTAGTATTAATTCAAGATATAATCTTGAATTAGCAATTTATGGCATTCAAATTTATCGAAGAAAAATTAGATTACCTGTTAAACAAGTTACAGTGATATATTTGTTACACTTAGTTTAATTAGCTAGTTAAAAATCTTAATCTAGTTTAATCATATTGTTTAAGTTGAATACTTACAGATTAACACTGTTTGATGAGAATAATTTGTGTTTTGAACAAAAATATGTAACTGTATCAACAGAGTAACACATAGCAGAGATGAACAGAATATATGTAAACCCAGATTCATATCAGTGTAAAACACATGCAATCCCATGTATTCCATGAATTATCATACTGCTTTTAAATTAAAATCAAGCTTGCAAATTTTAATGTTCACTCACTTGCAATTTCTGTAGAACAGAGAACAATTTCTTGTTTTCCTTTTGAAACCTATAGTTGATACTATCTTTGAATCTGTCCTGCAGTTTTGAATTGAATTTGATTTTACTTCTTTTTTTTCTCTCTAAGGTTTACTGAACGAACTAAAGCAGATGTATACATATAAATACAAGATAACAGTGCTTAAGGGAGGTGTTATCTGGTTATACTGTTTCCTTAGCTTTACTTTATTTTAACCAGATTTGATTAATATTTTGAAATGACAAAATATTAGGCTGAAATGAAAGCAATTAATGCCTGGTTTCATACTTAGTTTACATTTTATAATTATGTTGTACTAGATATATAGATATTTATATGAAGACATACCTTTAGCAGGTAGGCTTAGCTTGTGCATGAAGACATTTGTTTATAAATATTTGCTTTGATAACTTCTGGTTTAAACTTGTAGGCAACACTTGATCTTGTATATGAAGCTATTTATTTATAAATATTTGTTTTGTTATTAGCTTTCAGTTTGAATATTTTACATATATGTGTCAGATTTCATTTTACTTTGCTTACTAATTTTAAGGTTATGTTTTATGCCTACCTTACTACTTAATCCTTGTTCTTATTTATTTTACATTTCTATTTTATATTTTATAGGTAGACTATGGTGTTGTATATGAAGATAATATATATATATATGTATGTATTTGTCTTATGAACTTACAGCTTGAATAGTTTATATACATATGTTGTGTTATTTTATTTTATTGTGTCCATTCTTGCTTACATTTGTATTTTATATTTTGACAATCAATATTTATACGGTATTCATGCTTACTTATTTATGTTATATGTTTACAAAAATTATTTAATCCTTGTTTCCTTTTTATTTTTATTTCTAACTAACAATATTTAGGTTATATTCAATATGGTTTATTTATTTTCATTCCTATTTGTATTTTATCAATAATTAAGTTATACTCTTATTTTCTATTTTATATTGATAGGACTAGATTTTAATTTAAACATTATCATTTATAGATATTTTATACTAAATGTAAATAAGGTAAAGCATTTTAATTCAATTTTATAAGAAAGATTTTATTGTAAATATTATTAAGATATTTTATTTTATAATTTTCAAATCAATTTCCTTTTAAAATTCCATCTATATAAGCAATGGCAATTATTTCAAAATCGTATTCATTTTAAATTTGATTAGTTTACACTTTATTTAAATTTGGTTAAATATTTATTAAAATAAATAGGGCCAAAATCCAGGGTCGTTACAATAGAAATATAGAGTTGTAAGATGCAAGAAACAGATTAAGTGTAAGAGAAAGAGAACCTTTGACTCATTCAACCATGCATTTTTCATTACACTTGAGTAATATGGGATGAAAAATTACCTTATGTCTTAGATAGCACTGATAACTCTTTATACACTATAAATAGATTACAGAATTCAACAAACAATTAATCGAACCTATTTTTAATATTCTTTAATTCTTATCTATTCTCCACTTTCAAACTGCACTCAAATTGCTTATATTCTCTGATTGCTGATCAGTGTATCTTCTACTATTCTCAAAGCACATCACGCAATATATCATAAAGAAGAAGATTATAGGAAGATTGTACTTAATTGACTTATCAGTGCTATCTAAAGAGCATACTACAGTCAGATACTTTTTTATTTGTAAAGAAGTCATGTTCTGCTGCTCAGGCGTGTGAAGTCATCTTCGGCTGTTGAGACGAAATCCCGTTCTGCTGCTCAAATCCTTGTTCGGCTGCTCAAGGGTTGTATAGACCTATTTCTCTGGGTTAAGTGAGGGTTATTGTTTTAGTGAAATTTCAAAAGGAGTCTGGGACTTGACGTAGGATGGAGCTCCGAACCAGTATAAAAATTTATGATGTCATTTACTATACTACTAATATTATTTTCCTCACTAGTTATTTTTATAGTCATTTCGACATCAGTAGATAACTTAGTTTATATCGCATTGCTGCTTCACTTATATTGTTTACAACTATTGGCAATTTCGATCCTATAGCATAGCAGTCACTTTCAATTGTTATCGGAGCATGACGACTGTTATTTAGTATCAAAGCATAGCGACTTACAATTGGTATCAAAGCATAGCGATTTACATGCATTAGGCTAGAGAAAATACAAGCAGGCCCAAAGCCCATTTACAAAATAACCAGTATTATACTATTCGGTGTTATGTTATCTCGAGCATTCTCATTTAAGGCCCTAACCATTAAAACCATGTGCTTCTAAAACATTAGATGATTCTCCAAAAATTGCCATGTTATAAGAAATTTGTCAGGCTTCTTACCGTTATTGTTGATATTGACTTGTGAAAAAAAAACTCATAAAAGAAACGCACCTTCCTTTATTTCCACTTGATCATTCTGTAAAAGTAAATTTTTTTAAACAAAATAAAGAAGAATTAGTTGCATAATCGAAATGCTACAACAATTTATGAGGAAGAGATACTAGGATTGACTATGTGATGTATCTGGCAAACTAATAAGCTCTCATACCTTCACAACCAATAAAATCCTGTATAGTGGGGACAAAGGTCTGTTGAACATAATGCATAATTTATAATGTTGCTTCGGGATAAAATATTGGATTAGCATATAAGCTGGTTATGCGGAATTTGTTAGGCCATGAACATACTGGATCGCTGTATAAGCTTATAATTTTGACTTAGGCAAGGATGTTATAAGAATAAGCAATCCTCAGTATTACTGGCTTAGCAAGCCTGATTAAAGCAACATCTAGCAGAACCTATGAAAATATTTTTTCGATTGCATCAACTGACTATAACTAGCAATAAAACGCAAAATTATCGTTGATGTCCCTGGTACAAAAAAAGGAATTTAAGGGTTATGGAGAATCTCTCGCGCGCGCACACATATTTTGCATGAATAACGACTCTCCAAAGTGCGGGTTGTAAGCTATCAAACTCCAAGGTGGTTTTGTAAAAGAAAATGTAGAATGTCGATAAATAAGCAGTTCTCGACAAGCATCATTGTCCCAGTGGTTAAGTGCTTCGACTTTGGTGTAAAAGGTCATAGGTTCGAAACTTGTATAGCGTGATTTAAGCAGATATGGTGGCGATAATGAAACCTTGACTCTTAGGGCAACAATGGAACTAAAAATTTGTAAAAATTACCTTATGTTAAAATTTAAAATGTTTCATTTCACGGACTCAAAGTCCTTTCTGTCTAGATGAAAAACCAATTTGACATTTCAAGTTAAGATTCCAGACACTGAATTTTTGACCAAATTTTTTGATCTTGTTGCATACAAAATAAGAAACATACATTTTTTATGTATTGACAAGAAAATAAATGGAAGAGATTATTAAATACCTCTTAATCAACCCAACCGCTCCCTCACACTCCAAAACACTACCTCAACATACTCTTAGGAATCCCAAAATACAGCAATGGATCTGTATTGCATGCATGATTCATGCTTACCAGTACCTAGACTGTCTCTTCGTCATTGTAGTCTATTTAAATCTATCTCCCCGATGCTATCAACATAGGTGTTGGTTGTTCATTTTCTAGCGTTGAGTAGCCTGTGGATAGACTAATAACTTGAAGGATAGTGAGATTGTTAAAGAGCAGCAGTTTTACATTGATTTCACAAATTGAGTGGTTTTGAAGAGATTAGAAAAGGAAGGAACTAAGAAACCATGATGGACATAATTGCTGAAGTTGCATTTTGTTCCTTTTCTCTACTAAAATCTTCCAATTAAGAGGATAGCTAGAAAGTTCTGCAAATTGAATGATTTTGAGGAGATTAAGAAAGAATGAAATAAACTAAAAAAGGTGATCCAAGGATTTATGTGGCATTAGTCATATGAAAAAAGTCCCTTTTGTAAAGAGGATAATAATATAACCTACATTAAACTGTAAAATCAGTTTAGCTCAAAATTCACCATATTTGTTAAAATCAATTTAGCTCAAGTGATTAGAGGTATGGTGTTTTAGACAGTGGTTCTAGAGGTCATGATTTCGAATACGTTAGATATCATAACTCTGCTCGAGTAAAATGTCAATTTTGTTATAAAATAAGTGCAACATAATTTTTGTCATAATAAAATATAATGAAATAGTGTGCATCCAGTTTAAACTGCCAAATATAGGTCATAGCAATTAAAGTGCAGTTTTACATTGCTTTTATAATGTTAAAACTGCTTTCCTATGAGGATTTTTGGCCTCAAAAAACTGTTTATAATGCTTTTAAATAGTTTGTAAAATCATTTCATAATGATTTTAAACACTTTGTAAACACTGTAAACTGTTTATAAAAGCTGCACTTAAACTACATTCAGTTTAAGAATAATAAATAGTTTCCACAAGCAGTTTACGAGCATTGATTTCTTGCTCTAACAACTAAAGAAGTTCTTAAACCCATTATATAAATGCAAAAAAACGACTTAGTGATAAAGCTTAATCAACATTTACAAAGAAGATGTGTTGCATATATGTATGAGCAAGCACATGCAATCACAACGTAATAATATATGTTTCTAAACCATATTAATACTAGTGAAAATACAGATTAGAACTGAAATATATTCATGTGAGCTGCAAATCAAACATTTACAATTGCGTTGTAGCTGAAACATTTTCAAGTGATTTGCTAAGCTTTTACATACATATACATACATACATACATACATACATACATACATGCATGCATACATACATACATACATACATACATACATACATATATGTATGTATGTATGTATGTATGTATGTATGTATGTATGTATGCATGCATGTATGTATGTATGTGTATATGTAAACTTCTGAGGAGCATCGAGTGCATTGCGAATTGTTTCACTTGCTTTCTGTGAGACCATGTAAAGCTCCTTGCGTCTTGTAATCTTTGCAATAGCCAAATCCACCATGTTTGAAAGTGGAGATAAGATAATGAAATTCCAAATGGAGGTAAAATATCTATTTGAATCACCAATCATCAACAACAACTTTCAAAAGCTATATTTTATTTTTAGCATGATAAACGGCCAAGATAGATGGGGAAAATTAGAAAATATAGCATACGTTTTACTGATATGTTACCTTTTCTCATATAAGAACTCACGTTCGACTATTTAATACATGTGCATGACTAAATAGAAAAGAATTCCTAGCATCTACCAGTTATGACAAATATTAATATGATACTATACTATTTTGATACCTCTACCCCTTAAACTAATAAATAGTATTTTCAAAATCCAACTTATGAAATACAAAATTAGCATCAGATGAAATATAATAAATTGGGGTACTTGGTGTATCTGATAAAGTTTAATTTATTTATTTTTAAACCAAAGAGGCATAAGATTGAAATATGAAACTGTTGAAGTAAAAAGGTAGTGGACCTTAAGAAGAAAAACTTCTAAATTTTACGAACTTCTGCATGATCTTAATGTATTTTATCTAATTCAAATGAACAAACATGATTGAATTTATGAAAATGAGGAATAATGCTATGTAAACCGAAGAAGAAGAAGAAACTTCGTTGGATGGATGCCTATAGCGAGAGCTGCAACATGGATGATCGATTATGAAGAAATGATCAGAAATTTAATGATTAACTTTAATCACTACATAAATAGAACATGGAGAAAACTGTTAGAAAGTCAATACAAGAAAATTTAATGTAATAACCAAGTTGGATGAAAAAAAGAATGCAATAACATAAATATCATAATTGTTACCTGTTGGAATTCCTAAAACAAACAAAGTGAATGATAACAAACATAAGTCTCACATCGCCTAATATACTAAGAAAGCCAAGTATATTAATAGCTTTCTCAAGTGGAGGTTGGGGGCATGCGGCTTCCAAATGTATGCTTCGTTGTGAGGAGGGAGATCATGCATCACCACCACACACGCGCGCGTGCCGCCGCCGCCGTCCATCCGACCGAACCAGGTACGGGTACGGGTCTAAAATGACCGTTCTTTTTACTAGGCCACTGTTTAACGGTTTTGGGCTTTGTTTGAAACTGGGTTGGGTCTGGAATTTGAAGAGAAGCGGGTGGGTGAAGACGGACGTGGGGTTTTTGCCTGAGGAGATGCGACTGTTCATAAGCGGACGCGAACAGTAACGGGTGCGACCCGTTAGAAGCAAACATGTGCAGCCAAACGCGAGCGGGTGCGACCCGACTGAAGCGGTGCAGGCGAAACATTACCAGGCGGTACGAGCGGGTGCGAAACAGTAGCAGACGGGTGCGACCCATTAACGAACAGCAGCGACCAAAAGGCAACGGTGCGACCCGTCAAGCGGACGCGACTGTTTGAAGGGATGCGGACGAAATTATAAATAGGAGATAATACTGATCACATTCTCATCCGATTCCAATCTAATTTCTTCTGCTTCTTTGCTCTACTGCTCAATATTCCATATATATCACAGAGTTGACATACTCATTACAATCTCGTGCAGATTACGTCTGTTGTATCTTGGGAGAGTTTTGAAATAAAATTCTTAAGGAAATTGTTACGACAAGCCTCAGACGGAATTTCCTTTATATACTGGTTAGATTCACTGTAATATTTCCCGTTTATAAGTTGTACTATTTCTTACAATAGTATAACGTTGTTGTTGTAATATATTTACAACGTAACTTATTGTTACACTTATCTAATATAGAATTCCAACGTAGTGAAATTCTAATTAATAAACTTGTGCGACGAGTTTATTGTAGCATGCTATCTGTTTTAGTACACTAGCCAACTAACATCTTAAGAATTTTATTTCAAAACTCTCCCAAGATACAACAGACGTAATCTGCACGAGATTGTAATAAGTATATCAACTCTGTGATATATATGAAATGTTGAGCAGTAGAGCAAAGAAGTAGAAGAAATTAGTTTGGAATCGGATGAGACTGTGATCAGTATTCTCTCCTATTTATAATTTCGTCCGCATCCCTTCAAACAGTCGCGTCCGCTTGACGGGTCGCACCCGTTGCCTTTAGGTTGCTGCTGTTTGTTAACGGGTCGCGCCCGCCTGCTACTGTTTCGCACCCGCTCGTACCGCCTGGTACTGTTTCGCCTGTACCGCTTCAGTCGGGTCGCACCCGCTCGCGTTTGGCCGCACCTGTTTGCTTCTAACGGGTCACACCCGTTACTGTTCGCGTCCGCTTATGAAAAGTCGCATCTCCTCAGGCAAAAACCCCGCGTCCGTCTTCACCCGCCCTCTTCTCTTCAAATTCCAGCCCCAGCCCAGTTTCAGACGAAGCCCAAAACCGTTAAACAATGGCCTAGTAAAAAGAATGGTCATTTTAGACCCGTACCCGAGCCCGGCCCGGTTCGGTCGGACGGACGGAGGTGGCGGCGCGCGCGCGTGTGTGGTGGTGATGCATGATCTCCCTCCTCATAACGAAGCATACATTTGGGAGCCCCAGGCCCCCAACCTCCACTTGAGAAAGCTATTAATATACTTGGCTTTCTTAGTATTTTAGGTGATGTGGGACATATGTTTGTTATCATTCACTTTGTTTGTTTTAGGAATTCCAACAATCCCCCACATGAATGATAATATACATATTATGTTCAAAGATGGCAACAGTTGACAACATGAAAATGGATAAGTCCAACTTTTCAGCGGTTATTTCTGAATACAATTTGGTTCAGAACCCTAAACAATGGTGGGTTGACACAGGAGCTACTCGTCACGTTTGCTCTGAAAAATCCATGTTTTCAACATACCAGAAAGTCGATCAGAAAGAAAGACTCTATATGGGTAATTCTGCAGTTTCCATGATCGAAGGCAGTGGCACAGTTATCCTCAAGTTCACTTCTGGAAAAACTGTCAAATTGAATGACGTGCTTCACGTTCCAGACATACGCAAGAATCTGATCTCCGGCTCAGTGCTATCAAAGAAAGGATTCAAAATTGTGTTCGAATCAGACTAGATGGTTCTGTTCAAAGCTGGAATGTATATCGGAAGGGGTTATTTATGTGATGGCCTATTTAAGGCAAACATAGCCGTTATTGGCAATAAATCTATGTATTCTGATTGTGCTATTAATAAAATTGAAGTCTCTTACTTGCTTGAGCACGAAATTTTACTATGGCACGATGGATTAGGACACATAACTTCCGAAAAATAAAGAAATTATCAAACTTGGGATTGATTCCAAATTTCCATGTAGATAAGAACTACAAATGTGAGACATGTGTAGAAGCAAAAAGGGTCAAACAACCATTTAAATCTGTTGACAAAAGCACCGAACCATTAGGTTTGGTACATACAGATTTGTGTGATTTTAAATCACTACCTACAAGAGGTGGGAAAAAGTATTTTATTACTTTTATTGATGATTATACGCGATATTGCTATGTATATCTTTTAAATAGTAAGGATGAAGCAATAACTGCGTTTATAAAATACAAGGCTGAGGTAGAAAATCGGTTAAATAAAAAGATCAAGATATTGAGATCTGATCGAGGTGGAGAATATGAGTCACCGTTTGAATAGTTCTGTGCAGAGAATGGAATAATTCATCAAATAACAGCACCATATTCACCACAACAAAATGGTATAGCCGAGAGAAAGAACAGAACATTAAAAGATATGATTATGCAACGCTCTTAACCTCTGGTCTACCGACGAGCTTGTGGGGGGAAGCCTTAAATATGTCTAATCATATATTAAACAAAGTTCCTCACAATAAAAAAGGAACAATTCCATATGAGTTATGGAAAGGAAACAAACCAAGTTTTAAATACCACAAAGTGTGGGGGTGCTTGGCTAAAGTTCCAGTTCCGCCTCCAAAGAAGATCAAACTTGGACCGAAAACCGTAGATTGTTATTATCTAGGGCCAGCCCAAAATAGTAGTGCCTACAGATTTTTGGTATTCAAGTCTGGTATAAATGATATTCATGTAAATACAATCATGGAATCAAGAGATGCCTCGTTCTTTGAAGATGTGTTCCCACATAAAAGAAACGATGGAAATCCTGTCCTAAAAAGGACAAGAGATAACAGAGATGAGACATGTGAAGATGAAACTCATCAGGACAACAAGGAGGTTGAACCAAGAAGAAGCGTAAGGGCAAGAACTTCCAAAACATTTGGTTCGGATTTTTTAACTTATATGTTAGAACACGAACCTCAAACGTACAAGGAAGCAATGTCATCTTCTGAGTCCTCATGTTGGAAAGAAGCAATCCAAAGTGAGATTGATTCAATTCTAAGTAATAAAACTTGGGAAATTGTTGATATTCCATCAGGAATAAAACCAATTGGCTGCAAATGGATTTTCAAGAAGAAAATGAAAGCAGATGGCTCTATCGACAAGTATAAAGCTAGATTAGTAGCCAAAGGATATCGTCAAAAAGAAGGAGTAGACTTTTCTGATACATATTCGCCGGTAACACGAATAACCTCTATAAGAATGCTAATAGCAATTGCGTCCATCTATAATCCAGAGATTCATCAGATGGATGTAAAAACAACATTTTTAAATGGAAATCTCGATGAGGAGATTTACATGGAGCAACCTGAGGGATTTATTTCCAATGGAAATGAAAACAAAGTCTGTAGATTAGTCAAATCATTATACGGACTAAAACAAGCTCCAAAGCAATGGCATGCAAAATTTGATAGTGTCATGATGAGAAATGGTTTTCGTATAAATAAATGTGACAAATGTGTTTATTATAAACAACTTGGGCAATCATATGTGATGATCTGTCTATATGTGGACGATATGCTAATATTCGGTCCAAATACTCAAGTAATTGAGACCATAGAGAAAATGTTGATCAACAATTTCGACATGAAAGACTTGGGTATTGCAGATATTATTTTGGGAATAAAAATAATAAGAACACCTAATGGAATTGAGTTATCTCAATCACATTATGTAGAAAAAGTGATTGAAAGATTTAAAAATTTTGGAATTAAAGGAGTAAATACACCTTTTAATCCATCAGAAGTACTGCATAAAAACACTAATGAGAGTGTAATGCAACTGGAATATTCTCGTGTAATAGGATGTCTCATGTATCTCACGAATTGCACAAGACCAGATATAGCTTATGCAGTAAGTCGTTTGAGCAGGTATACAAGCAATCCAGGGAAGGAACACTGGAAAGCACTAATGAGAGTGCTTGGACATTTAAAAATACCACTAACTATTCCTTACATTATGGAAAATATCATGCCGTCTTAGAAGGATATAGTGATGCAAACTGGATTGCATATTCAAAGGAATCAAAATCCACAAGTGGTTATGTCTTTACCCTTGCAGGAGCAGCAGTGTCATGGAAATCTACAAAACAAACATGCATAGCTCGATCCACCATGGAATCTGAGTTTATCGCATTAGATAAAGCAGGCGAAGAGGCAGAATGGCTTCGTCAATTCTTAGAAGATATTCCATTTTGGCCAAAACCTGTGACGGCCATATGTATTCACTGCGATAATCAAGTAGCGCTAAGTAGAGCGATAAACCTTGTGTATAATGGCAAATCACGACACATGCGTCGTCGCCATAACACAGTTAGGTAGTTACTATCTAATGGAACTATTTCCATTGATTATGTGAGGACAAATGATAACCTAGCGGATCCATTTACTAAAGGTTTATCAAGAGAGAAAATTGACTGCGCATCGAGGGGAATGGGTTTAAAAGCCTAAACCAACAAGAGTTACCTTATACGGAAACCTATCCTAGCGACTGGAGATCCCACGGACTAGGATCAATAGGCAAACCAGTTATGAGTATCTCAAGAAACTATGCATTTGTATGGACATGGTCCTACTCCATTCCTATCGTGCAAAATATAATGCATGCCTACAGAAGTAGTTAAAGGTTAAAACTATGTTTTTTAATGATGACCATATCTTGGAAATAACAAGTGGGGTATATGTAGGAAACTCTTAATGGTTGCGATCACCTTTGGCAGTGTGAGCTGGGTCGGCTCTATGAGAATATTAAAAGGCTTTTATTCTCTAAAAACACTCGCAGAACCAAAAATTGTTCAGGACCAAAATGAATACAACCAAGAGACTGGATGAGAAGGGAATCAATGCTTCGTAAAGCTTACTGTCTGGATATACAATAAAGGCCGACGGTTCAAGATGAAATAATTCACCGATTAGCCAAGTAGATCCGATAAGTTTTAACTAAGGAAAGTTCAAAGTGAAATATTTACTTATCCGCGATAAAGCATTATTCCATATGTACTCTGTGATATTTCGCTTTGTGTAGGGGATATGTATATTATCATTCATGTGGGGGATTGTTGGAATTCCAATAACAAACAAAGTGAATGATAACAAACATAAGTCCCACATCGCCTAATATACTAAGAAAGCCAAGTATATTAATAGCTTTCTCAAGTGGAGGTTGGGGGCCTGGGGCTCCCAAATGTATGCTTCGTTGTGAGGAGGGAGATCATGCATCACCACCACACATGCGCGCGCGCCGCCGCCGCCGTCCGTCCGACCGAACCGAACCGAACCCGGCCGGGCTCGGGTACGGGTACGGGTACTGGTCTAAAATGACCATTCTTTTTACTAGGCCACTGTTTAACGGTTTTGGGCTTCGTCTGAAACTGGGCTGGGTCTGGAATTTGAAGAGAAGCGGGCGGGTGAAGACGGACGCGGGGTTTTTGCCTGAGGAGATGCGACTGTTCATAAGCAGACATGAACAGTAACGGGTGCGACCCGTTAGAAACAAACAGGTGCGGCCAAACGCGAGCGGGTGCGACCCGACTGAAGCGGTACAGGAGAAACAGTACCAGGCAGTACGAGCGGGTGCGAAATAGTAGCAGGCGGGCGCGACCCGTTAACGAACATAAGCGACCAAAAGGCAACGGGTGCGACCCGTCAAGCGGAAGCGACTGTTTGAAGGGATGTGGACGAAATTATAAATAGGAGAGAATACTGATCACATTCTCATCCGATTCCAATCTAATTTCTTCAGCTTCTTTGCTCTACTGCTCAATATTCCATATATATCACAGAGTTGACATACTCATTACAATCTCGTGCAGATTACGTCTGTTGTATCTTGGGAGAGTTTTGAAATAAAATTCTTAAGGAAATTGTTACGAAAAGCCTCAGACGAAATTTCCTTTATATACTGGTTAGATTCACTGTAATCTTTCCCGCTTATAAGTTGTACTATTTCTTACAATAGCATAACGTTGCTGTTGTAATATATTTACGACGTAACTTATTGTTACACTTATCTAATACAGAATTCCAGCGTAGTGGAATTCTAATTAATAAACTTGTGCGACGAGTTTATTGTAGCATGCTATCTGTTTTAGTACACTAGCCAACTAACATTACCTTTTTATCTGCAGTAGCAAAATCTACTGCAAATTAAGTATTATGCATCATAACATCTGAACAGTCATTAATATGTGACACCAACTGCAACTAACCCACATCGTAGATATTGCAAGCTACACAAAAGTCTTCGGATGTCAGCGGTATTATAATACAAAGGGGCAGAATACTGAAATCGAAAATGAAAAAAAACAAAGCATGGACTACTGAAAATTAACATTCCAATATCACTTATCAATCCTGATTAGGAACATAATATGTTAAGTAGTATTGCAAACACATAAACATTAGATTGTATGCGAAATAGTAATTCTGCATGTACTGTAACAAATGTGCTATAAAATGATATCCAAATGTATAGTGCATTGTATTTACTATTTACGTAGACATTAGTTGATAATTAATAAATCCCGACAGTAATGTCTAGATTGTGTAAACATATAGATAGAGAATAGTTCCTGCTTGAATATATAATAAAGGTCTCTTCAATAGATATACTTTAACTCCTTATAATTAGTAGGTTAACATATAAACATTATATAACAAAACAAGATATAATGCTCATTTATCTTGTAACCAGAAATACGAGTTCAATAGAACGTTTTCAATCATTTTGTAGTCACCCAGCTTTACTATGTTAAATAGCAACAATATCAGCTGCTTAAAAATCGATGAGTGAGCTGGAACTGAGGATATGTATTAATATATATCTTTATATATAAGGATGGGATCGGCAAACCTCTATTCCCTCTGATTAAAACCACACATTCCAATTTAAATAATTATTTGAATCGGAATGTGTTTGAAATCGAGAAGGAATAGATGTGTAGCAGAAATGAGGTATGGCCGATCCTTGCCCTTACATACATACATATGTATGTGTGTGTGCATATATATACATACAAATATATCTATACATAAATATATACATATGGCCTTAAATCAATCCTATAAATCTTTGATTCCTCCAAATGTCATAATATATATGACTACAATGATTGCTTATCTTTATCTTGCACAAAAATTCAAACAAATAAAAATAAAAATGTGCAGATGCTACATCTACATGAATTGCTTCATAAAACTCATGATACCGGTTACTTTACCCACGTGCCACATTCAAAGCTTCTTTTTCTTAGTTTATTTTGCTTTATGAAGTATATCTGCATTCTTTTGAAAGTCTGGATGCCTTAGCTTTAATCAGCTTGACCAATTAACAAATCCATCTACCTAAATAAATTTTTCCACCTCGATATGGAATACAGAATATACAAGTTAACTGCAACCAAAAATCCCCAAATCAATTAGAGCATTAGCAATAGTCAAACTAATCAATAAGCATATCATAAAGTAATACTCTAAACAATAGTACAAGTAGAATCTAAAAACATAAGCCAATATCATAGGATATTGCCTAGATGATATTAACCAGGTAAGTATCTAAACAAAATTTTAAAAATGACTTAAATTACCAGTTTCTGCATATGATGAATTGCCTTTAAAAATCTATAAAGAGACAACAAGTAGTTATCACAAAAAATAGTAAGGTTTAACAAAAATATATGAATCCTCCTCTTCTTTTACATGGAGGAAAAACATATAAATAGCTATATATTCTCATAGAAAAATCTAAATTTATATGACCAATTTTTTCAAAACTGTAAATCTCATTGGTTCTTCAATATGATTAATTTTTTTTTAAGTGTGATCATATTACATTTGACGATATCATAAATATAGTGTACACGCAAAAAAAGAAAAAAAATGGTATCACTAAAAGATAGAAGATTAATGAGATCTAAACAATTACACGTTTGTTTAAATGCATGAAAAGACCCACTAGTGGCGTGATTAAAATATCATTTAAAGAGGGAGCTAGAAGCACAACTTATAGCAAATCTGCTAACTGGTGATGATTTGGTACAATATTCACTAGAAATCTGGTCTGAATTCCACGAGTGTCATGCGACTAAAACATGATGCTCCTAATACGTGTTACATGAAAATCAACAACTTAGGATTGGATTATAAAAAAATAAAACGATGACTTAGGATTGAATTATATAAGTTACTTGAAGCCTGCAAGTATATGTATTTATGTAGGAACAAGGGGTCGCCATAAAGATAAACAATTATGAATAATACAAAATAAAAGGGGAATTCCAAAACTCAAACTCAAAATATATAGATCTCACAATTTGAGAAGATGATGACTGAACAAAAAAATTAAACTATGCAAAATCTTGAAAGATGCCATCGACAAGACCAACCTACTATTGAAATAAAAATTTAGAATATAAAAAGGCGCATCCATGAATCAAATTCAAGGCCTCCTATGCATAAAGCAAAATCACTAAACCAAATTGCCTTTGGTAAAATATTGAACCTGAAAATATATGTATATGTAGCAACAAGGAATCACCTTGAAAAATGATTTATAAAATAGTACAAGATTAGTCGGGAATTCCGTGAATCAAACTTGGGAACTCTCGCACCCAAAGGGCTGATCTGTAAGTATAGGTCTTGTGACAAGACATAACATAAAAGTCAATTTATGTGGTCGCTTGAAAAAAATATCATCTTTCATACAAGCCTGGTTTCTGATATAAAATCTTACAAAATAGAAAGGCCTCAAAGGGGGATCATGCCATAGGCACGAATGCCCACGATGAAAGGGTTGACCTCTAAATACACGTCATATGGCAATATGTAGCATAAAAGGAAAACTAGGGGAAAGCTTGACAGTAAACAAGCCTGCTTATGAAAACAACTTTACAGGATAGAAAGGGGCATTCCAAGAATCAAACTCGGGACCTCTCGCACCCAAAGCGAGAATCATACCACTAGACCAAATGCCCTTGATGAAACAGTTAATCTGCAGGTGTAACTCAAGTGGCAGTACATAGCATTAGAGTTGACAGTTTAGAAAAACAAACTCAGAAATAAAAGTGATACTATGCAAAAGTATGCAAAGAACCACTAGTGGCGTGATTAAAATATCATTTTAAGAGGGGGCTAGAAGCACAACTTATAGCAGATCTGCTAACTGGTGATGATTTGGTACAATATTCACTTGAAATCTGGTATGAATTCGACGAACGTCATGCGACTAAAACATGATGCTCCTAATACGAATTACCTGAAAATCAACAACTTAGGATTTGATTATAAAAAAAGAAAATGATGACTTAGGATTGAATTACATAAGTTACTTGAAACCTGCAAGTATATGTATTTATGTAGGAACAAGGCGTCGCCTTAAAGACAAACGATTATGAACAATAGAAAATAAAAGGGGAATTCCAAAAATCAAACTCGAAACATATAGATCTCACAATTTGAGAAGATGACGACTGAACATAAAAATTGAACTATGCAAAATCTTGAAAGATGCCATCGACAAGACAAACCTACTATTGAAATAAAAATTTTGAATATAAAATGGCGCATCCAGTAATCGAATTCAAGGCCTCCTATGCATAAAGAAAAATCACTAAACCAAATTGCCCTTGTAAAATACTGAACCTGAAAATATATGTATGTGTAGCAACAAGGCATCATCTTGAAAACAAGGTTTATAAAATAGTACAAGATAAGTCGGGAATTTCGAGAATCAAACTCGGGACCTCCCACACCCAAATGGCTGATCTGTAAGTATAGGTCTTGTGACAACACATAACATAAAAGTCAATTTATGTGGACGCTTGAAAAAATATCATCTTTCATACGAGCCTATCTTCTGATATAAAATATTACAAAAATAGAAAGGCCCCATAGGGGGATTCTGCCATAGGCGCAAATGGCCATGATGAAAGGGCTGACCTCTAAGTACATGTCATGTGGCAATATGTAGCATAAAAGGAAAACTAGCGGAAAGCTTGACAGTAAACAAGCCTGCTTATGAAAACAAACTTTACAGGATAGAAAGGGGCATTTCGAGAATCAAACTCGGGACCTCTCGCACCCAAAGCGAGATTCATACAACTAGACCAAATGCCCTTGATAAAACGGTTAATCGGTAAGTGTAACTCAGGTGGCAGTACATAGCATTAGAGTTGACAGGTTAGAACAACAAATTCAGAAAATAAAAGTGAAGCTATGCAAAAGTATGCAAAGACCCACTAGGGCGTGATTAAAATATCATTTCAAAATAACGCAACTTATAGCAGATCTGCTAAATGGTGATGATTTGGTACAATAATCACTTGAAATCTGGTCTGAATTCGAAGAGTGTCATGTGACTAAAACATGATGCTCCTAATACGAGTTACATGAAAATAAAAAACTTAGGATTGGATTATAAGAAAAGAAAATGATGACTTAGGATTGAATTATATAAGTTAGTTGAAACCTACAAGTATATGTATTTATGTAGGAACAAGGCGTCGCCTTAAAGACAAACAATTATGAACAACAGAAAATAAAAGGGAAATTCCAAAAATCAAACTCGGAACATATAGATCTCACAATTTGTGAAGATGATGACTGAACATAAAAATTAAACTATGCAAAATCTTGAAAAATGCCGTCGACAAGACAAACCTACTATTGAAATAAAAATTTAAAATATAAAAAGGTGCATCCAGGAACCAAATTCAAGGCTTCATATGCATAAAGAAAAATCACTAAACCAAATTGCCCTTGGTAAAATATTGAACATGAAAATATGTGTAAATGAAGCAACAAGGCATCATCTTGAAAACAAGATTTATAAAATAGTACAAGATAAGTCGGGAATTTTGAGATTCAAACTAAGGACCTCTCACACCCAAAGGGCTGATCTGTAAGTATAGGTCTTGTGACAATGCATAACATAAAAGTCAATTTATGCGGACGCTTGAAAAAATATCATCTTTCATACAAGCCTGGTTTCTGGTATAAAATCTTACAAAATAGAAAGGCCCCAAAGTGGGGATCATGCCATATGTGCAAATGCCTACGATGAAAGGGCTGACCTGTAAGTATACGTCATGTGGCAATATGTAGCATAAAAGGCAAACAAGGGGAAAGCTTTACAGTAAACAAGTCTAATTATGAAAACAAACTTTACAGGATAGAAATGGGCATTTTGAGAATCGAACTCGGGACCTCTCACACCCAAAGCGAGAATCATACCACTAGACCAAATGCCCTTGATGAAACAGTTAAGCTGTAGGCGTAACTCATGTGGCAGTACATAGCATTAGAGTTGACAGTTTAGAAAAACAAACTCATAAATAAAAGTGAAACTATGCAAAAGTATGCAAAGACCCACTAGTGGCGTGATTAAAATATCATTTAAAGAGGGGGCTAGAAGCACAACATATAGCAGATCTGCTAACTGGTGATGATTTGGTACAATATTCACTTGAAATCTGGTCTCAATTCGACGAGTGTCATGCAACTAAAACAAGATGCTCCTCATACGAGTTACATGAAAATCAACAACTTAGGATAGGATTATAAAAAAAGAAAATGATGAATTAGGATTGAATTATATAAGTTACTTCAAACCTGTAAGTATATGTATTTATGTAGGAATAAGGCGTCACCTTAAAGAAAAACAATTATGAACAATACAAAATAAAAGGGGAATTCCAAAAATAAAACTCGAAACATATAGATCTCATAATTTGAGAAGATGATGACTGAACATAAAAATTAAACTATGCAAAATCGTGAAAGATGCCATCGACAAGACAAACCAACTATTGAAATAAAAATTTAGAATATAGAAAAGTGCATTTAGGAATCAAATTCAAGGCCTTCTATGCATAAAGCAAAATCACTAAACCAAATTGCCCTTGGTATAATATTGAACCTGAAAATATATGTATGTGAAGCAACAAGGCATCACCTTGAAAACAAGATTTATAAAATAGTACAAGATAAGTCGAGAATTTCGAGAATCAAACTTGGGACCTCCCGCACCAAAAGGGTTGATCTGTAAGTATAGGTCTTGTGACAACACATAACATAAAAGTCAATTTATGTGGACGCTTGAAAAAAATATCATCTTTCATACAAGCCTGGTTTCTGATATAAAATCTTACGAAATAGAAAGGCCCCATAGGGGGGATAATGCCATAGGCGCAAATGCCCACGATGAAAGGGTTGACCTCTAAGTACACGTCATGTGGCAATATGTAGCATAAAAGGCAAATTAGGGGACAGCTTGACAGTAAACAAGACTGCTTACGAAAACTAACTTTACAGGAAAGAAAGGGGCATTCCAAGAATTGAAATTTGGACCTCTCGCACCCAAAGCGGGAATCATAACACTAGACCAAATGCCCTTGATGAAACGGCTTATCTGTAGGTGTAACTCATGTGGCAGTACATAGCATTAGAGTTGACACTTTAGAAAAACAAACTCAGAAATAAAAGTGAAACTATGCAAAAATATGCAAAGACCCACTAGTGGAATGATTAAAATATCATTTAAAGAGGGGTCTAGAAGCACGACTTAAAGCAGATCTCCTAACTGGTGATGATTGGTACAATATTCACTTGAAATCTAGTCTGAATTCGACGAGTGTCATGCGACTAAAACACGATGCTCCTAATACGAGTTACATGAAAATCAACAACTTAGGATTGGATTATAAAATAGAAAATGATGACTTAGGATTGAATTATATAAGTTACTTGAAACCTGCAAGTATATGTATTTATGTAGGAACGAGGCATCGCCTTAAAGATAAACAATTTTGAACAACACGAAATAAAAGGGGAATTCCAAAAATCAAATACGAAGCATATCGATCTCACAATTTGAGAAGATGACGACTGAATATAAAAGTTAAACCTTGTAAAATTTTGAAAGATGCCATCGACAAGACAAACCTACTGTTGAAATAAAAATTTAGAATATAAAAAGGTGCATCCAGGAATCAAATTCAAGGCCTCCTATGCATAAAGAAAAATCACTAAACCAAATTGCCCTTGGTAAAATATTGAACCTGAAAATATATGTATATGTAGCAACAAGGCGTCACCTTGAAAACAAGATTTATAAAATATTACAAGATATGTCGGGAATTTCGAGAATCAAACTTGGGACCTCTCGCACCCAAAGGGTTGATCTATAAGTATAGGTCTTGTGACAACACATAACATAAAAGTCGATTTATGTGAACGCTTGAAAAAATATTATCTTTCATACAAGCTAGGTTTCTGATATAAAATCTTACAAAATAGAAAGGCCCCAAAGGGGGGATCACGCCATAGCCGCAAATGCCCACGATGAAAGGGTTGACCTCTAAGTACATGTCATGTGGCAATATGTCGCATAAAAGGCAAACTAGGGGAAAGCTTGACAGTAAACAAGCCTGCTTATGAAAACAAACTTTACTGGATAGAAAGGGGCATTCCGGGAATCGAACTTGGGACCACTCGCACCAAAAGCGAGAATCATACAACTAGACCAAATGCCCTTGATGAAACGGTTAATCTACAGGTGTAACTCATGTGCCAGTACATAGCATTAGAGTTGACAATTTAGAAACAAAAACTCAAAAATAAAAATGAAACTATGCAAAAGTATGCAAAGAACCACTAGTGGTGTGATTATAGTATCATTTAAAGAGGGGGCTAGAAGCACAACTTATAGCAGATCTGCTAACTGGTGATGATTTGGTAAAATATTCACTTGAAATCTGGTCTGAATTCGATGAGTGTCATGCGACTAAAACATGATGCTTCGAATACGAGTTACATGAAAATCAACAACTTAGGATTGGATTATAAAAAAAGAAAATGATGACTTAGGATAGAATTATATAAGTTACTTAAAACCTGCAAGTATATGTATTTATGTAGGAAAAAGCTTAACTTAAAGACAAACAATTATGAACAATACAAAATAAAAGGGGAATTCCAAAAATCAAACTCGAAACATATAGATCTCATAATTTAAGAAGATGACGACTGAACATAAAAAATTAAACGGTGCAAAATCTTGAAAGATGCCATCGGCAAGACAAACCTACTATTGAAATAAAAACTTAGAATATAAAAAGGTGCATCCAGGAATCAAATTCAAGGCCTTCTATTCATAAAGCAAAATCACTAAACCAAATTTCCCTTGGTACAATATTGAGCCTGAAAATATATGTATATGTAGCAACAAGGCATCACCTTGAAAACAAGATTTATAAAATAGTACTAGATAAGTCGGCAATTTCGAGAATCAAACTTGGGACCTCTCGCACCCAAAGGGTTGATCTGTAAGTATATGTCTTGTGACCACATAAAAAGAAGTCAATTTATGTGGACGCTTGAAAAAATATCATCTTTCATACAAGCCTGATTGTTGATATAATATCTTACAAAATAGAAAGGCCCCAATGGGGGGATCGTGCCATAGGCGCAAATGCCCACGATGAAAAGGTTGACCTCTAAGTACACATCTTGTGGCAATATGTAGCATAAAAGGAAAACTAAGGGAAAGCTTGACAGTGAACAAGCCTGCTTATGAAAACAAACTTTACAGGATAAAAAGGGGCATTCCGAGAATCGAACTCGGGACCTCTCACACCCAAAGCGAGAATCATACCACTAGACCAAATGCCCTTGATGAAAAAGTTAATCTGCAGGTGTAACTCATGTGGCCGTACATAGCATTAGAGTTGACAATTTAGATAACCAAACTCAGAAATAAAAGTGAAACTATGCGAAAGTGTGCAAAGAACTGCTAGTGGCATGATTAAAGTATCCTTTTAAGAAGGGGCTAGAAGCATAACGTATAGCAGATCTGCTAACTGATGATGATTTGGTACAATATTCACTTGAAATCTGGTCTGAATTCGACGAGTGTCATGCGACTAAAACATGATGCTCCTAATACAAGTTACATGAAAATCAACAACTTAGGATTGGATTATAAGAAAAGAAAAGGACGACTTAGGATTGAATTATATAAGTTACTTGAAACCTAAAAGTACATGTATTTATGTAGGAACGAGGCGTCGCCTTAAAGACAAACAATTATGAACAATAGAAAATAAAAGGGGAATTCCAAAAATCAAACTCGAAACATATAGATCTCACAATTTAAGAAGATGAGGACTGAACATAAAAATTAAACTATGCAAAATCTTGAAAGATGCCATCGACAAGACAAACCTACTATTGAAATAAAAATTTAGAAAATAAAAAGGTGCATCCAGTAATAAAATTCAAGGCCTCCTATGCCTAAAGCAAAATCACTAAACCAAATTGCCCTTGGTAAAATATTGAACCTGAAAATATATGTATGTGTAGCAACAAGGCATCACCTTGAAAACAAGATTTATAAAATAGTAGAAGATAAGCCGGGAATTCCGAGAATCAAACTTGGGACCTTTCGCACCCAAAAGGCTGATCTATAAGTATAGGTCTTGTGACAACACATAACATAAAGGACAATTTATGTGGACGCTTGAAAAAAATATCATCTGTCATACGAGCCTAGTTTCTGATATAAAATTTTACAAAAATAGAAAGACCCAATAGGGGGGATCATGCCATAGGCACAAATGCCCACGATGAAAGGGTTGACCTCTAAGTACAGGTCCCGTGGTAATATGTAGCATAAAAGGCAAACTAGGGGAAAGCTTGACAGTAAACAAGCCTGCTTATGAAAACAAACTTTACAGGATAGAAAGGGGCATTCCGAGAATCGAACACGGGACCTCTTGTACCCAAAGCGAGAATCATACCACTAGACAAATAAAAGTGAAACAAACTTGGAAATAAAAGTGAAACTATGCAAAAGTATGCAAAGGCCCACTAGTGGCATGATTAAAGTATCATTAAAGAGGGGGCTAGAAGCACAAATTATAGCAGATATGCAAATTGGTTATGATTACAAATAATATTCACTTGAAAACTGGTATGAATTCGACGAGTGTCATGCGACTAAAACATGATGCTCCTAATACGAGTTACATGAAAATCAACAACTTAGGATTGGATTATAAAAAAAGAACATGATGACTTTGGATTGAATTATACAAGTTACTTGAAACCTGCAAGTATATGTATTTATGTAGGAACAAGGCGTCGCCTTAAAGAAAAACAATTATGAACAATACAAAATAAAAGGGAAATTCCAAAAATCAAACTCGAAACATATAGATCTTACAATTTCAGAAGAAGACAACTGAACATAAAAATTAAACGATGCAAAATCTTAAAAGATGCCATTGACAAGACAAACCTACTATTGAAATAAAAATTTAGAATATAAAAAGGTTAATCCAGGAATCAACCTCTATGCATAAAGCAAAATCACTGAACCAAAATTGCCCTTGGTAAAATATTGAACCTGAAAATAAGGCATCACCTTGAAAACAAGATTTATAAAATAGTACAAGATAAGTCGGGAATTCCGAGAATCAAACTTGGGACCTCTAGCACCCAAAGGGCTGATCTGTGAGTATAGGTCTTGTGACAACACATAACATAAAACTCAATTTATGTGGACGCTTGAAAAAATATCATCTTTCATACAAGCTTGGTTTCTGATACAAAATCTTAAAAAAATAGAAAGGCCCCAAAGGGGGGATCAGGCCATAGGCGCAAATGCCCACGATGAAAGGGTTGACCTCTAAGTACACGTCATGTGGCAATATGTAGGATAAAACGAAAACTAAGGTAAAGCTTGACAGTAAACAAGCCTGCTTATGAAAACAAACTTTACAGGATAGAAAGGGGCATTCCGAGAATCAAACTCAGTACCTCTCGCACCCAAAGCGAGAATCATACCACAAGACCAAATGCCCTTGATGAAATAGTTAATTTGCAGGTGTAACTCATGTGGCAGTACATAGCATTAGAGTTGACAGTTTAGAAAATTAAACTCAGAAATAAAAGTGAAACTATGCAAAAGTATGCAAAGGCCCACTAGTGGCGTGTTTAAAATATCATTTTAAGAGGGGCTAGAAGCACAACTTACAGCAGATCTGCTAACTGGTGATGATTTGGTGCAATATTCACTTGAAATCTGGTCTGAATTCGACGAGTGTCATGCGACTAAAACAAGATGCTCCTAATACGAATTACATGAAAATCAACAACTTAGGATTGGATTATAAAAAAAAAATGATGACTTAGGATTGAATTGTATAAGTTACTTGAAACCTGCAAGTACAGATATTTATGTAGGAATAAAGCGTCGCCTTAAAGACAAACAATTATGAACAATAGAAAATAAAAGGGGAATTCCAAAAATCAAACTCGAAACATATAGATCTCACAACTTGAGAACATGACGACTGAACAAAAAAATTAAACTATTCAAAATCTTGAAAGATGCCATCGAAAAGTCAAACCTACTATTGAAATAAAAATTTAAAATATAAAAAGGTGCTTCCAGTAATCAAATTCAAGGCCTCCTATTCCTAAAGAAAAATCATTAAACCAAATTGACCTTGGAAAAATATTGAACCTGAAAATATATGTATGTGTACCAACAAGGCATCATCTTGAAAACAAGATTTATAAAATAGTACAAGATAAGTCGGGAATTCCGAGAATTGTTGGGCGAATTCTCGCCCAGAAGGCCTCGAGACCAAGGAGCGTCAGGTTCCATGCACGTTCGAGACCAGCGAGCATCTTCATCATCTCCACATACTATGGTACTCAAGAATCATTCGGCATCCCCTTTGGCACAAGTGCATTCGGCGTTCCCTATACCAGAGAATCATTCGGCATACCAAATACAGAGGCTCATTCGGCATAGGCTCATTCGGCCTTCCAAACCCAAGGACATTCGGCATAACACTACCACCGGACCAAACATGTACAACCACATCCGGCCTCCACTCCATTCGGCAAAGCTAAAAGTCCTGCTACCGCTCCGAGCAACTACCGGTCCAGGTGACCGCCGAACCAACTCCCAATACCGGTCCACACCTCCTACACCATGCCGGTCCAAACCAACACCGGACCAACCACTACTCTCTACCATCACGCCGAACCAAAGCCTCTCCACTTCATCTCCATGCACGACCGAATGAAGCTCCGCCGAACCAGAGGACTACCAGGCCAGATTGCTTCAGCCCAGGCCCGCTGGCAGCTATATACATCCAAGACCCCTGCCCCCTACCTCACTCTATAAATAGAGGGGCAGGGGTACAACAATGGCAGACAAGTTTGAGAGCTCAAGCAAGGAAGGAACTTTCAAACTACTTTCATACACTTGTATACAAAGCATTGTACTTGTAATCTGGAAGAAGAAAGATAATAACATATAAAGTGGACGTAGGCACATTCTGGCCGAACCACTATAAATCTGCGTGTCTTTTACATTTCAGCCCTTACTTTTCTCATATTTACATACTCATCTAAAATCATTGAAAATCACACATACTCAACTAAAATAATACGACTTGGAGGTGTTTGTCCATTTTTTGTGCAAACATTTTTGGTGCTTTCATTGAGAGTTGAACTCGAAGCTTCAGCTTCTCCCACTCAACCTTCTTCCTCATAACGACGTTCGTCGCTTAGAAATCATGCCTTCCAAGCAACGGAAGGATGTTAACAAAGGAAAGAACATCGCAACTAGCAGTCTTCCGGATCCAGTAGCCCCAGATCAAGAGGATCATCCAATTTCAACAGCAGCACCAGATGGATACCAGGCAAATCTGATAGCTCCTGCCACCGAACAACCAATAACTAGGGCAGATCTAGACAGAGTTGTGGCTGAAGTAACCAACCGCTTCACATCCCAACAAGAAGCTTTAGTGGACCAACTTATGTCACGCTTAAGGGATGCTGAAGAATCCAACCGCAACACTGAATCATGGGATGAGTCTCAATCTGGAGGATCTCAGAGACAGCAAAGGTATTCCTTCTTCGAAGAAACTATCGACAGGAATCATAGAAACCCCGCTGAACGGAGCCAAGCTGGAACCCAGCCCGAAGTTGGCCCCATGGAAATGCTCGAAGCAGAACCCCACCGGGTAAGATCAAGGCAGGGGGCAACTGTAGCTGGTCCTAGCATGCATCCGAGCAGCCAGAGACAACCACTGGATAATGCAAGAAGTGATAGATTGTACCATCCCTACAGGTCATCTGGACGAGATAGATCCCGCAGGGAAGAATTAAGCTCATTTTTGTCCGCTCCAAGTTCTGACGAACGAATGGCACGATTATTCAGAGAGTGTGTCCAACGAGAGCAAAGGGACCGGGGGATAGGCGCTAGGGTCACCAGCCCCTTTACCCGAAATATCGAAACTACCATCGCCCCCCGGGAATGGAAAATGCCAACCATGGAACCTTACAAAGGAACTTCCGACCCCATCGTACACTTACAGAGATACACCCAGCATATGCTCATGAGTGGAGCAACAGAAGGAGTATTATGTAAATGCTTTCCGCTATTCCTAGCAGATCTAGCTACCTCCTGGTTCTGCCATCTACCCCGAGGATCCATCAGCTCATGGGAGATGTTGAAAGAAAGGTTTATTAGCCAGTTCCTCATCCATGTGGAACAACCCAAGGATGCTTATTCTCTATCCAATATCAAACAGAAATCCGGAGAGACGCTGCAACAATATCTAACACGGTTCAACGCCACAGCAGCAACAGTTCAAGATGCCAATGAGAAACTTATCCTAACGGCCCTTTGTAGTGGCGTGCATCCGGATACCAAGTTTGCTAGGAGGTTAACAAAAGATAAACCAGCTACGTTACCTGACTTCTTCCATGAAGCTGGGAAGTATATGAGGCTTGAAAACGCTACCGCTAAAAGACAGTCAGGACAACAGGCTAAGACTACCCATGGCGACACTCCCGCTGCAACAAAGGACGTTTGAAGAAATGACTCTAGAGATAACGCTGGGGGCAAGAAGGGAGGAAAGCGTTTATATCAACCAGGACAGAGATTTGACTCTTGCCCCCCTCCCTTGCTTTAAACTTTGTCCTGGATGGCTAGAAGGATGTTTTTAATCATTTCACCAAATGGGCGAAGCGGACCCTTTAAAATAAAATATCTTTGGCATAAATTATCAACTTCTTACATAAATTATCAACTTCTTGATCAAAAAATATTCTATGCAGGTACGGAGTCCCACTCAAGATCATATCAAACAACGGACTCCAGTTTGACAACAAAGAGTTTACCAACCGATGCCAAGAGCACATAATTCACAAAAGCTTCTCATCTGTAGCTTATCCTCAGGCAAACGGACAAGTCAAAGCTGTCAACAGAATTCTCAAAACCCTAACCAAGAAGAAGCTTGAAAAGTCAAAAGGCGCTTGGGTGGACGAACTTCCTACGGCACCCTGGGCCTGCCGCACCTCTCATAGAACATCAACGGGGCATACTCCTTTCTCTTTGGCATACAGATTGGAGGCCATGCCCCCAGTTGAAACTGTAGCGCCATCTCACCATGGGACCCACTGCAACCCAGAAAAAAACGAAGAACTCCTCCTCATGTCTTTGGATCTGATTGAGGAGAGGAGAAACGATGCAACACTTAAAAGCAGAAGCCCACAAGCAAAAAGTGGCAGCACAATGCAACTCCAAAATCAAGCATCGCAGCTTACAAGAGGGAGATCTTATCCTCATGCGGATCCTCCCGCAACACCGAATCATGGACCGAGTCCCAATCTGGAGGATCTGTGAGACAACAATGACCTTTCTTCTTCGAAGAGGTTAATAAAGAAATGGTCATGGTAGGAGCCGAGCCCGGACTCAGCCCGAATTCCGACCTGAGGAAACACTTGGAACCAAACCCAACGGGGGAGGTGCCAGGCAGGGGTCGGATATAGCTGAGCCTGTCATGCTACCTAACCATGAAAGCACCAGTAGACGGACCATATGAAATTCATCAAGATCTTCACAACAACGGAGCTTATATTTTGTCAACAGTGGACGGAGTGGTGTTCCAGAGGGCTTGGAACATCCGACACCTCCGTCGATACTTTGCTTAACACGTACCGCCCATATGAAGCGTATTAACACGGTGGACGTAGGCATTATCGTGCCGAACCACTTTAAAAATCTTATCTCTTGTTACCTTGTGCCTTCATATCTTGGCTGCTTGTTAAGCTTTATCCCTTTCTGTTGAACAAAATCCTATGGCATCTCCACTCAAGATGCACCGCGGCCTCATCTGGACTAGGCCTAACAGGTACGCTACGATTCTATGCACTCGCCAATGAGACTCTTTTGCCCCGGCATCCCTCTGCTGCGGGTTAACTCATTGCGCGCCTGCCCTCAAAGCCAACTGTAATGAGCCGATTATAAGTCATCATAAAGGCCGACTATAGCCGATGGCAGCTCATTACGGCGTTCGGCTCGTCGGTAACTGTGAACCTACTTTAAGCCCCAACATAAGGTGTGGCCAGCCAGGGGTAGTTCACGGCCAACGGCACCCACGCTAGCCGGCCACGGTAAATCGAATAATACCCACGATTACGGACCATAATGGTTCGGGTAGTTACCGTGCGCGATCTCGGCTCCGATGTGTCTTAAGTGCGGCTGTGGTAAAAAAGAAAACTCCCCGCGGAGGCGTAAGATGGGTGACAAATGTCTCCAAGACCCACAGCTAGGGAAAGTGACTACAAAACCCGTTTGCCACGAACTTAAGCACATCGACGGCCTTCCGTGACTGGAAGTTTTACTTTTACTATATTTCCATTTCATTTAAATATTTTTCTCCTATCCTGTATAACAAACTCTAAAGTACAGGAAACCAAATAGGAAGCATTCACTCATGAGGCTCTAAGCCTGCGTGCTGGGTAGCAGGGCGCTCTGCTATACCCGTGAACAGTTACACAAGACACTCAAAGCTACCGCCTGCGAATAAAACATAAAGGGCGGTACTCTCTTCTCTTGTACATAAATGCGTAACTATAACTTATTCATACACTGACATTGCAAAACGTGAAATTATATTTCAAGCAAAAACTTAACATCAAACACAAGTGGAATCACAGGCATATACATAATTATACTTCTCACACAGCACATAAAGATAGCAACGACATTTAAACATGACAAAATCAGCTTATATTATAAGATCACACGAAGTTATTCTTTGCAAATAATTTTATTACAGTTGCATATCAAAGACTAACATGAACAGTGATAAAAAAGAAACAAAAAGATGGCAGACGCATCCACACTCCATCACCAACTCCCCCAGCCTACTTAGCCGCAGGATCGGAGCCCCCAGCATGTGGATCTGAAGTCCCACCTGTCCAGATCAGAAGAGGAATTCATTAAACGAACGATCAAGTTATGAAAACACGAAAAGAAAAGAAAGGGAAAAGAATAACTCACCAGCATCCGCCGCTTGATCCTCATCATCCAACTGCACGCCCGCTTCCTCTGCAGCGAGTAGCCGCATCCCCTCCTTCACCGCCGCTTGCTCCTCCTTTGAGAACTGAGCAGTAACCGCACTCAAGTTGAAAGCCTCTCCGCCTTCCTTACCCGCATTCACCCTGGCCTCCTCTAAAGCCTGGAGATACACCTTGGCCATGACCCGAGGGTAATCGTCCATCCAAGACAAGCCGCCCTCCTTCCAAGTGTGGAAGTACATATCCTGCAACATCTCATCCATCATCCCCTCGTTTTCCTCAAACTCCCTCACCCGGGCCTCGGAAGCTTGCAACTTGGTGATGGCGACGTCCCTCTCTGATTGGTATCTCAAGCAGTCAGCCTGGAGTGACCTCCTCATTTCCTCTTCCTTCGACTTGAGGGACCTCCTCATCTCCTCCATCTCCTCCTTCAACTCGGCCTGAGCCATCTCCGCAGCCTCGAGCCTCCCTGACAACTCCTCTACCCGCTCGAGATCCGCATTTCGAACCTCATCCACCGTTGCGATAGCTATGTTAATCCGTTCCCTGCAAGCGACCTCCATCTTCCGTAATTCCGCCCTACTGGCCTTCTCCATGGTCTCTTTCAGACGCTTGGAGGCTTCCTCATGCTGGGAAATCTGGATGGCTTGGTCGGCGAGTTGCTTGGCCTGATCGGCAACCTTTAACCTCAACCGAATGTTAGCACTCCCGATCTCTTCCCCGGCCTTGACCAACTTAGCATGATGCTCCATTAACTTCTTGGTCTCTGCGGCCACCCGGTCGATATTAGCCTTGGCCTCATCCCCCATGGTGACTACCCGTGTAGTAAGTAAATCAAGATCTAAAGATTTGGCCTCGTCCAGCACTCTTACCATGGGGTTGCGGGGAAGTAGGTGCTCGCCCGTGGTCTCATCGAATGAAATGTCCCGAAAACTTGGGTCTAAATCAGGATGGCCGGCAAAAGGGTCACGAGGCACGGGGCGAGGCACATCGGGACGCCTTATATGAATGACAGTAGAACTCTTGGAAGGAGGAGGAGGGGGGCAGGGCTCCGTGCTCTCCTCCGTAGTATCACGAGGAGGCTGAGTAGGGGGAGACAGAGTAGGAAGCTGCGAAGCAGAAGAAGACTCAAATAAGGAACGGCTCCGCTTCCTTTTCTGAATGCCCTCTTCGATGACCCCAAGAAGAGGGCGGTACTTGACTACGTCCCCAGTGCGATCAGTAGAAGGTTTCGCGGAAGCTCTCCTCGACTTAAATTGTTCAAGGCGGTGTCGAACATCCGACGTTTTACCCGCCTGGCCTGCCCCTGGAATAAAGAACAAGTGTTACGAACATACAATAATCCGCAATTCAAAAAATGTGCTAAGTTAAAAAGAAAGAAAAGTGAGGAGACACATCTGTTATACAAACCCGGCGGAGGAGTGGGATACTGCAATAAGTCCTGGATCTCATTCCAGGACGGAAGTGAACCGTAAAAAATTTCTAAGTCCTTATCGAAAATAGAATCGGCAGAAGACAAAAGTTCACCTTGCATCGCCGGAATCACCCTAGCTGAGGAACCCTTAGAGGATGGGTCAGTGCCAGCCACAGCTTTGCCGGTTTCCTTTGCCTTCTCCGTTCCCTTCTCCGTTTCCGACTCTCCCTCCGACTCCCCGAAGGCCCGACGGAGAGCCTCATCCAGTTCGAGGTCTTGTTCAGAGGTTAGAGCAGCAACACCACTACCACCTTGACCTTCGCCATCTCCTCCACCCTCCGACCCTTCTCCAACTTCGCCTCCTTCCTCCTCTTCTACACCTTCCTCCTCCGGGACAATCGGGCAAGTACTTGGAGAAGGGCCATCGGACTTCCTCAGTTTCTTCCCCCCGACCACGGGACGCTCTGCGAAAGGCTCCCTCTTACCGCTCTTTACCTTATCCCCCTCCTTAGCTTTAGCAGCCTTCTCCTCAGCCGTGTCTCTTTGCTTAACCACGGACTGGTGCGGTAAGATCAAATTATACTCCAAGAGGGTTGCGTTCCTGATCAAGAAGGAGGCCGACCGGTCCCGTGCCGGAATAGCCTTTAGTTCAGCAGCCATTCGCACCAAGGAATCATCCTCCACAACTGCAATACCACCTGTCGCTAGCCAGAAATAGAAGCATGTCAGAAAAAACACTACAGTCAAAACATGGAAAATATAAATGAAATCCATCTTACAGCCAGAAGTGAAAAGGCGGAAAGAAACAGCATCGTCCTTGATGAAGAACCACTCTTTCTTGAACATGGTAAACTTGGAATATAAGTCCAGAACTGGTTTGAAGGGTACGGCCGCCTCCAGACTAATATACGGAGACCCCTTCTTATAGCCTCTCAGGTTGTACAAGTATCGGATCTCCCGGTTAGAAGGAGGACGCCCGTACCTCCTCTGGAAGATGACAAAGAGGCTCACCAGGATAGCATATGAGTTAGGCTGAAGCTGGAAGGGAGCCACCTTCAAATATGTGGTGAAGCTTACTATCCAAGCGTTGATAGGGGGGATAGCGCCGCACATGCAATGGTATCTGCTAAAAGCGAAGTAGCCCTCGGGAGGATTATATGGCATCACTCCATCTCCCGGCAGCAGCATAAGAGCCCTATCTATCCCGAAGGAACGGGATATGACGTCAAGTTGCTCCTCCTTTAGGGAGCTAGGAAAGCAATCCGGGGGAGAGACCAAAAGTTCCTGTGGACCATATCCGTCCACTAGAGACCTCGGAATAGGTCGATGTTGCCCGGATCCTGGCTGGACTGGGGGCAAGGAAGAGGAAGGCTCTCCTGTGCCTCTAGACTTCTTTCTGTCCGATCGTGTTTCCGCTTTGCGAGACATTTTCTGCAACACAAGGAAGGCACGGCATTAGAACAAGGAACATAGAAAAGTAAACAAACAAATGCGTGCAAGTGTGGGATTTCATTCGCAAACTAAAGTTTTCAAGTTCACAAGTTCATTCGGTTCCCAATACATTCGGTTCCCAGTTCATTCGGTTTCCAGTTCATTCGGTTTCCATCTCATTCGGTTACCATCTCATTCGGTTTCCATCTCGTTCGGCCCCAAGGCCATAGTCCCATTCGGTAAAATGGAAACTTTCGTATGTATTCGGCAAAGAGGAACATACCTGGTTCGGTACTAGATTGGTCCGGCGCTAGATTGATTCGGTATTCGTTTGATCCGGTACTTAACTGGTTCGGTGCTCAATATGGTTCGGCTCTACTCGTTCGGTAAAGAAAAACAAGGGGGTGCGGCCTCTATATATAGGCGAATTCACAACCACCGAACCAAACATTTTGCCCAACCGGACCAATAATACCGGACCACCAGAAGCCGGATGAGATTAGCCGGACCAACCAAGAACCGAATGGAACCCTCTCTCTACCGTCCAAGACCGGGAACTGGGGGCATGCAGGGCGCCTCGCTCAGATAAGTGCCGAACTCTAAGAGCTTACTAATAAAATAAAAAATATGATAACAATGGATAAGTCGTGAATCTCTCACTAACATGGATTAATCATTTACACGTGCACGCGACCACGAACGGTCCATAGGCACGCTCTGAATGGCTATTAACCCTATCGTCATGAGAATTTACACTTTGACATCCCTTTTTAAGCTCATCAGTCAAATGGATATTTGATAATTATGAAATGGCTAAGCTACTTACACATGTACGGGGTCGAGAACAACCCCTAGGCATGCTCTGAGCTAGCGATAAACCACCTTGACAAACGATCCAGGGAACCACTCTAACGTGAACCTGGCATCGATAACCCCCTCGGGGTACACTAACTCGCCTCGAACGGCGCAATTCACTTGATCACAAATATTTCGACCCCGAACGGTCGTTATTTGAATTCACACTAAAACTATGAATTCCTTCGCAGGACATCAATAGGATATAAACATCCAGCCCATGACATTACAAGACGAGTCTTCCCACCTACGAGAAACAAAGCGCGACACGTGCAAGCACGTGCCCCACTTTGGGGGGCAAATGTTGGGCGAATTCTCGCCCAGAAGGCCTCGAGACCAAGGAGCGTCAGGTTCCATGCACGTTCGAGACCAGCGAGCATCTTCATCATCTCCACATACTATGGTACTCAAGAATCATTCGGCATCCCCTTTGGCACAAGTGCATTCGGCGTTCCCTATACCAGAGAATCATTCGGCATACCAAATACAGAGGCTCATTCGGCATAGGCTCATTCGGCCTTCCAAACCCAAGGACATTCGGCATAACACTACCACCGGACCAAACATGTACAACCACATCCGGCCTCCACTCCATTCGGCAAAGCTAAAAGTCCTGCTACCGCTCCGAGCAACTACCGGTCCAGGTGACCGCCGAACCAACTCCCAATACCGGTCCACACCTCCTACACCATGCCGGTCCAAACCAACACCGGACCAACCACTACTCTCTACCATCACGCCGAACCAAAGCCTCTCCACTTCATCTCCATGCACGACCGAATGAAGCTCCGCCAAACCAGAGGACTACCAGGCCAGATTGCTTCAGCCCAGGCCCGCTGGCAGCTATATACATCCAAGACCCCTGCCCCCTACCTCACTCTATAAATAGAGGGGCAGGGGTACAACAATGGCAGACAAGTTTGAGAGCTCAAGCAAGGAAGGAACTTTCAAACTACTTTCATACACTTGTATACAAAGCATTGTACTTGTAATCTGGAAGAAGAAAGATAATAACATATAAAGTGGACGTAGGCACATTCTGGCCGAACCACTATAAATCTGCGTGTCTTTTACATTTCAGCCCTTACTTTTCTCATATTTACATACTCATCTAAAATCATTGAAAATCACACATACTCAACTAAAATAATACGACTTGGAGGTGTTTGTCCATTTTTTGTGCAAACAAGAATCAAACTTGGGACCTCCCGCACCCAAAGGGCTGATCTGTAAGTATTGGTCTTGTGAGAACACATAACATAAAAGCCAATTTATGTAGACGCTTGAAAAAAATATCATCTTTCATACGAGCCTAGTTTCTGATATAAAATCTTACAAAAATACAAAGGCCCCATAGGAGGATCATGCCATAGGCGCAAATGCCCACGATGAAAGGGTTGACCTCAAAGTACACGTCATGTGGCAATATGTAGCATAAAAGGCAAACAAGGGTAAAGCTTGACGGTAAACAAGCCTGCTTATGAAAACAAACTTTACAGGATAGAAAGGGGCATTCTGAGAATCGAACTCGGGACCTCTCGCACCCAAAGTGAGAATCATACCACTAGATCAAATGCCCTTGATGAAACGGTTAATATGTAGGTGTAACTCAGGTGGTAGTACATAGCATTAGAGTTGACAGTTTAGAAAAACAAACTCAGAAATAAAAGTGAAACTATGCAAAAGTATGCAAAGACCCACTAGTGGCGTGATTAAATTATCATTTCATGATAGCACAACTTACAGCAGATCTGTAAATGGTAATGACTTGGTACAATATTCACTTGAAATCTGGTCTGAATTCGACGACTGTCATGCGACTAAAACATGATGCTCCTAATATGAGTTACGTGAAAATCAACAACTTAGGATTGGATTATAAGAAAAGAAAATGATGACTTAGGATTGAATTATATAAGTTACTTGAAACCTGCAAGTATATGTATTTATGTAGGAACAAGGCGTCGCCTTAAAGACAAACAATTATGAACAATACAAAGTAAAAGGGGAATTCCAAAAATCAAACTCGGAACATATAGATCTCACAATATGTGAAGACGACGACAGAATATAAAAATTAAACCACGCAAAATCTTGAAAGATGCCATCGACAAGACAAACCTACTTTTGTAATAAAAATTTAAAATATAAAAAGGTGCATCCAGGAATCAAATTCAAGGCTTCCTATGCATAAAGAAAAATCACTAAACCAAATTGCCCTTGGTAAAATATTGAACCTAAAATATATGTATATGCAGCAACAAGGCATCACCTTGAAAACAAGATTAATAAAGTAGTACAAGATAAGTCGGGAATTTTGAGAATCAAACTAACGACCTCTCGCACCCAAAGGGCTGATCTGTAAGTATAGGTCTAGTGATAACACACAACCTAAAAGTCAATTTATGCGGACGCTTGAAAAAATATCATCTTTCATACAAGCCTGGTTTTTGATATAAAATCTTACAAAATAGGAAGGCCCCAAGGGGGGATCATGCCATATGCGCAAATGCCCAAAGGGTTGACCTCTAAGTACTCGTCATGTGGCAATATGTACAATAAAAGGCAAACTAGGGAAAAGCTTGAAAGTAAACAAGCCTGCTTATGAAAACAAACTTTACAGGATGGAAAGGGGCATTTCGAGAATCGAACTAGGGACCTATCGCACCCAAAGCAAGAATCATACCACTAGACCAAATGCCCATGATGAAACAGTTAATCTGCAGGTGTAACTCATATGGCAGTACATAGCATTAGAGTTGACAGTTTAGAAAACAAACTCAGAAATAAAAGTGAAACAATGCAAAAGTATGCAAAGACCCACTTGTGGCGTTATTAAAATATCATTTAAAGAGGGGGCTAGAAGCACAACTTATAGCATATCTGCTAACTGGTGATGATTTGGTACAATATTCACTTGAAATCTGGTCTCAATTCGACGAGGGTCACGCAACTAAAACATGATGCTCCTAATACGAGTTACATGAAAATCTACAACTGAGGATTGGATTATAAAAAATGAAAATGATGACCTAGGATTGAATTATATAAGTTACTTCAAACCTGTAAGTATATATATTTAGGTAGGAAGAAGGCATCGCCATAAAGATAAACAATTATGAACAATACAAAATAAAAGGGGAATTCCAAAAATCAAACTCGAAACATATAGTTCTCACAATTTGAGAAGATGACGACTGGACATAAAAATTAAACTATGCAAAATATTGAAAGATGCCATCAACAAGACAAACCTACTATTGAAATAAAAATTTAGAATATAAAAAGGTGCATCCAGGAATCAAATTCAAGGCCTCCTATGCATAAAGCAAAATCACTAAACCAAATTTCCCTTGGTAAAATATTGAACCTGAAAATATATGTATGTATAGCGACAAGGCATCACCTTACAAACAAGATTTATAAAATAGTACAAGATAAGTCGGGAATTTCGAGAATCAAACTTGGGACCTCCCACACCCAAAGGGCTGATCTGTAAGTATAGGTCTTGTGACAACGCATAACATAAAAGTCAATTTATGTGGACGCTTGAGAAAATGTCATCTTTCACACAAGCCTGGTTTCTGATATAAAATCTTACAAAATAGAAAAGCCCCATAGGGGGGATCATGCCATAGGCGCAAATGCCCACGATGAAAGGGTTGACCTCTAAGTACACGTCATGTGGCAATATGTAGCATTAAAGGCAAACTAGGGGAAAGCTTGACAGTAACAAGCCTGCTTATGAAAACAAACTTCACAGGATAGAAAGGGGCATTCCGAGAATCGAACTCGGGACCTCTCGCACCCAAAGCGAGAATCATACCACTAGACCAAATGCCCTTGATGAAACAGTTAACCTGCAGGTGTAACTCATGTGGCAGTACATAGCATTAGAGTTGACAATTTAGAAAAACATACTCAGAAATAAAAGTGAAACTATGCAAAAGTATGCAAAGACCCACTAGTGGCATGATTAAAATATTGTTTAAAGAGGGGTCTAGAAGCACGACTTATAGCAGATCTCCTAACTTGTGATGATTGGTACAATATTCACTTGAAATCTGGTCTGAATTCGATGAGTGTCATGCGACTAAAACATGATGCTCCTAATACGAGTTACATGAAAATCAACAACTTAGTATTGGATTATAAAAAAGAAAATGATGACTTAGGATTGAATTATATAAGTTACTTGAAACCTGCAAGTATATGTATTTATGTAGGAACGAGGCATCGCCTTAAAGATAAACAATTTTGAACAACACAAAATAAAAGGGGAATTCCAAAAATCAAATACGAAACATATCGATCTCACAATTTGAGAAGATGATGACTGAATATAAAAGTTAAAACTTGTAAAATTTTGAAAGATGCCATCGACAAGACAAATCTACTATTGAAATAAAAATTTAGAATATAAAAAGGTGCGTCCAGGAATCAAATTCAAGGCCTCCTATGCATAAAGCAAAATCACTAAACCAAATTGCCCTTGGTAAAATATTGAACCTGAAAATATATGTATATGTAGCAACAAGGCATCACCTTGAAAACAAGATTTATAAAATAATACAAGATAAGTTGGGAATTCTGAGAATCAAACTTAGGACCAATCGCACCCAAAGGGCTGATCTGTAAGTATAGGTCTTGTACAACACATAACATAAAAGTCAATTTATTTGGACGCTAGAAAAAAAATCATCTTTCATACAAGCCTGGTTTCTGATATAAAATCTTACAAAACAGAAAGTCCCCAAAGGGGGGATCATGCCATAGGCGCAAATGCCCACGATGAAAGGGTTGACCTCTAAGTACACGTCATGTGGCAATATGTAGCATAAAGGGCAAACTAGGGGATAGCTTGATAGTAAACAAGCCTGCTTATGAAAATAAACTTTACAGGATAGAAAGGGGCATTTTGAGAATCGAACTCGAGACCTCTCACACCCAAAGTGAGAATCATACCACTAGACCAAATTCCCTTGATAAAACGGTTAATCTGCAGGCGTAACTCATGTGGCAGTACATAGCGTTAGAGTTGACAGTTTAGAAAAACAAACTCAGAAATAAAAGTGAAACTGTGCAAAAGTATGCAAAGATCCACTAGTGGCGTGATTAAAGTATCATTTAAAGAGGGGGCTAGAAGCACAACTTATAGTAGATCTGCTAACCGGTGAAGATATGGTACAGTATTCACTTGAAATCTGGTCTGAATTCGACGAGTGTCATGCGAATAAAACATGATGCTCCTTATACGAGTTACATGAAAATCAACAACTTAGGATTGGATTATAAAAAAAGAAAATGATGACTTAGGATTGAATTATATAAGTCACTTGAAACCTGCAAGTATATGTATTTATGTAGGAACAAGGCGTCGCCTTAAAGGCGAAAAATTATGAACAATACAAAATAAAATGGGAATTCCAAAAATCAAACTCGAAACATATAGATCCCACAATTTGAGAAGATGACGACTGAACATAAAAATTAAACCATGAAATTCTTGAAAGATGCCATCGGCAAGACAAACCTACTATTCAAATAAAAATTTAGATTATAAAAAGGTGCATCCAGGAGTCAAGTTCAAGGCCTCCTATGCATAAAGAAAAATCACTAAACCTAATTGCCTTCGGTAAAATATTGAACTTGAAAATATATGTATATGTAGCAAAAAGGCATCAACTTGAAGACAAGATTTATAAAATAGTACAAGATAAGTCAGGAGTTCCAAGAATCAAACTTGGGACCACTCGCACCCGAAGGGCTGATCTGTAAGTATAGGTCTTGTGACAACACATAGCATAAAAGTCAATTTATGTGGACGCTTGAAAAAAAATATCATCTTTCATACAAGCCTGGTTTCTGATATAAAATCTTACAAAATAGAAAGGCCCAAAAGGGGGATCACGCCATAGGCGCAAATGCACATGATGAAAGGGTTGACCTCTAAGTACACATCATGTGGCAATATGTAGCATAAAAGGCAAACTAGGGGAAAGCTTGACAATAAACAAGCTTGATTATGAAAACAAACTTTACGGGATAGAAATGGGCATTCCAAGAATCGAACACGAGACCTCTCACACCCAAAGCGAGAATCATACCATTAGACCAAACGCCCTTGATGAAATGTGTAACGACCAGCTAATCCATACCCCTTGAGTCGTCACTATTCTATAAAAAAAATCAAGTCAAGTTGTACAGAAATACGAACCATTTCGGTTAAAGAAGAAGAGGTAGGAGAAGAAAATAGAAAACAACATCAGAATCTAACCATCGTAGGGGAATAAAATATAATAGATAATAAATGATCTTTGCTCGAAATCAAATATATCTGTTTAAATATTACATCATCAGAGTACATCAATCGCAGTTCAACATCAATAACATACAACTGGATACACAGCTACTCACACAGCGGAATATATATAAACAAGTATGAAAGTACGTATCGTCATCCAGCTCGTCTTCGGAGCTCCACAGCATCATACGCTGTATCCTATAATACTCGGTCTGACCCGAGCATTATAGCTAAATAACACCCGAGTCAGTCTGGAATACCAACTGAGAAAATCACATTCAGTTGATTATTAAAGTTTCAAAAATCCTTTTGAAAACAAAAGCATCTCGTAAGACTACGCTACAAATAAACATGTCGGGTTTTTACCTTACGATAAACAATTTTTATAGAAATCCTCTGATATTATAATAGGTTCTATATACAAATACTTATAAAATAGTCGAAATTGTTACATTCATTAAATTCCAGCTACTAGCCATAGAGTGGGTAATACAAACAAAACTCGTACAAGGCTCGTAGGGAGAATGGATTTCCAACTAATGATTAGGCATTGGGGTACCACCTGTCACAGTACATGGCCTAGAGCACAGTACCGAGGAGTACGCCCGCTCCCCTGCAACACAAGACCGGAACCATCCCTTACTGGACAGTCCCGAGCAAGATCACCCCATGGTTGGGATCAGCAACCGCCCACTAAGCCGAAATAAAAAGGGACATCTAGACAGGGATGACCTTACTCTCAAGTGGGGGCTACCCACGAAACCTTGCTACATAACTCCTGATTTTCAGTCATTCCCGGTTGATGAAGTTTAAGGCTAAGCGTTACCTTTTAGAACGTATCCCTTAGAATGCCCATCGTCCACTTGAAGAAGTTCCGAAAGCATTCATCCATACAAGTTCGTACCAGGTTCGAACGGAAACGAAGGCACTATTCCTACTACATCCATTTTTGAAATATCCTAAGGATTAGTAGTGACTAGCCCTTTCACTTCACTGCTCCATCTTCGAATCCAAACTCGTTTTCCACGAAACGTACAAACCGGATCAAAGTGGTTTTCGAGAAATAAATCTCGATCCCGCTATCTTCGAAATGATCAACGCATTTGTCCAATATTGATAGTCGGTGATTTAATTATCAATTAATATTCACAATCAACCATCCAACAATAAATAATTTCCCAAATTATTTATTAACCTCAAAAATATCTTTACAAGACATATTTCTATTTTCAACCCTTTGAAAACAATTTCAAATCATCTTCCCTTTCAAAATAAACTTTCCCAAATATTTCTATCTCCACTGAAATCACCAAGCACAAAACTGGCTCATACACCCCAGACACCCCAGACACTATGTCCGAATAGCCAACGTCCACACCCAGATAGGTATCCGCACTCGAATGTAGTGGAGGGAACTTCTCGACCGCGTCCAACCATCAATTCTCCTTACCGTAAGTTTCCTTTTTCACTTGATTGAAATTCGTCAGTTGATCAAACTTGTTCGACTTCCCAAGCAGTATCTCAATCTAAAAAAACGAGCTTGAACCGAAAACCGAAGAGCAACGAATCAGAGGCAGGGGATGCAGAAACAAAGTCGAGAAAGTTAAGGAGAAGCGAAGATAAAGCGCAAAATTCTCAGATTTGAAATCGATTCCAGTCATCATCATTTTTTTTCCATCAGATCCAAACGAGAAGGGAAGGAGAGGGATGAAGGCGAGTGAAGAAGAAAACAATGTAGATGCGTCATGGCCTAGATCTGAAATCGGTTAAGGGAGAAAGACATTTTTTTCTTGTTTTTTTTATTATTTGGAACGAACAGAGTGATTATAAAAAGGAAAAAGGGGATTTCGTTTGAAGAAAGGGGGAGGAATGAAAATATCTAAAAAGAATAGGAATGACGTGATTTGAAAAGAAAACGTAATTTCGGACAGAAGGTTGCGTGCTGGACTATATTTGCTACAGTGCTTGAGATGATAGAATCGCGGCTGATATTGACCAGATATAAAAATATATATATATACACACGTTAAATTCAAATCGTCTCGATAAACTCAACACGAAATTTGACTTCCTATCGAGGCGCGTCGCTAGGTGTTCCTAGTGTTATATCCCTATTCCGAACGCAATGGAAAAGGATTCGAGTCCTAATACGATCGTATGAAGAAGATAACTTATGAATTGGATTAAAATATTAAATTTCCGATATAAATCTCAGCGCGTTTACATATCGTACGCTCGCATATCAACACCGATCAATACGAAATTTGAAATCCGATAATAATTCGACATTACGGACCCAATGGAACTGGTTTCGTCAAATTCCGAGACTGTGCCTCGGAAGGCTATTTCTAAATTCAATTTAAACGATAAAATTTCAAAACCGAACAAATCATTGTTAAATTCGATTTTACAACTTCTATTATCCTCCGTATTATCAATACAAATTTTATAAGCCTCCAAATTATTTTTAACAGGCTTAGAACTCCATATTTAGCATTTTACCCAACTTCAAATTGTTTAAATTAATAATTTAATCATCAAATAAATTGTGATATTTGAATTCAAGTTAAAAATTAAACTTTTAAATATTTAAAATCTATTAAATATTCCGATTTTAAATGCTCAAAAATTCCGGGTCGTCACATTCCTCCCCCCTTAAAAGAATTTCGTCCTCGAAATTACTAGTTAGGAAGAATGGTCCAATACCCGTTTACTTATCCCCAAAACCAAACAATTCAACATCTAACCAACTATCTTTTTACAAAAGACCATTGTCATTCTTATTAACTTCTCAACTCTCCCATAGTTTTCAAATATTATTACTTATTCAACCCTTCAAACTTAAATTTAAATCCAAATTTAAATTATCAAAATTTCTCAAAAAATTTTCTAACCCTCTAAACTTTCAAAAAAATTCGCCAGCGTCTCCTTTGCGCGGCTAGCTCGGTACAACTACAAAAGGCTTCTACGGGCTCCCAAATCCCAAAAGAAAATAAAAAGCCAAGTGGCTCGATTAAAAACCCAATCAAATTTCATACCAAAATTTAAATACATACCTTTTTGTCGAGAAATTCAAGTTTATCTTCTGAAATCAAAACCTATTCTCCTTTTCCTTTATAATACCTGCATATCCTGCTTAGCACTAATATCCAATCACAACTTTCAAAACATTTTATTGACTTCCTTACCAATGTCAATATCTATTCATCCAAATATTAACTTAGAATATATTTGTGATATCGATATCTAATTGAGAATGTACCATTCCTTACTTAAGTTTAGTATAAGCATTTTATACGCTTCTTTATTTATTTTCACTTGACCATTCTAGTTTATCTATTTCAATACAAATCGATTCTTTCATTTCCATATGAATTCAATTTATCTTCAACTCTGAATATTTGAATTTTATTTTCCATTTATAACTAATTTATGTCATTATTTTAATTAGTTTCATTTACTAATTTATTTTAGCTTCCAATTTGATTCGTTTTGTCATTAACTAAATTTTCCAAAATTTTAAAAAAAAATCTAGCTCCCAAAATTTTCGATTTTTTTGCCATAGTCTCCTTTGTACGGAGGAGCTTTTCCAATTTGACAAGAGATATAAAAATATATACATCGACCCACACGGTCGGAAAAACCAAAACAGTTCATATTTCCTATTTTTATTGCATAGGCGTACCTTATTAGCATTTTAAGCAAGCGGCATATAATTTTTAGCAACTAGCGTAAGAAATCCAGCCATACGGCTCCCAGGTACCTGTACTTACTCAATTTAAACATGTAAGTGCCATATATATGAAGTTTAACAACATTTCACTTATTTGCAACAGTTAAATATATTAGCAGCAACGCACACTAATCACTTCCCGTGAGCAATTTATACAGTTTTAATACTAATTCAACTATTATTCAATTTATTCATCCACCAATTTTATTCAATTTGAATGGTTTACAACCCACTTGCTTACATTCAATTCATTTTTAATTTTAAACAAACCCATATTATTCCAATTGATTTAAAAATCAATTTTATTTACTTGCAATGATTCATAGAATTTTATTTCCTTCTATTTTCATCCAACGACCAATTTTCCTTATGCAAATTCGTAATATTCATTCAAGTAAATAACCACTTAAGCCGATAACCATTTTAAATTGATTCCAACTCAATTTATCATTTAATTCTTTCTATTTAATTTCATTCACAACCATTTTATTTAGCTCGACACATTCCATTTCAATTTTATTCACAACCCATTCATTTGCGTTTCATTTAAAACCATTCTATTTTTCTTGTTGACTCCAAGTTATTTCAACCCCTTAACAATTTAAATGGTTTACAATTATTTATTTAAGCATTTCATTCCCTTCAATATTATCTATACCTCACCGAATCTTATTTCGATTCAAATTTATTTTCACTTGATTTAAATCCAACCCAATGTCATTTGTTAACCCCACTGAAGCTTGGGCCGACTCATCAGATAAAGCATTAAGCGACTCAGAAGATTTACGACTCACCATGAGTCGTTAGCGGTTCAAGTGTGCAAATCAGAAAGCCAAGTACAATTAACTCACGTACGACTCAATGACCGAAGAAGGAACTCACCGACTCATATGATCTAGGTCCGACTCATCAAAGACCGACTCAGCTAGTCTCCGACTCAACTGTTGTGCGACTTATGGAAGTTTCTGACTCAGCGACTCATGACTCAACGACTCATGGTTCAACGACTCAACAGGTTCGCGACTCATCCTAAGGAACGACCTAAGGAATGTCACGACTTATGGATACCTACGACTTATGATAAGTCGAGTACGACACATGCTAATATGAGAGGAGTTATGATAAGTTGACTCGGGAACGACTTATCTCTTGGGACCAAGCCAGCAGTTCGACCTTGAGTTAACATGGAGCGACTCACCATGACTCGTCCACGACTCAAAATCGTTGAGTCGTAACCCATCGCCACAATGCCTAGGAAAATTGACTCGGACACGACTCAAGACTTGTCATGAAATCCAGCAGAGGAATAAGCCATGAAGAGGGGAAAGGTTGGTTTTATAAGTCAACCACGACTTAGCCTGACTCGGAGACGACTTAGCTTGAGTCGGTCACGACTCAGGACTTATGCGCAGAATTCATGTCCAAGCTTGCCTATAAATACATAGCCACCTCCAACATTCAGAGGACTTTTGGCACATTCTCTTCATACACCGTTACCTTGCTGCATTGAGAACTTCATCAACACTTAGAGCTTTCAAGATTAGAGGAATACATCAAAGAACTTCACGAAGAAACCACACATCTTCAACGTGAATTTAAAGACTTTAATCGACATTGAAGCTTAAGACTTGTTCCAAATCACTTGTAGCTTGAAGTATATTGTACTTGAGAAGAATTGTATCAGCTTGTAACAAGATTATTAATAAAAGTACTTAGAGTGGACGTAGGCTATACCCTTAAGCCGAACCACTATAAAATTGTTGTTGTTTACTGCTTTTTTGCTATTACTAGCTTGTAATTCTTTCCCGATCTATCGGGTGGTGCTTTCACAACTACACTTCACACACCGGGGTGTTAGCGTTCACATTTTAGCGTTAACATTTTTGGTGCTTTCACTGAGAATTGAACTCAGGAAAACTGTCATCATTGCTTCACAGAGATTTGAAGAAAGAATTTCCTTAAAAACCAGAAGTCTATCTGAGATTATGGCTCCTGGAAGGAAAAGTAGATCTGTCAGATCTGGAAACATTCAAGAGGGAACCTCCGCTTCCCCTGTACCTAATCGACCCACTCCGTCTGTTGGAGTTACGAAAGCGGAGTTGGATGCTGTGATTCTAGGGCTAAACCAACAGATAAATGCCCAAAATGCACAATTAGAGGCTCAAAGTGCCCAGAATGCTCTGATTCTGAATAAGTTAAACGACTTACTTGGGGCAAACAATCAACCGGCTGGTAATGAAAGGAACTATGCTGGCAACGTTCATGATGTTAATGAAAGGAATGCTCCTGAAAGGGCTACTAGTCCCTTTGAGCAGGCAGTTCCTGAGGCTGGTGGATCTAGAACTCGGCATGATGAGGAATATCTTTCTGGAATGGTCCGGCAGATCATGAAAGAAAGTATGCAAAGGGTCGAAGATGAGAAGGAATGGGGTTTCGCCCCAAGTAAAACTCCGTTTACTGAAAAAATCTTGAAGGCGGAATTTCCAAGGAAGTTTGTCCCTCCGACTATTCCAGCTTACAAAGGGATAAGTGATCCGAATGAATTCTTGTATAAATATGATTGGCACATGACAGGTGCCAGAGCCTCTGACGAAATAAAGTGTCGATATTTCCCCGTATACCTGGAAGGTGTGGCTCTACTATGGTTCACCAAGTTGCCAGTCCGATCTATCGATCAGTTTTCAGACTTGACCAGAAAATTCAAGGAGCAGTTTAGACTATATGCTTCGAAGGCCATGGACATTATGTCACTGTCGAGTTTAGAGCAGAATCCTGGTGAGTCTATCAGATCCTTCCTGAACCGCTTTAATATAGCGCTGGCTGAGGTGGACAATGCTGAACCACGAATGATATTGACTTATCTGATGAGAGCTATTGATAAGTCAAGCGAATTTGGGAAATGGTTAAATATGAAAGAGCCAACCTCTCTCGAAAAGTTCTACAAAAAAGCAGATGAATTCATTCGCTTGGAAAGTCGTCCTTTGCCAGTAAAGACAGTGTTGGAGAAAGCAGAAGACAACACTGTCGCTCCACGCAAGAATGAATTGGTGGGGCAAAAAAGGGAGAATAATAATGGGAAGAAACAGGGTAATCTGAAGAAGCCCCGATCCTTCAAGCCATCAGAATATACTCCATTATCACATACGCCGGAGCACATCTACCTTGCCACTAAAGATTCCGTCGATTTCCCTAAACCTATCCCTTTGAGGACCGGGAAAAAAGCCATACAGAGTGGGAAATTCTGCCGCTTCCACAATCAACCCGGTCATGAAACTGATGAATGCCGTCAGTTGAAAAATCTGATTGAAGAATTGCTAAGAGAGAACAAACTGCAGCAATTTGTGAAGAAGAGCAACAATCCTGCATCGTCAAGTCAGGGGCAACATGTTCCTGTTCATCAGCCCAGGACGGGTGAGAAAGCTACGGGACATGAATCTGGAAGGCCCGTTATCAATGTCATTACAGGAGGGCCTCACCCAGCTGGCAAGAGCTGGGGTGAGATGGAGAGATATTCCAGGGCTTTGAAATATGCTCCAGCCGAAGAAGATGTCTTTGTTTTAGAAGACACTACGCCCCTGAAACAACAGAAAACTTTCAGCGATGATATTATTTTCAGAGCCAGAGATTCCACAGGTATTGAAGCTCCTACTCTAGATCCCTTGGTCATCTCGGCTGGTATTGGACCGGCCATTGTCAGAAGAGTCCTCATTGACTGCGGAGCATCATGTAATATCCTCTTCAAGAAGACATTTGACCAGATGAAAATCCCTATGATCGATGTACAAGCCTCATCACAGAAGATCGCTGGCTTCACTAGGGAGCCAAAGCAGCCAATTGGGACCATCGATCTGCTTGTAGAACTTGGGGAAGCAGAAAGGAAAGTGGTCCGCAAGCAAACATTTGTGATTGTCGATGAGTTTTCTGCTTATAATGCTTTTCTTGGCCGTCCAACACTCGCAGCATTCAAAGCTATCCTAGCCCCGTGGTGCCTCACTATTAAATTCCCTACTGACAATGGAGTAGGAGTTATAAAAGGGGATCAAAATGCTGCGCGAGAGTGCTATTTGACAGAGCTGCGAGAGTCAAGAAAAAGAGAAATGGGAAAGGATGCGGCAACCCCAGTCCGCATCAAGGAACCAGCCTTGTAGCAATTACGGGGCGGACCCTGCACTGGCGAGCACAGCGGGGCACGGAAAGAAATGGATCCCAGAAAGGCCAGTGTAGGGGAGAATAGAGTAGTGCCGGTGGAAACGACAGTTCCGGTACCTGTTGACCCAAAGGACCCAAATAAGCTGTTGAATGTGGGTTCACAGCTTAATGTGTCAATTCAGAATATCTTGATATCTTTCCTGAAAGCAAATCTGGATGTCTTCGCTTGGACTCACGCCGATATGTGTGGGATATCTCCAGAAGTTGCAGTACACGCTCTGAATATTGACTCAAAGTTTACGCCAGTTAAACAGAAAAGAAGAACCCAAGGTCCAGAAAGGTCAGCAGCATTAAAAGAAGAAGTTGATCGACTCATGGAAAATAACTTCATCAAAGAATCTACATATCCGAATTGGGTTTCAAATCCTCTGCTGGTCAAGAAAGCTAATGGAAAATGGAGAGTGTGCATCGATTTTTCTGATCTAAACAAGGCTTGCCCCAAAGATTGCTTCCCGTTACCCAGGATCGATCAACTGGTAGACGGAACTGCGGGACATGAATTGTTATCTTTCGTGGATGCCTACTCCGGTTATAACCAAATCATGATGCACGAGCCGGATCAGGAGGATAAAAGCTTTATCACAGATGTTGGACTTTATTGCTACAGAGTTATGCCCTTCGGATTGAAAAATGCAGGGGCAACCTACCAAAGACTTGTTAATGCTTTGTTCAAACCGCAATTGGGCAAAACTATGGAAGTCTACGTCGACGACTTGTTAGTGAAGTCCAGGAAAGCAGCGGATCACGTT